>CM039675.1:380299804-381675539 GCA_022496015.1 Hordeum marinum
ACGTCAGGATTCAGCAGTTTCTCAGTCTCGTCACAAGATACACAGCAATTCACCCAAGGCAAAGACCATTCAGTCGGCACATAGTCCTGGGTCGCCCTTATGTCGTCGAGGCGGCGGTTATCGTGAAGGGAAAGACAGAGATCAGCATCACCGCGAAGACCACCGTCGAGTGCCCACTCCTCCGCGGAGTGGTCTGTATGCGCCCCGGCGCCAGGACGACAGGCACTCCTTCGGTGACGAGCGGGACGCGGACTTTGATGCCCGCGCATACCATCTTAAGAAGCGGATCGACAAGAGCAGAGCCTATAGAGAAGGACATGACAGAGATGTCCCGAGTGGAAGCTCTACTGCAGTGTCTGGTCCAGATTGTTTAAGCAGAGTTATACGTTCTGTGGAGATTCCCCCAACTTCAGAATGGCGGCGGGGATCAGAAAGTTTTCTGGTGAAACAAAACCATAGACTTGGCTAGATGATTACCGAGTGGCTATGCAGATTGGCGGCGGGAATGACAATGTCGCAATGAAGCACTTGCCTCTTATGTTGGATGGTCCAGCTCAAGCTTGGTTGAATCGTTTGGCTCCTTCAGCATTCATTGTTGGGAAGATCTTGCCTGAGTGTTTGTCCGGACCTTCGAGGGAACTTGCAAGCGTCCCGCAGGTCTTGTCGACTTATAGCACTGCGTCCAGAAGCCCAGTGAAACCTTAAGGGACTATATTCAGCGATGGTCCACCCTACATCATACGGTGGAAAATGTGTCGGAACACCAGATTGTTTGTGCCTTCAAGGCCGGTGTGAGATACAGAGAGATGTACTTGAAGTTCGGGGCGCACTGGTGACATTTCACTCGGCAATATGATGGAAATTGCCACTCGCTATGCCAATGGCGAGGAAGAAGACCGCCTCCGTAGCGGCAAAGGAAAAGCGGTCGCCAACGAGTCTGGCGGTGGCAACAATAGGAAACAAAAGCGGAAGGCTGAAGACCCAGCTCCAGCAGAGGCGGCAACACTGGCGACTCAGTCGAAGAACAACGGCAAGGCCAAAGCTCAGTATGCCCCCAAGAAGGGGAAGGGTCAGCCAGGAACCGATATCTTGGATCATCCGTGTGTGATTCACACGAAGAAAGATGCAGAAGGCAACCTGATTTTGCCCAAGCACACCACTCGACAGTGTTGAACCCTCATCCAGCAGTTCAAGGGAGACCGGTCGAGTGGGAAATCTCCTGAAAAAGAAGATGAAAATGAAGAAAAGGAAACATTCCCGGATGTCACTGCTACACTAGTGATCTTTGCTGGCGTCGAGAGCAAGAGCCGTCTAAAAGTCATAAATAGAGAGATCAACATGGTTGTGCCAGACACCCCCACCTACCTCAAATGGTCTCAGTATGCTGTCACATTAGACCAGACTAACCATCCTGCCCGTGTGGCCACACCCGGTCGATAGGCTCTGGTAGTTGATCCAGTGGTGCAGGGGACTCGACTCAGAAAGGTCCTCATGGACGGCGGCAGCGGCCTAAACATTCTGTATGCGGATACCCTGAAGGGAATGGGCATTCCTATGTCCTATCTCAGCGAAAGTAGCATGCATTTCCATGGGGTCATCCCAAGAAAGAAGGCCACGTCACTCGGTCAGATAGCATTGGATGTGACATTCGAAGATAGCAAAAATTTCTGTTTGAAGTCATGGATTTCAAGAGTGCTTACCACGCCATTTTGGGTCGACCCGCTTATGCACGTTTCATGGCCCGACCATGTTACGTGTATCTCAAGCTAAAAATGTCGGGCCCTAAGGGCGTGATCACGATCACTGGCAATCGGCAGCAGGCTGAAGAGTGTCTCCAGCAAGGGTCCAAGATCGCCGATCAATAGATGGCCATGGTCGAGCTGGAGGAGTACAAGAAAACCACTGACCCTGCTGATTTGCTCCGCACAAAAAAGCCGGCTTTCGAGCCGGCATTTCAGTCGGCAGGAGAAGTGAAGAAGGTGCACATCCACCCGACAGATCCAACCGTTGCCCCGACGAATATCTCGACAACACTCGGCAGCAAATAGGAAGCCGAGCTCATCCAGTTCCTCCGTGAGAACTGCGATATCTTTGCATGGAAGCCTGCTGACATGCCGAGGATTCCCAAGGAGCTGGCTAAGCACCGTCTGCGAGTGGATCCGAAAGCCAAGCCCATCAAGGAGCATTTGCATCGATCCGCAGCTGAGAAGCGCAAGGCAATCGGAGAAGAAGTGGCCCGTCTCTTGCAAGCCAAGTTCATTCGGGAGATCTACCACTCCGATTGGCTCTCGAATGTTGTGATGGTGCCCAAGAAAGATAAGTCGTTGCGCATGTGCATTGACTTCAAACATCTCAATAAGGTGTGTCTGAAAGACCATTTTCCGCTCCCTCGCATAGATCAAATTGTTGACTCGACAACGGGGTGCGAGCGATTATCGTTTTTTGATGCCTATTCTGGGTACCATCAGATCCGTCTGTTTGGCCCAGATGAAATAAAAACAACATGCATCACCCCATTTGGGTGTTTTTGATACATCACCATGCCTTTTGGTCTCAAGAATGTCGGCGCTACTTTTATGCGCATGATTCAGAAATGTTTACTCGACCAGATCCCTCGGAATGTCGAGGCGTACATGGACGATATAGTGGTCAAGCCCCACAAAGGTTCCGACCTGCTGGCTGACTTGGCTGAGACATTCGCCAATCTGAGGCGATTCGACATAAAGCTGAATCCGGCCAAATGTACCTTCGGTGTCCCTGGCGGCAAGTTACTCGGTTTTCTCATTTCCGAATGAGGAATTGATGTCAATCCCGAGAAGATCAGCGCCATTACCCGTATGAAGACTCCCGTGCGAGTGCACGATGTTCAGAAGCTCACAGCTTGCTTGGTGGCATTGAGTCGATTCATTTCTCGTCTTGGTGAGAAGGATCTGCCCTTGTATCAGTTGATGAAGAAATCAGACACATTCGACTGGACTCCTAAAGCCAAAGAAGCGTTTGTTGAGCTCAGAGCCCTGCTATCCACCCAGCTGGTGCTTGCCGCTCCTGCCAGCAAAGAGCCCTTGCTCCCGTACATCGCGTCCACAAATCAGGTCGTCAGTACAGTGCTGACTATCGAGCGAGAAGAGGAAGGCAAAGCCTATAAGGTTCAGCGGCCAGTTTATTATGTCTCGGAAGTTTTGTCCCCCTCAAAGCAAAGATATCCTCATTATCAGAAGCTGGTTTATGGTATTTACTTATCAGCGAAGAAGGTGGCACATTATTTCCAAGACCATTCGATCTCAGTCGTCAGTGATGCACCTTTATCAAAGATTTTCAATAATCGCGACGCATCAGGTCGAGTGGCTAAATGGGCAATTGAGCTGGGACACTTCGACATTAGATTCGAGGCCAAGAAGGCAATCAAGTCCCAAGCATTGGCAGATTTCATGGCCGAGTGGATCGAACAGCAACAGCCTATCCAAGTTCACTCGACGCATTGGACAATGTTCTTCAACGGCTCCAAAATGTTGAATGGGTCCAGTGCTGGCGTTGTTTTGATATCCCCCAGAGGCGACAAGCTCGGCTATGTCTTGCAAATTCACTTTGATTCCTCCAACAATGAGGCAGAGTATGAAGCACTTTTGTATGGGTTGCGCCTGGCTATCTCGCTCGGCGTCAAGCGCTTGATGGTTTATGGTGACTCAGATTTGGTGGTGAATCAAGTGATGAAAGAGTGGGATGTTATAAACCCTGCTATGACTGGATACTACAATGCAGTCCGGAAGCTGGAGAAGAAATTTGAAGGTCCGGAACTTCACCATGTTCCTCGACTGAAAAATCAGGCAGCTGATGAGCTATCCAAGATTGGTTCCACTCGACGGCCTGTCCCCAGCGGAGTGTTCCTGGAGCATTTGCACACTCCTTTGATTCAAGAGGATCCCTTCATTGAAGAGCCCCCGCAAACCCTAAGCTCCTCTGACTCGATTGAAGTCGATGTTCCTGCTGTGATTGACCTGGTCATGGAGGTTCTAGTTATCATTCCCGACTGGACTGTACCGTACATAGCCTATATCCTCAAATAGGAGCTTCCTGAAGATGAAGCAGAGGCTCCACAGATTGTGCGTAGGTCCAAGGCTTTCACTGTGATGGGAGATCAGCTATTCAGAGAAAGTGTGGCTGGTGTCACCCAGTGCTGCATTTCACCCGAGGAAGGTCGAATGATTCTAGATGAAATCCACTCGGGAACTTGCGGACACCATGCGTCTTCAAGGGCGATCATCGCTAAAGCATACCGAGTGGGGTTTTATTGTCCACGGGCTAATGAAATGGCTAAGGACATTGTTGATCATTGCGAGGGTTGTCAGTTCTATGCAAACCTGTCACACAAGCCAACATCTGCTCTCAAGACAATTCCACTCGCCTGGCCGTTTGCGGTTTGGGGGCTCGACATGGTTGGTCTTTTCCGACCCGAAAAAGGGGGATTCACCCACATGTTGGTAGCAGTCGATAAATTCACCAAGTGGGTTGAAGCCAAGCCCATCAAGAAGCTGAATTCCCGCACGACAGTCACGTTCATGAGGGAGATCATTATCCAGTTCGGCATTCCCCACAACATCATCATGGACAATGGCACTAATTTTGACTCGGAAGAATTCAGGAGATTTTGTAACTCCCAAGGCACCCGAGTGGATTATGCTTCCGTTGCACATCCTCAAACCAATGGGCAAGTTGAGCGTGCTAATGGTCTCATTCTACAAGGTCTGAAGCCTCGTCTCATGCGCGATTTGGATCATGCCGTTGGTGCATGGGTAACTGAGCTGCCATCTGTTTTGTGGGGGTTGAGGACAATGCCTAATCAGTCGACTGGACGAACTCCTTTCTTCCTTGTCTATGGTGTTGAAGCTATACTGCCGAGTGACTTGGCCCACAATTCTCCTAGAGTGGAGCTGTATTCTGAGGCTGAAGCCGAGTAGGCCAGACAAGATGGGGTAGATCATCTGGAAGAAGAGCGTGAGATGGCTCTGATCCGGACCACAGCCTATTAGCAAGACTTATGGTGCTTCCATGCAAGGAATGTCAGAAGCCGAGCATTCCATGAAGGAGATTTGGTGCTCCGAGTGAATCAGCACCGACCTCACAAGCTGGCTCCTGTATGGGAAGGCCCTTTTGTAGTCACCAAGGTGCTAAACAATGGAGCCTATCACTTATATAATCTCATGAAGCAGATGGATGAGCCACGAGCTTGGAATGCAGACCTGCTTCGACGTTTTTACACTTGAGACATTAGTTTTCTGATGTAATAAGAGTACTTCATCAATGCAATTTGTGTCTCTGCAATTAATACCTCGTCGATTCCAACCGTGCAGTTATTTACTTGGGGATACTCCGAGCGACGAGCAATCCTCGCACTCGGGGGCTTAGCTGTGAAACATGTTTCGCCTAAGTTAAAAACCCTATCGGATGGATAGCAGTCCATTCACTCGATGGCCTATTTGCGAATCCGTCTTCACTTGGGTTCAAAAAAAAATAACTCGTCGAGGCGATGGTAATCCATTCACACGACAGCTTAGATGCGAATCAACATTTGCCTAAGTTCAAAATACTCCGAGAGATGAGCGATCCTCACGCTCGGGGGCTTAGCTGCGAATACATTTCGCCTAAGTTAAAAACCTCGTCGACTGGATAGTAATCCATCCACTCGACAGCTTAGATGCGAATCGACATTCGCCTAAGTTCAAAATACTCCGAGTGATGAGCGATCCTCACGCTCGGGGGCTTAGCTGCGAATACATTTCGCCTAAGTTAAAAACCTCATCGAGGCGATGGTAATCCATTCACTCGACAGCTTAGATGCGAATCGACATTCGCCTAAGTTCAAAATACTCAGAGTGATGAGCGATCCTCACGCTCGGGGGCTTAGCTGCGAATACATTTCGCCTAAGTTAAAAACCTCATCGAGGCGATGGTAATCCGTTCACTCGACAGCTTAGATGTGAATCGACATTCGCCTAAGTTCAAAATACTCCGAGTGATGAGTGATCCTCACGCTCGGGGGCTTAGCTGCGAATACATTTCGCCTAAGTTAAAAACCTCGTCGACTGGATAGTAATCCATTCACTCAACAGCTTAGATGCGAATCGACATTTGCCTAAGTTCAAAATACACCGAGTGATGAGCGATCCTCATGCTCGGGGGCTTAGCTGCGAATACATTTCGCCTAAGTTAAAAACCTCGTCGACTGGATAGTAATCCATCCACTTGACACCTTAGATGCAAATCGACATTCGCCTAAGTTCAAAATACTCCGAGTGATGAGTGATCCTCACGCTCGGGGGCTTAGCTGCGAATACATTGCGCCTAAGTTAAAAACCTCGTCGACTGGATAGTAATCCATCCACTCGACAACTTAGATGCGAATCGACATTCGCCTAAGTTCAAAATACTCCGAATGATGAGCGATCCTCACCCTCGGGGGCTTAGCTGCGAATACATTTCGCCTAAGTTAAAAACCTCGTCGACTGGATAGTAATCCATCCACTCGACAGCTTAGATGCGAATCGACATTCGCCTAAGTTCAAAATACTCTGAGTGCTGAGCGATCCTCACGCTCGGAGGCATAGCTGCGAATACATTTCGCCTAAGTTAAAAACCTCATCGACTGGATAGTAGTCCATCCACTCGACAGCTTAGATGCGAATCGACATTCTCCTAAGTTCAAAATACTCCGAGTGATGAGCGATCCTCACGCTCGGGGGCTTAGCTGCGAATACATTTCGCCTAAGTTAAAAACCTCGTCGACTGGATAGTAATCCATCCACTCGATAGCTTAGATGCAAATCGACATTCGCCTAAGTTCAAAATACTCCGAGTGATGAGCGATCCTCACGCTCGGGGGCTTAGTTGCGAATACATTTCGCCTAAGTTAAAAACCTCGTTGACTAGATAGTAGTCCATCCACTCGACAGCTTAGATGTGAATCGACATTCGCCTAAGTTCAAAATACTCCGAGTGATGAGCGATCCTCACGCTCGGGGGCTTAGCTGCGAATACATTTCGCCTAAGTTAAAAACCTCATCGAGGCGATGGTAATCCGTTCACTCGACAGCTTAGACGTGAATCGACATTCGCCTAAGTTCAAAATACTCCGAGTGATGAGTGATCCTCACGCTCGGGGGCTTAGCTGCGAATACATTTCGCCTAAGTTAAAAACCTCGTCGACTGGATAGTAATCCATTCACTCAACAGCTTAGATGCGAATCGACATTCGCCTAAGTTCAAAATACACCGAGTGATGAGCGATCCTCATGCTCGGGGGCTTAGCTGCGAATACATTTCGCCTAAGTTAAAAACCTCGTCGACTGGATAGTAATCCATCCACTTGACAGCTTAGATGCAAATCGACATTCGCCTAAGTTCAAAATACTCGGAGTGATGAGTGATCCTCACGCTCGGGGGCTTAGCTGCGAATACATTTTGCCTAAGTTAAAAACCTCGTCGACTGGATAGTAATCCATCCACTCGACAGCTTAGATGCGAATCGACATTCGCCTAAGTTCAAAATACTCCGAATGATGAGCGATCCTCACGCTCGGGGGCTTAGCTGCGAATACATTTCGCCTAAGTTAAAAACCTCGTCAACTAGATAGTAATCCATCCACTCGACAGCTTAGATGTGAATCGACATTCGCCTAAGTTCAAAATACTCTGACTGCTGAGTGATCCTCACGCTCGGAGGCTTAGCTGCGAATACATTTCGCCTAAGTTAAAAACCTCATCGACTGGATAGTAATCCATCCACTCGACAGCTTAGATGCGAATCGACATTCGCCTAAGTTCAAAATACTCCGAGTGATGAGCGATCCTCACGCTCGGGGGCTTAGGTGCGAATACATTTCGCCTAAGTTAAAAACCTCGTCGACTGGATAGTAATCCATCCACTCGATAGCTTAGATGCAAATCGACATTCGCCTAAGTTCAAAATACTCCGAGTGATGAGCGATCCTCACGCTCGGGGACTTAGTTGTGAATACATTTTGCCTAAGTTAAAAACCTCGTTGACTAGATAGTAGTCCATCCACTCGACAACTTAGATGTGAATCGACATTCGCCTAAGTTCAAAATACTCCGAGTGATGAGCGATCCTCACGCTCGGGGGCTTAGCTGCGAATACATTGCGCCTAAGTTAAAAACCTCGTCGACTGGATAGTAATCCATCCACTCGACAGCTTAGATACAAATCGACATTCGCCTAAGTTCAAAATACTCCGAGTGATGAGCAATCCTCATGCTCGGGGGCTTGGCTGCGAAATCACTTCGCCTAAGTTAAAAACAAAAGGAGTCGAACAGACGATTGAAAGCCAAAGCGCGAGCAAAATCCAAAGGATAAAACCGCGGATAAACATCTTGTGCAGAAGCAAATGTGCTCAGGCCTAAGGCCTGAATAAAGTTTTAAGGGATACAGTTCCACTCGGCATACCAAGGCAAATTTAACTGTTTTTTTCAAAGACTCAAGTTTCTAGGCAGGCGACGGACTGGCGGGCTCGACAAAAGTGTCCAGGTCGATGCCGTCGGCGATTCTGGTGGCCGCCTCGATGAAGGTTTCCATGAAGTCCTCGAACTGGAGTTTCTTCATGTTTACCACTCGGAGCTGCTTCAGCTTCTCCTCCCTCACGTCCCTACAATGGACCCTGACTAGTGACAACGCCACGTCGGCCCTGCAACGAGCAGCAGATTTTTTCCAAGCTTGCACTCGACTGGGAAGTTCGTTCAGGCGAGCCATCATGGAGTTGAGGTCGAGCTGAAGAGTGACCTCCGGCCATAGCTCCTTGTCAATTCTTTCCATGGCAGATTTCAGTCGAGCGACATAGGCCTGGGCACCCTGGAGCCGAAAGTTGAGCCGCAGTATGCTCATCGCCATCGCATCAGCAACTGGCGACTTGGTGGGGTCAAGCATGGGCTCAATCTCCTCTGTTTCCTTTTCAAAGTCCTGGCAAAATTCTGTTGAAGAAGGGGAATCAGTGAACTACAACCCTCAAAAAAATTGCAAATGTCAGTCAACAAGAAATACTCACCGTCGAGCAGAAGATACATCTTCCTCGAGAATTCGCCCAGATGCTTCTCCAGGCCATTACTCCTCTTGGTTATTTGCTCGGCCTTCTTGACAAGGTCTGCACGCTCCTGCTTCAGCTTGGCGTTCTCCTCTTCCAGCTTCTGGACGGCCACCAACTTCTGCTGTGCAGCTTCAGTTTTGTCCTTGGCCACTTGTTGGGCGCCAACAAGTGCTTTGTCCTTCTCCTCCAGTGCCCTCTTCATGGAATCTAAAGAAACAACATTGTTGAGACGCGCTTGGAGTCGACGGTTTTCATTGCGCATGTCTGTTCGAGCGAGAGCACTCGGTTCAAAACATGAAAAGGTGAAGATGGGAATGCTGACAGTCGGCACTTATTACCTCCCAAAGACTTCAGCTCAGCACGTGCTCGCTCCAAGGCGTTGTTGGCAACCGCCAAGTCCACCTGCAATTGGTTCTTCTCCTCCTCCATCTCCTTGTACTGCGTCCCAAGTTCGCAAGCCGTCTGGAACCAACAAAAGACAGGAGTTCAATCAGCAAGTAGTTCTTGGACAGTCGACTGAGTTATTAAAATCGGCGAATGCCCATGTTGGAAGAATTCAAAAAAAGTCCACTCGGCATATCGAGTGGCTCTGGCGCTCCGCACGCTGTAAACAAATTCAAACAGAAAGCTATCTCTATTAAGACCCCTGTCGACACAAGCACTCGACAGCGGTCTCGGGGACTACACCCAGTGGGTGCGCTAAGAGCGCCCCCACTGAGACGGTTAACTCTCGATCCATCGAGTAACTCGTCAGAAAACACACTCGACAAGGTCAGCCATGTCGTGACACTCAACCCGTCGAGTGATGCACCCACCCTACTCTATAGAGTGCGGCCTATCCTTATGCAGCGTCATATCATGGTTTGTAAATAATATCCATGAAACCTGCAAGGTAGATGCGGAATGGTGTGATTCAAGGCGAAGTGTATCCTGTATACAATAGACTCTAAGACCCCTGCCGATGCAAGCACTCGACAGTGGTCTCGGGGACTACACCTAGTGGGTGCGCTAAGAGAGCCCCCACTGAGATGGTTAACTCTCGATCCGTCGAGTAACTCGTCAGAAAAAAAACACTCGACAAGGTCAGCCATGTCGTGACACTCAACCCGTCGAGCGACGCACCTCCCCACTCTATCAAGTGCAGTCGATCCCTATGCAGCATCATATAATGGTTTCATAATAATATCCATGAAACCTGCAAGGTATCTATGGAGTGGTGTGATTCGAAGACAAAATGTATCATGTATACTCTAAAGACCCCCGCCGATGCAAGCATTCGATGGCGGTCTCAGGGACTACACCCAGTGGGTGCGCTAAGAGTGCCCCCACTGAGACGGTTAGCTCTCGATCCGTCGAGAAACTCATCAGGAAAGACACTCGACATGTCGAGCGACAATAGTACCGCGTGTACTACCAATCCTAGTCCTACTCGACTACGATCCGATCTATTCGACTGGAGAAAGTTCAAACATTCTACGGCGATCACCCAGTGGGTGTACGGCAGCCAAGAAAAGACAAGAATTCAATCGACAATGGTCTTACAATCGAACTTACTCGAACATTGGTGCGGAGGGTTGCGCTGACGTCAAAAGCCAGTTTGCTGGCCTCGTACGCCTCCTTGGTCCTCAGCATGAGCTGCTCCGCCTGGATCATGGCTTCCTTTCCAGCTCCGGTTTGGTCTTTCGGGGTGCAATGCAGAGGGAAGGCCGTCATAGGTGGGATCGGCGTAGTCTCTAGAGCAGCTGAGGCAGCCTGAAGAGGTCCAGTCGGAGTCGACGTCACGACGGTCGAGACGGTTGGAGGAGCATGCGACAAAGGCGTTGCAGGCTCAACCCTGGGTCGCGTCGAGTCACCTCTCCTCTAGGAAGACTCCGCAGTTGAGCGCTAAGGTGCTTGCGACGATGACGCCCTTCGGGTGTGAGCGCGTGAAGTGTCCAACGGCCCCTCGTCGTCCTCCACTTGAATGACCTCTGCAACAACCGACAGCATCAACATCTGCATGTGTCGAGTCCTTTCGGACAAACTAACAACTTTCTTACCTCTATGAGAAGTGGCAGCGTCAGCGGTATCAACATCCATCGCGTCCTCTTCATCTCGACGAGGCGAGGTCACAGATGTTGCAGCTCTGATGGATTAGACAGCTTTCACTCAAATATAACTCAAGACTTCAGTCGACAGAACAATTCAGAAATGAACACTTACGTGGAGACGACAGGTATGGCCACCCTCATGTGGGGCAGTGCTTTGCGAGGCTTGGAGGTGGCTTGCTTGGGCTGCTTGGCCAGTCTTTCATTCGACTCAACAGTTGAGGGGCGGCTCCGTTTTGGGTTCTTCTCACTTGGGCCCGAGGCCTTGTCCTCAGCAGCTGCCGGATCATGGAGAGCCTTAGTGTGGCCGTCGTGATGAGGGGGCGACTCGACTCCTTCCTCTTCGTCGGAATCTTCATATTCATCCTCAGAGTCGGAAAGTCCGTCGCCCTCCATGCCGTCGCCCTCGCTCACCACGCCGTCATCCACATGGTTCCCACTAGGAACGGGCGAGTGCATGTTCGTCCATTCCTGCATAATTCAAAAAAGAGAGTCAGTCTACAAGTCAATACATAACTCGACGGTATAAATGTATCAGTCGACATCACATGTCTCACCAGGTTCTTCGGTGGGTTTTTAGCCGAGTAAGGCCAGATCCTCTTGGCTCCCGAGGGGTTGTCGCAAGCCCCAGTGATGCTCCGAAGCCACTGCTCGACAGTCTCCAGTGTAACTTCTTCTGGATGCGTCCTGGTCGAGTCCCTCGGACCTGCGTAGTGCCACATGGTATGGTCTCTAGCCTGGAGTGGCTGAATATGTCGACCAAGGAACGTTTCAAGCAAATCCATGCCTGTCACCCCGCCCCGGATCAGCTGCACCACTGCCTCGACTAAGATACCTACTTGGACATGCTCCTCATCGGTCACCTTCAGGGACTTGGGGGCAGCGGGTCGGTCAGGTGAAAACGGGGGAAGACCAGTCGACATGTTGGGTGGCGCTACATCTTTGCAGTAGAACCAGGTCGACTGCCAGCCTCGAACAGACTCGGGAAAAGTAATGGCAGGAAAGGAACTATGTTGCCTTTTCTGGACCCCTAAACCTCCACACAACTGGAGCACGTGAGTCTTCCCGTCGTTGGCAAGGGCTTTCTTCACAGTCTGTGATCTGACCGTGAAGAGATGCTTAAACAACCCCCAATGGGGAGAGCCCCCCAGGAAACACTCGCACAAGGTGACGAATGCAGACAAGTACGCCATGGTGTTCGGCGGAAAGTGATGCAGTTGCGCACCAAAGAAATTCAGAAATCCCCGAAAGAATGGGTGGGGTGGCATGGAGAAACCTCTTTCTACATGGGAGAGGAGAAGAACTCGCACCCCGTCGCGCGGCTCCGGCTCGCGCTCCTCCCCTGGCAGCCTCCAGGCGCCGTCCTCCACCAGCCCGTCAGAGACGAGGCCCTCGAGGTCGGCGCGAGTGACAACAGAGGGGAGAAAATCCCCCTGCATCCACCTCGCTGGCACGGTGAACCGAGCAGTCGAGGGCTTCTTGCCCTTGAGCTTCGACGTCCCCTTCTTTGCGCGCTCCAGCTTCTCCGTCGCGTTCTTCGTCATCGGAGCGGCGGCTCTGGTCGGAGGAGAGCGGTGTGCTGCGTTGGGGAGCAAAGGAGGCGGAGGAAGAGAGGGAGAATCGGCGGAAGGTACTGTGCAATCCGCGGCTCAGGAAGCTTTATATGCTGTCGAGTGTCTCACTGACCAGTGGGCCTGCGAGATAACCGCACACGCCAACCGCTGACGACGCCCAGTGCATGGCGAGATGACCGGCGCGAGAATCGAGGCATCATGCCTCCACTTGCCCTGATCGTGGCGTCATCTTTGCGCATGCGCGCGCTTCCCAAATTTTCGTATCCCGGAGAATCCGGGCGTGTCAGACCGACCCGTCACCTCCCCAAGATGCGCTCGATTCACTCGGACACTTTTAAGTCTGAATGGATCCAGGCGAGCGAAGAAGAATTCAATCGACGTAAATTTCGTTGAAGACCCGAATATCATTCGGAAGATCTCGCATGTCGATCCTAAATAAACACCGATGCTCAGAGTTCAATCGACACAAGTTTCATGGAAACCCCAAATACCATTCGGAGGATTCAATGCATTAACTAAAGGTTGACGTTGATACCTCCTTCCACCACTCGAACCCCGATCCATTCGGGGGTTAATGACGAGGATATGTACCTAGGGTAGGGTCTTAGGCAAGGCCCACCTACCCTACCTAAGGACACTACATGGGAGGACTTGAAGATCAAGCATGAACTTCCGAGTGGATCCCTAGAGATGTCCAAGACCACTCGACAGTAATCCACTTGGAGCTTCTCCTCTCACTCGGCAGTCGCGTGTCACTCGACAGACCTCGCTTCACTCGACGCCAGAAGACTAGGAGCCATCATCAAGATCCCAACGGGCAGACGCTGGCTTAATGGCCCTTAATAGCTTTTACTACGTACGTTACCTATAACGGCAAACTTTACACCCCATGACCAGACCCTTTGATGCGGGGCCATTATGAGGGGCAGCAAACTCTATATAAGCCGCCCCTCCCCTCCTGCACAAGGGTTAGAAACTATTGTAATCTCTACATTCCACTCAACATAAAGCTCTCGAGCACTAAGACGTAGGGCTGTTACCTCCACGAGAGGGGCGTGAACTCATACATCTGTATGTACACCCTCGCCGTAGCTAGGACTCTGCCCTCTCCATTTGTACCCCTACCATCTACTGTCAGGCTCATTCCAATGACACAGAGGATGCGAATGGGAAGCGTGGATGTGCCTTGGGGTTTTTCCCCTTCTTATGGGGCTGGTCGCTGGTTAACCTCCCTTTTCTATGTCGTGTATCCCTCCACTTCCCAAGACGTGCATGCTGTTATACGCGCATGATTAAAAATATCCCATGTGAAACGAAGCACGATCTATGCATTGATGGATCGCACTGGTGAAAACGGCCTCGAACCGCGAATTGAGTTTTTGCGATTGGTCCAACGGTCGTGGTGGGCCGCGACCTTTCGTCAGAAAGGTTGTCAGGGAATTCTGTGTGCTCCTTGACGCTTGGCCTTCGGGGCTAAGCTATTCATGGTGTTCGGGCGATTCACGGATCGGGAAAAACTACATGTCATCGGAGGCCGAACTAAACTCGACCGATCACCGATTGAGGAGAAGAACTCGCCTCACAAATCGAAGACTCTGATCAAGCGAAGATGCAGCTAAGACCCTTGGCGTTGAAGGCTAGTTCGGGGGCTACTGAGGGAGTCCTGGTTTCGGGGGTCCTCGGGTGGCTGACCTGTTTCTCATGGGCCGGACTATATGAGCCGATTATCAGGCATTGATTGATCGAAGGCCCTGTCTCCGGGAAGGAAGCTTCGGGAATCATGGTGTGTCCTCCAAGATTATAATAGTGAATAGGCATGTTTTCCTTCTATGTGTAACCGACCATGTGTAAACCCTAGGTACCCTTGGCGTCTATATAAGCCGGAGGGTTTTAGGTTGTAGACAGAGAACAACTCATCTAGGGTTTAGCTATTCGATCTCGAGGTAGATCAACTCTGTAACCTACATATCATCAATACAACCAAGCAGGACGTAGGGTATTACCTCCATAGGAGGGCCCGAACCTGGGTAAACATCGTCTCCTTCATCTCCTTTTACCATCGATCCTAGTCTCACAGCTCGACACCCCCTACCCGAGATCCGCCGGTTTTGACACCGACACCGATGTTACCAGAGTAGGGAGGTCAGGGCAAAAGCGAATAATGTGGGTGAACTCGTCTTACAGCTCCCGGAGAAGCAGAAGCATAAACTCAACCCCAAGAGGGAGGGCCCCTTCATAATTGACAAAGTACTCGCGGGAGGGGCTTACCGTCTTCGAAACCCGTCGAATAACCGCCTCGAACCAAACCCATGGAACGAAGCTCGTCTTCGGCGCTTCTATGGCTAGACAGGTGTCGTCATTCTTTCTACCCTCCTTTTTCTTATTTTTACTTTTCTTTATTCTTTCCTTTCCCTCCCACCTTTATTTTTGGCGGGTTTGAATTTTTTCCTTTTTTCCCAAGTCTATGTTCGGTTCAACCGATCTTGTATTAAGATTTTCGGCATACATCCTTAACTGTTAAACCTGAACACAACACGTGGGGGCTTCTTCCCGAAGCCAATGCTTGTATACTCTAAGCATCTATCCACATTTATTGTGTATGCATGTTTCCCTTGTCGATTTTTAAGCCATTATATGCATCAATTTGAACTAAGATTTTTTCCAAGCTGGGTTGCCTCGGTCCGGTGCTTACCCTCTACGTTCCCGATTGTTCGGCTAGAGGGTAAAGGGAGCACCTCTGCGATTGTTACGACCGGGTCATCTGAATACGTACCTCAGACGGGTGAAGCCAAAAGCTAGCTATCTTCAGTAGACAATTGGTCGGCTACGACGGAAGCAACAAATAAAGTTATGGTCATTGTCACCATTACTTGGGCTTCTTTTCTCACAAAATCCATTAGTCGCATACTAGCAGTATAGGGCCTTACTACCTACGATTTATGTAGGAGCCTACAGAAAGGTATCGATAGAGGTACTATTTTCTCTGGAAGATGTTTCTTATGCTAAGCAGTAATATAACATATCGCCTTGTGTGCTTTTTGTCTGTTCGCACCAAATGGCCGGATTGCCAGGTTCCCCGAACATAATTCACTCTTCTCGAGTGATATTTTGAGGAACACTCCCAAGCTCTTAGTGCGGGAGGTCGAAGCTGATGGCCAGTTAAGACAAAGTTTACAACACAGGTGCAGAAATTTTTTTGATTATCAGTACATAGTTACATACAATCATACATCTGGCTGTTGGTCGAGATTGTCTATTAAGGCATCCAGGGAGCAATCTTCCTATGAAAGACGAGCGGCTGGCATCACTTGGTCGTGCACCAAGTGAAGCGGCACTTCTTGCCCATCAGGCCATGCTGGCCCAACCCGAGCCATATGCTTGGGATTAAGGCCGGTATATCGCGTCTTGATCATTTCCCACGCCTCTCGTGCTACCTCGCGGTAGGCCGATTTCTTCCATAACTCGAACCGACTCTCGGCTCCCTTGAACCGATTAACAAGTTCGGCCATCCCTTGCGGAGGATGCTTGGCAGACCTTAGCGCTTTTATCATACTCCTCATAACCTTCCGATCCCGCTCATGAACGGCGGAGAATTCCTTCAGAAGGCTTCCCCGGTAGGATCCGATCTCTTCTTCGGGACGCCTGGTTAGGAAACCTATACATGAGTTAAGGTATGTCTATTACACTTCATAATAAGAAGTCCGTCGGATGTTAGAATCACGCTTACCGAACATGCCCCTCTGTAATTTCCGGTTCTCTTCTTGGGCCTGGGCCAATTGAGCCTTCAAGCTCTCAATTTCTTTGGTATGCTGCTTGTTCTCCGCCTGGAGGCGTTTCTTCTCTTCCAGGTTTCGTTGCAACGAAAGGCAATTGCCCTAGTGATTTAGCTGCTACAAAGTACCCTTGCGTCAGCATGGGATTATATACTAAGATCAGCAGAACAAGTATACTCATCATGTGCCTCCCGGGTAAAACTCTTCACGTGATCCAAGTCGGCCTTCACGGTTTCCACTGTGTTCGGCTCGCCTCTAGTTCCTTGGATAGTTGCTCGCTCCGCTACCTTGAGGCCTGCATCAGTAGTCAAACAATACTCAGACCCTTAATTCGGTCGCTCCGACCAATTTAAGGCTCGGGGGCTACCCGATTTACATGGGTGTTCGTACTCTTATAGCCGATTACTCACCTGCAGGCTGGACGATATCAGTTTCATGGCTTCCCTGAACCCAGCTCGGGCAGCTCCGATGTGTGCGTCACCCGAGATTAGAGCATTGAACTCTTGTTCGGAGAGTGCTGGGTGGCACAGGGCTTCTCGTCGCCGTCGGTGATTCATAGAGCTCTCTACCTCGGATTTGGTAATTGATACCACGTCCCCGGAGTCCGCAGGGGCCTGATTGACCACACGGACCTCCGCAGCGGGTTCAGTATGAGCAAAAGATCTGGAATTGTGAGCACTGTCGGACACCCTGGCAACATCCTTGGCAGAAGATGTCTATACTCTTTGCCTGAGTATTTCGACATAAGGTCTCTTGTGAGGCTCAATCAGTCGTGATAATAAATTAAGCAGCCAAACAAAGTACCTTTGAGTTGAACAAGTGGGTGGGCTTGTCCCCATGACTGGCTCACTTGATGTATCCCTGTTGCTACCCGGTCTGGATGTTGCCGCCATAGTCGACGCTTGTCGCACGGACCAACGACGCTTGGGAGCAGGAGCCGGTGCGTTTGGGTCGATGGAGGGTACTTTCCTTTTGCGGGACAATTTTTTCTTCTTCTTGCCTATCGCAGGGGAAGGGAATGATCCAGGGTAATTGGCTATGATAGCCACCTTGGAGCGGTCGAGGCTCTCCTAGTACAAAACCCCGTCTTCGAACTCAATTGACAGATCCGGGTCATCAAGAAAGCCCGGATCGTCATCACGAGAATAGTGCTCAGGTTGGGGGGTGAACAGTTAACTGTCTCGACGAAGCTCTTCCATTCCTGTTCACACAAGTTAAAGGCTTCGGTCAAAAAAGGACAAACTGAAAACCCGAATTCTGGTCACGGAGTCGAAAGGCTCACCCAATCGATGGGATTGTGGTTTGAGTAGCCCTCCTTGGTCGGTAGCCTAAAACAATCTTCTTTCTCCCCTTTGTATAGGTCGGCAAGTGCGGCAACTAATGTTTTTTGATCGGCAGGGCCCAGTCATCAGCAACGAGTGGTGCCGCTTGTCCCATTGTAACACCACAAAGGGGGTATTCTCTGCTAAAGAGGCTGAACACACCGGGTGATTGCGGTGGCCATGACGTCTATCATCATCAACTTGTGATGGGCTAGTACCCTTACATGGGCAGCCAAGCATTGCACTTTAACGCCGTCCTCTTGGGATGAGCTCTTCGGTCGTGAGTTGTACCTTTTCTTCAAGGGAGCGTCGGAGTATTCGGGCAAACCCCTCCGAACTGGATCAAATAGGGGGACGTCCTCAATGTAGGACCATTCCGAAGACCATTCTTCGAACTCCTTTGGTGTTCCCACTTGATACCCCGTCCCTGCTATGCGGCATATTTTGGCTCCTCTGACCTCTAAAATTGTCTTGTCCCGAGTACGAGGGATGAGGCAAAAGTACTTCCTCCACAATTCAAAGTGTGCCTTGCAGCCCAGGAACATCTCGCAAAGGGCGACCAAGCCCGAGATATGCGGAATAGACCCTGG
Organism: Hordeum marinum; assembly: GCA_022496015.1. Lineage (NCBI taxonomy): Eukaryota > Viridiplantae > Streptophyta > Magnoliopsida > Poales > Poaceae > Hordeum > Hordeum marinum. Next base: position 380,318,243 of record CM039675.1, read on the forward strand.
GGTGAGATGATGGAGCTGGATCCCATAGAACTCCAATAATCCCCTCAGGGATGGATGAATGGGGAACCCGAGACCTCGCAAGAGGAAGGGCATGAAACATACACGCTCTCCCTTTTGAGGATTGGGGAGTTTTCCGCGAAGGCTTCGCCGTTGAATGAAGTCAAACCGGCACGGGTAACCGCTAGATCCGAGGAGGGAAGATACATTTGGGTCTCGAGGTTTCGTAGTCTAAGGAGGGATACGGAGCAGCTTGTCCAATTCCCTGGACGGGAGCCATAAGGGCGCGAGGAAGAGCTGGGGGCGCTCACCATGTTCTTGTGGTGATCTCTCGTTGAAGGTTTTTCTGATGGGGAGGAAGAAGAGGATGTGGCTTAGACCACGATTCAGTTTGTTTACATGGGTGGTGCCTCCTTTAGGGGAGGGGCAATCTTGTAAAAAGTTGTTGAACCGCTCGTCTTCCCTTGGTGCGCGAGGATCGAGAAGCGTTGACGATTATTACAATAGACCCTGAAAGTTCGTGACGCTTGGGATTACGCTGATGACGGGATGGTTTCCGAACAAGAAGGGATAGAGGGACTCACGTCGCAAGTCGAAGACTTTGACGCGCAAGATTGTCCGGATATACCTCGGCGTTTGAGGCTAGTCCGGGGGCTACCGAGGGAGTCCTGGTTTAAGGGGTCCTCGGATGGCCGACCTGTTTCTCATGGGCCAGACTATGTGGGCCGCTGGCTGAGCATTGGATGATCAAAGGCCCCGTCACCGGGGTGCAAGCTTCAAGGAATCGTGGCGTGTCCTCCAAGTTTTTGATAGTAGATAGGCGTGTTTTTCCTTTGATGTGCAACCGACCATGTGTAAACCCTAGTACCCCCCGCCCTCGGGCGTCTATATAAGCCGGAGGCTTTTAGATTGTAGGGCAGAGAAACTCGTCTATGGTTTAGTTATTCGATCTCGAGGTAGATCAACTCGGTCACCTTAATATCATCAATATAATCAAGCAGGGCATAGGGTTTTACCTCCATAGGAGGGCCCGAACCTGGGTAAACATTATCTCATTTGTCCCCTATTACCATCGATCCTAGCCTCACAGCTCGGAACCCCCTACCCAAGATCCTCCGGTTTTGACATCGATAGCCACCGAGTTCAGCTTGCCAACATTTTGTTATCTCGATTCATAAAATCAGAAAATCCAAGATTTTGGATCAGCATCACCAAGTTGTGGATTCTAACCGTTGGTCATCTTATAGGTACCGTTGAGATCTTTGTATCAGTCTCATCGAGATACAAAAGTTGCTACCTTTGGAGCAACTCGGTACCATCGAGATTTATACTTCGGTGACACCGAGTTGGTCACTTTAGGTGTAACGCTTGGATTTTTGGAGATGCCTATATATACCCCTCCACCACCACTCACTTGGAAGAGAAGCACTCAGAACAGATCCCCACTTATCCCATCAGTTTTCCTGAGAGAGAGTCACCTACTCATGTGTTGAGATCAAGCCATTCCATTCCAACCATATGAATCTTCATCTCTAGCCTCCCCAAGTTGCTTTCCACCCAATCAATCTCTTCCACCAAAGCCAAATCTGTGAGAGAGTGATTGAGTGTTGAGGAGTCTATCATCTTGAAGCACAAGAGCAAGGAGTTCATCAACATTATCGAGCCTATTACCTTTTGGAGGGTGGTGCCTCCTAGATTGGTTAGGTGTCGCTTGGGAGCCTCCTACTTTGTGTTGTGGAGTTAACCAACAAGTTTGTAAGGTCAAGGAGATCGCCTACTTCGTGAAGATCTACCCAGAGTTAGGCTAGTCCTCCGTGGACGTAGGCCATCATGGTATAGACAAGGTTGCTTCTTCGTGGAACCCTCCGTGAGTAGAGCCCTCCGTGGACTCTCGCAACCGTTACCCTCCGTGGGTTGAAGTCTCCATAAACATGGGCGTACGATAGCACCACCTATCGAAACCACGGGAAAAATCTTCGTGTCCCTCGTGTGTTTGATCTCCCTATCTCAACTCCTTACTTCCATGTGCAATGTCTTTACTTTCCTCCACTATACTTGATGACTTGCATCTGTAGGGTATGCTGGACTTGCTCTAATTGCTAAAATCTGCCAACCATTAACTTTGGATATCGTGTAAGTTTTAATTTGTGCTAGTAGTCTATTCACCACCCTCTAGACATACTCTTCTAGTGATACCACGGCTTCACTTAAATCTTTTGAGCTATGGAATTGCTCTAGTGATTCACTAATATCTTTTTGAGCATGACGTGCTTTTACATGTTTGAAGAAATGACCTCATGCTTCACTTATATTAATTTGAGAGTTGGTAACTTTGAAGAAATCCTCTCATGCTTCACTTATATCATTTTGAGAGATGAAATTTTTATGCACGTGACACTTAAATCTTTGTGAGCTTGTCAAAAAGCAATGGCAATATATGAAACTAGTCCCAAAGTGATAGATATTCAAGAGGGATATAATAAAAAAATTCATGAAGATCATTGCACAAATTAAACTTGATTCTTTGTAATAGTTTTGAGACATGATAATAGTAATATGTGAGTTATGTTAGTGAGTAATTATGCTTAGTAAGAATATTGGTGTTAAGGTTTTTGATTCCCTATGCAAGCACGAAAGTCAATAGTAGGGATATGATAAAAACTTTCATGAAGATCATTGGACAAATTAAACTTGATTCTTTGTAATAGTTTTGAGACATGATAATAGTAATATGTGAGTTATGTTAGTGGGTAATTATGCTTAGTAAGAATATTGGTGTTAAGGTTTCTGATTCCCTATGCAAGCACGAAAGTCAATAGTTGTGCTATGAAATTGCATCCTACTTGTGATGCATTATTCGGTGTTAGCTATGCTTAATGATCGCTTATGTGATTTTTCGTTTCTTGGTTGGTTGCTTCTCAATCTATTTGCTAGCCTCCACTTGTACTAAGTAGAGATACTACTTGTGCATCCAAAATCCTTAAATCAAGTTTTGCCATATGAGTCCACCATACCTACCTATATGTGGTATTTCCATGTCGTTCCAAGCAAATTTGTATGTGCCATATCTAATTTTCAAAATGAATTTTCCTTTTTATGTGCTCATACCGCTCATGAAGCGGAAGGGGGTGACCGATATTTTTCCATGCTAGATGTGTTATTCTCAAGATGAGTGTTTATTCACTTGTCATTGCATGAGAATATGGAGGTAATAGGGATGCCCAGTCCCGAAATGAAAAAAGAAAAGAAATTTACTTTATGTTATCAAATAATAAATTCCTTGGAAAGTGTTGGTATGGAAGGCAACCGTGGATTCGGATAGCCATGGAAAGTGAAAGAATGGTGGAAAAAGGAATAAACTTTATTTTCTCTTTGGGAACCGCTTATGATGTATCTAGCATGGAAAGGTATTGAAGTCTCTCGATCGTTTTCGTTGACTGGAAAGGCATGCCACCCAAAATAGTTTTCTCTCTCAATTTATATCTTGAGCTCTCGCGCCTCTACAAATCTCTACTTCCCTCTACGAAGGGCCTATCTATTTACTTTATGCAATTTTTATTTTTTACTTGAGTCTCCATCTTATCTTATAAAGCACCAACTAGGAGGCACTATGATCGTACTTGATCATTAGGTGTAGCTAATATTTGAGTGTGTTTCATGAATGGATCAATGATTGAGCATGATGGGCTAGGGATAACTTTATTTAGTGTTGATATTTTGAAAGACATGGTTGCTTGTTAATATGCTTGAGTATTAAAGTCTGTGTGTCAAAACTAGACTATTACTTTGAACCATCTAAAAGTACAAATGTTCACGCTACGAAACAAAAGAATATGTGATGAACATGTTAGGCAGCATTCCACATCAAAAATTCTGTTTTTATCATTTACCTACTTGAGGACGAGTAGGAATTAAGCTTGGGGATGCTCATACGTCTCCAATGTATCTATAATTTTGCTTGTTCCATGTTGTTATATTATCAATCTTGGATGTTTTACAATCATTTTGTAGCAACTTTATATCATTTTTTGGGACTAACCTATTGACATAGTGCCAAACTGCCAGTTGTTGTTTTTTGCTTGTTTTTTACTTTGCAGAAAATCAGTACCAAACGGAGTCCAATCGAGACGAGACTTTTTGCAGATATTTTTTAACCAGAAGAGTGTCAATGGGCCAAAGAAGCAACCAGGAGGGAGCCCAGGCCACCCACAACCCACCAGGGCGTGCTAGAGGCCCCAGGCGCACCCTGATGAGTTGTGGCCCCCTTGGGGACCGCCTCCACTGACTATCAGCTCTATAAATTCTCAAATATTCGGAAAACCCTAGGAGAGTCAAAGAAAATCAATTCCAGCCGCTGCAAGTTCGAGAACCTCGAGATCCAATCTAACACCATCACGGGGGGGTGCATCGTCTTCATGGGTGCCTCTCCGATGATGCATGAGTAGTCCACCATAGACCTACGGGTCCGTAGGCACTAGCTAGATGGCTTCCTCTCTCTCTCTCTCTCTCTCTCTCTTTATTCTCAATACAATGGTATCTTGGAGATCTATTTGATGTAATGACTTTTTGCGGTGCGTTTGTTGGGATCCGATGAATCTTGAGTTCATGATCAATTTCTATCCATGAATAGTATTTGAGTCTTCTTTGATCTGTTATATGCATGATTACTTATAGCCTTGTATTTCTTCTTTGAATCTTTGGTTTAGTTAGGCCAACTAGATCGATTTTTCTGGCCATGGGAAGAGGTGCTTTGTGATGGGTTCTTTCTTGTGATGCCCTTTCCCAATGACAGAAGGGGCAGCAAGGCATGCATGTATCGTTGCGATTAAGGATAACAAGATGGGGTCTATTCCTACATGAATAGATCTTGTCTACATCATGTCACCGTTCTTATTGGATTACTCCGTTTTCCATGAACTTAATACACTAGATGCATGTTGGATAGCGGTCCATGTGTGGAGTAATAGTAGTAGATGCAAAATCTATTTGGTCTACTTATCTTGGATGTGATGCCAATATAATGATCATTGCCTTGGATATCGTCATGGCTATTCAATCTTCTATCAATTTCCCTACAGTATTTTGTTCACCCACCATGTGCTATACTCATGAGAGAAGCCACTAGTGAAACCTACGCCCCCAGGGTCTACTTTTCCAACATATTGCTTTTCGATCTATCTTTTTGACGTGTTTGTTTTCAGATCTATTAATCCAAAAACCCAAAAATACCTTGCTGCACTTTTTGTTTACTTCTTTTATTTTGTGTTCTTGCGAGATCTATTTTCCCAAACTATCACAACCTAATCTATCTTTTTATCATTGAGATCTTGACAACCTCTCTTATGCGTCAGTTTGCAAGTATTTGTTCTTTGTGTGCAGGTGTTGTTTACATGGTTGCTTGATCTTCCTCTACGGATTGATATCTTGGTTTCTTAACTGAGGGAAATACTTATCGTTGTTGTGCTGCATCATCCCTTCCTCTTTGGGGAAATATCGACTCAATCTCAAGCCACATCATCTATCCAGGCGGCATACCCCTCCAAGGCAGCGGGCACATGGTCCTGTATCCCATAGTTGGATCGTGGAGGTGAATTATCCCTGCGTATCTTAGTTCATAGATCATAGGGCATGGGATAGTCGACCGGGCTTTTGCCGTGGGGGTGGGATCTCGCCCTGGGTTCTTTATACACCCCGATTATCCAATCTCGCCTCTAAGGGGACGATCAGCTTGCTCCTTGTGGCCGCATGCAAGAGGATCGACATCTATCACCTTGTCTTCGAATTTGGGCAGTAGGCTTCGTCATGGGAACGACTTGGTTGTTGTGCGCCGCGCTTTGAGGTCAGCTTTGGCCTTAAGCACTCATTCCCACTTCTCGTTGAGCGTGGCTTCATGAGTGTACAACTCCTGTTATTCCCTCTTCATACACCACACGATTATGACTACCCGGCGTTGGAAACGTATCTGTTTGGATGGGCTTTCAGGTACCTCGAAGTCATAGGGTCCAAGGCTATTATCGTCCTCTGATTCTGGCATGTGGTCCTTGTTTGTACCTCGATTGGAGTTTTATTTCTCCTCGAGATCCTCTTTGGTAGGTGTACCCATAGGCCCATTTTGCTGTGCGGGCTCGGCCTGTCCATTTTCATCCGTGACGGGGCTAGCAATGTTATCTACGGTGTTGGCTTCATTTTTGTTTCCGACGTTTCCCGTTGGTTTTATTTTGGGACGACGGCACTTGGAACTCCCCTTAGGCTCCTCGTCAAGATCTTCCTTAGGGGTATCCACCATGTAAACGTCATAAGTTGACGTTGCGACCCTCTTTCCTGTTTGGGGAAGGGTCGCGGGTGAGTTTGATCTAGAACTACCATGGTCATCTTCATCCATGTCGATGGCCTTGTCGGATCAGTAGTCAAGCGCATCGGTCAAATCTTCGACCGTGGCGACTTGATGGGTGGTTTGTGGGATGAACGTTTCTTGATCGTCAGCTTTACATCCAATCTGATCGTAAACCACATATGATATGGCCAGGTTTTGGATCCGGTCCAGTACCTCGTTTATTTGTGAGAGCTCCTCCGCGTCGAGGGCCTAGCTAGGAGCCGGTCTGATATGAAAAGGGTTGTTTGGACCGCCTCAGGCATGTCCGTCTTATGGTCCCTTTCGGGTCGGCTCTAGTTCAAAGACTGAAGTGGCTTCCTCCGAGGCCGTCGTTAGGTCTAAAGGCGAGTTCGGCTTCGGGCTATCATCCGAGGAGGCATGAGTGCAGTCGGATGTGACCGCCCTCATATCCATCTATGGAGTCAGCTCCATTGGGGGGTCGGATCCGAAGATCACATCGGGAACCTGATCTGGAGCATCTGTGCCTAAGGGATCTTTATATTGGATCACGATTTGTTCCAATAGAACTAGATCGCCTCGGGCGTCGATGACATACTCGAAGCTTCCGAACATGATGAGCTGGTCTGGAGAGAAGGTCTCGACGCGTCCTAGATGGTCGGTAGGATCGGCATGCAGTACCACACTTCCGAAAGCAAAGAGTTGGTCGGGGACAAAGATGTCGCCTTAGCGGATGCCGCTATTAAATTGTAGACAAGCCATCAATACGATTGATCACACAACGAGCTCTCAATGAAACTACCAAGTTGATATGGGATCGATGGGTAACAGGAGACAAGGAGCACAAGGTTTTCGCCTAGGTTCAGGCCCTCTTTGTGAAGGTAAAACTATATGTCCTGCTCTTGTTGTATTATTGATGTAGCAAGTACAAAGTTGATCTACCTCGAGATCGTATGTTTGTGGTCTAAACACTAGGGGTGATGATGATGTGTATGGGTATCCTCTACGGGTTAAAACCCTTCGGTTTATATAGACACCGGGGGTATCTAGGGTTACATGAATGTCGGTTAACATCTACGAGTCACATGTCAAACGAATCATCCTTCCTTGAAATACACACCAAGTCTTCGGTGTGATGTTATGTCCTCATGCCCCGTCATAGGGCCTCCGAACTCCTTCCTTCTAGATGGGCCTCCAGCCCGTCCCGTGGACTATACCAACTCGATTGGACTACCCTAGTCTAGGACTCCCTCATGCCGTCCCCGAGATGGTCGATCTCTATGATCGCCGTTGGAGGCCTCGCCCCCGTACCTAGGGTTCATGCGTCGATCCAGTTGATCGTCTACCCTAGAGAGTCTTTTTCCTGTTCAGTTGATCCGAGTTTTTCTCTCTCTCGTCGTTGGTTGCATTGATTGGCGTTTTGTTTTTGGTTTCCCGATCTCAAATCAGTTTGTGTCGCCCGCCACCGCCATCTACCCCCACGCGCCTATACTCCTGCACCGGCGACTACGCTCCCTCTTCTCGACCCGGTGGCCTTGAGCAACGTGGCAGCCCGTCGCGGTCATCATGCGTGCATCTACCGCTCGTATCTTTGCGCCGGCCATCGCCATGACTCCTTCATCACCTACTGCATCTGCATGACGTTGTGTTCGCCGCTCAGGCCTGGCCACTCGGGCGTCGTTGTTGCGTTGTCCGCTCATGCGTCACTGCCCGGGCACCGGCACTGCGTTGGCCGCCCAGGTGTCGGTGTTGATATGGTCGTCCGCACGTCATCCCATGCCAGCTATCATCGAGGGCTTCAGCTCGGACTCTGCCACCACCCTGCCTCCACCAAGTGGCATCCCTGCCCTAGCGCATGATCAATTGATCGACCGCCCGCCCGCGATCCGCCCCAGCTGCATCATGCAACCGATCTTTCCCTTCGGTTGCCCCCGCCCCCGCATGTCCCTCAAAGATTGTCCCCGAGTACAGCGCGCACCTCCCCCCGATCGAGCAACGGGCTATCGACGTGTCGCCCCATCTGGCCACAGTGTCACCATCCCGTGGTTCTCCCCATGGCTTGAGGCAACCCACATGTCGCCGCGACGAGGTCGTCCACGTGGTTGCACCGACCCGCGCGATGTCGCTGCGTCGCCCCTTCAGGCCATAGAACCACGGCACGCGATCCCCATTGTCGTCCTGAGGTCTTCCCCGTCGTTGCCCCAACCCGCGTAGTGTCGCTGCACCACCCCTTCAGGTCGTAGCACAGCGGCACCATGTCCACTCTGTCTTCCTTGCAAGTCAACTTCTACGTGGTATGCGCCACGTCACCTCCCTAGGCGTTGGAACGCCACCGTTCGCACCAAGTCTTCATCGAGATATCGGGTTCCTTGCCTTCTTCGAGCACCGTTGCCGCACTTCTAACCTACCCGTCGCTCTTCCTTTGTCGCCGCCGCCGTCCACCTCTTCGTCTTTGTCCAGCACAAGCTCATCGTCAGCATTGTCGTCGCCTTCCCCGACCACTTCATCTACTCCGACAACCATGGGCAACATCGGCTCCACGCCGATTAGCATCGCAACCGTTGTCGAGTCCTCCTCTGCTAGCCTTCTCAACATGACGTACAACTTGTGTTGGTCCCCGTCCATGCATACCCTGCGTTGGCAACACAGACGCGTGCCTTCGTCCATGATGTGTCCACGGGCCTGGCAAGCCTGGTGCGGTGTCTCTTCAACAACGACTCCGCCCGTCTACGCATGCCTGGTGTTGGCAACACCGACGCTTGCCTTCGTCCACAACGTGTCCACGGACTTGGCAAACCCGGCGCGACGCCTCGTCAACACCATCTACTTCCCGACGCACCATTACCTCGACACCACCGCGGCTATGCCCAACACAACACCTCTATGTGTCCACGGCTTCACGACTATTACCTCGAGACGGGCCACCCCGACTCGACATCGACCACACTGCACCTCGCACAGCTAACTCGACCACGGCTACACCACCTTACGCTCTCGGCTACCTCGACATCGGCACAAAGGGCTACCGTCTTACTTGAACAACCTCGTCGATTTTTACTCCAACCAGACTTTCGCGATGCATTGCCAATTACGAGTGTGGTGGGTGTCCGTCGGCTTACCTCGGCTTTTTTTCTAGTCTTATTGTCTGGCTCGCTACCGTTGTGACTGCGAGGGGTGTTGAGTATCCTGGTTTATTAGGAAGTATAGGATAGAGTAGGATTTATTTCTACCTTGTCTTGTACTCCTAGTTAAGCATATACTCTTATATATATGCCCACCAGACTCAAACAATGTATCAGTAATTCCAACAATCCCTCTCTATTCCTTCTACACTGGACACAAACCCTAAAAGCTCATAAAAACATATAAAAACGGAGCTCTTTCGTCGACAAGGACCGAAATCCATCGTGCCTCCATGGTCCTAGGACCACCAGAGATGAGGCGGATCAACGACGACGCCAGGAGACGGAGGAACTTAAGCTGTTCTTGAATAGGATTGCGCCGGGAGGCAGAGAAACTTAGGCTGTTTTTGGAGAGGCGGCGGAGGCTGGAAACTTGTTTTAGGTGTTTGCGATCAGTGTGGCAGCCACTTGAATCCCCGATCCTGTATAGAAGTATCGGCCCTTTCGGAAATGACATCCGCTCTTTCGATAGCTTTACCAATGAAACACGAAGTGCTCCACTGTGAACAACCAGTACACGTTGCTTGTGACGGAAGCTAAGCAACCTGGAGCGCAGGTACCGCCATGCTGTGCTTATGCAGTTCGAACAGCTGAACCTCAGCCGCTTTTCCGGTTTACTATTGCTTTATTCTATCCGACTCGTCGCAGAGGTGTTCTCTCCGTTGTCTGGCTCGTTCGCTCTTTGCCTGGGCTGGGCACGGCTGAGGTTTTTTGGCACGGCCGTTCAGCTCCACAACCAAAAACTACATTGTTCGAATCAAAGCTAGCATGGTTCAGCTGTTCGAACTGCATAAGCACAACATTTGCAGCCGGTCAAGACATAGCACCCAGACAGATACAGCGCAGAAGAACACTTTCGAAAGAGTACAGATTACTAACTTCCCCCGCATCTCCACCAAGCTCTACATGTTACATTCTTGACCAGCAAGCAAGACCTTCTCTCACAAAAGTTACCATAGACGCAACTCTACACGGCCACCCCTATCCTCAATCCTCAATCCTATAGCAGCATCTATAGAAAGGACAAAAGCAAAGTGTGTACGAAACAGCATGAGGCCAACCAAGCTGCACCGACAGTAATCTTCAACCAAACTTTAAAAAAAACACGGAGGAGCATGATCAGTAGAACAAGCATATAGCTGCTTTAATGCCCATTTTCACGGGCCTCCTCTTCCTCCGCATCCTCGAAACGCTGGTCAGTGATTTGAAGCTGCGCGTATAAATAACGCCAATATTAGTTGGAAGTAAACCACCAGCACAAAGATAGCTATAGACTCATCTTTATACTCTTATAGAACTATAGAGTAGGTGGCGGTATGTTCACCCACATTACTTATTAAGCTGCCAGGAAATCAATCGCCACAATTATCATACATTCTTACTAGACAGATGTAGCATGATCTTTTGATTTGTTGATTCAACTAATATATATTTACACAGAAGTATGGACTACGATGAAACATAAAGAACTCATGCAATAAAAAAATCTATAACAATGCAAGTATTTTGACTTCTATAGCAACACACGAGTATTTGGCTAGTAATTTCATAAAACTGAAGTACTCCCTCCGTTCTTAAATATAAGCCTTTTTAGAGGTTTCACTAAAAGACTACATACGGATGTATATAGACATGTTTTAAAGTGTAGATTCACTCATTTTGTTCCGTATGTAGTCCACTAGTGAAATCTCTAAAAAGACTTATATTTAGGAACGGAGGGAGTAGATCATAAAATATATGCCAGTCTACCCAATCAACTACCAACTATAATTCCATAATAACAAGTGATTTAACTGAACACAAGTGCTGGTGGAACTTGAGCTTTATTATAAAATCAAGCTACTAATTGTCTCCACAACCAATTAAACTCAGATATACCACCGTAATGCAGACCATGGTCAACTGTGGGTTTTATACACTTCGTCTGGAATATTGGCCATTAAAAACATATCAGCATCAATGCATACCTCAAGTACTGAAGAACTGAGGTCATCTCCACCATTTTGACCTATCGGGTTGGGAATAAAAAACTCAGGGTCGATTCCTGCATGAAAGGTAAGATGTCAATGCTCTGCTCAGAGAGTAGATGAAAATGTAAATAAAATGTACTGTGAAAACTTACCATCGACCATGTGTTCATCTTCATCAGCATGAATCCAACCACCATTGACCATACCCTCACCATGGAACAAGTCACTGTCTTCATTTTCTTCTGGAGTTTGAAAGAACACACACATTTTAGTACAGTTTTCCTGAACATCTGTTTTCAAGTATTAACTGCAACGCAGATTACTTACCAGCAGTAGGATCAGGGTTCAGTTCAGCACAATGGCAGAAGGCATCAAAAAGTGAATCTACTGAACTTTTGTCAAGGATATCAAGCATGAATTTTTTTACGAGAAGGCGAGCGCTGCTTTTATAATTCATAGCTACAAGTTATTCTCCTGGGGCACAATTGCATTCAGTTTCAAGAGTAGTGTTTGTCTGCTCGAATGATTTGAACTGAATGAAGTTATCTAAAGAAAAATCCAAGATTCAGGGTTAGTTGGGCTTGCTAGTGTATGTAGAGTGATGCTTATTTTAGAAGCTGTTGTGCAACTAATTATGTTATTCAATGCTCGTTCCTCTCATATTCACACTGCATTTTCTGTTAACCGGAACATACATATAACAGTTTGCAACTTAGTTTAGAAAAAAAAAACACCAAAACATCCAAAACCAATGAGATTGTCATAATCCACTACATTGCAAAACAGAGCTCAAACTATTAGGCCTCCTTTGGTTCATGGGATAGGAATGTCATAGGAATAGGAAAATCATAGGAAGTGAGATTACATGTATCTTAATTTCTTCAGGGAAAGAGATGCCATTTGAAGCACAGGATAGGAATTTTTGCATTGAGTCTAGGCTAATGGTTTTTTCTCCTTTGAAATGTGAAGGATTGGTTCCTACCCTACATAGGAATAGGAATCCGTTCCTACAAATCAAAGGGCTCCAAAGGAATTTTACTTTGAAAATCCTATCCTATACAATTGCTACAAAAATCCTATAAACCAAAGGAGGCCTTAATTCGCATTGCATGACACACCTAGGAACTAATTAGCTTGCATAACTGCTTTCAAAATTATAAGTGATTTATCTATACCATGACTTCACTACACAGTTTATCTACATCACTAGGTTACATCCATGTCTTCATTTCCCGAAAATAGGAAATGATGGAAACACTATCAGAGTGCAGTGTTCCCCATCAATGCAAATGAACATAAATATAATTGCCAAACTTCAGTAGCAAAAACAGGAAGACTCGAATTCCATATATCTGTTCTACAACTAATTGCTTCACTGGATAAGTCTTTAGAAAAACATAAAGTTGAAGCATCGCTGTTATAATAAACAACGGAAAAACGGAAATTAACTGCCAAAAAAAAAGGGCAGCCTAAAGCTGTCCACTGGTTTTTAACAATGAAATCAGAAGAAAACGGCATTGCAAGATAAAAGCATCAGACATAATGGGCAAAAATATATATATAAAGAAGGATACGTTGAGCAGCGTCAGCCAGTATAATACGCATCTCAGAGATTTTTGGTAGCTGCGAGTCACCATATGCTTCAGAGTCAAGATCACCATCCTCTTCATCAGAGTCAGCTTCGGCCTCAATCTATAAACAACATAAGAGGGGTATCACGCATTAGAGCAATGGTGTTCGAACAAAGTAGATTATCGCTAGCTATCTACTGAGCAGTGACCACAAATTGCGAATTACAACCAACCAAAAAATCAGTATACATGTACATGTAGTAACAAACTTAGGTTTTACCAACAGTAGATTTATTTTGCTTACAGACCAAGCTAGTTTTCTTTCTAAAACTTCAATCATCCATACGCGAGGGCTGACACAAGTCCCAACACACTAGCAGCAGACTAACAGATGGGCCGCAAATAGCGAAGTCAATGAGAGATAACACAGGTCACTGCTAGCCATCAAGAAAAGAGAGACGGGCCGCAGTTGGCGATCTATGTGCATATTACAGAGAGTAAATCCTAGTAAAGAACCGTGTAATGTAGAGTTTAGTCCACTCCAACCACAGAAGTATATGAGACAGAGCTACGTTTGATCAGCCACACAATTTGGCCCAATCAGATAGTCAGATACACACTGAACCAAGTCACATTCCAAAGGCATAGTGGTGCCAAACAATGCTTTATGTTACAGCTAGACCTGTCACTGTAATTATCAGAGATCAAAATACATATACTGCATGTGACACAAATCATACACCAAATGACTTATCTGTCACATTAAATTTCTCACAACCCAAATATCCTTGTTTCTCCAAGCTACAAGGCACTAATATAAAGAAACAGCAAAAGAAAGCTTTCTGCGCTCAAATGAGCCCTCCAACATGGGTGTTGTGTGCTGAAACGAATTAACAATACAACCACCAAAACAAACTGCAGAAGAAAAAAACACCAACAGAGCATCATGACCAAAAGACTGATCCAGGTCAGTGACTTCAAACAAGCCACAAATGTTAAAACATGAAATGCAACTGATCAACTGTTTTCCAAATTAGTCACCAACACCACAAAATTTCACAGGGCGGTTGTACCCTCAATTTGAATCACCTGAGTGTAGAGGCAGGGCGAGGGGTACGCCTCCGGGTCGCGCGACACCGCGTGGAGCGTGATGTCCAGGAAGTCCACCGCGTATCCTTTGCCCTTCTCCGCCTCGCTGAGCCAAATCACCCTCCTGAGAACAGAAACGCAAACGGGCAGGAAAAATGAGGCGTCAGAAGATACGGCCGCTGTGCGGCAGGAGGGAGCGAAATCCATCAGCTCTCGCGCTCTCTACCTGGTGGTGATGAAGAGGGTTCCCGGGGGCTCCGGCGCGCGACTGCCGAGGGCGACCGAGGCGGCGCGCTCCACGCAGACGAGTTCCTCGCCGGAGGCGTCGTCGAGGCGGGGCGTGCCGTCTGCCGCGACGTCGGTGAAGCGTTTGAGCCCTGGCGCCATGGGGGACGGTGGTGGGGACGAAGCAGAGAGCTAGGGTTTCGGGCCTTGGAGCGTGCGAGATTTGGGGATTCTTTCGAAAGGGTTTAGCGGTTGCTCAAAGTGGAAGACAGCTTTGTATCCTGACTGCGCCATACGCGGGTCTCCTACGCATAGTTTATGCCTGGCCCAAGCACTCCGTTATAAAGGCCTGCAGAACGGACCGGAATGCTGTTTCCGAATTTTAGCTGTAGCTGCAAAGATGTTCCTTTTAAGAAGGCTCATTTGATTCATTGGAATTTTATAGGATTTTTGAACGATTGAAATTCTTAGGATTTTTCCTACATTGGTACTTTGTTTCATATGATTGGATTTCATAGGAATTTTTCCTATGAAAATTTGTGTACTACAGTTGATAGGAAATCTAACATTCACTGCAACCCTTTTTTATAATTTCTTTATTTTTTCTATGACATCAAACGCTTCTTGCGAATTCTATAGGATTCAAATGAACATGTCACTCAAATCCTATACTTTTCCTATTCGTGTGTTTTGAAAATCCTACAAATCAAAGAAGACCTAAATTTTCATTCAACTACAACGAGACATGAATATTCTAGTACTCCCTTCAATCCAAGGATATACATGAGTTTGTGATTTATCTATCCATATTAATATGATTGTGTAAATTAAATGTTGCTCATGATTTACCTTATACTCCCTAAATTTAATGTACTAGTGTCTCAATTCTAATACAATTTTCTATTGAAATAAGTATAAAGTTTGAACACTTGTTTTGGGACGGAGGCAATATATTTTAATGAGAAGTTCTATAAGTAAATTAATATGGAGTTGATTTAGAAGATAAATAAATCAAGTTGATTGGTTATCATATGAAAAAGGAATGGCGAAGGAAAGGTGGGAAGAAAAGTGAAACATAGAAAGTTACTTTCATTTTACGTAGTATATAATGGAAAATAAAGATGAAGATAAAGATTAGGTAAAAAGAATCTTGTTTTAGAGCTCCTACAACCATATCGGAAAATCTGGTCCCTTAAACATCCGTGCATTTGTCGAGACCCGTTCTCGGATTGCATTAGCCCGCCACTAAAATGTCCTCCGGACAATTACCCCACTCATATACGAACTTCATATTCATACAAAGTCATGTGCGTCCATCATATAGCGTCAATTCATCACAAAATCAACAATTCTACAAATGAAGGTAAACCACAATTCAACACATGGCAAAATAAAGTCCATACATAGATCGACGATACACAAATGAATCATTCGAGTCTTTTATTACACTCATGGTATCCTTCTTCATTTGAAGCCACTTCTTACCTTGGTCATT
The DNA here is from genome assembly GCA_022496015.1 of Hordeum marinum. Lineage (NCBI taxonomy): Eukaryota > Viridiplantae > Streptophyta > Magnoliopsida > Poales > Poaceae > Hordeum > Hordeum marinum. The sequence continues at coordinate 380,334,103 of CM039675.1, forward strand.
CAAAAGACTAGCGTCCCGTGTGGCACCCAAATTCCAAGAACCGAAGGCCTCACGTCCAGCCCAGAGATCTATGTCTTCTGGAACACGATATAGCTTGATACAGGTAAAATCACGATATGACAAAGTACTTAATAGTACAATATGTTAAGGTACAATACTCTTTCTTGGTAAGGGCATCTCCAAGGCTGAAATCACAACTTCTCCCTAGGTGGTTTTGGTAATTAACAACAACATATGTACATTGAACTAATGAGGCTATCAAGTATATTTTAGGAAAGTCCAATGAATGGATTGGCTAGGAATTGTGAGATGGATCCCCTAGATGCAATGAACACCTATTGGCAAGAGCTTTAAGACTACATTTTATTTTATGTGAGCAATCACATTGAGTCCGTAGGAAAGCCAATACTAATAAAAGGGAATGAGATATTGATAATCATCTGGTTGCTCAAAGTGCTTAGAGATTTGCCACCAAAAGCCTCAACCAAACTCTCACAAAGTATTATGCCAAAAACCCTATCTACCAAATTCAGTGCCACCAACATTTCATATTTGGAGCCGCCTAATTTACCAAGTCAAAACCCTAGCACCTCGATACCACCAAGATTACTTCGATACAACCGAAAAGTAGTGCCAACTCTCTGGAAACGGTATATTCTACTTTGGAACTTCCGAGTTTTATATATTGGTGCCGTTGAGATGTGGATCTAGAGGTCAACGAAACCGGTCTCACCGAGTTGTTATCTATCGGTCTCATCGAAAAGCTAAAAATTGGAACACTTTGTACTAGGTGGTGCAACCGAGTTTTTACTTCGGTTCCGAGTTGGGCAATAATGTTGTAACAATTGGATTTTTTTTAGATGGCTATATATACCCCTCCACCCCCTCTCATTCGTAGAGAGAGCACTCAAAACAAACCAACACTTTCACCATCCATGTTTTAGAGAGAACCGTCTACTCATGTGTTTAGATCAAGATATTCCATTCCCACCGTATGCATATTGATTTCTAGCCTCCCTAAGTTGCTTTCCATCCAATCATCCTCTTTCACCAATCCAAATTCTATGAGAGAGCGATTAAGTGTTGAGGAGATTATCTTTTGAAGCACTAGAGCAAGGAGTTCATCATCAATACACCATCTATTAATTTTTGGAGCGTGGTATCTCCTAGATTGGTTAGGTGTCGCATGAGAGCCTCCGGATCACATGGAGTTGAACCAAGAAGTTTGTAATCGCAAGGAGATTGCCTACTTCGCGAAGATCTACCCTGACTGAGGCTAGTCCTTCGTGGACATAAGCCATGGTGGAATATGAAAGGTTGCTTCTTCGTGGACCATTTGTGGGTGGAGCCCTCCGTGGACTCGCGCAATCGTTACCCTCCGTGGGTTGAAGTCTACATCAACGTGGACGTATGATAGCGCCACCTATCGGAACCACGCGAAAAATCTTCGTGTCTTCATTGTGTTTGATCTTCCTATCCCGCCCTTTACTTACACTTGCATGTTGTTACTATCCGCTACTATACTCATAGACTTGCATGTGTAGGGTGTGCTAGACTTGGTAAGATCGCTAAAACTTGCCAACCTATAAAATTATGAAAAAGTTAGTTTTAATTTGGTCAAGTGGTCTAATCACCCCACCCCCTTCTAGACATACTTTCGATCCTACAAGTGGTATCAGAGCTTTGATCTTCATTGCATTGGTTTCATAACCTAGGAGAGTATGGCGTCTAGCAAGGGAAATTATCACCGTAGAGGTCCATATTTCTATGGTATAATCTTTGCTAGTTGGAAACATGAAATGAAAATGCATATTCTTGGTCAAAACCCCGCCGTTTCGGTTGTTGTTCGTGTTGGATTGCAATGTGAATTATTTGGTGATGGAAAGGAACTGGATCGTGAAGCGACCACGGAAGAATTAAAGATGTTTGAAAGCACATTTGCTCCCTTGGTGGTTCTGGTAATTAATAACAACATATATGGCATTGGACTCATGTTTTCACTAAACATATTTCAGGAAAAATCCAATGATGGGATGGCTATGAATTGTGAGGAGATACCCCAAGATGCAAGGAATGGATTGGCAAAGCTTCAAGCTAGAAGACTCTCTTTTTACTTTGTTAGAAATCACTTTGAGTCCATAGGAAAGCCAATACTATTAAAAGGGGGTAAGGTATTGTTGGTGAATAAATTGCTCCACGTGCACAAGTGCTAGCCACAAAAAACACCCACAAGCTCTCCCACAAAATACTCTGTCAAAAACCTACCACTCAAAATCGGTGCCACCAAGTTTTCCACTTTGGCTACACCGAGTCAAAACCTAAGACAAAATCCTAGCCAAACCCTAGCTTTTCGGTGCAACCGAGTTCACATTGGTGCAACCGAGATTCAGTGACCACGATTCTATTAGGTGATTTCATAAAATCGGAATTTCCGAGTTTTCTATTTTGGTCTCACCGTGTCTTGGAAACTTCCTCGGCCACTCATTTCGGTACAACCGAGTTTCCTATATCGGTCTCACCGAGTTTCCAAAAGCTACCACATTTTGAACAGATATATACAACCGAGTTTTACATCGGTTTCACCGAGATGGTCAATATTGTTGTAACGGTCCCCTCCACAACATCCCACTCGAAGAGAAGCACTATGAACAGTTCCCCACTTCCCATATCCAAATTTTCGAGAGATAACCACCTACCCTTGTGTTGAGATCAAGATCATCCACTCCAACCATATGGATCTTGATTTCTAGCCTCCCCAAGTTGCTTTCCACCCAATCAATCTGTTCTACCAAGCCAAATCTATGAGAGAGTGTTGAGGAGTCTATCATCTTGAAGCACAAGAGCAAGGAGTTCATCACCATTATCAAGCCTATTACCTTTTGGAGGGTGACACCTCCTAGACTGGTTAGGTGTTGCTTGGGAGCCTCCTACTTCGTGTTGTGGAGTTGAACCAAGAAGTTTGTACGGGCAAGGAGATCGCCTACTTCGTGAAGATCTACTCATAGTGAGGCTAGTCCTTCATGGACAGAAGCCGTTATGGAATAGTCAAGGTTGCTACTTCGTGGAACCTTATAGGTGGAGCCCTTCGTGGACTCTCATGATCGTTACCCTCCGTGGGTTGAAGACTCCATAAACATGGATGTACGATAGCGCTACCTATCGGAACCATGGGAAAAATCTTCGGGTCAACAATTGCGTTTGATCTTCTAACCCTCACCTCTATTACATGTGCTTGTCTTTAATTTCCGTTGCTATACTCATAGACATGCATGTGTAGGGTGTGCTTGACTTGTTATCATTGCTAAAATCTGCCCACGACTAAAATTAGGAAAAGGTAGAATTTTTATTTGGTCAACTAGTCTAATCACCCCCCCCTCTAGACCTACTTTCGATCCTACAATGTTGCAATACAATGCTCAAGCATGTGACATTCTATTCAACTGCATGTGCCCCAAAGAATTCAACAAGATAAGTCATCTTGAGAATGCGAAGGAAATTTGGGATACTTTGGTTGATATGCACGAAGGAACTGAATCCTTCAGGGAATCTAAGTTGGATGTACTCTAGAGTCAACTTGACAATTTGAAGATGAAGGATGGTTAAGGAGTCGCGGAAATGTACGCTAGGATTGCTCTCATCACAAATGAGATTGCCAGCTTAGGAAGTGAAGAGATGACCGAAAAATTCATCATCAAGAAGATCCTTAGAAGCCTTGGATGGAAAGTATGACAACTTGTGCACATTCATCCAAATGATGCCAAACTACAAAGATCTCAAGCCCACGGAAGTCATCGGAAGGATTGTTGCTCATGAAATGTCACTCAAGGACAAAGAAGACCTTCACAACAAGTCAAGCAGTGCATACAAAGCCACAAGTAACACTCCGGCAACTTCAAGTCACAACCTTGTTACTAATGAACACATAATCCTCATGGTCAAGAAATTCAACAAGTACTACAAGAATAGAGGCAAGTAAAGAAGCTCCAACTCAAGATGCGAAGATAAGCGTCCTTCTAGTCGTGGCTGAAATTGCTACAATTGTGGAAGACCCTAACACTTCTCAAATGAGTGCACGACTCCTTCCAAAATGAGAGATGAGTCACCAAGGAGAAGAAGCTCAAACGACGAGTCACATCGAAGAGAGAGAAGGAGTAGAGAAGATGGATATGAACGAAGTCCCTCCCGGAGAAGCAATGACTCAAAGAGAAAGGACAAGTAAACCAAGAGCTACACAAGAATAAGACATCAAGCTCATGTTGGTGAATGGGTCTCTGGCTCCGAATTCGACAACTAATGTGAAAGAAGCTATCACTCCAACTCCGACTATAGTCAAGATGAAGGTGTTGCTGGACCAACACTCGTATCCTCCAGCCCCCATGATTTATTTGATTCACAAAATGAAAGGATCGGAAGTTGCTTCATGGTTAAAGCCCCTAAGGTATCACACCCTGAATACATTAACTTCAATAGTGATCAGGACGACTTACTAGGAGATGATGATTTACTCTTTGATAAAACTAGTGATGTTAGTCAAAATGAACTTGATAATAATCATGCTAGCCAAGATGAATTGCTTGATGATGATAAGAAGGAGATTGAGCATTTGACTACAGAACTAAACACTCTTAATTTAGCTCATGAATCTACTCAAGGAGATCATAGAGCTTCTGAGAACTCACGAGAAGCTATGCTTCGAGAAGCTAAATTTAGAGCAAGAGCATGAGTTTCTTAAATCTATCAATGACGATCTTCAAAAGAAGATTTCTTATTTTCTTGTCAAATGACTACTCTTGTCCACTTTTACGCCTCAAGTTAAATCTAAGCAAACTAGTAACAAGAGTAAGAAAGGTTCTTCATCCAGCAACAACAACACTAATGCTAAATCAAATGATGTTGTTCCTAATACTTCTATTGATTGCACCAATGATTCTCTTAGCCAAGATACGCTTGAGAAAGAAATCAATTTATTGAAAGGAATTATAGAGAAAGGTCTCTACGAAAGTCTTGCCAAAAGTTAGTAATTCGAAGAGATTGTATGCAAGCAAGGATGGCATCGAAAGAACCAAGGTGTTGCTTTTGAACGAAAGTTCAATGCCGATGGAGTTGAACGTGAAGAAGATCAATACCGCAAGACAAAGTTTGTTCCTCAACAAGAGAAGTATGATCCTACTCTCTTCAAGGGAACACAAGCTCAAGATGATCTTCCACCATAAGACCACAAGCTAAAGGACAAGGACAATCTTCAAGTGGGGATTGACTCATTTGAAGACCCACCTCTAGCCATGGTCAAGTGGGTTCCCAACGCCACTATTAGCTCTACTTCATCAAGTGCTACTTCAACTCCAAGGGTTGCCATCAAGTTGATGTGGGTCCCAAAGAAGAAGAACTAGAAAGTTCTTGAGGGGTGACTACGCCAACAAACTTCACTCACATTCATATCTTGGCATGGAATTTTGCAATCAACTCCAACCTTATGCACTAGTTCAAGGAGTCACAAAAACCCTTTTTGGTAAGCAAGGAACAAGGTATTCAATGCATCAATGGACATCGTCTCATGAACACTTCACTCCATGTCCATATGTATCATGTTATTGTTCCTTGTGTGGGATTAACCCATGTAGATGTGAAGAGTACCAAAACAAAAAGGATCGCTCCCAATTCTAGATGATCTTCATCAACAATGAGCATTCACTACTACAACATCTACATGAAGTCTTCAGTGACAAAACCCAAGGCTAGTTCATCCCTCATAGGAGGGGGGTCTCACATCTAGGGGATCTTTGCTTTAAGACTTGAGTCAAAGAATCTCTAAGGATGTGAACACATTAATGCTTTATGTAAAAGTGGTAACCCCAGTTGTGCTTAAACGATGAGTGTGACCTATGATCAAGTGTTCTCACTTGGCTCCTAACTCAATATACTCATATAAAGATGACTTTGTCATCGACAATTGCTCGGTAGATACTAGCGTGGTTTTGCATATTTGACATATTTTATCTGACATTTTATTGTGTGAGCATGTTGGTATGCATAATTTTCTCATTCTAGGACATCGAATTGTAGATCATTTGGGATTTAATTTTCTGGCCAATTGGATGTACAGGAATGCCTAAGTACCCCCTCTAGCTATCTATTCTATCATGTCTAAAATTCCATTCATGCTTCATCACAAAATTTGAACAAGAACATTTTCGGACCCTTTGGGTGAGGAGCACTTGGAGCCACTAATTCGAATTGGGCTGACTTCCAAAACCTCTTAAGTGATTTTCGATGTGACCAACTGAAAGCACAATATGATCCCTTGGTGGTTTTGATAATTCATGACAACATACATTGTCTTTTGGACTAATATGTTCATCTAGTGTATTTGAGATAAAGTCCATAGAGAGAGATGGGTTGGCAAAAAGGAGTGTGGAGAGTATCCCCAAGAAGAAGGAGAAGGAATAGATTGGCAAAGCTTCAAGCAAGTGGACTCTATATTTTACTTTGTGAGAAATCACTTTGAGTCCATAGCAAGGTTGTCAGAATCGTGATTCTGAATCGGATCGGAACTCCGATGGTAGGATCGCAAATCATAGAATCTTCACTATCAGGATCGTAGAAACGTAGATTCTATGGAGTAAAATCGTAGAATCATAGGGGTTAATTTGAATTGTAAAGTCGTAGAATTGCATAACAGAATCGCGATTCTGACAACCTTGGTCCATTGGAAAGCCAATACTATCAAAAGGGGGTAAGGTACTGTTGGTGAACAAAATGCTCATGCGTGCACAAGTGATAGTCACCACATACACCCACAAGCTCTTCCACAAAAGTTTGTCCAAAGCCAAATATCCAAAATTGGTGCAACCAACACTTTCCACTCGGCGCCATCGATTCTCAGCCTTAGACAGACTCAGCCAAACCCTAGCCATTCAGTGCAATCGATTCTGCTTTGGTGCCACCGAGTTTGGGTTGCCAACTTCCTGTTACGCAAATTCACAAAATCGATCCCACCGAGTTTGTTGAATCGGCGTCACCAAGTTTGGCAATCTGATCGTTGGTCACCTTATCGGTGCAACCAAGTTTTATGTATCGGTCTCACCGAGATTCAAAGTTTCTACATTTGAGGCAACTCGGTACCACCGAGATTAACACATCGGTGTCACCGAGTCTGACTTATTAGGTATAACGGTTGGATTTTTGGAGATGCCTATATATACCCCTCCACCACCACTCACTCGCAAGAGAAGCACTAAAAACTATTCCATACTTGCCCCATCCTATTTTCTAAGAGAAAGCCACCTACTCATGTGCTGAGATCATGCCATTCCATTCCAACCATATGAATCTTGATCACTAGCCTCCCCAAGTTGCTATCCACCCAATCAATCTCTTCCACCAATGCCAAATCTGTGAGAGAGTGATTGTGTGTTGAGGAGTCTATCATCTTGAAGCACAAGAGCAAGGAGTTCATCGACATTATCGAGCCTATTAACTTTTGGAGGGTGGTGCCTCCTAGATTGGTTAGGTGTCGCTTGGGAGCCTCCTACTTCGTGTTGTTGTGAACCAATAAGTTTGTAAGGGCAAGGAGATAGCCTACTTCGTGAAGATCTACCCATAGTGAGGCTAGTCCTTCATGGACGGAAGCCGTTATGGAATAGTCAAGGTTGCTACTTCGTGGACCCTTATGGGTGGAGCCATCTGTGGACTCTCATGACCGTTATCCTCTGTGGGTTGAAGACTCCATAAACGTGGACGTACGATAGCACCACCTATCGGAACCACGGGAAAAATCTCTGTGTCCTTCATACGTTTAATCTCCCTATCTCTACTCCTTACTTCCATGTGCAGTATCTTTACTTTCCGCTGCTATACTTGATAACTTGCATGTATAGGGTGTGCTAGACTTGCTATATATGCTAAAATCTGCCAACACATAACTTTGCACCTTGTGTAGATTTTAAGTTCCTGCTAGTAGTCTATTCACCGCCCCTCTAGACATACTCTTCTAGTGATCCCACAATTGGTATCAGAGCATTGGTCTCCATTGCTTCGGTTTCATTACCGTGGAGGAAGATGGACGTGTCTAGTGTGGAGAGTTTGTATTGTAGAGTGCCCATTCTTGATGAAGAGTACTATAGTCGATGGAAGAATGCTATGATTGATCTATTTGACAAATTTCATTTGAGAAAACATATAGAAAAACCCTATGTGCTCCTAATGGATGAATTGCATCCCACACACGAAGAGGAAATTAACATGCGTGGTAACCTTAGAACTGTCAATCTCATTATTAGAGGCTTACCAAGATTCGTGCTTTCTCAATTGAAGAACTTTGCATGTGCTTATACTTTGTGGACTGATTTGGAGAAATGATACCCAAATCTTTCAGTAAGTATTGTTGATGAAATTCTTCATAAAACTGTTGCTTTTCACAAAATGAAGCCTAGTGATCCAAACTTTGATAAATACCTATTTGAGCTTCATGATCTTATGTGTGCTAAAGGAGATGTCACAACTATCAACAACATTATCATTGAAGCCATTCACATTCATAAACTTGAACATTGTCATGGTTATGATTCTAACGAGTCTCTTGGTTTCTATGATGAGGATATTCCACAAAATGATGACAATGAAGAAAATGGCTACTATGATGAAGATGAGTTGTTCGACATCGAGCATGAAAAGATCATGAGGAATCTAAGTCCAATGGCAAACTTCAAGGATTACATGTCCGGTGGAAAAGAGTGGATTGTCGATAGTGGATTCACGGATCACATGACTGGAGATAAAGACATGTTCCAAGAGATCACGCCTAATCAAGGTCCTCGAAGGCACATGACCTCTGGAGAAAACTCTAAGGGTAAGGTACTTGACCTTGGTAAGGTGGCCATATCTCATGATAGCTTTATTCAAAATGTGATGCTTGTTGAATCCCTTGGCTACAATCTTCTCTCTGTATCTAGACTAGCAGACTTTGGTTTCAATGTGCTATTTACTAAAGTAGATTGCCAAGTGTTTCAATTTGATAATCATAAAATTGTCTTTATTGGTATTCGTAGAGGTGATCTATACATTGTCGATTTCACTAAAAAAGCCCAACCTCATACTTGTCTCATTGCAAAATCATCTAAAGGTTGGCTATGGCATAGAAGGTTAGGACATGTAGGCATGCACAATCGAGATAAGCTTATCAAGGGCGATCACATTCTTGGTGTTAAAGATGTTATATTTGACAAAGATAAGCTTTGTAGTGCTTGTCAAGCAAGAAAGCAAGTAGGTGGAAGTCATCTGATCAAGAATAGCATGACCACTAGGAGACCACTCGAGTTACTTCAAATGGATCTTTTTGGTCCCAATGATTACAAGAGTCTAGGTGGAAACTCTTATGGTCTAGTTATAGTTGATGATCTTTCCAGATTTACATGGGTATTCTTTCTTGATGGTAAGTCGCAGGTACAAAAGATCTTCAAGAACTTTGCATGCAAAGCACAAAATCAATTTGAACTGAAGATCAGGAAGGTTCGAAGCAATAACGGATCGAAGTTCAAGAACACCCATGTGGATACCTTTCTTGACGAACAGGGTATTTCACATGAGTTCTCGGCTACGTACATGATAATCCCCAAGTGCAAGGAATCATCGTAGCAATTTACAAAGGTGGAAGTGATAAGTATGGAGTGTTGAACTGTGACAGCCCAAGTGCTGCCCCTACCTTTTATGGCATGTAACCTACGTGGACCCATGTTTCATGTGATGAATGTATTTGAGTTTGATCCTTTACCATGCCACTGTTTCATGCATCATGCATCATATCATTTCATCATCATGTCATGCATTATATAAAGGTGGTGTGCTTCTTGTGACCTTGTTGTGATGTGTGAGTGCTCTTGTGTGGGTTGTGGAGTGTGCATGAGTGGGCTCAATTTCCTCCCTCTCCCTTCTTTTCAAAAGACAACCTAAACCTTCTATTCCCATTTCCATTCCTCAACAGAATTAACTTGCTAATAAAATTTGTTAAAAATGTTCAGGATGTAGCCAATATTAATTTGAGCCTATGTGTATTGTTATTTTGGAGTTTTGAGCCTTATGATGTTGGGGTTTTAAAATAGCAGGGGCTGCTGTTTTATATTGTATTAAAAATACTTGCTTTTAAAATCCTCTTGTTAATTTTATTAAATAGGCCACATTTCATATTAGTTAAAAGTATATTTGTTTAATCAAAAATCCCTTTATTTTTCTTTGGAGGGTTTTCTGGTGTGGCTGTTTTAATTAAAGGAAAAAACCCTGCTGTGTATTTCTCTGTGTGAGAGGGAGAGAGCTGGGCCTTCTTCCCCTTGCGTCCCAGCTAACACGCAGTAGACGGCCCAACCGCAGCGAACGGCCACCTGCTCCCATCGTTCTCCGTTAGTTCAGCGAGCTCGTCAGAGAGTATGCGCGTCACGTCGCCGTCAGGGCTCACGGACGCCAAGGCCAGCGCCGTTTCGACCCCCTTTATAAGGGCACGGAAGCCTAGGGTTCACCCTTCCCCTTTCTCGTCGCCGTCGCCTCCTTCTTCCTCCTTCCTCCTCCTTTTCCCCTTCTCTTCCTCCTCTGTCAGGTAAGCTCTGTAGTTTCAGAGTTCGGAGAGAGCCGCCGTCGGTCGTCTCACCGTTGTCTTCGCGTCTCCGGTGGCCCTCATCACGGGCGGAGATGGCATGGAGAACGCACGTGCCCACCGCGTTCCATTCCCGCTGCTAGGGGGTGAGGAGCACCTCCTCGCAGTGCGCTTTGTCGTCGCGTCGTCCGCAAGGGAGCAGGTCGTCGCCGGCGTTCTTCTTCCTCTTTGTCACCGCCGCATCTTCGCTGCTTCTTCCTCCTCTTCGCCATGTTCAGACCATCGTCGTCCTCCCCTCGGTGAGTTGCCGCGTCCCCGCTCCGTAGCTTGCTAGGACCGGCCGCCGTAGCCTGCGCATTGCCGCCGTTCTGTCAAGGCAGGGCCTTGAGGGCCGTTGCCTCCATCCCCTCGTCACGAGACGAGCAGGGGATGGATCCCCGTAGAGTCCGAAGCCCCGCATCTATTTTCCCTGGCCGGAGATGCCTCGTAACCGCCGGAGTTCGGCGCGCGTTTGCTGTCGCCGGAGTGCCCAAATTCAGTTTCGTCAGAGAAGTGTGCGGACAGTTAGAATAAAAGTGCTAGTGCTCCTCCTTCTGTCGAGTACCGTTGAGTGGCGCAGTGGTAGGGAACCCGGGGCGAGACCACGAGGTCGCGGGTTTGATCCCGCTCCCCCCTCTTTTTCCTCTTTTCCCCATTGGATGAGTGTGGCGTTTGGTGTTCGGATCTGGTGTGGTGCCGGATCCTGTGCGCTGTGTGTGGTGTGTGGTGTGGATCTGGTGCGGCATGTGCCAGATCCAGGTGTGGCCGTGTGTTGAGTGTGTGTGTGCCTGTGTGTGTGAGAGAGTGTGTGTGGATCTGGTGTGGCGCCAGATCCACTGCAGTGTGCGTGTGCTATGTTGTGTGTGTGTGGTGTGTGTGTGACAAGTGGCCTAGGCCCCACTTGTCATGCACTAGGGGGCCCTGGTGCCTATGCCAGGTGGGCCCCCCAATGTAATTTTTTGTTTTATTTTGTTGTCTTTATTGTTTTAATTTTTATAATAAGTTATTTCCATTCCTAGTATAATTGTATGTGCATTTTTGATCATGAGCATTTTAGGTAAGTTTTCACTTATAGGAATGGGTGATGTTTTGCTATCTAATGTTTTGCCATGATGCTCCATGTGAACCTACGAGTATGATACATGATTTTGGGGTAGAATCACCCAAGGAATCCATTGGTGTGACTTGTTTGGGCATTTGAGCAAGTTAGAAAAAATGTCATTTTGTCCCAAAGTGCTATTTTGTCAAATTTTTGTTATATTTAATCCTTGCATGCTATGATAATTGTGCCAACATGAATATAGTAGCCTTTGATGTGTAGAATGCCATGGTATTTATTTTTTTCATGTTAAACATGCATATAAGTGGGAACCATGCTCTAAAGTAGCTACTAAAATGTTGCTGTTTTCAAACATGCCAAATCTTTCTAAGTCTGTGAATCTGTTAATATTTTTATGCCATGAAGAGTGGAAGCTACCAAGTGATATGTTGAGAATTAGCTCAAGCTCACTGCTAGTGTTTTGAAGTAAATGTTGCCCTCTACCATCCTGTTATTTTTCATGCCATGAGGTGGTCTCTATCACCATTAGTTTCTGATGTCAACTTGCTATCAGCTTAACTCAGATTCTAGAAAACTGTTATTTTCACGAAGTCCCTAAAATCTGTTTCATCATGCCAACTTGTGAGCTTCATGCTTATTGATGTGTGCCTCCATTCCAGAATGTGTAGTTGGATAATTTGATAAGCATGCTATAGTTTCTGTCAATGCCTTGTTTGTGGTTGGAGACTTCCTGTAGCTCTACTTATTGGCTGTGAAAGTTGCCATGTTGCTGTTTTGTGGCAGATTGTTTGTTTTAGTGTTTTGTGACTTGTGGGAGCTATACTCCATGGAATTGCTTGATATTTGACTCCATTGTGGTTGGTTTTTCATTGCCTAACCAGTGGCTACCTTGGAATGCCAAGGAATAGCCCATGGCCTTCTTGGTCTTGTGTTTTGCCTTCGTAACTTGTCGTGAGCGTAGCGTGAGAACCGTAACTCCGTTTCCTACGTTCTAAATATGCATTTGTATCAATTTTGCATGAAGCATTCATATTTGCCATGATCATGCATGTTTAAAGAACTTAACATGAGGTTCTGTCCAGAATTGTAAATAACCAAACTATTGCATGTGGAACATGACTAGTTTAGGATTGCCATGTTAAATTCTTCAAACGAATCATGCATCATCTTGTTTGTGCATTGCACCTTGGTTGGATGTTTATTATTGTTGTTTCTCTTGGTTAGACGCGAGTGTTGAAACTGAGTACGAGGATCCAGGAGAGTACCACTACGAGGACCCCACTCTTTGTCCCTCTAAAGAACTAACATGAAAGATGATCGTACTCGGATCCCGACACTATTTTTGCTTTGCTAGACGTCTCGTTCTTATCGTTACTTATGAGTTACCTACCACATGAATTTAAAGCCTCCTACATTTCCATGAAAGCCTCTAACCCCTCCACATCCTAGCAAACCTTGTTTGGCTAAGTTACCGCTGCTCAACCCCTCTTATAGCGTTCTTAGTTGTAGGTGTAGGTTATATCCATGTGATAACATGGACTTGGCATATCACAATATTATCTGCTATTTAATTTAATGCACATATATATCTTGGTATGGTGGAAGGCTTGGCCTTTTTCTAGGTGTTTTGTTCCGCTTTTATCGCCATAGTTTCTTGTTACCGGTGTTATGTTTCCATATTTTGTGCTCCTAACATGCTCGGGGTTGTTATGGAGACCCCCTTGATTATTCGGTTGAGATTAAAACTTGTCTAGCAAGACCCAACATTGGTACTATTTGCTTAAACAACTTAATAAAATTTGCATATGGCTTTGCAACCCCGTGGATTAATCAACAACCCGGGCCAGTGCTCCTCATGAGTGTTGGTCCAACCCAGAGCAGCTTATTAACGCCGCCTGGGGCAACTCGGTGATTGGCGTGGTAACCATCGCTCATCCGTCGTGTCCCGAGAAAGAGATACGCGGCTCTTATCGGGTTCGTCGACATGTCAGGCGGTCTTGCTGGACTTGTTTTACCTTTCTCGAGTGGCTTGCGTGTGGGGCTCTGACTTTCTTTGGGCTATCCCGAGGTGTTGGAATTTCTTTGGAGTTGCCTAGGATGATCACGAGATCCGTGGTGGAGGCTATTCCCGCGGAGTATGGTTAATTTATGATGGACCTGTTGGAGCACCCCTGCAGGGTTAAAACTTTTGGAAAGCCGTGCTTGCGGTTATGTGGCAACTTGGATATTTGTTTAACACCCGGTTATAGTTAACTTGAAGTAAACTCTAATAAAATACACTAACTGTGTGAGTAACCATGGTCGTCTCTGCTCGTGAACATGATTCGGGAGAGAACACGATGGGGTTATGATTGACGTAAGTAGGTGTTCAGGATCTCTTAGAGATCATTCTAGTTTTCAATCGTTTATCGTAGACCACATATTTACTTTCATATTTCGTAAGTTTAGCCACCATAAATTCTTAGTGCTGCTACAAACTAAACACATACCCCTTCCCAACCTATAAGCTTGAATAGTCTTGGTACCCGGGCGCAAGATTGTTGAGTCCTTGTGGCTCATAGATTACTACAACAATCCAGGTGCAAGTACAGATGAGATCGTGCCAGATGATGTGACGCAGCTCTAGTAGGAGTATGAAGAGGAGCGTGGTAGGATGTACGTCACTTATCCAAACGAGTAGAGTGGCCGGTCGAGATCTTTGGGCTAGCAAGCCAGTGTCATTGCAACATTTTATCGTTTGATTTCGTCCGTAGCCGGACCCTGCCTTTGTATTGATGATTGAAATAATTGTGTGGATTTGTAATTTAGTATGTGGTGAGTGTAAGCCAACTCATATACTATTCTCTTCCTAAATGTATGTAATGATGGTGTACTTGCTAACGGCAAGATGCGCCTCTATCCCTACCGAGGCCCTCGTGTCTTAATATGGATAGGCGCGCATGTTGGGCATGACACAAACCCGCAAGGAGCTAAAGGTAAGATCAATATTCTCTCAAGTCCCATCTACCACCGATACGACTCTACATACACCGAACGTTTGCTTCCATCTAGAAACGAGAGATAAAACTACGTTGTGGGTATGAAGAGGATAGCTTTGCATGATATCGAAGAACTAAAATATAAATATAGGTGTTGTTATCATGATATTACAATAGATTACAAATAGCGAGTGTGGAATAATGATGGGTCGGTGTGCGGAATTATCCTAGGAAATTATTACGAAGATCGGAAATCATTATTGCAATTTTATATGAGGGAGAGACATAAGCTAACATACTTTCTCTACTTGGATCATATGCACTTATGATCGGAACTCTATCAAGCATCCGCAACTACTAAAGATCATTAAGGTAAAACCCAACCATAGCATTAAAGCATCAAGTCCCCTTTATCCCATACGCAAACAACCTACTTACTCGGGTATGTGCTTCTGTCACTCACGCCACCCACCATAAGCGAATCATAAACATATTGCAAACCCTACAACGGGGATCCCTCATGTGCGCACGACATGAAAGGCACCATAGGACATCACCAATAATAAAACATGCAACTCAAACCAATCTAGATCATCAATCAACCCAAAGGACAAAAGTAATCTACTCAAAACATCATAGGATGGCAACACATCATTGGATCATAATATGTAGCATAAAGCACCGTGTTCAAGTAGGTGATTACAGCGGGGTGCGGGAGAGTGGGCTGCTAAAAGGAGATGAGGATGGTGATGAAGAAGGTGATGTTGATGAAGACGATCACCACGGCGATGGTTCCCCCGATGGCACTCCGGCACCACCGGGAGAGAGGGGGAGAGGTTCCCCCCTCGTGCTTCCTCCTCCATGGCCTCCCCCCCTCTGTGGGGGAGAGGTTCTCCCTCTGGTTCTTGGCCTCCATGGTGTTGATGGCCCCTCCGAGATGATGAAGATCGCCTTCGGTGATGGTGACCCCCTCCGGCAGGGTGCCGGAGAGGGCCAAGATTGGTTTTTCATGGCTCTGGAGGTGTGCGGCGGCGGAACTCCTGATCTAGGTTATTCTTCGGAGGTTGTGCAACATTTCAGGATTTATAGAGCTGAGAGGGAGGTCGGTGGACTCCCGAGGGGCCCATAAGCCTAGTGGCCGTGACCAGGGGGTGGTCGCGCCCCTAGGGCTTGTGGCCTCCTCGACCTTTCTATAGAGTGACTCTTTGCCCCATTATTTTTAATATTTTCCAGAAATATTCTCCGTAAATTTTCAGCTCATTCCAAGAACTTTTATTTCTGCACAAAAACAACACCACGGTAGTTCTGCTGAAAATAGCGTCAGTTCGGGTTAGTTCTAATAAAATCATACCAAAATCATATAGAATTATTGTAAACATGGCATGAATACTTCATAAATTATAGATACGTTGGATACGTATCAGTACACGCCTCAACAAAATGGAGCTGTTGAAAGGAAGAACCGAACCCTCATTGAGATGGCAAGAATGATGCTTGACGGATACAAGACGCCAAGACACTTTTGGGCAGAAGCCGTGGAAACAAAATGTCATGTCACAAACCGACTCTACTTGCACAAGCTTCTCGGTAAAATGGCATATGAGCTTCTCACCAGTAACAAACCCCAAGTTGGATACTTTCGGGTATTCGGCTCTAAGTGTTACATTCTTGATAAGCATCGCCATGTTAAATTTGCTCCCAAATCTCATGAAGGTTTCCTACTTGGTTATGGATCGAGCTCTCACACCTATCGTGTATACAACAACTTCACTCGAAAAGTTGAAGATACGGTAGATGTGAAGTTTGATGAGTCTAATGGTTCGCAAGTCGAACAATTGCCAAATGATGTAGGTGATAAAGATCCTTCGGAAGCTATCCAAGATTTTGTTGGGAGACGTAGTAGTAAATCAAAATTTTCCTACGTGTCACCAAGATCTATCTATGGAGAAACCAGCAAACGAGCGGGGAGAGATTGGATCTTCATACCTTTGAAGATCGCTAAGCGAAAGCGTTGCTAGAACGCGGTTGATGGAGTCGTACTCGCAGCGATTCAGATCGCGGTAGATCCGATCAAGTGCCGAACGGACGACACCTCCGCGTTCAACAGACGTGCAGCCCGGTGACGTCTCCTACGCCTTGATCCAGCAAGGAGGGAGGAGAGGTTGAGGGAGAGCTCTGGCAACACGACAGCGTGGTGGCGGTGGAGCTGCGTGGTACTCCGGCAGAGCTTCGCTAAGCACTACGGAGAACGAGGAGAGGGAGGAGTAGGGCTGCACCAGGGAGGAGATGAACTCGTGTGTTGTGCAGCCCCAAATACCTCCACTATATATAGGAGGAGGGGAGGAGAGGTGCTGCGCCCTAGGGTTCCACCCTAGGGGTGGCGTCAGCCTCCAGAAGCCCATCTGGCCGGCGGCCAGGGCAAGAAGAGGTGGAGGCGCCCTAGGGTGGGCCTTAAGGCCCATCTAAGCCTAGGGTTTGCCCCCTCCACCCTTGTTGTGCCTTGGGCTGGGGTGGGAGGCGCACCAGACCTCCTAGGGGCTGGCTCCCTCCCACTCTTGGCCCATGGAATCTTCCGGGGCAGGTGGGCCCACTTGGTGGACCCCCGGAACCCTTCCGGTGGTCCCGGTACACCACCGGAGACACCCGGAACACTTCCGATATCCAAAACCTCACTTCCTATATATCAATCTTCGTCTCCGGACCATTCCGGGACTCCTCGTGACGTCCGGGATCTCATCCGGGACTCCGAACAACATTCGGTAACCACGTACACTATTTCCCTATAACCCTAGCGTCATCGAACCTTAAGTGTGTAGACCCTACGGGTTCGGGAGACACGTAGACATGACCGAGACACCTCTCCGGTCAATAACCAACAGCGGGATCTGGATACCCATGTTGTCTCCCACGTACTCCACGATGATCTCATCGGATGAACCACGATGTCAAGGATTCAATCAATCCCGTATACAATTCCCTTTGTCTATCGGTATGGAACTTGCCCGAGATTCGATCGTCGGTATCCCCATACCTTGTTCAATCTCGTTACCGGCAAGTCTCTTTACTCGTTCCGTAATACATCATCCCGTGACTAACTCCTTAGTCACATTGAGCTCATAATGATGATGTCTTACCGAGTGGGCCCAGAGATACCTCTCCATCACACGGAGTGACAAATCCCAGTCTCGATTCGTGTCAACCCAACAGACACTTTCGGAGATACCCGTAGCGTACCTTTATAGCCACCCAGTTACGTTGTGATGTTTGGCACACCCAAAGCATTCCTACGGTATCCGGGAGTTACACAATCTCATGGTCTAAGGAAACGACACTTGACATTGAAAAGCTTTAGCAAACGAACTACACGATCTTGTGCTATGCTTAGGATTGGGTCTTGTCCATCACATCATTCTCCTAATGATGTGATCCCGTTATCAACGACATCCAATGTCCATGGTCATGAAACCGTGACCATCTATTGATCAACGAGCTAGCCAACTAGAGGCTCACTAGGGACACGTTGTGGTCTATGTATTCACACATGTATTACGGTTTCCGGTTAACACAATTATAGCATGAACAACAGACAATTATCATGAACTAGGAAATACAATAATAACCATTTTATTATTGCCTCTAGGGCATATTTCCAACAGTCTCCCACTTGCACTAGAGTCAATAATCTAGTTACATTGTGATGAATCGAACACCCAAAGCATTCTGGTGTTGATCATGTTTTGCTCATGAGAGAGGTTTAGTCAACGGATCTGTGACATTCAGATCCGTATGCACTTTACAAATATCTATGTCTCCTTCCTGAATGTAATCACGGATGGAGTTGAAGCGGCGCTTGATGTGTCTTGTCTTCTTGTGAAACCTGGGCTCCTTCGCAAGGGCAATAGCTCCAGTGTTGTCACAGAGTAGAGTCATCGGGCCCGACGCATTTGGAATCACTCCTAGGTCGGTGATGAACTCCTTCATCCAGACTCCCTCCTTTACTGCTTCCGAAGCAGCTATGTACTCCGCTTCACTTGTAGATGCTGCCACGACGCTTTGCTTGCTGCTGCTCCAGCTCACTGCCCCTCCATTCAAGATATACACGTATCCGGTTTGCGACTTGGAGTCGTCCGGATCTGTGTCGAAGCTAGCATCGACGTAACCCTTTACGACGAGCTCTTCGGCACCTCCATAAACGAGAAACATGTCCTTTGTCCTTTTCAGGTACTTCAGGATATTCTTGACCGCTGTCCAGTGTTCCGCTCCGGGATCACTTTGGTACCTTCCTACCAAACTTATGACAAGGTTCACATCAGGCCTGGTACACAGCATGGCATACATGATAGAGCCTATGGCTGAAGCATAGGGGATGACACTCATCTCTTCTCTATCCTTTGCCGTGGTCGGGCATTGAGTCGTACTCAATCTCACACCTTGCAACACAGGCAAGAACCCCTTCTTGGACTGATCCATATTGAACTTCTTCAATATCTTTTCAAGGTATGTGCTTTGTGAAAGACCAATGAGGCATTTCGATCTATCTCTATAGATCTTAATACCTAATATGTAAGCAGCTTCTCCAAGGTCCTTCATTGAAAAACACTTATTCAAGTAGGCCTTTATACTTTCCAAGAGTTCTATATTATTTCCCATTAACAGCATGTCATCCACATACAGTATAAGAAATGCTATAGAGCTCCCACTCACTTTCTTGTAAATACAGGGTTCTCCATAAACCTGTACAAACCCAAACGCTTTAATCACCTCATTAAAGCGAATGTTCCAACTCCGAGATGCTTGCACCAGCCCATAGATGGAGCGCTGGAGCTTGCATACCTTGTTAGCATCTTTAGGATCGACAAAACCTTCCGGCTGCATCATATACAATTATTCCTTGAGGAAGCCATTAAGGAATGCCGTTTTGACGTCCATTTGCCAGATCTCATAATCATAAAATGCGGCAACTGCTAACATGATTCGGACTGACTTTAGCATCGCTACGGGTGAGAAAGTCTCATCGTAGTCAACTCCTTGAACTTGTCGATAACCCTTAGCGGCAAGCCGAGCCTTATAGGCGGTTAAATTTCCGTCCGCGTCAGTCTTCTTCTTAAAGATCCATTTGTTTTCAATGGCTCGCTTATCATCAGGCAAGTCCACCAAAGTCCATACTTTGTTCTCATACATGGATCCTATCTCGGATTTCATGGCCTCAAGCCATTTGTCGGAATCCGGACCCGCCATCGCTTCTTCATAGTTCGAAGGTTCACCGTTGTCCAACAACATGATCTCTAGGACAGGATTGTCGTACCACTCTGGTGCGGAACGTGTCCTAGTGGACCTTCGAATAGCGACTTGATCTGAAGCTTCATGATCATCATCATTAACTTCCTCTCTAGCCGGTGTAGGCTCCACAGAAACAACTTCCTGTGCTGCGCTACTCACTGGTTCGAGTGGAGGTACAATTACCTCATCAAGTTCTATTTTCCTCCCACTTACTTCTTTCGAGAGAAACTCTTTCTCGAGAAAGGATCCATTCTTGGCAACAAAGAATTTTCCCTCGGATCGTAGGTAGAAGGTATACCCAATAGTCTCTTTGGGATATCCTATGAAGACGCACTTTTCCGCTTTGGGTTCGAGCTTCTCAGGTTGAAGTTTCTTCACATAAGCATCACATCCCCAAACTTTTAGAAACGACAGCTTAGGTTTCTTTCCAAACCATAATTCATACGGTGTCGTCTCAACGGATTTAGACGGTGCCCTATTTAAAGTGAATGCGGCAGTCTCTAATGCATATCCCCAAAATGATAGCGGTAAGTCGGTAAGAGACATCATAGATCGCACCATATCCAATAGAGTGCGATTACGACGTTCAGACACACCATTTCGCTGAGGTGTGCCGGGCGGCGTGAGCTGTGAAACAATTCCACATTTCCTAAGGTGTGTGCCAAACTCGTGACTTAAATATTCTCCGCCACGATCAGATCGTAGGCATTTTAGTTTCCTGTCACGTTGATTCTCGACCTCACTCTGAAATTCCTTGAACCTTTCAAAGGTTTCAGACTTGTGTTTCATTAAGCAGACATACCCATATCTGCTCAAGTCATCAGTGAGGGTGAGAACATAACGGTAGCCACCACGAGCCTCGACACTCATTGGACCGCATACATCGGTATGTATTATCTCCAACAAGTCAGTTGCTCGCTCCATCGTTCCGGAGAACGGAGTCTTGGTCATCTTGCCCATGAGGCATGGTTCGCATGTGTCAAATGATTCGAAATCAAGTGACTCCAAAAGTCCATCAGCATGGAGCTTCTTCATGCGTTTGACACCAATATGGCCAAGACGGCAGTGCCACATGTAAGTGGGAATATTGTTATCAACTTTACACTTTTTGGTACTCACACTATGGATATGTGTAACATCACGTTCGAGATTCATCAAAAATAAACCATTGACCAGCGGGGCATGAGCATAAAACATTTCTCTCATATAAATAGAACAGCCATTATTCTCGGATTTAAATGAGTAGCCATCTCGCATCAAGCGAGATCCAGATACAATGTTCATGCTCAAGGCTGGTACTAAATAACAATTATTAAGGTTTAAAACTAATCCCGAAGGTAGATGTAGAGGTAGCGTGCCGACGGCGATCACATCGACCTTGGAACCATTCCCGACGCGCATCGTCACCTCGTCCTTGGCCAGCCTCTGCTTATTCCGCAGCTCCTGCTTGGAGTTACAAATGTGAGCAACGGCACCGGTATCAAATACCCAGGAGCTACTACGAGCGCTGGTCAAGTACACATCAATAACAAGTATATCACATATACCTTTAATGTTGCCGTCCTTCTTATCCGCTAAGTACTTGGGGCAGTTCCGCTTCCAGTGACCGGTACCCTTACAATAGAAACACTCAGTCTCAGGCTTGGGTCCGTTCTTGTTCTTCTTCTTCCCGGCAACTTGCTTACCGGGCGTAGCAACAGCTTTGCCGTCCTTCTTGAAGTTCTTCTTACCCTTGCCTTTCTTGAAACTAGTGGTCTTGTTTACCATCAACACTTGATGCTCCTTTCTGATCTCGACCTCTGCTGATTTCAGCATCGAGTACAACTCAGGAATGGACTTCTCCATCCCTTGCATGTTGTAGTTCATCACAAAGCTCTTGTAGCTAGGTGGAAGCGACTGGAGGATTCTGTCAATGACCGAGTCATCCGGGATGTTAACTCCCAGCTGAGTCAAGCGGTTGTGAAGCCCAGACATCTTGAGGATGTGCTCACTGATAGAACTGTTCTCCTCCATCTTACAACTAAAGAACTTGTCGGAGACTTCATATCTCTCGACCCGGGCATGAGCTTGAAAGACCAGTTTCAGCTCTTGGAACATCTCATATGCTCCGTGTTGCTCAAAACGCTTTTGGAGCCCTGGTTCTAAACTGTAAAGCATGCCGCACTGAACAAGGGAGTAGTCATCGCAGCGAGAATGCCAAGCGTTCACAACGTCTTGTTCTGCTGGGAGAAGGGGTGGGTCACCTAGCGGTGCATCAAGGACATACAGTTTCTTGGAAGCTATGAGGATGATCCTCAAGCCACGGACCCAGTCCGCATAGTTGCTTCCATCGTCTTTCAGCTTGGTTTTCTCTAGGAACGCGTTGAAATTGAGGTTGACATTTGCGTTGGCCATTGGATCTACAATATAGATATTAAAGGCAATTTTAGACTAAGTTCATGATAATTAAGTTCACATAATCATATTATTCAATGAACTCCCACTTAGATAGACATCTCTCTAGTCATCCAAGTGATACATGATCCATGTCAACTAGCCCGTGTCCGATCATCACGTGAGACGGACTAGTCATCCATGGTGAACATCTTCATGTTGATCGTATCTTCTATACGACTCATGTTCGACCTTTCGGTCTTCCGTGTTCCGAGGCCATGTCTGTACATGCTAGGCTTGTCAAGTCAACCTAAGTGTTTCGCGTGTGTAAATCTGGCTTACACCCGTTGTATGCGAATGTTAGAACCTATCACACCCGATCATCACGTGGTGCTTCGGAACAACGATCCTTAGCAACGGTGCACAGTTAGGGTGAACACTTCTCTTGAAATTTTATTGAGATATCATCTTATTTACTACCGTCGTTCTAAGCAAATAAGATGTAAACATGATAAACATCACATGCAATCAATATAGTGACATGATATGGCCCATATCATCTTGCTCCTATGATCTCCATCTTCGGGGCACGATGATCATCATTGTCGCCGGCACGACACCATGATCTCCATCATCATGATCTCCATCATTGTGTCTTCATGAAGTTGTCTCGCCAACTATTACTTCTACTACTATGGCTAACGCTTAGCAATAAAGTAAAGTAATTACATGGCGTTTATGATTGACACGCAGGTCATACAATAATATAAGACAACTCCTATGGCTCCTGCCGGTTGTCATAGTCATCGACATGCAAGTTGTGAACCCTATTACAAGAAAATGATCAATCTCATACATCACAATGCATCACATCACATTCTTCTGGCCATATCACATCACAAGGCATATGCTGCAAAAACAAGTTAGACATCCTCTAATTTGTAGTTGCAAGTTTTTACGTGGTTGCTATAGGATTCTAGCAAGAACGTTTCTTACCTACGCCAAAACCACAACGTGATATGCCAATTGCTATTTACCCTTCATAAGGACCCTTTTCATCGAATCCAATCCGACTAAGGTGGGAGAGACAGACACCCGCTAGCCACCTTATGCAACTAGTGCATGTCAGGCGGTGGAACCGGTCTCACGTAAGCGTACGTGTAAGGTTGGTCCGGGCCGCTTCATCCCACAATACCGTCGAATCAAGATAAGACTAGTAACGGCAAACATATTAACAAAATCGACGCCCACAACTGCTTTGTGTTCTACTCGTGCATAGATTCTACGCATAGACCTAGCTCTGATACCACTGTTGGGAGACATAGTAGTAAATCAAAATTTTCCTACGTATCACCAAGATCTATCTATGGAGAAACCAGCAAACGAGCGGGGAGAGATTGGATCTTCATACCTTTGAAGATCGCTAAGCGGAAGCGTTGCTAGAACGCGGTTGATGGAGTCGTACTCGCAGCGATTCAGATCGCGGTAGATCCGATCAAGTGCCGAACGGACGGCACCTCCGCGTTCAACACACGTGCAGCCCGGTGATGTCTCCTATGCCTTGATCCAGCAAGGAGGGAGGAGAGGTTGAGGGAGAGCTCCAGCAACACGACGGCATGGTGGCGGTGGAGCTGCGTGGTACTCCGGCAGAGCTTCGCTAAGCACTATGGAGAACGAGGAGAGGGAGGAGTAGGGCTGCACCAGGGAGGAGATGAACTCGTGTGTTGTGCAGCCCCAAATACCTCCACTATATATAGGAGGAGGGGAGGAGAGGTGCTGCGCCCTAGGGTTCCACCCTAGGGGTGGCGTCAGCCTCCAGAAGCCCATCTGGCCGGCGGCCAGGGCAAGGAGAGGTGGAGGCGCCCTAGGGTGGGCCTTAAGGCCCATCTAAGCCTAGGGTTTGCCCCCTCCACCCTTGTTGCGCCTTGGGCTGGGGTGGGAGGCGCACCAGCCCTCCCAGGGGCTGGCTCCCTCCCACTCTTGGCCCATGGAACCTTCCGGGGCAGGTGGGCCCACTTGGTGGACCCCCGGAACCCTTCCGGTGGTCCCGGTACACTACCGGAGACACCCGGAACACTTCCGGTATCCAAAACCTCACTTCCTATATATCAATCTTCGTCTCCGGACCATTCCGGGACTCCTCGTGACGTCCGAGATCTCATCCGGGACTCCGAACAACATTCGGTAACCACGTACACTATTTCCCTATAACCCTAGCGTCATCGAACCTTAAGTGTGTAGACCCTACGGGTTCGGGAGACACGTAGACATGACCGAGACACCTCTCCGGTCAATAACCAACAGCGGGATCTGGATACCCATGTTGTCTCCCACGTACTCCACGATGATCTCATCGGATGAACCACGATGTCAAGGATTCAATCAATCCCGTATACAATTCCCTTTGTCTATCGGTATGGAACTTGCCCGAGATTCGATCGTCGGTATCCCCATACCTTGTTCAATCTCGTTACCGGCAAGTCTCTTTACTCGTTCCGTAATACATCATCCCGTGACTAACTCCTTAGTCACATTGAGCTCATAATGATGATGTCTTACCGAGTGGGCCCAGAGATACCTCTCCATCACACGGAGTGACAAATCCCAGTCTCGATTCGTGTCAACCCAACAGACACTTTCGGAGATACCCGTAGCGTACCTTTATAGCCACCCAGTTACGTTGTGATGTTTGGCACACCCAAAGCATTCCTACGGTATCCGGGAGTTACACAATCTCATGGTCTAAGGAAACGACACTTGACATTGAAAAGCTTTAGCAAACGAACTACACGATCTTGTGCTATGCTTAGGATTGGGTCTTGTCCATCACATCATTCTCCTAATGATGTGATCCCGTTATCAACGACATCCAATGTCCATGGTCATGAAACCGTGACCATCTATTGATCAACGAGCTAGCCAACTAGAGGCTCACTAGGGACACGTTGTGGTCTATGTATTCACACATGTATTACGGTTTCCGGTTAACACAATTATAGCATGAACAACAGACAATTATCATGAACTAGGAAATACAATAATAACCATTTTATTATTGCCTCTAGGGCATATTTCCAACAGTCTCCCACTTGCACTAGAGTCAATAATCTAGTTACATTGTGATGAATCGAACACCCAAAGCATTCTGGTGTTGATCATGTTTTGCTCATGAGAGAGGTTTAGTCAACGGATCTGTGACATTCAGATCCGTATGCACTTTACAAATATCTATGTCTCCTTCCTGAATGTAATCACGGATGGAGTTGAAGCGGCGCTTGATGTGTCTTGTCTTCTTGTGAAACCTGGGCTCCTTCGCAAGGGCAATAGCTCCAGTGTTGTCACAGAGTAGAGTCATCGGGCCCGACGCATTTGGAATCACTCCTAGGTCGGTGATGAACTCCTTCATCCAGACTCCCTCCTTTACTGCTTCCGAAGCAGCTATGTACTCCGCTTCACTTGTAGATGCTGCCACGACGCTTTGCTTGCTGCTGCTCCAGCTCACTGCCCCTCCATTCAAGATATACACGTATCCGGTTTGCGACTTGGAGTCGTCCGGATCTGTGTCGAAGCTAGCATCGACGTAACCCTTTACGACGAGCTCTTCGGCACCTCCATAAACGAGAAACATGTCCTTTGTCCTTTTCAGGTACTTCAGGATATTCTTGACCGCTGTCCAGTGTTCCGCTCCGGGATCACTTTGGTACCTTCCTACCAAACTTATGACAAGGTTCACATCAGGCCTGGTACACAGCATGGCATACATGATAGAGCCTATGGCTGAAGCATAGGGGATGACACTCATCTCTTCTCTATCCTTTGCCGTGGTCGGGCATTGAGTCGTACTCAATCTCACACCTTGCAACACAGGCAAGAACCCCTTCTTGGACTGATCCATATTGAACTTCTTCAATATCTTTTCAAGGTATGTGCTTTGTGAAAGACCAATGAGGCATTTCGATCTATCTCTATAGATCTTAATACCTAATATGTAAGCAGCTTCTCCAAGGTCCTTCATTGAAAAACACTTATTCAAGTAGGCCTTTATACTTTCCAAGAGTTCTATATTATTTCCCATTAACAGCATGTCATCCACATACAGTATAAGAAATGCTATAGAGCTCCCACTCACTTTCTTGTAAATACAGGGTTCTCCATAAACCTGTACAAACCCAAACGCTTTAATCACCTCATTAAAGCGAATGTTCCAACTCCGAGATGCTTGCACCAGCCCATAGATGGAGCGCTGGAGCTTGCATACCTTGTTAGCATCTTTAGGATCGACAAAACCTTCCGGCTGCATCATATACAATTATTCCTTGAGGAAGCCATTAAGGAATGCCGTTTTGACGTCCATTTGCCAGATCTCATAATCATAAAATGCGGCAACTGCTAACATGATTCGGACTGACTTTAGCATCGCTACGGGTGAGAAAGTCTCATCGTAGTCAACTCCTTGAACTTGTCGATAACCCTTAGCGGCAAGCCGAGCCTTATAGGCGGTTAAATTTCCGTCCGCGTCAGTCTTCTTCTTAAAGATCCATTTGTTTTCAATGGCTCGCTTATCATCAGGCAAGTCCACCAAAGTCCATACTTTGTTCTCATACATGGATCCTATCTCGGATTTCATGGCCTCAAGCCATTTGTCGGAATCCGGACCCGCCATTGCTTCTTCATAGTTCGAAGGTTCACCGTTGTCCAACAACATGATCTCTAGGACAGGATTGTCGTACCACTCTGGTGCGGAACGTGTCCTAGTGGACCTTCGAATAGCGACTTGATCTGAAGCTTCATGATCATCATCATTAACTTCCTCTCTAGCCGGTGTAGGCTCCACAGAAACAACTTCCTGTGCTGCGCTACTCACTGGTTCGAGTGGAGGTACAATTACCTCATCAAGTTCTATTTTCCTCCCACTTACTTCTTTCGAGAGAAACTCTTTCTCGAGAAAGGATCCATTCTTGGCAACAAAGAATTTTCCCTCGGATCGTAGGTAGAAGGTATACCCAATAGTCTCTTTGGGATATCCTATGAAGACGCACTTTTCCGCTTTGGGTTCGAGCTTCTCAGGTTGAAGTTTCTTCACATAAGCATCACATCCCCAAACTTTTAGAAACGACAGCTTAGGTTTCTTTCCAAACCATAATTCATACGGTGTCGTCTCAACGGATTTAGACGGTGCCCTATTTAAAGTGAATGCGGCAGTCTCTAATGCATATCCCCAAAATGATAGCGGTAAGTCGGTAAGAGACATCATAGATCGCACCATATCCAATAGAGTGCGATTACGACGTTCAGACACACCATTTCGCTGAGGTGTGCCGGGCGGCGTGAGCTGTGAAACAATTCCACATTTCCTAAGGTGTGTGCCAAACTCGTGACTTAAATATTCTCCGCCACGATCAGATCGTAGGCATTTTAGTTTCCTGTCACGTTGATTCTCGACCTCACTCTGAAATTCCTTGAACCTTTCAAAGGTTTCAGACTTGTGTTTCATTAAGCAGACATACCCATATCTGCTCAAGTCATCAGTGAGGGTGAGAACATAACGGTAGCCACCACGAGCCTCGACACTCATTGGACCGCATACATCGGTATGTATTATCTCCAACAAGTCAGTTGCTCGCTCCATCGTTCCGGAGAACGGAGTCTTGGTCATCTTGCCCATGAGGCATGGTTCGCATGTGTCAAATGATTCGAAATCAAGTGACTCCAAAAGTCCATCAGCATGGAGCTTCTTCATGCGTTTGACACCAATATGGCCAAGACGGCAGTGCCACATGTAAGTGGGAATATTGTTATCAACTTTACACTTTTTGGTACTCACACTATGGATATGTGTAACATCACGTTCGAGATTCATCAAAAATAAACCATTGACCAGCGGGGCATGAGCATAAAACATTTCTCTCATATAAATAGAACAGCCATTATTCTCGGATTTAAATGAGTAGCCATCTCGCATCAAGCGAGATCCAGATACAATGTTCATGCTCAAGGCTGGTACTAAATAACAATTATTAAGGTTTAAAACTAATCCCGAAGGTAGATGTAGAGGTAGCGTGCCGACGGCGATCACATCGACCTTGGAACCATTCCCGACGCGCATCGTCACCTCGTCCTTGGCCAGCCTCTGCTTATTCCGCAGCTCCTGCTTGGAGTTACAAATGTGAGCAACGGCACCGGTATCAAATACCCAGGAGCTACTACGAGCGCTGGTCAAGTACACATCAATAACAAGTATATCACATATACCTTTAATGTTGCCGTCCTTCTTATCCGCTAAGTACTTGGGGCAGTTCCGCTTCCAGTGACCGGTACCCTTACAATAGAAACACTCAGTCTCAGGCT
Organism: Hordeum marinum; assembly: GCA_022496015.1. NCBI lineage: Eukaryota > Viridiplantae > Streptophyta > Magnoliopsida > Poales > Poaceae > Hordeum > Hordeum marinum. The sequence continues at coordinate 380,362,763 of CM039675.1, forward strand.
TGGGTCCGTTCTTGTTCTTCTTCTTCCCGGCAACTTGCTTACCGGGCGTAGCAACAGCTTTGCTGTCCTTCTTGAAGTTCTTCTTACCCTTGCCTTTCTTGAAACTAGTGGTCTTGTTTACCATCAACACTTGATGCTCCTTTCTGATCTCGACCTCTGCTGATTTCAGCATCGAGTACAACTCAGGAATGGACTTCTCCATCCCTTGCATGTTGTAGTTCATCACAAAGCTCTTGTAGCTAGGTGGAAGCGACTGGAGGATTCTGTCAATGACCGAGTCATCCGGGATGTTAACTCCCAGCTGAGTCAAGCGGTTGTGAAGCCCAGACATCTTGAGGATGTGCTCACTGATAGAACTGTTCTCCTCCATCTTACAACTAAAGAACTTGTCGGAGACTTCATATCTCTCGACCCGGGCATGAGCTTGAAAGACCAGTTTCAGCTCTTGGAACATCTCATATGCTCCGTGTTGCTCAAAACGCTTTTGGAGCCCTGGTTCTAAACTGTAAAGCATGCCGCACTGAACAAGGGAGTAGTCATCGCAGCGAGAATGCCAAGCGTTCACAACGTCTTGTTCTGCTGGGAGAAGGGGTGGGTCACCTAGCGGTGCATCAAGGACATACAGTTTCTTGGAAGCTATGAGGATGATCCTCAAGCCACGGACCCAGTCCGCATAGTTGCTTCCATCGTCTTTCAGCTTGGTTTTCTCTAGGAACGCGTTGAAATTGAGGTTGACATTTGCGTTGGCCATTGGATCTACAATATAGATATTAAAGGCAATTTTAGACTAAGTTCATGATAATTAAGTTCACATAATCATATTATTCAATGAACTCCCACTTAGATAGACATCTCTCTAGTCATCCAAGTGATACATGATCCATGTCAACTAGCCCGTGTCCGATCATCACGTGAGACGGACTAGTCATCCATGGTGAACATCTTCATGTTGATCGTATCTTCTATACGACTCATGTTCGACCTTTCGGTCTTCCGTGTTCCGAGGCCATGTCTGTACATGCTAGGCTTGTCAAGTCAACCTAAGTGTTTCGCGTGTGTAAATCTGGCTTACACCCGTTGTATGCGAATGTTAGAACCTATCACACCCGATCATCACGTGGTGCTTCGGAACAACGATCCTTAGCAACGGTGCACAGTTAGGGTGAACACTTCTCTTGAAATTTTATTGAGATATCATCTTACTTACTACCGTCGTTCTAAGCAAATAAGATGTAAACATGATAAACATCACATGCAATCAATATAGTGACATGATATGGCCAATATCATCTTGCTCCTATGATCTCCATCTTCGGGGCACGATGATCATCATTGTCGCCGGCACGACACCATGATCTCCATCATCATGATCTCCATCATTGTGTCTTCATGAAGTTGTCTCGCCAACTATTACTTCTACTACTATGGCTAACGCTTAGCAATAAAGTAAAGTAATTACATGGCGTTTATGATTGACACGCAGGTCATACAATAATATAAGACAACTCCTATGGCTCCTGCCGGTTGTCATAGTCATCGACATGCAAGTCGTGAACCCTATTACAAGAAAATGATCAATCTCATACATCACAATGCATCACATCACATTCTTCTGGCCATATCACATCACAAGGCATATGCTGCAAAAACAAGTTAGACATCCTCTAATTTGTAGTTGCAAGTTTTTACGTGGTTGCTATAGGATTCTAGCAAGAACGTTTCTTACCTACGCCAAAACCACAACGTGATATGCCAATTGCTATTTACCCTTCATAAGGACCCTTTTCATCGAATCCAATCCGACTAAGGTGGGAGAGACAGACACCCGCTAGCCACCTTATGCAACTAGTGCATGTCAGGCGGTGGAACCGGTCTCACGTAAGCGTACGTGTAAGGTTGGTCCGGGCCGCTTCATCCCACAATACCGTCGAATCAAGATAAGACTAGTAACGACAAACATATTAACAAAATCGACGCCCACAACTGCTTTGTGTTCTACTCGTGCATAGATTCTACGCATAGACCTAGCTCTGATACCACTGTTGGGAGACATAGTAGTAAATCAAAATTTTCCTACGTATCACCAAGATCTATCTATGGAGAAACCAGCAAACGAGCGGGGAGAGATTGGATCTTCATACCTTTGAAGATCGCTAAGCGGAAGCGTTGCTAGAACGCGGTTGATGGAGTCGTACTCGCAGCGATTCAGATCGCGGTAGATCCGATCAAGTGCCGAACGGACGGCACCTCCGCGTTCAACACACGTGCAGCCCGGTGATGTCTCCTATGCCTTGATCCAGCAAGGAGGGAGGAGAGGTTGAGGGAGAGCTCCAGCAACACGACGGCATGGTGGCGGTGGAGCTGCGTGGTACTCCGGCAGAGCTTCGCTAAGCACTATGGAGAACGAGGAGAGGGAGGAGTAGGGCTGCACCAGGGAGGAGATGAACTCGTGTGTTGTGCAGCCCCAAATACCTCCACTATATATAGGAGGAGGGGAGGAGAGGTGCTGCGCCCTAGGGTTCCACCCTAGGGGTGGCGTCAGCCTCCAGAAGCCCATCTGGCCGGCGGCCAGGGCAAGGAGAGGTGGAGGCGCCCTAGGGTGGGCCTTAAGGCCCATCTAAGCCTAGGGTTTGCCCCCTCCACCCTTGTTGCGCCTTGGGCTGGGGTGGGAGGCGCACCAGCCCTCCCAGGGGCTGGCTCCCTCCCACTCTTGGCCCATGGAACCTTCCGGGGCAGGTGGGCCCACTTGGTGGACCCCCGGAACCCTTCCGGTGGTCCCGGTACACTACCGGAGACACCCGGAACACTTCCGGTATCCAAAACCTCACTTCCTATATATCAATCTTCGTCTCCGGACCATTCCGGGACTCCTCGTGACGTCCGAGATCTCATCCGGGACTCCGAACAACATTCGGTAACCACGTACACTATTTCCCTATAACCCTAGCGTCATCGAACCTTAAGTGTGTAGACCCTACGGGTTCGGGAGACACGTAGACATGACCGAGACACCTCTCCGGTCAATAACCAACAGCGGGATCTGGATACCCATGTTGTCTCCCACGTACTCCACGATGATCTCATCGGATGAACCACGATGTCAAGGATTCAATCAATCCCGTATACAATTCCCTTTGTCTATCGGTATGGAACTTGCCCGAGATTCGATCGTCGGTATCCCCATACCTTGTTCAATCTCGTTACCGGCAAGTCTCTTTACTCGTTCCGTAATACATCATCCCGTGACTAACTCCTTAGTCACATTGAGCTCATAATGATGATGTCTTACCGAGTGGGCCCAGAGATACCTCTCCATCACACGGAGTGACAAATCCCAGTCTCGATTCGTGTCAACCCAACAGACACTTTCGGAGATACCCGTAGCGTACCTTTATAGCCACCCAGTTACGTTGTGATGTTTGGCACACCCAAAGCATTCCTACGGTATCCGGGAGTTACACAATCTCATGGTCTAAGGAAACGACACTTGACATTGAAAAGCTTTAGCAAACGAACTACACGATCTTGTGCTATGCTTAGGATTGGGTCTTGTCCATCACATCATTCTCCTAATGATGTGATCCCGTTATCAACGACATCCAATGTCCATGGTCATGAAACCGTGACCATCTATTGATCAACGAGCTAGCCAACTAGAGGCTCACTAGGGACACGTTGTGGTCTATGTATTCACACATGTATTACGGTTTCTGGTTAACACAATTATAGCATGAACAACAGACAATTATCATGAACTAGGAAATACAATAATAACCATTTTATTATTGCCTCTAGGGCATATTTCCAACAGTCTCCCACTTGCACTAGAGTCAATAATCTAGTTACATTGTGATGAATCGAACACCCAAAGCATTCTGGTGTTGATCATGTTTTGCTCATGAGAGAGGTTTAGTCAACGGATCTGCGACATTCAGATCCGTATGCACTTTACAAATATCTATGTCTCCTTCCTGAATGTAATCACGGATGGAGTTGAAGCGGCGCTTGATGTGTCTTGTCTTCTTGTGAAACCTGGGCTCCTTCGCAAGGGCAATAGCTCCAGTGTTGTCACAGAGTAGAGTCATCGGGCCCGACGCATTTGGAATCACTCCTAGGTCGGTGATGAACTCCTTCATCCAGACTCCCTCCTTTACTGCTTCCGAAGCAGCTATGTACTCCGCTTCACTTGTAGATGCTGCCACGACGCTTTGCTTGCTGCTGCTCCAGCTCACTGCCCCTCCATTCAAGATATACACGTATCCGGTTTGCGACTTGGAGTCGTCCGGATCTGTGTCGAAGCTAGCATCGACGTAACCCTTTACGACGAGCTCTTCGGCACCTCCATAAACGAGAAACATGTCCTTTGTCCTTTTCAGGTACTTCAGGATATTCTTGACCGCTGTCCAGTGTTCCGCTCCGGGATCACTTTGGTACCTTCCTACCAAACTTATGACAAGGTTCACATCAGGCCTGGTACACAGCATGGCATACATGATAGAGCCTATGGCTGAAGCATAGGGGATGACACTCATCTCTTCTCTATCCTTTGCCGTGGTCGGGCATTGAGTCGTACTCAATCTCACACCTTGCAACACAGGCAAGAACCCCTTCTTGGACTGATCCATATTGAACTTCTTCAATATCTTTTCAAGGTATGTGCTTTGTGAAAGACCAATGAGGCATTTCGATCTATCTCTATAGATCTTAATACCTAATATGTAAGCAGCTTCTCCAAGGTCCTTCATTGAAAAACACTTATTCAAGTAGGCCTTTATACTTTCCAAGAGTTCTATATTATTTCCCATTAACATCATGTCATCCACATACAGTATAAGAAATGCTATAGAGCTCCCACTCACTTTCTTGTAAATACAGGGTTCTCCATAAACCTGTACAAACCCAAACGCTTTAATCACCTCATTAAAGCGAATGTTCCAACTCCGAGATGCTTGCACCAGCCCATAGATGGAGCGCTGGAGCTTGCATACCTTGTTAGCATCTTTAGGATCGACAAAACCTTCCGGCTGCATCATATACAATTATTCCTTGAGGAAGCCATTAAGGAATGCCGTTTTGACGTCCATTTGCCAGATCTCATAATCATAAAATGCGGCAACTGCTAACATGATTCGGACTGACTTTAGCATCGCTACGGGTGAGAAAGTCTCATCGTAGTCAACTCCTTGAACTTGTCGATAACCCTTAGCGGCAAGCCGAGCCTTATAGGCGGTTAAATTTCCGTCCGCGTCAGTCTTCTTCTTAAAGATCCATTTGTTTTCAATGGCTCGCTTATCATCAGGCAAGTCCACCAAAGTCCATACTTTGTTCTCATACATGGATCCTATCTCGGATTTCATGGCCTCAAGCCATTTGTCGGAATCCGGACCCGCCATCACTTCTTCATAGTTCGAAGGTTCACCGTTGTCCAACAACATGATCTCTAGGACAGGATTGTCGTACCACTCTGGTGCGGAACGTGTCCTAGTGGACCTTCGAATAGCGACTTGATCTGAAGCTTCATGATCATCATCATTAACTTCCTCTCTAGCCGGTGTAGGCTCCACAGAAACAACTTCCTGTGCTGCGCTACTCACTGGTTCGAGTGGAGGTACAATTACCTCATCAAGTTCTATTTTCCTCCCACTTACTTCTTTCGAGAGAAACTCTTTCTCGAGAAAGGATCCATTCTTGGCAACAAAGAATTTTCCCTCGGATCGTAGGTAGAAGGTATATCCAATAGTCTCTTTGGGATATCCTATGAAGACGCACTTTTCCGCTTTGGGTTCGAGCTTCTCAGGTTGAAGTTTCTTCACATAAGCATCACATCCCCAAACTTTTAGAAACGACAGCTTAGGTTTCTTTCCAAACCATAATTCATACGGTGTCGTCTCAACGGATTTAGACGGTGCCCTATTTAAAGTGAATGCGGCAGTCTCTAATGCATATCCCCAAAATGATAGCGGTAAGTCGGTAAGAGACATCATAGATCGCACCATATCCAATAGAGTGCGATTACGACGTTCAGACACACCATTTCGCTGAGGTGTGCCGGGCGGCGTGAGCTGTGAAACAATTCCACATTTCCTAAGGTGTGTGCCAAACTCGTGACTTAAATATTCTCCGCCACGATCAGATCGTAGGCATTTTAGTTTCCTGTCACGTTGATTCTCGACCTCACTCTGAAATTCCTTGAACCTTTCAAAGGTTTCAGACTTGTGTTTCATTAAGCAGACATACCCATATCTGCTCAAGTCATCAGTGAGGGTGAGAACATAACGGTAGCCACCACGAGCCTCGACACTCATTGGACCGCATACATCGGTATGTATTATCTCCAACAAGTCAGTTGCTCGCTCCATCGTTCCGGAGAACGGAGTCTTGGTCATCTTGCCCATGAGGCATGGTTCGCATGTGTCAAATGATTCGAAATCAAGTGACTCCAAAAGTCCATCAGCATGGAGCTTCTTCATGCGTTTGACACCAATATGGCCAAGACGGCAGTGCCACATGTAAGTGGGAATATTGTTATCAACTTTACACTTTTTGGTACTCACACTATGGATATGTGTAACATCACGTTCGAGATTCATCAAAAATAAACCATTGACCAGCGGGGCATGAGCATAAAACATTTCTCTCATATAAATAGAACAGCCATTATTCTCGGATTTAAATGAGTAGCCATCTCGCATCAAGCGAGATCCAGATACAATGTTCATGCTCAAGGCTGGTACTAAATAACAATTATTAAGGTTTAAAACTAATCCCGAAGGTAGATGTAGAGGTAGCGTGCCGACGGCGATCACATCGACCTTGGAACCATTCCCGACGCGCATCGTCACCTCGTCCTTGGCCAGCCTCTGCTTATTCCGCAGCTCCTGCTTGGAGTTACAAATGTGAGCAACGGCACCGGTATCAAATACCCAGGAGCTACTACGAGCGCTGGTCAAGTACACATCAATAACAAGTATATCACATATACCTTTAATGTTGCCGTCCTTCTTATCCGCTAAGTACTTGGGGCAGTTCCGCTTCCAGTGACCGGTACCCTTACAATAGAAACACTCAGTCTCAGGCTTGGGTCCGTTCTTGTTCTTCTTCTTCCCGGCAACTTGCTTACCGGGCGTAGCAACAGCTTTGCCGTCCTTCTTGAAGTTCTTCTTACCCTTGCCTTTCTTGAAACTAGTGGTCTTGTTTACCATCAACACTTGATGCTCCTTTCTGATCTCGACCTCTGCTGATTTCAGCATCGAGTACAACTCAGGAATGGACTTCTCCATCCCTTGCATGTTGTAGTTCATCACAAAGCTCTTGTAGCTAGGTGGAAGCGACTGGAGGATTCTGTCAATGACCGAGTCATCCGGGATGTTAACTCCCAGCTGAGTCAAGCGGTTGTGAAGCCCAGACATCTTGAGGATGTGCTCACTGATAGAACTGTTCTCCTCCATCTTACAACTAAAGAACTTGTCGGAGACTTCATATCTCTCGACCCGGGCATGAGCTTGAAAGACCAGTTTCAGCTCTTGGAACATCTCATATGCTCCGTGTTGCTCAAAACGCTTTTGGAGCCCTGGTTCTAAACTGTAAAGCATGCCGCACTGAACAAGGGAGTAGTCATCGCAGCGAGAATGCCAAGCGTTCACAACGTCTTGTTCTGCTGGGAGAAGGGGTGGGTCACCTAGCGGTGCATCAAGGACATACAGTTTCTTGGAAGCTATGAGGATGATCCTCAAGCCACGGACCCAGTCCGCATAGTTGCTTCCATCGTCTTTCAGCTTGGTTTTCTCTAGGAACGCGTTGAAATTGAGGTTGACATTTGCGTTGGCCATTGGATCTACAATATAGATATTAAAGGCAATTTTAGACTAAGTTCATGATAATTAAGTTCACATAATCATATTATTCAATGAACTCCCACTTAGATAGACATCTCTCTAGTCATCCAAGTGATACATGATCCATGTCAACTAGCCCGTGTCCGATCATCACGTGAGACGGACTAGTCATCCATGGTGAACATCTTCATGTTGATCGTATCTTCTATACGACTCATGTTCGACCTTTCGGTCTTCCGTGTTCCGAGGCCATGTCTGTACATGCTAGGCTTGTCAAGTCAACCTAAGTGTTTCGCGTGTGTAAATCTGGCTTACACCCGTTGTATGCGAATGTTAGAACCTATCACACCCGATCATCACGTGGTGCTTCGGAACAACGATCCTTAGCAACGGTGCACAGTTAGGGTGAACACTTCTCTTGAAATTTTATTGAGATATCATCTTATTTACTACCGTCGTTCTAAGCAAATAAGATGTAAACATGATAAACATCACATGCAATCAATATAGTGACATGATATGGCCAATATCATCTTGCTCCTATGATCTCCATCTTCGGGGCACGATGATCATCATTGTCGCCGGCACGACACCATGATCTCCATCATCATGATCTCCATCATTGTGTCTTCATGAAGTTGTCTCGCCAACTATTACTTCTACTACTATGGCTAACGCTTAGCAATAAAGTAAAGTAATTACATGGCGTTTATGATTGACACGCAGGTCATACAATAATATAAGACAACTCCTATGGCTCCTGCCGGTTGTCATAGTCATCGACATGCAAGTCGTGAACCCTATTACAAGAAAATGATCAATCTCATACATCACAATGCATCACATCACATTCTTCTGGCCATATCACATCACAAGGCATATGCTGCAAAAACAAGTTAGACATCCTCTAATTTGTAGTTGCAAGTTTTTACGTGGTTGCTATAGGATTCTAGCAAGAACGTTTCTTACCTACGCCAAAACCACAACGTGATATGCCAATTGCTATTTACCCTTCATAAGGACCCTTTTCATCGAATCCAATCCGACTAAGGTGGGAGAGACAGACACCCGCTAGCCACCTTATGCAACTAGTGCATGTCAGGCGGTGGAACCGGTCTCACGTAAGCGTACGTGTAAGGTTGGTTCGGGCCGCTTCATCCCACAATACCGTCGAATCAAGATAAGACTAGTAACGGCAAACATATTAACAAAATCGACGCCCACAACTGCTTTGTGTTCTACTTGTGCATAGATTCTACGCATAGACCTAGCTCTGATACCACTGTTGGGAGACGTAGTAGTAAATCAAAATTTTCCTACGTATCACCAAGATCTATCTATGGAGAAACCAGCAAACGAGCGGGGAGAGATTGGATCTTCATACCTTTGAAGATCGCTAAGCGGAAGCGTTGCTAGAACGCGGTTGATGGAGTCGTACTCGCAGCGATTCAGATCGCGGTAGATCCGATCAAGTGCCGAACGGACGGCACCTCCGCGTTCAACACACGTGCAGCCCGGTGATGTCTCCTATGCCTTGATCCAGCAAGGAGGGAGGAGAGGTTGAGGGAGAGCTCCAGCAACACGACGGCATGGTGGCGGTGGAGCTGCGTGGTACTCCGGCAGAGCTTCGCTAAGCACTATGGAGAACGAGGAGAGGGAGGAGTAGGGCTGCACCAGGGAGGAGATGAACTCGTGTGTTGTGCAGCCCCAAATACCTCCACTATATATAGGAGGAGGGGAGGAGAGGTGCTGCGCCCTAGGGTTCCACCCTAGGGGTGGCGTCAGCCTCCAGAAGCCCATCTGGCCGGCGGCCAGGGCAAGGAGAGGTGGAGGCGCCCTAGGGTGGGCCTTAAGGCCCATCTAAGCCTAGGGTTTGCCCCCTCCACCCTTGTTGCGCCTTGGGCTGGGGTGGGAGGCGCACCAGCCCTCCCAGGGGCTGGCTCCCTCCCACTCTTGGCCCATGGAACCTTCCGGGGCAGGTGGGCCCACTTGGTGGACCCCCGGAACCCTTCCGGTGGTCCCGGTACACTACCGGAGACACCCGGAACACTTCCGGTATCCAAAACCTCACTTCCTATATATCAATCTTCGTCTCCGGACCATTCCGGGACTCCTCGTGACGTCCGAGATCTCATCCGGGACTCCGAACAACCTTCGGTAACCACGTACACTATTTCCCTATAACCCTAGCGTCATCGAACCTTAAGTGTGTAGACCCTACGGGTTCGGGAGACACGTAGACATGACCGAGACACCTCTCCGGTCAATAACCAACAGCGGGATCTGGATACCCATGTTGTCTCCCACGTACTCCACGATGATCTCATCGGATGAACCACGATGTCAAGGATTCAATCAATCCCGTATACAATTCCCTTTGTCTATCGGTATGGAACTTGCCCGAGATTCGATCGTCGGTATCCCCATACCTTGTTCAATCTCGTTACCGGCAAGTCTCTTTACTCGTTCCGTAATACATCATCCCATGACTAACTCCTTAGTCAAATTGAGCTCATAATGATGATGTCTTACCGAGTGGGCCCAGAGATACCTCTCCGTCACACGGAGTGACAAATCCCAGTCTCGATTCGTGTCAACCCAACAGACACTTTCGGAGATACCCGTAGTGTACCTTTATAGCCACCCAGTTACGTTGTGACGTTTGGCACACCCAAAGCATTCCTACGGTATCCGGGAGTTACACAATCTCATGGTCTAAGGAAACGACACTTGACATTGAAAAGCTTTAGCAAACGAACTACACGATCTTGTGCTATGCTTAGGATTGGGTCTTGTCCATCACATCATTCTCCTAATGATGTGATCCCGTTATCAACGACATCCAATGTCCATGGTCATGAAACCGTGACCATCTATTGATCAACGAGCTAGCCAACTAGAGGCTCACTAGGGACACGTTGTGGTCTATGTATTCACACATGTATTATGGTTTCCGGCTAACACAATTATAGCATGAACAACAGACAATTATCATGAACTAGGAAATACAATAATAACCATTTTATTATTGCCTCTAGGGCATATTTCCAACAGATTTTCCCATCGGCAAGATTCGTCCCATGGAGGTGAAGGAAAGTACTTAATCGACCCAAGTGGAAGCTCCTACTTCGGATCAAGGATACTGACAAAACAACATGGAAGCATCCACAAGTGGTACATGACAAGATGAATAGGAGGAGGAAGTACATCATGAAGATCCTCCACAACCTCCTTCACCACCACCTCAAGGAGATGACCACTTCGACAACAATGAAGATGAAGGAGATGATGATGAAGAAGAAGCTCCTCGAACTAACAAGCCGAAGCTACCCCAAGTTCGAGCACAAGTGACCAAGAACCATCCCCCAAACCAAATATTTGATGACATACAAACAGGGAGGATCACTCGCTCTAAAACTCGCATGGCTAACTTTTGTGAGCATTATTCTTTCATCTCTAGCATTGAACCCTTGAATGTTGAACAATCTCTTGAAGACGCGGATTGGGTGAACTCTATGCATGAAGAGCTTCACAACTTCGAGAGGAACAAAGTGTGGACACTCGTAGAAAAGCCCAAGGATGAGCAAAACATCATCTGCACGAAATGGGTATTTTAGAACAAGCAAGATGAAGACGGTCAAGTCGTTCGCAACAAGGCTCGCCTCGTAGCCCAAGGATATACGCAAGTCGAAGGTATGGACTACGGTGAGACCTATGCCCCGTTGCTAGACTAGAAGCTATTTGAATTCTTCTTGCTTATGAAAATCACCATGATATCATGCTTTACCAAATGGATATTAAAAGTGCATACTTGAATGGTGAGATTGAAGAAAAGGTCTATGTTAAGAAACCACCTGGTTGTGTAGATCCTAAGAAACCTGACCATGTTTACAAACTTCGCAAAGCTTTATATGGTCTTAAGCAAGCTCCTCGTGCTTGGTATAAATGCCTAACGAAGTTTCTTATTTAAAAGGGATTTGAAATTGGTAAAATTGACGCAACCTTATTCACAAAGAGAGTTAATGGTGAATTATTTGTGTGCCAAATTTATGTGGATATTATCTTTGGATCTACTAACCCACAATTTAGTGAGGAATTTGGAAGGTTGATGTTAGAGAAGTATGAGATGTCTATGATGTGTGAGCTTAAATTCTTCCTTGGTCTACAAATCAAGCAAACGAGAGAAGGTACTTTCGTATCTCAAACAAAGTACACCAAGGACTTGATCAAGAACTTCAACATGCAGGAGTGCAAAGGTATGAAAACTCCCATGCCCACTAGCGGACGCGATGATCTTACTAAGGAGGGTGAACCGGTTGATCAAAAGGTTTATCGATCAATGATTGGTTCATTGTTATATCCATCCGCCTCTCGTCCCGATATTATGCTTAGTGTGTTCATGTGTGCCCGATACCAAGCTGCACCCAAAGAATGACATCTTAAGGCTGTGAAACGCATCGTGAGATACTTGATTCATACACCAAACTTTGGCATTTAGTATCCCAAGGGATCTTCTTTTAATCTTGTTGGCTACTCCGACTCGGACTATGCCGGTGACAAGGTTGATAGAAAATCCACCTCGGGTACAAGTCAATTTCTTGGTAGATCTCATGTGTCTTAGTCCTCCAAGAAACAAAGCTCGGTATCTCTATGTACTGCCGAAGCGGAATACATCACCGCTGGATCATGTTGTGCGAAATTATTATGGATGACACAAACAGTTAAGGATTTTGGAATCTATGTGAAAAATGTGCCTTTACTTTGTGACAATGAGAGTGCTATTAAGATTGGTCATAATCTTGTGCAACATTCTTGAACCAAGCATATTCAAGTTCGACATCATGTCATTCATGATCATGTTGCCAAACGAGATATTAATCTTAAGCATGTTCGTACCAACAAGCAATTGGCCGACATCTTTACTAAGCCACTTGATGGAGAAGTGTTCTGTCATTTGAGGAGTGAGTTCAACATCATTGATGCTTCAAACTTGAGCTAAACTCACTCGAATGCTTGCAAGGGGATGAGCTTTATTTTCTATTCCATGCTATTATTACCTTGAATATCATATCTTGGAATTTTATGCTCCCTTGTCTTGCATCTAACCCTTTTGTAGGTACTTGGAAGAACAACACTTCACAAGATTGCCATCGACTCATATCTTAAGCAATCTTGTCGTGACCAAGTATCCACAACCTCACTTTGATGATTAAAGGAAGAATAAATCAAAACATATCCTTGACATATATTTCTTAATTGATATCAACTCACAATTGATATCTAGTCATTTGGATATATCATGTTCTTCCTTGCGTGACTAACCCGTGTAGGTGAAAAGTGAACGAAAACAAAAAGAACTGCTACCAACTCAAGATGAATTTCGTCAACTTCGAGCATCCTCATCAAGTTCGCCTACATGCTACGTCGTCAACATCACTCAAAGTATGTACTCATATCCTTGATATAGCTTTACTCCCAGTCATGCGATAAAGCAACTCTAGTGATATGAAGACATTAAAATGCTTAATCGAAAAATGGTAACCCCATTTTGAGCTTAACAATGAGTATGACCTATGATAAAGTATTCTTGCTTGGCTCCTAAGTTAATATACTATAATATAGGTGACCTAGTCACCGACCATCATCTAGTTAAGAATCTTGGTTGGTTCATTCTCTATTGCAAGTTTTCTTCGAACCATTCAAATCTTCTCTAGTTGATATCTCTCTGTACAAATCTTTTGACACTTCTTTATATTTGTTCAAATAAATTGGCAAAGTTTTGTTCATTTGGGGTCTCCAAGTTTCTGTTTTATGCCTTGGAGCCTCCGATACAAAGGACTCAGTTCTACCGATTCTGTAGATAAGCTGCACGACACCACATCGGTACCACCAACAATTTTGTCTCGGAGCTACTGACTTTCTATCATGTTTTAGTATGTGTTTGTATCTGGAAATCTTTGTGTTCCTTTTGTGATTTCTTAATTCTCCGATGATCCCTTTTATTTAAAAAAACTTGGAAAGGGAGAGAAATACATTCAAGGATCCCTAACTCAAAGGAGGAGAAGTTCTACAAATTTTCAGTTTAGCCAAAGGGAGAGAAATTATTTTCAATGATTCCCTCTTTTTTCATGATTTTTATATTCTATGAATCCTACATTCTATGACCCTTGTTCTCAAGGATCCCTTCTTAATCAATGATCATTGTATCTGACCCTATATCCGACCGTTTTTGGCAATTAATGCCAAAGGGGGAGAAATACCAAAGCTTCAAATCTAAAGAGGGAGATACATGATAATGCAAATGGGGGGATATAATTTAGGGGAGAGGAGAATATCAAAAGTTTACACCTATATAAACAAGGGGAGAATAGCAAAGTAGGAGGAGAAAACTGTTCACGGAGAAAAATATGTTTGGATGTGTTTATTGTGTGTTTATTGCATTTGATTTTTCATGTTAGAATTTTTCTCATCGTATCCAATCCCAATATATACATGCTAAGATTCAGGGGAGAGGGTGTCCTACTATTTCATATCTAGGGGAGAAACTTCTAAAAGACATATCAATCCTAAGGAATATTATCTTCTATATGTTCTCCATATCTTGGTACTTTTGAGTTCTATTGCTTTTGATTGGTAGAATACTATTGTGTTTCCTAACATTGTTTTCTCAAGTGTATCTCTACTACTAGAATGCTTAAGAACTCAAGGTAAGTATATGCATCATATCTTTGATCAAGATGATCTCCTGCTTCTTGCACATATTGTTTGCAAGAGTGAAGTCTTGAACAAGGATACACCTCATTCATATACATTTGATACATATGACCAAGATACACATGATTTATTATATCCCTTCCACTACATGTGTGTCCATGCATTCCAAAACAACTATCCTTTAAAGGGATTGCACACATTTAGGGGGGAGCAAGACTAAGACATGTGTCTCTCAAAGTCTTCATTATATACATGCATATCTTTATCTGAAGCTTCGATTGTATGTTGTCATCAATTACCAGAAAGGTGGAGATTGAAAGCACAATATGCTCCCTTGGTGGTTTTGATAATTCATGAAAACATACATTGTCTCTTGGACTAATATGTTCGTCTAGTGTATTTCAGATAAAGTCCATAGAGAGAGATGGGTTGGCAAAAAGGAGTGTGGAGAGTATCCCCAAGCAGAAGAAGGAGAAGGAATAGGTTGGCAAAGCTTCAAGCAAGAGGACTCTACATTTTACTTTGTGAGAAATCACTTTGAGTCCATAGGAAAGCCAATACTATCAAAAGGGGGTAAGGTACTGTTGGTGAACAAAATGCTCATACGTGCACAAGTGATAGTCACCACATACACCCAAAATCTCTTCTACAAAAGTCTATCCAAAGCCAAATATCTAAAATCAGTGCAACTAGCACTTTCCACTCGGTGCCATCGATTCTCAACCTCAGACAGACTCAACCAAACCCTAGCAATTCGGTGCAACCGATTCTTCTTCGGTGCCATTGAGTTTGGGTTGCCAACTTCCTGTTACGCAAATTCACAAAATCGGTCCCACCGAGTTTGTTGAATTGGCATCACCGAGTTTGGCAATCTGACCATTGGTCACCTTATCGGTGCAACCAAGTTTTATGTATCGGTCTCACCGAGATTCAAAGTTGCTACCTTTGAGGCAACTCGGTGCCACCGAGATTAACACATCGGTGTCACCGAGTCTGACTTATTAGGTGTAACGGTTGGATTTTTGGAGATGCCTATATATACCCCTCCACCACCACTCACTCGCAAGAGAAGCACTCAAAATTATTCCATACTTGCCCCATCCTATTTTCTGAGAGAGAGCCACCTACTCATGTGTGAGATCATGCCATTCCATTCCAACCATATGAATCTTGATCACTAGCCTCCCCAAGTTGCTTTCCACCCAATCAATCTCTTCCACCAATGCTAAATCTGTGAGAGAGTGATTGTGTGTCGAGGAGTCTATCATCTTGAAGCACAAGAGCAAGGAGTTCATCGACATTATTGAACCTATTAACTTTTGGAGGGTGGTGCCTCCTAGATTGGTTAGGTGTCGCTTGGGAGCCTCCTACTTCGTGTTGTGGAGTGAACCAAGAAGTTTGTAAGGGCAAGAAGATCACCTACTTCGTGAAGATCTACCCATAGTGAGGCTAGTCCTTCGTGGATGGAAGCCATTATGGAATAGTCAAGGTTGCTTCTTAATGGACCCTTATGGGTGGAGCCCTTCGTGGACTCTCGTGACAGTTACCCTCCGTGGGTTGAAGACTCCATAAACATGGACGTACGATAGCACCACCTATCAGAACAACGGGAAAAATCTTCGTGTCCTTCATGAGTTTATCTCCCTATCTCTACTCCTTACTTCCATGTGCAATGTCTTTACTTTCCGCTGCTATACTTGATAACTTGCATGTCTAGGGTGTGCTAGACTTGCTATATATGCTAAAATCTGCCAACACATAACTTTGCACCTTGTGTAGATTTTAAGTTCCTACTAGTAGTCTATTCACCCCCCTCTAGACATACTCTTCTAGTGATCCCGCACCAACTTCTACAAATTCGGACCCACCAAAAGCATTTAGGTTGATTAGGTTTTCCTACCTCAATACCACCGATCAGAAAAATTCACGTCACCGAGTTCCTCTGTCAACTGACAGTTATGAAATTTGGTGCAACTGATATTTTCTTCTTGGTGTCGCCGACAACAGATGGGTATATATATCCGCGGGATGGACTTTGGAAATTTCTTCAAAGCATCTACTCCTGCACCCCATTGTTGTCGCCGCCCCTGTCTATGGACATTTGTCATTGTCTCCCAGTGCCCTCGCCATAGGAATCCATCATCGTCAACGGCAATCGCCTATGCTGTTGTCACCGTAGAGAGGCTCTACCAAGCTAGGGTAAAGCCTCGATCCCTTTTGCGTTCAAATTCCAATTCATCCACAATAGGTTGTGCCTAACATCTTGCCAACGTATGGAGTGTTCTATCCTCTGAAAAACTCAATTAGATTAGGTTGAACGATAAATTTTAGGGTCAGGTTCCCACAATGAGAGAACTCGGACCCTCCAAGCGAAAACATTTTGGAGTCACCGATGTGGTTTCGGCCACAACACAAAGGACTTTGGTGAAACCGAAAAGATCCTATCGGTGTCACCGGAGTGGGATCCACGAACTCAGTGAGTAACATTGGAGAGACCGAAGCGCATCTCGGTGAAATTGAAAATGGTGTGCCAAGTTTCTTTTATTGCCTCGGAGTTTCCGAAATCTTAAACTCGGTGGTTCCGAATTGCATATTGTGAAAACCTAAAACTGAAACTTTGAGTTCAAAACTTTACGAAAACCTTTGAATTTTCATATGCTCATCTATTCCACTCTTCTATATCTAATTCACATGCCCAGTGGTCAGTATGTGAGTATCAGATGATAGCCAGAATATGTCAGAGGGCCACAATGATATGAGCAGTGGCACCAGTCCCGGGATAACCATGAGGGAGAGCGGAGATCTCCAGGTCTTCCTAAGGCTGACACTAAATCTAGGAAGAGGAAGAATTCTGATGATGAGGGGAAGGACTTTGAAGTGGAAGAAGTTAGCTCCAAGAGGAATACTATCAAAAAGGAGTATGCACGAGCTCAGAAAGAGAGAGGTGTCATTAGGAAGGTTCCTGAATTTGTTTATGCAAAGAGGGGGATCTCTACTTCTTTTGGGAACCAAGGAGGATCCAAGCAACCCAAGACTATGCCTAAGAAGTCTGGGAAGAAGAAGGAAAGGAAGAGGATTGTACATGTTGTGGGCAGACCTACCTCTATGTATGAGGATCCACTGGAGGAAGAGGAGGAAGAACCTGCTGCCAACCCACCTCCTTCCGAGCAGAGGAAATTGGTGGCCAATGATATGTCAAGCAAGCCTCCCACCAAGACCAAGCGAGCTGCTGCCCCCAAGTCCAAGAGGACAATAGGAGATGTATTTTCTGCTGATAAGCACAAGGCCTTAGTGCCATCTCTTGATGATTATGATGTTAATGTGTTGAAGAAGCTCACACCCAGTCTTCCAAAGCACAATAATAGACATCCTATTGTAGAGAATATGAAGGAGAGGAAGGATCAAGGATTGAGGAAGTGGAGAGCAGTTGATCCCTACTCTATCAGGAAGAAGACTACCATGGATTATTGTTTCCACACCAAGGAGCAGCAAGATTTTTATGAGACAGTGCTCGTGGACAAGAACCCGACAGTGAGCGATATGAGGTATGTTGACTGGGATTACATCAAGGTGAAAGAACACTACTTCCCCCATGTTCGTGAGAGCTTTAGGTTAATGGGTATCGACAAGTTTGTTTGGACAGAGATGACTACCTGGAATGATGAGCTTACCATGCAGTTCTACTCTGCTGCACACTTCTACCCCAGATAGAAGAATTGTATGGATGACTGAGGGAACGAGATACCAATCCATGGTGGATGAGCAGGCTACACTCATAGGTGCCCCCAAGGTGGAGGATGGATATTTGGATGCCTATTCTGAATCTAAGATGAATCACAACTCCATGGATAACATGTACACTACTATCCCCAAGGAGTACTTGAAGAGACACAAGCTTGGTTCTGAGTACTTTTTGCTTGCTGGTCTACCTACCTCCAACACTGGTCCGAGCGCACTTTGATGCCCAAGTCAAGAGATGACAAGATTATTCAAGGATACTCCATTAATATGCTATGCCAAGTTGATCTTCACACCAGGATTAGGGTGATGGATCTTATTGTTGAGACCATCAAGAGGACAGTTGTTGACCAGAAGAGGTCATGTGGATATGCCTCGTATATTCAAATGCTGATCAACTCCAAGATTGAGAGTAAGGTATATCTTGTTGACTATCACCACTTGCCACTCCAGCCAGAGTTTGAGGACAACGTCGTAGTGATGGATCCTTCTCATCCTACCTCATCGACAACTCAAGCAAAGATCGAGGATGAGGCCCAGACAGAGGCAACTAGAGCCCTATTGCTCCCGTGCTTAAAGTGGAGGGTGATCAAATGTCCTATATTATTGCTAACGCTGAGAACATGGAGAAGAATATAGCCAATATTCTCAAGAACTAGCAAAGCCTAGAGCGGATCATGGAGACAAATCTTTATTCTCTAGAGAACAAGGTGCTTGAGCTTGCTACTACTGTTGAGACTCTTAAGCAGGATGTAGGTGGAGTTGGGGTACCTAGATCAGATGACGATGGCCCTACACTTCGTTTGAATACTCGGTTCAAGACTAAGGCTAGGTCTTTTGTAGTGCCAGCCCGAGAGACGGGACCCTCAGTGTCTGCACCAGCTGCGGCTTCTTCAGTTCCTCCTTCAGCACCTCTAGTATCTACTCCACCAACCTAGAAGACATCCGCAGAAGCATTTGCTAATGCTCTTCTTTTGACTCCTTCGATAACCACCAGAGCGACAACTTCATCGCCACATGGACGAGATCAAGCCTAGAGCAACGTTTAGCTTTATATAATTCAATCTTTTTGGTAACTTGTTGTCAAAGGGGGAGAATATGTATAGATCATAGGTCTGAGAGAGAGAGAGTGTTGAATTTTTAGTCGCTTCTCTTGCTAGTTGATACATTTGAAGTATTCTATTGCTCGTTTCATGACTTAAACTATGCCGTGTTTGATCATATGCTTAATGGTTGATGCTACTAGGTCATATCATTTTTATATATATCACAATCATTCACATGTATGCTTGGTGATGTGTGCATTGAATTTTTACTCAAACATTTTATGCGCTCCACCAAGACGTAAGTGACATGGAAGAGTGACCCATGATCCCAATATATTATGCATTTGCATTAAATGCAAATTTAAAATAGTGCACAAATTTAGGGGGGAGCTCTTGCTTATCACATACTTCTCCAAGCGACGATACTATCCATTGATTATATCTTCTGTAAGATACTTGATCTATATGTTATCATCAATTACCAAAAAGGAGGAGATTGAAAGCACAACTTCTCCCTAGGTGGTTTTGGCAATTAAAAACAACATATAGTTCATTGAACTAATGAGCCTATCAAGTATATCTCACAAAAGTTCAATGAATGGATTGGCTAGGAATTGTGATATGGATCCCTAGATTCAATGAACACCTATTGGCAAGAGCTTCAAGACTCTACATTTTATTTTATGTGAGCAATCACAATTGAGTACATAGGAAAGCCAATACTATTAAAAGGGGATGAGGTAGTGATATTGATCTGGTTGCTCAAAGTGTTTAAAGATTTGCCACCAAAAACCTCAACCAAACTCTCACAAAATATTCTCCCAAGAACCTATCTACAAAATTCGGTGCCACCAACATTTCAGATTCGGCCCCACCGAGTTTACCCAAGATGGAACCCAAGCCAAAACCCGAGCACCTCAGTACCACCGAGATTGATTTTGACAGAATTGAAAAGTAGTGCCAACTCTTTGGAAACAAGGTATTCTACTTTGGAACCTCCGAGTTTTATATCTCGGTGCCACCAAGATCTATATCTTCCCTAGGTCAACCAAATCGGTCTCATCGAGTTGTTATCTATCAGTCTCACCAAAAAGCTGAAAGTTAGAACATTTTACACTAGTCGGTGCAACTGAATTTTTACTTCGGTTCCACCAAGTCGGGCAATAATGTTGTAATGATTGGATTTTTGGAGATGTCTATAAATACCCTTCCACTCCTCTCATTCATAGAGATCACTCGGAACAAACCAACACTTCCACCATCCATTTTGTGAAAGAGAACCACCTACTCATGTGTTGAGATCAAGATATTACATTCCCACCATATGAATCTTGATTTGTAGCCTTCCCAAGTTGATTTCCACCCAATCATCCTCTTCTACCAAGCCAAATTCTGTGGGAGAGTGATTAAGTGTTGAGGAGGCTATCTTTTGAAGCATTAGAGCAAGGAGTTCATCATCCATACACCATCTATTACCTTTTATAGAGTGGTGCTTTCTAGATTGGTTAGGTGTTGCTTGGGAGCCTCCAGATCGTGTGGAGTTGAACCAAGAAGTTTGTAGTGGCAAGGAGATCGCCTACTTAGTGAATATCTACCCCAAGTGAGGCTAGTCCTTTGTGGACGTAAACCATGATGGAATATGCAAGGTTGCTTCTTCATGGACCCTTTGTGGGTGGACCCCTCCATGGACTCACGCAACCGTTACTCTCCGTGGGTTGAAGTCTGGCTCATTTATGGACATTCTCACCACTTAAGATTTATGTCAGCTTTTCTATTTGAATCGAACCAAAGCTCTCTGCTTTCTAGATGATCCTTCTAGAGTAGGTGATATAAATTCTATATAAATCCATCTAATCTACTTACTTTGTTCCCTAATTGCATTCAAGAGATCCTGAGGAAAAGAATTGGGTTTCCACCAAGCTGAAACAATATACGGATGGTTCTAGTAAACCAAAACTATCATTTTTAGCTATTTGGCTTCCTTATCCTTTAACAAAAGAAGATTTAGTTATGAGTCTCCATCAACGTGGACGTATGATAGTGCCACCTATCAAAACCATGCCAATACTTTACGTGTCTTCATTGCATTTGAAATTCATATCCCTCCCTTTACTTACACTTGCATGTCGTTACTTTTTGTTGCTACACTCGTAGACTTGCATATGTAGGGTGTTCTAGACTTGGTAAAATCACTAAAACTTGTTGATACGTCTCCATCGTATCTACTTTTCCTAACGCTTTTGTTCTTGTTTTGGACTCTAATTTGCATGATTTGAATGAAACTAACATGGTACATTGTTTTTAGTAGAACTACCATGGTGTTGTTTTTGTGCAAAAATTAAAGTTCTCGGAATGGAAGGAAACTTTTAGGAGAATTATTTGAGAATATTTGAGGAATATTGGAGCCAGAAGCCACCAGAGAGGGGGCCCAGGGGGCCCACCACCCACCAAGGCGCACCAGCCCCCCTAGCGTGGCCTGATGGGTGGTGCTCACCTCGTGCCCCCCCGACCCTAATTCTAGCGCTATAAAATCCTAATTTTCTAGAAAAAAATCAAGGAGAAAGTTTCATCATGTTTCACGATACGGAGCTGCCGCCACCTCCCGTTCTTCATCAGGAGGCCAGATTTGGAGTCCGTTTGGGGCTCCGGAGAGGGGAATATTTGGTCTTTGTCATCATCAACCCTCATTCATCACCAATTCCGTGATGCTCCCCACTGGGAGTGAGTAATTCCTTCGTAGGATTGCTGGTTGGTGAGGAGTTTGATGAGATTCATCATGTAATCGAGTTAGCTTTGTTAGGGCTTGATCCCTAGTATCCACTATGTTCTAAGATTGATGTTGCTATGACTTTTCCATGCTTAATGCTTGTCACTAGGGCCCGAGTGCCATGATTTTAGATCTGAACCGTTTATGCTATCATCATTATATCTATGTTCTCGATCTGATCTTGCCTAGTAATATGCACCTATTACGTGTTATGATTCGTCAACCCCATAGTGACAATATTTGGGATACTTCACGGTGATGACCGTAGTTTGAGGAGTTCATGTATCACTATGTGTTACTTTGTTTTGGTTCTCTATTAAAAGGAGGCCTTAATATCACTTAGTTTCCTTATGGACTCCGCTGCCACGAGAGGGTAGGACTACATATGTCATGCAAGTTCTTTTTCGTAAGCACATATGACTATTTATGGAATACATGCCTACATTATATTAACGAACCAGTGCTAGTTCTCTTTCGCCCTAGGTTATGAATGTTATATGATGAATATCATCCACCGAATACACCGATCTAGTGCCTACGAGTTTTCCACTTACTGTTCTTGCTAAGTTACTACTACTAATGTCATTGTTGCACTTGCTACAATATCACTACTGCTACTGTTATTGCTACGGTTACTGTGACCACCGCTCCCAAACCACCATATTACTGTGCTACTGATCACTTTGCTGCAGATATTTATCTCCAGGTGCAGTTGAATTGACAACTCAACTGATAATACTCTCTCAAGTATTCTTTGGCTCCCCTTGTGTCGAATCTATAAATTTGGGTTGAATACTCTACCCTCAAAAACTGTTGCGATCCCTTATACTTGTGGGTTATCAAGACCTTTTTCTAGCACCGTTGCCGGGGAGCATAGCTATATTTGTTGAGTCACTTGGGATTTATATCAATTGATCACTTTGAAGAATCTCAAGGATACTAAAACCAAGATTTTCCCCTCTACGATGAGGGGAGGTAAGGTATTGCCATCTAGCTCTGCACTCGATTCACCTTCTCTTATGAGTAAGTTTGCAACAACACCAAATGCTATCAATCCTGATATTGATGATGTAACTTCTGCTAATAATTATGCTTATGATGATACTAGTACCATGCTTGATGATAATGTGCCACTCGGTGAATTTCTTGATGAACAAATTGCTAGAGCTAGAGAGAATGAAATTATTGAAACTGATGAAATTGCTGAAACTGATGAGAACTTTGAAACTGATAATTATGAAACACCTATTAGGCCTATCTCTCCTATATTTGAAATGCCCAAGATACCTGAAGGTTATGCTTTGGGTGGAGAAATAGCTAGAGAGATTCTTGCTTGTAAGGATTGAAATGATCTCAAGAAACTACTATGCAAGTATAAAGAAAAGACTTTGAATGCTACAATGAGATGTGATCCTAAGTTTGCTACTTCACCTATCTTTGTTACCGATAAGGATTATGAATTCTCTGTTGACCCTGAGTTAATTAGTTGGGTTGAATCCGATCCTTTTCATGGCTACGAAACTGAAACTGTGGTAGCACATCTTACTAAGCTGAATGATATAGGAACCCTATTTGCTCATGATGAGAAAATTCTCTACTATTATATTCTCAAATTATTTCCATTCTCATTAAAAGGTGATGCTAAAATATGTTACAATACTCTTACTCCTGGTTGTGTGTGTAGTCCCCAGGATATGATTTACTACTTCTTTGAAAAACATTTTCCTGCTTATAAGAAACAAGCTGCCTTATAGGAAATATTTAACTTTTTACAAATTGAAGAAGAGAGTCTCCCACAAGCTTGGGAAGGCTTATCCAACTGCTTAATGATTTGCCTTATCATCCTCTTAATAAAAATGAAATACTTGATATCTTCTATAATGGACTGACTCATGCTTCTAGGGACTTCCTAGATAGTTGTGTTGGTTGTGTTTTCAAGGAACAAAATGTTGAACAATCTGAGGAACTATTGAATAATATATTGAATAATTATGATGATTGGACTCTCCCTGGACCACCACTTGAACCCACTCCGAAGAATAGGGGCATCTTATTTCTCAGTCCTGAAGATATGCAAGAGGCAAAGAAATGTATGAAGGAATAAGGTATTAAGACTGAGGATGTTTAGAATTTACCACCTATTGAAGAAATACATGGACTTAACACACCACCACCTCCATAGTGGTAGAGGTAAATTCTTTATTGAAGTTTGATGAAGGTGATATCCCTTACAATAAACATCCTAGTCAATGCTTATATGAGTTTGACAATTACATTAGGAAACAAGATCACTTCAATGCAAATGTTCTGAAACAACTGCAATATAATTCTGATATGATTGCTCGCTTGAGTGACTTGTTATTTAGAATCAATAATGATGTTAGAGGTGTAGGAAAATATGACTCTATGGTTCAGACTCAGTTAGAACAAGTTGCTAAATCTCAAAGAGAATTGCTTGATGAAATGAATAATAATATGAATGATCATGCTATTAGAGTAGTGACTAGAGGAGGTAGAATGACCCAAGAACCTCTTTATCCTGAAGGTCATCCTAAAATAATTGAACAAGACTCTCAAGGAATTAATGTTGATAAACCATGTCATTCTAATAAGAAAAAGAAAAAGGATAGGACTATGCATGCCTCTAGTGAACCTGAGATAGAAAAACCTCTTGATGATACTAATGATGCCTCTATTTCTGATGCTGAAACTCAATCCGGTAATGAACATCCACTTGGTGATAATGATAATGATAGTGATGTTCATGAGGATACTCAACCTAGTAATGATAAAGAACGAGATAATAATGTAGAAATAGAACCTGTTGTTGATCTTGGTAACCCACAACCTAAAAACAAACGATATGAAAAAAGACTTTGTGGCTAGAAAACATTATAAAGAAAGAGAGCCATGGGTTCTGAAACCCATGCATTTTCCACCTAAACCATCTAAGAAAAAGGATGATGAAGAATTTGAATGCTTTGCTGAAATGATTAGGCCAGTCTTTTTGCGTACCCGCTTAACTGATATCTTAAAGATGCCTCCTTATGCTAAATACATGAAAGACATCATCACTAATAATAGAAAGATACATGAAGTTGAAATATCCACCATGCTTGCTAATTATTCTTTGAAGGATGGAGTACCTAAAAAACTTGGAGATCCTGGAATACCAACTATACCTAGCCCCATTAAAAGAAATTATGTCAAAACAGCTTTGTTTGATTTGGGAGCTGGTGTTAGTGTTATGCCTTTCTATTTATATAAAAGACTTGATTTGAATAAACTCACACCTACTAAAATATCATTGCAAATGGCTAAAAAATCAACTGCCATGCCTATTGGTATTTGTGAGGATGTGCCCATTGTTGTTGCAAATGTTAATGTGTTAACTGACTTTGTTATTCTTGAGATGCCCGAGGACGACAACCTGTCGATTATCCTTGGTAGATCCTTTTTTAATACTGCAGGGGCTGTTATTGATTGCAATAAAAGCAAAGTCACTTTTCATATCAATGGTAATGAGCATACAATGCACTTTCTGAAGAAGCAATTCCAAGTGAATGGTGTAAATGTTATTGAGAATTCTCCGACACTCACAATTGGAAGCTTTCATATACCTCTACCTAATGCCAAAAAGAAATATGATATAATTATAGTTGGGGATATGCATATCCCCGTTGGGATAACTTAGTATTTTACATAAGTTTTTCGGTTTCAAGCTAATCGAAGGTGGTTATTAATAAGACTTGATCAACCTTATTAATAGATCATTTTTGATAGGTATGAAGTTGATGAATTTAGTAGACACAACTATCTGTATCCACTTTTTGTTTTCTGTTTTTCTTAGTTAAATAAAATGAAATGCCATGTTTATCCTGTTTTCTGAATTTCCCATGCAATAAAAAATGACCCAAAATAAAGGTTCTCAGAATGGGATGAAATTTAACACGATTTTTTTCTGAATATTTCTGAATTTTTGGTACAAATAACACCAGAAGGGGGTACACCTGGTGCCCACAAGACACCAGGCCATGCCAGCCACCCCTAGCGTGGCCTGGTGGGTGGTGGGCCCCACGTGGGTCCCCTCACTTATTCCCTTGGCCCATGTCATCTCTTACCTCCAGAAAAAATCACCATTGCTCCCTCCCTCGTGTTCTTTCTCAAGAACCCATAGATCTCGATATCTTTGCTCGAAGCTCCATTTCCGAAACTGTTTTAGGGGATTGCTTCTTGGTATGTAACTCCCCATTGCTAAAATTAGTTTTTGATTTAGTGTTTTATTTTCAGAATAATTAGCTACTCTTGGTGCTGCTGTAGATGAGCTTGCATGTTGAATTCTTAGAGTTCTAAGTAGTTTGAATGCTTGATATGGCCTCTATGCATCCCTAGGAGTAGTTGCTATAAATCTTATTAAGTTTAGTTGACTAAAATTTTGTGGACTAAATTTTTTAGAAAAATTATTTGTAGAAAATAAGATGAATTTCTTTAGGAAGTACTCCTCCAAGAAGAATTCTATAGGTATTATTGGGGAGTCGTCTGATAGCGACCTCAACACTCTAAGGAAGGAGGAAGTGGGGGTGTGCGAATGTCCACATACTCCCTTTATGGAGGAGACTGGTTTCCATCAAGAATTTGCCTAGTTCACTACAAATGCTGGTCTGACCAACTTCCTCGTAGATGAGTGTGACCAGTGCCACATCCTTACAAATTCCTTTGTGCAAATTTTTCATTTTCTAAGTAAGAATGATCCTCCTGAAGTGCAGTTTAATCTTTATGTTGAAACTTATAAGATATCACTTGTCAAGTTGTGTGACATATGTCTAATTCTTTCTGACGGGGAATTAAGAGAGCCTAGACCAGCAGAGTTTGCGTACATTCTCCTCACTTTAACAGTGGGTGACGAAAGAGGCATATCAAAAGCCATTGCTACCAGTTTGTAGTTTCCTTCTGTTCACTACTTTTCTCTTTTCATTTTGAAGTGTTTAACTGCTAAGGAAAAGGTCGGTGCACTCAGTGCCCCTGACCTCGCCCTTTTACGTCGTGCATTACACAATGATCATACTTTTAGCTTAGGAGCTATTGTTGCATGATGCCTACACCTTAACAAGAGTAAGGGCAAAGACACATGGTGGCATTTATGCTACTCGTTTAGCAAGTCGTTTTGATGTTCACATACGCCCACATGATTATCTTTTTCCCAAGGTTTATATAGATCACAGGTCGTTGTTGGACCACCACTTTATTGATAAAGCTGATGTCTTTCATAATATTCGCTACAACTTAGTATTCAGCATCGTAACCCGTGATGTTATCCCATTGCGTGCACCTGCCTTGTTTGATTATGTTGCCAGGAACAAGTACAAAATTATGCCAGATGACATTATTGCCTGCTAAAACAACCTAACAGCAGCTGAGGAGGAACCCCAGGAGTGGGACACTCAGGTGCCACCTCCACCTAGTATCGACTCAGACTATTATCTAGGCTACGGATGGTGGTTGCCAAGCTAGGCCAAAAGCCTAAGATTGGGGGAGTACGTGTTTCCACCAACATTATATTCATGCTCACTCATTTCATTCCAGTTGTCAGCGTTCACACTTTTTCATTGTACTATCCATGTTAAATTTATTTTCTTGCTTTCTTCTTGTGTGTTAAAAAACTTTGAGAAAATCCAAAAATACTTCTTGCTCCTTTTCGGTTTTTATTTTCAGTTTAGTTAGTTGTAGTATTAAAATAAAACCCAAAAAGATTTCTCATTTCTTCTTTAGCTTGTTGGGAGTTCTCCCGTGAAAATATTTTTTCTCGTTTTTGTTTTTCCTTCTTTTATTTTCTTCTTCATGAAAAACTAAAAACTCCAAAAATATTTCAGTGTGTTTCTCTGAAATTCTCTTCCTTTTTATTGAGTCATACCAAGGACAAGACCACGATGAAAATGTTGAGGGGCTCTCATATGACTTACTGTTGATCTAACAAAGAGCCTATATTACTTTGTCTTCTCCTCTTGAATAAAATGTTTGCAGATTCCAGCTTAGTCCATGGCATTGTTGCACTATTATTGTTTCCATATCATTCGATTTTGCAAGTGAAAGGCAATAATGACAATATTTGATGAATTAGTCGTGGTAGAGAGAAGCGGGTATGAACTCAACTTGTTTTTGTTTTTGTAAATATGTTTAACCTAGTATCCATGATTCAACTTATTATGATTAAACATGTTTGCAATGACAATTATAGATTATAGTTGCTCATGCCATACTCAAGTGGCTAGGAGTGGATAATGATTTATCTTAGATGTCAACATGCATTAAAATGCTTGTGATGTAGTATGATGATATGGTATCCTCCTCTGAATGTTTCAGGTGGATTGACTTGGCACATGTTCACGCATGTAGTTGAATCAAAAATATCATAGCCTTCATGATATTTATGTTCATGGTGTCCATATCCTACTCATGATAGCATTCAATGTTTATTATTCATAATGCATGTTTATGACTGTCTTTGCTCTCTAGCTGGCCACTTCACAATCTATTTGCTAGCCTTCACCTATACTAAACGGGAATTCTACTTATGCATCAAAATCCTTAAACCAAATTTATTCTAGATGAGTCCACCAAATCTACCTATATGCGGTATTACCCTGTCGTTCCAAGTAAATTTTTATGTGCCACCTCTAAAATTTCAAATGAGCATATGTTTTGTGTGCCTAGACCGCTCATGGAGCGACAGGGGCTGGTCAGTATCTTCCATGTTAAGAGGGTTACTCTCATGATGAGTGTTTATTCACTCGTCCTTGCACGAGAAGGGCGGTAATAGGGATTCCCAGTCCCAAAATCAAAAGAAATGTAATTTATTAAACAAAACTCCTCTAGGAATGTTGTTGGTTTGGACGGTACCCGTGGATTCGGCTCGCCGTGGAGTGTGTTTATTGGTGGAGGGGGAGTAAACCTTTACTTTTACCGCTTACGAATCGTCCCTAATTTGTTTAACATGGAAGATATTGATAGCTCTTGGTCGTAACATTGACAGGAAGGGTGCACCTCTCAAAATTATACTTATCTCTTATTTAAGCCTTGGGCTCTGGCACCTACGCATATCCCTGATTCCCTCTGCGAAGGGACTATCTATTTATTTTAATGTTGAGTCATCACTTTCTCAAATAAGCGCCAAACCTGAGAGCACTATTTGCATCCTCGTGCATTGTGTATAGTGAATGTTGGATGCATAATGACTGGATCTTTTCTATCACTAATTACAATGTTTAGTCGCTGCTTGAACTTTGGAGGTGCTCTACATTTATGTTTTGCGGTCTTAGAAAGGGCTAGCGAGATACCACTATTGTCATATTATATCATGATTGTTTAGACAAATGTTTGCACTTGAGATATCTTATTATCTCTCGCTAGTTGCTTGTGTCATTGATATGAGTTAATATAATCTTTAAGAGTTATTGTTGACATGGTTAGTCATAGTCTTTGCTGAAAACCTGGGTGCTACCTAAACATATGTATGTAAACAAGAACAAAAGAGTTCCTAAAAGTTCTTCTTTCTCACTTTTAGTTTGTCAATTGAATTGCTTGAGGACAAGCAAGGGTTTAAGCTTGGGGGAGTTGATACGTCTCCATCGTATCTACTTTTCCTAACGCTTTTGTTCTTGTTTTGGACTCTAATTTGCATGATTTGAATGAAACTAACCCGGACTGACACTGTTTTTAGGAGAACTACCATGGTGTTGTTTTTGTGCAGAAATAAAAGTTCTCGGAACTTATTTCAGAATATTTGAGGAATATTGGAACCCGAAGCCACCAGAGAGGGAGCCCAAGGGTGCCCACCACCCACCAGGGCACGCCAGCCCCCCTGGCGTGGCCTGGTGGGTGGTGCTCACCTCGTGGGCCCCCGACCCTAATTCTAGCACTATAAAATCCTAATTTTCCAGAAACAGATCAAGGAGAAAGTTTCATCACGTTTCACGATATGTAGCCGCCACCACCTCCTGTTCTTCATCAAGAGGCCAGATCTGGAGTCCGTTTGTGGTTCCAGAGAGGGGAATCTCCGGTCTTCGTCATCATCACCCCTCCTTCATCACCAATTCCATGATGCTCCCCACCGGGAGTGAGTAATTCCTTCGTAGGCTTGCTAGTCTGTGAGGAGTTGGATGAGATTCATTATGTAATCGAGTTAGTTTTGTTAGGGCTTGATCCCTAGTATCCACCATGTTCTAAGATTGATGTTGCTATGACTTCGCCATGCTTAATGCTTGTCACTAGGGCCCGAGTGCCATGATTTCAGATCTAAACCATTTATGTTATCATCATTATATCTATGTTCTTGATCCGATCTTGCCTGGTCATATGCACCTATTACGTGTTATGACCCGTCAACCCCATAGTGACAATATTTGGGATACTTCACGGTGATGACCGTAGTTTGAGGAGTTCTTGTATTCACTATGTGTTAATGCTTTGTTCCGGTTCTCTATTAAAAGGAGGCCTTAATATCTCTTAGTTTCCTTATGGACCCCGCTGCTACGAGAGGGTAGGACAAAATATGTCATGCAAGTTCTTTTCCATAAACACGTATGACTATTTATGGAATACATGCCTACATTATATTGACGAACTAGAGCTAGTTCCGTGTCGCCCTAGGTTATGACTGTTATATGATGAATATCGTCCAACGAATACACCAATCTAGTGCGTACGAGTGTTCCACTTATTGTTCTTGCTAAATTACTGCCACTGTTGTCACTGTTGCACTTGCTACAATATCACTACTGCTACTGTTACCACTATTGTTACTGTTACCACTGCTATCAAACTACCATATTACTATTCTACTGATCACTTTGCTGCAGATATTTATCTCCAGATGTGGTTGAATTAGCAAATCAACTGCTAATACTCTCAAATATTCTTTGGCTCCCGTTGTGTCGAATCTATAAATTTGGGTTGAATACTCTACCCTCGAAAACTGTTGTGATCCCCTATACTTGTGGGTCAGCACTTGTCAACCTATAAAATTGGGAAAATGTTAGTTTCTAATTTGGTCAAGTAGTCTAATCACCCCCTCTATACATACATTCGATCCTACAAAGGCAGACTCACGAACCTCCTGCAACCGTTCGGACCGCCGAAGCCATCCAACGCGGTCCTGTATTGGTCTATGGGGCGGTCTGGACGCGATTTCTCCCAAAAACTGGAGACAAACATACGGGAGGTTTGCGAGAGTCCGAACTGCTACTCCACCCGATTCTGACCACTTGGGCCCACATGAAACCCATCCCCCTCTCGTGCGCGCTTCCCGCCCGATGCCAGCTGCCTGCATTCATGCCATTGTAGGCTCCACACTAGTATGAAACATGAAGCTCATGAAACTCTCTACTTTACATTGCATTAAGTGGTGCTACTTTGAAGCAGAAGTGTATAATAAAAAGGATAATGGTGTTGCTCTTTCTCTCTTCCTCTTATTTTTATTTTTCTCTTTTTTTGTGGCACCTCTGTGGTGCATCTTTTATTTGGTCTCTCTTTTTTTGGTAGGAGCAACACCTTACAATGATGAATGATTCATTTTACAATGACACACTTCAACTAAATGTAATCATAACTCTAAACCGAAAACATGAGAGAAACTCTATATGATGAATGCCTCTGGCAGCATACCAGTACGCGCAATGATCCGGCATAGCATGGATATAGAAAAACGGACAGGTCATGGAAATATAGAGCTAGACATACAATGATCATGCAAGGCAAATTAAAACATGTCTCTAGTCATGTAATGTAAAATGAAGTTAGTGCATGGCGATATGTTCGGAATGGCTATGAAAATGCCATGTAGGTAGGTATGGTGGCTGTCTTGCGGAGATGAGGTGTTTTATGTGTAGGATAACAAGAGAATGTCCTCCCATGGGTTTGTATGTACCTGCGAAATTTGCTCCAAGTCCCAATGTGAGAGTGGGCGATGCACGGTACCGTACAGGCCAACAATAAAAGATGAACGGAAGTGCAAAAGGCTTCGAAATTGCTTTAGTCATAAAGAACTCAACATCATAAAGAACTCAACATCATAAAGAACTCAACACTATGCAAGAGCATCGCGGTGTGATGGTGCTTAAGAGTTAAAAACTAAGTACCCCGAGGGGATAGTTTGGCGGAGATAAATCTCATTACGCATCCCGGATCAACCAAAGATGTTAGGTTCATCAGCAAAAGGCCTCTAAAATCATTCAATCGCTAATCAAGCTGCTACTAGAGTCTCCAACTTATGTAATTAGGTGAAATAAAGGCAATAGTTCACAGGAATCCTTTATTGGATTTTTTATAAAAGAACATGGTAATGTTTTTCAGAAGAAAACAAGATTCCCACAAGCTAAGTCAAACAAGTGAAAAGAAAGCATTTCAAAACAGTAGGGCACACTAATTCACGAAAACCATATGATGAATAACATTGCACAAGACACTACACATGCAAAAGTAACCTCCACATGCTTAGAACTCTACATGCTAAACTAGATAAGATTACGAAAGTAAAGAGAAAGTGCAATTATTAAATGGGATCACGAGAAGTGATTACCTCCCCAAGGTTATCTCTAAGCAAGGGTTAGAAACTTTTATCGTTGAGGTGCATGTGACCTCTCTTTTAATAGGCATGTACCTTGCTTCAATTGATCTCCTTGTTGTGGTCCGGCGGTTGCCCTCCAATAGAACCTGCTAGAACGAAACTAAAAAGGAAACATTTTTTTTTGCTTTTATGGGTTTTCATTTTTTTATTTGTAGCACAAAGGATTAGAAACACAAGTGATAAAAAGTATGCCTCATAACGATCAGTCCATTAACCTAAGCACCTCGCTTAAGTCAACAAACCATGCCTAGAAGTCTTAAGTACTGCTAGATTTAGATGAAATGTGAGTGTGACAAAATATAGACACAATTGTGCAGCTCCGAAGTTCACAATTAAAAAAAGTAGATCCTCACTTAAGGTGAGAAAATTGATACTTGGCAACTTTTATTTAATCGAGGTTCATATTGGAAAACTTTATGGGCACTTCTTGTTGAAGTTCAACATGATGAGGAAACCAAGTGGCTCGTGTGGATCTTTTATATAGTGGCACCATACCATACACTTCACCACATAAGGTCAAAGCCCCTGGAAAAATAACACACGAAATAAAAACATCGACTTGGTATGCGTCGTATATGTTGGGGAACGTTGCATGGGAAACAAAAAAATTCCAACGAACACCCAAGATCTATCTATGGAGATAAACAACTACGAGAGGGAGAGTGTGTCTACATACCCTTGTAGATCGCTAAGAGGGAAGCGTTAAGAAACGTTGTTGATGTAGTCAAAAGTCTTTGCGATCCAAATCGCAATCCGTCCCGCGATCCAATCACGATCCGTCCCGATCTAGCGCCAAATGGACAGCACCTCCGCGTTCAACAAACGTACATCTCGATGATGTCGCCGCCTTGTTGATCCAGAAATCAAGGGTAGAGAGTTAGATGAGTTCTCCGGCAGCACAACAGAGTGGTGGTGGTGGTGGAGCAATCTCAGCAGAGCTTCGCTAAGCGCTGCTGCGGATGCTTTTTTGGTGGAGAAACAGATCTATGGAGAGAGAGGAAGGGATGCACCTATGCCTTAAGGTGTTGCTTCCCTCCTTCTCCCTCTCTATATGTAGGAGGAGTGGGTCGATGGGGTGCATCCCTATCCCTTCCTCCAAGGAAGTGGGCGGCGGCCAGGAGGGAGGAGTCACCCCTCCCCAAGGCACCTCCTAGGTGCCTTCCCCTTTAGGGTTTCCTACCCCCTAGCCGCATGGGCCCTTGAGGACTGTCCCAACAAGGATTGTATGCCCCCTCACAGCCCATGCACGTCCTAGGGGATGGAGGTACCCTTCCGGACTCCTCCGGAACCCTCTGGAACCTTCCGGAAGCTTCCCAGTACAATACCGCTAAAACCCGAAACTTTTCCGGTAGCCAAAATATGATTTCTCATATATAAATCTTTACCTCCAGGCCATTCCGGAGGTCCTTGTGATGTCCTGGATCTCATCCAGAACTCCGAATAACCTTCGGTCACCAACATACATAACTCAACAATACCAAATCGTCATCGAACGTTAAGTGTGCAGACCCTGCAGATTCGAGAACTATGTAGACATGACCGAGACAACTCTACGGTCAATAACCAATAGCGGGACCTGGATGCCCACATTGGTTCCTACATATTCTATGAAGGTCTTTATCGGTCGAACCACAATGTCAAGGATTCAAACAATCCCGTATGTAGTTCCCTTTGTCCATCGGTATGTTACTTGCCTGATATTCGATCATCGGTATCTCCATACCTAGTTCAATCTCGTCATCGGCAAGTCTCTTTACTCATTCCATAACACAACATTCCGTGACTAACTCCTTAGTCACATTGCTTGCAAGCTTCTTGTGATGTTATGTTACCGAGTGGGCCCAGAGATACCTCTCTGTCATACGGAGTGACTAATCCCAATCTTGATCCATGCCAACTCAACAGACACCCTTAGAGATACCTGTAGAGCATCTTTATAGTCACCCATTTATGTTGTGACGTTTGATACACACAAGGTACTCCTCGGGTGTCAGTGAGTTGCATGATCTCATGGTCATAGGAACAAATACTTGACATGCAGAAAACAATACCAATAAACTGACACGATCATATGCTACGTTTAGAGTTTAGGTCTTGTCCATCACATCATTCTCCTAATGATATGATCTCGTTATCAAATGACAAATCATGTCTATGGCCAAGAAACCTTGACCATCTTTGATCAAGGAGCTAGTCTATTAGAGGCTCACTAGGGACACAATGTTGTCTATGTACCCACAAATGTATTTGAGTTTCCAATCAATACAATTCCAGCATGGATAATAAACACTTATCATGAATAAGGAAATATGATAATAAACAATTTATTATTGCCTCTAGGGCATATTTCCAATAGTTTCCCACTTGCACTAGAGTCAATAATCTAGCTCACATCACTATGTGATTTACACTGTAATAAATCTAACACCCATATAGTTCTGGCGCTGATCATGTTTTTGCTCATGGAAGAAGTTTAGTCAACGGGGTCTACGACATTCAGATCCGTGTGTACTTTGCAAATCTCTATGTAATAATGTAGATGTTATTACCACGCTCCACTTGGATCTTTTCCAAATGACTACTCCACTATACGTATCCGGATTGCTACTCAGAGTCATCCAGATTGGTGTCAAAGCTTGCATCGACGTAACCCTTTATGACGGACTCTCTATCACCTCCATAATCGAGAAACATTTCCTTAGTCCTCTAGTTACTAAGGATAATTTTGACCATTGTCCATTGATCCACTCTTGAACCACTCTTGTACCCCTTGACAGACTCATGGAAAGGCACACACCGGGTGTGGTACACATCATGGCATACTATATAGAGCCTACGACTAAGGCATAGGGGACGACCTTCGTGCATTCTCTTTCTTCTGCCGTGGTCCAGCTTTGGGTCTTGCTCAACTTCACACCTTACAAATTAGGCAAGAAATCCTTCTTTGACTGATCCATTTCGAACTCTTTCAAAATCTTGTCAAGGTATGTACTCATTGAAAGTCTAATCAGGCGTCTTGATCTATCTCTATAGATCTTGATGCCTAATATTGAAGTAGCTTCATTCCAGGTCTTCCTTTGAAAAACTCCTTTCAAACAACCCTTTATGCTTTCCAGAAATTCTACATTATTTCTGATCAACAACATGTCAACCACATATACTTATCAGAAATTCTATAGTGCTCCCACTCACTTTCTTGTAAATACAAGTTTCTTATAAACTTTGTATAAACCCAAAAGCTTTGATCACCTCATCAAAGCGTATATTCGAACTTCTAGATGCTTGCTCCAGTCCATAGAAGGATTGCTGGAGCTTGCATACCTTTTAGCATCATTAGGATCGACAAAACCTTCCGGTTATATCACATACAACCTTTCCTCACGGAAACCATTAATGAAACTCTGTTTTGACATCCATCTACCATATTTCATAATCGAAAAATGCTGCAACTGCTAACATAATTCCAACAGACTTTAGCATCACTACATGTGAGAAAGCCACATCGTAGTCAACCCCTTGAACCTATCGGAAACTTCTTTGCGACAAGTCAAGCTTTGTAAATGGTGACATTTACCATCAGCGTATGTCTTCTTCTTAAAGTTCCATTTATACTTAACGGCCTGCTGTTCATCGGGCAAGTCTACCAAAGTCCATACTTGATTTTCATACATGGATCCTTTCTTGGATTTCATGGCTCCTAGCCATTTGTTTGAATCCGGGCCCACCATCGCTTCTTCATAGCTCGTAGGTTCATTGTTTTCTGACAACATGATCTCCAAGACAGGATTGACGTACCACTTAGGGGCGGTATGAGTCCTTGTCGACCTATGATGTTCGGTAGTAACTTGATCCGAAGCTTCATGATCCTCATCATTTTCTTCCTCTTCACTTGGTGTAGGCACCACAGAAACATCTTTCTGTGTCGTGCTACTATCCAACTAAAGTGACGGTTCAACAAATCATCAAGCTCTACTTTCCTCCCACTCAATTCTTTTGAGAGAAACTCTTTCTCGAGAAAGGACCCGTTTTTCATAACAAACACTTTGCCCTCGGATCTGAGATAGAGGGTATACCCAACCGTTTCCTCGGGGTATCCTATGAAGATGCACTTTTCCGCTTTGGGTCCAATCTTATTAGACATAAGTGTTGCATTCCCAAACTCTAAGAAATGACAACTTAAGTTTCTTCCAAACCATAATTCATATGGTGTCATCTCAATGGATTTAGATGGTGCCCTTTTTAAAGTGAATGTAGTTGTCTCTAGCACAACCCCCAAATGATAGTGGCAAATCGGTAAGAGAAATCATAGTACACACCATATCCAATAGAGCACGACTACGACGTTCGGACACACCATCACACTATGGTGTTTCAGGTGGCGTGAGTTGTGAAACAACTTCCACATTGTCTTAAGTTGCATACCAAACTCGTAACTCAGATATTCACCTCCATGATCATATCATAGACATTTTATCTTCTTCTCATGATGATCTTAAACTTCACTTTTAATTTGCTTGAAATTTTCAAACATTTTAGACTTGTGTTTTATTAAGTAAATATACCCATACCTACTCAAATCACTAGTGGAGGTAAGAAAATAACGATATCCACTGCACGCTTCAACACTTATTGGACCGCATACATCAACATGTATCATTTCCAATAATTCACTTGCCCGCTCCATCAAACCGGAAAACGGGGTCTCAATCATCTTGCCCATGAGGCATGATCCGCATGTCTCAACCGATTCGAAATCGAGTGAGTCCAAAGATCCACCAGCATGGAGTTTCTTCATGTGCTTCACACCAATATGACCTTAGCGACAGTGCCACAAGTATGTGGTACTATCATTATTAACTTTGCATCTTTTGGCATCAATATTATGAACATGTGTATCACTACGATCGAGTTTCAATAAACCATTCACATTGGGTGCATGACCATCGAAGGTATTATTCATGTAAACAGAATAACTATTATTCTCAGACTTAAATGAATAACCGTATTGCAATAAACATGATCTAATCATGTTCATTCTCAACGCAAACACCAAATAACATTTATTTAGGTTCAACACTAATCCCGAAGGTAGAGGGAGCGTGTGATGGTGATCACATCAAGCTTGGAAACACTTCAAACACACATCGTCACCTTGCCCTTAGCTAGTCTGTGTTTATCTGTAGCTTTTATTTCGAGTTACTAAT
Organism: Hordeum marinum; assembly: GCA_022496015.1. NCBI lineage: Eukaryota > Viridiplantae > Streptophyta > Magnoliopsida > Poales > Poaceae > Hordeum > Hordeum marinum. Next base: position 380,400,688 of record CM039675.1, read on the forward strand.
ATTAGCAACTGAACTAGTATCTAATACCCAGGTGCTACTAGGAGTACTAGTAAGGTACACATCAATAACACGTATATCAAATATACTTCTGTTAACGTTGCCAGCCTTCTTATCTACGAAGTATCTAGGGCAGTTCCGCTTCAAGAGCGTTCCCCTCATAATAGAAGCACTTAGTCTCGGGTTTGGGTTCAACCTTAGGTTTCTTCATTGGAGCAGCAATTGGCTTGCCATTCATGAAGTTTCCCTTCTTGCCCTTGCCCTTCTTGAAACTAGTGGTTTTACTAACCATCAAAATTTGATGCTCCTTCTTGATTTCTACCTTCGCGGTGTCAAACATCACGAATTTCTCAGGGATCATTATTTTCATCCCTGGCATGTTTATGGTTCATCACGAAGCTCTAGTAGCTTTGTGGCAGTGACTTGGAGAACTATACTAATCACTATCTTATCTAGAAGATCAACTCCCACTTGATTCAAGCGATTGTAGCACCCAGACAATCTGAGCACATGCTCATCGATTGAGCTAATCTCCTTCATCTTGCAGGCAAAGAATCTTGTTGGAGGTCTCATGCCTCTCAACACAGGCACGAGCCTGAAATCCCAATTTCAGCTCTTAGAACATCTCATATGTTCTGTGACGTTCAAAACGTTTTTGGAGCCTCAGTTTTAAGTCGTAATGCATGACGCACAGAACTATCAAGTAGCCATCAGAACGTGCCTGTCAACTATTCACAACATCTACAAACGACGCTTGAGGGGGTGGCGCACTGAGCGGTGCATCAAGGACATAAGCCTTCTTTGTAGCAATGAGGACAATCCTCAAATCATGGACCCAGTCTGCATTATTGCTACCATCATCTTTCAACTCTATTTTCTTTAGGAACATATCAAAATATAGGGGAGCTATAGCGGGAGTTATTGATCTACAACATAATTTGCAAAGACAACTTAGACTATGTTCATGATAATGAGTTTAATTAATCATACTACTTAAGAAATCCCACTCAAATTGACATCCTTCTGGTCATCCGAGTGCTACATGATCCACATTCACCAACCCAAGTCTGATCATCACGTGAGATGAGGTGTCTTCAATGGTGAACATCTCCATGTTGATCATATCTACTATACGACTCATGTTCAACCTTTTGGTCTCTTGTGTTCCGAGGCTTGGTCTGTACATGCTAGGCTCGTCAAATTTAACCTGAGTGTTCCGCATGTGCAAAACTGGCTTGCACCCGTTGTCTGTGAATGTAGAGTCTATCGCACCGATCATGTGGTGCTTTGAAACGACAAACTTTCACAACGGTGCACACTCGGGGAGAACACAATTTATCTTGAAATTTTAGCGAGGGATCACATTATAATGCTACTGTCCTCCTAAGCAAAATAAGATGCATAAAAGGATTAACATCACATGCAAATCATAAGTGACATGATATGGCCATGAACTTGTGCTTTTGATCTCCATCTTCAAAGCACTGACATGATCTCCATCGTCACCGGCATGACACCATGGTATCCATCATCATGATCTCCATCATTGTGTTGCCATCGGGATTGTCGCGCCAACCATGCTTCTACAACTATTGCTAACGCATAGTGATAAAGTAAAAGCAATTTACATGGCGTTTAGTGATTGACACCCAGGTCATACAATAAATTAAAGACAACCCTATGGCTCCTGCCAGTTGCCGTACTCATCGACATGCAAGTCGTGATAACTATTACAAAACATGATCATCTCATACATCAACATATATCAAATCATGTCTTGGCCATATCACATCACAACATTCCCTTCAAAAACAAGTTAGACGTCTTGTACTTTGTTGATGCAAGTTTCACGTGGCTGCTATGAGCAACTAGTAAGAACCGTTCTTACGTACGCAAAGCCACAACAATGATAATCAAGTTGCCTTTTAACCTTCTATAGGGACCGCCTCTGTTGAATCCGATTAAACTAAAGTGGGAGAGACACACCCGCCAACCATCTTTATGCAACAAGTTGCATGTCAGTCAATGGAACCGGTCTCTCGTGCCTGGACAAGTAAGGTTGGTGCGAGCCGCTCCATCCCACAATACCGCCTAATCAAGATAAGACTAAGGAGGTAAGCAATCTAAGCATCAACGCCCACAAACTCTTTTGTGTTCTACTCGTGCATGTTATCTGTGCATTGACCTAGCTCATGATGCCATCATTGGGGAACGTTGCATGGGAAACAAAAAATTCCCACGAACACCCAAGATCTATCTATGAAGATAAACAACTACAAGAGGGAGAGTGTATATACATACCCTTGTAGATCACTAAGCGAGAAGCGTTAAGAAGCGCGATTGATGTAGTCGAACGTCTTCACGATCCGAATCATAATCTGTCTCGTGATCCAATGACGATCCATCCTGATCTAGCGCCGAACAGATGTCACCTCCGTGTTCAACACACGTACAAATCGATGACGTATCCTCCTTCTTGATCTAGAAAGCAAGGGTGGATAGGTAGATGAGTTCTCCGGCAGCACAACGGTGTGGTGGCGGTGGTGGTGGAGCAATCTCAACAGAGCTTCTCCAAGCGCTGCCATAGATGCATTTTCGATGAAGAAATGGATATAGGGAGAGAGGAAGGATCCACCTATGCCATAGGGTGTTTCTTCCCTTCCTCTCCCTCTCTATTTATAGTAGGATGGGGTAGATGGGGCACAACCCTAGCCCTTCTTCCAAGGAAATAGGCAACGGCCAGGAGGAAGGAGTCCTCCGTCCCCAAGGCACCTCCTAGGTGCCTTCCCCTTTAGGGTTTCCTACCCCCTAGACGCACGGGCCCTTGGGGGCTGGCCCAACAAGGCTTGGACACCCCCTTACATCCCATGCACGTCCTAGGGGCTGGAGGGACCCTTCTGGACTCCTCCAAAACCCTCTGGAACCTTCCGGAAGCTTCTTGGTACAATACCGGTAAAACCCAAAACTTTTCCGGTAGCCAAACTATGACTTCCCATATATAAATATTTACCTCCGCATCATTCCATAGGTCATCATGACATCCGGTATCTCATCCAGGACTCGGAACAACCTTCGGTCACCAATATACATAACTCAACAATACCAAATCATCACCAAACGTTAAGTGTGTAGACCCTGCGGGTTTGAGAACTATGTAGACATGACCGAGACAACTCTATGGTCAATAACCAATAGCGGGACCTGGATGCCCATATTGGTTCCTACATATTCTATGAAGACCTTTATCGGTAGAACCACGATGTCAAGGATTCAAACAATCCCGTATGTAGTTCCCTTTGTCCATCAGTATGTTACTTGCCCGAGATTCGATCGTCGGTATCTCCATACCTAGTTCAATCTTGTTACCGGCAAGTATATTTACTCATTCCATAACACAAGGTCCCGTGACTAACTCCTTAGTCACATTGCTCGCAAGGTTCTTGTGATTTTGTGTTACGGAGTGGGCCCAGAGATACCTCTCTGTCATACGGAGTGACAAATCCCAGTCTTGATCCGTGCCAACTAAATAGACACCCTCGAAGATACCTCTAGAGCATATTTATAGTCAGCCAGTTATGTTGCGATGTTTGATACACACAAGGTACTCCTCTTGTGTCAGTGAGTTGCATGATCTCATGGTCATAGGAACAGATACTGGACATGCAGAAAACAATAGCAATAAACTGACACGAACATATGATACGTTCATAGTTTAGGTCCTGTCCATGACATCATTCTCATAATGATGTGATCTTGCTATCAAATGACAACTCATGTCTATGGCCAGGAAACCTTGACCATCTTTGATCAATGACCTAGTCTATTAGAGGCTCACTAGGGACACAGTGTTGTCTATGTACCCACACATGTATTTGAGTTTCCAATCAATACAATTCCTGCATGGATAATAAACAATTATCATGAACAAGGAAATATGATAATAACCAATTTATTATTACCTCTAGGGCATATTTCCAACTGTATACCCAACCGACAAAAAGAAATTAAATTAAATGTAGTTGCTATAAAGAATTATAGGCTATGGAGTTACAAAGGTAATAAACATTTATTACAAAGCAAATAGTCGTTTAGAAAATACCACGTCGACCATAGACATCAAAAAGAATCAATTGGGGGTATTTTTGCCTTCATATGGGCAATCAAGCGACCGATAGCAGTCGTATGGAACGTTGTCGTGCGTTTTGGTAGACGATGACCTATGCTACCCTCTTAAAGGAGCTCGCATACAAGCACAAGCACTCGTATGGAACACCATCACTGTGTTTTGAGTTTAGGTTGTCGGGGTCAGCATGACATACAAGCACGTATACGGGCGCGAGTGCCCATATAGTATGTCGTCGCCTGCTCTATGGAGGTGCTCCTTTGTGGTCGCCAGGTGATACGACTACTCGTACAAGCGCTTGCGACAGTATGGTAGGCCATCTTTTGCTTTGGTCCTCTTCATGCTCGTGGCCACGAGCTCATACGGGCGCCAGTATGACCAGGGCAGCCGTATGAAACACCATCTTTTCTCCTGGAGCTACAGAACCACAGAAAACTTTTTGTGCTCCCTCCTCATGTTAGGCACAAAGCATATTTGCAATAAAAATAGGAGGAGCTATGCAACAAGATGCATGCTACCGACATGCTAATTTTTTACCAATGAAAACAACAAGGAACCAAATCAAATAGCAACTATCCAGAATAAAAGAAAAGTGCCAATGCGACATGAATGCAATTAGACTCAAGACACAAAGTAAAGAAAGACACCTACGGACTTCCGGGTTTGAAAGCACAACATGCTCCCTTTGTGGTTTTGATAATTCATTACAACATACATTGTCTCTTGGACTGATATTTTTACCTAGTGTATTTCAGATACAGTATATAGAGAGGTTTGGCAAAAGGAGATTGTGGACATACCCCAAGATGCAAGGCAATATGTCGGCCAAGCTTCAAGCAAGAGGACTGTACATTTTATATTTGTGATAAATCACTTTGAGTCCATAGGAAAGCCAATACTATTAAAAGGGGGTAAGGTTTTGTTGGTGAACAATATGCTCAAATGTGCACAAGTGATAGTCACCAAAAACATCCACAAACTCTCCCACCAAAGTATGTTCTATACCCAACACTCAAAATCGGCGCAACCAACTCTCCCATACCGGTGCCACCGATTCCAAAATCTAGACAGACTCAATCCAAACCCTAGCCACTTTGGTGCAACCAATTCCATACCGGTGCCATCGAGTTTAGGTTGCCAACTTTCTGTTACGCAAATTCACTTTTCGGTCCCACCGAGAATGTTGGATCGGCGTCACCGAGATTGGAAATTTGACCGTTGGTCACCTTATCGGTGCAACCGAGTTTCCTATATCGGCTTTACCGAGATTCAAAAGTTGCCACCTTTTGGTCACTTCGGTACCACCGAGATTAACACATCGGTGTCACCGAGTTGGTCATTTTGTATGTAATGGTTGGATTTTTGGGGATGCCTATATATACCCCTTCACCACCACCCACTCGAGAGAAAAGCACTCAGAACTATTCCATACCTATCCTATCATATTTTCGGAGAGAGAACCACCTACCCTTGTGTTGAGGTCAAGATCTTCCACTCCAATCATATGGATCTTGATTTCTAGCCTCCCCAAGTAGCTTTCCACCAATCCCATCTCTTCCACCATGCCAAACCTGTTAGAGAGTGATTGTGTGCTGAGGAGTCTATCATCCTGAAGCACAAGAGCAAGGAGTTCATCATCATTACCGAGCCTATTACCTTTTGGAGGGTGGTGCCTCCTAGATTGGTCAGGTGTCGCTTGGGAGCCTCCTACTTCGTGTTGTGGAGTGAACCAAGAAGTTTGTAAGAGCAAGGAGATCGCCTACTTCATGCAGATCTACCCATAGTGAGGCTAGTCCTTCGTGGACGGAAGCCGTTATGGAATAGTCAAGGTTGCTACTTCGTGGGCCCTTTTGGGTGGAGCCCTTCGTGGACTCTCGCGACCGTTACCCTCTATGGGTTGAAGACTCCATAAACGTGGATGTATGATAGCGCCACCTATCGGAACCATGGGAAAAATCCATGCGTCTCCAACTGCGTTTGATCTACCTATCTCAACACTTTACTTCATATGCAATGTCTTTACTTTCCACTGGCATATTTGTTGACATGCATGTGTAGGGCTGTTAGACTTACTGGCTTTGCTAAAACTATTAAAATCTGCCAACCAATTAACTTGGGAAAGGTTAGGTTTTAAATTCCTGCTAGTAGTCTATTCACCCCCTCTAGACACTCTTCTAGTGATCCCTTAATTGTTATCAGAGCGTTGGTCTCCATTGTTTCGGTTTAATCACCAAGGAGGAAGAGGGATGTGTCTAGTATAGGGAGTTTGAGTTGTAGAGTGCCCATTCTTGATGGAGAGTACTATAGTCAATGGAAGTCTTTGATGCTTGAGTTGTTTAATGAATTTCAATTGAGCAAATATGTTATGCGCCCCTATGAGCCTCCTATTGATCCATTGCATCCCACACATGAAGAGGAAATTAACATGATTGGTAACCTAAGAACTGTCAATCTTATTGTTAGAGGTTTACCAAGATTCGTGCTTTCTCAAATGAAGAACTTTGCATGTGCTTATACCTTATGGACTGATTTGGATAAACGATATCCAAATCTTTCCTTAGGTAATCCAGATGAAATTCTTCATAAAGCTATTGCTTTTCACAAAATGAAGCCTAGTGATCCAAACTTTGATAAATGCCTATTTGAACTCCGTGATCTTATGCGTGCTAAAGGAGATGTCACCACTATCAACAACATTATCTTTGAAGCAATTCACACTCATAAACTTGAACATTGTCATGATCACTATTTTAACGAATCTCTTGTTCTTTATGACAAGGATTTCCCACTTGATGATGACAATGTGGATCATGGCTATTATGAAGAAGATGAGTTGTTTGACATCGAGTATGAGAAGATCATGAAGAATCTGAGTCTTATGGCAAACCTTAAGGATTACATGTTCGGAGGAAAATAGTGGATTCTCGACAGCGGATGTATGGATCATATGACTGGTGATAAAGACATGTTCCAAGAAATCACGCCTAATCAAGGTCCTCGACGGTACGTGACCTTTGGAGACAACTCTTAGGGTAAGGTACTCGGCCTTGGTAAGGTGGCCATATCCCATGATAGCTCTATTCAAAATGTTATGCTTGTTGAATCCCTTGGTTACAATCTTCTTTCCGTGTCTAGACTTGCTGATTTCGGTTTCAATGTTCTATTCAGGAAAGTAGATTGCCAAGTGTTTTGTCAAGATAATCATAAAATTGTCTTTACCGGTATCCATAGAGGTGATCTATACATTGCCGATTTCACTAAAAGATCCAAACCTCGCTCTTGTTTAATGCTAAATCTTCTAAAGGTTGGCTTTGGCATAGAAGATTAGGACATGTTGGTATGCGTAATTTAGACAAACTTATCAAAGGTGATCATATACTTGGTGTTAAAGATGTTATATTTGACAAAGATAGACTTTGTAGTGCCTGTCAAGCTGGAAAGTAAGTAGGTGGAAGCCATCCTATTAAGAATATCATGACTACTAGGAGACCACTCGAGTTACTTCACATGGATCTTTTCGGTCCCAATGCTTACAAGAGTCTCGGTGGAAATTCCTATGGTCTAGTTATAGTTGATGATTTTTCCATATTTACATGGCTATTCTTTCTTGATGATAAGTCGCAGGTTCAAAAGATCTTCAAGAACTTCGCTCACAAAGCGCAAAATCAGTTTGAAGTGAAGATCAAGAAGGTTCGGAGCGATTATGGATCTGAGTTCAAGAACACCCATGTGGATACCTTTCTTGACGAAGAAGGTGTCTCACATGAGTTCTCAGCCACGTACACGCCTCAACAAAATGGAGTTGTTGAGAGGAAGAACCGATCACTCATTGAGACGGCAAGAACGATACTTGAAGAATACAAGACGCCAAAGCACTTTTGGGCAGAAGCCGTGGAAATAGCATGTCGTGCCACAAACCGACTTTACTTGCACAAGCTTCTTGGTAAAACGGCATACGAGCTACTCACCGATAACAAACCCCAAGTTGGATACTTTTGGGTATTCGGCTCCAAGTGCTACATTCTTGATAAGCATCATCGTACTAAATTTGCTCCTAAATCTCATGAAGGATTCCTTCTTGGTTATGGATCGAACTCTCACACTTACCGTGTCTACAACAACTTCACTCGAAAAAGTTGAAGAGATGGTATATGTGAAGTTTGATGAATCTAATGGTTCGCAAGTCGAACAATTGCCAAATTATGTAGGTGATAAGAATCCTTTGGAAGCTATCCTAGATTTACCCATCGGCAAGATTCGTCCCATGGAGGTGAAGGAAAGTACTTCATCAACTCAAGTGGAAGCCCCTACTTCACGACAAGGTGAACCACAACATGATATGGAGGCATCCACAAGCGGTACACGACAAGATGATGAAGAGGAGGAAGTGCATCATGAAGATCCACCACAACCTCCTTCACCACCACCTCAAGGGAACGACACCTTCAACAACAACGAAGATGAAGGAGATGGTGATGAAGAAGAAGCTCCACCAACCAACAATCGGAAGCTGACCCGAGTTCGAGCACAAGTGACCAAGAACCATCCCCTAAACCAAATCTTTGGTGATATACAAACAAGGAGGATCACTCGCTCTAAAACTCCTCTGGCAAACTTCTGTGAGCATTATTCTTTCATCTCTAGCATTGAGCCCTTGAAGGTAGAACAAGCTCTTGAAGACGCGGATTGGGTGAACGCTATGCATGAAGAGCTTCACAACTTCGAAAGGAACGAAGTGTGGACACTCGTGGAGAAGCCCGAGGATGAACACAACATCATCGGAACCAATGGGTATTTCAAAACAAGCAAGACGAAGACGGTCAATCCGTGCGCAACAAGGCTCGCCTCATTGCTCAAGGATATACGCAAGTCGAAGGTATGGACTACGATGAGACCTATGCCCCCATCGCTAGACTTGAAGCTATTCGCATACTTCTTGCTTATGCCAATCACCATGATATCACGCTTTATCAAATGGATATTAAAAGTGCATTTTTAAATGGTGAAATTGAATAAGAGGTTTATGTTAAGCAACCACCTGGCTTTGTGAATCCTAAGAAACCTAATCATGTTTACCAGCTTCGTAAAGCTCTTTATGGTCTTAAGCAAGCCCCTCGTCCTTGGTACAAATGTTTAATGAAGTTTCTTATCGAAAAAGGTTTTGAAATTGGTAAAATTGATGCAACCTTATTCACTAAGAGAGTTAATGGTGAATTATTTGTGTGCCAAATTTATGTGGATGATATTATCTTTGGTTCAACTAACCCTCAATTTAGTGAAAGATTTGGAAGGTTGATGTCCGAGAAGTATGAGATCTCTATGATGTGTGAGCTGAAATTCTTTCTTGGCTTGCAAATCAAGCAATCAAAATAAGGAACTTTCATCTCTCAAACTAAGTATACCAAGGACTTGATCAAAAATTTCAACATGCATGAGTGCAAAGGTATGAAAACCCCTATGCCTACTAGCGGACATGTTGATACCAGAGAGGATGAGCCGGTTGATCAGAAAGTTTATCGATCAATGATTGGTTCATTGCTATATCTATGTGCATCTCGTCACGATATTATGCTTAGTGTTTCCATGTGTGCTAGATATCAAGCTGCACCGAAAGAATGTCATCTTTTAGCTGTAAAACGCATTGTGAGATACTTGATACAAACGCCAAGTTTTGGCATTTGGTATCCCAAGGGATCTTCCTTTGACCTTGTTGGCTATTTTGAATCGGACTATGCCGGTGACAAGGTTGATAGAAAATCTACCTTAGGTACATGTCAATTTTTGGGCAGATCTCTTGTATCTTGGTCCTCTAAGAAACAAAACTCGGTATCTTTATCAACTGCCGAAGCTGAGTACATTGCTGCTGGATCTTGTTGTGCGCAATTACTATGGATGACACAAACACTTAAGGATTATGGAATTCATGTTAAAAATGTTCCATTACTTTGTGACAATGAAAGTGCTATTAAAATTGGTCATAATCCTGTGCAACATTCTCGAACTAAGCATATTCAAGTTCGACATCATTTCATTCGTGACCATGTTGCCAAAGGAGATATTAATCTTAAGCATGGTTGCACTAACAAGCAATTGGCAGATATCTTTACTAAGCCACTTGATGAGAAGACATTTTGTCACTTGAGGAGTGAGTTGAACATCATCGATGCTTCAGACTTGAGCTAGACTCACTCGGTTGCATGCAAGGGCATGGGCTTTCTTGATATTTCCATGTGTCTTAACCTTTCATCTTTTGCCATGGAATTCTATGCTCTCTTATATTGCATCTAATCTCTTGTAGGTACTTGGAAGAACTTCATTCCACAAGATTGCCATCAACACCAATCATAAGCAATCTTGTCATTACCAAGTATCCACAACCCCTCTTGATGATAGAAGGAAGAAGGCCACTCAACCATATCCTGGACATATACTTGATCAAAATTGCACACTTTCAATTGGTATCATGTCAATGGGATATATCTATTGTTCTTCCTTGCATGACTAATCTTTGTAGGTAACCAGTGTACTAGAACGAGAAGGATTGCTCAAAACTCAAGATGATCTTCATCAACCTCGAGCATCCTCAACAAGTTCATCTACAAGCTACGTCATCAACATAACTCAAAGGTATGTACTCATGTCCTTGAAAAGGCTTTACTCCAAGAAATGAGCTAAAGCAACTCAAGCGATATGAAGAAATTAAAACACGTAATTGAAACATAGAGTATGACCTATGATCAAGTATTCTTGCTTGGGTCCTAAGTCAATATACTCTAATATAGGTGACCTAGTCACCACCCATCATTTAGTTGAGAAACTGGAGTGGTTTGCTCTCTATTGCATGGTTTCTCATAAATACTCCAATCTTCTCTAGCTGATGTCCATTGTAAAAACTTTACATTTCATTGAAACTCTTTCTCTTGACTCTGTGAAAAACAGAAACTTGGTTTCTCCTTCGGAGCCGCTGACTTAGATATCTCGGCATCACCGATTTTCACTCTGTCTCTTTTGAATTCGTTTTTGCAATTCTGTGTTTTCTTAGTGATCTTTCTTGTGATACTTCTGTTACTTCGATGATCCCCTATTATTTTTTTTAAAATCGAATTACTCAGGGGGATAAGAACTAAAGTTAATTTTAAGGAGAGAATTTCTTTCTTCAAGGATCCCTATCTTCAATGAAGGAAGGAGGAGAAGAACAAATCAATTTCAATGCCTCTCTCAATCTTCAGTTCTATGAATCCTACATTTCTATGACCCTTGTTCTCAAGGATCCCTTCTTAGTCAATGATCCCTGTATCTATCCCTGTTCTTGACCTTTTTGGAACTTAATGCCAAAGGGGTAGAAGACCAAAGCTTCAAGCTAAAGGTTAGATATCCAAAGCTTCATGCTAAAGGTGATACATGCTTATGCAAAAGGGGATATATGATCAAGGGGGAGAGCCTTCTCATATCTTTATAAACAAGGGGAGAATATCAAAGTAGGGGAGAAGAAATTGTTGATACATGCTTATGCAAAAGGGGAGATATGATCAAGGGGGAGAGCCTTATCATATCTTTATAAACAAGGGGAGAATATCAAAGTAGGGGGATAAGAAATTGTTGACCTTTCTCACCTTATCCAATCCTACTATCTACATGCTAAGATTCAGGGGGAGAGGATAATCTATTTTCATATCTACGGTGAAAAAATTCTAAATGACCTTGGAGACATATCAATTCTAATGAATACTATTTTCCATATGTCCTCCATATCTTGCCAATTTTGAGTTCTATTGCCTTGCTGTTTGGTAGAATACTCTTGTGTTTCCTAGCATTGTTTTCTCAAGTGTGTTTCTATTACCAGGATGCTCAAGAACTCAAGGTAAGTATATGCATCATATCCTTGGTCAAGATGATCTCTTGCTTCTTGCCCATATTGTTTGCAAGAGTGATGTCTTGAACAAAGATACATCTCATTCATATATATTTGATGAATATAGCCAAGATACACATGAACCGCTATATCACTTCTACCTTATGTGTGTTTATGCATTCAAAAGCAACTATCCTTTAAAGGATTGCACACACTTAGGGGGAGCAAGTCTAAGTCATGTGTCGCTCAAAGTCTTCAGTATAACCATGCTAACTTTATTTGAAGCTTTGATTGTATGTTGTCATCAATTACCAAAAAGGGGGAGATTGAAAGCACAACATGCTCCCTTGGTGGTTTTGATAATTCATGACAACATACATTGTCTCTTGGACTGATATTTTTACCTAGTGTATTTCAGATACAGTCTATAGAGAGGTCTGGCAAAAGGAGATTGTGGACATACCCCAAGATGCAAGGAAGTAGGTTGGCCAAGCTTCAAGCAAGAGGACTCTACATTTTTTTATTTGTGAGGAATCACTTTGAGTCCATAGGAAAGCCAATACTATTAAAAGGGGGTAAGGTTTTGTTGGTGAACAATATGCTCAAACGTGCACAAGTGATAATCGCCAAAAACATCCACAAACTCTCCCACCAAAGTATGTTCTATACCCAACACTCAAAATCGGTGCAACCAACTTTCCCATACCGGTGCCACCGATTCCAGAACCTAGACAGACTCAAGCCAAACCCTAGCCACTTCGGTGTCTTTACTTTGCACTGCCATATTTGTTGAAATGCATGTGTAGGGCTATTAGACTTGCTGGCTTTGCTAAAACTGTTAAAATCTGCCAACCAATTAACTTTGGAAAGGTTAGGCTTTAAATTCCTGCTAGTAGTCTATTCACCCCCCTCTAGACACTCTTCTAGTGATCCCTCAGGGTTACCTCACATGCATTGCTTTCCTTAAAGCCATATAACTAGGCTTCAGTGCTCCATAAGCCCATCCACTTGTATCCCAAGGGATATCAACCCCGAGTTGGATGCCTACAACTGACCGGGGTTTGGAGCACACCATAGCAGAGCTCGATCGGTGGTGCACTCGATTGCGGTGCATTGGTATCATATAAGTAAATTCATACTTGCTCTTTGGTGAGTGGCGATGCACCAAGCTAGGTGGAGATGTCTGAAACATTAGTGACTGCAACTTCATAGTAATATTATAATTAAGAGGATGAGGAGCTACCGTAAATCATAACCTTCATCATTTTCATCAAGTTGCACATTAATCATTTCAAAACAATTACCATTGGTGATAGTTTTTGGACAGTGGCTATTACATCCACCATCCCGGTGTTCCTATGGATCATTGTTTTTCATATTTTTTTATTCTTGTGGCTGGATGGTATTTTCTTCATTTTTTGCATAAAGTTATTTTCCTGTGAAATATTGACTTGGGATATGGCAGCCATCCGCTTCTCATAGTTCATAACCAAAGGATTCTCATCAAAATTATTATCTCGACAAAAGTATAAACTTCTCCCACCAAGTCGTCATGCTTAGTCACCAAAGTATATTCTTTGGAAACCTATCAATCCACTTTAAAATATCAAATTATCTAAGCAACAACATGATCTTCTCAATTACCTCAATATCGTCTAGAGGATGTTCATGACGGATGCATGAACTCATGATCGGATGTGAGTGATCTTTGTCGGTATTATAATATTCTTTAAGTATCCTCCTTTTTTCATAGTATCGTTTCCATTGCAGCCTCTATGTCTTCATCTGACATCTCAAAGCAAGACTTTTTATATATATTTTGGTTAAAATAAAAAACAATAAGATAAATAGAAACAAACATATATAAACTATGTGTGTGTGGGTAAGTGAAAACCAGGAGCTATGCTCCCCGACAATGGCGTCAGAAAATGCTTGATGTCCTGCAAGTTGATAAGTCTCGTCCGTATCAATAATTTTTGAATGTTTTGTACCATTATTTTACAACTTCTATATAATTTTGGCAACAATTGATAGTATTTTCTTGGACTAACATAATGATCCAATGCCCAGTGCCAATTCCTATTTGTTGCATGTTTTTTATTTGACAGAAAATCCATATCAAACAAAGTCCAAACACGATAAAATTTGATGGAGATTTATATTGGAATATATGTGAGTTTTGGGAAAAAAGAATTAACACGTGACAATGTTCAAGAGTCCCGCGATCTCGCTAGGCGCACCCAAGGGGGTAGGGTGCGTCGGGCAAGCTCGGTTGGAGGTGTCCTTCGACCTCAAGGAAGCTAATATCCGGATAAAAATCCCCTCAAAATTTCATCCCAATCGAAGCTACGGATCTGTGGGAATTTAAGAAAAAGTGAAACAGAAGAAAATAGGAACACAAAATAGAAGAGAAACACACACACACACACATACAGAGAGGTCCAGTCTCGAAAGGGTTCCTCCCCTCGGGAGCCATGGCGGTGAAGGACCAGAGGGGAAACCCTCCTCCAATCTAGGGGGAGGACAAGGAATAATAAGAAGGGGGGGCTCTCTCCCCTTTTCTTCGAGTGGCGCTAGAGTGCCGCCCGGGGAAGCATTGTGATGGAAATCTACACCAACAACTCCACCCTCTTCCTCAACACCACCATCACCGTCCCTCATCTATTTATAGTGGTCCACTCGCCCACAACCCTCTATACCCCCTACTTGAGTACGGTGATTTGTGCTTCATATTATTATCCAATGATGTGTTTCTATTCCGGCAGGGCTTCGCCTAAGCACTACAGAAATCCGATCTAGAGGAGAAACTATGCACTGGAGGAACGGGTAGCACGTGGCTAAAATCTGGTGCCAAAAAACCCTAAAACATCTAGTATATATAAGAGGAAGAGAGGAGGAGGCTTGGTACTCAAAGGACCAGCAATTGGGTCGGCCAAATCAAGTGGGAGAGGAGGAATCCACCTCCAATCCTAGTAGGACTAGGATTCACCCTATTTTTTTGCCTTTTCCCACCTTTTTCTCTTTGGGCTTTTCTTCCCAGCCTCATGGACCTTGTGTGGGATTTCCACCAGCCCACTAAGGGCTGGTTAATACTCTCCCACAGCCCATGAAGCCTCTTGGGTCGAAATACCCCTCCCGGAGGTCTCCCGGTACACTACCGGCACTCCCGGTACACTGCCGATGAGCCCGAAACTTTTCCGGCGACCAAACTGGGACTTCCTATATACGAATCTTTACCTCCGAACCATTCCGGAGCTCCTCGTGACGTCCAGGATCTCATCTGGGACTCCAAAAAAACTTCGGTCACCACCATACATAACTCTACACTACGGAAATGTCACCAAACCTTAAGTGTGCAGACCCTACGGGTTCGAGAACTGTGTAGACATGACCGAGACACCTCTACGGTCAATAACCAATGGCGGGACCTGGATGTCCACATTGGTTCCTACATATTCTATGAAGATCTTTATCGGTCGAACCTCTATGTCAAGGATTCAGTTAATCCCGTATGATGTTCCCTTTGTTCTTCGGTATGTTACTTGCCCGAGATTCGATCATCGGTATCTCCATACCTAGTTCAATCTTGTTACCGGAAAGTCTCTTTACTCATTCCGTAATACAAGATCCCGCAACTAACAATTATTCACATTGCTTGCAAGGCTCATTGTGATGTTGTATTACCGAGTGGGCCCTGAGATACCTCTCCGTCACACGGAGTAACAAATCCCAGTCTCGATCCATGCCAACTCAACAGACACCCTCGGAGACACCTGTAGAGCACCTTTATAGTCACCTAGTTACGTTGTGACATTTTATACACACAAGGTACTCCTCCGATATCTATGAGTTGCATGATCTCATGGTCATAGGAACACATACTTGACATGCAGAAAACAGTAGCAATAAACTGACACGATCATAAGCTACGTTTGTAGTTTGGGCCTTGTGCATCACATCATTCTCCTAATGATGTGATCCCATTATCAAATGACATCTCATGTCCATGGCTAGGAAACCTTAACCATCTTTCAATCAAGGAGCTAGTTCACTAGAGGCATACTAGGGACATTGTGTTTGTCTATGTATCCACACATGTATCCATTTTTCCAATTAATACAATTATAGCATGGATAATAAACGATTATTATGAACAAGGAAATATGATAATAACTAATTTATTATTGCCTCTAGGGCATATTTCCAACAGTCTCCCACTTGTACTAGAGTCAATAATCTAGTTCACATCACCATGTGATTCGCATTGTTATGAATCTAACACCCAATGAGTTTTGGGGCTCGATCATGCTTTGCATGTGAGAAAGGTCTTATAGTCAATGGGTCTGCGACATTCAGATCCGTGTGTACTTTGCAAATTTCTATGTCAAACCGTAAACACTGCTACCACACTCCACTTGGTACTATTCCAAATGGTTGCTCCACTATACGTATCCAGATTGCTACTACGAGTCATCCAGATTGGTGTTAAAGCTTGCATCGACGTAACTCTTTACGACGAACTCTTTATCACGTCCATAATTGATAAACGTCTCCTTAGTCTTTTAATTACTAAGGATAATCTTGACCGCTGTCCAGTGCTCCATTCTAGGATCACTTTGAAACCTTCCGGCCATACTTATGGTAAGGCTGACATCGGGTCTTGTGCACAACATTGCATACATCATAGAGCCTATGGCTAAAGCATAGGGGATGCCACTCATCTTTTCTCTATCTTCTGCAGTCACTGCGCATTGAGTCTTACTCAACTTCACACCTTACAAATCAGGCAAGAACCCTTTCTCTGACTGATCCATTTTGAATTCTTTCAAAAACTTTGTCAAGGTATGTACTTATTGAAAAGTCTCATCAAGCTTCTTGATCTATCTCTATAGATCCTGATGCTCAACAATTAGGCAGCTTTATCCAGGTCTTCCTTTGAAAAACTCGTTTCAAATGACCGTTCATGCTTTCCAGAAATTCTACATCATTTCCGATCAACAATATGTCAACCACATATGCTTACCAGAAACTCTATAGTGCTCCCACTCACTTTATTGTAAATACAAGTTTCTCATAAACTTTGTATAGACTCAAAAACTTTGATCACCTCATCAAAGTGTATATTCCAACCCCGAGATGCTTGCTTCAGTTCATAGAAGGATCACTGAAGCTTGCACACCTTTTAGCATCCTTAGGACCGACAAAAACCTTCTGGTTGTATCTCATACAACCTTTCCTTGAGGAAGGAAACGATGTTTTCACATCCATCCGCCAGATTTCGTAATTGAAAAATGCAGCAACTGCTAACATAATTCCAACAGACTTTAGCATCGCTACGAGTGAGAAAGTCTCATCGCATTCAACTCCTTGAACTTGCCGAAACTTCTTTGTGACAAGTCGAGCTTTATAAATGGTGACATTCACCATCAGTGTCTGTCTTCATCTTAAAGGTCCATTTGTACTCGACGACCTGCAGTCCAACCAGCTAGTCTACCAAAGTCTATACTTGGTTTTTATACATGGATCCTTTCTCGGATTTTATGGCCTCTAACCATTTGTCGGAATCCGGGTCCATCATCGCTTCTCCATAGTTTGTAGGTTCATCGTTGTCCAACAACTTGACCTCTAAGACAAGGTTGCCGCACCACTCAGGAGCAGTACACGTCCTTGTCGACCTATGAGGTTTGATAGTAACTTGACCTGAAGCTTCATGATCATCATCATTAACTTCCTCTTCAACTAACGTAGGCTTAATAGAAACAACTTCCTGCACCGCGCTACTCTCTGGTTGAAACAGAGGTTCAATAACCACATCAAGTTCTATCTTCCTCCCACTCAATTCTTTCAAGAGAAACTTTTTCTCGAGAAAGGACCCAGTTTTAGCAACAAACATTTTATGCTTGGATCCGAGATAGAAGGTTCACCCAACTGTTCTTAGGGTATTCTATGAAGATGCATTTTTCCGCTTTGGGTTCGAGCTCATTAGGTGAAAACATTTTCCACACAAGCGCCGCAGCCCCAAACATTAAGAAATGACAGCTTAGCTTTCTATCAAACTATAATTCACACGGTGTCATCTCAACGGATTTAGATGGTGCCCTATTTAAAGTGAATGTAGTTGTCTCTAATGCATAACCCCAAAATTATAGTAACAAAACGATAAGAGACATCATAGCATGCAATATATCCAATAGAGCACGACTATGACGTTCGGACACACCATCACACTATGGTGTTCCAGGTGGCGTGAGTTGTGAAACAATTTTCACAATGTCTAAAGTTGTATGCCAAACTCGTAACTCAGATATTCATCTCGACGATCATATCATAGACATTTTTATCTTCTTGCCACTATGATCTTAAACTTCACTCTGAATTTGCTTGAACCTTTCAAACGATTCAGACTTGTGTTTCATTAAGCAAATATACACTATATCTACTCAAATCATCAGTGAAGGTAAGAAAATAACGATATCCACCGCACGCTATAAGACTCATTGGATTGCATACATCAACATGTATCATTTCCAACAAATCACTTGCCCGCTCCATCAAACCAGAAAACGGGGTCCTTAGTCATCTTGCCCAAGAGGCATGGTTCACATGTCTCAACCGATTCGAAATCGAATGAGTCCAAAGATCCATCAACATGGAGTTTCTTCATGCGCCTTATACCAATATGACATTTAGCGGCAGTGCCACAAGTATGTGGTACTATCATTATTAACTTTGTATCTTTTGGCATCAATGTTATGAACATGTGTATTACTGCGATCAAGATTCAACAAACCATTCTCACTGGGTGTATGACCATTCAAGGTATTATTCATGTAAACAAAATAACCATTATTCTTTAACTTAAATGAATAACCGTGTTGCAATAAACACAATCTAATCATGTTCATGCTCAACGCAAAACACCAAATAACATTTATTTAGGTTCGTCACTAATCCCAAAGGTAGAGAGAGCGTGCGATGTTGATCACATCAACCTTCGAAACATTTCCAACACACATCGTCATCTCACCCTTAGCTAGTGCTCCGTTTATTCCGTAGCTTTTATTTCGAGTTACTAACATTTAGCAACCGAACCGGTATCCAATACCCAGGTGCTACTAGGAGTACTAGAAAGGTACACATAAATAACACGTATATCAAATATACTTTTGTCGACGTTGCCAACCTTCTTATCTACCAAGTATCTAGGGTTGTTCCGCTTCAGCGACCACTCTCCTCATAATCGAAGCACTTAGTCTCGGGTTTGGGTTCAACTTTGGGTTGCTTCACTGGAGCAGCAACTGACTTGCTATCCATGAAGTTTTCCCTCCTTACTCCTGCCCTTCTCGAAACTAGTGGTTTGACTAACCATCAACACTTGACGCTCCTTCTTGATTTCTACCTTCGTGGTGTCAAACATTGCGAACAACTCAGGGATCATTATTTCTATCCCTGGCATTTTATAGTTCATCACCAAGTTCTAGTAGCTTTAGTGACAGTGACTTGGAGAACTATATCAATCACTATCTTATCTGGAAGATCAACTCCCACTCGATTCAAGCGATTGTAGCACCTAGACAATCTAAGCACATGCTCAACGATTGAGCTATTCTCTTTCATCTTGCAGGCAAAGAATCTTGTTGGAGATCTCATATCTCGCAACACGGGCATGAGCCTGAGATCCTAATTTCAGCTCTTAGAACATCTCATATGTTCCGTGACGTTCAAAACATTTCGGAGCCTCAATTCTAAGCCGTAATGCATGACGCACTAAACTATCAAGTAGTCATCAGAACGTGCCTATCAGATGTTCACAACATCTACAAACAACACTAGAGGGGTTGGCGCACCGAGCGGTGCATTAAGGACATAAGCCTTCTGTGCAGCAACGAGGACAATCCTCACATCACGGAGCCAGTCCGCAATAATGCTACCATCATCTTTCAACTCTATTTCTCTAGGAACATATAAAATTCAAGGGAGCTACAGCGTGAGCTAGTAATCTACAACAAAGTTTGCAAAGACACTACTGACTATGTTCATGATAATGAGTTCAATTAATCATATTACTTAAGAACTCCCACTCAAATTGACATCCCTCCAGTCATTCGAGTGATACATGATCCAAATTCACCAACTCAAGTCCGATCATCACGTGAATTGAGGTGGTTTCAATGGTGAACATCATCATGTTGATCATATCTACTATATGACTCATGTTTGACCTTTCGGTCTCTTGTGTTCCGAGGCCATGTCTATACATGCTAGGATCGTCAAGTTTAACCCGAGTGTTCTGCATGTGCAACACTAACTTGCACCCATTGTATGTGAACGTAGAGTCTATCACACCCGATCATCACGTGGTGTCTCAACACGACGAACTTTCGCAACGGTGCACGCTCGGGGAGAACACAATTCATATTGAAATTTAAGTGAGGGATCACCTTATAATGCTACCGTCGTCCTAAGCAAAACAAGGTGCATAAAAGGATTAACATCACATGCAAATCATAAGTGACATGATATGGCCATGAACTTGTGCTTTTGATCTCCATCTTGAAATCACCGACATGATCTCCATCGTCACCGGCATGACACCATGATCTTCATCATCTTGATCTCCATCAACGTGTCGCCATCGGGGTTGGCGCGCCCAACATGCTTCTACTACTATTGCTACCATTTAGCGATAAAGTAAAGAATTACATAGCGCTTAATGATTGACACACATGTCATACAATAATTAAAGACAACCCTATGGCTCCTGCCGGTTGCCTTACTCATCGACATGCAAGTCGTGATAATCTATACATCACATGATCATCTCATACATCACATATATCACATCATGTAATTGGCCATATCACATCACAACATACCCTGCAAAAACAAGTTAGACGTCCTCTAATTGTTGTTGCATGTTTTACGTGGCTGCTACGGGTATCTAGCAAGAACAATTCTCACCTACGCATAAACCACAACGGTGATACATAAGTTGCTTTTCAACCTTCTCAAGGACCGCCTTAGTCGAATCCGATCCAACTAAAGTAGGAGAAACAAACACCCGTCAGCCATCTTTGTGCAACGGAGTTACACGTCAGTCGATGGAACCGGTCTCTCGTAAGCGTACGAGTAATGTTGGTCCGGGACGCTTCATCCCACAATACCGCTGAACCAAAACACGACCAAGGGAGGAATCAATCTAAGCATCAACGCCCACAAACTCTTTGTGTTCTACTCGAGATCTCATCTACACATAGACCTAGCTCACGATGCCACTGTTGGGGAACGATGCATGGGAAACAAAAAATTTCCTATGCACACGCAGATCTATCCATGGTGATGTGCATCTACGAGAGGGAGAGTGGATCTACATACCCTTGTAGATTGCTAAGCGGGAAGCGTTAAGAAATGTGGTTGGTGTAGTCGAACGTCTTCGCGATCCAAATCGCCGAGCGTCCCGCGATCTCATCACGATCCGTCTCGCGATCTCATCACGATCCGTCTCGCGATCTCATCATGATACGTCTCACGATCTTGATCACGATCTGTCCCGTGAACTCACCACGATCTCATCACGATCCGTCTCACGATCTTGATCACGGTTCTTCCGATCTAGCGCCGAACGGACGGCACCTCCGCGTTCAGCACACGTACAGCTTGATGACGTTCTCCGCCTTCTTGATCCAGCAAGAGGGAGCGGAGAGGTAGAAGAGTTCTCCGGCAGCATGACGGCTCTCCGGCGATGGTGGTGGAGCTATTCCGACAGGGCTTCGCCTAAGCACTGCAGAAATCCGATCTAGAGGAGAAACTATGCACTGGAGGAACGGGTAGCACGTGGCTAAAATCTGGTGCCAAAAAACCCTAAAACCTCTAGTATATATAAGAGGAATAGAGGAGGAGGCTTGGCCCTCAAAGGACCAGCAATTGGGTCGGCCAAATTAAGTGGGAGAGGTGGAATCCACCTATAATCCTAGTAGGACTAGGATTCACCCTATTTTTTGGCTTTTTCCACCTTTTTCTCTTTGGGCTTTTCTTCCCAGCCTCATGTGCCTTGTGTGGGATTTCCACCAGCCCACTAAGGGCTGGTTAATACTCTCCCACAGCCCATGAAGCCTCTTGGGTCGAAATACCCCTCTCGGAGGTCTCCCGGTACACTACCAGCACTCCCGGTACACTACCGATGAGCCCGAAACTTTTCCGGCGACCAAACTGGGACTTCCTATATATGAATCTTTACCTCCGGACCATTCTGGAGCTCCTCGTGACGTCCGGGATCTCATCCGGGACTCCGAACAAACTTCGGTCACCACCATACATAACTCTACACTATCGAAACGTCACCAAACCTTAAGTGTGCAGACCTTACGGGTTCGAGAACTATGTAGACATGACCGAGACACCTCTACGGTCAATAACCAATGGCGGGACCTAGATGTCCACATTGGTTCCTACATATTCTACGAAGATCTTTATCGGTCGAACCTCTATGTCAAGGATTCAGTTAATCCCGTATGATGTTCCCTTTGTTCTTCGGTATGTTACTTGGCCGAGATTCGATCGTCGGTATCTCCATACCTAGTTCAATCTCGTTACCGGAAAGTCTCTTTACTCATTCCGTAATACAAGATCCCGCAACTAACAATTAGTCACATTGCTTGCAAGGCTCATTGTGATGTTGTATTACCGAGTGGGCCCTGAGATACCTCTCCGTCACACGGAGTAACAAATCCCAATCTCGATCCATGCCAACTCAACAGACACCCTCGGAGACACCTGTAGAGCACCTTTATAGTCACCTAGTTACGTTGCGACGTTTGATACACACAAGGTATGCCCCCGATATCTGTGAGTTGCATGATCTCATGGTCATAGGAACACATACTTGACATGCAGAAAACAGTAGCAATAAACTAACACGATCATAAGCTACGTTTGTAGTTTGGGTCTTGTCCATCACATCATTCTCCTAATGATTTGATCCCGTTATCAAATGACATCTCATGTCCATGGCCAGGAAACCTTAACCATCTTTCAATCAACGAGCTAGTTCACTAGAGGCATACTAGGGACATTGTGTTTGTCTATGTATCCACACATGTATCCATGTTTCCAATTAATACAATTATAGCATGGATAATAAACGATTATTATTAACAAGGAAATATGATAATAACTAATTTATTATTGCCTCTAGGGCATATTTCCAACAAATATTAGCACCACTTTTACACACTCGCTATATTAACTTAATTGTAATTTCATTAAAATAGCACCTAACTTTTATCTTCACATTCTTTATTATGTTTCAAAGCTATCTTCTTACACCTACAAAATACTTCTAGTTTCTTCCCCGCAAAGTAGTTTGTTTCTTGTACTAGGTAAAGTGAACATCGCCACGTGTAGAGTTGTATCGATAGTTGATCAAAGTTGAGAGAATATTAATTCTAAATTTTGCTCATCGTTGGGTTCGACACTCTTACTTACCGAAAAAAGCTACAATTGATCCCCTATACTTGTGGGTTATCAAGATATTTTTCTGGCGTCGTTGATGAGGAGCAATAGCGTGGGGTTGATATTATCGTATGTTCTTGTTTATTTTATCACCAAGTAGTTTCTATTTTATGTTCTAAGTTGTTTTATTTCTTCAGTTATGGATATGGAACACGAAATACCAAACAAATAGTTGTACTTGCTACTCCTGGTGACGGGGATCCTCCTAAAACCCTCGATGCTGGTTATGTGAAAACATTAAATACTACTTTGATAATCCTAATAAATCTCCATAAAACTTGATAATGGGAGATACTTTGGATCAACATGAGTACTTTAGGGATTATCGCTTGTCTCAAAAAGGGAAACACTTATGGGATCAAATTAAAATGTTGCATTGGTATGCTTGGAATTTATGCTTAAGGTGCAATTATACTTGTTGCTCTAATATGAAGGCTCCACATCTTCCGTTTTAATGCGAATTAATGACAACAAGACCTTGGATTCTTATGCTAATGGTATATATGACTATAATGATGTGGAACGAATAGAAGAATTGGTTGGTTTTAAGGGTGCTTATGAAATTGAATCTTTGTTTGAAAATTGTGAAGATTGTGATGATGTTCTTTATAGATATGAAAATTATTTTATGCTTAAATATTGCTATGAGAATTTTGAATACAATGCCTCTATTGATAAATTTATACACTCCCTGTGTCATAGTTTAGACGGCATGCACGTGTACCTAGGTCGTGAATTTGACCAACTTACTAAGAGGCATATATTACAAAAAATATATCATTAGAAACTTTAGATTTTCTATTTTTAATGATATAATTTTTTATGTTAAATAATATATTTTATATAAGTCACATTGACGACCTAGGTATACGTGCATGCCTTCTAAACTGTGATGGAGGGAGTAGGAAGTCTCCTCTGCCCAAGAAGACACTAATATTTTGTAAGAATCTTTGGAAGAAGAAATTGCTGAAATTGTGAGCTCATTAGATGAAAACGATGAGGAAGAGAGCGAAGAACAAAAGGAGAAAGAGCGGATTGATCACCTGTGCCCACCTTTTGATGAGAGTAAGTATTTATCTCATACATTTTTTAATTTCCCTTCATGCTTACCGAATGATGGTTGCTATGATAATTTCTATGATCCCTTGGATTTGTTTGAAATATCCCTTTTTTGATGAACTTGATGCTTGCCATGCTTGTGGCCATGATGTCAATATGAAATATTCTTATGGATATGAACTTGCGATAGTTCCTTATGTTAAGCATGAAATTGTTGCTATTGCACCCACACACGAGAGTCCTATTATCCTTTTGAATCTCCCAACTACACTATGTCGGAGAAGTTTGCACTTATTAAGGATTATATTGATGCGTTGCGTTTTAACATTATACATGATTATTTTTATGGATATAATATGCATGTGCTTTCCGCTCCTAAATTATTATGAGAGAGGAACTGCATATCCACCTCTCTATGTTTCCAGCACGATAAAATTGCAATAAAATGTTTATACTATGCATTGGGCTTTACTTTATGTGAATGAAAATTATTCTTCTATGACATGTCAGTGCATAGGAAGAGAGTTAGACTTTTTTGTTACAATATTTATGTTTCTTTATGCTCACTACTAAATTACAAATGATTGCTAATTAAAATTGGCCTTGATATACCTTGGTATCCGGGTGAATCAATTACTTGAGCACTATATGGCTTTAGAGAAAGCGCTGCCAGGCAGTCAAGTGGGGAGTTTTAGATATTCATTTCATTCTGTTGTGTGCTTTAAAAAAATTAAAACAAAAAATAAAGTGGGGAACCCAAAACTTTTCCATAGCGAACTTTCCCATAGCCATAGTTCCAGTCTAACTCTCCGAAGCCTATGACCAAGACTAAGGGCACTCAGCAGGCTCCACCGATTAGAGAGAGTACATCGTCTATAAAAGAAAATTGAAAGTGAGACAGATGAGAAATGTGGAAGTGGGGGATAGCCTTGAACTTTGTTCATGCCCATGGAAAATTTGTGAATCTTGGATTACAGAAAAATTTCAACAAAAATAATTACCCCCTTGTACAAATCCATTGTATTATAAAAATAATGTGCCAAGATTTACCTTTAGGATGTTTGAATTGCTTGTTTGATGTGCGTTGTGCAAAAACATAAACTTTTTCTGTAGTGTTTGAATTTACATATTTTATTGGAACATGAAAAAATTCTGAATTATTTTTGCAGTACTGTTATCCTAATTTTCAGAATGTTCAGAGTTAGAGAAGTATATGTTTCATCTCCATCTTTACAAACTATCATGTTTTCACACATTGTTGTTATAGTTTCTTGATCTGCTTATGTTTGAAATTTTATTGAGCCCCATTGATTGGGAGCCATAGAATTATGATACCATGTAGTGGGTAATATTTGATTATAGTTACATAATAATCTTATATCAAGACATTATGGGATTTCATATTATATGTACTAACCCTTCTAATAAAAGTCATGTTCAATTTTCTGTGGATGAAGTGTTTGAAGATCGAGGAGGTATCAGTATGGGAAGAATAAGGAGAGGCAAGAGCTCAAGTATGGGGATGCCCAAGGAACCCCAAGTAAATATTCAAGGATACTCAAGCGTCTAAGCTTGGGTATGCCCCCGAAGGCATCCCGTCTTTCTTCCTCGACAATCATCGGTATGTTTCGGTTTTTGTTTGTTCCCTTGATATGCGTAGGGTGTGTTTGGTAGAGTGCATGGAGGGTGCATAAGCTCAATAGTTCTCTCCTCGACCCACTTTTGGGTGTTTGGTAGCCTGCACGGGGCCTCCTCAGCATGCACGACCTCATCCCAAATACCCTCTTAGCATGCATGACGAGAGAACACCCCAACAGTCGTTCACTGGTCAGCATGCATGAGTGAAGCGAGTGACAATGTTTTTAAAATAATGTTAAGGATTTCTAAAAAATAGTTTAATTTTCAGAAAATGTTCAGAATGCCAAAAAATTGTTAAGATTTTCAAATTTTGTTCAAATTTTCAAAAAATGACGGGATTTTCAAATATGTTAAAATTTTCAAAAATCTAAATGAATTCATATTTGTGTAAATTTTCAAAATATGTTTAAATTTTCAAAAAAAAATTGAATTTTTTTAAATTTTCGATTTTTTAAAAAATGTTCAGATTTTCAAATTTTGTTTAAAATTTTAAAAATATCAATATTTAAAAACCTGTGCATTTTTTCAAAATAAAACTTTAGAAATTCAAAAAATGTTTAAATTTTCACAAAATGTTATTTTTTCATGTTTCAAAAAATTGTTCACAATTTTGAAATATTTTGTTCACTTGTTTTAAAATACGGGTTGCTACAGTGCCGACCGACATGTCTAAACAGATGCAAGCTGCCAAACAGAGTCTCAACTTAGCATGTCTTAGCACATACATCGCTACCAAACAACATCAAATGCATGTACTCAGCATGGCTACACTCAGCATGTATCAGAGAAGAACAACCATGCTAGGTTGGGAATGCTACCAAACACACTCGTAATTTCTGGGGACATTGTGTGCCTTTTATTCTTATTTTAGCAATGCACCATGTTCTTGGTTAATTTATAGACTGCTCTTTGCACTTCACTTATGTCATTTGAGTATGGCTTTATAGAATGCGTTGTGTGGTTCACTTATATCTTTTGAAGTTTGGATGGTCTCTTCTCTACAATCGGAATACAGTTCTTTGTAGAATGATCTTTTGCTTCACTTATATTTATTAGAGCATGTCCATGACTTTTGTAGAAAGAATTAATCTCTCATGCTTCACTTATATCTATTAAGAGAGTTAGCAGGAATTGGTCATTCACATGGTTAGTCATAAAATCCTGCATAAAACTTGTAGATCACCTAATATTATATCTTTGATTCCTTGCAAAAGTTCTGCGACATTAAGATAGTAATATGTGGGTGCACTAGTGGATGATCATGGTTTAGTAGGAATAACGATGTTAAGGTTTGTAATCTCCTATTCATTAAAGTGTGGGTTGTGGCATGATCGGAATGTTGGACCACTTCTATTCCTCGTTGAAACCCTTGCGTTGTTTGAGTCAGGGGCGTGCGATGGTTAATTCCTCCCAACCTCCTCCCTAGGGGCACCCTATCAGTACTTTGCTTCTAAAGAGATAATAAAACTTTCACAATAAGTATATGAGTTCTTTAAGACTAATGTGAGTCCATGGATTATATGCACTCGCACCTTTCCGCAATTTTCCAACCTCTTTGGTACCACGCATTTCCTTTTTCTCACCTCGAGAGTTGGCGCAAACTTTGCCGGTGCATCCAAACTCAGTGATATGATACGCTCTATCACACATGAGCCTCCTTATATCTTCCTCAAAACAACCACCATACCTATCTATTATGGCATTTCCGTAGCCATTCCGAGATATATTGCCATGCAACTTCCATTATCACCATATACATGACTTGAGCATTCATTGTCCTATTCCTTTACATGATCGCAACATATCTAGCATGATATTTCCATGGCTTGTCCATTTTTTGATATCATTTCTATGCTAGGTCATTGCACATCCTGGTACACAACCAGAGGAATTCATATAGAGTCATCTTGTATAGTTTTTATCGAGTTGTAAGTAAACAAAAGTGTGATGGTCATCATTATTAGAGCATTATCCCAGTGAGGAAAGGATGATGGAGACTATGATTCCCCCACAAGTTGGGATGAGACTCCGGATGAAAAATAAATAAAAAAGATAAAAAAAGGGCAGGCAAAAAGTGTCCACCTAAAAAGAAGTGAAAAGGGGAAAGCAAAAAGAGCCCACCTAAAAACAAGAGAGAGAGAAAGAGAGAAGGGGCAATGTTAATATCCATTTACCACATTTGTGACTCAAAGTGGCACCATGTTCTTCATATAGAGAGTCTTCTGATTCATCACTTTCATATACTAGTGGGAATTTTTCATTATAGAAATTGGATTGTATATTCCGATGATGGGCTTCCTCAAATGCATGAGGTCTTCATGAGCAAGAAAGTTTGATGCACACCCACTTAGTTTCAATTGAGTTCCATACACTTATAGCTCTTAGTGCATCCATTGCATGGGAATCCTTACTCCTCGCATTTATATTGATTTATGGACATCTCCATAGTCCATTAATCCCCCGAGTTGATGCAATCCTTTCTTCCTTTTTGACTTCCCCTATTGATCTCCACCATCATATTCTATTACACCCATAATGCTATATCCATGGCTCATGCTCATGTATTGAGTGTGTTTGTAAATGTTGACGCACGTGAAAAAGTATGAACCAAATTCCTATCGTGACACTGAGGTGATCATTATTGGTACTTGTGTTAGGAAGATGGAGTCATTCCATGCTTATATGATTAAATGTGTAGGGATAACGTTATTTAGCATCGTTTATTTCGAAGGACATGGCTGTTTGTTAGTAAACCTGAGTATGGACATCTTTTCATCAAATGATAGACTATTGCCTTGAATCGCTCGTATCTTAATATTCATGCCATGATTATATATTTTTTCAAGATTATGTTAGGTGGCATTCCACATTAAAAAATATCTTGTTATCATTTACCTACTTGAGGACGAGCAGGAATTAAGCTCCGGGATGTTGATACGTCTCCATCGTATCTTTAATTTTTACATGTTTCATCCCATTTTTTTACAACTTTTATATACTTTTGCCAATAATTTATATGATTTTCTTGCACTAACATATTGATCTAGTGCTCACTGTCAGTTCCTATTTTTTGCATGTTTTATGCTTCGTAGAAGATCCATATCAAACAAAGTCCAAACACGTTCAAATTTTATAGACATTTATTTTGGAATGCATGTGATTTTTGGGAAAAATAATCAAAGAAATACAATATCCGAGTGGCCCCTGAGCTCGCTAGACACGCTTTGGCGGTACGGCATGCCAGGCAGGCTCGTGGGCGCCTCGGAGGTCGGTTGGACGTGTCCTTGGGCTGCAAGGAAGCTAATATCCGGATAAAAATTAATTCAAAATTTGAGCTTAACTGGAGTTATGGATCTCCTAGAATTTAAGAAAGAGTGTAGTGCTAGAAAACAGGAACGCGAAACAAAATAAAAACACAGAGAGAGATCCAATCTCAGAGGGGTTCCTCCCCTCCCGGAGTCATGGAGTCCAAGGAATAGAGGGGAAACCCTCCTACCATATAGGGAGGAGGCCAAGTAAGAAAAAGAAGAAGGAGGAGGGCTCTCTCCCCCTCTCTCCCATTGGCGCCAGAGTGATGCCGGGGGAACCATCATGACAACGATCTACACCAACAAATCCGTCGTCTTCCTCAACATGACCATCACCTTTCCTCATCTATTTACAGTGGTCCACTCTACCTCAACGCGTTGTACCCCTGCTTGAACAAGGTGCTTTATGCTTCATATTAATATCCAATGACGTTTGAGTAGATTTCTTTTTCTTGTGGCTTGATTGATGATCTTGATTGGTTTGAGTTGCATGTTTTATTTATTCTCTGGCGTATAGAGCCTTTCGTGCCCCGCACACGTGGATGAATCCTGCTGTAGGGTGTTGCAATACGTTCATGTTTCGCTTATAGCGGGTTGCGAGATTGATAGAAGCTTAAAACCCGAGTAAGGAGGTTGTTGCATATGGGAGTAAAGGGGACTTGTTACTTAATGCTATGGTTGGGTTTAACTTAATGATTTCTAGTAGTTGAGAATGCTTGCTAGAGGTCCAATCATAAGTTCATATCATCCAAGTATGAAAAGTATGTTAGGTCATGCCTCCCCCTCATATAAAATTGCAATAATGATTACCAATCTAGTTATCAATTGCCTAGGACAATCTCACAAATTCTACCACCACTTTTCCACACTCGCTATATTAACTTAATTGTAATTTTATTAAAATGGCACATAACTTCTATTTTCATGTTCTTTATTATCTTGCAAAATTATCTTTTTACACCTACAAAGTACTTCTAGTTTTATTTCCGCAAAGTAGTTTATTTGTTGTACTAGATAAAGTGAACATTGTTGCGCGTGGAGTTGTATGGGTGGTCGATAGAACTTGAGAGAATATTAATTCTACCTTTAGTTCCTCGTTGGGTTCGACACTCTTACTTACCGAAAAAGGCTATAATTGATCCCCTATACTCATGGGTTATTATAAGTGCATACGACGGTTGTAGCACTTTCATGATAAATAAAGTGTCGAACCCACATGGAGCTTATAGGAAGGCGCCACCAACCTGCAACTACGCTGTCACTTTCACGCAGCCACGTACGCACCCAAATCGGAGTTTGGAAATAGCATATTCTGTCATTACTAAGAAAACAAGATAAAAAGGGATTTAACTAAACTACTAACGAGAAGAATAAAAAAACGAAATAAATGACACCAAGTTAGTAAAGACTTTGCTTGAGAGGTAATGCATTCTCGAGGGGTCTGGAATCACTACAACATATGAACTATTGTATCCACTAGTAACTGGTCAAATGCATAAGTGGACGGAGCCGGGTATAGTGCACGTTCTACTCGAAGTAGACTTCATGCCACGCACACCACCATCATAGCCTCCCCCATAAGTTTACAACTCATGACAATTAAGGGTTGACCCAACGCGGCCTCTCTAAGGGTTCTCCATAATTCCCCAATCCTTTGGAAAGGTGAGGAACTGAGGCTATTATTGTCACCTCAAATTACCCCAATATCCCTAACCATCACAAGGACTACATCATATTTCATGACACAAGGCACAAATGTGATTGAGAGCTCTTCTCAACATTCGCGAAGGCTACTAACTCGAATCATGAACATGTAATATGGATCCCAATAGATATCAATAAGGGTTCAACCATATCATCGAGAACTAGTACAACCACTCAAACAAACACATGAATGTTAGGGACAAGTTACAATCCGGCATTAATCCGGTGAAGGGAGGAGGCATAGTGGTGATGGAGGTCGTGCGGTGGTGGTGATGATGATGATGGTGGTGGTGGCCTTCACGGAGGTGATGGAGATGGGGGCACCACCGGTGGTGGCGGCGCCGGTGCGAAGGCACTCGCACGAAGGCTAGTGCTCATGGTGGTGGAGCCTCTTCCTTCTTCCCTTGTCTTTGTCCCTTCTTCTCATGTGTGGAGCAAGAATGGAGATTAGATGAATGTGTTCTTGGTGAATGAGGATGGATGGAATCAGATGTGACGGCTGTGGTTGAGGGGGACATAAATAGAGAACCTCTCTAGCCTCCTATCTTGATGGGCTTCATCCAAGGGCTAAATATGATACAAATCCTCTCCCAATCTTGTCTTTACGAGCCAAGTATCCCATGGGATCCAACACAGACGAAATCGATGAAGAATCATGTCTGGAAGGGAAACATTCAGTGTTGTTTGCACGTCAACCGACCACTGAGACGACCGATACGCCTCCAATGTATCTACAATTTTTAATTGTTCCATGCTGTTATATTGTCAATCTTGGATATTTTACAATCATTTTATAGGAACTCTATATCATTTTTTGTGACTAATCCATTGACATAGTGCCAAGTGTCAGTTGTTGTTTTTTGCTTGCTTTTTTACTTTGCACAATATCAGTACTAAACGAAGCCCAAACACTGTGAAACTTTTTGGAGATTTGTTTTGGGCCAGAAGACATCCAGTGGGCCAAAGCAGTGCCAGAGAGGAACGCCGAGGAGGGCACAAGACACCAGGGCGCGCCAGAGGCCCCTAGCGTGGCCTAGTGTATCATGCCCACCTCAGGATGCCTCTCCACCGCCTATCAGCTCTATAAATATCCAAATATTCCAAAAACCCTAGGGAAGTCAACGAAACACAATTTCAGTCACCGCAAGTTCTAGAACCATGAGATCCAATCTAACACCATCACTGCGGGGTTCATCGTCTTCATGGGTGCCTCTCCGATGATGCGTAAGTAGTCCACTATAGACCTACGGTTCCGTAGGCAATGTCTAGATGGCTTTCTCTCTCTCTCTTTTGATTCTCAATACAATGGCCTCTTGGAGATCTATTTGATGTAATGAATTTTTGCGGTGTGTTTGTTGGGATCCAATGAATTTTGAGTTCATGATCAGTTTGTATCCATGAATATTATTTGAGTGTTCTTTGATCTCTTATATGCATGATTACTTATAGTCTCGTATTTCTTCTTCGAATCTTTGGTTTAGTTAGGCCAACTAGATCAATTTTTCTTGCCATGGGAAGAGGTGCTTTGTGATGGGTTCGATCTTGCGGTGTCCTTCCCCAGTGACAGAACGGGCAGCAAGGCACACATGTATCGTTGCTATTAAGGATAACAAGATGGGGTCAATTCCTACATGAATAGATCTTGTCTACATCATGTCACCGTTTTTATTGCATTACTTTGTTTTTCGATGAACTTAATACACTAGATGCATGCATGATAGCGGTCGATGTGTGGAGTAATAGTAGTAGATGCAGAACTGTTTCGGTGTACTTATATTGGATGTATGCCTATATAATGATCACTGCCTCGAATATCGTCATAGTTATTTGATCTTCTATCAATTTCCCATCAGTAATTTCTTTACCCACCATGTGTTATACTTATGAGAGAAGCCACTAGTGAAACCTACGACCCTCGGGTCTACTTTTCCAACATATTGCTTTCTGATCTATCTTTTTGCCGCTTTTGTTTTTAGATCTATTAATCCAAAAACCCAAAAATACCTTGCTGCATTTTTTATTTACTTCTTTTATTTTGTGTTCTTGTGAGATCTATTTGCCCAACCTATTACAATCTAATCTATCTTTTTACCGTTGAGAGATTGACCACGTCTCTTACGCGTTAGGGTGCAAGTATTTGTTCTTTGTGTGCAGGTACCGTTTACATAGTGTTGCATGGTCTTCCTCCTTGGATCGATAGCTTGGTTTCATAATTGAGGTAAATACTTACTGTAGCTGTGCTGCATCATCCATTCCTCTTTGGAGAAATACCGACGCAGTCTGAAGCCATGTTAAAGGAATTTCTGGCACCGTTGTCGGGGAGGAGGTGCGTAAGAAGTCTCTCTTCATCATGCCAATCTCTAGCTCTGGGGAGACATCGTCAACATCTATCAGGTTCCTAATCACAAATCTCATCTCCTTGCAATTTACAATGTTTGCCTCTCATTTTCCTCTCCCCCACTTCACAAAATTTTCCATTTTATTCGCCTTATTTTTCGTTTGCCTTTTTTCTCGTGAGATTTCTTGTTTTCTTGCAATATTGTTTGCGTAGTCATGATGCCTCAATGAAAGTATTATGATGTTCCTTACCCCAATATTTTTCTTTAGATTCAGAAGAGTACCAAGGAATATATGACTACACAATTTGAGCATAATAAGTATTTTACCGAGGAGCTTAAAGAACACTCTGCCGTACTAGAGGTCATAATGAAACAAATTGATGATATTTGTAGAGAAGTTTCTAATCTCCAATCTAAGTATGCTCGTGCTGAAAATCTGCTAGGTAAAATATCTCACGCACAAGCCACTTTAGTGAATCAAATGGCCGCTAAACTAGTTTCTCTAGAGGATAAAAATGATGAAGATCTTAAAATGATTGGTGTTTGTTCTATGGATTCCTTGTTTACTAATATTAAAATTGATGATAAAGGAACTGAAGAAGAGTCAACTTTATCTAGAGGTCGTCCCAATAATTTGGAGGGTGAAAATCTTGATGAAATTTTTTGACGAAAGTGGGTTTGGAGAGGTGAAAACTTTAACTAGTGATGTACCCACTATTTTGAATTACAAAGACTTTAACTATGATGGTTTCTCTTTGGCTGAATGTATTTCTTTGCTGCAATCCCTGAGAAATTCACCCCATGCTTATGAACAAAATAAATCTTTTACTAAACATATTGTTGATGCCATGATGAAATACTTAGAAGAAAAGTTGGAATTAGAGATTTCAATTCCTAGAAAATTACATGATGAGTGGGAACCTACCATTAAAGTCAAGGTTAAAAATTATTAATGCTTTGCTTTATGTGATTTGGGTGCTAGTGTTTCCACAATTCCCAAATCTCTTTGTGATGTGCTTGGTCTTACTAATATTGAAGAATGTTCTCTTAATTTGCACTTGGCGGATTCTACTATTAAAAAGCATTTGGGAAGAATTAATGATGTTCATATTCTTGCAAATATGAACTATGTGCCCATTGATTTTACTATTATTGATATTGATTGCAATCCATCTTGTCCCATCATACTTGGTAGACCGTTTTTACGCAATATAGGCGTCGTGATTGATGTGAAATAGGGCAATATAAAATTTCAATTTCCAATTAGAAAGGGTATGGAGCACTTGACTAGAACAATAATTAAGCCACCATATGAATCAATCATGAGGGCCTTCTATGGAGTAAAAACTAAAGATGACAATACTTGAATCTTTGTGTTATGCCTAGCTAGGGGCGTAAAACAATAGCGCTTGTTGGGAGGCAACCCAATGAATAAAATTTATTTTACCTTTTACTTTCTTTTTGAGTGTTTAAAAAATTATTACTCTTTTATTATTGTGTTTTTATATTTTATTTAGTGTTTGTTCCAAGTAAAGCCTTTAGGATGATTCATAAGATGAGTAGAAACGATACTGAATCTGAAATAGAAACTTTGACTCCAGTGCTTGAATTTTCGTTTTTTACTCGAGCGTGATAATGAGATGAAATTTTTAAAAATTATTTATATAAAAATTATTTATGTTTTCATAATTGTTCAGAATTTTTAGAGTTACATAAGTATGCTTATCGTATAGATTACTACAAATTGTTCTGTTTGAGACAGATTCTGTTTTCATTGCATTGTGTGCTTATTTTGATGAATCTATGGCTTGCATTGGAGGGTATAAGTCATGATAAAGTTAGAATACAGTAGATATAATGCAATAATAAAACATGAATGGGTTTGCAACAGTAATTAGAGTGGTAATTTGCTTTATTATACTAATGGATCTCACGAAGATTTTGTTGAGTTTTCTGTGCTTGAAGTTTTCAAGTTTTGGGTGAGAACACGATGGATGAAGGAATAAGGAGTAAGAAGATCCTAAGCTTAGGTATGTCCATGGCACCCCCAGATAATATCCAAGGAGGAATAAGCAACTAACCTTGGGTATGCCGCGAGTGGCATCCCCTCTTTCTTCTAACGACCATTGGTATTTTACTTGGAGCTATATTTTTATTCTCACATATCATGAGTTTTGCGTGGAGCGTCTTGTATTATATGAGTCTTCGCTTGATTTAATTTTTATTTTGTTACAAGTATCCTTGCTGGACACACCTATTTGAGAGAGCCAAAATTATGTTATGATTTGTTAGAATTGCTCTATATGCTTTGCTTAATTTTTTTGAGATATGGAATTGCTCTAGTGCTTCACTTATATCTTTTTGAGCACGGTGTGCTTTAACTTTTTGAAGACATACTCTCATGCTTCACTTATATTATTTTGAGATATGAAACTTTTATGCTCATGATCTTCACTTAAATTTATTTGAGCTTGCAAAAGCAATGGCAATATATGAAACTAGTCCCGAAGTGATAGATATTCAAGAGGTATATAATAAAAACTTTCATGAGGATCATTGGACAAATTAAACTTGATTCCTTGTAATAGTTTTGAGACATGGTGATAGTAATATGTGAGTTATGTTGGTGAGTAATTATGCTTAGTAAGAATATTGGTATTAAGGTTTGTGATTCCCTATGCAAGCAAGGAACTCAATAGTTGTGCAATGAAATTACATCTTACTTATGGTGCATCATTCGGTGTTAGTTATGCTTAATGCTCGCTTATGTGAATTTTTGTTTCTTAGTTGGTTGCTTCTCAATCTATTTGCTAGCCTCCACTTGTACTAAGTAGAAATACTACTTGTGCATCCAAAATCCTTAAACCCTCCTTTTCCATATGAGTCCACCATACCTACCTATATGCGGTATTTCCATGTCGTTCCAAGCAAATTTTTATGTGTTGTCTCTCATTTTCAAAATTAATTTTCCCAGTTGTCTGCCTATACCTCTCATGAAGCGGAAGGGGGTGACCGATATTTTTCCATGCTAGATGTGTTATTCTCAAGATGAGTGTTTATTCACTTCTCATTGCACGAGAGTATGGCGGTAATAGGGATGCCCTATCCATGGTAAAAAATAGGGATGCCTAGTCTTGAAATGAAAAGATTTTTTTTACTTTATCTTGTCAAATAATAAATTTCTTGGAAAGTGTTGGTATGGAAGGCAACCGTGGATCCGACTAGCCATGGATTGTGAAAGAATGGTGGAAAAGGGAATAAACTTTATTTTCTGTTTGGGAACCGCTTATGACATATCTAGCATGGGCAGGTATTGAAATCTCTTGGTCGTTTTCATTGACATGAAAGACCTGCCACCCAAAATATGTTTCTCTCACAATTTAAACCTTGAGCAGTGCACCTCTACAAATCCCTACTTCCCTCTGCGAAGGGCCTATCTATTTACTTTATGCAATTTTTAGTTTTACTTGAGTCTCCATCTTCTCTTATAAAACACCAGCTAGGGGGAACTATGATCGTACTTGTCACACCCTGTATATTGGCACAATGTTGTGTTTGGTTTTTATAAAAATTTGGAGCCAACTGAAACTTTTTGGAATGAAAGCTTGTTTGATGGCTTGGATGATCATGTTTGGCACTATTAGGTTCTACTCCACTCCACCTTCATCTTCCTTGATCCAAATTCCTTGCCCTATGATCATGCCATGTGAATATAGATCAAAAATATTTTTACCAAAATTTATTTTCACCAAAAAGGATTTATTCAATTTAAGATCACTAAAACCCCTGAATTGAGGTTTGAACTACAAGTCCTCAATTTAGGTGACTTTTTCCTTCCCAAATGCTTTATTTGAAACCTACTATTTATATGACTTCTCAAAACCACCAAATATTATTTTTAAGATTATTTACATATTTTATTTAAAGGCTTTTTCTTAAGGGAAGAAATGGCTTTTCCTAAGGGAAAATTATTTAAATGATTGGGAAAATTTTGAGAAAATTTAGAGAGACTCAGTGGACATATATTTTCCATATATAGGAGTTTCAACACAAGGGCTTGATCATAACATGGGCAAAACCCCTCAAAACCCTTTCTGTTCAGATTGAACTTTTGGAATGATTCTATAAGAAATACTCTCAATAAAATCCAGGGAAATTCTAGCAAGTCAACACTATCACAAGTGATGATCTTGCAAAGTTTCATACCCATCCAAGTTGGTTTGCTTCATCAAACCAACCCAAATCCATTTCTGTCCAGATTCAAATTTTGACAACTTTACATTGTGAAGTGTCTTCCCTTGACCTCAAACTTTGTGGGCATGCTCTAATGACCAATTAGTGATGATCTACCAAGTGGTGCATCAAGGGTGAAAGCCTAACCCCTTTGAATCTATAGAAAGCAGATTGTGTCTATTTCTAGGTTTTCCCTAGGTCCCATTTTGAACTTTCTTCTCTTAAGCTCAAACTTGGTGATCACTCTTGTTTTCCATCACCCCTTGACCTTGTCAAATCTCAAGATGATCCAAGTTCATTTGATCCCCTTAAACATCATCAAACACCTTCTGCGAGAAATGTAAAACTGGCATTTTCACCTCAAATCCTTTTACCCTTGCCTCCTCCTTTTTACCACAGCTCCACCCATACCCCTAGCACCTCCAGTAGCAATCCCAACGGCTAGCTCCATGATTGAGATGGAGAAAAACCCCATTTTTACCCTCTGGTCCACCTGGCAGGACCTCTTTTCCCTTTCTCCCTCTATTCTAATCCCTCCCCAGAGCATCCAAGGGCCGAGCCCAGTTAGTTTTCTTCCCCTAGATCCCCTGGACATGGGTGGACGCGCAGAAGGCGCCAAGGGCATGCCATGACCTACAATAGCCGCGCTCCAGAGCGCGCTACAGTGACGACCAGCACTGTAGCCGCTGGCTACTGCATGGCCCTGGCCACCTTGAGCCTCCCTCTGGCGCCGTCTGGTCGGCCTCGACGTCTGCAGCCCTGCAGGCGTCGGCCCTCTCCTCCCTCTCTCTCCTTCCCCCTCCTCCACGCGTGCCCGCCACCGCCCGAGCCGGCCAATGCGAAAGCTCACACGCGCGCGCCTCCCCTCCTCTCTCCTCTCTCCCCCTGGCGTGAACTGACCCCAGGAAGACCCCGAGGGCCTCCCCTCTCCCTCCTGTGGCCTGTGGTGA
This sequence comes from Hordeum marinum, assembly GCA_022496015.1. Classification (NCBI taxonomy): domain Eukaryota; kingdom Viridiplantae; phylum Streptophyta; class Magnoliopsida; order Poales; family Poaceae; genus Hordeum; species Hordeum marinum. Next base: position 380,439,402 of record CM039675.1, read on the forward strand.
GCACCCCGTGCTCACCGGCGCACGGCGCCCTCGATGGACCGGGCCCGCCTATAAAAGGCACCCCGGAGGCCTTCTCTCCCTTTTGATCTCTCTCTCTCCACCCTAATAGGCTGCTTGTGAAGCCCGAGCCCTTCCCTCTCTCTCTGTGCTCGGGATTGAGCCGAAGCTCACCGCGGCAGCTCCGCCGTCGATCTTAGGGTACGGCGCCACTCCGGACCCCATTCTCCTCCCTCTGGTCCTCCTGTGACCTCCTGACCCGATTCCCCCTCTCTCCCGTCATTGTTGTAGGCTGGGACGGGCGTTTGAGGACGGTCCCGAAGCTCCTCCGCCGCGGCCTCCTCGTCGTCGGCGACCCCGTCCTCCTCCGCCCTCCGCTCCACCTCCAGAGGACCGGCGGGTCCTCCCCGAGCCCGTTCCGACCCTCTCCTCCCCTCGTCGTGACCTCCCTCGCCGTCGGTGAGACGCTCCCCTCTCGGACGCGGGGAGGAAGACGAACCTGACAGGTGGTCCCCACCTGTCAGCCTCTCCTCCCCTCGCCTGCGCCCTCTCTCCTCTCCCCTGAGCCACTAGCAGCCGGGCCCCACGCGTCAGGTTTGAACCTGACTGCGCGCGCGGTCGGCCCGCTGACCAGATGGGCCGGCCCAGCCCCTGGCCGCCCTGGCTCAGGGTCTGGTGCCCTTTTTCCTTTTTATTTTCTGGTGGGTTTTGCAAAAATCCCACAGGACTAAATAATTGCCCAATGCAATTATTTTCTCCACCATAAATCTTAGAATATTGTATAGAATTTGAATAGTGCCATCTGTGCAATTTACTGAAAGAGTTTTTATCACTAGTTTTATTTAAAACCTATTAAAAGCACCTTTTTAGCCCCTGTTATTGTGTTTCTAATACAGTATTCATAGATAAATTTATTGTAAATATTTTTAATATGACTTTAGATATTTAACAGAATAGGTGAACATTTTTGATAGGTAGATTGAGTGCTCCGTTTGCATGCTTGTTTATTTATTGTCGTTATTTCCGCATCGATAGATTGCGTCGTTGACGGAGAAGTTGGACTCGAAGACTTCGAAGACCCCGGAGAATTTGTCAAGCCAGGCAAGCAGCCCTTTGACCATGTCAAGAAACTATTTTAACTTGCATGTCATATAACACTTTACTTCCGGCATTATCGATAATATGATGCGGTGGTTTCCCCTTCGGTGGGATGCCTCCGGTGCTTTCCGTTGATACTTGCATCGAGCACGACCCTACCACCTTATGAGGGTTGTGCGGGTGGGAGTACTAGGTTGTTAGTAGATGCTACGCAAGTGGGATGGGACTTATGCACGGTGATACCGAGAGGTGTGTGTTTTCAATACTCTTTCGAAAACCCCGTCGGGTGTCACTAATGCCCGAGGGAGATGATGATGAGTTGGGTGACCACTTGAGAAAGAAGTGGTGTACCGGAACAAATGGGTGTGTGTTTTCGAAAACGCATTAGATTTAAGGTCTGCTGACCGTCCCAACCTTACATGCACGACCACAATACCCCTTATGGGACGGGGCTTTGTTGATTACCTTGGTGGGTGCTGGCAAGGAGCCCACATTACTAGTGGCGGGAGTGGCGTGGTCACTCTCGATATGGGGTCGTACCGGATGTACGATCATGCGCTGTCTTTACAGGCACCGGGCACACCGTTGGTCCCCTCATGGATGGTACGGTTTGAGCAAGGCTCGTGTGATGAACGTCATGAGGGCTGGGTACCAATCGAGTGGACTCTTTGTTTAGTATCATCGGGGAAAGGCATTGTTCGGGTGCTTACCTCGGGTATGTATATACCGCGAGTCATGGATGACACGGAAGTTCCCCGAGTCTTGTGGGTAAAGTGTGCAACCTCTGCAGAGTGTAAAACTATTCGAATAGCCGCGTCCGCGGTCATGGACAGTTGGAGGTCCTTCTTAGACTACATCCGAATGTTTTCGTAAAATATTGGAGTGAGTATGGGTGTGTTAGTGACAAGAGGTCACGTGAGTCCAATCCGATGACTGGGCATTGAAAAATGAACTAAGTCCGATGACTTGGTGTGAGCAGAATGTGTTCAACTGATACCGCGATGGTATTGGCAATGTGTTATCATGAATACTTGGTTATTTGTTGATGCATACTTACTATTACTTGATCATGTCACTTGCATACAAAATCAGCTTTCCGCAAGTTACCTATAGTGCTAAACCATGCATCATTATTGCCTCGTTCCGCTCTTGGGTTGCTTGCGAGTACATTCAAAGTACTCATTGGCTTGCCACTGGTTATTTAATTGGCCAGGCATGGAAGAATAGGAGTTTGTTGAAGAGTTTGTTGGGGACGAACATGCGAACTAGGACGCTTCCCAGTCAGAATGCCTATAGGTTAAGGCAGATGGCATGGGTTCACGCTTTTGACGATGATTTCCGCTGCTTGTTCTAGACTTAGTGTTTGGCCCGAGTGGCCCTATCCTTGTAATACTGAGACCTTCGTGGTCATCATTTGTGTAAGATGCTTAATGTGGATGTAAGACTCTTTTATTCAGCTTCTGTGTGTTCAGTGAGCATTGATCTCTGGGATCACTGTACACGTGCAATCGGTGATCTTGACTTATGAGTCGGGGTCCCCACAGTACTTGAGCATTAGGTGTAGCTAATATTTGAGTGTGTTTCATGAATGGATGAATGGTTCAGCATGCTGGGCTAGGGCTAGCTTTTTTTATTGTTGATATTTGAAAAACATGGTTTCTTTGAACTAGAATATTGTTGATATGCTTGAGTATTAAAGTCTTCATGTCAAAACTAGACTATTGCTTTGGACCACCTAAAAGTCCAAATGTCCATGCTACAAAATAAAATAATATGTGCTGAAGATGTTAGACAACATTCCACATCAAAAAAATTGTTTTGATCATTTACCTACTCGACGACGAGTAGGAATTAAGCTTGGGGATGCTGATACATCTCCAATGTATCTATAATTTTTGATTGTTCCATGTTGTTATATTATCAATATTGGGTGTTTTACAATCATTTTATACCAACTTTATATCATTTTTTGGGACTAACCTATTGACATAGTGCCAAGTGCCAGTTGCTGTTTTTGCTTGTTTTTTACTTTGCAGAATATCAGTACCAAACGAAGCCCAAACACCGTGAAACTTTTTGGAGAATTTTTTGGGCCACAAGACATCCAGTGGGCCAAATAAGTGCCAGAGAGGGAGGCCAAGGAGAGCACAAGACACCAGGGCACGCTAGAGGCCCCTGGCGCGGTCGGGTGTATCGTGCCCACCTCGGGACGCCTCTCCACTGCCTATCAGCTCTATAAACACCCAAATATTCCAAAAACCCTAGGGGAATCACCAAAAGACAATTCCAGCCATCGCAAGTTCTAGAACCACGAGATCCAATCTAACACCATCATGTAGGGGTGCATCGTCTTCATGGGTGCCTTTCGATGATGCGTGAGTAGTCCACCATAGACCTACGGGTCCGTAGGCAGTGGCTAGATGGCTTTCTCTCTCTCTTTTGATTCTCAGTACAATGGTCTCTTGGAGATCTATTTGATGTAATGACTTTTTGCGGTGTGTTTGTTGGGATCCAATGAATTTTGAGTTCATGATAAGTATCTATCCATGAATATTATTTGAGTCTTCTTTGACCTCTTATATGCATGATTACTTATAGCCTAATATTTCTTCTTCGAATCTTTGGTGTAGTTAGCCCAGCTAGATCGATTTTTCTTGCCATGGGAAGAGGTGCTTTGTGATGGGTTCGATCTTGCGGTGTCCTTTCCGAGTGACATAAGGGGCAGCAAGGCACACATGTATCGTTGCTATTAAGGATAACAAGATGGGGTATATTCCTACATGAATAGATCTTGTCTACATCATGTCACTGTACTTATTGCACTAATCCATTTTTCATGAATTTAATACACCAGATGCATGTTGGATAGTGGTCGATGTGTGGAGTAATAGTAGTAGATGCAGAATCGTTTCGGTCTACTTATCTTGGACGTGATGCCTATATAATGATCATTTCCTTGGATATCGTCATGATTATTTGATCTTCTATCAATTGCCCAGCAGTAATTTGTTTACCCACCATGTGCTATACTCATGAGATAAGCCACTAGTGAAACCTACGAGCCCCGGGTCTACTTTTCCAACACATTGCTTTCCAAGCTATCTTTTTGCTACTTTTGTTTTCAGATCTATTAATCAAAAAATACCCAAAATACCTTGCTGCATTTTTTTACTTCTTTTATTTTGTGTTCTTGTGAGATCTATTTTCCCAACCTATTACAATCTAATCTATCTTTTTACCGTTGAGAGATTGACAACCTCCCTTACACGTCAGGTTGCAAGTATTTGTTCTTTGTGTGCATGTACTGTTTACATAGTGTTGCATGGTCTTCCTCCTTGCATCGATAACTTGGTTTCATAACTGAGGGAAATACTTACCGTAGTTGTGCTGCATCATCCCTTCCTCTTTGGGGAAATAATGACGCAGTCTCAAACGACGTCAACGACCGCGGTCGTTTGGAACACCGTGTGTTACTCTGACCTCCTCCGGTAAAACAACCATCAATTCTTCATAAGAACTTAGAATTTAATGTTGTTGGGCTCGTTGGATTCGTATGAGCGGCGTTGATCCATTCCTGGGATTGGACCTTGATTTGGAGCACTTTGGAAAAATGCTTTCCCAACCTCTGGAATGGCTAAGTTTGGCCCGTGGGTGACTGCTCCTTGTTTCTTTCATCGCCTAGTCCTAGGTTTCTCAAGAACACTTGTAGACACAAGAAAACAAAAAAACTAATAAAAATAAATAAAATACTAAATGTGCAATGCTCTTAATGATAAGTGCAAAAACAAGTAATCATGCATAATGGACAACTATTTGGTTCGGCGTGACATAAAATATGAAGTGTACATGCAACAAATGACCTCTAAAATGCATAAAATATAGATCCATCAATACTTTATGTGCTTCACTTATATATTTTAAGCTAGGAAGATCCTCTAGTTCTACACTTATATCTTTTAGAGCACAGTGGTGGTCATATTTTATAGAAATAGTTGCACTCTCATGCTTCACTTAAATATTTTTGAGAGTCTAAGAAATAGGAATGGTAATTTACACATCTTATAAAACTAGTACAAAAAGGATAGGTATTCAAGAGGGATATAATAAAAACTTTCATGTAGCTTACCAAATAATAAAAGTATGGTTTAAGTATATTGGTGTAGTAATATGAAAGCATATATGTTCATTATCAATGGTTAGTAGGAATATCGGTGTTAAAGCTTGTTATCTACTTCTCATCTAAGTATTGGTCATGGCATCGTGATGAGGTGTGATCATTTTTCTGTCTGAAATGAAATATTATCATGTTGTTTGAATCGGGCGCGCGTGATGGTTAACTCCTCCCAGCCTCCTCCCGAGGGGCGTGCGGTAGTACTTTGCTTTGAGAGAGATAATAGGCTTTACAATATGTGTATGAGTTCTTTATGACTAATATGACTCAATGGATATACTTACTCTCGCCTTTCCACAATTTGGTAGCCTCTTTGGTACCGTGCATTGCCCTTTTTCACCTCAAGAGTCGATGCAAACTTCATTGGTGCATCCAAACCCCGTGATATGATACACTCTATCACACATAAGCCTCCTTATATCTTCCTTAAAACAATAACTATACCTACCTATTATGGCATTTCCATAGCCATTTCGATATATATTGCCATGCAACTTCCATCATTCCTTCACATGACTTGTGTGTTCATCATCATATTGCTTTGCATGATCATATAGAGATGACATAGTATTTGCGGCAAAGACACCATTCATCATTAACTACATGTTACACTAGATCATTGCACATCCTTTTTCTCTGCTAGAGGCATTCATATAGAGTCATCTTGTTCTTTACCGGGTTGTAATTTCGAGTTGTAAGTAAATAAAGTATGATGATCATCATTATTAGAGCATTGTCCCAGTGAGGAAAGGATGATGGAGACCATGATTCCCCCACAAGTCAAGATGAGACTACGAACGGAAAATTAAAAAAGGAGAAAAAATGGGGGAGACCAAATGAGCCCACCAGGAAAAACAAATGAGAGAAAAATAGAGAAGAGGCAATGTTACTATCCATTTAGCATATTTGTGCCTCAAAGTGACACCATGTTCTTCATATAGAGAGTCTCCTGATTTGTCACTTTCATATACTAGTGGGAATCTTTCATTATAGAACTTGGCTTGTATATTCTGATGATAGGCTTCCTCAAATGCCCGAGGTCTTCATGAGTAATCAAGTTTGTTGCACACCCACTTAGTTTCATTTGAGGTTTTATACACTTATAGCTCTGGTGCATTCATTGCACGACAATCCCTACTCCTCTCATTGATATCGATTGATGCGCATCTGCATAGCCCATTGATCCGCCTTGTTGATACTACACTTTCTTTCTTTTTTACTACCCTTTGATATCTACCACCACACTCTATTTCACCTATATGATGTATCCATGGCTTATGCTCATGTATTGCTTGAAGTTGAAAATGCTGAAGCATGTTAGAAGTATCATCCAATAACATGGTTTGACACCGGGGTGCTCATGATTTATACTTATACGATCAAGACAGAGTCATGCCATGCTAATATTATAAAATGAGTAGAGATAACATTCCTTAAGGATCATATATTTTGTGAAAGTAATGATTATGCTTATTATGTTCATGGATATTATTATGTTGATATCAATTAATTCATCATTTCTTAATATCTATATCTAAAAGAGAATACATGTTGGGTAGCATTTGACATAAAAAAATCTGTTTTTATCACTTACCTACTCGAGGACTAGGAGGAATTAAGCTTGGGAATGTTGATACGTCTCCAACGTATCTATTTTTTTATTGTTTCATGCTATTATATCTATCAATTGAGGATACTTTATATGCAATTATACACTATTTTATATCATTTTTTGGTGCTAACCTATTAACCCAGTGTACAGTGTCTCTTCCTATTTTTGCCTATTTTTGGACTTTTCAGAAAATCAATACCAAACAAAGTCCAAATTGGATGAAACTTTACAAGGGTTATTTTTGGAAATAAAGAGACCCTGGAGCATTGGGAGGTGTCCAAAAGACCCACGAGGGAGCCACGAGCTTGTAGGGCACGCCCTAGGGGGTAGGGCATGCCCCCTAAGCTCATGGGCCTATCACAGCTCTTCGTGACCTAATTCCACTTCTATATATTCCCAATTACGACAAAACTAACAGAGAGACACCCGAAATACTTTGTTTGCCATGGCAAGCCTCTGTTCTTCCGCGTTCCCATCTAGAGACCTTTTTTGATACTCTGTTGAAGGGGGAATCGATCATGGAGGCCCTATACATCAACCTTGCTACCTCCATGATGATGTGTGAGTAGTTCAACACATACCTACTGGTCCATAGCTACTAGCTAGATTGCTTATTGTCTCTCTTTGATCTTCAGTACCATGTTCTTTTGCGGTGTGTTTGTTGGGATCCGATGTATCGTGGGTTTATGATCAGATTATTCATTGAAATTAATCGAGTCTTTTCTAAACTTTATTATGCATGATTTTCATAGCTTTTTAATTCTCTCTGATCTATCCGTTTGGTTTGGCCAACTAGATTGATTTATCTTTAGCGGGAGGAGAGCATTGTAGTGGGTTCAATCTTGCGGTGCTCTACATCCCAATGATAGAAAGGGACAAGACACGTATTGTATTGTTTCCATTAAGGATAAAACAACGGGGTTTGAACATATTGCTTGTCTTACTTTGTCTACATAATGGCATCTTTCTTAATGCGTTACTTTGTTTGTTATGAACTTAATACCATAGATGCAGGCATGAGTCGGTCGATTGGTGGAGTAATAGTAGTAGATGCGGGATTGTTTTGGTCTACTTGTCACAGGCATGATGCCTATATACATGATCATTGCCACGAATAATGTTATAACTAGGCCCTTTTCTACCATTCGTCCAACAATGATTTGTCTATCCACTTTATACTATGCGTTCGAGAGAGAAGCCTCTAGTGAAACTATGGTCCCCAGGTCTATTTAATCATGTTGATGAAGAAAATACCTTGCTGCAATTATTTAGTTTTACATTTTATATATCTATCTCTATCAAAATTAATCCTTGCAAGTAATGATTTCAAGGGGATTGACAACTCTCTTGCCTGCATTGGGTGCGAGTGTTTGGTTTGTGTGTAGGTGCTAAAGACGAGAGTTTGCCTAGATTCGTCTACTGGTTCGATGAACTTGGTTCTCAATGAGTAAATAGTAATCGCTACTATATTGCTCTACCCTTTCTCTTCGAGAAAAAACCCAATGCATCTCACAAGTAGCAATAACACAAAAATACTGAAAAGATAAGTAAAAAATCAGGGTGTTACAATTCGCAACATTATCATAGAATCTTCCATGGCCCTTGGAACCCTCAACCTCTCTCGCTCGAGCTTCGCCTTTCAAACTGACATTTTTCAATTTTCTCTTACTTCTTCGTGTCTATCTTCTCCCTCTCAATGCTTAACTTCTCTTTCACCCTCTATGGGTCAACCCCATATCTTCTCCCTTTGCACATTCAATAAGAGCTTGTACCTCTTCTCCCTTTTCACCTCTTTGGCGGAAAAATGTCTGTCCATGTGGCGAATTGTTTTTGTTGCCGTGCCATCAATCATGACCATCTTCTTCTCTCACTTGTTTCCCATCACATGTTGGTTCGTCTTCGGGAAGGTCGCTTGTACATTCGAACCTCCAATTGGCTCCTCTTCGTCATTCAATCGAGTAGATTGATGAGAGCTAGAGCCATATTTTTTTAATCTTCTTGATGCCACTTTTGAGCTTTTCAATGACAGTTGCCACTTTAGTTTCCAATGTAATTTCAACCTCCTTCTTTATGTGAATGCCAGCAACATTGCTCGACGGTTCCCTCGGTGTTGTTGACAAGCACATCTACGCGTACACCATCGGTACGCCGCTTGATGTAGTGTGGTATGCGCACCTCCTTACGACTGACGAGAAGAAACTCGCATCACATGTAGGCGTCAGAGCAAAGAAAAAGTAAGGCAAGGGAGAGAGAATAAGAACGACACCCTCATATATAGCACAATGATACGTCTCCAACATATCTATAATTTATGAAGTATTCATGCCATGTTTACAACAATTCTATGTTATTTTGGTATGATTTTATTAGAACTAACCCGGACTGACGTTGTTTTCAGCACAACTACCATGGTGTCGTTTTTTATGCAGAAATAAAAGTTATCGGAATGGGCTGAAAATTTAGTATGATTTTTTTGGACCAAAAGAGACCCCCGAAGCATTGGAGTTGGTCCAAAAGAGCCACGAGGAGGTCACAAGCCTGCCAGGCGCGGCCACCCCCCTAGCCGCGCCTAGCAGGCTTGTCACTGCCTCGTGGCACCCCTTGACGTGATTCCAACGCCAAAAATTCCTATACATATAGAAACCTCCAAAAAGAAACCTAGATCGGGAGTTTCACCACTGTAGACCTCCAGAGCCACGAAAAACCAATCGGGAGCCTATTCCGGCACCCTGCCGAAGGGGCAAACCCTCACCGGAGACCATCTTCATCATCCCGGCGCTCTCCATGACGAGGAGGGAGTAGTCACCCACGGTGCTGAGGGTATGTACCAGTAGCTATGTGTTTAACCTCTCTCTCTCGCGTTCTTGAGATGGCACGATCTTGATGTACCGCGAGCTTTATTGATAGAGATGAATCATATGGAGCTTTCCCCTCTCTATCTTCTTGTGATGAATTGAGTTTTCCCTTTGAAGTTTTCTTATCAGATTGAGTCTTTAAGGATATGAGAACACTTGATGTATGTCTTGTTGGGGAACGTTGCATGGAAAACAAAAAAAATCCTACGCACACGCAAGATCTATCCATGGTGATGAGAATCTACGAGAGGGAGAGTGGATCTACATACCCTTGTAAATCGCTAAGCGGGAAGCGTTAAGAAACGTGGTTGGTGTAGTTGAACGTCTTCCCGATCCAAATCGCCGAGCATCCTATGATCTCATCACGATCCGTCCCGCGATCCAATCCCGATCCGTCCCGTGAACTCATCACGATTCGTCCCGCGATCTTATCACGATCCGTATCGCGATCTTAATCACGGTCCTTCCGATCTAGCGCCGAACGGACTACACCTCCGCGTTCAGCACACGTATAGCTCGATGACGATCTCTGCCTTCTTGATCCAGCAAGAGGGAGCGGAGAGGTAGAAGAGTTCTCCAGTAGCGCGACAGCGCTGCGGTGATGGTGGTGGAGCTATTCCGACAGGGCTTTGCCTAAGCACTGCAGAAAACCGATCTAGAGGAGAAACTATGCACTAGAGGAGAGGGTAGCACATGGCAGAAAATCTAGTGCAAAAAACCCTAAAACCTCTAGTATATATAAGAGGAAGATAGGAGGAGGCTTGGCCCTCAAGGGGCCAGCCCTAGGCTTCGGCCAAACCAAGGAGGAGAGGAGGAATCCTCCTCCAATCCTAGTAGGACTAGGACTCCTTCCTTTTTTACCTTTTTTGCCTTTTTCCACCTTTTCTCTTTGCGCTTTTCTCTCCCAGCCGCATGGGCCTTGTGTGGGACTTCCACCAGCCCACTAAGGGCTGGTATTCACTCTCCCACAACCCATGTAGCCTATTGGGTCGAAATACCCCTCCCGATGGTCTCCCGGTACACTACCGGCACTCCCGGTACACTACCGATGAGCCCGAAACTTTTTTGGCGACCAAAATAGGACTTCCTATATATCAATATTTACCTTCGGAGCTTGTCGTGACGTCCGGTATCTCATCCGGGACTCCGAACAACGTTTGGTAACCACCATACATAACTCTATACTACTGAAACGTCACCGAACCTTAAGTGTGCAGACCCTGCGGGTTTGAGAACAATGTAGACATGACCGAGACACCTCTACGGTCAATAACCAATAGCGAGACCTAGATGCCCATATTGTTTCCTACATATTCTACGAAGATCTTTATCGGTCGAACCTCTATGTCAAGGATTCAGTTAATCCCGTATAATGTTCCTTTTGTTCTTTGGTATGTTACTTGCCCGAGATTCGATCGTCGGTATCTCTATACCTAGTTCAACCTCGTTACTGGCAAGTCTCTTTACTCATTCCGTAATACAAGATCCCGTGACTAACACTTAGTCACATTGCTTGCAAGGCTTGTTGTGATGTTGTATTACCGAGTGGGCTCTGAGATACCTCTCCGTCACACGGAGTAACAAATCCCAGTCTTGATCCATGCCAACCCAACAGTCACCCTCGGAGACACCTGTAGAGTACCTTTATAGTCACCCAGTTAAGTTGTGACGTTTGATACACACAAGGCACTCCTCCGGTGTCAGTGAGTTGCATGATCTCATGGTCATAGGAACAGATACTTGACATGCAGAAAACAATAGCAATAAACTGACACGATCATATGCTACGTTTGTAGTTTGGGTATTCTCCATCCCATCATTCTCCTAATGATGTGATCCCGTTATCAAATGACATATCATGTCAATGGCTAGGAAACCTTAGCCATCTTTGATCAACGAGCTAGTCTATTAGAGGCATACTAGGGACATGGTGTTGTCTATGTATCCACACATCTATCTGAGTTTCCGATCAATACAATTATAGCATGGATAATAAACGATTATCATGAACAAGGAAATATGATAATAACTACTTTATTATTGCCTATAGGGCATATTTCCAACAGTCTCCCACTTGCACCAGAGTCAATAATCTAGTTCACATCACCATGTGATTCGCATTGTTATGAATCTAACACCCAATGAGTTCTAGGGCTCGATCATGCTTTGCATGTGAGAGAGGTCTTATAGTCAACGGGTCTGTGACATTCTGATGCGTGTGTACTTTGCAAATCTCTATGTCAAACTATAAACACTGCTACCGCACTCCACTTGGTACTATTCCAAATGGCTGCTCCACTATACGTATCCGGATTGCTACTAAGAGTCATCCAGATTAGTGTTAAAGCTTGCATCGACGTAACTCTTTACGATGAACCCTTTATCACCTCCATAATCGATAAACATTTCCTTAGTCTTTTAGTCACTAAGGATAATATTAACCATTGTCCAGTGATCCACTCCTCGATCACTCTTGTACCCCTTGACGGACTCATGGCAAGGCACACACAGGTGTGGTACACAGCATGGCATACTATACAGAGCCTATGGCTAAGGCATAGGGGACGACATCCGTGATTTCTCTTTCTTATGGCATTGTCGAGCTTTTAGTCTCACTCAACTTTACACCTTACAAATCAGGCGAGAACTCCTTCTCTGACTGATCCATTTTGAACTCTTTCAAAATCTTGTCAAGGTATGTACTCATTGAAAGTCTCATCAAGCATTTTGATCTATATCTATAGATCTTGATGCTCAACAATTAGGTAGCTTTATCCAGGTCTTCCTTTGAAAATCACTTTTCAAACAACCGTTCATGCTTTCCAGAAATGCTACATTATTTCCGATCAACAATATGTCATCCACATATACTTATCAGAAATTCTATAGTGCTCCCACTCACTTTATTGTAAATACAAGTTTCTCGTAAACTTTGTATAAACTACAAAATTTTGATCACCTCATCAAAATGTGTACTCCAACTCCGAGATGCTTGCTCCAGCCCTTAGATGGATTGCTGGAGCTCGCACACCTTTTAGCATCCTTAGGACTGACAAAACCTTTTGGTTGTATCACATACAACCTTTCCTCAAGTAAACTGTTAAGAAACAATGTTTTGTCATCCATCTGCCAGATTTCATAATTGAAAAATGCAGCAACTAATAACATAATTCCAACAGACTTTAGCATTGCTACGAGTGAGAAAGTCTCATCGCAGTCAATTCTTTGAACGTGTCAGAAACTTCTTTGTGACAAGTCGAGCTTTATAAATGATAACATTTACCATCGGCGTCTGTCTTCATGTCAAAGGTCCATTTGTACTCGATGACCTACCGTCCAACGAGCAAGTCTACCAAAGTCTATACTTGGTTTTCATACATGGATCCTATCTCGGATTTCATGGCCTCTAACCATTTGTCGGAATCCGGGCCTATCATCGCTTCTCCATAGATCGTAGGTTCATCGTTGTCCAACAACATGACCTCTAAGACAGGGTTGCCGTACCACTTAGGAGTAGTACACGTGCTTGTCGACCTACGAGGTTCGATAGTAACTTGATCTGAAGCTTCATGATCATCATCATTAACTTCCTCTTAACTAACGTAGGCTTCACAAAAATATCTTCATGCGCTGCGCTACTCTCTTGTTGAAAAAAAGGTTCAACAACCTCATCAAGTTCTATCTTCCTCCCACTCATTTCTTTCGAGAGAAACTCTTTCTCGAGAAAGGACCCAGTTTTAGCAACAAACACTTTATTCATGGATATGAGACAGAAGGTTTAACCAACTGTTCTTAAGGTATTCTATGAAGATGCATTTGTCCGCTTTGGGTTCGAGCTCATTAGGTGACAACCTTTTTCACATAAGTGTTGCAGCCCCAAACATTAAGAAATGACAGCTTAGGTTTCTATGAAACCATATGGTGTCATCTCAACGGATTTAGATGGTGCCCTATTTAAAGTGAATGTAGTTATCTCTAATGCATAACCCCAAAATTATAGTAGCAAAACGATAAGAGACATCATAGCACGCACCATATCCAATAGAGCACGACTATGACGTTCGGATACACCATCACACTATGGTGTTCCTGGTGGCGTGAGTTGTGAAACAACTTTCACATTTTCTAAAGTTGTATGACAAACTCGTAACTCATATATTCACCTCCACGATCATATCGCAGACATTTTGATCTTCTTGTCACGATGATCTTCAAACTTCACTCTGAATTTGCTTGATCCTTTCAAACGATTCAGACTTGTGTTTCATTAAGTAAATATACACTATATCTACTCAAATCATCAGTGAAGGTAAGAAAATAACGGTATCCACCGCACGCTACAAGACTCATTGGTTTGCATACATCAACATGTATCATTTCCAATAAATCACTTGCCCGCTCCATCAATCCGGAAAACGAGGTCCTTAGTCATCTTGCCTAAGAGGCATGGTTCACATGTATCAACCGATTCGAAATCGAATGAGTCCAAAGATCCATCAACATGGAGTTTCTTCATGCGTTTTATACTAATATGACATTTAGCGACAGTGCCACAAGTATGTGGTACTATCATTATTAACTTTGTATCTTTCGGCATCAATGTTATGAACATGTGTATTACTACGATCAAGATTCAACAAACCATTCTCACTGGGTGCATGACCATTGAAGGTATTATTCATGTAAACAGAATAACCATTATTCTCTAACTCAAATGAATAACCGTGTTGCAATAAACACGATCTAATCACGTTCATGCTTAACGCATAACACCAAATAACATTTATTTAGGTTCGTCACTAATCCCGAAGGTAGAGAGAGCGTGCGATGTTGATCACATCAACCTTGGAAACATTTCCAACACACATCATCACCTCACCTTTAGCTAGTTCTCCGTTTATTTCGTAGCTTTTATTTTGAGTTACTAACATTTAACAACCGAACCGGTATCCAATACCCAGGTGCTACTAGGAGTACTAGCAAGGTACACATCAATAACACGTAAATTAAATATACTTCGGTCAACGTTGCCAGCCTTCTTATCTACCAAGTATCTAGGGTTGTTCCGCTTCAGCGTCCGCTCTCCTCATAATCGAAGCACTTAGTCTTAGGTTTGGGTTCAACTTTGGGTTGCTTCACTGGAGCAGCAACTGACTTGCCATCCATGAAGTTTCCCTCCTTGCCCTTGCCCTTCTGGAAACTAGTGATTTTACTAACCATCAACACTTGACGCTCCTTCTTGATTTCTACCTTCGCGGTGTCAAACATCGCAAATAGCTCAGGGATAATTATTTCTATCCCTGGCATTTTATAGTTCATCACCAAGTTTAGTATCTTAGTGACAGTGACTTGGAGAACTATATCAATCACTATCTTATCTGGAAGATCAACTCCCACTCGATTCAAGCGATTGTAGCACCCAGACAATCTGAGCACATGCTCAACGATTGAGCTATTCTCTTTCATCTTCAAGGCAAAGAATCTTGTTGGAGATCTCATATCTCGCAACACGGGCATGAGCCTGAGATCCTAATTTCAGCTCTTAGAACATTTGATAAGATCCATGACGTTCAAAACATTTCAGAGCCTCAATTCTAAGCCGTAATGCATGACGCACTAAACTATCAAGTAGTCATCAAAACGTGCCTGTGAGATGTTCACAACATCTACAGACGACGCTAGAGGGGTTGGGGCACCGAGCGGTGCATTAAGGACATAAGCCTTCTGTGCAGCAATGAGGACAATCCTCAGATCACGGACCCAGTCCGCAATATTTCTACCATCATCTTTCAACTCTATTTCTCTAGGAACATAAAAATTCAAGGGAGCTACAGCGTGAGCAAGTAATCTACAACATAATTTGCAAAGACACTACTAACTATGTTCATGGTAATGAGTTCAATTAATCATATTACTGAAGAACTCCCACTCAAATTGACATCGCTCCGGTCATTTGAGTGATACATGATCCAAATTCACCAACTCGAGTGCGATCATCACGTGAGTTGAGGTGGTTTCAATGGTGAACATCATCATGTTGATCATATCTACTATATGACTCATGTTTGACCTTTCAGTCTCTTGTGTTCTGAGGCCATGTCTTTACATGCTAGGCTCGTCAAGTTTAACCCTAGTGTTCTGCATGTGCAACACTGGATTGCACCCGTTGTATATGAACGTAGAGTCTATCACACCCGATCATCACGTGGTGTCTCGACACGACGAACTTTCGCAATGGCGCACACTCGGGGAGAACACAATTTATCTTGAAATTAAGTGATGGATCACCTTATAATGCTACCGTCGTCCTAAGCAAAACAAGGTGCATAAAAGGATTAACATCACATGCAAATCATAAGTGACATGATATGGCCATGAACTTGTGCTTTTGACCTCCATCTTGAAAGCACCGGCACGACACCATGATCTCCATCAACGTGTCGCCATCGGGATTGTCGCGCCCATCAAGCTTCTACTACTATTTCTAACGTTTAGCAATAAAGTAAAGCATTACATAGCGCTTAATGATTGACACGCAGTTCATACAATAATTAAAGACAACCCAATGGCTCCTGCTGGTTGCCGTACTCATCGACATGCAAGTCGTGATATTATATACAACACATGATCATCTCATACATCACATATATCACATCATGTAATTGGCCATATCACATCACAACATACCCTGCAAAAACAAGTTAGACGTCCTCTAATTGTTGTTGCATGTTTTACGTGGCTGCTACGGGTATCTAGCAAGAACAATTCTCACCTACGCATAAACCACAACGGTGATACATAAGTTGCTTTTCAACCTTCTCAAGGACCGCCTTTGTCGAATCCGATCCAACTAAAGTAAGGGAAACAGGCACCCGCCAGCCATCTTTGTGCAACGATGTTACACGTCAGTTGATGGAACCGGTCTCTTGTAAGCGTACGAGTATGGTTGGTCCGGGCCGCTTCATCCCACAATACCGCTGAACCAAAACACGACCAAGGGAGGAAGCAATCTAAGCATCAACGCCCACAAACTCTTTATGTTCTACTCGAGATCTCATCTACACATAGACCTAGCACATGATGCCACTGTTGGGGAACGTTGCATGGGAAACAAAAAATTTCCTACGCACACGCAAGATCTATCCATGGTGATGATCATCTACAAGAGGGAGAGTGAATCTACATACCCTTGTAGATCGCTAAGCGCGAAGCGTTACGAAACGCGGTTGGTGTAGTTGAACGTCTTCGCGATCCAAATCGCCGAGCGTCCCGCGATCTCATCACGATCCGTCCCGCGATCCAATCACGATCTGTCCTGCGAACTCATCATGATTCGTTCCGCAATCTCATCACGATCTGTCTCGCGATCTTAATCACGGTCCTTCCGATCTAGCGCCGAACGGACGGCACCTCCGCGTTCAGCACACGTACAGCTCGATGATGATCTCCGCCTTCTTGATCTAGCAAGAGGGAACGGAGAGGTAGAAGAGATCTCCGGTAGCGCAACGGCGCTGCGGTAATGGTGGCGGTGCTATTCTGGCAGGGCTTCGCCTAAGCACTGTAGAAAACCGATCTAGAGGAGAAACTATGCACTAGAGGAGAGGGTAGCACGTGGCAGAAAATCTAGTGCAAAAAACCCTAAAACCTCTAATATATATAAGAGGAAGAGAGGAGGAGGCTTGGACCTAAAGGGGCTAGCCCTAGGCTTCGGCCGAACCAAGGAGGAGAGGACGAATCCTCCTCCAATCCTAGTAGGACTAGGACTCCTTCCTTTTTTTTTGCCTTTTTCCACCTTTTCTCTTTGGGCTTTTCTCTCCCAGCCACATGGGCCTTGTGTGGGACTTCCACCAGCCCACTAAGGGCTGGTATTCACTCTCCCACAGCCCATGTAGCCTTTTGGGTCGAAATACCCCTCCTGATGGTCTCCCGGTATACTATCGGCACTCTCGGTACACTACCGATGAGCCCGAAACTTTTTCGGTGACAAAAATAGGACTTCCCATATATCAATATTTACCTCTGGACCATTACGGAGATCCTCGTGACGTCCGGGATCTCATACGAGATTCCAAACAACCTTCGGTAACCACCATACATAACTCTATACTACCGAAACATCACCGAACCTTAAGTGTGCAGACCCTGAGGGTTCAAGAACTATGTAGACATGACCGAGACGCCTCTATGGTCAATAACCAATAGCGAGACCTGGATGCCCATATTGGTTCGTACATATTCTACGAAGATCTTTATCGGTCGAACCTCTATGTCAAGGATTCAGTTAATCCCGTATGATGTTCCTTTTGTTCTTCGGTATGTTACTTGCCCGAGATTCGATCGTCGGTGTCTCCATACCTAGTTCAACCTTGTTACCGGAAAGTCTCTTTACTCAATCCATAATACAAGACCCCGTGACTAACACTTAGACACATTGCTTGCAAGGCTTGTTGTGATGTTGTATTACCGAGTGGGCCCTGAGATACCTCTTCGTCACACGGAGTAACAAATCCTAGTCTTGATCCATGCCAACCCAACAGACACCCTCGGAGATACCTGTAGAGTACCTTTATAGTCACAATTTACGTTGCGATGTTTGATACACACAAGGCACTCCTCCGATGTCAGTGAGTTGCATGATCTCATGGTCATAGGAACAGATACTTGACATGCAGAAAACAGTAGCAATAAACTGACATGATCATATGCTACGTTTGTAGTTTGGGTCTTGTCCATCCCATCATTCTCCTAATGATGTGATTCCATTATCAAATGACATCTCATGTCAATGGCTAGGAAACCTTAGCCATCTTTGATCAATGAGCTAGTCTATTAGAGGCATACTAGGGACATGGTGTTGTCTATGTATCCACACATTTATCTGAGTTTCCGATCAATACAATTATAGCATGGATAATAAACGATTATCATGAACAAGTAAATATGATAATAACTAATTTATTATTGCCTCTAGGGCATATTTCCAACATGTCTTATGATGGGATATCCGTGGTAATGGATGTTCTGTTGATCCACTTGATGTATGTTTTGGTGATCAACTTGCGGGTTCTGTGACCTTGGGAATCTATGCATAGGGGTTGGCACACATTTTTGTCTTGACTTTCCGATAGAAACCTTGGGGTACTCTTTGAAGTTCTTTGTGTTGGATTGAACATGATGAATCTGAAATTGTGTGATGCATATCGTATAATCAAGCCCATGCGTAGTTGTGGTGACATTGGAGTATCTAGGTGACATTAGGGTTTTAGTTGATGTGTATCTTAATGTGTTATTTTAGTACAAACTCTAGGGCTGTTTGTGACACTTCTAGGGATAGCTCATAAGATTGATCGGAAAAGATAACTTTGAGGTGGTTTCGTACCCTACAATAATTTCTTCATTAGTTCTCCGCTATTTGTGACTTTGGAGTGAACTCTTTGTCGCACGAGAGGTATTTACATATGATTCAACTATGTCAATATTGTTGAGAGAAATTGCACTAGTGAAAGTATGGACCCTAGGCCTTGTTTCCAAGCATTTATACAACGTTTCGCTTGCTGTTTACTATTTTTTACCTTGCTGTTTTTATATTTTCAGATTACAAAAACCTATATCTACCATCCATATTACACTTGTATCACCATCTCTTCGCCGAACTAGTGCACCTATACAATTTACCATTGTATTGGGTGTGTTGGGGACACAAGAGACTCTTTGTTATCTGGTTGAAGGGTTTTTTGAGAGAGACCATCCTCATCCTACACCTCCCACGGACTGATAAACCTTAGGTCATCCACTTGAGGGAAAATTGCCATTGTCCTACAAAACTCTGCGCTTGGAGGCCCAACACGAGTCTACAAGCAGAAGGTTGTGTAGTAGACATCAAGCTCTTTTCTAGCGCCATTGCCGGGGAGGTGAGTGCTTGAAGGTATATCTTTAGATCTTGCAATCAAATCTTTTAGTTTCTTGTTTTTAACTAGTTTGGTTTTATAAAATAAAACTATAAAAAATGGAATTGAGGTTGCCTCATATGCTTCATCTTTTTAATGTCTTTCGTGAAAATGATGAAAAGGAAAATTGTGCTCAAGTGTTAGAAGAAGAAGTTATTAAAATGTTTGACACTAAATCTTTGGGTGATGAGCATGATTGCAATGTTGTTAGTATGAATTCTCTGAATATTCATGATGCCAATGATATGCAAAGCCACAAGCTTGGGGATGCTATGTTTGATGAAGATGATATTTTTAGTCCCCCAAGTTTTGATGAGCAAAACTATTATGATTATGGCATGCCTCCTATGTATGATGATTATTGTGATGACACATATGCTATAAAGATTAATGAAAACCATGAAACCTATTATCATGATTTTAATATTAAATGTGGTTATGTCAATCAAGTGTCACACGATAGTTATTTTGTTGAGTTTGCTCCCACTATTATGAATGAGAAGAAATTTTCTTGTGTGGAGAATAGTAAAATTTATATGCTTGTAGATCATGAAAAGAATTCTTTATGTGCTGGTTATATTGTGGAATTCCTTCATGATGATACTGAAAATTATTATGAGGGAGGAACATATGCTTGTAGGAATTGCAATAATATCAAGCTTCCTCTCTATGTGTTCAAGGTTTTGAAGTTATGCTTGTTTTTCCTTCCTATGCTAGTTGATTCTTGCTCCCATAAATTGTTTGCTCACAAAATCCCTATGCATAGGAAGTGGGTTAGACTTAAATGTGCTTGTCATGAGATTCATGATGCTCTTTTTCATGTTTCAATTATTATTCCTATACGAGCATCGTTGAAATCATCATGCCTAGCTAAAAGGCATTAAAGAAAAGCGCTTGTTGGGAGACAACCCAACACTTTTACTTTTTGTTTTTGTGTTTTCACATGATTATTATACTTTATTAATCATATTTTGTGTCTTTTATTACAATAAAGTGTCAAGTAAAGCCTTTGGGATAGTGTGGATACTTGCTTGTTTGATTCTGTGCAAAAACAGAAAGTTTTGCGTCCAGTATATGAATTATATGATTTTACTGGAGTGCAAAAAAATTCTGAAATTTTTAAAAAACACTGATATGCAAATTCTATGAAAGTTATTAATTTTTCAGAATTTTTAGAGTCAGGTAATTATGGTTATCATTCAGATATTTACAGATTGTTCTGTTTTTGACAGACTCTGTTTTGCATGCATAGTTTGCTTGTTTCAGGTGTTCCTATAGCTTATATTGAGTAATATAAATTTTTGGGAATGATGGAATACAGTAGGTATTATGTGAGAACAATTATGAATCTTGTCTTGACAGTACCTAAGTGAATGATATATCTTTATTACACTAACCCTTCTCACAAAGTTCTGTTAAGTTTTGTGTGATTGAAGTTTTGAAGTTTTGGTGAGACACCGACATGAGGAGAATAAGGAATGACAAGAAAATAAGATTGGGGATTCACAAGGCACCCACAAGGTAATATCCAAGGAATACTCAAGCATCTAAGCTTGGGGATACCACGGAAGGCATCCCCTCTTTTCTCTTCAACACTATCGGTATAGCTTACTTGGAGCTATATTTTTATTCATCACATAATATGAATTTTGATTGGAGCATCATTTTATTTTGTCTTTATATGTTAGGTGTTATTTATAATCTTATTTTTAAATAAAATTTACAAGAATTTCCTTAGGATGCTTGCATTGCATGTTTTGATATGTGTTGTGTAAAAATAGAAACTTCTGCTGTAGTGTTTGAATTTTCATATTTTACTGGAACGTGGAAAGTTTCTGAAATTGTTACACGGTGTTTTAATATAATTTTTATAGCATTTCCTAAATTTTCATATTTTTTTAAGTTACAGAAGTACACTGTTATAATACATTTCTACAGTCTGTTCTGTTTGGACAGATTGCTGTCATAGTTTTGTTATCTACTTATCCTATAGTTTCCATAGCCTATATTGGTAAATATAAATTGTGGAAATGATAGCATACAGTACCTAATGTTTGAATATTTGTAAACTTGTCTTGGCAGTACATAAAGAGTTGATTTATTATTATGTGTACTAACCTATCTCACGAGTTCTTTTTGAGTTTTGTGTGGATGAAGTTTTGAGAATAGGTGAAACCATGATATGTGAGGATTGAACGAGATAAAAAATCTCAAGCTTGGGGATGCCCAAGGCATCCGAAGTAAATATTTCAAGAAGTCTCAAGCATCTAAGCTTGGAGATGCTACATATCCCATCTCTCTTCATCAACAATTATCGGTTAGCCTATGTTGAGCCTAAATCTTTATTCGTTCACATGATGCGTCCTATTCTTGGAGTGCTATTTTTCTTAGTTTGATGTTTGAATACAATACTCTGATCTGAAAATATTTATTGAGAGAGAGATAGAGAGTCCTCACATAGCTACTTAATTGTTTGACTACTCATTGATCTTTACTTATATGTTTTGGAGTGGATTTGTCATTTACTCTCATGCTTCACTTTTATCCTATGAGTAAATGGTTGAATGTATTGAATATCATAAATCTGAAATTATACATGTTTTATATGCTTATCCCATGGGGAGTAATGACTTCACATATAATAAGTATTGGTGGTAAAATTTATTGAAAGTTAGCAAACACCGCATTGGTCAATTGAACCATTCATGAAAGAATATTGAAGGAAGAGGGATTTCACATATAAATATACTATCTTGGACATCTTCTATGATTGTGAATACCCATTAATTATTTTCAAACTTGATAAAATTAGTTGAAGTTGGGCAAGGAAGACAACGTAATGAGTTATATTTGGGTATATTTATATAGAAGTTATATTGTTATGGATCCTCCAACATGTGGTGCTTGCTTCCACCTCATACTAGCCAAAACTTCCGCACCAAGTAGAAATACTACTTGTGCATCCAAACACCATTAAACCCAAAGTTGTTCCATATGAGTCCACCATACCTACCTATATGCAGTATTTACCTGCCGTTCCAAGTAAATTTGCATGTGCCATACTCTAAACCTTCAAATAATATTCTGTTTTGTATGCCCAAATCGCTCATATAGTAACTAGGTCTGTCAGTATCTTCCATGCTAGGTGGGTTATTCTCACGATATGTGTTGATTCACTATCATTCACGAGAAAGTGGTTGGTAATAGGGATTCCCATTCCCAAAATCAAAGAAAAAAAATGCAAATGATTAAAAAAAACTCCCCCAGGAATGTTGTTGGTATGGACGGTACCCGTGGATTTGGCTCGCCCTGGAGTGTGATTGATTGGTGGAGGGGGAGTAAAAACTTTACCATTCTGTTTGGGAATCGCCTATAATGTATCTAGCATGGAAGATACCGAGATCTCTCGGTTGTTATGGTGACAATGAAAGCATATCATCCAAAATTATTATTCATCTCTGTTTTAAAAGCTCGAGCTCTGACACCTCTGCAAATCAATGCTTCCCTCTGCGAAGGGCCTATCTTTTACTTTCTAGTACTTACCTTTATGCAAGAGTCATGGTGATCTTCACCACTTCCTATATTTTGCCTTTTTCTCTTGGCAAGCGTCATGTGTTGGGGAAAGATCCAAGCATATATGTCCATTCAAATATATTTGATCATGAATTATTATTGTTGACAATTATTTATGTGATAAATAAGTTGGGAGGCGAAACTTTAAGCCCCTGTCTTTCTTTGTGTTCGACGGATGCCATTTGCTCTAAAAATATGCTTTGAGTGTTAGCAATCATGGAAGACTATATGATAGTTGAGTATGTCGAATTTGCTAAATCAAAGCTATTACATAAACCCTTCCTGAAAATAAGATGAATTGCAATTGTTTGGTGACTGAAAGCATAGTTTGTTAGTCTATACTTTAACATGTGGATAGCTTGTTATTTCATCATAAGAAGGTTTATGAGATGAGGTACTGTTTATGATATATAATGATGCTAGAAAAAGTGTTTGGAATTATCATTGATCAAACTTGTGCACTTGCTAGCATTCACACTTCATAAATTATTTCTTTTATCATTTACCTATTCGAGGATGAGCAGGAATTAATCTTGGGGATGTTGATACGTCTCCAACGTATCTACAATTTATGAAGTATTCGTGCCATGTCTACAATAATTCTATATGATTTTTGTGTAGAAATAAAAGTTGTCGAAATGGGCTGAAAATTTAGTATGATTTTTTTGGACCAAAAGAGACCCCAAAAGCATTGGATTTGGGCCAAAAGAGCCACGAGGAGGTCACAAGCTTGCCAGGCGCAGCCACCCCCTAGCCGCGCCTAGCAGGCTTGTCACCGCCTCGTGGCACCCCTTGACGTGATTCCAACGCCAAAAAATCCTATAAATATAGAAACCTCCGAAAAGAAACCTAGATCGGGAGTTCCGCCACCACAAGCCTCCAGAGCCACGAAAAACCAATCGAGAGCCCGTTCTGGCACCCTGCCGGAGGAGGAAACCATCACCGGAGGCCATCTTCATCATCTCGACGCTCTTCATGACGAGGAGGGAGTAGTTCACCCTCGGGGTTGAGGGTATGTACCTATAGCTATGTGTTTGATCTCTCTCTCTCTCTCGTGTTCTTGAGATGGCACGATCTTGATGTACCACGAGCTTTATTGATATAGATGAATCATATGGATCTTTCCCCTCTCTATCTTCTTGTGATGAATTGAGTTTTCCCTTTGAAGTTTCCTTATCGGATTGAGTCTTTAAGGATTTGCGAACACTTGATGTATGTCTTGCGATGGGATATCCATGGTGACAATGGGATGTTCTATTTATCCACTTGATGTATGTTTTGGTGATCAACTTGCGGGTTTCGTGACCTTGGGAATCTATGCATAGGGGTTGGCACACGTTTTTGTCTTGACTTTCCAGTAGAAACTTTGGGGCACTCTTTGAAGTTTTTTGTGTTGGATTGAACATGATGAATCTGAAATTGTGTGATGCATATCGTGTAATCAAGCCCATGGGTATTTGTGGTGACATTGGAGTATCTAGGTGACATTAGGGTTTTCGTTGATGTGTATCTTAAGGTGTTATTTTAGTACGAACTCTAGGGTTGTTTGTGACACTTATAGGGATAGCTCATAAGATTGACCGGAAAAGATAACTTTGAGGTGGTTTTGTACCCTACAATAATTTCTTCATTAGTTCTCCACTATTTGTGACTTTGAAGTGAACTCTTTGTCGCACGAGAGGTATTTACATATGATTCAACTATGTCAATATTGTTGAGAGAAATTGCACCAGTGAAAGTATGGACCCTAGGCCTTGTTTCCAAGCATTTATACAATGTTTTGCTCGCTGTTCACTATTTGTTACCTTGTCGTTTTTATATTTTTAGATTACAAAAACCTATATCTACCATCCATATTACACTTGTATCACCATCTCTTCGCCGAACTAGTGCACCTATACAATTTACCATTGTATTGGGTGTGTTGGGGACACAAGAGACTCTTTGTTATTTGGTTGCAGGGTTGTTTGAGAGAGACCATCTTCCGCCTACACCTCCCATGGATTGATAAACCTTAGGTCATCCACTTGAGAGAAAATTGCCAATGTCCTACAAAACACTGCACTTGGAGGCTCAACACGAGTGTACAAGAAGAAGGTTGTGTAGTAGACATCACACAACAACAATGCAAACCGCCATGCCCACAGTAAAACGACCAAAAAACCCTTGCCAAATAGCCGAGTAGCCAGAAGGCCTCAGTAAGTGCCCCCAAAGCAACATAGCCTGCTCGGCAGCCCTGTGAGCAACCGGGTGGACGTAGCACGCACAAACGTAGCACCACGTGTGTTGCACGCGCGACTCATGTGGGGCCAATGAAACAACCCGAAACAGGTCCCACGTGCGAGGCGACGCTATGACCGCAATGCACCCTCGCCTGGTGCAATCGAACTAGCCCGATTAGGGCCGAAGACGCTAGCATGCGGGTCCGGTTGGCCGTCGTGTGCGAAGCAACGCTCGAGAGAGCTATGTCGGTCCACCCGTCATGGAGCCATGAATCTGGTTGCCCGGGTGCGCGCCATCTGGAAAAATCAGACGACTCAGAAAGCCCCGATTCACGACCGACGAGGAGCGCTCTCTCAACAACGCTTCCATCATGGCCAAAGTGGGGTTCAAGACGACTTCTTGCTCTTGCATACCGTCGAACTTGTTATTGATTTCCTCGGTCCGAGCTCCAACCTGATCCAGATCGGGACTCATTGTTGGCTACTTCTTGAGTGTATACCTTCTCCTCTTGCGCGTTCAATTTCACCATGATATCGGCACATAGGGTACATAATTTTACATAGGAACAATCCCCGAACCCTTCTCTGTCATAGCTGGTGTCGCTGCCTCGCCGCCGCGCCACTAGAAAGTGCACGAGCTTGCTTGGGTTCCTACATCAATCGTACCTTCGTTGCAGATTTGCGCTCAAATTAATATCTTGTCGCCTGCCCCCCCCCCCACGCGAAGTCGGCCGTTCTTGCCACCAGAAACGCCTCCAAGGATCGTTAGCTACCGATACCAATTGTCAGATCCCGGATGAGGATTGATAGATAACCGAACTCCCGGGGCGGAGGATCCTCGATTAATTGGGGATTTTGGCTAACCTAGCTAGAAGAACTAAAAACAGAAATGTAAAGGCTAGGGTTGGAATATTTCACTGGTAGCCACTCGCATCCACGGTGAGGGCATTTGTAATCACTTAAAACGAAAGTAACCTTGTGTTAAAAAACGAAAGTTACACTTATGGTAACCAGTAGACAAAGACAATAGGTGAAACGCTAGATATGAATCCACGGACAATCTGGGTCGTACAATCTCTTGGAGTGGTTACAACTTATAACCGTTGGGTCTTCAAAACCTGTATTGATCCGGTATTTTGATCTGAATAATCGAGCAGTTTGTCAAGCTAGACCTGCTGGGATCTAATCTAGCAAGCTCATGCGCTACTTTATTTGCTTCTCTATTATAGTGTTCGAATCTAGAAGTGATGAAGTCACAAGCATAATGAAAACAGTCATCAAAAATTGGCACCGCCGCCCCCGCCGATTGTCCTCCGTCCTGCATAGTCTCAATCACCTCCACGTTATCAGAGTTTACAATAAGGCGATTACATCCTACCCTCTGTGCCAAAGTTATACCAAATTTTAGGGCAAGGGCTTCCGTCGTCAGGACATCCGCGCAATAGTCAATCTTCTCGTTCCCTCCAGCGATAAACTTGCCTTTGATGAAACCCCTAGGAGGACAAGACCCCCCTTTCATGACAGCTTGGGGGGAATATGCTTTGGTGAAATTTGATGTGAAGGCTAGGACCCCCATTGAGATTTGATGAGCATTCTGAGTTGCCTCCTTATGCACCAACTTTCGTCTTTCCACCATAAATACCATGTTGAGACAACAATCATTTCCCGCACATTGTGATGGCCCATAATCCACAATTCTTGGTCTGGTAGAAGAAGTAAGTACTCCAAAACCGTCTCTCCCGCACGGTCCACCTCGCAAGCCTTATCAATAATATCCTCCATCCCTAGCCTTTTCCAAACCTCCCTTGCTTTGCTACACAAAAACAACATGTGATTTGTATCTTCTAACCCATGTGAGCAAGTAGGACAAATGTGCGAGGTTTTCATGTGTCTATTTGCAAGAGTAACCCGACATGGAAGTGTGCCATGTAGGGTGCGCCATATAAATATTTTGAGTTTTGTCGGACAAGCTAACTTCCATATCTTACTCCAAATAGGATTAAATGTGGATCGACCCATCCCATTAGAATAACTTAGTTTACCTCCATATTGGTGATCCCACTCCACAAAGTAAGCAGACCGAACTGAAAACATACCATTTTTCGTGTAACTCCAGGCAATGAAATCTGGCATATCATATTGTGATAGTGGAGTAGAAAGGATTCGTTATACATCAATTGTCCACATAGTTTGTTTGATCAGCTCTACATCCCAACTAATGGAGATTGGATCAACAAGATCACCCACCTTGATTAATAGATGTCTTTCCTTAGGCGTCACAATTTTCCTTGTTGCACAATTCGGTATCCAGGCATCTTCCCAAATATTTATATTTTGTCCATTCCCCACTCGCCAAATATAACCATGCTTCAGAGAATTTATACCTGCCATAATACTTTGTCACGTAAAGGAAGAGCCTTTTCTTCAGCTTGGTGTTCAACAAATCGCCATTGGGATAGTACTTGGCCCTTAGGATAGTAGCGCACAAAGAATCAGACTTATCAAGAAGGCGCCATGCCTGTTTTGCGAGTAGTGCCAAATTAAAACAGTGAATATCACGAAAACTCATTCCTCCTTTGTTTTTTGGTACGCACATTTTCCACCAGGCCATCCAATGCATCCTCCTCTGGTTCTCCTCGTCTCCCCACCAGAAATGCGCCATCGCGTCAATGATTTCTTTACATATGCTTTTAGGAATTTTAAAGACCAACATTGCATAGGTGGGTATGGCTTGGACAACCGCCTTCAGCAGGATCTCCTTCCCCCGGCAGATACTAATTTTTCTTTCCAATCACTAATTCTCTTGACAATACGTTCAATCAAAAATTGGAAACAATCTGTTCTATCTAACCCCACATTTGCAGGCAAACCCAAATATTTATCATTTAGCGCCTCAGTCATTATATCCAACGTTGTACACATTTGTTGTCTAATCTCCACTTTCATGTTAGGACTAAAGAAAATGCTAGACTTTTCAACGCTAACCAATTGTCCTGATGCCGCACAATATAAATCTAGCGCTAATTTCAGAACATCTGCATTCTGTTTGTTTGCCTTCACAAGGATTAATGAATCATCAGCAAAAATAAGGTTTGTGATTGGTGAGGCATCTCTACATACTTCTACTCCTGAAATATTTTCATTTTCCTCTGCATGTGTAAGTAGAGCATTCAACCCCTCTGTACACAACAAGAATAAATATGGCGACAACGGGTCTCCCTGTCTCAAACCCCTCGTGGGCTTAAAACTTTCACTCTCTTCCGCATTAATCCTTACTCTATATTTAACAGTTGAGACACATTCCATAATAAAACCTACCCAATTGTGATGAAAACCGAGTCTCAACGTGATCTTTTTTAGAAATGGCCACTCAACTATGTCATAAGCTTTGTGCATATCAAGTTTTATAGCACACAAACCCTCTTTGCCTTCTCTTTTATTTTTAACTGTGTGAAAACATTCATAGGCTATTAAAATATTATCCGTTATCAAGCACAAAGGCATTTTGGATGGGACTAATAATTTCAGGCACAAAGACACTTTGGATGGGACTAATAATTTCAGGCACAAAGGCTAGATTGTCAATAGCCAATGATTGGTTTGAGGAACCTCTTAATAAAATTGTATCTCTTTTCATAAATGATGTAACGATTATTGCTAATGAATAAAAGTTCGGTTTTAATTTAAAAAAAAAAGACCTGCTGGGATCTGACAGCTACCCTCTTCAGAAAAAAATAAAAAAATCGCGGGCGCTACGCGGACAGTTTGGTACCAGGACCAGGAGTCGAGCGTTGCATGAAGATTTTTCGCTGAACTGTCCCGGTCAAGGAAAAAAATATCATGGCATGGTTCCTCTATGGTACTCCCAGAAAGTGTTGAAATAATAACTACAGCGTGGGGTGGGAGCAACGGGAGCAACCCTACGGGACGAGGACAGGATCAGCTACAGTCCGCGGCACCAGGCCCCCCAGCTCCATTGACCGCAATACAGTAGACCCGCAGATGCCTCGGTGTCGGGACCCCCCTCGATCGCGCCGGCACAGGGACCGGCCGAGGGCACGAGCTACCCAGCGAAGCAACCCCGTGCGTGCGCGTGACGCCTCAGCTTGGACCTTGGAGCTCCTCCGCCATTTTTCTCCACGGCCACGTCGCGTCGGCATTCACTCGGCGGAGCGACGGGCCGGGCCGAGGGGGGACAAATGGTGTGGCGAGACCGGACCCGCCAGTCAAACAAGCTACCCCAAGACCAGAGCAGATCGCCACGCCGCTGCGGGTGCGCGCGTGACTCCCGGCCTCTGACGCCGGCCGGCGCGAATGACGAGGGGAGCGGCAGCACACGCCCCACGCCGCTGCTGACACGGGATGAGCCGAGCTCTCGCTCTGTCGCCCATGCCGGCATGCGTCCGGGCATCTGACGTCTGACCGCCGAGGCGTGTACGGTTCGCCACTGTGGTCGCTCGCGCAGCGGACGCCACTGGGCCATCCGTCCGTCCGCTGTCCCGCACGCCCCTGCTGCTGCTGTGCAGTGCTGATGGGCGGGTGTCATCAACAGCCCGCTTTGTAGCTAGCTCTTGAAGGAAAGGCTGGAGCTGCGCAATTTTTCTTTGTTTGGACAGAGCAGCGCCTGTGTGCCCATGCTACAAGGCGTGACCGTGTGGCCATCGTCAAACTGGTTTCGGTGCCGTTGCATTGCGTGATGATATTCACTACGTACTTATCTGGTTGGTTGTACCTCAGTTTGAATTTTCGCACCAACTTGTCCATGGTGCCCATAGTTACTGTGCTATGCACTCCGTGGATATATTTTTATCGAAGAGTTCCGCCCTCACACCGTAGCTTCTAGTGGTACCACCATGCCCATGGCAAAAATTTTAATCTGCACCAACGCTCACGGGACGTGGCACGATTCTCGAATCCTATTTAACTAAATAGTTGATCTCCACTACCTTTAATTGTTTTAACATGCAGTCTTCTGTCTCATCAGATGTGTCATATAAGCATGAATTACATTATTATTGAGCCCCATGCATACTCTTTGTTTACACATGATACAAAGGCCTAGACCCATAAGAAAGGTAGCAGGTCAAGTCAACGTGAAATGCTCTCTGTATCGCATTTTGAATTTATTGTTGAATGGGTGGAGGTGAGTCCAAGCTTAGAACTCCCAGCTTATAAATGGATATGCAATTGATCTTATCTTATGTTGGTTGTTACAATCTTTCGAGACAGTTATTTACCCAAAACCATCAAAACCATCACGGTTGGACCTAGGATAATAGCTTGATACCATATTTGAATTAGGGCATTAAAAAACACCAGTTCCGCGTCTAATGCGTAATGTGGAACACTGATTTTCAAATTTGGCCGCAAAAACAACAAAACCGACAGGTGGAGCCCACCTGTCGGGATGGCGTGGCGTGGCTTGACGGACGCCGTTAGACAACGACATACGACCGTTCTCGAGTCTTGTATTAGGTCTAGCCGTCCACTCTTTTCACTTGTCTCCCCCTTTCCCCCGATCTAGTTTTCCTCCCGCGCTCCCATGGCCACCAGCTCCTGCGACGACGACAGCCACAAACTCGATGGCGGCGGTGCGAGTTCTTCCGGCCGCAAGCGGCGACGCCCGCAATGGTTCACCATTGGCCTGTTCGGCCCCTTTAATTTACACTATTATTGAGCCCCATGCATACTCTTTGTTTACACATAATACAAAGGCCTAGCTGACCCATAAGAAATGTAGCAAGTTAGGTCAACTTGAATGCTCTTGATCTCGCATTTTGAATCTACTGTTCAAGGGTGCAGATAAGTTCGAGCATAGAAATGAATATCCGATTGATCTTATTCTATGTTGGTTGTTACAATCTCTTTAGATAGAGTAATTTACCACAAAACTATCACAGTTGGGGTTAGGGGTAGCAACTTGGTACCACATTTGAACCAGGACACAAAAAACCATTAGTTCTGAGCCTAATGCGTAACGCGTATGTAGGATCGAAAGTAGTGCTAGAGGTGAGTGATTAGATTACTTGACCAAGTAAAAATCCACTTTCTCCCAATTTTAAGCGTAGGCAGATTTTAACATTCATAGCAAGTCGAGTACACCCTACACATGCATGTCTATGAGTATAGCAGTGGAAAGTAAAGACGAGCATGTAAGTAAAGGAAGGGTAGGAAGGTCAAACGCAATTGGAGACACGATGATTTATCCCCTCGTTCCGATAGGTGGTGCTATCGTCTGTCCACGTTTATGGAGTCTTTAACCCACGAAGGGTAACGGTCGCGAGAGTCCACGAAGGGCTCTACCCACGGAGGGTTCCACGAAGAAGCAACCTTGACTATACCATGATGGCCTATGTCCATGGGGGACTAGCCTAACTCGGGATAGATCTTCACGAAGTAGGCGATCTTCTTGCCCTTACAAACTTCTTGGTTCACTCCACAACACGAAGTAGGAGACTCCCAAGCAACACCGAACCAATCTAGGAAGCACCACACTCCAAAAGGTAATAGGCTCGATAATGTCGATGAACTCCTTGCTCTTGTGCTTCAAGATGATAGACTCCTCAACACACAATCACTCTCTCATAGCTTTGGCTATGGTGGAAGAGATTGATTTGGTGGAAAACAACTTGGGGAGGCTAGAGATGAAGATTCATATGGTTGGAATGGAATGCATGATCTCAATACATGAGTAGGTGGCTCTCTTTCAGAAAATCAGTAGGTATGAGTGGGGAACTGTTCTGAGTGCTTCTCTTGCGAGTAGGTGGTGGTGGAGGGGTATATATAGGCATCTCCAAAAATCCAACCATTACACCTAATAAGTCAGACTCGGTGGAACCGATGTGTTAATCTCGGTTGTACCGAGTTGCCTCAAAGGTAGCAACTTTTGAATCTCGGTGAGACCGATACATAAAACTCGGTTGCACCGATAAGGTGACCAACGGTCAGATTGCCAAACTCGGTGACGCCGATTCAACAAACTCAGCTGGATCGATTTTGTGAATTTGTGTAACATGAAGTTGGCAACCCAAACTCGGTGGCACCAAAATGGAATCGGTTGCATCGAAGTGGCTAGGGTTTGGCTGAGTTTGTGTGAGGCTAAGAATCGGTGGCACCGAGTGGAAAGTGTTGGTTGCACCGATTTTGGATATTTGGCTTTGGATAGACTTTTGTGGAAGAGCTTGTGGGTGAAAGTGGTGACTATCACTTGTGCACGTATGAGCATTTTGTTCACCAACAGTACCTTACCCCATTTTAATAGTATTGGCTTTCCTATGGACTCAAAGTGATTTCTCACAAAGTAAAATGTAGATTCCTCTTGCTTGAAGCTTTGTCAATCTATTTCCTTGCATCTTGGGGTATTCCACAATCCTTTTGCCAACCCATCATTGAACTTTTCCTGAAACATGCTTCGTGGAAACATTAGTTCAATGACGTATATGTTTTTATTAATTACCAAAACCACCAAGGGAGCAAATGTGCTTTCAATCTCCCCCTTTTTGGTAATTGATGACAACATATAGATCAAAGCTTTGACATATGATATAATCAATGGATATAATCGTTGCTTTGAGAAGTATGTGATAAGCAAGAGCTCCCCCTAAACTTGTGCATTATTTTTAAATTTGCGTTTGAATGCAAATGCACAATCGATTAGGTACATGGGGCACTTATTCCATGTCACATACATCTTGGTGGTGTGCGAGAGTAATAAGAGTTAATATCATAGCACAACACATCAAGCAAAGTGAATGATCATCTCATAATCATCAAAAGGATAGGAAATAGTAGAAACACACATTAAAGCGTATGATCAAACACGAACGAAAGTATAACACATCCAAACCAAAAGACCAAATGTTTTTAGAACAACAATAAAAACCAAACACTCTCTCATTCGAAGCCTAAAGATCTATATACAACTTCTCACCCTTTGGCAACAAGTTACCAAAAAGTTCAAAGAGATATAGCTAATCGTCCTTCTGCGGCTGATCTCCTCCGATGGTCGATGTCGGAGTCGAGAGAACTGCGTCGGCGAAGACCTCTGCTGATGTCCTGGACGGAGTCAGAGTAGCAACTGGAGGCACTAGAGGAGCTGATGGAGCTTAAGTTACTATGGCTGGAGCAGAAGATGAAGGCCTCGTCTTCGGAGCTGGCACTATAGGTGTCCTGGCCTGTATCCTGAACTAGGCAGTCGTCCTGACAGGTGCACTATCCTCCTCATCCTCAAAAGAATCAGATTCTGAAGAGGTGCGACGGATAGGAGCTTCATCTACTTCCTTCTTGAGCTCATTGATGGTCTTGGTCAGCCCATCCACCTTGTCGTTGAGAGTCTTCACTCTGTCCTCAAAGATGTTCACAAGGATTTCCTGTCTATCCAGTATGCTTTTGATGTCCTTCTTCATGTCCATGACTGTAGAGATCAAGAGATCCATCCGCTCGTTCCTGGATCTAGGGACCTAAGCACTAGTGGCTCTAGCTGCCTTTGCCTGTGCCTGTGCCTGAGATGCAGCTGATGTGGGATGGTCTGAGTCCATCACCACAACGTTGTCCCTTGAAGTCTGGCTGTAGGGGAAAGTGGGGTCTGGCCAGAGCAAACATGTGCTTCTCAAGTTTGGAGTTGGTGAGCATCTGAATATAGGGTGCATAGCAACATGAGCCCTTCTGATTAGCAACAACCCTCTTCACAGTCTACTATCAAGTCCATCACTCGTATCTTGGTATGTCTATCAAGATGGATCAGCATGTTGATTGAATGGCCTCGAATCATCTTCTCAACTCCAGACTTAGGCATCAATGTATGCCTTAAGACGGTGGTCATGGTACGGAGGCCAGCCTCGAGGAAGTAAATAGATCCTAACTTGTGTGATTTCAAGTTAGCAGCAGGGATAGCATTGTACATATCCTTCATGGCATCATGGCTCTCCTTGGATTCAGAGTAGACATCCAAGTCACCATATTGCACCTCTGGGAATCCTAATATGGTAGCCCATTCATCAACTGAAGACTCGTATCTAGCTCCTTCTGTCATCCACACTATCCTGCCATCTCCATAGAAGTGAGCAGTGGAGTATAATTGCATAATCATCTCGTCATTCCAAGCAGTGAACTCTTTGCCAACAAACTCATCTAGGCCAATGCAATGAAAGTTGTCTTAAACATTGGGAAAGTAATCTTCATTAGCCTTGATGTACTTCTAGTCAACGTATCTCATATCGCTTACAGTTGGACTCTTGTCAAGCAAGATTGTCTCATAAAAATCTTGTTGTTCCTTGGTGTAAAACCTATAGTCCACATCTTTTTTTCTCCTCTGGGCATATGGATCAATAGCTCTCCATGCCCTCAGACCAGAATCCTTCCTTTTCTTCATGTCGTCAGCAAGTGGATGGCTGGCATTGTGTTCAGGAAGATGAGGTCTAAGCTTCATCAAAGAAGCCATAGCATCATCACCGGCTTCTCTGAAAGTAGATCCTTTGTTCTTCTCAGCAGCTGGAATGTCTCTAGTAGTCCTCTTGGACTTCTCTACAACAGCTTTCTTAGGTGCAGACTTGGTGCTCTTGGAGGAACCTGGCTTTGGCATAGCATCTGCCAACACCTTCTTCTGCTTTTTCTTGGGAGGGGCCTTGACAACATGCTCTTCCTCTTCCTCCTCCTCCTCCTCCTCCTACTCAGCAGCACCAGCAGCCTCCTCTGGATCCTCATACCTTGAGGTAGGCCTGCCAACAACGCGAATGATCCTCTTCCTGGTCTTCTTTTCCCCTGCCTTCTTAGGCATAGACTTCCTTGGGGGCTCAATTGTCATGGTAGCCCTAGCACTCTCAGGTGCTCTCATAGTCTCTAGAGGTGCATATGTCTTGCTGACCACCCTCCTGGATGAGGTGGCCTAATTGGTTGACTTCTTGGCAGCTTTCTCTTGCTTCTTAGCAAGAACCTCCTCTGACACAAAATCTTAATCATCCTCATTTGAATTCAGTCTTTTCCTAGTCCTTGTAGCAGCTTTAGGCAACCCATGAGAGCTTGAGGTGCCTGGATCTGAAATGAGTTGGACCCAGGGCTAGTGCCTGAACTCATGTCAATGTTCTGCTCCTACAAGTTATGGCTGACCTCTGAACCTGATATACTGACCCTGTGAATAGAGTATAGAAGAGAGGAATAGGATAAGTCATCACAAAATGCAAAGTTTTTGAAAGTTTGAACAAAAGATTCTCAAGGTTTGCATTCTGTCACATGAAAATCGGTAGAGGCGAAGCAAAAAAATTCCGTGCTACCGAGACTGACTTTCTCATTAACAGAAACTTGGTACTCCTTTCGGTGAGACCGAAAAGGAGTACTCGGTTTCACCGAGATAGTTCTCAACAGCAGAGAGGGCAAATTTGTGACACCGATTTGTTCACTTCGGTTCCACCAAGTTTCATCGGGCGTACGGCAAACCCTAGAAAATCAATTGTTCGCTATCTAATGGAAGTTTCTTGTGGATGGAACGATCTCAATTAGTGGCTAGATGATAAAGAGACCCTAATGTGCAAGAATAAGAAGGTGGAGCACAAGAGGGGGCCGAATGCATACACTAACTTGGCGATGGATTCGCTACGGTTGTGACGATATAAGAAGATTTCGTCGACGGTGGCGATTCCCAGCGGCGGAGACGCTCGGGGAGGCAAGGCGATGACCAAGGGTCTTCGAAACGGTAGCTTAGGGTTTTGGGGCGCGACGTTTGAATATTGAATTTCGAAGTGTTGGGGTCCACATCATATATACCCTTTACTGTCGGTGATGCCGATTCTAAATTTTCGGTGTTACCGAGTTTCTCAACTATCAACTGATAGGGAAACTCGGTGTAACCGAGAATATGGAATTGGTAGTACCAAGATTGAAAACCAGATCAACCCTAGGCATTCATGAGACCGAGATGCACTTGGGAGGTTTTAATGGTCAATCCTTTGTCGATACGGAACTCCGATTGCTCCTCACACAGAGAGATCAAAAAGTACTTGTTCAAATTTTGTGATGCAGCATGAATAGAATATGAGGTGAGAAAGCATAGATAACTAGAGGAGTGGTCCTAGGCATTCTTGTATATCCAATTGGTAAATGAAAAATCAAGAGCCAAATAGCAACAATTGGATATCCTAGAATGAGTGAATAAATGCAGACCAACATGCTCACACAACAAGATGTCAAATGAAAACATGGCAAACATGCACATACACAATAGCATCTAAGAAGCACTTTGGCGATGATGGAGTCATCTATATATGACTATATTGACTTAGGAGCCAAGTAAGAATACTTGATCATAGGTCATACTCATCGTTTAAGCACAAGTGGGGTTACCACTTTTATGCAAAGCATTTAATGTTGTCACATACTATGAGATGTTTTGACTGAAGTCTTAGAGTAAATCTCCCCCTTGATGTGACATCCCCCCATAGGAGGGATAAACTAACCTTGGGTTTTGTTGATGAAGACTTCATGTAGGTGAAGTAGTGGTGGATGCTCAAAGTTCATGAAGATCACCATCAGTTGGGAGCATCCTTGTTGTTTCATTACTCTTCTCAGCTACATGGGTTAGTCCCAACACACAAGAGACAAATACAAGGATATCTATGGACATGGAGTGCAAAGAATATATGATGATGTCCATTGATTTTTTGATTACCTTGTCCCTTGCTTACCTTTGAGGGAATGTGTGACTCCTTGAACTATTGCATGATATTGATGTTGATTGCAACTAGTTCTTGCCAATACTGAATATGAGTGGATTTCATTGGCGGAGTCACCCCTCAAGAATTTCTCTAGTTCTTCTTCTTCGGGACCCACATCAAGTTGATGGGGATCCTTGGTGTTGAACTAGCACTTCTCCTTTTGAGGAACAAACTTGGGATTGGGGTATTGACCTTCTTCCCATTCAACTCCATTAGCGTTGGAGTAGCAAACACCATGGTTCTTCCGGTATCCTCCGTGCTTGTGTACAATCTCCTCAAATTGTTTCCACCCGGCAAGACTCTTGTAGATACCTTTCTCTATAATCCCTTTCAAAAGTTCATTTTCTTGCTCAAGTGTAACTTGGCTAAGAGAAGACTTAGTGGGATCAATAGAACTACTAGAAGAAATATCATTGTATTTGTCATTTTTATTGCTACTAGTTAAAGAGCCTTTCTTGCCTTTGTTACTATATTGCTTAGTATTAACATGTGGCATGAACGTAAACAAGAGAAGTCATTTGGCTAGATAAGAGGAAGTCTTCTTTCAAAGATCGTCATTGATAGCTTTAAGGAACTCATGCTCTTGCTCTAAATTGAGCTTCTCGAAGCGGAGCTTCTCATGTGTACCTACAAGCTCTCTATGATCTTTGTAGAGTAGACTCGTGAGCTAACTTAAGAGTTTTTAGTTAGCTAAGTCGAGAGAGGACCGCTAAGTCGAGAGCTAAGCGATAATTCTTAGAAAAAGCTCTTCCACCCGGTTTTTACAGGAATCATGATGAAGATCTAAAATTGATTGGTGTTTGTCATATTGAATCTTTGTTTAATTCTCTGAATATTAATGATAAATGGACTGGAGATGAGTCAATTTTAATTGAGGAGCATCCCGTTTGCTTGGAGAGTGATGATTTTGATGCTAAAACTGAAAAGGTGGGTTTGGAGAGGTCAAAACATTAACTAGTGATGTGCCCACTATCTTGTATTAAAAGGACTTTAATTATGACAAATACTCTTTGTTAGAATGTATTTTCTTTCTGCAATCCATTATTCGCTCACCCAATGCATATGAACAAAACCAAGCTTTTACCGAACATATAGTAGAAGCCATGATAAAAGGTTATGATGCAAAACTTGAACTTGAAGCTTCTATTCCTAGAAAATTGCATGATGAGTGGGAACCTAATACCAAAATAGAGATAAATAAATATGAATGCAATGCTTTGTGTGACCTTGGTGCTAGTGTTTCAACCATACCTAAAACTTTATGTGATGTGCTTGGTCTCACTAATATTGAAGAGTGTTCCCTAAACTTGCATCTTGCGGATTCTACCATCAAGAAACATTTAGGTATAATTAATGATGTGCTTATTATTGCAAACAAAATTATGTGCATGTAGATTTCATTATTCTTGATATTGATTGCAATACTTCTTGTCCCATAATACTTGGAAGGTCATTTTTACGAATTATAGGTGCAATTATTGATCTGAGAGGGGGAAACATAAGGTTCCAATCCCAATTAAATAAAGGAATGGAACATTTCCCTACGAAGATAATTAAACCACCTTATTAATCAATAATGAGATCCACTTATGGGATGAGTGTCAAAGACGACAACACTTGAAACTATGCATTATGCCTAGCTAGGGGCATAAAACAATAACGCTTGTTGGGATGCAGCCCAATTTGTATCTTCAATTTTTTTTAATTTCTGTTATTTTGTGATAACATGATTGTTTCCTTTGCAATGATTATTATTTTATATTTTAATTAGTGTTGTGCCAAGTAAAGCCTTTGGAATGACTCACAAGATGAGTAGAAACGATGCTGAAACAAAACAGAAACTTTGACTAACGTATAGGAATTTTCATTTTTTTACTGGAGCCTGATAATGATCTAAATTTTTTACACAATATTTAAATACAAATTCTTTACGTTTTCTTAATTTTCATGATTTTTAGAGTTACATAAGTATGGTCTCTTTACATATTTCTACACATTGTTCTATTTTAGACATATTTTGTTTTGCTTACATAGTTTGTTTGTTTTGATTATGCTATGAATTGTATCGAGAGGTATAAGCCATGGAAAAGTTAGAATACAGTACCTATTATGCAAAAATGAATTAATAATCAATTTATAACAGTACCTAAAGTATGCAATATGTTGCTTATACTAACGGATCTCACGAAGTTTTGTTGAGTTTTGTGTGATTGAAGTTTTCAAGTTTTGGGTGTGATCACAATGGACCACAGAATAAGGAGTAGCAAGAGCCTAAGCTTGGGGATGCCCAAGGCACCCCAAGTAATATTCTAAGTAAG
This sequence comes from Hordeum marinum, assembly GCA_022496015.1. NCBI lineage: Eukaryota > Viridiplantae > Streptophyta > Magnoliopsida > Poales > Poaceae > Hordeum > Hordeum marinum. Next base: position 380,478,900 of record CM039675.1, read on the forward strand.
AATCAAACGTCTAAGCTTGGGGATGCCCCGGAAGGCATGTGTGTTTGGAGCTACATTTTTATTCATCACATGATATGTGTTTTTCTTGGAGCATCGTTTGATTTTGTTTGCCTTTAAATCATTATGTCACATTCATCATTTTGTAGACACACCCATTTGAGAGAGACACACCTTCGTCATAATTTGCTAGAATACTCTATGTGATTCACTTATATCTTTTGAGCTTGACGGTTGCTCTAGTACTTCACTTAAATCTTTTTTAGCACACTGGCGTGTAGATTTTATAGAAATAATATGCTCTAGTTCTTCACTTATATTAGTTTGAGAGATGAATAAATAGTGACGGTAATTTGCATGGGTCATAAGACTAGTCCAAAAATAAGAGGTATTCAATGAGTGATAATCAAAACAATCATGTAGCACATATAGAGAAATTTTGTGTTAATGACATTAATGTAGTAATATGAAAAAGGTGTGAGTCCACAATTTTTTATTCGTAGAAGTGTCAAGATTAAAAGGTGTTAACTTGATATTCATCTAAAACTTAAATAGGCATGGTGACTATGTGTAAGCATTTTTATTCCTCGTTGAAATTCTAGTGTTGTTTCGAGTCGGGGGCACGCGATGGTTAACTCCTACCAACCTCCTCCCTTGGGGCATGCTAGGAGTACTTTGATTTGTGATAAAACTAACAAAACTTTGCAATAAGTATATGAGTTCTTTATGACTAATGTGACACCATGAACATACGCATCCTCACCTTCTCATATTTGCTAGCCTCTTCGGTACCCTGCATAGCCCATTCTCACCTCAAGGATTGGTGCAACTTTCGTCGATGCATCCAAACCCCGTGACATGATATGCTCTATTGCACATAAGCCTCATTACATATTCCTAAAAACAGCCACCGTACCTACCTATCATGGCATTTCCATAGCCATTCCGAGATATATTTTCATGCAAATTCCATCGTCACTTCACATGACTAGTTTGTTCATCATCATATTGCTTTGCAGGATAATATAGAGCTGACATAGTATTTGTGGCTAAGCCACTGTTCATCATGTTTTGATACATGTCACACTAGATCATTGCACATCCTGGTACACTGTCGGTGGCATTCATATAGAGTCATATGTTCCTATCAGTTCTTCATATTGAGTTGTAAGTAAATAAAAGTGTGATGATCATCATTATTAGAGCATTATCCCAGATAGGAAAGAATGATGTAGACTATGATTACCCCACAAGTCGGGATGAGACTCCGGACGAAAAATAAATAAAAACGGGGGAAGCCCAATGAGCTCACGATATAAAAAAATATGAATAGGGAGGCAAAAAAAGAGAGAAAAGCCCACCATGGAAAATAAATAAAAAAGAGAAGGGACTTTGCTACCATCCTTTACCACACTTGTGCTTCAATGTGGTACCACGTTCTTCATATAGAGAGTCTCTTGTTTTGTCACTTCCATATGCTAGAGAGAATTACCTTTTCATATAATAAACCTGGCTTGTATATTCCAATGACGGTCTTCCTCAAATGCCCGAGGTCTTCAGGATCAAGCAAGTTGGATACACCCCACTTAGCTTCAGTTGAGCTTTCATACACTTATAGATCTAGTTCATCATTTGCATGGCAATCTCTACTCCTTGCATTGACACCTATCGATGAGCATAATCATAGCTCGTTGGTATGCCTCTATCTTCTCCACTTTTTACCCCTTTGATATCTACCATCATATTCTATTCCACCTATATGCTATGTCCAGTGGTTCACGCTCATGTATTGCGTGAAGAATAAAAAGTTGATGCATATTGAAAAAGTATGATACAATTGCCTGACTTGGACACCACGGTGATTAACATTTGTATATATGTGGTGAAGACGGAGTCATGCCTTGCTAATATAATAACATGAGTAGGGGTAAACATTCTTTTAGGATTGTATACTTTGAAAAATCAATGATTTTTTTATTATACTTATAAATATTACTATATTGTTGTTTGTTAATTCATCATTTTTCAATGAGCATACATACAAAAGTCTACATATGGGTAGCATGCCAAATCAAACATCCTGTTTTTATCATTTACCTACTTAAGGACGAGCAGGAATTAAGCTTAGGGATGCCGATACGTCTCTAACGTATCTATAATTTTTTATTGTTTCATGCTAATATATTATCATTCTAGGATACTTTTTGGGCATTTTTACCAATTTATAATAGTTTTGAGCACTGAGCTATTGACCCAGTGCCCGGTGCCAGCTGCTGTTTTCAGCGTGTTTTTTACTTTTCCGGTTTATAGTACCAAACGAAGTCCAATTTCCATGGAACTTTTGATGATTTTTTCTGGACCAAAAGAAGACCTGGAAGCTTCGGGAGGAGGTCGGGAGAGCCACGAGGGCCCCAGAAGCCAACATGGCACGTCACCGAGGGGCGCCCTGATGGCTTGTGCCTCCCTCGTGCGCCTCCCGACGCTCCTCTCTGGCCTATAAATTCTCATATATTCTAAAACCCTAAAAGCAATCCCGAAACACTTTTTCTGCCTTCGCAAGTCTCTATTCCTATGGGAGGCCATCTACACCTCCGTTTCGGCACCTTGCTAGAGGGGAGATCAATCACGGAGGGCCTCTTTATCAACCTTGATGCCCTCACCATGATGTGTGAGTAGTTTACCATAGACCTACGGGTCCATAGGTAGTACCTAGATGGAAATCTCTCTCTCTCTCTCTCGATCTTCAATACAATGTTCATCGCATCTTTGCCTTGATATATCCAATGTAATCCCTTTGTATGGTGTGTTTGTTGGGATTCGATGAATTGTGAGTTTATATTCATGAAAAATATTTGAGTCAAAGCTGAATACTAAGATTCTTATTTGCATGATCATCATAGCTTCATAATACTCTCCGATCTATTGAGATAGTTTGGCCAACTAGATTGATATTTCTTCGGTGGGAGTGGTGTGTTCTAGTAGGTTCAACCTGACGAGTTTCTATATCCCAGTGATAGAAGGGGACAAGTTGTGTCTTTGTGTTGCTGGTACTAAGGATAAAACGATGGGGTTTATTCATATTGATTGAGTTTAATTTATCTATACCATGTCATCGTTCTTCAAGCATTACTCTGTTTTACTTAATACTCTAGATGCATGCTCGGTAGATGTCGATGAGTGGAGTAATAGTAGTAGGTGCATACAGGAGTCGGCCTATTTGCTTATGGACGTGATGCCTACATATACATGATCATTGCCATGAAATCTCATAACTATTCTCGTTTTTTATCAATTTCCCAATAGTAATTTGTTTACCCACCGTATGCTATTCTTATGAGAGATGCCACTAGAGAACTCTACGCCCCTAGGTCTATTCACTTATATATTCACAAACGTTATCATTACTTGCTTTTATCTATTTTATTTTATTTTATTTTGCAATTTATAATTATCTATAATTATCTACACAACTCACATGCTTGCAAATAACGAGATCAAGGGGATTGACAACCCTCTTGCTAACGTTGGGTGCAAGTTGTTTGTTCTTTTGTGTGCAGCAGCTGAAGACGGTTGAGGATTGGTATTCCTATTGGTTCGATAAACCTTGGTTTCATAAAAAAGGGAAATACTTACCCACATTGTGCTACGATAACCCGTTCCTCTTCACGGAAAACCCAACGCAAATCACAAGTATCAATGATCATTATAGCTTTGTAATGCTCTCCGATCTATTAAGATAGTTTGGTCAACTAGATTGATATTTCTTCAGTAGGAGTGGTGCATTGTGGTAGGTTCAACCTGACGAGTTTCTATGTCCCAGTGACAAAGTAGGGGACAAGGTACGTCTTTGTGTTGCTGTTACTAAGGATAAAACGATGGGGTTAATTCGTATTGATTGACTTTACTTTGTCTACGTCATGTCATTGTTCTCCAAGCATGACTATTTTACTTAATACTCTAGATGCATGCTGGATAGCGATCGATGAGTGGAGTAATAGTAATAGGTGCAGGCAGGATTCGGCCTATTTGCTTATGGACGTGACACCTATATACACATGATCATTGCCGTGAAAATCGCATAACTATTCGCTTTTCTATCAATTGCCCAACAGTAATTTGTTTACCCACTGTATGCTATTTCTATGAGAGATGCCACTAGAGAACACTACAGCCCCCAGGTCTATTCACTTATATATTTACAAACGCTACTATTACCTTGCTGCCATTTACTTGCTTTTATTTTATTTTGGAATTTACAATTATCTACACAACTCACTTGCTTGCAAATAACGAGATCAAGGGGATTGAAAACCCTCTTACCGGTGTTGGGTGCAAGTTGTTTGTTCTTTTGTGTGCAGCTGGTGAAGACGGTTGAGGATTGGTATTCCTATTGTTTCGATAAACCTTGGTTTCATAAATGAGGGAAATTCTTACCCACATTGTGCTGCGATAACCCGTTTCTCTTCATGGAAAACGCAACGCAAATCACAAGTATCAGATTCTTACTAGGGTAGAAGGTGAGTGGCAAGAGCTTTGGTAAAACTTTGAGCTCAAGGAGAAGAGTAGAAGTGGTCAAGACAGTGGTTTTACCAAATCACCAGAAGATGTTTGATGCTGGTTTGGGCAAGATAAAATGCTCTCTTTGCTATGAGATTTGACACGATCAAATGATAGATATAAATGAGGTTGACCGCCAAGTTTTAGCTCATTTGAAGAAAGTTGCCAATGCAAACTTTATAAACCCTAGAAATCATCAGAAATGGGTTTATTTAGATCTAGCCATGCTAATCTATTATCCTTGATGCACCACTTGGTTTAGTCATAATTTGGGGATTAGATCATGCCCACAAAGTTTGAGATCAAATGGAGAAACTTGACAATGCAAAGTTGCTCAAATTTGGTTCCGGACAAAGAGGGTTTGGGGTCATTTGGTGAATCAAAACTATTGGTATTGAGATAAAACTTGGCAACATCATCACATATGGCATATGGGACGTGTTGAATTTTTCCTGGATTTTTTGGAAAATATTTCTTATAGAAATATTTCACATACTTCAATTATCCAGAAAGGATTTTGGAAGGTTTTTTCGAATATTTTTAACATTACCATGTGTTGAAACTCTTATATATGAAAAATATATGTCCATTGAGTTTCCCTAAATTTTCTCAAATATTTTGGAAACATAAAAATAATTTTCCCTTATAAAAGACCATTTCTGGCCTGAGATAAAGGAATTTAAATAAAATACAAAAATAACTTTTAAAAATATATTTTTGTGGTTTTGGGAAGTCTGACACATAGTAGGATCCAAATAAAATATTCGAGGCAAAATAGTTTCCCTAATTTGAGGACTTGTAGTACAAACCTCAATTCAGTGGGTTTTGAAAACCTAAATCAAATAAAAGCTTTTTGGGCAAAATACTAACTTGTAAAAAAAGTTTGAGGTCCTATACATGGCATGATCATTGGGAAAAGAGTTGGATCAAGGAGATGAGTTTTGAGAGCAAGAGGATTTTTGTGAATTAAAACACAAGCAAGCAAACAAGCAAATAACAATCAACTCAAGCATAATCAAGGACACAAAAAGTTTTAATTGATCCAAAATTTTGAACTCATAACCATAGCAAAGCGGTACAAACACATGGTGTGACACAAGGGCGAGCACTGGAGTTGAGAAGAGAACGTACGATCGCCAACACCCGCCAGGATGAGTTTCGATACCGAGCTCCTACACACCCAGTTTTTTTATAGATGAGGTTATGGAACATCGGTTTCCAGAAGGGTTTACATCCATCAATATTGATCAATATGACGGCATGACTGATCCTCCCATCTGGATAGAAGATTTTCGTCTACACATTCACATAGCCCGAGGCGATAATCTTCACGCCATTAAATATTTGACCCTCAAGCTCAAGGGGCCGACACGACATTGGCTCCATAGACTCCCCAAAAATTCTATTGGAAGATGGGAGGAGCTTGAGGAGGTATTTAGTGGCAAACTTCTAGGGTACCTACTTTCTTCCCCCGAAAACCGATGACCTTAGCCACATCGTCAAAAAGGAGAGCGAGTCAACTCAGAAATTCTGGAACCGGTTCTTGACCAAGAAGAACCACATAGTTGACTGCCCAAACGCCAAGGCCATTGCAACATTTAAGCATAGCATTCGGGACGAATGGCTATCCCGACAACTCGGGCATGATAAACCGAGGACCATGGTGGCGCCCACTTTGTTGATGACCCGCTTTTGCATGGGCGAGGACAACTGGCTAGCCCGTAGCTCTCATAGGAGCAAACCCGACACCTCGAAAAGCCAAGACGGGAACGGCAAGCCCCGGCGGAATAAACACAAGCACCAAAAAAAGAACAGCGACAGTGATGCCGAGGACCCATCAGTCAACGTAGGGTTCAGTAGCTCACGGGGTCGACCTAAAAGGAGACCCTTTAAAGGGAATAAGGATGGCCCAAGCTGTGGCATCCCAAGTGATATCCCTACCTTATTTGGCATGTAACCCCATGTGTGAACCTTGTTTCATGATCTATGAGGTGTTTGGTTGCTCCTTGCCGTTCTATGTGTTTGCATTCATGCATCATTCTCATTTCAACTCTATATGCATGTTGGTTTCTTGTGCTTGCTATGATGTATGGTGGTGAGGTGTGGTTTTGTGATGTGTAAGATGTTTGTGAGTGATTGGATCTATGGGTGCAACTATTCCCTTCCCCTCTCTTTTTCCTTTGCAACATCCCCTCCAAAACCCCTTTTTCTCCTATTATTTTCATCTTCAGAATTACGTTTTTTTAAAAATTGTTTAAAAAATGTTCATGAGGTGGCCACAAGTGTTTTATGAAATGTGAGTATGTTAGATTTACTGCTTGGGGTTTGTTTGAATTGTGTTTTAAATTAACAGGAGCTGTCATTTTAAATATTAAATGAAATACTTGTTTTATACTTCAACTTAATATTTTTAACAATAAGTGCACATTATTTCCTCCTCAGAATTTTGTTTTGTTTTGCTCAAAACCCTTTTAATTTGCTCTGGGAATTAACTTGATGGTGGCTGGTTTAATTAAATGGAAAACCCCTTTTATTTCTCTGGTTTTAGAGTGTGTGTGTGAGAGGACACTGGGCCGTGGCCCAACCCAGCTGGCACAATGGCCACCTGCCCCGTTCCCTTTCCTCCGTCAGCTAGCCGAGAGGGTGAGAGAGCAAAGTGCGTGAGCGCAAGCGCCGTCGCTATCGCCGTTAGCAGCTCAGACGTCGAGGGCCCCTTCAAATAGAGTGTGGATCCCTAAGGTTTCATCCCTCCTCTCTTCTCCCTCCGTCGCCGCCGCTTTCCCCTTCTCCCTCCTCCTCCTTCTTCCTCTGTTCTTCTTCTTCTTTTCGGGTTCCGAGAAAGAGGTAGGTTTAGAGTGAGGCAGGGGTCGACGGGCTCGTCGCCGGTGCCCCTCCGATGTAGCCCCGATGCCTTCAAGATGGTCCGCGGAGAGCCGCTACCATCCGCGTCCCGTTCCTGGTGCTAGGAGGAGAGGAGCTCCTCCTCTGCGGTGCCGTGTCGCCATCGTCCGAGCGCCCCTGCTTCCCCTCCGTCGCCGCCGCGTCCCCGAGCATCTTCTTCCCCTTCGTCTCGCCGCGTCCGCGTCCCCAAGCCTCAGGAGACCCCTCGGTGAGCAGCCGGTCCTCCGTTGTCTCCTCTCCTTGCCGTAGCCCGTGCCTCGCCGCCGTAGTCATGGTCACCGCCGGTCAGAAGGAGCAGCCTTGCGCTCACCTCCATTCCCCCTCGCCGCGAGACGAACACGAGAATAGAACCCCCGTAGCTCCCCGCGTCGAATCAACCCGTTCGTGTCGCTAGAGATGCCCTGTAGCCGCCGTATGGTCGCCGGACTTGCCGCGCTTTGCTATGTCGCCGTTGCACTTCTTCAGATTCCAGTCTCGACAGGTTTTGCTAGTGTGTGTGTGTGTGTGTGTGTGTTTAAAACAGTCCATGTCCCTCCTCTGTTAAGCAAACGGCGCGTAGTGCAGTGGTGGCCGACTCGTTCGGTGACCAGGAGGTCAGGGGTTCGACCCCCGAACCCTCCTCTTTCTTTTTTTGTGCGTTTTCTTTTTCTTTGTTTGTTTTTCTTTCTCTCTTGCTTATTTGTATGTGTGTGCACATGTACATGTGTGAGTGTGGTTTATCTTTTATTTTCTAGTGTGTGAGTGTAGGGAGTGTAGTGCATATGTGTGTATGCACATATGCATGTGTTGGCATATATCTGTGTGTGTTGTTTCCTTGTCATGTGAGTGAGTTCATATGCATATATGTGTGTGAGTGTGTGTGTGTGGTTTTTCCATGTGAGTGTATGTGTGTGCATGTGGGTGTGTGGTGCACCATGCATGTCACATGTGTGTGTGCTCCTTGCACACCCATACATGTGTGTGTCCTTGTGGGTGTATGTGTAGTGTAGGTTATGTGTGTGTGCTTCTTGCATACACACATATATGTGTGTGAGGAGTGTACTGTGTAGGTGTGTATATGTGTATGTGGGCATACATGTATGAAAGTGCATGTGTGCCTATATACACACATGCTTGAGTGTGGTGTGCTTGTGTGTGTAGGTGTAGTGAGAGGTGTGTGTATGTTATACATACACACATGTGCTTGTGAGTAGAAGGCCATGTGTAGTTATGCATGTATAGGTGTGTGGGGTTCTTCTTGCATGTTGCTGCCATATTGTCTTTTGTCTTTTACTTGTGAATTAATCTATGCATGGTTTTAAGTTCTTGTCAACATGAGATTGCTAGTTAAAGTTGTTGGGAATGTCCCAGTATTTTTGTTATTTGTGCTAAGTCACCAGATAGGTGAGAACCATGCTGTTAGAGAGCAACTTTATGTTTCTGTTCAGCTAGCTTAAAAATGACCAAGTCTGGGAGAACTACTGTTATTGTTTTGCCATGTAGAGTTGGTTGTAGCTAGTGATGTGTTTGGAATTTGGGCATGCTCGGTGCTAGTTATTTGAAGTAGATATTGCCCTCTACCATCCTATTAATTTTCATGTCAATAGGAGCTTTCTAGCATATGTAGCTACTGCTATCAACTTGCTACTTTATAATCACAGATTCCAGAAAACTGGAATTTTCACTAAGTCCCAGAAAACTTTTTCATCATGTCATCTTGATTGCTTCTTGCTTATTGATGTGTGGATCCTTTGATGGTGGTGTAATTGGATGAGTTGATATGTGCGTTGAGTAGATTCTGTCAACATCTTGTTTGTGGCTGTAGGCTTCCTGTAGCTCCAGGTGTGAGCTGTAGAAGTTGCTATGTTGCTGTTTTGTGGCAGATTTGATGTTTTATTGTTTCGTAGATTGCGGGAGTTATAATCCATGGATTTGATTGATTCTTGAGTCTATTGTGATTGAATTTTTATCACCTGTCCAGTGGCTGCCTTGGAATGCCAAGAATCAGCCCATGGCTTGGTGATCTTGTGTTATTGCCTCCGTACCTTGTCGTGAGCGTATCGTGAGAACCGTAACTCCGTTTCTTAAGATCCTTATATGCATTTCTATCGATTTTGCATGATGCATCCATAATTCCCATGTTCATGCATGTCTAAATAACTTAACATGAAGTTATGTACAGATGCACTAATATACAAACTTGCATGTGAAACCTGACTAGTTCTGGTTGCCATGCTATAATTCTTCATAAATGATCATGCATCATTTTGATTGTGCATTGCACCTTGGTTGGAGGTTTATTGTTGCTGTTTCTCTTGGGTAGACGTGAGTGTTGATACTGAGTACGAGGACCCAGGAGAGTACCACTACGAGGATCCCGCTACTTGTTTCGCTGAAGAACCAACAGGCAAGATGACCGTACCCGGATCCCGATACTATTTTTGCTTGCTAGTTTCTCGCTCTTATCGTTACAATTGCGCTACCTACCACTTGATATCAGCCCCCATGTTGCCATGACAGCCTCTAACCTCCACATCCTAGCAAACCTTTGATTGGCTAAGTTACCGCTGCTCAGCCCTCTTATAGCATTTTAGATGCAGGTGCAGGTTGTTCCATGTGATAACTTGGATTGGATATCGCAGTATTCTGTTATTTAATTTAATGCACTTATATATCTTGGTATTGGTGAAAGGCTTGGCCTTTTGCTAAGTGATTTGTTCCGCTATTACCGCCATTAGTTCCTTGTTACCGGTGTTATGTTTTCCATACTTTGCGCTCCTAACATGCTCAGGGTTGTTATGGGGACCCCCTTGTTCATTCAGTTGAGATTAAAACTTGTCTGGCAAGACCCAACATTGGTACTACATTTGCTTAACAACTTAATAATATTGCATAGGGTCTTGCAAACCCGTGCATAATTAAACAACCCCCGGGGCAGTGCTCCTCATGAGTGTTGGTCCAATCTAGAGCCATTTGCAGGGCCAACCCGGGGCAACTCGGGAGATTTCTATCAGGCCGCCGTACGTTGTGCTTATCCGTCGTGTCCTGAGAACGAGATACGCGGCTCTTATCGGGTTCGTCGACACATCAGGTGGTCTTGCTGGATTTGTTTTACCTTTATCGAGTGTCTTGTGTGTGGAGTCTGACTTTCTTCGGGTTTACTCGAGGTGTTGGAGTTCCTTTGGAATTGCCTATGATGATCACGAGATCCGCGATCGAGGCATTCCCACGGAGTGTGGTTAATTTTGTAATGGATTAGTTGGAGCACCCCTGCAGGGTTAAATCTTTCGGAAAGCCGTGCCCACGGTTATGTGGCAACTTGGATATTTGTTTAACACCCGGTTATAGTAAACTTGAAGTAAACTCTAATTAAAATACACCAACTGTGTGAGTAACCGTGATCTTTTCTGCTCGTGAACATGATCCGAGAGAGAACATGGTGGGGTTATGACTGACGTAAGTAAGTGTTCAGAATCTCATAGAGATCATACTAGATTCGATCGTTCTTCGTAGGCCACTCATATTTATTTCATGTTGCGTAAGATAGCCACCATATATGCTTAGTGCTGCTGCAAACTAAACACTTACCCCATCCCAACCTTTAAGCTTGAATAGTCTCGATACCTGGGCACATGATAGCTGAGTCCTCTGTGGCTCACAGTTTACTACAACAATCCAGGTACAGGTTCAGATGAGTTCGTGCAGGATGATCTTACCCAGCTCCAGTGGGAGTATGACGAGGAAAGAGGCCGGATGTACGTGACATATCCGGAGGAGTAGAGGACTTGGTCGTGATCTTTGGGATAGCTTGATAGTATCATTTGCAACTTCTTTTATCATTTGATTTCATCTGTAGTCGGACCCTGTGTTCAACTTGATGTTATGAATTGAGTGACTTTGTAAGTTAGCATGTGGCGAGTGTAAGCCAACTTGTATACTCTTCTCATTCAGTATTGTATGTTGTGATAATACTATTCTTGCTAATGGCAAGATGCGCATCTATCCCTTGCGAGGCCCTCGTACCTTAAATGGATAGGCACGCATCTTGGGCGTGACAAGTTGGTATCAGAGCCATACGACCATAGGAGCCTTTGCTTGTTTGAACTTGGCCGAGTTGTGTCTAGTGAAAACTATTTTGAGTCTAGTTATATCGGAGAGTAGGATTCTTTTTACTCTCTTCTATGCTCAGGTGAGGTATTCGACTTAGGAATTTTGTTTCTACTCCTCTTCTCGCTCAAAAATTTTTAGGATCACGCGGGTATTTTGGAGTCTATATGATGCCGATGTGACAGGATTCTGTCTTGGTGCCTCCTGTCTGACTTGATTTCTTCCGGGGAGTCGAGCTCCAGGGAATGTTGGCACATCGTTATCATTCAGCTTCCTTGATATCTCAGGACGGAGAATGTTCGAAATTACTTCAATACTTATCGTGGTGAGATAAGATCGGAGTCACCCAGTACTGGGGAGGCATCCGGGGTACCACCATGGTTTAGTATCGTTGTGAGTTCGAGGATTCGAGATTAGACGAGTTTGCGGAATTTCTTGAATTATGGTGTGGAAGGTTCGGATGCAGTTGCAGCTAATTGCCTAGGGCAGGTTCCTGATTCCGCAACCCGAATCGCATAAACAAGAAAGTTTTTGGAAGTTCATAGGTGGGAAATCTTGTAGTCAGCTAGGATCATCTTCTTCAGATGTATATGGGCATGTACATTTGTTCTGAGCGCGTAGCTCAATACTTTTGTGTTATTGCAAGTGGCTTCTAATTTCTGATGATGTTATCATAAACGAAGAAGCATTCTTACTAATTTTTTAGTAGGAAGGCTATGTTGTAATTGTTCAATTTCTTTCAAGCATTTGATTCAGCTTATGTTTCATCTTATCAATGAGGTGCCGATGTGTTTTGTCCATCTTCAGGATGGCTCCACCAACTCGCAACAATCCGGGTCATGGTGAGGAGCAGACTGATGTTCCACCGCCATCCCTGCCACCGCCTCCTCCGCCTCCTCCTCCAGAAGCTTGGGAAGCTATGATGGTCGTGACCAATGCGAACACTCAGATGTTGCTCAGACTGTTGCAAGAAAGGGAGCAGGGTCAGCAAGGTTTTCAAGGCAATTTTCAGAATCAGCTTCAGTTTGCGACACTCAATCAGTTCCTTGCCAACCAGCCCAAGACTTTCACCTGTTGTGAGCAGCCTCTAGATGCTGATGATTGGCTTCGTGATATGAGTAAGCATTTTGAGTGCAGCAATGTCAGGCCAGAGGACTTTGTCAGATTTGCATCGTTCCAACTAAAGGGTCAAGCAGCTGATTGGTGGCAACAGTACAAGGATTCCAGGGGCGATCGTGTTGTTACTTGGGACGATTTCCGTTGTGACTTCAGGGCTCATTACATTCCGACAAGCTTTGTCGAGAAGATGCGTGAGAAGTTCAAGCACCTGAAGCAGGGAAGTAAGCCAGTTACCAGTACAACGTCGAGTTCCAGAATCTAGCTCGTTATGCCAAGCAAGATGTTCCAGATGATAAAGCCATGATCTATCAGTTCAGAGGTGGTCTCAAGGATGAGCTTTTGCCAGGCCTAGTTCTTCAAGAGCCTCGTGAGTTTGATCAGTTCTATAACATGGCTTTGAAGATTGAAGCAGCTCAGCTCAAGTTAGAGAACTCTAAGAAGCGTTCAAGGAATTCATATTCTTCTTCTTCCAGCTCTCAGATGGTTCCCAAGCAGCAGAAGTATTGGGCACCAAATCCTCTTCCGTTTCGTCCTCCTCATCAGCAGAAGCAGTTCGGTGGTCGTGGTTCTTCCCACCCACCCAACCCAGGTTTCCAGCAGAAGAACCAGGCATCCAAGGCTGTTCTTGTTCCTCCTCCAGGCAATGTTCGTCCGCTCTCTGAGGTGACTTGTCACAAGTGTGGTCAGAAGGGCCACTATGCAAACAAGTGCAACCAGCGGCGTCTTTCGCCTCCTCCTCCTGTCAAGCCTCCAGGCAATGCTATGGTGAAGCATAATACCAAGTCCGCAAGAGTGAATATGGTGAATGCAAAAGAGGCAGAGGATTCTTCTCAAGTGATCATGGGTAATCTCTCAGTTAATTCCATTCCAGCAAAAGTTTTGTTTGATTCTGGTGCATCACATTGTTTCATGTCCCGTTAATTCTTTGCAATGCATGAGTTTGCTTATCAAGATCTCCTTAGACCTGTGTCAGTGGTGTCCCCTAGGAAGTTAATGAATTCCAATTGCATGGTGCCGGATGTTTCTATCAAGATGGGGAATTATTCTTTTTTAGCTTCCCCAATTGTTCTCGGTAATTTCAATATTGATCTCATTCTGGGCATGGACTTCCTGGCTATGAATAAGGCTCATATTGATTGCAAAGCAAAAGAAGTCACGCTGACTCATCCTTCAGAAGATGTGATTATATTCGCGGCTCGCGATGACACAATCCGTCTCTTTGCTCTTAATGAGAAGGGTGAAATCTCGGCGATTTCTCAAATTCCGATGGTCTGTGAGTATGAAGATGTCTTTCCAGAGGAATTGCTAGGAATGCCTCCGCATCGGCCAGTTGAGTTCGTGATTGATCTCGAACCTAGAACTGAACCGGTCTGCAAGCGCCTGTATAAACTTGGTCCCGAAGAGCTGAAAGAGTTGAAGAAGCAGCTAGATGAGCAAGAACGTCTGGGTCTGATCAGACCAAGTTCATCTCCATGGGGTTGTGGTGTTTTGTTTGTCAAGAAGAAAGATGGCACAGATCGTCTTTGTGTTGATTACCGGCCATTGAACAAGAAGACAATCAGAAACAAGTATCCACTCCCCAACATCAATGAGTTGTTTGAGCAACTGAAAGGTGCCAAGGTTTTCTCGAAGCTTGATCTTCGCATGGGTTATCATCAGATTCGCATTCGCGAAGAAGACATTCCCAAGACCGCTTTCAGGATGAGTTTTGGCTCTTATGAGTACACCGTCATGTCGTTTGGTCTTGCGAATGCTCCTCCAACCTTCTCAAGAATGATGAATTTCATTTTCTCTCCTTTCAAGAAAGAATTCATCTTGGTCTATCTGGATGATATCCTTGTGTTCTCGGAGACAAAAGAAGATCATGCAGACCATCTCCGCCTTGTGCTTGACAAGTTAAGAGAGCATCGCTTCTATGCCAAGTTTTCCAAGTGTGAGTTTTGGCTCAATGAAGTGGTGTACCTCGGGCATGTCATCTCTACCGAGGGAATTAAAGTGCACCATGAGAAAGTCGAGGCAATCTTGAAGTGGGAGCCTCCTCAGAATGTGAAGCAGCTTTGGAGCTTCCTCGGGCTTGCTAGTTATTGCAGAAGATTCATGGAGAACTTCTCTCAAATTGCTAAGCCTCTGTCCAATCTCCTCCAAAAGAGTGTCAAGTATGTTTGGTGTCCTGAGTGTGATGTGGCATTCAATACACTCAAGCAGAGACTGACTTCAGCTCCAGTTCTTGTTCCTCCTGAGCAGTCCAAGCCTTTCCAAGTTTTCTGTGATGCTTCTCTCCAAGGTCTTGGTGGTGTTATTATGAAAGACAAGAAGATTGTTGCTTATACCTCGCGTCAGTTGAAGCCTGCCGAGAAGAACTACCCCACTCATGATCTTGAGTTGGTGGCGGTGGTGCATGCTCTAATGACTTGGAGGCATGTGTTGTTGGGTAGACCAGTTGAGGTGTACACCGATCACAAGAGCTTGAAGTACATTTTCACTCAACCAAATCTCAATCTTCGGCAATCTCGTTGGGTGGAAATGCTTGAAGACTTCAACCCAAGCATTGAGTATACTCCGGGGAAAGAAAATGTCATTGCAGACGCGCTCAACCGTAAGGCGTACTGCAATAGTCTCATTCTGAAGCCTCTTCACCCCGAGCTTTGTGAAGCCTTCCGCAAGCTCAACCTTCAAGTGATTCCGCAAGGATTTCTTGCCAAACTCCAAGTCTCTCCAACTCTGGAAGATCAGGTTCGCCAAGCGTAGCTTCTTGACGCGATGGTGAAGAAAGTGAAGAAAGGTGTGGCCAAGAGCATTCCGAAGTATAAGTGCTTTCGTATTGATGACAAGGATACCTTGTTCTTCGAGGACCGTCTTGTGGTTCCAAAAGGTGATCTCAGAAAGGTTATCATGGATGAAGAACATAATTCTCTGCTATCCATTCATCCAGGCAGTTCAAAGATGTATCAGGATCTCAAGCAAACCTTCTGGTGGACTCGCATGAAACATGAAATTGCTCAGTTCGTGAACGAGTGTGATGTTTGTCGCAGAGTGAAGGCGGAACATCAACATCCAGCAGGTCTTCTTCAGCCTTTGCCTATCCCAAAGTGGAAATTCGATCATGTTGAGATGGATTTCGTAACTGGGTTTCCCAAGTCCAAGAGAGTCAACGATGCCATCTTTGTGGTTATCGACAAGCTGTCAAAAGTTGCTCATTTCCTGCCAGTCAAGGAATCTATCTCGGCAGCTCAGCTTGCAGAGTTGTATACGTCAATGATAGTGTCTTTGCATGGTATTCCCCAGCTCATCTCTTCTGACCGTGGAAGTCTCTTCACTTCCAAGTTTTGGGAGTCCTTCCAGACTGCTATGGGTACCAAGATCCGTTTCAGCACTGCGTTCCATCCACAGACAAGTGGTCAAGTTGAGAGAGTCAATCAGATCCTTGAAGATATGCTCAGAGCCTGTGTGATTAGTGGGAAGACTTCCTTTCATATGCTGAATTCTCATACAACAATAGCTTTGAAGCGAGCTCAGGCAAGGCCCCTTTCGAGATTCTCTACGGCAGAAAGTGTCGTACCCCGCTTAACTGGTCTGAAACTGGTGAGCGTCAGATATTGGGCAATGACATGATCACTGAAGCAGAAGAAATGTGCCATGTCATTCATGAGAACCTCAAAGCAGCCCAATCCCGACAGAAGAGTTATTACGATAACAAACATCGGGATGTTTCTTTCCAAGTGGGCGATCTAGTCTATCTCAGAGTCTCTCCCATGAAAGGCACTCAGCGGTTTGGAATTAAAGGGAAGCTAGCTCCTCGTTTTGTTGGTCCTTTCAAAGTTGTTGGCAAGAGAGGTGGTCTTGCATATCAACTAGAGCTTCCTCCAAATTTCGCAAATGTGCACGATGTCTTCCATGTTTCTCAGCTCTGGAAATGTTTCAAGACTCCTGAGCAGACCATTGACCTCCAAGACATCGATCTTCAAGAAGATCTCTCTTATCGTGAGCCCCCAGTTGCTATTCTTGAAGAAACTGAGCGTAAGACTCACAACAAATCTATCAAATTCCTCAAGGTGAAGTGGTCTCATCATTCCGACAAAGAAGCTACTTGGGAACGCGAGGACCTTCTCCGTTCCGAATTTCCGGACTTCTTTCGTTCCTAGATCTCGTGTCGAGATCCTCTTGTAGTGTGGGAGAGTTGTGACATCCCAAGTGATGTCCCTACCTTATTTGGCATGTAACCCCATGTGTGAACCTTGTTTCATGATCTATGAGGTGTTTGGTTGCTCCTTGCCATTCTATGTGTTTGCATTCATGCATCATCATGCATCATTCTCATTTCAACTCTATGTGCATGTTGGTTTCTTGTGCTTGCTATGATGTATGGTGGTGAGGTGTGGTTTTGTGATGTGTAAGATGTTTGTGAGTGATTGGATCTATGGGTGCAACTATTCCCTTCCCCTCTCTTTTTCCTTTGCAACATCCCCTCCAAAACGCCCTTTTCTCCTATTATTTTCATCTTCAGAATTAAGTTGTTTTAAAAATTGTTTAAAAAATGTTCATGAGGTGGCCACAAGTGTTTTATGAAATGTGAGTATGTTGGATTTACTGTTTGGGGTTTGTTTGAATTGTGTTTTAAATTAACAGGAGCTGTCATTTTAAATATTAAATAAAATACTTGTTTTATAATTCAACTTAATATTTTTAACAATAAGTGCACATTATTTCCTCCTCAGAATTATTTTTTTGTTTTGCTCAAAACCCTTTTAATTTGCTCTGGGAATTAACTTGATGGTGGCTGGTTTAATTAAATGGAAAACCCCATTTATTTCTCTGGTTTTAGAGTGTGTGTGTGAGAGAGAGGACAGTGGGCCGCGGCCCAGCCCAGCTGGCATAACGACCACCTGCCCCGTTCCCATTCCTCCGTCAGCTAGCAGAGAGGGTGAGAGAGAAGAGTGCGTGAGCGCGAGCGCCGTCGCCGTCGCTGTTAGCAGCTCAGACGTCGAGGCCCCCTTCAAATAGAGCGCAGATCCCTATGGTTTCATCCCTCCTCCCTTCTCCCTTCGCCGCCGCCGCTTTCCCCTTCTCCCTCCTCATCCTTCTTCCTCTGTTCTTCTTCTTCTTTTCGGGTTCAGAGAAAGAGGTAGGTTCAGACTGAGGCAGGGGTCGACGGGCTCGTTGCCGGTGCCCCTCCGGTGTAGCCCCGCCGCCTTCAAGATGGTGCGCGGAGAGCCGCTGCCGTTCACGTCCCATTCCTGGTGCTAGGAGGAGAGGAGCTCCTCCTCTGCGGTGCCGTGTCGCCGTCGTCCGAGCGCCCCTGCTTCCCTTCCGTCGCCGCTGCATCCCCGAGCACCTTCTTCCCCTTCGTCTCGCCGCATCCGCGTCCCCAAGCCTCAGGAGACCCCTCGGTGAGCAGCCGGTCCTCCGTTGTCTCCTCTCCTCGCCGTAGCCCATGCCTCGCCGCCGTAGTCGTGTTCGCCGCCGGTCAGAAGGAGCAGCCTTGCGCTCGCCTCCGTCCCCCCTCGTCGTGAGACGAACGCGGGAATGGAAACCCCGTAGCTCCCCGCGTCGAATCAACCCGTTCGTGTCGCCAGAGATGCCCTACAGCCGCCGTATGGTCGCCGGACTTGCCGCGCTTTGCTTTGTCGCCGTTGCTCTGCTTCAGATTTCAGTCTCGATAGGTTTTGCTAGTGTGTGTGTGTGTTTAAAACAGTCTGTGTCCCTCCTCTGTTAAGCAAACGACGCGTAGTGCAGTGGTGGCCGACTCGTTCTATGACCAGGAGGTCAGGGGTTCGACCCCCGAACCCTCCTCTTTCTTTTTTTTTGTGCGTTTTCTTTTTCTTTCTTTGTTTTTCTTTCTCTCTTGCTTATTTGCATGCGTGTGCACATGTACATGTGTGAGTGTGGTTTATCTTTTATTTTCTGGCATGTGAGTGTAGGGAGTGTAGTGCATATGTGTATGCACATATGCATGTGTTGGCATATATGTGTGTGTTGTTTCCTTGTCATGTGAGTGAGTTCATATGCATATATGTGTGTGAGTGTGTGTGGTTTTTTTTGCCATGTGAGTGTATGTGTGTGCATGTGGGTGTGTGGTGCACCATGCATGGCACATGTGTGTGCGTGTGCTCCTTGCACACCCATACATGTGTGTGTCCTTGTGGGTGTATGTGTAGTGTAGGTTATGTGTGTGTGCTTCTTGCATACACACATATATGTGTGTGAGGAGTGTAGTGTGTAGGTGTGTATATGTGTATGTGGGCATACATGTATGAAAGTGCATGTGTGCCTATATACACACATGCTTGAGTGTGGTGTGCTTGTGTGTGTAGGTGTAGTGAGAGGTGTGTGTATGTTATACACACACACACACATGTGCTTGTGAGTAGAAGGCCATGTGTAGTTATGCATGTATAGGTGTGGGGGATTCTTCTTCTTGCATGTTGCTGCCATATTTAGTGTAGATGAGTAAGGAGTGGATGCTAGACCTTGTGCATGTGTAGATCTATGTGTATGTGAGAGCTCTCATGTGTATATGTGTGTGTGTGTGTGTATATATATATATATATATATCCTAGCTTGTTTTCTTTTCTTGTTCTTGATGCTATGCTATGCCTAAGTACCTTATTCATGCCTCTTTACCTTTTCCATCAAGTGTCCAATAGAGGGCATGCCATTTTTGGCCTCTTACATAAGTGTGCGCAAGTGACATAAGTCATCCATGCCATTGTGGTGATTATTTCGACCCCCTTTTCCCCCTCTTGTTCCATGCAAGCATATGGGTATGAGTAATGCTTTTGGGGTAGAATCAACCCATGAATGCATCTGTGAAGTCAGATTTGACTTTCGGGCAACTTGACAAAACTGCATTTTTATGCCGTGATGCCCTTTTGTCTTTTACTTGTGAATTAATATATGCATGGTTTTAAGTTCTTGTCAACATAAGATTGCTAGCTAAAGTTGTTGGGAATGTCCCAGTATTTTTGTTATTTGTGCTAAGTCACCAGATAGGTGACAACCATGCTGTTAGAGAGCAACTTTATGTTTCTGTTTAGCTAGCTTAAAAATGACCAAGTCTGGGAGAACTGCTATTATTGTTTTGCCATGTAGAGTTGGTTGTAGCTAGTGATGTGTTTGGAATTTGGGCATGCTCAGTGCTAGTTATTTGAAGTAGATATTGCCTTCTACGATCCTGTTAATTTTCATGTCAATAGGAGCTTTCTAGAATATGTAGCTACTGCTCTCAACTTGCTACTTTATAATCACAGATTCCAGAAAACTGGAATTTTCACTAAGTCCCAGAAAACTTTTTCATCATGCCATCTTGATTGCTTCTTGCTTATTGATGTGTGGCTCCTTTTCTGGTGGTGTAATTGGATGAGTAGATATGTGCGTTGAGTAGATTCTGTCAACATCTTGTTTGTGGCTGTAGGCTTCCTGTAGCTCCAGGTGTGAGCTGTAGAAGTTGCTATGTTGCTGTTTTGTGGCAGATTTGATATTTTATTGTTTTGTAGATTGCGGGAGTTATACTCCATGGATTTGATTGATTCTTGAGTCTATTGTGATTGAATTTTTATCACCTGTCCAGTGGCTGCCTTGTAATGCCAAGAATCAGCCCATGCCTTGGTGATCTTGTGTTATTGCCTCCGTACCTTATCGTGAGAACCGTAACTCCGTTTCTTAAGATCCTTATATGCATTTCTATCGATTTTGCATGATGCATCCATAATTGCCATGTTCATGCATGTATAAATAACTTAACATGAAGTTATGTAAAGATGCACTAATATACAAACTTGCATGTGAAACCTGACTAGTTCTGGTTGCCATGCTATAATTCTTCATAAATGATCATGCATCATTTTGATTGTGCATTGCACCTTGGTTGGAGGTTTATTGTTGCTGTTTCTCTTGGGTAGACGTGAGTGTTGATACTGAGTACGAGGACCCAGGAGAGTACCACTACGAGGATCCCGCTACTTGTTTCGCTGAAGAACCAACAGGCAAGATGACCGTACCCGGATCCCGATACTATTTTTGCTTGCTAGTTTCTCGCTCTTATCGTTACAATTGCGCTACCTACCACTTGATATCAGCCCCCATGTTGCCATGACAGCCTCTAACCTCCACATTCTAGCAAACCTTTGATTGGCTAAGTTACCGCTGCTCAGCCCTCTTATAGCATTTTAGATGCAGGTGCAGGTTGTTCCATGTGATAACATGGATTGGATATCGCAGTATTCTGTTATTTAATTTAATGCACTTATATATCTTGGTATTGGTGAAAGGCTTGGCCTTTTGCTAAGTGATTTGTTCCGCTATTACCGCCATTAGTTCCTTGTTACCGGTGTTATGTTTTCCATACTTTGCGCTCCTAACATGCTCGGTGTTGTTATGGGGACCCCCTTGTTCATTCAGTTGAGATTAAAACTTGTCTGGCAAGACCCAACATTGGTACTACATTTGCTTAACAACTTAATAATATTGCATAGGGTCTTGCAAACCCATGCATAATTAAACAACCCCCGGGCCAGTGCTCCTCATGAGTGTTGGTCCAATCTAGAGCCGTTTGCAGGGCCAACCCGGGGCAACTCGGGAGATTTCTATCAGGCCACCATACGTTGTGCTTATCCGTCGTGTCCTGAGAACGAGATACGCGGCTCTTATCGGGTTCGTCGACACATCAGGTGGTCTTGCTGGATTTGTTTTACCTTTATCGAGTGTCTTGCGTGTGGAGTCTGACTTTCTTCGGGTTTACTCGAGGTGTTGGAGTTCCTTTGGGATTGCCTATGATGATCACGAGATCCGCGATCGAGGCATTCCCACGGAGTGTGGTTAATTTTGTAATGGATTAGTTGGAGCACCCCTGCAGGGTTAAATCTTTCGGAAAGCCGTGCCCACGGTTATGTGGCAACTTGGATATTTATTTAACACCCGGTTATAGTAAACTTGAAGTAAACTCTAATTAAAATACACCAACTGTGTGAGTAACCGTGATCGTCTCTGCTCGTGAACATGATATGAGAGAGAACACGGTGGGGTTATGACTGACGTAAGTAAGTGTTCAGAATCTCATAGAGATCATACTAGATTCGATCGTTCTTCGTAGGCCACTCATGTTTATTTCATGTTGCGTAAGATAGCCACCATATATGCTTAGTGCTGCTGCAAACTAAACACTTACCCCATCCCAACCTTTAAGCTTGACTAGTCTCGGTACCTGGGCACATGATAGCTGAGTCCTCTGTGGTTCACAGTTTACTACAACAATCCAGGTACAGGTTCAGATGAGTTCGTGCAGGATGATCTTACCCAGCTCCAGTGGGAGTATGACGAGGAAAGAGGCCGGATGTACGTGACATATCCGGAGGAGTAGAGGACCTGGTCATGATCTTTGGGATAGCTTGCTAGTATCATTTGCAACTTCTTTTATCATTTGATTTCGTCCATAGTCAGACCCTGTGTTCAACTTGATGTTATGAATTGAGTGACTTTGTAAGTTAGCATGTGGCGAGTGTAAGCCAACTTGTATACTCTTCTCATTCAGTATTGTATGTTGTGATGATATTATTCTTGCTAACGGCAAGATGCGCATCTATCCCTTGCGAGGCCCTCATGCCTTAAATGGATAGGCGCACATGTTGGGCGTGACACAAGCACTCTAGGTAAACTACAAGAAAATCTCTGCCAGATCCACGACACCCTAGAGAAACCTACCAACCACACCAATCGGAACTTTTGGGTGTTCAAGAAGGCCGGAAAGGCGCTACTCAAGGAGTCAAGCAAGGGCTAGTCCCGGAGCGACGATGACGAGTTTGAACCTCGGCGGTCGAATAGTGGCGGCCAAAAACAATTTCCCTTCGAAGTAAAAGATGTGAACATGATCTACGCCACGCACATTCCTAAGAAGGGGTGGAAACGAGCACTTCGGGACATCTACCTCTTAGAGCCTATAGCCCTAAGGCGTACCCCTTGGATGGCCTGCTCGATCACTTTAGATAAGAAAGACCATCCGACTAGTATGTGTCACGGCAGGCCAACCGCCTTGGTTTTGGATCCCATTGTCGATGGGTTTCATCTCACCCACGTCCTTATGGACGGCGAGAGCAGTCTGAACCTAATATATGCGGATATAGTGAGAAAAATGGGTATTGATTCATCATGAATCAAACCCAGCAAAACCATGTTCAAGAGAGTAATACCCGATGTGGAGGCCTAATGCATGGACACTTGCTACAAGTTGTTTTCGGCTCCCCTGACAACTTACGCTATGAGGACTTAATCTTTGATATAATTCCCTTTCTCAACGGCTATCATGCATTGCTTCGTCATACTGCATATGCCCGCTTTAACGCGGTGTCATACTATGCTTACCTTAAGCTCAAGATGTCAAGGCCCAATGGGGTCATTACCATTAATGGCAACAAGGAACGCTCCCTCCGTACAAAGGAGTAGACAATGGCTTACGCAGCCGTCTCCCAGGTGGCCGAAGGAGCGACAAGGTAAGAATCTTGACATGATCTTTTGGGCTCTTCAAAGGGTGCCTGCACTGGGATACTCCCCCTTCCCCTACCATATGGTAGCAGACTATGTACCTCGAGTGCACAACTTCAGGCTTAAAATTCCTTGAGGAATTGGGGAGAAAAAAAAGGGTGTGTTATCTCGGATCATCTAGTTTTTAGTTAAAATATTTTAGTTAAAATATGCCTAAAATGTAATGAATTTCTTCCGATTTATATGAAATCCATTATGTTTCCTAGGAAGGCCACCACACGCGAGTGGCTGTTGTCCATCGCCGGTGTCTCGTCCTCTTTCGCGGGCAACCTTGTCCTTTGCCCCCAAGAAAAGCACGGATCGCACTTCACGGAAGCGGATGCAATCCTCCCCCTTCGGTTGAAGCACCCTCTTTGCCACTCTGGTGAGCAACACCCCAGAGATAAGGAAAGGGGGATGAATATACCTCTAGGACTCCTTGCAGTCTAATGAATAGGTTGTCGGACATGGCAAGATAAAGGGATCCGTCGGCTGGTCATAGACTAGTGTAGTGTATACATCTTGTGGGAATGGAGCTCCACGTGGCCAAACGTGCACAAAGTTTTACCTATTTTAGTTAAAATATGTCTAATATGTAATGAATTTCATTCGATTTATATGAAATCCGCTGTGTATGTATGAAATTCATCCAGTGTTTGCAAAGTGATTGAAATGTAAACAGGCAACGTTAGATCGCCGGCTCTCGCATCGGTGTTCGCAAACTGATTTTCCTTACCCCTAGATGGATATTAGAGGAAATTTACGTTTTGCCATGCCAGAAACCCTAAATTTTATGTCGCGGGGAGGCATGATGCGCTTGCTCGATGCAATGCATGCATGGACAAACCTAGCTATAGCTCTAGCTGCATGCTACACTATCCTAGCCTAGCTAGACTAACTCCGCTCAAGTCAAGAGAAGCAAATAAGCTCATCGGCCAGATCCATGAGACTACTCATAGTGGAGAGTCACTTAGGCTAGTAATAGGTATATGTTATTGGAAGAGGATTTGTAGCATCTTGGTGTTTCGCACTCCTATATAAACAGTAAGTTCAAACAAACACCAGGAAATTTACAAAAACTGAGTTTTGGGATATGAAATGTGGGTGTTCAATCTACTTTTGTGTGAAATTCCGTGAAAATAATCCGGAAACGTATATGTGGAAATAAAGACAAAAAAATCATATATAGAAAAAAATTATTTAGATGAATTTAAGTTTAGACTGTATATTCTTAGCCACGAATACATTTCCTAGTATCTATCTATGAAACTTCATACGAGAGTAGATAGGGCACCCAATTTGAGATCCCAAGATTTTAGTTTTTATTTATTTTCTTTTTGAATTTAATTTTTATGTAAGGTGATGGAGCACCCAAGTACTCCTTTGTATTTCCCATATGTTACTAGTCAATGTTACCATCTCTATACTAGAGAATAACATATGTGTGGTGTCATGCAACAATTCATTTATTGGGTTGTAGACCCATCGTGATCCCCCCCCCCTCGCGTCGCTCCCACGGGCGACCCGGGGGCTAACCCTAGCCGCCACAGCACCACCCACCACCGCTCCCTACTCCCCTCGCCGCCGCCGGTGGGGGTCGTCGGGCTAAGCCCGCGCGGCTCAGCGGTGGCAGGGCACTCTCCTCCTTCTGCTGGGATTGGGCGGCGCGAGTCGTTGCGTTTTCGGTGGGGACTCGACCGGGCATGGGTGCTCGCTCGGGGCGGCGTGGTGAGGTGGCGCACACAGTGTGGCATGGCGGGGTGCGGCCGCATGTGTCTTTGGTGGAGGGAGAGCGCTCCTCACTCCTGTTCGGCGGCCGGCAACGGCGTCCCGACGGCCATGACGTGGATCCGGTGAGTGGCTCTTCTTTGGGCGTCTCTTGACGTCCTTTGGCACGGATCTGGTGGCAGGGACCTGTTCGTGCTACGGCGTCTCCGGGCGCGCTGTGGCGGTGCTCCCTACCACAGCACCCAGATTCGTCCGGCCTGGATGGGAAGGTGTGGCATCCCTTCCGCCCCTGCAAGCAGTCTATGCACTGGCGTGCTTCTGCAGGCAACAAGGTGAGGGTGCTTGGATCTGGCTCGTCCGAGGCTTGTTGTTGTGTTGGTGTTGCTTTGCGGCGGAGCAGTGGCGGCGAGTACGATGGTGGTCCCTATACAGTGTTGGCGTGAGTGTTGTGCAGGAGTGCATAGGTCAGCGGAGGTGCTGGTTGTCTTTGGTCGACTGTGTAAGAGTGAAGGCTCTGTTGCTCCAGGCGAAAGCTTGGCTGGCTTCTTGCCGACCGACGACGCCAGCGCCCGTGGGCATCGCTATCTTCCTTGGAAGCGTCGTTGAGGAGCTTTGTGCAACCTCTCCTCTTGGGTCAAGATCTTCGGGCGAAAGTCAGGATCCTTTTTGTGGGATTGGGCGGCGGCGGCGTCTTTGTGTCGCTTTCCCTCTTGGGGGCGCCGCCTTTGAGATCTTGGTCCCTTTGGCACTTACGGCAAGCTGGACGTGCACGACATCGCGGTCGGCAGATGTTTGACCGGCGGTGTGGGAGATTGGCGTTGCGACTTGTGTGGTGACGACGACGGTAGTGTGTGGAGCTGGGTCGCGGCTTGTCCCTCTATTGTCTACGGTCCGGTTTGCCAGCGAGTGTGTCTATGCTTGTTTCTCACTATGACAGAGAAGTTGGAGCTACGTGTGGCGGGGCCTGTGCTGCAACGATGACTCCATGAGGGTGGTTCGAGCGGATGGTGCTCTTCGGAGGTTGCACTGGGTTATGTCGGTGCGAGGCGTGCAACTTTCTCCTGCGAAGCGCATCATCAAAATCGGAGCTGATGGTCCTCGACGTCTTCAGTCGATTGTTTGGCTTTGGCTGGCGAGGTCATCGCATGTCGTTCGTTCGAAGGGGTCTTGACGGGTCCTCTATGGCGAAGTCAGAGTCGCCTGCTCGGGGAGAGGTGATGACGATGACAATGTGTGCAGCCTCGACAGTGTCCTCTTCTCGGTGATGTGTGTGGCCTTGTTGGTGTCAGGTTGACCGATGCCCTTGTGTGGGTGTGTTGTAATTTTCGTCCGGGTTTCCATAAATTAACCGTACAATTCTCTTCTTCTTTATTAATGAGATGAGGCAAAGCTTTTGCCTCTGTTTCAGAAAAAATAAATAGACCCATCGTGTCTTGATATATGTTACCCAAAGCATTTCTCTCATTAAATCATTGCCACATAAGAAAATTTACTGAGTTTAACACTATGCTACTACTGATGTTACTATCGCTATGGACAGCCTGACTTATATCCATGGGTGATTACGTGTGTGCATATTAGACTATTCATTGTGGAAGTAAGGCTGGTCATAGGTGGAGTAACTCGGTTAGTAATATAGCGCAAACCCAAGATAAGTTTGTCTAGTTAATAAGGAGAAAGGTATTTGGAGTAACATAATATGTTACCATCACATAACACTTTCCAAGGCAAACTGAGTCTACAAACTAATAAATACAACCACCTGTGACACAACCTCTATGTTACTACCTCTATGTCTGAGCAACATATGTAGTAACAAACATGCAACATAAGAGAAAACATGACGTGGCAAGTAATTAAGGAGGAGAGAGACAAATAGAGTAACATAATATGTTACCATCACATAGCGGTTCCCAATGCATAATGAGTCTACAAAGTAATAAATGAGGGTCTCTATGTTATCACAACTATGACACTACCGACTATGAAGGTAGTAACATAGACTAGTAACATATGCATGTTACTACTCTAAGTTACTCCCCACTATGACTAGCCGGAAGGTAGTAACATAGACGAGCGTCATATGCATGCTACAAGTATAAATACTCCCCACTTTGACTAGACTAACATAGTTGGTAACATCACATATATCCAAGCAACAAAGATGATGTGGCAAGTAATTATTGAGCAAAGAGAGCCATGTGGTAACATAATATGTTAACATCACATATACCAAGGCAAGATGACTCTACAACATAATAAATGAAGTGTTGTATGACACCACGCATATGTTACTTCTCCACTAGACTATCCACGATGGGAGTAACATAGGTAGTAATATAGATGCCACCTAAGCAAAAAAGATGATGTGATAGCTAATTAATAAGGAGAGAGACAAATTGAGTAACATAGCTAGTTACTTAGACCTCTTCCAACTGATGGGTGCTTAGATGAGTTGCTAAGTACATTAAAAGGCTTAGCAACTTGACTTCCCAATGCATAAGTGTTTAACTTTTGGTTGCTGAGCTCCCTTCATTTAATTAGGTATAGACTCATATTTGTGTTTCCATCTAGGTACACACGCTTCGCATCGTTCCTTCCTAAGGCACCATACTACTCTCTCTCTCTCTCTCTCTCTCTTCGTAATTAACATGTCGCATCAGATTTTTTGCTTAGTTGGCAACCTTAGCACCCGTACAAGGTGGAGCATCGGGAGGGGCCTCATACTATGAGTAACACCACACGTACCATGACAAGATGAGTCTATAAGCTAATAAATGAAAACCTATATGTTACCACCTCTATGTTACTACCCACTATGTAAGTAGTAACAACCAGTAACATATGCATGTTACTATTTCGTGTTACTTCCCATTGTGGATAGTCTTATAGAGGTAGTCACATCTCTAACACCGAACCTCAAACCACCCACATACATACGGACCGTGCGGTCTGGACCCTGAAAGCAATCCAACACGGACATGTATCAGTCCGCCGAGCGGTCCGGACCACGTTTTTCTCGCAAACCAGGACCATAGGGGTTCACGGGAGTCCGGACACGAGTCACGTCGTTTTCTTACACGCGAAAGGAAGGCGGAGCCCGCACTTTCATAACACCAACATTGTTTCCATGTCAAAATCCTTCACTATCTTCTTCCACCCCGCCGCTCTCCAAGCAATTTCTACCCTCCCCCCCCCCCCCCCCACCGCTTTCTACTTTGCTCCCGGCACCGACCCATGGAATTGGATGAGGACCTGTCGGAGATGATGGTAGTTTTGAAGGTGCAAGAGGATCCCAGCATCATCCTCGCCCGAAAGATCAACTCGACGACGCAACAAAATTGTCGCGTCAAAGCGAAGGCAGCTCAAGAAGCAAAAGGCGTGGCGGCGGGCATGCTGGTCACGGACATGGTGAAGGTCGCGGAGCCCCGATGCTGACACCCACCGTCCAAAAAAACTCAATTTTTTGCACGGGAACAACATTTTTCTATGATGATACATGTAAAAGTTTAAGCATACCTTTTTCTTTTTGGTTGTGATCAGACATGTGATCCCGACGCTAATGTGACCAGGCTTTGCACGGACTGTCGGACCAATATTTTTCTATAATCGTACATGTAAAAATTTAAGCATACTTGTTATTTTTGGTTATGATCGGATATATGATCCGATGCTGATCGGGCGTGCCTATGGACCAGATTTTATTCGAATTTCCCGTGCAACCAATTTCAATGGGCAATGGCCAAGCTTCATGGGGTCTCGGGCGTAGCTGGAAACACCATCGTCAATTGGACAGGAAGGATACACCATGGACCTTGGCGTTTCAGCCTTCCACGTCAGATGACCAGCTGGGAGGAAACACCGGGAACTGTGGCATCCGTGCAACCAAAACGCCAGATATGCCAAACACCAGAGATGTTGGCATGACCAAAAAATATCAGATACGAATTTTTTGAAAACAGAGTCAATTTGTGATTAAGTTTACCAAAAGGGTCATAACAGTAATTTTGTCTCATGGGCGTCCAGTCCAGTGAACATGTGATGCATCTGATATGTTCAGGGTTCAGGATCAACGATGTGTACAGTGCGTGTTGGGACAGAAGCAATGTTTCTCGTCAGGCGCTGGTTTCCGATGGATGAAACAAAAACTGGCTGTGAAGTTATCCCCACCAAGATGCCATCACACTTTTGGGCCCTTGTTCTTTTTTACATTTACTCTGAAAACAAGAACTGGCTGTAACAACCACTAGCTACTATCTTCACCGAGATGCCTTCACCATGCTGCTGGCGCAAGACTCCGCTGAAGGTACGTCCAAGAAGCACGCTGAGAAGATGCCAGTAACCAGTGTCTCTGAATCTGTGCAGTATGGATGATGTTACTGACATACATAGACATCGAAACCACAAAATGGAGATCAAGGGAAACAACAGCAGCAGTTACCATGCAGAAGGCTGTGATCACATCAGTATAGCAGGTAACAGAGAAGGCGCTTTTGTTATCCTGCAATCAGTCCCAGCTGGGTTTGTTCCTTCTCAGTTCTTTCTTCTGTGAGAGTACCTTCTTGTTTTGCATTCTGTTCCTTTCAGCGGCTGCAGCACTACGATGACACATAGATCAACTGAGTCAATGAGTGTAGTTTGACAATTTTATCTTCTCAAGTGTAATTCAGAGATGAAACGGCAAATGTTTCAGGCCCGTTTTAGTGGCCCATTTATCGCCACACGGGCAAAAAGTTTGGCTAAGCAATATGCCTATGGCAAGCAGGTTAAGTAGGCTTTACATGCCATAGTTATGGAAGCAAACCAAATAGCTGACATTGCAGGGCAAACAAACAACCAAACATGCCTGACTTCACCAAACATGGACCTTGGGCCTAAGAAAGTGTGACAAGTCATAGTTGCAACAAGCAACTAATATGGAGAACAAGAATAAGGTTAGTGTCATGTTTGATTTGAATTCACACATGCCAAGAAAAAAAGCATGCCACAGATTTGTGGTGAGCAAATCATCTACCACAGGTGTGCGTGCATGGAAGGTTTTGGCACAGATCCGAAATGACACGAGCCTAAGGAACTGTGCCCATGGCATGTGCATTGGTTTAGACAGATGGTATCTACAATACCACCACATTCAACTCAGGTTGCAGGGTGGACGGGACATCCCACGGAGCCGCTGCGCCGTCCCGCAAAAAAAAAAAACGCAAGACACTGGGCTACCCGCATATCTCTAGCGGCTCAAGCAGACACGCCGCTTCTGTCCGGCGGACTACCCGCATACCCTGCAAACCTCATTCCTTCTTCTCTGAAGAAAAGTATAGCATCCCTCTCCTGATGGGAAAAGTTCCCACGGTGCCGCCAATGTGATGCTCGTCCTCCACCCACCTACCAGCTACAGATGCAGCACTAACTATCCCCCAAGAATCCAACTCACACCCACGAAGGTCTCCAAGAGGAACTAGCTGCAAGCCTGCAACTGCGAGCGAAAAGCCCGATCAACCTAATTCCATTTTTTGCTAGGCCAAGTCTTCCAAGCAAAACATCAGGAAGCAAGAAACCAAAAAATTGTCTGTAATCCTGCTGAGTCTCGCTGTATGGGGGTGTAAGCGGGTCTACTAGTTCCTTGTCAGATTGGCTTACACGGGTGTACGAGGGCTGATGCGGGCTGCCGCACTGACCCGCGCTAACTATAGTGGTATATGGCGGCCAACCGCAAACGCCCGCAATTGCCGCAATGTCCCGCTTTGCTGTTTGGCGGGCAGCCGCATCCCCCTGCCTGCAACCTGACGGACAACACATACAGCAGTTTGTTCTGTAACTTGGTCTAGTTTTTAGACATAACTATCTGTGAGTATAGATTAAAGACAATGTCCATACAATGGCAACATCACTGTCTCTAAGTTGTCTGAAAAAATCCAACAGACCATCTGTAGAGACAAACTATTTCTCTCTACTTTCTCTTTTCTCCACATCACTAAAATTCCAACGTGGCACCCTTACAGACGGCTGACAAGATACTGTTGTACATGCCCTGATAGGCAGGACATGACACGAGGCTAGGAACCCACGGCACCCATGACATGAGGGGTGGAGCATCGTGGAGACCAAATTGGACTCTGGCCCAGGTTTCCCAAATTGCAACAACAGAGTATATAGCCAATTTAGTGTTATGACCTATTGCTTGGTTTTGTAGCCCGTGTGTTGCTTTGGTCTATTAGTTCAGCAACTGGCCCGGTCTTTGTTGTAGTTGACGCTTCGCCACTGAGTGTGGCAACAAGCCAAATAACAGCCTAAAAAAGTCAAGCTTGCCTAAGTGAGTTGTGGCAACTTGTGGCTTCAAACCAAGTATACTTAGCAAACAACCCCTTAGAGTATACATGTACAGAGGTTTCAGCGATATCTACACTACATGGCACCGTTTACGATTTCCTTAAATGACTTGCACTTATATAGACAAAAGAACTAGCTCAGTTAAGATTAGCTCATCAGGTGCTACTTGTGTGGAGTATTGGCACCTAAATAAAATTGGAGGATGCAAATGGTCAGAAAAGCAGCTTACATTTTTTCAATTTTCTTCTTTTGCTCTTCTGAAGGCGGTGGAGGAACATATGATGCAGCATCAATGATCGCCTGTTATCAAATATTTAATGAGTACACTATATGGCAAAAGGGCAACAGCAACATGAACCCTATGCAAATTGCTTCTAGATAAAATTTGAAATGGATGAATGCACCTGTATTTTCTGCAAAGCATCTTCAATATTGCCCCTAAGGTGATAAACATGTCAATTGCTATCCAAACAAGACAACTAAAAGAAACAGCTAAGTGATATTTACTTCTGTGTCCTAGTTTTCGTAGAAGACATCACAAGTTCACCATCCTTATTTATCCTGTTCTTTTCCTGGGCATACAGAAACATAAATTGTAAACGACCTCTCTAAATATGAAATATAATACAAAAATGCATACAAGAGAAACAGATAATAAGATGCATCCATTAAAGGTAAACAACATAATACAAAATCGTCTTCAGACATGATAGCAACATAAACAAATAAGTTGTGCAAATCAAGGTTTTCAAACCGTTTGCAATATCCGTTCCTTAATCCTCTCTCCGAGCCAATGAGCTTTCTCAACATTGAACCGCATGTCAACCTTTGTATTCACTGCAAAATAGTGGTGCACATTTTAGCGTGAAGTGGTAACATCAACATCCTTAAGTAATCACTATCTTTTTTTCGACAAAGAAGTAAGCACTATCTGGGCATCCTTAATATAAAGACATGGATAATCTGGTTTGAGGGACTGGACGGTTAATGGACGGCACCATCCTAGCTCTTAATCCGACCCACTTGTTTGGTTTGACAAATGGAATAAATTTAGTAAATTTAATGGACCTCCCATGATGGACTCACCCCATGCTAGGACAAGGTGATCCCTAAGATAAAACACCACATTGATGGGCCAACAGCAATTATTTGAACATGACAAGTGATGAAACAAAACATGCTACTGCTGAATCGGAATTGTTCAACAAAAAAGATCAGTCATTAGTTTCACAATGCTGAACTAACAACAATTCAGATATACTAGGCAAAAATATCAATGTGGTGATAAATAAGGAGAATGTACAGACAGCAAACCTTTATTAACATTCTGACCACCCGCACCCCCACTTCTTGCAAAGCTAACAGTAACATGATCTGCACACATAAAGTGGATTATTTCACAACAGCTTGGCAACCCACGTAACGGTTGGATACATAGTCATCAGGAATCAAAGGTTTAGAAATATCACTGGGAACTAATACTGTTGACACTGGCGGAGGTATGTCATGGCTAAACTGTGCCATGGCCCACTGAATCCAAAACATATGCATGAGTAATAGACTAGTTCATGAGCAAAACCAATGCCTATGTATGAGTGAAAGCTTAGATTGGCCTGCCCTGGTTTTTTCCTGTAGCTCCGCCACTGACTGTTGACATAAATAGTTATAATGTATGCTATATATATGATCGCAGTTTAGCGAAATCTTCAAACTATTTTCCTTATTCCAGTTCATAATCAAATACCTGCAATAAGCCGTGACAAGAATATGCATTTTACTTGCAACTTGCAACAATTAGGCCAGACGTTCCATTACCTCTTACATGAACTTACAGATTAGATAAAGTAATTTACTAACCAAAAGTTCACTATTACCTCACATCTGTACCTAATTTTACTTTTTTTTTTGCTTCGAACTATAAGGCAAGCAAGCCTAGCTACTTCTCAAGCTTAATTAACTTGCTCTCCACAGTACCAGTTTCTGCTTAATAAAAGCAGATTAGCAACAGAGCAACCAAATCAACTTCATAGCTAGCATTCACCATACCCGCCAGCTTACAAATTCTAGAGCGCTACATAAATGCCAGCAGAAGGATGTCCTTAGCATGAAATGTATGCATGAGTAGCAGATACACATACACTTGAATGAGCAATCAGGAGGGACAACCCCCTAGGGGCAGACAGCTAGGTAGAATGGACTTATGGACCCAAATCAGATGCCCATTTCTCACCCCGTAAATAACATCTTTACTGCAGAGGCATTGAAATCCTCCTGAGTCTTTAGCAAATACGGTACCTCGTGATCCCCATCTTCTATGTTTCTAGTCATAAGCTACAAATTTAAACCTCTAATTCTTATAGTAAGGATCTTTCCTAGGGTTTGAACAGCTTTACTTACTACTCTATTTCCAAAGCATGCAGCTATCAATTCGGATTTATGTACCAATGGGGGGCAATTAGGGCGGTTGGAGTGCGTTACCCATGGTGATCTTAGGGGCGGGATCAGAGCCGGCTGAGGCCGCGCGCTCCTCGGCGTCGCGCATCACCTGTTGTGCCAGCGCTAGTCGCGCTGACACTTTCTTACCCCTGCCGTCGCCGGCCTCGGCCACCGAGCATCGGAGGTGGACCAACCCGACCCTGCCAACGCTCAGGCCCAGGCCCAGGCCCAGGCTCGGGGAGGGGAACAGGGGTGCGCTAGGGGAGGGGAACCGGGCCCCTCGGAAGAGGAGAGAAGGGACGTGACAGAAGCTGAGCCGTAGGAGGCGGGTGCTCCGCATGGCGGTCGCCATTAGATTTCTGTGGAGGGAGCCGAGCGACGAGACCACCGGAATGGCACGGGTATACGGCAGCAAGGTGAAGAAGACGAGGTAGAAATTCTTTTGGGCTTAAAGGGCTGCGGTGGTCATCTGCGTACGCTCATGGGCCGACATCAGATGTAGCCCGGATTCGTACTTGATCCTCAAAACAGAAACATTTGTAGGCTTTCTCATTGACCAAGGCCACTTGCTAATCATTTGAAAGCACACTAGTAACATAGTCTCCAGTACTATTAAATAAACGAGTTGTGGAAGAAACATTGAAAATCCCTTCGTTATCTTAGATCCGATGGTCTACTTTGCTCCAACGATGTTATAACAATTAAATCACCATAATTAGTATTACAAGAAATAAAAAATATATCAAAATCAATCAAAGCACCATAATTAGCGATTCGTAGAAGAAACATTATAATTTGGAATGTTTCCAAACAAGCCGACCTGATCCCCAAACCACGACCTTGTAAGCCGCAAACCGTATCAACACTGACATCTCACCACCAACGCCGGAGATACTTATATTCACTGTTTACAAGATTAAGTAAATTTAAAGAAGCAAAACATAGATTAATAAAAAAATCACAATGTTTTAAATTTTGGATCGTGCATTGCACACACGTAACTAACAGTATTAGCAAAGACAACTGGAGCACGGGCGGTGATATGCCGCTGGTAGCGATCGAAGCAGCAAGTATTGCGGGAGCGCTTATACCTCAGTTCACGCAAGACGGTAGGGGTGCTCGCCCAGCGCTCTGGGCATTAAGCACTCATTTTTTCGCATTTTTTATTTTCCAGTTTATTTAAAAATATCTATATTTGGAAATATTCCAGATCTATATAATACAAAAATCACTTTACATAATTTTTAAAAATATTAATCATGCATTTGAAAAATATGAAACGTGCATAAAAATGTTTCTAATGTATAAAAAACTGTACAATGTGTACGCAAAAAATTGAGACCAAAATATATATTTGAAAAGTATTAATAATGTATTGTAAATATGTTCAAATGTATAAAAAAATGTTCATTATGTATAAAAATGTAAAAGGTGTGTGAAAACAAATAGAAATAAAAAAATTGTAACAAATGATATAAATGCATTTTAAGAATGTTAAACGTGTATATAAATATTGTTCTCCCCGTATAAGAAAAATGTACATCGTGCATCATAATGTA
Organism: Hordeum marinum; assembly: GCA_022496015.1. Lineage (NCBI taxonomy): Eukaryota > Viridiplantae > Streptophyta > Magnoliopsida > Poales > Poaceae > Hordeum > Hordeum marinum. Next base: position 380,514,122 of record CM039675.1, read on the forward strand.
TGTTTGAAAAAGTGCTAATAATGTAAAAATGGTAAGACATATATAAATATATATTTTATATGCATTGAATTAATTTATAATGTGTAAAAAATAGACACCGAAAACATATATTTTAAAAATATTGATCATGCATTTGAAAAATATTAAATGTGTACTAAGAATGTACATGACGTATATAAAAAATGTAGACCTTCTATTAGATACAATGTTGAACATGTATTCAAAAGATTGTTCAAAACATGTATTAAAAGGAAAATGTACATCCTGTATTTGAAAGAAAAAACATGAATTGTGCGCTAAAGAAAAGTAGACATATGTTAAAAGAAAATAAAACTGATAAAAAAGTCAAAAGGGACAAAAAAATGAATAAAACCAAGAAGAAAGAAGCAAAGAAAACCAAGAAAAAGTAGATGTATGTTAGAAGAAAGAAATAAAACCAATGCAAAAAAAGAAAAGAAAAGTTATAATGAAGAAAAAACGAGGAAAATGGAAGAAACCCGATAAAAAAGGAACTTCTGAAAACAAAAAGGGGGGAAATCGAAGCACAGCAAATCTATATAACTATAGTAAACCTACAGCGAGCAGCAGCGAACGAACATAGAGTAATAGGCCGGACCATACTCACGCACCCTTCAGCGAGAGGAGCTTCCATCTCGCGTCTGGCGTTCTCGCCGCACGTTACTCACGTAGGTCGCCCTGTTACATGATTTGGGCCGGCACGTTACTTCCATACAGGAAGCTCCTCAAGCCTAGCTTATAGACTACGTTCGGTGTATTTTTTTTGTTTTTTTTACTTTTCTTCCATCTATTGTATTTTTCTGGTTTTATTTTTAAAATATTTTATATATTAATAGATTTATAAACTATATAGATTTGAATATATTTCGAACATTTTCAATACGCAATTAATTTTTTTTAATATACGTTGAACTTTCTTTATATCCGATGAACATTTCCTAAATACATAATAAAATTTATGCTCTAAATGTTTTTAAATACACATTGTACAAATTTTAATATAGAACTAACACTTTTTAATATACAATTATTTTCTCTAAGACAAACTGAACAAATTTTTAATATACATTGGATTTTCTTTTTTGATATATAGTGACTTTTTTGAAATGAATGAAGATTTTTTTAATATACGGTGAACATTTTCTAATACGCTCTGAACTTTTAAAAAATGCACAATGAACAATTTTTTTAGAAAAATAGATGGAAGAGAACAATAGAAAAAAACATGAGAACCAAAAAACCGGGCAAAAGGAAACACATAGAAGAAATATTTGCGGTTGCAAAATGTTTGTAAATTCGAGTGTATGTTTTAGAATTAAGAAAAAAAGAATAAAGTGGAAAGGAAAAAAGAAAAGAAAAGAACATAATACAAAAGAAAATATAAAAATAATAGTGAAAAGCACCTAGGAACTAGCAGAGAAAAGAAAAAAAACGTTTGGAAACCAACAAGAGAACTGCTTACCTGGGCCTCGGCCCATGTTTGACTAGCATGGGCGATTGCCGGTATGTATCCCAATGGGTAATACATATCAGTTGCGCTGGAGCCTTAGTGAAGAATCATGGTTTAATTGAACTAGTAGGAATCAACTAGCTAACAAGATAAATAACACCTGCACACAAACAATATAAATACTTGCACCCAACGTGGCAAGGGAGTTGTAAAACCCCTTGTCTTTCTAGTTACAAGGATAAAAACAAATAGATAGATAATATTGGTACAGGAAAAACGGCATGTATTGATGAAGAATAGACCCCGGGGTCACATGTTCACTAGTGGCAACTCTCTCCAAAGCAGCCAAATGTCATGATAATAAATTACATTTGGACAGTCGAAATGATTGCAAATATTTGTCACTATAATTATTCAAGGCATGATCTCATATAGGCATTGCGTCTGTGATAAGTAGACAAATAAACTTACTGACGTCTACTACTAATACTCCACCCAAGACCACTATTTAGCATGCATATCAAGATATTAAGTTTACAAGAAACAAAGCACTCAATAAGCAAGATGACATAACATAAACATAAATAAATCTAGCAATAAGATTAAACCGTGTCGTTTTATCCTTGGTGGCAATAATACAATGCATGTCTTGACCTTTATTATCAATGGGTTATAACACAACAAGATTGAACCCACTACTATGCATCACTTCCTTTGAAGAGATACCCGTCAATATTGGCCACAGAGGAAAAATAGATCAAAAAGCATACATAACTACTTGATTATACAACAAAAAAATCTTCAAAAGATTAAATAAGATTCAGTGAACAATCTAACCATAAACTCGCAATTCATCATGTCCAGAGAGATTACATCGGACAAAGCGAAAGGGGAACAAGGTATTGAAGATCCAGAGAGGGAGAGAACTGTCGTCTAGCTACTACTATGGACCCGTAGGTCCTAAAGGAATAACTCACACATGGTCATGGAGGTAGCAAGGTTGATGAGGAGAACGTCGGTAATGGTTTCCTCCTCTGGTAGGGCTCCACATGGAATATCTTTGAAACAGACGCTTGCGGTGGCGATAACATTCTTCTTGAGTTACGATACATGGTTTCTGTATTTATAGGGAATTATGATGGTGGACTTGGACTAAGGCAATAAGAGAGGGCCGCACAAGCTTAGGGGATGCCACCACCCCCTGGCGGCGCCACCTATCCTTGTGGGACCATCCGGGCTCATCTCGATTTCTCCCGAAGCTTCCTCATTTCTTGTTGCCCAAAAAATTGTGTTAAATCGGAAAAGTAGCATGACCTCCGTAGATATTGATTTCTTGTGAAACCAAAAACAAGCAAAAGACAGGAATTCACATTGAGCACTAAATTAATAGGTTAATCCATGGCAATAATATAAATTTCTCTAAAAAGTATATAAAGATGATAATATAATAGCATTGAACAATCAAAAAATATACATACATTATATTGATGAATTGGAGCTAGTTCTGTGTCACCCTAGTGCGTAATTGTTATATGATCAATGTCATCTAAATCATTATCCATCACCGATCCAAGTGCCTATGCTTTGCATATAGTGAATCTTGCTAAGTTAGTATTGCTACCGCTACTATCACAACTGCTACAAAATTGATGTTGTCATTACTACTGTTACTTTTGCTACTACTATTTGTTGCGCGACTAAATCTTTGGTACTGAGAGATATTCCGGGTGCGGTTGAATTGACAACTCAACCGTCAATGCCAATAAATATTCTTTGGCTCCCCTTGTGTCGAACCAATAAATTAGGGTGAATACTACCCATGAAGACTGTCGCGGTCGCTTATACTTGTGTGTTATCAAGACATTTTTCTAGCGTCGTTGCATGGGAGCGTAGCTTTATTTATTGTGTTAACTTGAATGATATCCGATTGCTACTATGAAGAATATGAAAGACAATCAAACTAAGATCGTCCCCTCTCGCATGAGAGGATGTAAGGAACTGCCATCCAGCTATGCTTTTGATTCACCTACTGTTTTGAATCAGCTTGTTACACCACCACCTGTTGATCGTCCTGATATGTCGTATGAACTTGATGATGATGCTTTATGAAATTAATGATGGTACTATTACACATGTTGAAACTAAAACTGTGCCACTGAATGAATTACTTGATGCTCATCTTGCTAAAGCTAGAGAACTTGAAAATGCTGAAACTGGTGAAGATTTTGAATCACCTATTACCCCCCGCCCATCTAATAGATATGAATTGCCTTATGTACCTGAAGGTTATGTTATGGATGGTGAGGTAGCTATGGACTTTCTTGCTTGTGAGGATAGACATGACTTGAAGAAACTACTATACAAACTAAAAGAAAATCTATGATGGAGAAAATGAAACGTGGCCCTAAATTTGCTACTTCTCCTATATTTGTTACCGATAAGGATTATGAATTCTCTGTAGATCCTGAGTTAATTCCTAAAGTAGAGTCTGATCCTTTCCATGGTTATGAAAATGAAACTGTTGTCGAACACCTTATGAAACTGAATGATATTGCTGCTCTATTTACCAATGATGAAAAGATTCGCTACTATTATATCCTTAAGCTTTTTTCTTTCTCGCTAAAAGGCGAGCCCAAGGAATGGTTCCTTTCTCTTGCTCCTGGTTGTATGCGTAGTTCCTAGGATATGCTTTATTACTTCTCTAAAAAATATTTTCCTACTCATAAGAAACAAGCTGCCTTACAGAAAATATTTAACTTTGCTCAAATTGAAGAAGAGAATCTCCTCAAGCTTGGGGGAGGCTTCTCTGGTTAGTAAGAGCTTTGCCTGATTGCCCTCTTAAGAAGAATGAAATTCTTGATATCTTTTATAATGGACTAACCGATGCTTCTAGGGATTTCCTAGATAGTTGTGTTGGTTGTGTTTTCAGGGAAAGAACTGTTGGACGAGCAGAAGAATTATTGAATAACATATTGCAAATGACGATGATTGGACACTTCGTGAACCATCTTAGGAACCTATTCAAAAGAAAAGAGGTATTCTATTTCTAAATCCTGAAGACATGTAAGAATCAGAAAAGATCTATGAAAGAGAAATGTATTAAAACCGAGGATGTCAAAAAGTTACCGCCTATTGAAGGAATACATGGACTTGACACCCCGCGTAGGTAGTAGAGGTAAACTCTCTCTGTTCCTTTAATTAAAGTGATATACCTTATACTAAGACTCCTGAACAATGCATGGATGAATTTGATAATTATGTTGTTAATCAAGAACACCTCAATAACCATGTTTAGAATCAATTGAGATGTAATGCCATGATGATAGACTGCTTAAGTGACTTAATGTTTATAATTTTGCAAATGATGTGAAAGGTCTAGGTAAACATGCTTCCATGGTTCACACCCGACCAGACCAAGTTGCTAAATCACAAAATGATTTACTTGCTTTAATAAATAATAATATGAACGATCATGTTGTTAGAGTAGTGACTAGAGGGGGTAGACTGACTCAAGAACATCTTTATCCTGAAGGTCACGCTAAAAGAATTGAAGAAGATTCTCAAAAAATTAATGAAGATGCACCTAGTTCATCTAAGAAGAAAAAGAAAAAGAAAGATGATAGGAACTTGCATGCTTCTAATGAACCTGTTATAGAAAAACCTGTTGAGAAACATAATGAAGTTTCTGTTTCTGATGCTGAGACACAATCTGGTAGTGAACATACACCCAGTGACAATGAAAATTATGATGATGCCCCACCAGATGATCACAAAGAAAATGGTAATAATGTGCAAATTGAAACTGCTGAGGATCTTGGTAAACCACCTTCTTGAAAGTGCTAGTTATCGACTAGAGGGGGGGTGACTAGGCAATTTTTATGAAAGACTTCAAAACAATGAATGTATTCGAATAATGCGGAAACGTAAACAGGATCAGGTAGGGATACAATCAAGAATCTAGACAAGGCATGCAATGCAGTGAAGACATTCAAGCAAGTTAAGCATAATCATCATGAATACTAAGATGAGTCGAAGACAAACTTAGATGGTATGAAGATAAATAGTTAATATGAATAAGCATGTTCTGCTTTCTGAGTCTATGTGGAAGCAGACTTATGCAGAACAACTTGTCTCTCCAAGTTTTCTAAGGCGGGATGAGCCACTGAGATTGGCGTAACGAGTAAAGGCTCTTGGTAAGGAACATGTACTGATGATGGAGCAGTAGGTGGTTCTGGAGCTGGATCTTGTGCTGGTTCCGAAGGCTTAGATTTTCTTGTCTTCAACCTCTTTGGAGGTTGGGCTTCAGGAGCAGCTGCCTTGCGCTTCTTAGCTTCGGCTTCGGCCTACTTTGTCTTCTTGCTAGATGTAGTAGTGGTAGAGGGGCGCGTCCGTGGGTGGACAAACCAAGCGGGGAATACTATGCCATGGTCCTCAAACCGTTCATGAGCCAATTGTTTTGAAGACATTGAAGCTTGACGTGAGCAAGCAATGACTTCGGGCGCAAGTGCAGGCTGACCAAGCGCCTTTCTCTTCAGCATGTCATTGAGAGCTTGCACCATAATATTGGTCTTTCTCTTGAGGCGCGCAAGGGCGCCCTTCGACAGCTTCACATCTCTTCTCAAACATGGCTTTGAGATCTGCCATCATCAGCTGATATCCTTTGATCTGTTCAGCATCGAGTTTGTGCACATTTTGCTTGAAGATCTCCTTTTCATGGATGATCTTGGCCTTTGTTTGCTAGGCCTTCTAGGCCATAGTCAGTTCCTCATTCACAAGTCCTTGGAATGTGACGCTCATGCCAATTGGGAGCTGAAGTGCATCAATGCTGAGAGAGGGGTCGGCGAACCATTCATCAATAAAGTGTTCAAAGATGACAGGATCAAACAAAGGCAAGTCTTCGAGCAGATTGGCTTCCTCTTTTTTCTGCTGAACAAGCCTGGCTAATGCTTCGTCATCAAACCCGTCATCAGACAGCTCAATCAGGTTAGCTGCATTCATCAAAGACAGGGTAGGCTTCGGGCCACGAGAAGCAACAACTTTTCTCTTCATGTGCCTATGAAGGCGACCTTGAGACTCTGGTTCCTCAGGATTTTTGGAAGGAGACCATGAAGCTTGTGGTGAAGACTCTGTTGGAGGTGGAGCCTTGGAAGACTTTGGCTTCGAAGACTTTGGCGTTGAAGACTTTGGCTTCTCCAAAGGTTTCGGCTGCGCTCAGAAGCAGGTTCTTGCTCAACTACATCATCATCAGATTCTGTGGGATCTGGGATGCCAATGATGCTTGATGGATGGGGATTCTTAGGCATTGGGGGACGGAACATACATGTGTAGAATCCCATATTGATTGCGTCAGCCTTTGTCTTCGGATGAAGATTTTTGTATATGATTTCTGTCCAGGGTGCATTTTCAGCACACTTCTCAGCATACTCATCAGTGATGAAGCGGTAGTAAAACCACTCCACACTCCAATATCTTCGGATCCATTAGAGTTTGTTCTTGTGTTGACAATAGGTCTCCTCCTTATCAGACTTGTATTGCTCATAAAGATCTGGGGGAAGATCCTTAGCAGTGTTCTTGCGTCTTTGCTTCCCTCCCTTCTTGACTGGTTTATCATCTGCCATTGGCTTCGGCAAAGGCTTCACAGGAGTACGCAAGTATGAGCACGCACCAGAGGATTCTAGACGTGTCTGCAGGTAGTCTGCAAATGAATTCAGACTATGAGATCCAAGCGATTCTGCTGTGGAAATGTACCTGTGAAAGAGTTAGAGACGCGAGGGAAGAGGAGAGGTCATATGCATTCTCACAAGATTTTGGAAGTTAAAACTGAGTTTTGAAGATATTGATCTTATACCGAAGACATTCACTTCTATATAGAATATGGTGATTTCATATTTGTACAAGTCCAAGGATTCGTACAAGTGAGGAATCAAACCAAGTTTCAAACCACAAAGTGAACATATTTGGCAAGGATAGATCTAGATCTAGATGCGGTTGAGTCGAAAGTGAAGAAACAACAACCGACAAATTCCAGTAAGAATTTTAGATCAAAGCACGTGGTAAAAATAGATCTTTATTTACCGCCATGAAGAACAAGACGAACAGCTCGACGAGGCAGAGAAGCTGAGCGGTTCGATCTGCCTCACCCTAACTCGGTGGAGACAAACAGCTACGGCGGCGGCGAGCAGAGGATGAACGCGGCCGGCATGAGTACATCGATGGAGAAGGCGTGGCAGCAAAGCACTTCGTCTCCGGCGATGATGGATTCCAGCGGTAGCGCTAGGGTTTTGAGCACGTGGGGTGGCAGAGGAAGAGGAAGGTAATTATGGTACGGGGGAAGATGTATTTATAATGGGTGGACACATCTGAACCGGTTGGACATATATGCCCATGACTCCTAGGTTTAAGAGGACACGTGGCATACATGCAAACCACCTGACAACCCACTACCATAACCGAAGCGATGACGCGGGGGTTGTTGCTATAAAAACGGAGACAATTAGGATTTGAGAATTAAATAGGTGGTTGATTTGTCTTCGACTGACAAGGACGCAGTGAAGACAGTCAAAACGTGTCAACATAGAACACATATGACTGGATTAGAACAGATTTAGACGAGGTAAGAACAGAGGAGAATGTCGGGTTCGATCACATTTGCCTAGGAAAAGGTTGAAGACAAAACTATAGGTCAAATGTTGTGTAGGACAAAGCTCTAATCAAAATGTAGATCTGCAAATAGTTTTCAACTGAAACAGACGTGCAAAGAGTAAAGTTTTGTTTTGAAGGCATTGAGCTCTTGAAGACATATGAATAAGATGAGATAAAAGCAATGTCTTCGAGTTTGGTTGGTGGCGTTACCCACCGTATAAGAATGTTTGACCCAGACACGACACACAAGTATCGTGGCGCTGTAAAGTGATATTCTTTGTTAATGTATTCACACTCAGATTGTAAGTCTTCATGAATTGAAGACATATGTTATATCGTGTGTTGTGCATCAAAGTCGTCAACATGCATAAGCGTTAGGATGTATTCCCATTTCAAAGGACATTTAAGGACTCTAAGATATTTAGCTCACACCGCAACTTGCAAAACCTCTTTTCATCCAAAGGCTTCGTGTAGATATCAGCCAGTTGATCTTCAGTGTCTGCATGCTTGATGTTGATGTCACCCTTCATCACGTGATCCCAAAGAAAATGATGTCGTATCTGAATGTGCTTCGTCTTCGAGTGATGTACTGGGTTGTTGGAGATCTTGATTGCACTCTCATTGTCGCAGTAGAGAGGTACATGCTTCAGGTTGATGCCATGGTCCTTGAGGGTCTGCTTCTTCCACAGAACTTGAGTGCAGCAAGCGCCTACAACAATGTATTTGGCTTCGACAGTGGAGAGTGAAACACAGTTCTGCTTCTTCGAAGACCAGCACACAACAGATCGTCCAAGAAAGTGACAAGTGCCTGATGTAGACTTGCGATCAACTCTGTCGCCAACGAAGTTAGAATCTGAATAGCCAATTAGCTCAAACTTCGAACCCTTTGGATACCATAATCCTAGCATTGGGGTGTGTGTGCCAGATATCTAAGTATTCGCTTCCCAGCAAGGTGATGTGACTCCTTTGGTGCCGCTTGAAATCGGGCGCACATGTAAACGCTAAGCATTATATCTGTCCTAGATGCACATAAGTACAACAAAGATCCAATCATGGAGTGATATACCTTCTGATCGAAATCTTTACCATTTTAGTCAATGTAGAGGTGTCCATTGGTAGGCATTGGCATCTTGAAGCCTTTGGCTTTGTTCATGCCATATTTCTTGAGGCAGTCCATTAGGTACTTCTCTTGGGATATAAATATGTCATTTGGGTGTTGTCGAATTTGAAGCCCTAGGAAGAATTTCAGTTCTCCCATCATCGACATTTGATACTTCTCTTGCATCATATAAGCAAACTCATCATTGTATTTGTTGTTAGTACAGCTGAAGATAATGTCGTCCACATATATTTGACATACAAACAACTTACTATTATAGGATTTAGTGAAGAGAGTGGGATCGAGTGAACCAGGTTTGAATCCGTTCTTCATGAGGAATTCCTTGAGTGTGTCATATCAATCTCTTGGTGCTTGCTTGAGGCCATAGAGTGCCTTGTTGAGCTTGAAGACATAGTCAGGATGTTGTGGATCTTCAAACCCTGGTGGCTGAGCAACATATACTTCTTCCTCATAAGATGTTTTCTTGAAGAACTTGTGAAGATATACTTTGTTGATGATGTGGCATGCAGTGTCAATGGCTTCAGGCCATAGCTTTCGTGGTGTCTTGTATTCATCGAGCATGGTGCGAGCCATCTCAATGAGAGTCCTATTCTTGCACTCCACGACACCATTTTACTGTGGGGTGTATGGAGAAGAGAACTCATGAGTAATGCCAAGAGTATCAAGAAAGGTGTCCAAGCCCGTGTTCTTGAATTCAGTGCCATTGTCACTCCTGATGTCCTTGATCTTGATGTTGTAGTTGGTCATGCACCTATTTGCGAAGCGCCTGAAGACCTCCTGCACTTTTGTTTTGTAAAGTATGATATGCACCCAAGTGAATCAAGAATATTCATCAACAATCACGAAGCCATATAGATTTGCAGTGGTAGAGAAGGTGGAATAATGAGTAGGGCCAAATAAATCCATGTGTAGCAGCTCAAAGGGACGTGAAGTCGTCATGATAGTCTTCGAGGGGTGTTTGGTCATGGTCATCTTCCCAGCTTCACAGGCACCAGAGGTGGTCCTTTTTAAACTTTACACCCTCGACGACAATGATAAGCTTCTTCTTGGCGAGTGTGTGCAATTTTCTCATCGCAGCATGCCCTATTCTTCTGTGCCAAGGCCAACATTCCAAAGCTTTTGCTACAAGATTTGAGGCAAACTGTGGTCCTGCAGAGAAGTCTACCATGTACAAGTCACCTCTTCGAAAACCTTCAAAGACTTTGGTTTTGTCAGAGGCCATCGGTACCACACATCAATTTTTTCCAAAAATGACAAGCATATCTAAGTCACAGAGCATTGAGACAGCCATTAAGTTGTAACCAAGGTATTCGATGATACGTCTCCAACGTATCTATAATTTATGAAGTATTCATGCCATGTTTACAATAATTCTATATGATTTTGGTATGATTTTATTAGAACCAACCCGGACTGATGCTGTTTTCAGCAGAACTACCGTGGTGTTGTTTTTGTGCAGAAATAAATGTTCTCGGAATGGGATAAAAATTTATGGAGAATATTTTTGAAAAATATAAAAAATACTGGAGCGAAAAATACCGGAGAAGAATCCCGAGGGAGTCACAAGCCTTCTAGGCGCGGCCACCCCTGGCCGCGCCTAGCAAACTTGTGACCTCCTCGGGAACCTTCCGAACATGGGACCAGCACCAAATACTCCTATAAATACCCAAACCTCCAAAAAGAAACCTAGATCAGGAGTTCTGTTGCCGCAAGCCTCCAGAGCCATGAAAAACCAATCGGGAGCCCATTCTGGCACCCTGCCAGAGGGGGAAACCATCACCAGAGGCCATCTTCATCATCCCGACGGTCTCCATGACGAGAAGGGAGTAGTTCACCCTCGAGGCTGAGGGTATGTACCAGTAGCTATGTGTTTGATCTCTCTCTCTCTCATGTTCTTGAGATGGCACGATCTTGATGTACCACGAGCTTTATTGATATAGATGAATCATATGGAGTTTTCCCCTCTCCATCTTGTTGTGATGAATTGAGTTTCGCTTTGAAGTTTTCTTATCGGATTGAGTCTTTAAGGATTTGAGAACACTTGATGTATGTCTTGCGATGGGTATCTGTGGTGACAATGGGATGTTCTATCGATCCATATGATGTATGTTTTGGTGATCAACTTGCGGGTTCCATGACCTTGGGAATCTATGCATAGGGGTTGACACTCGTTTTGTCTTGACGTTCCGGTAGAAAATTTGGGGCACTCTTTGAAGTTCTTTGTGTTGGATTGGACATGATGAATCTTAAATTGTGTGATGCATATCGTATAATCAAGCCCATGGGTACTCGTGGTGACATTGGAGTATCTAGGTGACATTAGGGTTTTGGTTGATGTGTATCTTAAGGTGTTATTTTAGTACGAACTCTAGGGCTGTTCATGACACTTATAGGGATAGCTCATAAGATTGATTGGAAAAGATTACTTTGAGGTGATTTCATACCCTACAATAATTTCTTTGTTTGTTCTCCGCTATTTGTGACTTTGGAGTGAACTCTTTGTCACGCGTGAGAGATTTACATATGATCTAACTATGTTAGTATTGTTGAGAGAACTTGCACTAGTGAAAGTATGAACCCTAGGCCTTGTTTTCAAGCATTGCAATACCGTTTGTGCTCACTTTTTTTACTTGTTACCTTGCTATTTTTATATTTTCAGATTACAAAAACCTATATCTACCATCCATATTGCACTTGTATCACCATCTCTTCGCCGAACTAGTGCACCTATACAATTTGCCATTGTATTGGGTGTGTTGGGGACACAAGAGATTTCTTGTATTTGATTGCAGGGTTGTTTGGGAGAGACCATCTTCATCCTACACCTCCCACGGATTAGTAAACCTTAGGTTATCCACTTGAGGGAAAATTGCCACTTTCCTACGATACTCTGTGCTTGGAGGCCCAACACGAGTCTATAAGAAGAAGGTTGCGTAGTAGACATCATTCGACAATCATGACATTTCCATGTGTCGATCCCTTGAGATAGCAACTCTACCTAGCCCCAATACTTTGCTGCTGCTCTTGTGAGCAAAGACAATGTGGTCTTTTGTTGGAGGTCGAAGAGTTTGCTCCAACAATAGGCTTTGATCACCAGTCATGTGACTGATGTGACCACTATCCATGATCCAATCAGTGGCATTGGATTTGTCTTCCTGCATTGAGAATTAGTATGGTTCACCAAGGCATGCAACTGTAACATGCATTGATGAGTGATATAGCAGTGCATAGTGGAGTGAAGACACTAGACGATATGAATGATAACATTCGCATTAATTGTCTTGTGTCAAAACAAGATTGTTTTCGGGTCTCCATAGATAATCTTATGGATATGCTTCTTCCTCTCTAGAGACCCGATGCTGCATGAAGATATTAGTTCTTCTTAACCACCCACATGCAAAGGGGTGTCTTAGAAGCAATGAGAGGTAAGGCAACATCAGAGAATTTGGGAAAAGATGCCCTAATATCATGTTTCATAGGAGGGTTAGTGTACTCAAATGAATAAGCTAAGAAATTCTTGGTTGGATGAACATAACAGTTCATGCCATAGTGCACATATTCATGTGTCATTTGAGTCCTTCCCTGCGAAACAAATTTGTTAGAGTGATCATATGAAGGCCTTTGTCTTCTTGAAGACATCGATCTGGGGTTTGTCTTCTTCTTGAGAGATGCCATCAGGACATTCACATGAAGCTTCTCAAGAAGACTTTTGGGAACCCAGATCTTCTTGAAAGGAGAACCATTCCTGTAGTTAGTGCCAACAAACCTGGCAAACACTTCACCATTTTGGCATTTGAACATTTTATAGTTGGAGTCAAAGGATTCATCAGTAATGAGAGGATTCGCACAGTTGTAGCCAGATAATGTGGAGGGATCAACTGAAGGACCTTTCACATCAACCCATGTGGTTTTGGGGTACTGCTCAGGTGTCCAGTAGGATCCATCAACATTGAGGTTTCTTTCAAAACCAACACCCTCTTTCCTAGGGTTTTTGTTCAGTATAGTATTCTTCAAGACATCACAAAGAATCTGATGCCCTTTCAGACTCTTGTGCATGCCAGTCTCAAGCAATGTCTTCAACCTGTCATTGTCATCAGTGATAGGAGTGGCTTCCTCAGATGAGGGGTTATGTGCCACATATATAGTTGAAGATAGAGAATTCTCAGATGCTTTAGAACATTCATAAGTTGAGTCATTAGCTTCACGAGCAGTACATCTTAAGCATGGAGCATCAAATTCATCCTGAGAGGTACTGATCTACTCTGCTAGGAGTGAGTCATTTTCCTTCCGTAGGTCATCATGTGCTTACCTAAACTTCTCAAGATCAATATTTTTCTTGAGATATTCAAGAGAAAGCTTCTCATGATCAGTTGAGAGGGCATCATGATGACTTTGGAGATCCTCAAACCTTGAATGAAGACTACACATGTCTTCAGACATAGTTTTGTTCAGACTCATCTCTTCGCATAATAGGTCATCACTTTTCTCTAGAGTAGTTTGCATTTTCTCCATGGCACTTTGTTGCTTGGTGGCAATGTTTACAAGTTTAGCATAGCTTGGTTTCATGTCATTATCATATTCAGCTTCAGATTTAGAGTCATGACGTGAGGACTTTGAAGATATCTGGGAGGCTTTCACCATGAAGCAGTAGGCTGGAGTAGTGTCATCATCACTGGCTTCGGTGTTGAAGAAGGATCCATTGTATTCGGGTTCGAAGACAGTCATAGAAAGATAAGACAAAGCCATTGCCAGTCCAGCTACTTCAACGTCAGATTCCTCCTCAAATGCTTCCTCAGCCTCAGAACCGAATTTAGACGATGAATCCATCTCCTTTCTGATGAAGGCTTGGGCCTTTCCTGATGAATTCTCTTGTGTGACGAAGACTTTGCATACTTCTTATTCTTCTTGTCATCGGAGTCGTAGTTCTTGCTCTTATTCTTGGATTCTTTTCCCATTGAGGACAATCATCAATGAAGTGACCAGTTTTCTTGCACTTGTGACATGTTTGCTTCTTGTTGTCCTTTGAAGACATATCTCCAAATCCCTTGGAATCATGTATTGAAGGTTTAGCACAACGTTTTGACTTGGCAAACTTCCAAAACTTCCTGACAAGCAAGGCAAGTTCCTTTACAAAGTCTTCAGCACCATCGGAACTGCTTACTGAGTTGTTTTAAGATGAAGACACAACTTTGTCCTTTAATGCACGGGAGTGACTATAGCTTGGTCCGTAGATTAATTCATGGGTGTTCAACCTCTCGAGTATATCAGCTAGGTCCAAACTCTTGAAGTCAGGGCGCTCTTGGATCATAAGTGCGAGAGTGTCAAAGGAACTGTCAAGTGATCTGAGTAGCTTCTTCACGAATTCATGTTTGGTGCTATTAGTGGCGCCAAGTGCATTCAACTCATTTGAGATGTCAGTGAGGCGATCAAAGGTGAGCTGAACATTTTCGTTGTCGAGTCACTTGAAGCGGTTGAACAGGTTGCGAAGCACATCAACACGGTTGTCTCTTTGAGATGAGACGCCCTCGTTTACTTTGGATAGACATTCCTAGATTTGCTTGGAGGTGTTAAGTGCACTCACGCGGCCATATTGTCCTTTGGTCAGATGAACATAGATGATGTTCTTGGCGGTGGAGTTGAGTTGCGCAAACCTCTCCGCATCAGCAGCAGTAACACCCTCACCAACTTCGGGAATGCCTGCCATGATGACATACCATAGGTCATTGTCAATGGCTTCGAGATGCATGCACATCTTATTCTTCCAGTAGGGGTAGTCGGTGCCATCGAAGACAAGGCACATAGCAGAGACCTTGATTATCCCTCTGGTCGACATAGCTAAAACTCCACGGTGGTTAAACCAAAACACAGAACAAGGGAGTACCTTACTCTAATACCAATTGAAAGTACTAGTTATCGACTAGAGGGGGGTGAATAGGCGTTTTTTATGGAAGACTTCGAAACAATGAATGTATAAGAATAATGCGGAAACGTAAACAAGATCAGGTAGGGATACAATCAAGAATCTAGACAAGGCATGCAATGAAGTGAAGACATTCAAGCAAGTTAAGCATAATCATCATGAATACTAAGATGAGTAGAAGACAAACTTAGATGGTATGAAGATAAATAGTTGATATGAATGTGTTCGGAGAAAGTCTTCACGCATTGTTCAAGCAGTGACTTCATAGTTCAGAGTAGGAATGTAAGAGAGTGAAGGATAGAACCAGTTGCTTGATGAAGACACTAGATTTGTTGGACCTGTTCCAGTTGTTCTGACAACTATACGTCTGGTTAGGGAGGCTGAGATTGAACTCACAAGACCTCGTCTTCACCTTATTCCCCTTGAGACAAAGTCACTTAGACATCGCTCAATCACTCGGCTAAGTCTTTAGGGAGACTTCCGAAAGCCGTACAAACTTGGTCACCCTACAGTCCACAATGACTCTTGGACGCTCTAAACCCAGACGCCTAACCGTCTAGAAGTTCACAGTCTTAAGGTGTAATAAGTCTTTAGTTCACTCATAACAGAAAGTATTCGGTGATGCTCAAACACACTAGCTCTAGGTGTTTAGGTGTATCCTCACAGGATGTGTATCTCTCAATGTCTTTGAGGTGGGTTACTCCAAAACGACAACAACCGTATCTCTCTCTAAGCAGCCACCTACTTATGGTGGAGGGGGTGGGCTATTTATAGCTAGCGGGCAACCCGACCTGATATGACAAAAATGACCTTGGGTCAATGGCCAACCGACACGTGTCACAACAATCGGATTTTGAACGCACGCGACAACTTTACTTGGGATACAAGTAAAGCTAACTCAACCAGCTCTGGAAGAGTTTTCCTCTCAATGTCTTCGCTCGAAGACATAGGTATGTGTTGAGCATCACGTCACCATCTGACTTTGATCACATCGACCCCACTTAACAGTACAGTGGTTCCTATGACTCGGGAAAGAAGAAACAAAACTACCAAAAGACTTCGTCTTCGCATTTCAGTGTCTTCAGACGAGTGTTTTCATCAACCACCAATGGCTTCAGCTGACACCAATGTCTTCGGACATTTTTGGGGGCCGTCTTCGACGGAGAAACAGAAACTCCACGGACTTCTCTCTGTCTTGACCTGTGAACTCTCACAAACACATTAGTCCCTCAACCACATTTGTCGTCAATACTCCAAAACCAAACAAGGGTGGCACTAGACGCACTTACACTTCTAAAAATAAACGTTATGATAAGAGAGACTTTGTTGCTACATGGAAGGGAAAGAGAGCCATGGGTTCAAAAACCCATGCCATTTTCTCATAAGACTTCTAAAAGCAGGGACGATGAAGATTTTGAGCACTTTGCTGAAATGACTAGATAAAATACCTGAAAGCGAAATTGCTACCATGCTTGATAATTATTCTTTTGATGGTGGAGTACCTAAGAAGTTGGGAGATCCTGGTATAGCCACAATACCTTGCTCTATTAAAAGAAATTCTATCAAAACTGCTTTATGTGATTTAGGGGATCGCGTTAGTGTTATGCATTTCTCCCTTTATAAAAGACTTGATTTGAGTAAGCTTACACCTACTGAGATATCTTTGCAAATGGATGATAAATCCACTGCTTTACCTATAGGAATTTGTGAGATCGTTCCCGTGTGGTTGGAAGTGTTACTATCTTAACAAACTTTGTTATTCTTGATATGCCCGAGGACGACAATATGTCGATCATCCTTGGTAGACCCTTTCTAAATACTGTAGGGCTGTTATTGATTGCAATAAAGCAAGGTTACTTTTCATGTCGATGGCAAGCAAGATACTATGCACTTTTTGAAGAAGCAAACTTTGGTTAATAATATTAATGTCATTGATCATATTGCCACAGTTATCATTGGAGATTTTACAATTCCTCTACATATTGCCAAGAATAAGAAATATAATAATCTCATTGCTGGGGAAAAGCAAATCCCCAATGAGGTAACCTAGTGGTATACAAAAAATTCTTCGGTTCCAAGTTAGTCGGAAACAGTTGTTAATAAGACTTGATCAACCTTATTAATGAATCCTTTTCGAAAAGACATGTGATTGACGAATTGAGTATTCACAACTCTGTGTATCACAAGTTTATTCTCTGTTTTTCCTAGTTCGATAAAAATAAAATACGATGAATTTCCTGTTCTCTTTTCCCCCGTGAAAAATGACCCAAAAATAAAAAGTCCCACATTGCCACGGAATTTTTACATGGTTTTTTCTAGAATATTTTACAATTTTTGGCATAAAAATTACAGCAGGGAGATGCACAAATGGGCCACCATACATCAGGGCGCCCCCTATATCGCGCCCTAATGGATTGTGGGGCCCACAGGGCAACCTGCCCTATCCCTTTAGTTCACCTCGTCTCCTACTTCCAGCAAAAATTTCCTAGCTCTTTCTCTCTCTCTCTTGTGTTTTTCCACCTGAAACTGAAAATTTTGATCTCTTTGATCGGAACCCGTCTGCAACACTGTTTTGAGAAATAGTTCCTTCGTAAGTGACTCTCTGATACTTCTCCAACATATCTATAATTTATGAAGTATTCATGCCATGTTAACAATAATTCTATATGATTTTGGTATGATTTTATTAGAACTAACCCGGACTGACGTTGTTTTTAGCAGAACTACACTGGTGTCGTTTTTGTGCACAAATAAAAGTTCTCGGAATGGGATGAAAATTTACGAAGAATATTTTTGGAAAATATAAAAAATAGGAAGCACAAGATCTGGGCTAGGAAGTGAACGAGGAGGCCATAAGCCTATTGGGCGCTGCCCCCTAGGCCGCGCCCATGTGGCTTGTGAACTCCTCGAGCACCCCGTTGACGTGAGATCGATGCCAAAAATTCCTATAAATACCAAAACCCCTAGAAAGAAACCTAGATCGGGAGTTTCGCCACTGCAAGCCTCTATAGCCACGAAAAACCAATCAGGAGCTCGTTCCGACACCCTGCCAAAGCAGGGAAACCATCACCGGAGGCCATCTTCATCATCCCGACGGTCTCCATGACGAGGAGCGAGTACTTCACCCTCGGGGCTGAGGGTATGTACCAGTAGCTATGTGTCGGATGTCTCTCTCTCTCGTGTTCTTGAGATGACGCAATCTTGATGTACCGCGAGCTTTATTAATATAGATGAATCATATGGAGTTTTCCCCTCTCTATCTTGTTGTGATGAATTGAGTTTTCCCTTTGAAGTTTTCTTATCGGATTGAGTCTTTAAGGATTTGAGAACACTTGATGTATATCTTGTGATGGGATATACGTGGTGACAATGGGATGTTCTATTGATCCACTTGATGTATGTTTTGGTGATCAACTTGCGGGTTCCGTGACCTTGGGAATCTATGCATAGGGGTTGGCACATGTTTTCGTCTTGACTCTCCGGTAGAAACTTTGGGGCATTATTTGAAGTTCTTTGTGTTGGATTGAACATGATAAATATGAAATTGTGTGATGCATATCATATAATCAAGCCCATGGGTACTCGTGGTGACATTGGAGTATCTAGGTGACGTTATGGTTTTGGTTGATGTGTATCTTAAGGTGTTATTTTAGTATGAACTCTAGGGCTGTTCGTGACACTTATAGGGATAGCTCATAAGATTGATCGGAAAAGATAACTTTGAGGTGGTTTCGTACCCTACAGTAATTTCTTCGTTTGTTCTCCGCTATTTGTGACTTTGGAGTGAACTCTTTGTCGCGCGTGAGAGATTTTCATATGATTCAACTATGTTAGTATTGTTGAGAGAAATTGCACTAGTGAAAGTATGAACCCTGTGCCTTGTTTCTAAGCATTGCAATACCATTTGTGCTCACTTTTATCATTAGTTACCTTGCTGTTTTTCTATTTTCAGATTACAAAAACCTATATCTACCATCCATATTAGACTTGTATCACCATCTCTTCGCCGAACTAGTGCACCTATACAATTTACCATTGTATTGGGTGTGTTGGGGACACAAGAGACTCTTTGTTATTTGGTTGCAGGGTTGTTCGAGAGAGACCATCTTCATCCTACGCCTCCCACGGATTGATAAACCTTAGGTCATCAACTTGAGGGAAAATTGCTACTGTCCTACAAAACTCTGCGCTTGGAGGCCCAACACGAGTCTACAAGAAGAAGGTTGTGTAGTAGACATCACTCTCCCATTCCTCCAATTAGTTTTTGCTTTAGTGGTTTATATTTTGCATAAATTGCTGCACTTGGTGCTACATAAAATGAGGATGCTTGTTGAATTCTTTGAGCTCCAAGTAGTATGAATGCTTGATATGGCCTCTAGGCACCCTTATGAGTAGTTGCTATCATTCTTACAAGGTTTTATTGACGTGAATCTGTGGCTCAAACATTTCAGAAATTTGTGCTTGGGAAAATGATTTTTCTAAGGAAAGGTTCTTCAAGTCGGAGCCCCAAGGGAGTTGTTAGGAGAACTCAAGATGGTGGCATCAACCCTTTTCACAAGGAGGTTAGGACATTTGAACGAAGCGGGTTTCTATAAAGGATTCATGCAATTCGTTGCAAATATTGGGCTAACCAACTTCCTCGCATATGAGTGTGACCAATACTATCTCCTCACTAATTCCTTCGCGCAAAAATTTCACTTCATAAATACGCCTGGTGCTCTCATAGTGCACTTTGATCTTTATGCCATGAACTATGAATTGCATCTACATGAATTTTGTGAAATATGTTTGCTTCCCTCTGACGGGGGAATGCGTGAACCTAAACCTGAGGAGTTCGAGGACTTCCTCCTCACCTTAACTATGGGAGAAATGAGGGGCGTATCACACGCCAGAGCCACTAGTTTGCATTTTCCGTTTGTGCACTATTTCTCTATGTTTATAGGAAAATGCATAACTGCTATGGAGTAGGGTGGTGGCCTCAGTGTCCCCACCCTTGCTATTCTATACCGCGCACTTTATGGTGATAGTACTTACAATGTAGGAGCTATTGTTGCGCACCGATTACATCTTAACCGAACCAAAGGCAAGGTTCATGGTGGTATTTATGCCACGCGCTTGGCAAAGCGTTTTGAGGTTGCTATACGCCCTACTGATTACTTGTTGCCCAAGGTGAATATCGATCACCAATCCATGGAGGAACACAAATTTATTGAGAAACCTAAACTGTTGCAGCAACTTTGTTACAACCTAGTGTTTAGCAAGAATACTTGTGATATTATTACCTTGCTTGCACCTTCTTTGTTTAACTTTCATGCCAGGAGCGGATTCAGAATAATGTCAGAGGACATCATTGCTTACCAGAACGAGCTGGCTGCTATGAAGGCCGAGGCCCGGGCATGGGATGCTTAGGTACCTCAGCAAAAACACTTTCTCGGACATGACGGCTATTATCAATGGTGATCACCAAGCTAGGTGAAAGCCTAAGATTGGGGGAGTACATATTTCTCACCGACATTATATTCATGTTCGCACACTTCATATAAATTGTTGGTGTTCATCCTCTTTCATTGTATATCCATGTTAGCTTTATTTTTCTGCATTCTTCTTGCGTGTTTGAAAAACTTTGAAAATCCAAAAATATTTTATGCTTCTTTTCGGTCTTTCCTTTCTTTATTTCTTTATTTGTAGAAGTAAAAAGAAAACCCAAAATATTTCGTGTGCATGTTGGGAGCTTTCCCGTGTACATAGTTTTTCTCGCTCTTGTTTTCCCTTAGTTTATTTCCTTCCTTGAGAAAAAAAACTCCAATAATATTTCAGGGTGTTTCTCTAAATTTCTGTTCTTTTTGTTGAATCTTTGAAAGGAGAAGAGCACGATGAAAATGTTGAGTGACTCTTATATTCTTTATTGTTGATCTAACAGAGAGCCAATTTTACCTTGTGTTCTCCTTTGTCTAAACTGCTGTGCAGATTCCAGCTTAGTCCACGACATTCTTTCACTATTATTATTATCATACCATTCGGTCATGCAAGTGAAAGGCAGTAATGACGATATTTGATGAAGTGATCGTAGCAAAGGAAGCTGGTATGAACTCTTATTATTTTTCGTTTTGTAAATATGTTTAGCTAGTTCGATCTTGATTTGGTATATCATGAGTAAACATGTTTTTGATGACAATTAGAGATTATAGCTTCTCAAGCCATATCTAAATAGCTAGGAGTTGACAATGATTTATCTTGTGTGTCCCGTGCATTAAAATGCTTATAATATGGTATGGTAGTATGTTATTTCCCTCTGAGTAATTGGAGTAGTTTAACTTGGCCCATGTGCAAACATGAAGTTGAATCAAAACCAATGGAGCCTTCATGATGTTTAAATTCGAAGTCTTCATATCCTACTCATGCTATGTCAAATGTTAATTATTCACAATGCATGTTTATGACTGTTGTTTCTCTCTAGCCGGTGACTTCTCAATCTAATGCCAACCTTCACCTGTACTAAGCGGGAATGCTGCTTGTGCATCCAAAACCCTTAAACCAAGTTATTTCACATGAGTCCACCATACCTACCTATATGCGGTATTACCCTGCCGTTCCAAGTAAATTTGCATGTGCCACCTCTAAATATTCAAATAAACATCCATTTTGTGCACTCGTCTCTCTCATGGAGCGACGAGGCACTCAATATCTTCCATGCTAAGTGAGTTATTCTCAAGACGGTCATTTATTCGCCATCATTGCAAGAGAGAGGCTGGTAAAAAGGATGCCCAGTCCTACATAATCAAAATAAATTAAACAAAACTCCTTGGGACAGTTGTATGTTGGCAGGCATCCGTGGATTCGGTCAGCCATGGTTGTGTATAGATGGTGGATAGGAGTAAACTTTACTATTCTATTTGGGAACCGCCAATAATGAGTTTAGCATGGAAGATATTGAAAACCTTTGTCGTAAGGTTGACAAGAAAAGTGCACCACCTCAAAATTGTATCTTCACTCTTATTTTAAGCTTCGAGCTCTGGCACCTATGCAAATCAATGCTTCCCCCTGCGAAGGGCCTATCTATTTGCTTTAATGATGAGTCATTGTCCTCTTACTAAAAGCACTAGACCAGAGAGCACTTTTGTCATCTTTATGCATTGAGTCTAGTTAATGTTGGATATGAGCATGACTGGATCTTTTCTACCCCGAATCATAATGTTTAGTCACTGCTTGAATCTCGAGGTGCTCTGCATTTATGTTTTGTGGTCTCAAAAAGGGCTAGCAAAATTATATTATGATTGTTTTGACAAATTGTTGGCATGTAGAATATTTAATTATTGCTTGCTAGTTGGTTATGTATTGCCATGAGTCAACATAATATTTAGTTGTTGTCAAGGATGTGCTTATTTATGAATTATGCTAAAAACTTGAGCACTGGCTAAGCATGTGTATAGCAACGAGAGCAAAAGAGTTTGTAAAAGTTTTCTTTACCACTTTCAGTTTATTAACTGCATTGCTTAAGGACAAGCAATGAGTTAAGCTTGGGGGAGTTGATACTTCTCCAACGTATTGTCACATCCTATGTTGTATCACTTTGCTATAATGTGGATTTACAAAATTTGGAACTAATTAAAACTTTTGAGTGCATATGCTTGTTTGAATTGTTGCTTGTTTGCTTGATTGGTTGATTGTGTATGGCACTCTTAGGTTCTACTCCTCTCCATATTCATCTTCCTTGGTCCAAACCTCTTGCCCAATGATCATGCCATGTGTGTAGTACCTAAAACTATTTTTATCAAAATTTGTTTTGGACAAAAAGGATTTATTCAAATTAGGTTCTCAAAAACCCCTAGGTTGAGGTTGCACTGCAAGTCGTCAAATTGGGTGGATCCTTTCCCCCCAAAGGCTTTATTTGAAACCTACTATATATATGACTTCCCAAAACCACCAAATAAGTAAAAGATTATTTTACTATTTTATTAGAAGACCTTTTCTTAAGTCTAGAAATGGTCTTTTATAGGGAAAAATTATTTGAATTCTTTAAAAATATTTGAGAAAATTTAGGGAAACTTAGTGGACATATAGTTTCCATATATATATATATATATATATATATATATATATATATATGAGTTTCAACACATGGTCATGTTCAAAATCATGGACAAAACTCCTCAAAACCCTTTTAGCTTAAATCAAGCTCTTGAAATATTTCTATAAGAAATATTCTCAATAAATTCCAAGAAAATTCCAGTAAGTCACACATGCTATATGTGATGATCTTGCAAAGTTTAATCTCAACCCCCCTTGATTTGGTTCACCAAAATATTCCAAAACCATTCCTGTCTAGAATCAAATTTGAGCAAGTTTAGATTGTGAAGTTTCTTGCCTTGACCCCAAACTTTGTGGAAATGTTCCATTACCCAAATAATGATGCCATACCAAGTGGTGCCTCAAGGAGAATGGAAATTCATGCATAGATCTTCAAGAAAGATGGTTCTATTGATATCTAGGTCTTACAATGTCTACATTGTGAACTTTATTCAATCAAGCTCAAAATTGGTGATCAACCCTATTTCTAACCACCATTTGACCCTGTTAAATCTCAAGTCAGGAAATATCCATTTTCTTGCCCAATTATTGATCAAACACCTTCTGCATGTTTGGTAAAACATGTTTTGACCTACTTATGCTGTTCTTCTTCACTTGAAACTTTTACCACAACCCTACCTTGATGCATTTTACCTCCAGTAAAAAAACCAAGTACATAAGCCACTGATTGATGGGGTAAAACCCTCCATTTACCCTCCGGACAGCAATAGAACACTTCTCTATTCCCTCCCCTCTCATCCTGGTCAGCCCCCAAAGCATCCTATGCCAATTCCTCATTGTATATGCTCCCCTGGACCCACTGGACAGGGTTTTCCGCACCCAAAATGTCATTGGCATGCCATACGCGCACTCTAGAGCATGCTAGAGTGCCCGACTGCACTATAGCCTCCGCCCTCTACATGGCCCCGACAGCCTTGGGCCTCCCCCTCTCGCCACTTGCCCCCCCCCCTCGACGTACGCACCACGACACCTTGTCGGCCTCTTCCTCCCTCTCCTTCCAACGGCTTCGCTCGCACGTGCCATTGTCGCCCCGCTCAGCCAATCATGGCTCTCACACGCGCGAGCCATCCCCGCTCTATCTCTTCTCTCTCGCGGCCTAAACCTACCATAGGAACACCCGAAACATGCCCACTCTCCCTCCCATGGTCTCCAGCGAGTGTTTCTTCCTCGCTGGTGCAGGAGCTCTCGGTGGACCACGGGGCACCTATCAAAGGGCCTCCCCGCGTCCCTCTCTCCGCTATGGATCTCTCCTCTCCCTTCCAACTGTACCCCTGCACCTCGCGCCCTTAATTTTGGAGCTCGAATGCCCGAGATCGAACCAGAGCTCGCCGCCGTGGGCCACCGGTGTTAGTGAGGTAAACGACCTCCTCCGTCCTTTTTCGCTCCTGATATGGAACCCCTGCTCCCTCCTGAACCTTTTCCCTCCATTTCCCGTGCTTATTGCAGCGACACGTGTTGGGTTCGTCCTCTTCCCAAAGCGCCGCCGCCGGACTTCCTCGTCAATGACAAACGGGACCCCCCCAGCACCCACCTCCACCACCGTTCGATTGCCGGAGGTGCCCTGAGCACGTCGGTGCCATCAGCTCCTCCACTCAAGCCCCACATCGCCAGTAGTGAGCTCCTCTCCTCCCTGTCCCGGGGAGGGTGATGACAGGTGGGACCCACCTGTCATCCCTTGGCCTCTTCCTCTCCCACTGACGGCTCGGGCCCAACCGTCAGCTTTGAAACCCCCTCAGCCACGCACACTGTTTCACTCTTCGCCATATTCCCTTCTGGGCCGTCTCAGCTGCGGCTGTTCTGGCCGAGTTGGCTCTGAGGCCTTTTTCTTTTTCTTTTTCTTCCATATTTCCAAAAATCCCACAGAATAAAATACTACTTCAAATCCAAATATTTTTCCACCACAAATCTTGTAATATTCTTTAGAATTTTAGAGTGCCACTTGTAAAAATATTTGAAAACATTTTATGCACTGTTTTATTTTAAAACCTCTTTTAGGCATTTTTAGCCACTGTTAAAAATAATTTTTTGAAAACCTTTTTCACTACAAAACCTTAGGAAAATATTTTTAGAGTTTTTAGTATTTATCAGAGTAGGGTATCATTTTAAAAGTAGAGTTTGTGATCTATTTTTGCTATGATGCTTATTATTACCATTATTTATTGCGACGATAGATTGCGCTGTTGACCAGGGAGTTGGACCCGAAGACTTTGAAGACCCCTAAGAGTTTGTTGAGCCAGGCAAGCAGCCCTTTGACCATGACGATGAACCCTTTTTATTTGCATGGCATATATCACTTAATTCCGTGAGGTTGATCATGTTGATGTGGTGTCCCTCCCCTTCGGTGGGATGCCTCCGATACTTTACCGTTGATACTTGCATCAGGCATGACCCTACCATCCTTATGAGGGTTGTGCGGGTGGGAGTAGTTAGGTTGCTAGTAGTTGCTACGCAAGCGGGATGGGAATATGGATGGTGATGGAAACACATATGGTTTCGAAGACGTTTCGAAAACCTCATCGGGTGCCACTAATGCCCGAGGGAGACGATGTTGAGCTAGGTAACCACTTGATAAGAAGCGGTACACCGGAGCAAGTGAGTGTGTGTGGTTTTAGAAAATGGATTGGTGTAAGTTGCGACCGTTATTCCAACCTTACATGTACAACCAAGATACCCCTTATGGGATGGGGCTTTGTTGATTAGCTTGGTAGGTACTAGCATAGAGCCCACATTACTAGTGACGGGAGTGATGAGGTCACTCTTGATATGGGGTCGTGCCTGGTAGGGCGACCATGCGTTGTCTTTATAGGCATCGGGCACACTGTTGCGTGCCCTCATGGATGATACGTGTGATGTATATCATGAGGGATGGCACCAACGAGTGGACTCTTTGTTTAGTATCGCTAGGGGAAAGTCATTGTTCGGGTGCTTACCTCGGGTATGAAGTATACCGCAAGTCGTGGATGACATAGGAGTTCCCCGAGTATTGTGGGTAAAGTGTGAAACCTCTATAGAGTGTAAAACTATTAGAATAGCCGTGTCCACGGTCAAGGACAGTTGGATGACCGCTCTTGTGCTACGTCCAATGTTTACTAAACTTGGTGTGTGTGTGTGTGTGTTAGTTGGTGACAAGATGATACTTGAGCTAAGTCCGATGACTTGGCATGATGATGAACATGAGATGTTCAACCCCCACTTATGATGATAACTTTGACTTGTTCACATGAACACCTGTCTATGGTTGATGCATGCTTACTTAAGTTTCTCGATCATGTCATTGCACTCAAAAACTAGCTTTCTACAAAACTTACCTACTTAGTGCTATATCATGCATTGTTATACCTTGTTCCACAACTTGGGTTGCTTGCAAGTACATTCAAAGTACTCATTGGCTTACCACTAGTTATTTAATTGGCCAGGCATGGAAGAGCAGGAATATGGTGAAGAGTTCGTTGGTGACAAACATGCGACCTAGGACGCTTCCCAGTCATAATGCCTATAGGTTTAAGGTAGATGGCATGGGTTGACGCTTTCGATCAAGATTTCTGCTGCTAGTTTGTGTATGATTCTAGCCTCTCATGGCCCTATCTATGTAAGACTTTACCTTCATGGTCTTTATTTGTGTAAAACAATAAGTATGGATGTAAGACTCTTGTTATTCAGCTTCTGTGAGTTCGATGAACATTGATCTCTGGGATCACTGTACACGTGCATTCAGTGATCACGACTTATGAGTCGGGGTCCCCACAGAGCTAGTATCAGAGCCATCCTGACTATAGGAAGCCCTTAGTTAGCATGGACGTTAGTTAGGATAAAAACCTTTAAAAAAATTGTGCCTAGTTGCTAGGTGCAACCATTTCTATACTTCTCTTCTCTTCTAGCATATTATAAACCCTTGCTTACTCTCCTTCCTTCAAACCTTGTAGATGGCCATTGTACCCGAAGCCTTCCTAGCATCCGGCTTCCCCCTACTCCTTGGGGATAGCCTGGAGAAGTGCCAGTTTCGCCAACCACCTGTTTTCCTCTACCATGAACACTGGGTCGATGCCATCACGAAGGAGTATCACGTTGAAGTGTTCGTGAAGGCAAACGACTCCCTAACTAGTTGGTTCTTTGAAGGACCACAGATGGAGACCTTGGCACACGTAGTGGAGACGGCAGCATGCAAGGCACTTGTCCACCTTTGAGGCATCATTCCAGAGATGGCTGATGAACCCGCTACTCGTTACCTACCCATTAGAAAGGACGACATCGGCAAAAGTTAGACACTAGTTCCAACCAAGGAGGATGGCATGCCCCTCAGATTCTAGACTTACTTCAGCCTCTCTACTGATAGTCTGGTTTAGAACCTGATTTTGGACTCCATGAAGCTCCACCAGGAACTTCACCACATTCGAGAGCTACTCCGCCAAACCACTAACATCTTGAACTAAGGCCGAGTAGCAACCTCTGGATTTCCGTCACATGTTTCGGGCTTGGTGAAGATGGGCATCATGCCAGAAGGAGTCCCAGCAAGCAACCAAGTCTTCCTTCCTCTTGGACAGTAAGCAGAGCACTCCACCACCCGAGTCCGAGAAGCCCTAGGGTAGGATCATCCATGTACGCCTCATGCGAAGTCGAGTCCATGTAATGGTTCAATGAAACCGTGTTTGCTTGTTGTTTATTTTTATTGTTTGTGTTCTGATGCAAGTCGCACTTTTTCCTTAGGCAACATGTAAGAGAGTCCATCTCTATCTTATCTTAATATATGTGATGGTCTTTTGACCTTTGGTTTTACCACACTTGCACTATACCAACCCCATTAGGCGCGCTTTCACCGTTATTGCTTTTACTCTCGTCTATCCTAGTTGTTTGACTTGGCAGCCCCAAACAGGATGGTGACTGCAACCCGCAACATCTCCTTCACCAACCCTGAAGCTGACAACTCCAGCCAGCAACAGAGAACTGGTGGGACTGCTCAGGCTGGAGGACACCAAGAGCAGCCACAAGGCGACATTCCCCCGTCACCATCTCCACCGAGAACATGACCATAGCTCAGTTTCTCCAAGTTCTCCGGGAGGAATGCCAACCAACACCACTGCTATCCAATAGATGGCTCAAGCCCTTGTGAACAACTAGCATCAAGGAAGGAACGACAATGGCCGCTCCACTTTGTATGAGTTCATGAGGAATTCGCCCCCAACCTTCCCCGAGTCTACTGAACCACTGGATGCTGACGACTGGATCCGCACCATCGAGGACCTCCTTGCACTTGTCAATTGCAATGAGAAACGTGAGAAAGTACTTTATGCCTCTCACTGCCTCGGAGGTACCGCCAGAGCTTGGTGGGATGGATTCAAGGTCATGCAAGGTGATCGTATGATCACCTGGGATAACTTCAAGGAAGGATTCTGCACCGCCCACATTCCTTCTAGGATCATGGTTATCAAGAAGAGAGAATTCTGAGTGCTGAAGCAAGGAAGTGGATCTGTCAAGGAGTACATGTAGAAGTTCAACCTGCTGTCAAGGTATGCACCTGAAGATGTCAACATAGAGGTTGGTAAGATGGAACACTTCATGGAAGGACTTCAGCAGACCCTGCAGTATTAGCTCATCGTCTAAGGCCGTCGAACCTTCTTCGACCTGGTGAACAGGGCCCTCATGCTGGAAGACAAGCACCATGCCATAGATGACACTCGCAAGCGCAAGATGATTAGTAAGGGTAGTTCCAGCAACCAGAAGACTCACCCCTGGCAGCCAACCCCAGCCAAGCCAACCTATCAGTCGTAGCAGGCTAGACCTCCTGCACCTCGTGTTGGAAATATGCCCTAGAGGAAATAATAAATTAGTCATTATCATATTTCCTTGTTCATGATAATCGTTTATTATCCATGCTAGAATTGTATTGATCGGAAACTCAGATACATGTGTGGATACATAGACAACACCATGTCCCTAGTATGCCTCTAATAGACTAGCTTGTTGATCAAAGATGGTTAAGGTTTCCTAGCCATGGACATGAGATGTCATTTGATGATGGGATCACATCATTAGGAGAATGATGTGATGGACAAGATCCAAACTATAAACGTAGCATATGATCGTGTCAGTTTATTGCTATAGTTTTCTGCATGTCAAGTATCTGTTCCTATGACCATGAGATCAAGAAACTATTTGACACATGAGGAGTACCTTATGTGTATCAAACATCGTAACGTAAATGGGTGACTATAAAGGTACTCTACAGGTATCTCCGAGGGTGTCTGTTGGGTTGGCATGGATCAAGTCTGGGATTTGTTACTCCGTGTGATGGAGAGGTATCTCAGGGCCCACTTGGTAATACAACATCACAACAAGACTTGCAAGCAATGTGACTAAAGTTTTAGACATGGGGTCTTGTATTACGGAACGAGTAAAGAGACTTGTCGGTAACGAGATTGAACTAGGTATATATATACCGACGATCGAACCTCGGGCAAGTAACATACGGAAGAACAAAGGGAACAACATACGGGATTAACTGAATCCTTGACATAGAGGTTCAACCGATAAAGATCTTCGTATAATATGTAGGAACCAATATGGGCATCCAGGTCCCGCTATTGGTTATTGACCATAGAGGTGTCTCGGTCATGTCTACATAGTTCTCGAACCTGCAGGTTCTGCACACTTAAGGTTCGGTGACGTTTCGATAGTATAGAGTTATGTATGGTGGTGACCGAAGGTTGTTTGGAGTTCCGGATGAGATCCCAAACGTCATGAGGAGTTCCGGAATGGTTCGGAGGTAAATATTGATATATAGGAAGTCCTGTTTTGGTCACCGGAAAAGTTTCGGGCTCATCGGTAGTGTACCGGGAGTGCTGGGAGGGTGCCTGGGGACCATCGGGAGGGGTGTCTCGACCCAAAGGACCTCATGGGCGGTTGGAGGAGTCAAAGCAGCCCCTGGTGGGCTGGTCTAAGCCCTCACTAAGGCCCATGTGGCCAGGGGTGGGAAAAACCCAAAAGGTGGAGAGGTGGAAAGAGTTTCCAAGTGGAAAGGAGGAATCCTACTCCTAATAGGATTGGAGTAGGACTCCTTCACTTCCAGTTTCGACCAAACCTTGAGGGTTTGAGGCTGCCTCCTCCCCTCCCTCCCTCATATATATACTAGAGGATTTAGAGGGTAAAGCTAACCCTAATTGCCATGTGCTGCCCTCTTCTTCCTCTAGATCCGTTTCTCCTCTAGATTAGTTCTGCGGTGCTTAGGCGAAGCCCTACAGGATTAGTTCCACCATCATCACCGCCACGCCGTCGCACTGCCTGAGAACTCATATACCTATCCACTCCCTCTTGGTAGATCAAGAAGGTGGAGATCGTCATCAAGCTATACGTGTGCTGAACACGGAGGTGTCGTCCATTCGGCGCTAGATCGGAAGGACCGTGATCAAGATCGTGAGACGATTCGTGATGAGATCGCGGGACGGATCGTGATTGGATCGCGGGATGGATCGCGATGGGATCCCGGGATGCTCAATGATTTGGATCGCGAAGACGTTCAACTACATCAACCGCGTTTCTTAACGCTTCCCGCTTAGCTATCTACAAGGGTATGTAGATCCACTCTCCCTCTCGTAGATGCTCAACACCATGGATAGATCTTGCGTGTGCATAGGAATTTTTTGTTTCCCATGCAACGTTCCCCAACAGTGGCATCATGATCTAGGTCTATGCGTAGATGAGATCTCGAGTAGAACACAAAGGAGTTTGTGGGCATTGATGCTTAGATTGCTTCCTCCCTTGTCGTGTTTTGGTTCAGCGGTATTGTGGGATGAAGCGGCCCGTACCAACCTTACTCGTACGCTTACGAGAGACCGGTTCCATCGACTGACGTGTAACTTCGTTGCACAAAGATGGCTGGCGGGTGTCTATTTCTCCTACTTTAGTTGGATCGGATTCGACAAAGGCGGTGCTTGAGAAGGTTGAAAAGCAAGTTATGTATCACCGTTGTGGTTTTGCGTAGGTGAGAATTGTTCTTGCTAGATACCCGTAGTAGCCATGTAAAACATTCAACAACAAGTAGAGGACGTCTAACTTGTTTTTGCAGGGTATATTGTGGCATGATATGGCCAATTACATGATGAGATATATGTGATGTATGAGATGATCATGTTTTGTATAGAATATCACGACTTGCATGTCGATGAGTATGGCAACCGGCAGGAGCCATAGGGTTGTCTTTAACTATTGTATGACCCGCGATTCAATGATTAAGCGCTATGTAATGCTTTACTTTATCGCTAAGTGGTAGCAATAGTAGTAGAAGCATGGTGGGCGTGACAACCCCGATGGCGACACGTTGATGGAGATCAAGATGATGGAGATCATGGTGTCATGCCGGTGACAATGGAGTTCATGCCGGTGCTTTAAGGATGGAGATCAAAAGCACAAGTTCATGGCCATATCATGTCACTTATGATTTGCATGTGATGTCATGCTGGGTACATTCCTCATCAACTCAACCCCAGCAACCATACTATTTGATTATGGAGCTTCACATTCTTTTGTTACTCAAAATTTTGCATTAGAGAGTGGTATGAAGCCTACACCCCCAGGTAGTCATATGTTCATACAAACCCCGGGTTTGGTTATGAAGTCCAAGATAGGATGTAAAGGAGTTGAGATTATCATCAACGGGGTAGACTTCCTAGAAGACCTCATAGTTCTGGATTCACTAGGCTTGGACCTCATCCTTGGCATGAATTGGTTGACCAAGAACCAAGGCTACTTGGACTATGCCAAGAGGATCGCTACCCTAACCAATAGCCAAGGAGTAGAAGTCAAGTATATTCCCAACCCTTCCTCCACTCGAGCCCCTCAGGCTAATTGTCTGTTGGGAATTGAGTTGGATCAAGTGCCTATGGTATGTGAATACCCAGATGCATTTCCTGATGCGCTTCCCGAAATGCCTCCTGACCGTGACATAGAGTTCATCATTGTGCTAATGCCCAGAGCATGACCCATCTATAAGAAGCCCTATAGAATGGGATCCGAAGATTTGGCTGAATTAAAGAAGCAATTGTCAGAGCAGCTGAGAAAAGGATTCATTCACCCTAGCGCCTCTCCTGGGGATCACCTGTTCTATTTGTGTCAAAGAGGGACTAAACTATCCGACTCTGTGTCGATTACTGTTCTCTCAATGAGGTCACAAAAAAGAACAAGTACCCACTCCCCAAGATTGAAGACTTGTTTGATCAATTGAATGGAGCCAAGGTGTTCTCCAAGATCGACCTCAGGTCTGGGTACTACCAGTTGAAGATCGAGCCCCAACATTCTAAAGATGGCATTTGTAACCTGTTATGGCATGTACGAATACACGGTCATGTCATTTGGGTTGACCAATGCCCCTGCCTACTTCATGTACCTCATGAAAAAGGTCTTCATGGAATACATGGACAAGTTTGTTGTCGTCTTCATTGATGACATACTCGTCTTCTCTAAGTCTGTAGAAGAGCATGAGCAACACTTGAGATTGGTCCTGGACAAGATTCGAGAGCATCGGCTTTCTTCCAAGTTCAACAACTGTGAATTCTGGCTGCATGAAGTTGGATTTTTGGGTCATGTATTGATTGCAGAAGGATTGTCAATGGATCCTGCCAAGATTGAAGTCGTGACTGAATGGCAATCCCTAACCAGTGTGAAGGAAGTGAGAAGCTTCATCGGACTCACGGGATATTACCACAAGTTCGTCGAAAGATTCTCGAGCATTGCCCGACCCATGACTCAACTTTTGAAGAAGGACAAGAATTATGAATGGACGCCGAAGTGCGAAGAAAGCTTCTAGGAGCTCAAGAAGAGATTGACCACAACCCCAGTTTTGGCCACCCCCTCAATATTCACAAGGAGTTTGTGATATATTGTGATGCATCGAGAAACGGGCTTGGAGGTGTTCTGATGCAAGAAGGGAGAGTTGTAGCATATTTATCCAGACAACTAAGTCCTCATGAAGACAACTACGCTACTCCTGATCTTGAGTTGGCAACTGTAGTTCATGCCTTGAAGACATGGCGATATTACCTTCTGGGAATGTGATGGGAGATATACACAAACCACAAGAATTTGAAGTATATTTTCACCCAAAGGGAATTGAACATGAGGCAACAAAGATGGTTAGGGTTGATCAAGGATTATGACCTTGGTGTTCAATACCACCCTGGAAAGGCTAACATGGTAGCTGATGCGTTAAGCAGAAAGGCTCGTTCCTTGAATGCTATGATTAAAGAAAGGCTACCCGCCCTGTATGAAGAGCTTGAAAGCTTTGGCTTGGAACTAGTTGCACCTGGATTCCTTGCCAACCTCGAAGCAAAGCCTACCTTGATGGATGATACTAAGGAAGCTCAAAAGGGACACAAGAGCATTGAAGGCATCAACAGGAAGATAAGGGCAGGCATGGCCCCAGGATTCAGTGGATGAACAAGTACTTGTATGGTTCGGGAATCACATCTGCGTACCCAACAAAGAAGAGCTCAAGAATTTGATCTTGCAAGAAGCTCACAACACTCCGTATTCCATTTACCCTGGAGGAACCAAGATGTACCAAGACCTCAAGGAAATATTGTGGTGGCATGGCATGAAACGGGAAATAGGCATCTTTGTTGCTAAGTGTGACATATGCCAGAGAGTCAAAGCTGAGCATCAGCGACCCGCTGGACTATTGCAACCTCTCAAAGTGCCTGAATGGAAGTGGGACAAAGTCAGGATATATTTCATTACCGGATTACCAAGGTCAAGCAAGGGACATGATTCCATTTGGGTCATTATTGATCACCTGACCAAGGTAGCCCACTTCATTCCCGTCAAGACGACCTACAATGGGAACCAACTGGCCAACCTCTACATCAACCGGATCGTGAGCCTCCACGGAATTCCTAAGGAGATTGTATCGGACCGAGGCACCCAGTTCACCTCAAGGTTCTTGAATAGATTCCAAGAAGCCTTGGGAACCAAGCTTTCCTTCAACACTACTTTTCACCCCAAGACCGGTGGGCAGACAGAGCGAGTAAATCAGATACTCGAAGATATTCTCCATGATTGTGTTTTGGCATATGGAGCCAAGTGGCAAGATTGCCTACCATTTGCCGAGTTCTCCTACAACAACAACTATCAGTCGAGTCTTCAGATGGCACCATCTAAGGTGTTGTATGGACGCAAGTGTCATACTCCCCTCAACTAGTCGGAGTCTGGAGAAGGACTAGTCTTTGGACCAGACATCTTCCGCGAAGCAGAAGAGCAACTTCAACTCGTCCGAGAACATCTCAAGACCGCCAAGACCCGACAAAAGAGCTACGCCGACTCCTGTCGTCGGGACATGAGTTTTCGTGTTGGCGACCATGTTTACCTCCGAGTTACGCCTCTCAAAGGAACCAAGCGTTTTCACATGAAAGGGAAGCTTGCACCAACATACATCAGCCCCTTCAAGATCACCGACAGACGAGAAGAAGTTGCTTACCAACTAGAAGTACCTTCTGAGCTCTTCGATGTTCACAATGTGTTCCATGTGTCACAACTCCGGCAGTGTCTCCAAGTTCCCAACCACCTCGATCTCTACAAGGACATCAATCACCAAGCCATCGACCTTCAGCTAGACCTCACTTATCGTGAGAGGCTAGTTTGCATTTTGGATGAAGTAGAGCATTGCACCCGAAGCTGCACCATCAATTACTTCAAGGTCCAATGGAGCAACCACACTGAAGCAGAAGCAACCTGGGAGCGTGAAGACTATCTTAGATCTGAGTTCCCTTATCTTTTCAACACTTAGCCTAGGAATCTCGGGAACGACATTCTTGTAAGGGGGGTAGGTCTGTCACACCCTGTGTTGTATCACTTTGATATAATGTGGATTTACAAAATTTGAAACCGATTAAAACTTTTGAGTGCATATGCTTGTTTGAATTGTTGCTTGTTTGCTTGATTACTTGATTGTGTATGGCACTTTTAGGTTCTACTCCTCTCCATATTCATTTTACTTGGTCCAAACCTCTTGCCCAATGATCATGCCATGTGCGTACTACCTAAACTACTTTTATCAAAATTTATTTTGGCCAAAAAGATTTATTCACATTAGGTTTTCAAAAACCTCTGAGTTGAGGTTGCACTGCAAGTCCTCAAATTGGGTGGATCCTTTTCACCCAAAGGATTTATTTGAAACTAACTATATATATGACTTCCCAAAATCACCAAATAATATTTTTAAAGATTATTTTACTATTTTATTTAAAGGCTTTTTCTTAAGGCCAGAAATGGTCTTTTATAGGGAAAAATTATTTGAATTCTTTAAAAATATTTGAGAAAATTTAGGGAAACTCAGTGGACATATATTTTCCATATATATGAGTTTAAACACATGGTCATGTTGAAAATCATGGGCAAAACCCCTCAAAACCCTTTTTGCTTAAATCAAGATTTTGAAATATTTCTATAAGAAATATTCTCAATAAATTCCAAGAAAATTCCAGCAAGTCACACATGCTATATATGATGATCGTGCAAAGTTTCATCTTAATCACCCTTGATTTGATTCACCAAAATATTCCAAAACCATTACTGTCCAGAATCAAATTTGAGCAACTTTACATTGTGAAGCTTATTCCCTTGACCCCAAACTTTGTGGACATCTTACATTACTCAAATGATGATGCCACACCAAGTGGTCCATCAAGGAGAATGGAAATTAATGCATAGATCTTCAAGAAGCTGATTTTGTTGATGTCTAGGGTTTAGAATGTCTACATCTTGAACTTTCTTCAATCAAGCTCAAACTTGGTGATCAACCCTATTTCTAACCACCATTTGACCCTGTTAAATCTCAAGTCAGGCAAACTCCATTTTCTTGCCCAATCATTGATCAAACACCTTCGGCATGGTTGGTAAAAACATGTTTTGACCTCCTTCTGCTGTTCTCCTTCACTTGAAACTTTTACCACAACCCTTCCTTGTTGCATTTTACCTACACCAAAAACCCCAAGTCCATAAGCCACCGATTGATGGGGTAAAATCCTCAATTTACCCTCTGGACATCAGTAAAACACTTCTCTCTTCCCTCCCCTCTCATCCTAGTCAGCTCCCAAATCATCCTATGTCAATTCCTCATTGTATATTCTCCCCCGAACCGACTGGACAGGGTTGTCCGTGCCCAAAACATCGTTGACATGCCATACGTGCTCTATAGAGCGTGCTATAGTGCCCGAGCACACTATAGCCCCCGCCCTCTGCATGACCCCAACAGCCTCCGGCCTCCCCCTGTCGCCACTTGCCCCCCTCAATGTCCGTACCACAACACCTTGTCGGCCATCTCCTCCCTCTCCCTCCAACGGCTTTGCTCGCACGCGCCATTGCCGCCCGGTTCGGCCAACCGTGGGCCTCGCACACGCAAGCCTTCCCCGCTCTCTCTCTTCTCTTCCGCGGCCTAAACCTAGCCCAGGAACACCCAGACATGCCCACTCTCCCTCCCATGGCCTCCTGCGAGCGTTTCTTCCTCGAGGGTGCAGGAGCTCTTGGTGATCACGGGGCACCTATAAAAGGGCCTCCCCACGTCCCTCTCTCCGTTCTGGATCCCTCCTCTCCCTTCCAATCGTATCCCCACACCTCGCCCCCTTCATTTTGGAGCTCACTGTTGCGGGCCACCGATGTTCGCGAGGTAAACGACCTCCTCTGCCCTCGTTTGCTCCCAATCTAGAACCCATGCTCCCTCCTGACCCTTTCCCCTCCACTTCCCATGCTTATTGCATCCGGAGGCATCGGGTTCGTCCTCTTCCCGAAGCGCCGCAGTCGGACTTCCTCATCCTCGGTGAACGAGAACCCCCTAGCACCCACCTCCACCTCCGTTCGACTGGCGGAGGCGCCCTGACCACATAGGTGCCATCAACTCCTCCCCTCGAGCCCCACATTGTTGGCGGTGAGCTCCTCTCCTCCTTGTCCCGAGGAGGGTGATGAGAATAAAAATATAGATTGGTTTGTAGTAGATTGGATGGATAGGTCGCACAAGAACACAAAATAAAAGAAGCAAATAGAAAGTGCGGCAAAGTATTTTTGGGTTTTTGGAATAATAGATTTGAAAACAAAAGCGGCAAAAAGATAGATCGGGAAGCAATATGTTGAAAGATAGACCCGGGGGCCGTAGGTTTAACTAGTGGCTTCTATCATGAGTATGGCACACGGTGGGTAAACAAATTACTGTTGGGAAATTGAACGAAGATCAGATAATTATGATGATATCCAAGGCAATTATCAGTATATAGTTATCACGTCCTAGATAAGAAGACTGAAACGATTCTGCATCTACTACTAATACTCCACATATCATGATGATATCCAAGGCAATGATCATTATATAGGCATCACATCCAAGATAAGTAGACCGAAACGATTCTGCATCTACTACTATTACTCCACACATCGACCGCTATCCAGAATTCATCTAGTGTATTAAGTTCATTGAGAAACAAAGTAATGCAATAAGAATGATGACATGATGCAGACAAGATCTATTCATGTACGAATAGGCCCCATCTTGTTATCCTTAATAGCAACGATACATGCGTGCCTTGCTGCCCCTTCTGTCACTGGGAGAGGACATCGCAAGATCGAACCCATCAGAAAGCACCTCTTCCCATGGCAAGAAAAATCGATCTAGTTGGCCTAACTAAACCAAAGATTCGAAGAATAAATACGAGGATATAAGTAATCATGTATATAAGAGATCAAAGAAGACTCAAATAATATTCATGTATAGAAACTAATCATGAACTCAGAATTCATCGGATCCCAACAAACACACCAAAAACATCATTACATGAAATAGATATCCAAGAGACCATTGTATTGATAATCAAAAATAGAGAGAGGAAGCCATCTAGCTACCGCCTATGGACCCGTAGGTCTATGTTGGACTACTCACGCATCATAGGAGAGGCACCCATGAAGACGATGCACCCCTCCATGATGGTGTTAGATTGGATCTCGCGGTTCTGGAACTTGCGACGGTTGGAATTGTGTTTCATCGGCTCCCCTTGGGTTTTTGGAATATTTGGGTATTTATAGAGCTGATAGGCGGTGGAGAGGCATCCCGAGGAGGGCACAACCCACCAGGCTATGCGAGGGGCCTCTAGTGTGCCCTGGTGTCTTGTGGCCTACTCGGCGCTCCTCTCTGGTACTTCTTTGGTACTCCAGGTGTCTTCTGGCCCAAAAAAATCTCCAAAATTTTCACGGTGTTTGGGCTTCGTTTGGTACTGATATTCAAAGAAGTAAAAAAAAGCAAAAAGCAACAACTAGCACTTGGCACTATGTCAATAGGTTAGTTCCAAAAAATGATATAAAGCTGCTATAAAATGACTGTAAAACATCCAAGATTGATAATATAACAACATGGAACAATAAAAAATTATAGATACGTTGGAGACATATCGGCATCCCCAAGCTTAATTCTTGCCCGTCCTCGAGTAGGTAAATGATAGAAATAGAATTTTTGATGTGGAATGCTTCCTAACATGTTCATCACATATTATTTTCTTTTGTAGCATGGACATTTAGACTTTTAGATGGTTCAAAGAAATAGTGTGGTCTTTACATGAATACTTTAATACTCAAGCATACCAAAAATCAACCATGTCTTTCAAAATATCAATACTAAAGAAAGTTATCCCTAGCCCATCATGCTCAATCATTGATCCATTCATGAAACACACTCAAATATTAGCTACACCTAATGCTCAAGTACGATCATAGTGCCCCCTACTTGGTGCTTTATAAGAGAAGATGGATACTCAAATTAAAGTAAAAATTGCATAAAGTAAATAGATAGGCCCTTCGCAGAGGGAAGTAGGGATTTGTAGAGGTGGCAGAGCTCAAGGTTTAAATTGAGAGAGAGAAATATTTTGGGTGTCATGCCTTTCCTGTCAATGTAAATGACTGAGAGCTTTCAGTACCTTTCCATGTTAGATATATCATAAGCGGTTCCCAAATAGAAAATAAAGTTCATTCCTTTTTCCACCATTCTTTCACAATCCATGGCTATCTGAATCCACGGTTTCCTTCCATACCAACACTTTCCAAGGAATTTATTATTTCACAACATAAAGTAAAATTCTTTTTCATTTTGGGACTAGGCATCCCTATTACCACCATACTCTCGTGCAATGACAAGTGAATAAACGCTCATCTCCAGAATAACACATCTAGCATGGAAAAATATCGGTCTCCCCCTTCCGCTTTATGAGTGGTACGAGCACACAAAAAGGAAAATTAATTTTGAAAATTAGAGATGGCACAAATAAATTTGCTTGGAACGGCATGAAATACCGCATATAGGTAGGTATGGTGGACTCATATAGAAAAACTGGGTTTAAGGATTTTGGATGCACAAGTAGTATTTCTACATAGTACAAGTGGAAGGTAGCAAATTGATTGAGAATCAACCAACCAAGAAACAAAAATTCACATAAGCAAGCATTAAGCATAACTAACACCGAATAATGCACCATAAGTAGGATGTAATTTCATCGAACAACTATTGACTTTCGTGCTTGCATATGGAATCACAAACCTTAACACTAATATTCTTACTAAATCATAATTACTCACCAACATAACTCAAATATTACTATCATCATGTCTCAAAACTATTACAAGGAATCAAGTTTAATTTGTCCAATGATCTTCATGAAAGTTTTTATTATATACTTCTTGAATATCTATCACATTGGGACTAGTTTCATATACTGCCATTGCTTTGACAAGCTCACATAGATTTAAGTGAAGAACATGAGCATAAAACTTCAGCTCTGAAAATAATATATGTGAATCATGAGATAATTTATTCAAAATTTACTAACTCTAAAATTAATCTAATTGAAGCATGAGAGAATTTCTTCAAAATTTACTAACTCTCAAATTAATCTAAGTGAAGCATGAGAGCATTTCTTCAAAAATGTAAGGCACGTCATGCTCAAAAGGATATAAGTGAAGCACTAGAGCAATTCCATAGCTCAAAAGGTTTAAGTGAAGCATATAGAGCAATTCTAACAAATCATAGCATAATTTTGGCTCTCTCAAAAAGGAGTGTATAGCAAGGATACTTGTAACAAATAAAAAGCAAATCGAGCAAAGACTCATATAATAAAAGACGCTCCAAGCAAAACTCATGATATGTGACGAATAAAAATATAGCTCCAAGTAAAATACCGATGGTCGTTAGAAGAAAGAGGGGATGGCACTCGGGGCATCCCCAAGCTTAGTTGCTTGTTCATATCTGGATATTATCTTGGGGTGTTGTAGCATCCCCAAGCTTAAGCTCTTTTCACTCCTTATTCCTTCATCCATCATGATCTCACCCCAAACTTGAAAACTTCAGTAACACAAAGCTTAACAAAATCTTCGTGAGTTCCGTTAGTATAATAAAGCAAAGGTTTTTTTTACATCTATGCCCCTCGTTCCTTAGCTGTACCCATCCATCCCCATGCTCTTACAATTTGCTCACTTTCCCCACTCTCTTGTCCAAAACCCTCACAAAAGGTCACAACGGAGGATGCTTTCGGGTCAATGGTTTGACCGTTAACTCTGACATGTGGGGCCGCATCATAAGGAAAACTCCAAATCGTACGCCCACGTCCGCTTGGAAAAAACGGACAGACGGGTTGTCACTCGTGGCGGCGTCCAACCTAACCCCACCGCCCAAAGTAAATGCGCATGCACGACATGGGTAGGTCGTCAGCCACCCACCTTCGTGTCGTCGTCCTTCTTTAAGTGGAAACTCGTGGACCGGCCAGTCACACTCCACATAGTAGCTTTCGCTTCCAAAGCCAATCCTGCCCCCTCCACCCCTGGCAGTTTCTAGAAACCCTAGGTCATCGCCATCGCCATGACTTGACCGTGGTCCAGGAAGGAGAAGCATGGCCATGAGGCTGACTCATCCTCTGGTAGGCGCCCCTCCAGTCGCTCTAGGAGCCAACCACCACCACCGCCACCGCCACCTGCTCTGTCTGGTCCAACCGCTTCGCTCGCATTTGCAATCAGTTCGCCGGCCGCCCCACAGCGCACGCACCCGTACGTCGACACGGAAATATGCCGAGGACTGGGAGGCGACCACGCCATTGCCATGGGGAGATGCCCACCTCCCCAACAATTGACACCTATCCGTGGATCGGGTGCCAATCCCCCCGGTACCGATGAGCGGTCGCACTCACCGTGAGGAGATCGACCGACGTCACTCGCCTACCTCCAGATCTCCTCCATGACCCAAGGTACGATGTCAACTTGCCACTGTGGGATACATGGCTCCATGACGAGAATGACCTGCGGCGACAGTCTTTTTGTGCCGGTCGTCCACCTAGCCCACGGTGACGACGTGCTGCTAGTTCGCCCCAAATGCGCGGTCGTAGGCCTGTCCATGGCCTCACCCCTACACCATCTCCGTCCCCATCACCACCACCTCTCATAAACGAGGAGGAGGAGGCCAAGCTCATTAGGCATGTCATGAAGGAATCCATGCGCAGGCACAACGAGCGTTAATGGGCGGACATGGAGAAGGCGATGGCCCTCTCTACAGTCGGTGATGTGGCCATCCTTGAGTTGGAGATGGTTGTCGTCATCAAGGAGGAGGTGAAGGAGGAGGTGGCGGAGGATCTGCCCCTTGTGGCGTGGAACCCCCGGCTAGTGGGCTAGTTGTGCGGGTGGTCGACCATTATGTCAGAGATGATCGACGCGCTGCCTGTCCAGCCGTGGGCACCCATGCTGCTGCAGTCACCCGAACCGGAGCAGGAGCCATGGGAGGAGGTGCTTAGGCACCGCAAGCACCTTTGGCCTGTCAGGGGCTGCCATCCAACCTTTGGTGGCCGCCTCCCTACGTCCACCTCACCAGTGAGGACGACAAGTAAGACGCCGCTCCTAAAGACGGCAGCGGCTTCACCGACGGTGTCGGTATCAAAACTGGCGGATATTGGGTAGGGGGTTCCGAGCTGTGAGACTAGGATCGATGGTAACAAGGGACAAAGGAGACGATTTTTACCCAGGTTCCGGCCCTCCTATGGAGGTAAAACCCTACATCCTGCTTGATTGTATTGATGGTATGAGGGTTAGAGAGTTTATCTACCTCGAGATCAGATAGGTAAAACTCTAGATGAGTTTCCCTTTCTTACAATCTAAAACCCTCCCAATTTATATAGACAGCGGGGGGTACCTAGGGTTTACACATGATAGGTATCCTGCCGAGGATGGGGATGTCGATTTCCTCATCTTGACTTGGAGTGCACGACACGCCTTTGGGACTTCCTTCTAGAATGAGGGCTCTCAATGTCTCCGGCCCCTCGTGCGATAGTCAAAATGCAGCCCACCAAGCCGGCCTATTAGGAGATAGGCCAACGGCCCGAGGACCCCTTAATCCAGGACTCCCTTAGTAGCCCTCGAACTATCCCCCAATGCCAAGGGTCTTAGCTCTGGCAACTTCATATGATCACAGTCTTCGGCTTGCGGGGTGAGTTCTTCTTCCCATTAATGATCGGCTGAGATTAGTTCGGCTTTTGATGACGTGTAATGTTTCCGATCATATGATCGTCTGGACACCATGAATTGCTTAGTCCCGAAGGTCAAACATCAAGGTGTAAATAGTGTTTTCTGAAGACCTTTCTGATGAAGGGTCGTGGCCTGCCACGATCGCTGAACCAGTTATGAAAACTCGATTCGCGGTTGAGGTCGTTTTTTCATTGGCACGACTCATCAATGCTTAAATCGTGCTCCGTTTCACACGGGATATGATTAACATCTCAACTTACTTTACGCTCTTATAATGGCACTCACATCTTGGGAAGCGGAGAAATTTGCGTAGCAGTAAGGGAGACTAATCAGTGGCACGCCTCATAAAAAGGAAAAAACCAAAGCCTATTCACGCTTCCATTCGCATCCTCTACTTCCTCAATATCCCCAAGCTTCAAGAGCCCAGATCCAGTTCTTCCTTGACTTCTCCTCCGAGCTAAGCCATGGCGGGTTCGGGCTCCAATGGAAAGTGGGAGGCTTCCACAGTCACCGACCAGGACATCAGGAACCTAAAGCTTGCCGACTACTGTCGGTGTCAAAACCGGCGGATCTCGGGTAGGGGGTCCCGAACTATGTGACTGGAGTCGACAGTAACAGGAGACAAAGGGGACACAACTTTACCCAGGTTCGGGCCCTCCTCTGGAGGTAATACCCTACATCCTGCTTGGTTGTATTGATGATGTGGGGGGTTACAAAGTTGATCTACCTCAAGATCGAATGGCTAACCCTAGATGAGTTGTTCTGTCCCTAGAACCTAAAACCCTCCGACTTATATAGATGCCGAGGATGCCTAGGGTTTACACATGGTCGGTTACATGCCGAAGAGATAAACATGCCTATTTGCTACATCAAACGTGGAGTGCAAGCCGTGCTTCCCTAAGCTTCCGTCTTGGAGACTGGGCCTTCAAGTATTCGAATGTTTGGTAAGTAGCCCATATAATCCGTCCCATAAGAATAGGACGGCTTCCCGACGACCCCTTAATCCAGGACTCCCTCAGCTACATCCCCGCCAACGTCTTCCACCGCGCTCCGGAGAAGAACCAGGTGGTTCCCACCCCTAAGCAAGGCGAGAGGTGGTGTTCATCCCCCACTTCATCAAGGGACTGAGCTTCCCGCTCCACCCCTTCGTCAAGGGTCTCATTTTATTCTACGGGTTGGATTTCCATGACCTCCCCCTG
Source organism: Hordeum marinum (assembly GCA_022496015.1). Lineage (NCBI taxonomy): Eukaryota > Viridiplantae > Streptophyta > Magnoliopsida > Poales > Poaceae > Hordeum > Hordeum marinum. Next base: position 380,558,074 of record CM039675.1, read on the forward strand.
AACTCCTTCATGCACATATCGACATTTATTATCGTCTGCGAAGCCTTCCCGCGGGTCGAACCGCACTTTGGCCTGTGGCTCAAGGTCTTCAACGTCAACCCGAAGACTGTCGCGGACGAGCATGCTAACTGCGGTGGGGCGGTAATCAGCAAGCTCCCCCGCGTTGGATGGCTGACTAGCACCTTCATCGACACCATCAAGATCTGGCAAAAGGAGTGGTTTTATATCACCGAACAGAATGAAGAGGGCCAGGTTGCTCGAACCGAGTTCAGATCCGGACCCCCCACGAGATTCACCTCATGGCTCAGGAAGGGCATTGACTGGGGGTCAGATGTAGATGTGGAATTGCTACAGAAGCGCATCTCTTCAATGATCAAGGCCAATACCGAATTGGTTAACATGGTCCACATCATGCTTCAACGCCGTATGCTTCCCTACAGTGCCATGAACCCCCATGTGGGCTTATCAGGTTGATGATGAGCCTACCATACACCAACTCTTCCGCACCACTCCTAAGAAACTATGGAAGGCGTTGTTAGAGCCTCGAAAGAGCTGGACATCAGATAAGGATACAATACAATTTCAATCAACTGGCTTTGTTTTTTGACAAAAGGACTGAACACCTTTCCCCTCATCTTTGCAGAAATGGTTGAGTAAAGCCACAAGATTTAACTGCCCAGCACCGCAGCCCAAAGACCCCAGGTCAGAGCTGTTGGTAGACATGCTCGTCTTGGTGCCGTACACAACGCCAGAGAAGAAGGAAAAGAAGAATACAAAGGTCAAAAAAGGTCTCCGCATAAGGGACCAGCCGGACGCTACGTCTGAGGAAACCCATGCCTCCTCCAATCATGAGCAAGAGCATGAGGACGAGGGGGAAGGCGTTCCCCCTCACGAGAAAGAGGGCGGTGTGTTACCGGACGCCGCGGAGGACGTACCTCCTCCTACTCCCAAAGAGGGTGTGTTGGCCGAGGTTAATCCTGGCCGATGAGAGCTCGGACTCTGGTGCCGAGTCCGAGGACTTCGAGAAGGTTCCCCAAAGGAACCTAAGGGTCAAGCCCCCAGCTCGAAGGTATGAATCAAAAGACTCCCTGAATCATCTATGTGAAGTTTTTAATATTTTTAAATGCAAGAACGCCTTTTTGGTTTGCAGCCCATCACGCGTCCTCCCCCTAACCAAGTTTCGGATGGGGAGTCACCACCCGCCGAGCTAGCAGAGAGTGGGACTACGTCGCACCCCACACCTCCAGGGGCCGCGAAGGATGACGCGGAGATGTCATCCCGCCAGGCTCCTTTGGAGCCAAACACAAGCGGAGGGGGTGATGATGTTATGGCCGAGGTTAATGCCTCAGCCGCTGAATACCGGGGGGAGGAGCCCCTCTCAGCCACTGAGGAGGACAGACAAAGGGATGTCCAGTCCCCTCCGAGGCCATCTCCGGAGCGCACTGTGCCTACGGAGCTACCGGTTCAATCCCCGGTCAGGGGTCGAGTTAACTGGTCACCACCGGCGCCACCGATGACTAGGTGGCCGGTCATGGAGGAGGCTCTATCAAGTGCCTACATCTCCAAGGATCACCACACTCTTATGGGTGCGGTTTTACAGGGCATTCAGTCCATTGATAAGGACTGAAAGAGGCCTTCAATGGTCTCTTGACAGGCTTCCAGGTGAGCCACGTAATACTCTTGTCCAATTTTTTTAAATTTTATTAAGTTAGTGCTATCGTTATATATGTAGCAGCCCCCGAGCTCTGAGTGAGTTTGAAGAAAACCCACCTGGGGGTCAAAAACACAGAACTCAACAACAATGCACTAGACATTATTCGTCCCATAATGTACTAACATCCGTTAATAGGACCGAGCACAGGATCATATTGTTGACGATTCGGGGGTTTGAACACACATGGACTGGTATATATTTATTGTTTGTAGGCCTCGTCATCGGCGGCGACCATTAATGTCGTGGAGCTTACTGAGTTAAATCAGAAGCTCAAAAGCTCTGAAGAGGAGCTTGATGCCCTGAACAAGAGGTTCGATGAGGTGCAAGGTAAGTCGAATTATAATATTTGAGATTTCGATCATCAGTGATCCATACTGTTGACTCGATATAGTTATATTTTTATTGCTTATACAACCTCGGCTAAGGAGGTCGAGAAGCTCAAGGCTGAGATGCGAAAGATGAAGCAAGAGGCCGCATACGAGAAGGCAGCAACCGAACAAGCAGCGGACGTGCTCTCCGCCTTAAAAACCGTGAGTGCTAAGCATCAGGCCCGGGTGGAGGAGGTTCAGTAGGAGCTCAAGTGCGCAACCCTTGAGCAAACGGGTAAGGAGCAATCCATCGAGCTATCCATGCTCAAATCCGATCTCGAAAAGGAGCCGGTGGATAGGCGGTACTTTGAAGAACAGATCCGCCTATTCAAGGCTATCATAGATGGGAAGCCGTATTTACTATAGTGTGCCTTAAGTGATAGCAAGTTCGCATTGCTCACCCAAGTGTGGCATTCCTCGGGCGCCTTTTCAGACCTCCAGAAGAGTGTAGCGACGTGAACGAGTTCTATGCTTCGCGAGAAGAAGGAGATGAGGCTCGACTCTTTTGGGCGCAGTTTGAAGCCCCCGAGCACTCTCCTCTTCTCATCGAGCAGATGGAGCAGCTGATGGAGCTACACAGGATGGCGAGCCAACCATGAAGGATCTTTGCATCTGGCTATGGCCCGACGAGCCATTGCCAAGCAGCTACTTCGGCCTGGTGCGGAAGCTAAGTGACGTTGCACCTCGGATTGATGCGTTAAAGCGTTCTACCTGCATCGAGGGAGCGTAGATGGCCTTTGCAAGGACCAAGGTGTGCTGGCCGGGGCTTGATCCGACCAAGATGGCTACTGCATCTCCGCCCCATGGAAAGGAGTATAGGTGCCCCGAGCGATACTTCTCCACAGTGATGGAAGGTGCTTGCACGATAGAGGCTCAATGTTCAAAGAACAAATTTTATGAATGAGCGCGTTGTAATGTGTCCGAAGACTGTTTAACACTTTATGATGATTTTGCATATTTTACCATGTGTTTAAGTTTTGCATTCTTATGACTCCCATGTGGTCATTTAATCTGAAAATTGTGAGTCATCGGCTTCAGGCCACACGTATATACTACGCGGGGTGTCTTTGCCTCCACACTATGACCCTTAGCTGAGGTATCGATGCCTGAAGGCGGTAGTGCAAGGGGGACAAGGCAATCATACTATGATGCTTTATTGCTTTCACTTAGCCGTAGGAGCGTGAAAAAGGAACGCGGGGGCTGATGACTAGCTCCTAGTGGTTTGTGATGTTCGGATGAACCGCGACTAAATCCAGCATCACATGGTTTGTATGAGCGCGAAACTCATCGTATTACATGGAATAACCTCTAACGAAGTTTTAGTATGGCATTTATGCTCGGATGCAGACCAGTTCTCGCGTACTATGATAGTCAGTTTTTGGCTTTCTCCCCTAAGGTGCTTGACCAGGCTAGGTGGAAGCACAATCGCAGTGGTTCTCCCTTTGCCCTTTTAGCTGAACAAGTGGAATGTAAGAGGGCAAAGACAAGAGCCGGGCAACCCAACTATTGACCCAAGACATAGTTAGGAACCGATGCATATAAAGTGAAATCCAAGAAGCCGAACACACGATCGATTGTGCCAGTGGGATGCGTAAGGCGGTATTTAAACTCAAGCTCTCGATCTATTAGCCGGTTGCATCTTGATGTGTACTGAACAGTCTTGCAAGAAGCGTTGATAAGGGAAGAAACAGAGTACGTGTCATAAAATAGAGCGAAGTAGCCGTGCATAATGGTCTTATATTTGCTCAATAACTCTTATAACTCAAATTGCCAAAGCCACTGTTTACAGGTACTTGAAGATGAAATATAAAGTTTACAAGAGGGTTTGTACCAGGGGTCTTTGATGGGTGGCCTGACGTCTTTGATGTGCCCTGTCGCCTGTCCGTTCCTCTACCTCCTAGGGAGTTTCATTCCTTTATGGGTGATGCTGTCGGAGAGCGGACCTTGGAAAGAAGATCTTGAGAAGTCGCCGAAGTATGGATGGGCTTTATGCTTTAGCAGGTCCTTGATGGTACCTGTAGTATGTCCGAAGGCGTGTATTGGTAGTAGTTCGGTCCAGCCGAACACTTGCGCTTTGATAGGTGTTCCCCACTGCTGCCCATGGAATCTTTAGTGAAAAGTTATGCCTTCTTGGCACGTGTTTCGCTGGCATTAGGGCTATGCAATGGGGAGTGTGTCCTTATTTCTGGGGAGAAGAAGGTTCTGGGCATTCGGGCTGAAACCAAGCTCGCTTGTCATAATGGCAGATTTCGGTGTCTATCAACCATTATCATAATGGAATTCAGCCGCCAGGGCCAATGCATGTTCCTCAGTTTGGAGGGAACGCTCTGTGTTGCCATTGGCAGTAATGACCCCCTTGGGCCCAGGCATCTTGAGCTTGAGGTATGTGTAGTGTGGGACGACATTAAAGCGAGTGAACGCTATACGACCTAGCAGGGCGTGATAACCACTGCGGAAAGTTACAATGTCTAAGATCAAGTCCTTGCTACAGAAGTTATCAGGCGAGCCGAACACTACTTCCAGGCTCACAAAGCCCGTGCACTGGGCTTCGACACCTGGGATCACTTCTTGAAAGGAAGTGTTGCTAGGTTTGATGCTTGATGGAACTATACCCATCTTTTTCACCATGTCTGAGTAAATCAGATTGAGGCTACTTCCTCCATCCATTAGGACCTTAGTGAGGTGATACCCATTGATAATGGGGTCTAGTACAAGGGCGTCTGAACCCCAATGATGGATGCTGGTCAGGTGGTCGCGTCGATCGAAGGTGATCGGGTACGCCGACCATGAGATATACTTAGGGGCTACATGCTCTATGGCGTAGACCTCTCGAAGGGCGCGCTTCCTCTCCTTTTTGGGTATGTGAGTGGCGTATATCATATTCACAGTTTTTACGAGGGAACTGTTTTGTCCGCCATTGATCGGACCGTGGGGCTTATCATCGTCCTTGTCACGTGGGCCTTTGCCTTGCTCCTCGGCTGCAAGTTTGCCAGCTTGTTTGAACACCCAACAGTTACGGTTGGTGTGGTTGGCAGGCTTGTCTTGAGTGCCATGGATCTGGCAAGGCATCTCCATAATTTTATCTAATGGGGTAGGTCCATCACGATTGCCTTTAGGAGGCTTCTTCTGCTGCCCGGGTCGGGGATTGCGGAAACCGGCGTTAACAGCCATATTGTTGGCATCACTATTGTTGTGCCGGCACTTATCTTTGTTGCGTCTTGGTTTCCCGTTTCCGCCCTGAACTTTGGAGGTTCTGTGGTCTTCGGGGTTGTGGCTCTGTCTAGCTAGCCAGTTATCCTCACCCGCACAAAAGCAAGTCATGAGTGATGTAAGGGCATACATTCTCCTAGGTTTGTCCTGACCGAGCTGGCAAGCCAGCCATTCATCCCGAATATTGTGCCTAAAAGAGGCTATTACCTCGGCATCTGGGCAATCAATGATCTGGTTTTTTGTTGATCAAGAACCGGTTCCAGAATTGCCAAGCGGACTCTCGTGCCTTCTAGACAACGTTGCATAGGTCGGAGGAGTTCGACGACCGTACATAGGTGCCTTGGAAATTAGATCGGAATGCATCCTCTAGATCCTCCCAACACTCGATAGAATTTTTGGGGATACTGTTTAACCAGTGCTGAGATGGCCCCATAAGTTTTAAGGGTAAGTACTTGATGGCATGGAGATCGTCTCCTCGTGCCATGTGGATGTGGAGGAGAAAATCTTCGATCCACACTATTGGGTCAGTTGTTCCATCGTATTGCTCTATGTTCATGGGTTTAAACCCTTCCGGGAACTGATGCTGCATCACCTCGTCGGTGAAGCACAGTGGGTGGGTAGCGCCTCTGACCGGAGCTATGTCACACCGGTAGTCGGCGTCTGTTCTGGCCCGGTTTCGTTTCGGACCTCTATTGTTGTAGTTGAGCCAAGGCCGGTACCCCTCCCGTCTATCGGGTGAGTGATACGTCCATTTTGCATCATGCTTTTCTATTGATATTTATTGCATTATGGGCTGTTATTACACGTTATGGTACAATACTTATGCCTTTTCTCTCTTACTCTACAAGGTTTACATGAAAAGGGAGAAAGCCGGCAGCTGGAATTCTGGACTGGGAAAGGAGCAAATCTGAGAGACCTATTCTGCACAAGTCCAAAAGTCCTAAAAAGTTACGGAGAAAGGTTTTGGAATATATAAGAAATATTGGGCGAAAAATACCAAAGGGGGTCCACCATGAGGTCACAAGCCTGCCAGGCATGGCCACCCCCCGGGCCGTGCCTAGGTGGCTTGTGACCCACCTCATAGGTCCCCGACGCCCATCTTCTGCTATATGAAGGGTTCTGACCTGAAAAAATAAATCATAAGAGAGCTTTCGGGACGAAGCGCCGCCATCTCGAGGCGGAACTTGGGCATAAACAATCTAGAACTCCAGCGAAGCTGTTTTGCTGGGGAAACTCCCCCCTGGAGGGGGAAATCGAAGCCATCGTCATCACCAACGATCCTCTCATCGAGAGGGGGTCAATCTCCATCAACATTTTCATTAGCAACATCTCCTCTCCAAACCCTAGTTCATCTCTTGTATCCAATCTTTGTCTCAAACCTCAGATTGGTACCTATGGATTGCTAGTAGTGTTGATTACTCCTTGTAGTTGATGCTAGTTGGTTTACTTGGTGGAAGATCATATGTTCAGATCCTTTATGATAATTAATACTCCTCTTATTATGAACATGAACATGCTTTGTGAGTAGTTACGTTTGTTCCTGAGGACATGGGATAAGTCTTGTTATAAGTAATCATGTGAATTTGGTATTCGTTCGACATTTTGATGAGATGTATGTTGTCTCCCCTCTAGTGGTGTTATGTGAACGTCAACTACATAACACTTCACCATTATTTGGGACTAAGGGAACACATTGGGAAGTAATAAGTAGATGATGTGTTGCTAGAGTGACAGAATCTTAAACCCTAGTTTATGCATTGCTTCATAAGGGGATGATTTGGATCCGTATGTTTCATGCTATGGTTAGATTTATCTTAATTCTTCTTTTGTAGTTGTGGATGCTTGTGAGAGAGGTTAATCATAAGTGGGAGGTTTGTCCAAGTAAGGTAAACACCCAAGCACTAGTCCACCCACATATCAAATTATCAAAGTAACGAATGCGAATCAAATGAGCATGATGAAAACTAACTTGACGAAAATTCTGATGTGTCCTCGGGAGCGCTCCACTTTATATAAGAGTTTGTCTAGACCTATCCTTTGCTACAAAAAGGATTGGTCTACCTTTTTGCACCTTTGCTACACTTGTTACTTGTTACTCATTACCAATTATCTTAGCACAAAACTATCTGTTACCGACAATTTCAGTGCTTGTAGAGAATACCTTACTGAAAACATCTTGCCATTTCCTTCTGCTCCTCATTGGGTTTGACACCCTTACTTATCTAAAGGACTATGATAGACCCCCTATACTTGTGGGTCATCAAGACTCTTTTCTGGCACCGTTTCCGGGGAGTGAAACGCCTTTGGTAAGTGGAATCTGGTAAGGAAAATTTTATATAGTGTGCTGAAATTTACTGTCACTTGTTACTATGGAAAGTAATCATTTGAGGGGTTTGTTCGGGGAATCTTCACCTCAACCGGAAGCACAAAGAGTTGCCCCTCAACCTACTGAACCTACCGAAAATATTTATTATGAAATTCCTTCAGGTATGATAGAGAAACTACTCGCTAATCCTTATGCAGGAGATGGAACACTACATACTGATTTGCATCTAATCTATGTGGATGAAGTTTGTGGATTATTTAAGCTTGCAGGTATGCCCGAGGATCACGTCAAGAAGAAGGTATTTTATTTATATTTGAAGGAGAAGGCATTGACATGATATAGGCTATGTGATGATATTGGATCATGGATCTACACTAATTGAAAATGGAATTTCATCAGAAGTTCTATCATATGCATCTAGTTCATCGTGATCGGAATTATATCTATAATTTTTGGCCTCATGAAGTAGAAAGAATCGCTCAAGATTGGGGGAGGCTTCAGTCAATGTTATATTCATGCCCCAATCATGAGGCCTTAAGAGAAATCATTATTCAGAATTTTTATGCTCGGCTTTCTCGTAATGATCAATCCATGCTCGATACTTCTTGTGTTGGCTCCTATATGAAGAAAGATATTGACTTCAAATGGGATTTATTAGAAATAATTAAACACAACTCTGAATATTGGGAACTCGATGATGGTAAGGAGTCAGGTATAAACCTTAAGTTTTATTGTGTTAAATCCTTTGTAGACACCGATGCTTTTCGGGAATTTAGCACTAAATATGGACTTGACTCTGAGATAGTTGCTTATTTTTGTGAATATTTTGCTACTCATGTTGACATCCCTAAGGAGAAGTGGTTTAAATATCATCCTCCCATTCAAGTGAAAGTAGTTGAACCCATTAATGTTGAAGAAGAAACTGTTACTTATAATGTTGATCATGTTATTCCTGCTGCTTATATTGAGAAACCACCTTTCCCTGTGAGAATAAAGGAACAGGCTAAAGCTCCAACTATGGTTCGTAAGAGCTATGTTAGAACACCTACACCTCCTGAAAAAATTAAAGTTGAGCCTAGTATTGCTATGGTTAAAGATCTCTTGGTTGATAATATTGATGGGCATGTTATTCAATTCTGTGATGAAGCTGCTACAATTGCTAGACCTGATGCTAAAGATAAACATAGACCTATTGTTGGTATGCCTGATGTTTTTGTTAAAATAGGAGATCATTGTTATCATGGCTTATGTGATGTGGGTGCTAGTGTGAGTGCAATCCCTTTTTCCTTATATAAAGAAATTATGAATGATATTGCACAAACTGAGCTAGAGGAAATTGATGTTACCATTAAGCTTGCTAATAGAGATACTATAGCACCAGTTGGGATTGTTAGAGATGTTGAAGCTTGTGTGGGAAAATAAGATATCCTACTGATTTTCTTGTCCTTGGTTCCCCACAAGATGATTTTTGTCCCATTATATTTGGTAGACCTTTCTTGAATACTATTAATGCCAAGATAGATTATGACAAGGAAACTGTTACTGTAAGTTTTGGGGATGCGTCTCATGAGTTTAATTTCTCTAAATTTTGTAGACAACCCCATGATAAAGAATTTCCAAGTAAGGATAAAATTATTGGTCTTGCTTCTATTGTTGTGCCTCCTAGTGATCCCTTAGAACAATATCTTCTAGACCATGAAAACGATATGCATATGAATGAAAGGAATGAAATAGATAAGATTTTCTTTGATCAACATCCTATTTTGAAACACAACTTGCCTGTTGAAATACTTGGGGATCCTCCTCCACCCAAGGGTGATCCCGTGTTTGAGCTTAAACAGTTACTAGATACTCTGAAATATGCTTATCTTGATGAAAAGAAGATACATCCTGTTATTATTAGTGCAAACCTTTCAGATCATGAAGAATAGAGATTATTGAAAACTCTGAGGAAGCACCATGCTGCTATTGGATATACTCTTGATGATCTTAAGGGCATTAGTCCCACTCTATGTTAGCATAAAATTAATATGGAGCGCGATGCTAAACCAGTTGTTGATCACCAATGACGGTTAAATCCTAAATGAAAGAAGTGGTAAGAAATGAAATATTAAAGCTTCTGGGGGCAGGTATTATTTATCCTATTGCTGATAGTAGATGGGTTATTCCCGTTCATTGTGTTCCTAAGAAATGAGGTATTACCGTAGTTCCTAATGATAAAAATGAATTGATCCCACAAAGAATAGTTACAAGGTATAGAATGGTAATTGATTTTAGGAAATTAAATAAAGCTACTAGGAAAGATCATTACCCTCTACCTTTTATTGATCAAATGCTAGAAAGATTATACAAACACACACATTTTTGCTTTCTAGACGGTTATTTTGGTTTCTCTCAGATACCTGTGTCAAAAGAGGACCAAAACAAGACCACTTTTACTTGCCCTTTCGGTACCTTTGCTTATAGACGTATGCCTTTTAGTTTATGCAATGCACCTACTACATTTCAAAGATGTATGACTGCTATATTCTCTATTTTTTTTGAAAGGATTGTTGAGGTTTTCATGGATGATTTTTCCGTTTACCGAACTTCTTTTGATGATTGTTTGAGCAACCTTGATCGAGTTTTGTAGAGATGCAAAGAAACTAATCTTGTCTCTAATTGAGAGAAGTGCCACTTTATGGTGAATGAAGGTATTGTCTTGGGACACAAAATCTCCGAAAGAGGTATTGAAGTTGACAAAGCCAAAGTTGATGCTATTGAAAAATGTCGTGTCGTATGGATATCAGAGGTATAAGAAGTTTCCTTGGTCATGCTGGTTTCTATAGGAGGTTTATTAAAGATTTCTCTAAGATTTCTAGGCCTCTCACTAATCTTTTGCAAAAAGATGTCCATTCGTTTTTGATGATGATTGTGTAGAAGCATTTGAAATTCTTAAGAATGCCTTGATTTCTTCACATGTTGTTCAACCACCTAATTGGATCCTATCCTTTGAAATTATGTGTGATGCTAGTGATTATGCCGTTGGTGCTCTTCTAGGACAAATAGTTGATAAGAAATTAAATGTTATCCATTATGCTAGTAAAACTCTAGACAATGCTCAAAGAAACTATGCTACCACTGAAAAGGAATTTTTAGCAGTTGTGTTTGCTTGTGATAAGTTCAGATCTTATATTGTTGATTCCAAAGTAATTGTTCACATAGATCATGCTACTATTAAATATCTTATGGAAAAGAAAGATGCTAAACCTAGACTTATCAGATGGGTCCTTCTGCTACAAGAATTTGACTTGCATATTGTTGATAGAAAGGGTGCTTATAACCCCGTAGCAGATAACTTGTCTAGGTTAGAAAATGTTCGTGATGACCCAATACCTATTGAAGATAGTTTTCCTAATGAACAATTAGTTGTCATAAATGCTTCGCGTAATGCTCCTTGGTATGCTAATTATGCTAATTACATTGTTGCTAAATTTATACCGCCTAGTTTCACATACCAACAAAAGAAAAAGTTCTTCTATGATTCAAGACATTACTTTTGGGACGATCCACACCTTTATAAAGAAGGAGTAGATGGTGTTATTAGACGTTGTGTACCTGAGCATGAACAGGAACAGATCCTACAGAAGTGTCATTTCGAGGCCTACAAAGGACACCACGCTGGAGATAGAACTGCACACATGGTATTACGATCTGGTTTTGATTGGCCTACTCTCTTCAAGGATGCTCGTAAGTTTGTCTTGTCATGTGATGAATGTCAAAGAGTTGACAATATTAGTAGATGTCAGGAAATTCTATGAATTACTCTCTTGTTATTGAAAGATCTGATTTTTGGGTTTTTGATTATATGGGACCTTTTCCAACGTCCAACGGGTATACTCATATTCTAGTTGTTGTTGATTATGTTACTAAGTGGGTAGAAGCCATTCCAACTAGTAGTGATGATCATAACACCTCTATTAAAATACTGAAAGAAGTTATTTTCCCTAGATGTGGAGTCCCTAGATATTTAATGACTGATGGTGGTTCACACTTTATTTATGGTGCCTTCTGTAACTTGCTTGCTAAGTATGACGTTAATGATAGAGTTTCATCTCCTTATCACCCTCAGTCTAGTGGTCAAGTAGAATTAAGAAATAGAGAAATTAAATTGATCTTCCAAAATACTGTTAATAGATCTAGAAAGAATTGGTCTAAGAAACTTGATGATGCATTATGGGCTTATAGAACTTCTTACAAAAATGCTATGGGTATGTCTCTGTATAAAATGTTTTATGGTAAAGCATGTCACTTACCTCTAGAACTAGAGCATAAAGCTTATTGAGAAATCAAAGAGCTCAATTATGATTTCAAACTTGCTGGTGAGAAGAGGTTATTTGACATTAGCTCACTTGATGAATGGAGAACCCATGCCTATGAGAATGCCAAGTTGTTTAAAGAAAATGTTAAGAGATGGCATGATAAAAGGATACAGAAGCGTGAATTCAATGTAGGTGACCATGTCTTGCTATACAATTCTCATTTAAGATTTTTTGTAGGAAAACTTCTCTCTAAACGGGAAGGGCCCTACACTGTCAAGGAAGTATATCGCTCCGGTGCCATCAAGATCAACAACGCCGAAGGCACAAATTCGAAGGTGGTAAACAGACAAAGAATCAAACATTATATCTCAGGTACTCCCATAAATGTTGAAACCAATATTATCAATACCATAACTCCGGAGGAGTATATGAGGGAGACCTACCGGAATGTTTCAGACTCCGAAAAGGAATAGGTATGTGGTACGGTAAGCAATCCGACTCCAAAACTTTCCCAATAGCATTTTTTCTTGGTTTTGGAATATGCAATAAATTTGGAAAATTTAAAGTAGTCTAAAATATGCACGAGGAGGTGACAAGCCTGCCAGGCGCGGCCACCCCCCTGGCCGCGCCTAGGTGGCTTGTGACCACCTCGTGCACCCTCTGGACTGCATTTTCTTATGGTATACTCCTCTAGGTCGATAAAAATTCATTATATAATCTCCCAAAGGCTTGGACTTCGTATCACGACAATACCTCCTGGTTTCGTTTTGAGTTGTTTCTGCAAAAGATTTAGAGCAAGATGTCGTCCCAAGAGTCTGATGGGGGGATCTATATATCACATTATCTTGCCAATCCCAAGCTTTATGGGTTCCTAAATCCTTATGGATTATTCTCGGGAAAGGAACAAGAAGAGAAGTATGGGGAAGAAAGCTCGGATGAAGAGGAGACTCCCCTGCCTCAACTAGGAGATATGCACGTGGAGTTCAGGAAATCAAGCCTCCCAAACACAAGGAGAAAACCCAAGGTTCTATTTACCCCTTCTCGTTTTCTGTAGGAGAGCAAGGAAGAATTATGTCAAAGGATATTGAAGCTTGAGCAGGAAGTAGACGATCAGAGGGAACAAAACTTTATGCTTAAGAGAAAACTAAACAAGCTTAAAGATCCTACCCCACCACCATCACCTCCGAAGAAGGACATCTAAACACATGGGTATGGGCACTCCCCTTGGCTTGTGCCAAGCTTGGGGGAGCTGCCCCGGTATCGTATCACCATCACATCCTTTTCTTTTTCTTGTTTTTCTTAGTTCGACCCCTTTGTTTATATCTTGATCTAGTAGAATAAATTTTTAGTATGATCTAGCTTTGAGTTTTTGCTTTTTGTTCCCTTTATGTAAGCGAGTCCGAGATTTATATAATAAATAGTAGTTTTGATGTGAGGGCTTCGCTTGCTTGCTATGATCTTGAGAAAAATAAATAAGAAATAAGAGAAGAATAGAATAAAAGCAAAGAGTATATATGATGATCTTATGGGGAGTGATGACTTCACATATAAGAAGTGTGACGTTTGAAATTTGTTGGGAGTTGACAAACATAGAGATTGGTCATTGGGGAAATTGAAAGGCATTAATAAAGAAAGAGAGGTTCACATATAAATATATTTTGTTGCACATCTTTTATGATTGTGAGCACTCACTAAAATATTTTATGCTAAGAAGTTGATGTTGGACAAGGAAGACAACATAATGGGTTGTGTTTGCTTATTTCCGAACAGAAGTTATATTGTTATAGATCCTCCAACATGTAGTGCTTTCTTCCACCTCATATTAGCCAAAACATCCGCACCAAGTAGAGATACTACTTGTGCATACTTATACCCTCAACCCAGTTTTGCCATGAGAGTCCACCATACCTACCTATGGATTGAGCAAGATCCTTCAAGTAAGTTGTCATCGGTGCAAAAAGCAATAAGAATTGCTACTAAATATGTATGATCTTTTAATGTAAAGGAAAATAAGTGTTGTACGAACTTGTGATAGTAAAGAAAGAAAAGCGACGGGCTGCATAATAAAGGTTGCTATCACAAAGGACAATACAATGTGGTGTTCCTTTGCATTAAGGGTTTGCACATCCAAAAACAAAAAGCGCATGAAAACCTATGCTTCCCTTTGCGAAGGGCCTATCTGTTATGTTTACTTTATAAGTACTTAACTTTATGCAAGAGTCATGGTGATCTTCACCACTCCCTATATTTTTTCCTTTTTCACTTGGCAAGCATTATGTATTGGGTAATGATCTAAACACATATATCCACTCGGATGTGGGTAATCATGAGTTATTATTGTTGACATCACCCTTGAGGTGAGTAGTTGGGAGGCAAAGCAATAAGCCCCTATCTTTCTCTGTGTCCGATTGAAGCTTTGTTCTCATGAGTACCACATGAGTGTTAGGAATTGTGAAAGACTAAAAGATGATTGACTATGTCAATTTGCCTTACAAGCTCTTATATTGACTCTTTCCTATGTTATGATAAATTGCAAATTGCTTTAGTGACTGAGAGCACAGTTTGTTAGTTGTCAATAATGTTCTTGGTTCATACTTTTGTCCTATGAATGAATTGTTACTCCAGCATAAGAAATTATATATCAATAAGTATTGTTGTTCTAAAGATGGACATGATGCCCTCATGTCCGTATTTTATTTTATCAACACCTCTATCTCTAAACATGTGGACATATTTACCGATCTCGGCTTTCACTTGAGGACAAGCGAGGTCTAAGCTTGGGGGAGTAGATACCTACATTTTGCATCATGCTTTTATATTGATATTTATTGCATTATGGGCTGTTATTACACATTATGGTATAATACTTATGCCTTTTCTCTCTTATTCTACAAGGTTTACATGAAGAGGGAGAATGCTGGCAGCTGGAATTCTGGACTGGGAAGGAGCAAATCTGAGAGACCTATTCTGCACAACTCCAAAAGTCCTAAAAATTTACAGAGAATTGTTTTGGAATATATAAAAAATATTGGGCAAAACAAATACCAGAGGGGGCCCACAAGGAGGTCACAAGCCTGCCAGGCGCGGCCACCCCCTGGCCGTGCCTAGGTGGCTTGTGACCCATCTGGCAGGTCCCCGACGCCCATATTTTGCTATGCGAAGGGTTTTGATCTGGAAAAAAAATCATAAGAGAGCTTTCGGGACGAAGCGCCGCCGTCTCGAGGCGGAATTTGGGTAGAACCAATCTAGAGCTCCGGTAGAGCTGTTCTGCCAGGGAAACTTCCTTCCTAGAGGGGGAAATCGAAGCCATCATCATCACCAACGATCCTCTCATCGAGAGGGGGTCAATCCCATCAACATATTCATCAGCACCATCTCCTCTCCAAAACCTAGTTCATCTCTTGTATCCGATCTTTGTCTCAAACCTCAGATTGGTACCTGTGGGTTGCTAGTAGTGTTGATTACTCCTTGTAGTTGATGCTAGTTGGTATACTTGGTGGAAGATCATATGTTCAGATCCTTTATGATAATTAATACTCCTCTGATTACGAACATGAACATGCTTTGTGAGTAGTTAAGTTTTTTCCTGAGGAGATGAGATAAGTCTTGTTATAAGTAATCATGTGAATTTGGTACTCGTTCGACATTTTGATGAGATGTATGTTGTCTCTCCTCTAGTGGTGTTATGTGAACATCGACTACATAAAACTTCACCATTATTTGGGCCTAGGGGAACACATTGGGAAGTAATAAGTAGATGATTGGTTGCTAGAGTGACAGAAGCTTAAACCCTAGTTTATGCATTGCTTCGTAAGGGGGTGATTTGGATCCGTATGTTTCATGCTATGGTTAGATTTATCTTAATTCTTATTTCGTAGTTGCGGATGCTTGCAAGAGAGCTTAATCATAAGTGGGAGGTTTGTCCAAGTAAGGGCAACACCCAAGCACCGGTCCACCCACATATCAAATTATCAAAGTAACGAATGCGAATCAAATGAGCATGATGAAAACTAGCTTGACGGAAATTCCCATGTGTCCTTGGGAGCGCTTCACTTTACATAAGAATTTGTCCAGGCCTGTCCTTTGATACAAAAAGGATTGGGATACCTTGCTGCACCTTTGCTACACTTGTTACTTGTTACTCGTTACCAATTATCTTATCACAAAACTATCTGTTACTTATAATTTCAGTGCTTAAAGAGAATACCTTACTGAAAACCGCTTGTCATTTCCTTCTGCTCCTCGTTGGGTTCGACACTCTTACTTATCGAAAGGACTACGATATTCGTTGTTCTCACGATAGATGCCATGGGTAGGCTTATAGTAGGTGGTTGGGTCCAGAGGACGCCGCCGGGCTCCGGGAGTGGGATTAGGTACAAGCGGTGGTGACACACGATGTACCCAGGTTCAAGGCCCTCCGTGGGAGGTAACACCCCTAGTCCTGCTTGGTCTAGTTTGATGGATGTGTATGTTTACAAGGTTGCTCCTGGAGCTGTGTCTAGAGGAGGAAGAGGGAGCAGCCGGCTCGCCTTCCTCCGCTATGAAGGTGTAAGTTGTGAGGGAAGTATCCTGTAGGTGTGCATGTGAGCCTCGTCGTCCCCGTTGCATGGGGGGGATCAGGGGGTTTTATAGGCCAACCCCCGGCTTACTATATTCCTAAGGTACATAAGTGGGGGACCCGGCTGGTAGCCTCTCCGACTGACCAGGGGGTCCCGTCCCTCAAGCCGTCTCATCGCCCGTAGGGTTCGCTCACTGCGCGGTCCCATCGCCTTTTGGGGCCCGCCAGCCGGCTCCGTGATTGCCCCCCGCCCACCTGCTACGGCACGGGCCGCCCGGGTGGCGTCGTCTAGCGCCAGCCGGCCGAATTCTTCGGTACGACCAGTTGCATTGTAGCCACGCTGGGGCAGGTAATTGAGTGGACGGGGGCGTGCCAGCAATGTTTCCTCGCCCGATCGCGGTCGCCAAGGTCAGCATCCCGGACGGCCGAACTATAGCCATGCGCACCCGTGCATCACCGACCACTGTGGCTAGAATGGCGCCCGTCGTGGTGGTCACGTCGTGTTGCCGTACCCGTGCGTAGGGGGACGGGACGTTGCTTGTCCGTCCCGGGGTCAACGGAGGAGGCGTCCCGAAGGCAGCCGATCATGCCCGCGTCTGTTAAACGAAGGGGAGCCGGCGACTTCCCATTAGCAGCGCCCGCCTCTAGCGTGAAGCCGAATGGTCAGCCGGGTCAATGGTCGAACCCGACGCCTCGGGTTCCGGCGCGACGCCTCGGGACCCAGGCCAGCCCGTCGCACGCCACGTGGCGGGTAATGATGCTACAGGCCCAGCGCACGCGGGCAGACGGGACGTTGCCCTGGGCCTAGTCTGCTTGGCCTCGGGTGCAGCCCAGTAGGCCTTGGGGCGTAGGCAAGGATCTTCTGCACCCCGAAGCGGCGGTTACAGCCCGGGCTGGCCACACGTGCGCGGGGAATCCGGGGGAGTGGGCGCAGTTAATCCCCACATCCCCCGGTTGTGGCCTCCCCATTTAAAAGGGGAGGAAGGGCAGAGAGCGGAAGCACTCGCACCCCTCTTGCCCCCTTGTTTCCTCTCTTCTTCGTCTTCTTCGCTCCCTCGCGTGCTGCTCCTCCTCCCGCACACGACCACGCTTGCACGCCATCCCATCATTGCAATGGCCGAAGGGCACGGAGGAAGCTGGGCCGGATCCGTGGTCACCGAGGGAGCCATCGCGGATCTCCACCGCGCATGCATGCTGCCGTCGGCGGAGCATGTGATTGCCTACGCACCGGGAGACGAGGTGGTGCCTCCACTGCTGTCACACCCTGTATTTGTAGCACATTGTTATGTTTGGGTCTATAAAATTTGGAGCCTACTAAAACTTTTTCAAAGTGCTTGTGCTTGTTTGCTATGTTGTTTGCTTGTTTGATGATTGTGTTATTTGGCACTACTAGGTTCTATTCCACTTCATAATCATCTTCCTTATTCCAAACCTCTTGCCTAATGATCATGTCATGTGAAAAGTGCCCAAAACTATTTTTATCAAATTTTATTTTAACCAAAAAATGATTTATTCAAATTAGGTTTTCAAAACCCCTTGAAATGAGTTTTGCACTGCAAGTCTTCAAATTAGGTGGACCCTTCTTTTCCAAAGGCTTATTTAAAACCTACTATATACATGACTTCCCAAAACCACCAAATATTATTTTTAAAGATTATTTTCATATTTTATTTAAAGGATTTTCCTTAAGGCCAGAAATGGTTTTTCCTAGGGAAAAATTATTTAAATGCTTTGAAAATATTTGAGAAACTTTAGAGAAACTCAGTGGACATATATTTTCCATATATATGAGTTTCAACACAAGGGCATGATCAGATCATAGGCAAATCCCCTCAAAACCCTTTCTGTTCAAATCAAACTTTTGGAATATTTCTATAAGAAATATTCTCAATACATTCCAGGAAAATTCCAGCAAGTCAACACTATCATAGGTGATGATCTTGTAAAGTTTCATCTCAATCCAAGTTGGTTTGGTTCATCAAACCATCCCAAAACCATTCCTGTCCAGAATCAGATTTGAGAAACTTTACATTGTGAAGTGTTCCCCCTTGGCCTCAAGCTCTGTGGGCATGCTCCAATGGACAAATAGTGATGATACACTAAGTGGTGCATCAAGGGTAAAAGCCTAGCATCAATGGATCTACAAAAATCTGATTCTGCTAATTTCTAGGGTTCAACAAATCTCCATTGTCAACTTTTTCCTCTTGAGCTCAAACTTCGTGAATCCCCTCATTTCTACCTAGCCTTTGACCCCAGTAAATATCTCAGTAAAGTGGAGACATCTTGTCCAAAACTCCATCAAACACCTTCTGGTGATTTTGTAAAACCAGATTTTTCACCCCTTTCTCTTTTACCCTTGCCCTCAAAACTTTACCACACTTTCAAGCAATGCCCAAGCACCCCCTGTAAAAAACCCAAGTCATCAGACCACTGTGAGGTGGGGTAAAACTCCTATTTCTACCCCTGGCAGGATCTTTTCTATCTCTCTTCCCCTTCCCTTCTCCCCTAAGGCTTCTCCAGAGCCCTCCCCTAGCTCATGCTAGCCTTTGGGCATCTCCTAATGCCCCAAGCAGAAGAAGACACGCGGGGGCTTAAAAATATGCCCTGGCATGCAGAGCTCATGCTCTAGAGCACGCTACAGTGTGCACCTGCATTGTATCTGCTGGCCAACGAGCAGCCCCGACCGCCTCCGACCGCCCTAGCTTGTCCCCTCTGCTCCCATCGGTGTCTGTGACACGTCACACTGTCGGCCCCCTCCTCTCTCCTCCTCCTCCTCCCTCCTCTCGCGCGTGTCGAGCGCCGCCCGGCTCGTCCAACCCGCGACCTCGCACGCACACCCTTCTCTCTCTCTCCCATTGCTCCCGCTCGGTGTAGACCAGCCCCAGGAACGCCCTCGAGCAGTCTCGCGAGCCTCCCTCTCCCTCTGGCCTCGGCCACGTCCTCCCCGGCGCACGACTCGTCGGTGGACTCACGCCCCGCTATAAAAGGGGCCTCCCCCTAGCTCTCTCCCCTTCTTTGGCCCCTCTCCTCCTCTATCGTCCACTCGTAGAGCCCCAGCTCCTCCCCGTGCTCATAGCACTCGGGATCGACCGGAGATCGCCGCGGCGTCGCCACCGTTGATCTCCCGGTACCAGCCTCCTCCGGCCCTCGTTCTTCTCCAGCTGGTCCTTCCTCGCCATGCTGATGCATTCCCCTATTCTTCCCATCCTTTTTGCAGCATGGGACGGCCCTGGTGACCCCCTCCTGAAGCTCCTCCGTCGCGGGACCTCGTCGCCGGCAACTCGTGCCTCCCCATCGACCATCGCCGGCACCTCCCAAACGGTGGCAGCATCCTGGGTCCATCCCTGCTCTCAGATCCCCTCGCTGTGCCTTCCTTCGCCGCCGGTGAGAGCCCTCCCCCTCCTGTAGAGAGGAAGGAGATGATAGGTGGCCCCCACCTGTCATCCCCACACCCCTCTCCCTCTCCTTCTCTCTCGCTGACGCTAGGGCCCGTGCGTCAGGTTCAAACCTGGCCACGCGCACGCCTGCAGCTCAGTTGGGCCGGCCTGGCCGGTTGGCCCAGTGCGGCTGGGCACTTAGCCCAGGGCACAATACCCCCCTTTTCTTTTCCTTTTTCTTTTTCTGTGGACTTTGCAAAAATCCCACAAAACCCAAAATAATTCCTATGACAATAATTCTTCCACGAAAAATCTTAGAATATTCCATAGAATTTATTAGTGCCATTTGTAAAAATGTTTGAAAAACTTTTTAGTACTGTTTTTAATTAAAAGAACCTATTTGGCATTTCCTGCCTCTATTTAATAGTTTTTAAAAATATTTTTCATAGTAAAGTATTAAACAAACATTTTTAAGATAGTCCTTAGTATTTATCAGAATAGGTTGGCATTTCTGTTTTTGTGCGTTTATTATTTTTATCGCCTTATTTCGCGATGATAGATTGTGCGGTTGGCGAAGAAGTTGGACCCGAAGACTTCGAAGACCTCGAAGACTTTGTTGAGCCAGGCCAGTAGCCCTTTGACCATGATGGGAAACCATTTTTATCGCATGTCATATAGCACTTTACCTTCATCATATTTGATCATGTGACGTGGTGATCCCCTTTCGGTGGGATGCCTCCGTTATTTTTCGTTAACTCTTGCATCGTGCATGACCCTACCACGTTATGAGGGTTATGCGGGTGGGAGTAGATAGGATGCTAGTAGATGCGACGCAAAGGGATGGGATCTATGCATAGTGATGGAAAGAAAGAGGTGATTTCAAAGACTTTTCAAAAACCCCGTCGGGTGCCACTAATGCCAAGGGAGATGATGATGAGATGGGTGACCACTTGAGAAAGAAGTGGTGTGCCAAAGCAAGATGAGGATGTGTTTTAGAAAATGGAGGGTTTAAGATTTGTCGACCGTCCCAACCTTACATGCGCAACCACGATACCCCTTATGGTACGGGGCTTTGTTGATTACCTTGGTGGGTACTGGCAAGGAGCCCGCATTTCTAGTGGCGGGAGTGGCGTGGTCACTCTCGATACGGGGTTGTACCGGTATGTACGATCATGCGCTGTCTTCACAGGCACCGGGCACACCGTTGGTCCCCTCATGGATGGTACGATTAGAGCGAGGTTCGTGTGATGTACATCATGAGGGATGGGTACCAATCGAGTGGACTCTTTGTTTAGTATCGCTGGGGGAAAGGCATTGTTTGGGTGCTTACCTCGGGTATGTTATATACCGCGAGTCATGGATTACACGGAAGTTCCCCGAGTCTTGTGGATAAAGTGTGCAATCTTTGCAAAGTGTAAAACTATTCGAATAGCCGTGTCCATGGTCAAGGACAGTTTGGTGGTGCTACTTATGCCACATCCAGATGTTTTCATAAACCTTGGTGTTAGTATGGGTGTGGTGGTGACAAGAGGCCGCATGAACTATGTCCGATGACTTAGCGTGAGAATTGAACTAAGTCCGATGACTTAGCGTGACGAGTGAACATGAGATGTTCAACCAATACTTATCATGATATCTGCAATTTGTTCACATGGATACCTGCTAGTTGCTGATGCATGCTCACTAGTTACTTGATCATGTCATTTGCACTTAAAAAATAGCTTTCCGCAAACTTACCTATTAGTGCTATATCATGCATCAATGTTACCTTGTTCCACAACTTGGGTTGTTTGCGAGTACATCAAAGTACTCATTGGCTTGCCACTGGTTATTTAATTGGCCAGGCATGAAAGAACATGAGTATGTTGAAGAGTTCGTTGGAGACGAACATGCGAACTAGGACGCTTCCGAGTCAGAATGCCTGTAGGTTAACGCATATGGCATGGGTTCACACTTTTGACAAAGATTTCCACTGCTTGTTCTATTTAAGTGTTTGGCCCGTGTGGCCCTATCTATGTAAGACTAAGACCTTCGTGATCAGTATTTGTGTAAGACGATAAGTATGGATGTAAGACTCTTGTTATTCAGCTTCTGTGTGTTCAGTGAGCATTGATCTCTGGGATCACTGTACACGTTCATTCGGTGATCACGACTTATGAGTCGGGGTCCCCATAGCTGCAGCCAGGGGAGTTCGTCATCTTCGCCTAGCACTTCTCCCGCGGCTTCAGGCTCCCGGTGAGCCATTTTTTCCGTCTGATGATGGACACGTTCGACCTCCAGCCGCACCATCTCGGCCCCAATGCCATCCTCTACCTTGCCGGCTTCGTGACGCTGTGCGAGGGGTATTTGCGGATTCTTCCCTTGCTTGACCTCTTCAACTCCCTCTTCTACCTCAAGGCTTTGAAGAGCAATGCCAGCGGGGGCGCGGCGATGTGCTGCCGTGGAACGTGCTTCCCACACTTCTCCCTCATCGACTCTGTCAACGGATGGCATTGGACGTTCTTCTATGTGAAGAATGCCAACCGCAGCAGGACTACATCCGACTGCCGACCTTTGTCAAGGCGCAGTCCTCCGGAGTCAACTGGTCGGGAGCCACTCCGCGCGGAGTGGCTCTCGTGGAGCTTGGCCGGCTCGTGCAACTAAGGACCCGGGAGGGCTTGGTCGCCTCTGATCTGGCGGTGGCCTTCATATCACGCCGGGTGCTGCCTCTCTAGATGAGGCCGCACCGGATCTGCGATATGTCCGGCTGTCGGGACCCTTGCCGGCTGACGGCCGTCGACTTGATGCCGGCTCAGGTGGCGAAGCGGGTGAACGCCATCACGACGTTCAAGCTGGCTCCGGCATCATGGACCTTCGGCATGGAGTCGTACGACCGCATCAACCGACCTCCCCTGGTACATTTTGTCGAGGCGGCCCTTTTCATTTGAATCATCCTAGCCGGCAGCCAGCACCAGATCTTACTTCTCCGTGCTGACCGCAGTTGCTCGTGCGACACAACACACTGGACGGCCCACACCCCCAAAGCTTCGAGGCGGAGCGCGACCACTCCGACTTTGAAGACTACGAGCAGGGAGGTCCGCCTGAAGAGGGGGTTGACTCCTCGAGAGAGGTCGAGGAGCCGGCCGACCCGCGAGCCGGTGGGCCCAGCAGAGCCGGAGGGTTCGGCGCAGTCCGAGAGCCGAGAGGAGTCGGTGAGTACCCTATGTGTCGTAGATTTGTCACGGCAAATGTCCGGGTGAACGGAATTAGGTTCGGGGGAAGACGCAACTATGTGGCGGCTTGAAGGGGTTGATCGGAATCGAGAGACGCGGAGTTTATCCAGGTTCGGCCCCTCCGATGGAGGTAAAAGCCTACGTCTTGCTTGTCTGGTATTGATGATGAAGGAGAACTCTTGGTTACAAGGGTCCCATGATCAGGGACTAGACCGATGACGATGATAACGATGATGATGATGTGATCATCCTCAATGCGCCTCCCCCCTCAGTTCAGCAGGGCCGGCGCGGGCGGAGCGAGGAGCAGCTGGTCCAGGACCCGACAATAGGAGCCAGCAGCCGATCGAAGAGGCCAGCTCTAGAGGAGCCAGCGGCCCCACCGCTTGCCCATAAGTAGGTGAAGGTGGCCATGTGGAAGCCGCAGGCGCGCGCCAAACGGGCTCGGCCCGTTATCACTAGGTAAGTTCCTTCCTTTTCTGAGTGTGTTCCTTTCCAGGTTGCGGGCTAGTGGGTTTTGACCCTTATATGTCTCAGGGACCCATCGAGTGTTGGAAATATGCCCTAGAGGCAATAATAAAATGGTTATTATTGTATTTTCTTGTTCATGATAATTATCTATTGTTCATGCTATAATTATATTAACCGAAAACCGTAATGCATGTGTGAATACATAGACCACAACATGTCCCTAGCGAGCCTCTAGTTGGCTAGCTCGTTGATCAACAGATGGTCACGGTTTCATGACCATGGACATTGGATGTCGTTGATAACAGGATCACATCATTAGGAGAATGATGTGATGGACAAGACCCAATCCTAAGCACAACACAAGATCGTGTAGTTCGTCTGCTAAAGCTTTTCTAATGTCAAGTATCATTTCCTTAGACCATGAGATTGTGCAACTCGCGGATACCGTAGGAATGCTTCGGGTGTGCCAAACGTCAAAACGTAACTGGGTGGCTATAAAGGTGCACTATGGGTATCTCCAAAAGTGTCTGTTGGGTTGGCACGAATCGAGACTTGGATTTGTCACTCCGTGTGACGGAGAGGTACCTCTGGGCCCACTCAGTAAGACATCATCATAATGAGCTCAAAGTTACTAAGGAGTTAGCCACAGGATGATGTGTTACAGAACGAGTAAGGAGACTTGCCGGTAACGATATTGAACAAGGTATAGGGATACCGACGATCAAATCTCGGGCAAGTATCATACCGTAGACAAAGGGAATTGCATACGAGATTGATTGAATCCCCGACAATGTGGTTCGTCTGATGAGATCATCGTGGAGCATGTGGGAGCCAACATGGGTATCCAGATCCCGCTGTTGGGTATTTACCAGAGAGGTGTCTCGGTCATGTCTACGTGTCTCCCGAACCCATAGGGTCTACACACTTAAGGTTCGATGATGCTAGGGTTATAGGGAAATAGTGTACGTGGTTACCGAAGGTTGTGCGGAGTCCCAGATGAGACCCCGGATGTCACGAGGAGTTCCGGAATGGTCCGGAGACAAAGATTGATATATAGGAAGTGAGGTTTTGGTTACCGGAAATGTTTCGGGCGTCACTGGTAACGTACCGGGACCACTTGAAGGGTTCCGGGGGTCCACCGAGAGGGGCCCCGAGCCCCGGAGGGCCGCACGGGCTGAAGGTGGCGGGAACCAACCCCTAGCTGGGTTGGTTCTCCCCTCCCACCTTGCCCAAGGCGTAGCAAAGGAGAGAGGGGGGCAAACCCTAGCCCAGATTGGCCCTAGGCCCACCATAGGGCGGCTAGGGCAGCCGCACCCCTCTCCCCTCCCTCTTGGCCGCCGGCCAAGATCCCATCTAGGGCTGCCGCACCACCTAGGGTGGGAACCCTAGGGGTGGGCACCCTCCTCCCTCTCCTCCTATATATAGTGGTGACCTTGGGGCTGTTTGAGACACGACTCTCTCTCCCTCTCAGCGCAGCCCGACTCCTCCTACTCCTCGTTCTCCGTAGTGCTTGGCGAAGCCCTGCCGGAGACCACGCAGCTCCACCATCACCATGCTGTGGTGCTGCCGGAGCTCTCCCTCAACCTCTCCTTCCTCCTTGCTGGATCAAGGCATAGGAGACGTCACCGGGCTGCACGTGTGTCGAACGCGGAGGTGCCATTGTTCGACGCTAAGATCGGAGTCCACCACAATTTGAATCGCTGCGAGTACGACTCCACCAACCGCATTCTTTGAACGCTTCCGCTTAGCGATCTTCAAATGTATGAAGATGCACTCTCCCCTTACTTGTTGCTGGGTTCTCCACAGATAGATCTTGGTGAACACGTAGGAATTTTTTGATTTACTACTACGTCTCCCAACTGTGGCACCAGAGCTAGGTCTATGCATAGAATCTATGCACGAGTAGAACACAAAGTTGTTGTGGGCGTCAATCTTGTTAATTTTCTTACCACTACAAGTCTTATCTTGATTCTGTGGTATTGTGGGATGAAGCGGCCCGGACCAACTGTACACGTACGCTTACGTGAGACCAGTTCCACCGCCTGACATGCACTTGTTGCATATGGTGGCTAGCAGGTGTCTGTCTCTCCCACCTTAGTCGGATTGGATTCGATGAAAAGGGTCCTTATGAAGGGTAAATAGAAATTGGCATATGACGTTGTGGTTTTGGCGTAGGTAAGAAATGTTCTTGCTAGAAACCTATAGCAGCCACGTAAAAACTTGCAACTACAAATTAGAGGACGTCTAACTTGTTTTTGCAGCATATGCCTTGTGATGTGATATGGACAAAGTATGTGATGTGATGCATTGTGATGTATGAGATTGATCATGTTCTTGTAATAGGATTCACGACTTGCATGTCGATGAGTATGACAACCGGCAGGAGCCATAGGAGTTGTCTTATTTTATTGTATGACCCGCGTGTCAATCATAAACGCCATGTAATTACTTTACTTTATTGCTAAATGTTAGCCATAGTAGTACAAGTAATAGTTGGCAAGACGACTTCATGAAGACACGATGATGGAGATCATGATGATGGAGATCATGGTGTCATGCCGGTGACAGTGATGATCATGGTGCCCCGAAGATGGAGATCAAAGGAGCAAGATGATATTGGCCATATCATGTCACTATATTGATTGCATGTGATGTTTATCATGTTTACATCTTATTTGCTTAGAATAACAGTAGTAAATAAGATGATCTCTCAATAAAATTTCAAGAAATGTGTTCACCCTAACTGTGCTCCATTGGTAAGGATCGTTGTTCCGAAGCACCACGTGACGATCGGGTGTGATAGGTTCTAACGTTCGCATACAACGGGTGTAAGCCCGAGTTACACAGCGAAACACTTAGGTTGACTTGACGAGCCTAGCATGTACAGACATGGCCTCGGAACACGGAAGACCGAAAGGTCGAACATGAGTCGTATAGAAGATTCGATCAACATGGAGATGTTCACCATGGATGACTAGTCCGTCTCACGTGATGATCGGACACGGGGTAGTTGACATGTATCATGTATCACTTGGATAACTGGAGAGATGTCTATCTAAGTGGGAGTTCATTAAATAATTTGATTATGTGAACTTAATTATCATGAACTTAGTCTAAAATTGTCTTTACAATCTATATTGTAGATCCAATGGCCAACGCTAATGTCACCCTCAACTTCAACGTGTTCCTAGAGAAAACCAAGCTGAAAGATGATGGAAGCAACTATGCAGACTGGGTCTATAGCTTGAGGATCATCCTCATAGCTTCCAAGAGATTGTACGTCCTTGATGCACCGCTAGGTGACCCACCCATTTTCCCAGCGAACGAAGACGTTACGAACGCTTGGCAGTCATGCTGTGATGATTACTCCCTGGTTCAATGCGGCATGCTTTACAGTTTAGAACCGGGGCTCCAAAAGCATTTTGAGCAACATGGAGCATATGAGATGTTCCAAGAGCTGAAACTGGTTTTCCAAGATCATGCCCAGGTCGAGAGATATGACATCTCCGACAAGTTCTTTAGTTGTAAGATGGAGGAGAATAGTTCTGTCAGTGAGCACATACTCAAAATGTCTGGGTTGCACAACCGCTTGACTCAACTAGGAGTTAATCTCCCGGATGACTCGGTTATTGACAGAATCCTCTAGTCGCTCCCACCTAGCTACAAGAGCTTTGTGATGAACTACAACATGCAGGCTATGGAGAAGTCCATTCCTGAGTTGTACTTGATGCTGAAATCGTTGGAGGTCGAGATCAAAAAGGAGCATCAAGTGTTGATGGTGAATAAGACCACTAGTTTCAAAAAGGAAAGGGTAAGAAGAACTTCAAGAAGGACAACAAAGTTGTTGCCGCGCCCGATAAGCAAGTTGTCGGGAAGAGGAACAAGAATGGACCCAAGCCTGAGACTGAGTGCTTTTATTGTAAGGGTACCGGTCACTCGAAGCGGAACTGTCCCAAGTACTTAGCGAATAAAAAGGCCGGAAATGTTAAAGGTATATGTGATATACTTGTTATTGATGTGTACCTAACCAGCGCTCATAGTAGCTCCTGGGTATTTGATACCGGTGTAGTTGCTCACATTTGTAACTCCAAGCAGGAGCTGCGAAATAAGCGGAGGATGGCAAAGGACGAGGTGACGATGCGCGTTGGGAATGGTTCCAAGGTCGGTGTGATCGCCGTCGGCATGCTACCTCTACATCTACCTTCGGGATTAATTTTAAACCTCAATAATTGTTATTTAGTACCAGCTTTGAGCATGAATATTGTATCTGGATCTCGTTTGATGCGAGATGGCTACTCATTAAAATCTGAGAATAATGGTTGTTCTATTTATATGAGATAAATATTGTATGGTCACGCTCCGCTGGTAAATGGTTTATTTTTGATGAATCTCGAACGTGATGTTACACATGTTCAGAGTGTGAGTGCCAAAAAGTGTAAGGTTGATAACGGTAGTCCCACTTACATGTGGCACTACCGCCTTGGTCATATTGGTGTCAAACGCATGAAAAAGGTCCATGCTGATGGACTTTTGGAGTCTCTTGATTTCGAATCATTTGACACGTGCGAACCATGCCTCATGGGCAAGATGACCAAGACTCCGTTCTCCGGAACAATGGAGCGAGCAAATGACTTGTTGGAGATAATACATATCGATGTATGCGGTCCAATGAGGGTTGAGGCTCGCGGTGGCTACCGTTATGTTCTCACCCTCACTAATGACTTGAGAAGATATGGGTATGTCTACTTAATGAAACACAAGTCCGAAACCTGTAAAAGGTTCAAGGAATTTCAGAGTGAGGTAGAGAATCAAGGTGACAGGAAAATAAAGTGCCTACGATCTTATCGTGGCGGAGAATATTTAAGTCACGAGTTTGGCACACACCTAAGGAAATGTGGAATTGTTTCACAACTCATGCTGCCTGGCACACCTCAGCGAAATGGTGTGTCTGAACATCATAATCGCACTTTATTGGATATGGTGCGATCTATGATGTCTCTTATCGACTTACCTCTATCATTTTGTGGATATGCATTAGTGACTGCCGCATTCACTTTAAATAGGGCACCGTCAAAGTCCGTTCAAATGACACCGTATGAATTATGGTTTGGAAAGAAACCTAAGCTGTCGTTTCTAAAAGTTTGGGGATGCGATGCTTATGTGAAGAAACTTCAACATGAGAAGCTCGAACCCAAAGCGGAAAAGTGCGCCTTCATAGGCTATCCCAAAGATACTATTGGGTGTACCTTCTACCCCAGATCCGAAGGCAAAGTCTTTGTTGCCAAGAATGGATCCTTTCTCGATAAAGAGTTTCTCTCGAAATAAGTAAGTGGGAGGAAAATAGAACTTGATGAGGTAATTGTACCTCCACTCGAACCGGAGAGTAGCACAACATAGGAAGTTGTTTCTGTGGAGCCTGCACCGGCTGGAGAGGAAGTTAATGATGATGATCATGAAACTTTAGATCAAGTTACTATTGAACGTCGAAGTTCCACTAGGACACGTTCCGCACTAGAGTGGTACGGCAACCCTGTCCTGGAGATCATGTTGTTGGACAACGGTGAACCTTCGAACTATGAAGAAGCGATGGCAGTCCCGGATTCCAACTAATGGCTTGAAGCCATGAAATCCGAGATAGAATCCACGTATGAGAACAAAGTATGGACTTTGGTGGACTTTCCTGATGATATGCGAGCCATTGAAAATAAATGGACCTTAAGAAGAGGACTGACGCGGATGGTAATGTGACCGTCTATAAGGCTTAGCTTGTCGCTAAGGGTTATCAACAAGTTCAAGGAGTTGACTACGATGAGACTTTCTCACCCATAGACATGCTGAAGTCCGTCCGAATCATGTTAGAAATTGCCGCATTTTATGATTATGAGATCTCACAAATGGACGTTAAAACGACATTCCTTAATGGCTTCCTTAAGGAAGAACTGTATATGATGCAGCCGGAAGGTTTTTTCGATCCTAAAGATGCTAACAAGGTATGCAAGCTCCAGCGCTCCATCTATGGGCTGGTGCAAGCATCTCGGAGTTGGAACATTCGCTTTAATGAGGTGATTAAAGCGTTTGGATTTATACAGGTTTATGGAGAACCCCGTATTTATAAGAAAGTGAGTGGGAGCTCTGTAGCATTTCTCATATTATATGTGGATGACATATTGTTCATGGAAATGATATAGAACTTTTGGAAAGTGTAAAGGCCTACTTTAATAAATGTTTTTCAATGAAGGACCTTGGAGAAGCAGCTTACATATTAGGTATTAAGATCTATAGAGGTAGATCGAAACGCCTCATAGGTCTTTCACAAAGCACATACCTTGAAAAGATATTGAAGAAGTTCAATATGGATCAGTCCAAGAAGGGGTTCTTGCGTGTGTTACAAGGTGTGAGATTGAGTACGACTCACTTCCCGACCATGGCAAAAGATAGAGAAGAGATGAGTGTCATCCCCTATGCTTCATCCATAGGCTCTATTATGTATGCCATGTTGTGTACCAGACCTGATGTGAACCTTGCCATAAGTTTGGTAGGGAGGTACCAAAGTGATCCCGGAGCGGAACACTGGACAACGGTCAAGAATATCCTGAAGTACCTGAAAAGGACAAAGGACATTTTTCTCGATATCGAGGTGCCGAAGAGCTCGTCATAAAGGGTTACGTCAATGCTAGCTTCGACATAGATCCGGACGACTCCAAGTCGCAAACCGGATACGTGTATATTTTGAACGGAGGGGCAGTCAGCTGGTGCAGCAGCAAGCAAAGCATCGTGGTGGCATCTACATGTGAAGCGGAGTACATAGCTGCTTCAGAAGCAGCAAAGGAAGGAGTCTGGATGAAGGAGTTCATCACCGACCTAGGAGTGATTCCCAATGTGTCGGGACCGATGACTCTATTCTATGACAACACTAGAGCTATTGCCCTTGCGAAGGAGCCCAGGTTTCACAAGAAGACAAGACACATCAAGCGCCGCTTCAACTCCATCCGTGATTACATTCAGGAGGGAGATATAGATATTTGTAAAGTACATATGGATCTGAATGTCGCAGATCCGTTGACTAAACCTCTCTCACGAGCGAAACATGATCAACACCAGAATGCTATGGGCGTTTGATTCATCACAATGTAACTAGATTATTGACTCTAGTGCAAGTGGGAGACTATTGGAAATATGCCCTAGAGGTAATAATAAAATGGTTATTATTGTATTTCCTTGTTCATGATAATTGTCTATTGTTCATGCTATAATTGTATTAACCGGAAACCGTAATGCATGTGTGAATACATAGACCACAACATGTCCCTAGTGAGCCTCTAGTTGGCTAGCTCGTTGATTAATAGATGGTCACGGTTTCATGACCATGGCATTGGATGTCGTTGATAACAGGACCGCATCATTAGGAGAATCATGTGATGGACAAGACCAAATCCTAAGCATAGCACAAGATCGTGTAGTTCGACTTCTAAAGCTTTTCCAATGTCAACTATCATTTCCTTAGACCATGAGATTGTGCAACTCCCGGATACCGTAGGAATGCTTTGGCTGTGCCAAACGTCATAACGTCATTGGGTGGCTATAAAGGTGCACTAGGAGTATCTTCGAAAGTGTCTGTTGGGTTGGCACTAATCGAGACTGGGATTTGTCACTCCGTGTGACAGAGATGTATCTCTAGGCCCACTCAGTAAGACATCATCATAATGAGCTCAAAGTGACTAAGGAGTTAGCCACGGGATGATGTGTTACGGAACGAGTAAAGAGACTTGTCGGTAACGAGATTGAACAAGGTATAAGGATACCGGCGATCGAATCTCGGGCAAGTATCATACCGGTAGACAAAGGGAATTGCATACGGGATTGATTGAAACCCCAACATCGGGGTTCGTCCGATGAGATCATCGTGGAGCATGTGGGAGCCAACATGGGTATCTAGATCCCGCTGTTGGTTATTGACCAGAGAGGTGTCTCGATCATGTGTACGCGTCTCCCGAACTCGTAGGGTCTACGCACTTAAGGTTCGATGACGCTAGGGTTATAGGGAAATAGTGTACGTGGTTACCAAAGGTTGTTCATAGTCCCGGATGAGATCCTGGACGTCATGAGGAATTCCGAAATGGTCCCGAGACAAAGATTGATATATAGGAAGTGAGGTTTTGGTTACTGGAAATGTTTCGGGCGTCACCGTTAACGTACCGGGACCACTGGAAGGGTTCCGAGGTTCCACCGGGAGGGGCCACGGGCCTCGGAGGGCTGCATGGGCCAAAGGTGGAGGGAACCAGGCCCTAGGTGGGCTGGTGCACCCCTCCCACCTGGCCCAAGGCGCAGGAAAGGAGAGAAGGGGGCAAACCCTAGCCCAGATGGGCATTAGGCCCACCCTAGGGCGGCTAGGGCAGCCACACCCCTCTCCCCTCCCTCTTGGAGGCCAGCCGAGATCCCATCTAGGGCTGCCGCACCACCTAGGGTGGGAACCCTAGGGGTGGGCACCCTCCTCCCTCTCCACCTATATATAGTGGTGCCCTTGGGGTTGTTTGAGACACGACTCTCTCTCCCTCTCGACGCAGCCCTACTCCTCCTACTCCTCATTCTCCATAGTGCTTGGCGAAGCCCTGCCGGAGACCACGCAGCTCCACCATCACCATGCCATCGTGTTGTCGGAGCTCTCCCTCAACCTCTCCTTCCTCCTTACTGGATCAAGGCGTAGGAGATGTCACCAGGCTGCACGTGTGTTGAACGCGGAGGCGCCATTGTTCGGCGCTAAGATCAGAGTCCACCGCGATCTGAATCGCTATGGGTACGACTCCACCAACCGCATTCTTGAAACGCTTCCGCTTACTCATTGCACTCTCCCCTTACTCGTTGCTGGTTTCTCCATAGATAGATCTTGGTGAAGACGTAGGAATTTTTTTGATTTACTACCACGTCTCCCAACATCGAGCTCCATTAAGTGGAGTCGACGGTTGACCCAACGGACGCCACCAGCCGGCTGGCCCATGAGCACGCGGCCACACAACTGGAGGAGAAGAGGAGGTTGGCGGAGCTGCGAGCTTCGAAGTCCGGAGCGCGAGGCGGGGCATTGTATTCCGGGGCTTGAAGCGGCGGCAAGGGGACGAGGTCCGCGGACCCCGCACGGGCGTCGTCCTTGGCGGCAAAATCGACCCATCTGTCGAGGGCCTCATCGAGCGAGCCACGATGGGCGGCTATGGAGCCGGCTGCGCCCCCGCCTGCGGAGGAGATGGCCTGATCGGGATCGGCGACTATGGAGCCTGTCCTCGAGGCGACCCGGCCGGTGGTGCCGGACGTGACGCCACCCGCGGCCGAGCCGGCCCGGGCCGTTGCGTCGGAGGCTCCAGCGGCCCCGGAGGCGGCGCCAGAGGCGGCG
Source organism: Hordeum marinum (assembly GCA_022496015.1). Taxonomy (NCBI): domain Eukaryota; kingdom Viridiplantae; phylum Streptophyta; class Magnoliopsida; order Poales; family Poaceae; genus Hordeum; species Hordeum marinum. Next base: position 380,590,990 of record CM039675.1, read on the forward strand.
CTGGCAAAGGCGACCATGGAGACGGAGATGCCGTCCGTCGGGGTCGCCGCATCGGGCCGGCAGGAGGAGGAGGCAGCACGATTGGCGAGCGAGGGGCAATTGGGGTCCGATTCTCGTGCCCTCGCCGTCATCAACCCCCCTCCCTAGCGGCCGGCACCGTGGCGAGCGTCGGGACGGGAGGCAACGATAGCCGGGCCCGAAGGTCCATACAAGACATGATCCAGGACTGAGAGGCGCCGGCATGCGTCCCAACCCTTCCGGCTCCCCCGACAGGTGGCCCGGTCCCCGCGTTCGGGGAGTTGGGGAGCGTCCTGGATCGGTGCCGCCAGGAGCTGGCCCGGTTTGCGGAGGCGGACGACACCACCCTGCGGCACGTGGAGGTAAGTGTTGTTGTCCTTCATAAAATTTTCAGTGGGGGGCGCTAGCGCACCCACTGGGTGTAGCCCACGAGATGCGGGCCGACTGACCGGCTAGTGGGCAGTCGGGCCAGATCTCCTTGTGCTTCTTTTGATTTTGGCTTCATGTGGCAGGAGGGGAACTCCCAGCGGTAGAAGCTGTTTGAGGAGGCGGTCTCCATCCATGACCGCCGCAAGCACGGCTCCTACCGGCTAGAGGAGGAGCTGGTGTGGGTGCAATGCATGTCAAGTCTTGTGGGGCGGGGGGGGGGGGGTCCGTAGCACCCGGGAGCCGGGTCGGCTGCCTGGTAGCTGGAGCGGGCGTGGAATGACCGGCTGATGCCCACTTTCCTTTGCAGAGGAGCTGACCACCCTCCGGTCAGAGAAGACCAGGGTCGTCTCCGAGCGGGACCGGCTGGCGCAGGGCGTCCAGGTGGTCACTCAGGAGAGGGACCGGCTCAACACCCAGCCGGCGGACGGATAGGCGGCCCAAGACCGCCTGAAGGCCGATGTGGCGTGGGAGGTGACGACCAAAGAGAAGGCCGTCAAGGAGGCGGCTGAAGCCGCCTAACGCACCGCTACCCTCCAGAACGAGGTGACCTGCCTCAAGAGGACGCTTGAGTAGCGCAAGGAGGCTCTTGCCGAGGCGGAGGTGGCGCTGGCGTCGGAGCGGGAGTGTCCTCGCTCCACTTTGCCATCGAGATGGTTGACTCCATCAAGCATGAGTGTCCAATATTTCTTTTTCCAGCCGGTTGCCTTTTTTCTTGCCAATTCTTGTTTTTGATTTGTCTTCCTCTCCTTCTTCCCATTCCTCCTTAGGGCACTTCCCAAAAACCTAGCACCGTGCTGAGCGTGCCGTCGAAGAGCACCGGGAGTATCTCCAGGCGAGCGGGCGCTCGATCAAGGAGGATGCTCCGTGGAGTATGGCGGAGCTTGGGCTCGCCATAGAAAACCGGCTGATCCACCTCGAGCGGAGCATGGAGTGGCTGAAGACAGCTTGCAAGGAGGTTATTTCCGCCTTGTGGCCGGGCCAAGGAGGGGCTCTAGAGAACCGCATGGCCTTGTGGCTGGAGCACGTCGTGGCCCGGCTCGAGGTCTGGAAGGCTTCAGCGGCTCAAGCCGGCACGCAGATGGTGCTCCGATTCGTCACTTCGTGGTAGCACGATGTTGACTTGGACCGGCTGGACACTATGCGGGATGAGCCATCCAAGGAGTGGGCAGCCCGTGAGCCGGTCCTTGTCCGCCGGGCCAACGAGCTCGCTTCGTACGTCGACCCGGATGAGCTCCTCCCGGCAATTGGCGAGGACGGCGAGCCGGCAGCCGAAGACACCTTTGGCATCCCCCAAGGTCCGGATGACGAGGAGGTTGCTGACGAGAGTACCGACTCCAGCGCCAAGACGACTGGGACCGCGGAGGCTGCCTCGAAGGCCAAGGAAGCCGACTCGAAGGCCGCGACCACCTCCGGGACGGGAGTCGAGCCACCCAGCTATGCGCCGACTGGCGACGCGTCGGTGGCCTGAGCCCCGGGGTGTCTTATCTTTTTTGCTTTGTTAACTTTCCTGCATGTTAGACTTAAGTCCACCCACTGGGGGTGTAATGTAATGAACCGTGATGGCTGCGGGCCTCTTTTATCTTAAAATTCGTGTTCTGAATGTTTGATGTGTTTGCCTATCATGCGTGCCTGCTCGTCCTTACCCCTTTTTTGCCCATTTGGTTTCGTCTGCTCGCTCCCTTTTCCCCTTTGGTTTCGGTCCCACCAGCCCGATAGCCAGGAGCCGGTCTGTAGCTAGGTCGGGGCATCCGCCTCGAGGGAGCCGGTTCCGAACTTAGGAACCGTGAGAGCTTTTTTGGGTAAGTTAAGTGGCAGAGGTGAGGCAGTGATCCGGCTGGACCTAGCCGGTAACCCCTTTGCGATCGATGTTTCGTGTGCACTAAGCTTTGCCGCCCTGAAGCCCCATCAGTCGGACAACCGGGAGCCGGTCTGTAGCTAGGAGGGGTGGGAGGGCTTGCTCAGCTCACACTACTTGGTCGATTTTGAGAGACGCGGCCTAGGACTAGCCGGAGAGCCCTCGGGTCCGGAAGCCGGGTCAGGGAGCCGGTGAGTGAGGAGACCTTTGAGGGAAACGAGAAGTGGATGACCCAAGAGCCGACCTGGGGCACCCATTGCATTCATAAGCCCAAAAGGGGAGGGTACATACATACACTGGTCTATTCATCAGTAAAACAGACGGAGGAGCGCCGCGTTCCATGGGCGCTCGGTCTCCTCGCCGGAGGCGTCTCTTTTGCGCTTCTGCGGCTTTTGGGCGTCTATTAGGTAGTACGCGTTGTTGTGCGGTGCCTTGCTGACGATGAACGGGCCCTCCCATGGGGAGGACAACTTGTGCTGTCCGGCTGTCCGCTAGATCCGCCTGAGCGCCAGGTCCCCTTCGCGGAAGGAGAGCGGCCGGATCCGCTTGCTGTGGTAGTGCCGGAGCTTCTGTTGATAGATTGCCGTCCGGCTCAAGGCCAGTTCGCAGGCTTCTTCGAGTAGGTCAACACCATCTTCCCTTGCCTCCTTTGCGTCCTTCTCCGTGTATAGGGCGACCCGAGGCGAGTCGAACTCGATATCGGTGGGGATGATCGCCTCGGACCCATACACGAGGAAGAAGGGTGTGTAGCCGGTTGATCAGTTGGGAGAGGTCTTGAGGCTCCAAAGGACAGCCGGTAGCTCATCGACCCAGCAGCTGGCTGACCTTACCAGCGGCTTACGAGCCAAGGCATGATGCCGGACAAGATTAGGCTATTTGCCCTCTCGACCTGGCCGTTTGACTGTGGATGAGCGATGGAGGCCAGGTCCCGTCGGATGCCCTACTTGGAGCAAAAACGTGCGAGCGCGCCCTTGGCGAAGTTCGTGCCGTTGTCGGTGATGATGATGTGGGGGATGCCATAGCGAACCGTGATGTCGTCGATGAACCGGACGGCCGTGGGACCGTCCAGTTTCTTGATTGGTCGGGCCTCGATCCACTTGGTGAATTTGTCGACGACCACTAGTAGATGTGTCATGCCGCCTCATGCGGTTTTGAAGGGACCCACCATGTCCAGCCCCCAGACGGCGAAGGGCCATGAGAGGGGGATGGTCTAGAGGGCCGACACCGGCAGGTGGCTCTGTGTGCTGAAGCGCTGGCAGCCCTCGCACTCGTCGACTAGATTCTTGGCCGCTTCCTAAGTAGTCGGCCAGTAGAAACCATGGCAAAAGGCCTTGGCCACCAGGTCCTGGTGGCGGGATGATGCACGCACTCGCCCTGGTGGATGTCAAGGAGGATCTCCAGACCCTTTTCCGGCTCGACGCACCGCTAGAAGACGTCGGTGGTGCTGCAATGGATGAGCTCGTGATTGATGATGATGTAGGCCAAAGCCCGACATTGAAGTTTCCTTGCCATGGCCTCGTCCTAGGGGAGCTCACCGCACAAGAGGAATGCCAGGATGGGCTAGGCCCATGAGGGAGCCAAGACGGGGGCCGGCTCGGGAGCCCCTGGGCCTGCATGATCAGTCCCCAGGACAGGCTCACCAGCCCCTGGGGCCGGCTCGTCAGCCCTTGGTTCGGGGATGGCCGAAGGGGCATCAATTGTCATCATGACAGCCACATTGTCGGAGCCGGTGGCCTCGGATGCACCCGTCTCAACTGGTGCCAGCAAGGCAGCCGAGGTTGAGGGAGCCGGTGGCGAAGATGCCAAGGGGGCAGCCGGAGCCGCCGGACGCTGCCGGCACGAAGATGGATTCTGATTCTGGGGAAGTCTTGATCGACGGCTTGAGCAGTCGCTCAAGGGAGACGCTAGCTGGGATGGCCTGCCGGGTGGAGCCAATGTTTGCCAGTGCGTCGGCCGCCTCGTTGTCCGCCCGTGGGATGTGGTGGAACTCATAGCCCTCAAAGGAGCCGGTGAGTTGTTTTACCAGGAAGCGATAGGTGTCCATGTTGGCGTCCCTGGCGTCCCATTCGCCAGAGATCTGCTGGACCACGAGGTCGGAGTCGCCGAAGCATAGGATGCGCCTGATGCCGATCTCCTTGGCGAGCCAGAGGCCGTGGACGATGGCCTCGTACTCGGCCACGTTGTTGGAGAAGACAAAGTGGATGTAGAGGGCGTACTTGAGCTGGTCACCTTTCGGGGAGGAGAGGACTATGCTGACACCCAGGCCGGTCCTCATTTTTGAGCCATCGAAATGCATGTGTCAATGCGTGGAGTCTAGGGAAGGCGGCACGAATTCGGTCTCTGCCCAGTTGACGAGGAAGTCGGCCAATGCCCGCGACTTGATGGCGGTACGAGGTTCGTACCGGATCTCGTGGTCGGCGAGGGCAATGACCCATTTGGCGATCTGGCCAGTGGAATCCTGACCGCTCATGATCTTGCCGAGTGGTGCCGTGCTCACCATGGTGATGATGTGTTCTTGGAAGTACTGCTTGTACTTCTTGGCGGAGAATTATATGTTGTAGCACATCTTCGGGTAGTACGGGTAGTTCTGCTTGGACGAGGAGAGGACCTCGCAGAGGTAGTAGATGGGGCGTTGGACCGGTTGCCCTCCTTCGGCCGCTCGACCACCAAGACGACGCTGACGACGCGGGTGGTCTTTGTGATGTAGGCAAGCAAGGGTTCCTTCCCAGCTGGCACAGCCAGGATGGGAGCACGGGTGAGAGCTTTCTAGAGGTCGCGGAAGGCCTCGTCCGCCTCATCAGGCCAGTGGAACATGCTCGGCTTCTTGGTGTGACCTAGCTCGACCAGAGCCATCTTGCGAAGCAGCCCATAGAGGGGCAAGCCTTTCTCCCCCAGCCCGCTGATGAACCGAATCAGCGAGGCGAGGCAGCCGGTGAACTTCTGGACGTCGCGGAGCCAGGTCGGCTTGGGCATGGGCTCGATCACACTAATCTTCTCCGGGTTAGCTTTGATGCCGCGAGCGGACACAAAGAAACCAAGGAGCTGACTGGCTGGGATGCGGAAGATACACTTCTCTGGGTTGAGCTTGATCTTGTACTCGCGCAGGTTCGCGAAGGTCTCCAGGAGATCGTCGAGGAGGCTGAAGTGCTTCTTGGTTTTGATGACGATGTCGTCGACGTAGACATAGACGTTCCTGCCTATCTAAGATAGGAGACACTTCTGCATGCACCACTCGAAGGTGGCGCCTGCGTTCTTCAGGCCGAAGGACATGGTGATGTAGTAGTAGGCCTCGAAGGGCATGATGAAGGAGGTCTTGAGCCGGTCCACCGAATCCATCTTGATGTGGTGGTAGCCGCAATTAGCATCCAAGAAGGACATCAAGTCGCAGCCGGCCGTGGAGTCGATGACTTGATCGATCCACGGCAGGGCGAACGGGTCCTTGGGGCATGCCTTCTTCAGGCTGGTTCAGTCGATGCACATGTGCCAGTTCTTGTTCTTCTTCAGCACCAGGACTGGGTTGGCCAGCCAGTCTGGGTAAAATCCTTCCATGATGAATCCGGTTGCGAGCAGCCGGGCGATCTCTTCTCCTATAGTACGCCGCTGCTCCTCAAAGAAACGGCGCAGGGGTTGGTTGACCGGATTGATGTCCGGCCGGACATGTAGTTTGTGCTTGGCGAACTTCCTTGGAACACCCGACATGTCCTTGGGGGACCATGCAAAGATGTCTCGATTCTCATGGAAGAAGTCGACGAGATCGCCTTCCTATTTGGTGTCGAGGCGGGAGCTAATGGTGACGCACTGAGCGGGGTTGGCCAGGTCGAGCGGGATTTCCTTGGTGTCCTTGGATGGCTAGAAGGAGGCCTCGTCGACGAATTGCGAGGGAGGAGCCGGCACGGCTGGCTGGCTGGCAGCAAGGGCCACGAGTGTTGGTAGACGTAGTAGTAACTCAAAAAAAATTCCTATGGCCACCAAGATCAATCTATGGAGAAACCAGCAACGAGTAAGGGAAGAGTGCATCTTCATACCTTTTAAGATCGCTAAGCGGAAGCGTTGCTAGAACGCGGTTGGTGGAGTCATACTCGCAGCGATTCAGATTGCGGTGGAATCCGATCTAAGCGCCGAACAACGGCGCCTCCGCGTTGAACACACGTTGTCACGCCCAAGATGCGCGCCTATCCATTTTAAGACAAGAGGGCCTCGCAAGGGATAGAGGCACATCTTGCCGTTCGCAAGTATAGTAACATTGCATCATACATTATAGAAGAGATGAGTATACAAGTTGGCTTACACTCGCCACATGCTAAATTACAATCCGCACAGAGTTCAAATCATCAAGATGAAGACAGGGTCTGACTATAGACGAAATCAAACGATAAAACAGATGCAAATGAACTATCTCGCTATCCCAAAGATCACGACCATGGTCCTGTACTCATTCGGGTAAGTCACGTACATCCTGCCTCTTTTCTCATCATATTCCCACTGGAGCTGGGTAAGGTCATCTTGCACGTACTCATCTATACCCGTACCTAGAGGGTTGTAGTAATCTGTGAGCCACAAGGACTCAGCAATAAGACGCCCGGGTACTGAGACTATTCAAGCTTAAATGTTGGGATGGGGGTATGTGTTTAGTTTGCAGCAGCACTAAGAATTTATGGGATGGGGGTATGTGTCTAGTATGATCTCTACGAGATCCTGAACACTTACTTACGTCAATCATAACCCCATCGTGTTCTCTCGGATCATGTTCACGAGCAGAGACAATCATGGTTACCCACACAATTGGTGTATTTTAATTAGCGTTTACTTCAAGTTAACTATAACCGGGTGTTAAACAAATATCCAAGTTGCCACATAACCGCAGGCACGACTTCTCGAAACGATTTAATCCTGCAGGGGTGCTCCAACTAGTCCATCACAAATAACCACACTCTGCGGGAATAGCCTCGACCACAGATCTCGTGGTCATCATAGGTAATTCAAAAGGAATTCCAACACCTCGAGAAAACCCGAAGAAAGTCAGACTCCACACGCAAGACACTCAATAAAGGTAAAACAAATCCAGCAAGACCGCCCGACGAGTCGACGAACCCGATAAGAGCCGCATATCTCGTTCTCAGGAACGGATAAGCTAGTGTACGGTGGCCTGATGGAAATCTTCCGAGTTGCCCTGGGTTGGCCCCGCACAGTGCTCTAGTTTGTATCAACACTCATGAGGAGCACTGGCCCGGGGGTTGATTAGTTATCCACGGGTTTGCAAGACCCTATGCAAATTTTATTAAGTTGTTAAGCAAATGTAGTACTAGTGTTGGGTCTTGCCGGACAAGTTTTAATCTCAACCGAATAAACAAGGGGGTCCCCATAACAACCCCGAGCGTGTTAGGAGCGCAAAATATGGAAAACATAACACCGGTAACAAGAACTATGGATGTAACAACGGAACAAAACACCTAGCATAAGGCCAGGCCTTCCACCAATACCAAGATATATATGTGCATTAAATTAAATAACAGATAATATTGTGATATCCAAATCCATGTCAACAAATGGAACAACCCGCACCTGCAACTAAGAACGCTATAAGAGGGGCTGAGCAGCGGTAACTTAGCCAATCCAAGGTTTGCTAGGATGTGGAGGGTTAGAGGCTTTCATGGCATTTAGGAGGCTGATACTCAAGTGGTAGGTAGTGCAATTGTAACGATAAGAGCGAGAAACTAGCAAGCGAAAATAGTATTGGGATCCGGGTACGATCATCTTGCCTGTTGGTTCTTCAGTGGAACAAGTAGCGGGATCCTCGTGGTAGTACTCTCCTGGGTCCTCGATACTCAGTGTCAACACCCGCGTCTACCCAAGATAAACACCAACAATAAACATCTAACCAAGGAGCAATTCACAAACAAGATGATGCATGATCCATTTAGAAGAATCTAACATGGCAATCCAAAACTAGTCATGTTTCACATGCAAAGTTTGTTTATTAATGATTCTTGACATAACCTCATGTTAAGTTATTTAAACATGCATGAACATGAAAAATACGGATGCATCATGCAAAATCGATAGAAATGCATATAAAGACCGCAAGAAACGGAGTTACGGTTCTCACGCTACGCTCACGACAAGGTACGAAGGCAAAAACACAAGACAACAAAGCGATGGGCTAATTCTTGGAATTCCAAGGTATCCACTGGTTAGTCAATGAAAAACCAACCACAATAGACTCAAAAATCAATCAATTCCATGGAGTATAGCTCCCACAAGCCACAACACAATAAAACCACAATCTGCCAGAAAACAGCAACATAGCTACTTACACAGCCCACAACATGAGCTAAAGGAATCCTACAGCCACAAACAAGATATTGGCAGAAACTACATGACAAATGCATCAACTTATCCAACCACACAATCTGCATAGGAGGCACACATCAATAAGCATGAAGCTATCAAGTTGACAAGATGAAACAATTTTCTGGGACTAAGTGAAAATAGCAGTTTTCTAGGACTTAGTGAAAGTAGCAAGTTGACAGCAGTAGTTAAATATGTTACAGAGCACCTCTTGGCATGAACATTAAAAGGATGGTAGTAGACAACATCTACTCCAAAACACTAGCACTGAGCATGCTCAAATTCACAACACATCAAAGAATACCATCCACTCTACATGGCATAAAAATAACAGCAGATTTTCAGACTTGGTAGTTTTTAGCATGCTGAAACAGAAACATTAAGTTGGCTACTTAACATCATGGTTCCCACTTATATGGGTGATTCTCATGTTAAACAAAAATACCACGGCATAATAGATATAAAACACTAGCACTTCCATGTTGGCATATGCCCCAAAGCAAGCAAGGATTAAATCATGCAAAATTAACAAATTGGCATCACAGCTAAAAATGACAGTTTTATGAACTTTCTCAAAAGTGAAATATTAAAGCACCAATGGATTCATTGGCTCTTACTACCCCAAAAACATGTGTCACACTCATATGTTCATGTGAAACAACAAGGCACAAACAAGATAACATATCTAACACCTATTCCCATAAGTGGATCATAGCTCTAATTAAACATGCATAAATGATCATAACCAGGTTGTAAGTTAGCTCGAGATGGACATGAGCTAGCAAATTACACACAATAAGATATACAACAAGGGGTATCTCAAGTGGGGAAACCCACTAGTCCCCACACCCGCACATACACTCTACACACACACACCACAAGCAAGCACACACACATGCCCTATATATGCCCAAGGCATATGAGCACCAACACTCATGAACATACCACCCAAGACGGGGGTGTTCATCCACACACACACACATATTTGCAAAGGAAGAAAAACAAAAGAAAGAAAAAAAAGGAAAAACATAATAAAATGGGGAGGGGTTCGGATTCGAACCAGCAACCTCCTGGTTGCACCCCGCACACACTACCAGTTTGCTATCGACCGCAATGGTAACAGAGGAGGGGCACCTGCCCTCTAGTACTAACACACGCACTACAAAAGCTTGACGAAACTGAATAATAGACACCTGCACTACAGAGCACGTCGGCGGCCAAACGGGGGACTCCGGTGACCATATGAGCGACAGAGGCGCACACCGGACGCCCTGCTCCTGCCCGCACACGCACACACTAGCACATCCACCTAACGTAGGCGATAATGCTACTGGCGACAATGACAAAACGTCAATGGTGGCGACCTGCACACGAATCGCACGGCGACGAACCAGACAAGGAATCGGACGGGGTGGAGCAAAAACGGGCCCCTGCGAGAAGCGCGCAGGAACTCGCACGCGACGCCTAGAAGCATAAGCTCGTCGGTGCACTCGTCGGAGACGAGGTCCGATGGCGGCGGAACGCTCCTAACATAGGCATGCACTACAGAGAAGCTCAAAGCTTGGGATCGGGCAAGGATGGACGGGGAGCTCACCTAAACACGATTGCGCAGCCAATTTAGCTCGAGGAAGAACGACGACGGAGACTTGCCGCGGCAGAGGAGCTCGGCCGGAGGGGAAGAAGATGAAGCAGAGGCGCGGACTTGGCGTCCCACGCGGATGCAGAGGACATTGGGGAAGCAGAAGGCGACGGCGACGCGATCCTGACGATCTCCTTCCCGAGGGCTCGCTGGAGAAGCCGCCGCGGCGACGAGCTCCCACTCTGAATCTCATTGAACCCTCTCTGGACCCTCTGAACCCATGCTTACCTGAGACAAAATAGAGGGAGAGATGGAGGGCGGCGGCATGAGGGGTAAGAAGGAACCCTAGGGGAGCGGCACGGACGTCGAGGGGCTTATATTGGCTCGGGAACAGACGGCGACGGCGATAAAAAGGGGACAACGGAGCACTCCCTCTCACTGAACCTGACGGCAGCGACGACGGAGCAGGTGGCCGTCAGGTCCTGCTGGGCCTCGTGGGCCAGGAAGGCCACGCGCACCCACTCACTCAAACAAACAAGCAGAAGCCCTTTTCCTTTTTAAAACACCACAGCAAGGGGAAAACCCTAGAGAATATAATAAAAGGATTTTTGGGCAAACAAATATACTTTTGTAAAGAAAATAATATGCTCCATTTAAATAAAATATTAAGTTGATTTTTAGGACAAGTAATTTTAAATATTTAAAATAGGCAGCCTCTCTGATATTTAAAACTCACAAGCAAACAAACTTCAAACATCAAAACAACCGTGCTCAAAATCCGTAAGACATATAGGGCTACCTCTTGAACATTTTAAAATATTTTAAATAGCAACTTAATTCTAATTATAAAATAACCTGGGAATTAAGGCATATGATAGGGTTTTTGTTGAAAAGAAAAGAGAGGGGAAGAAAGAGGAGATTGCACACATGAGCTCCACCCACACTCAAACCAAATCATAACACTCACATACACATGGTCACTTCACCACATGGCAAGACATGATGGATGCATGATGCATGATGCATGAATGCAAGAACAAGACATGGATGACAAGTTCCAAAACATCATTAGTCTGATGGCACAAGCTTCATACAATAGGTTACATGCGAAATAAGGTAGGGACGACACTTGGGCTGTCACACACGTGCAGCCCGGTGACATCTCCTATGCCTTGATCCAGCAAGGAGGAAGGAGAGGTTGAGGGAGAGCTCCGGCAGCACGATGGTGTGGTAACGGTGGAGCTGCATGGTACTCTGGCAGGGCTTCACCAGGACGAGGAGGAGGAGGGGTAGGCCTGCGCCGAGAGGGAGAGAATTATGTGTGTTGCAGCCCCCTCAAACCCCACATGTATATAGGGGGAAGGAGGAGGAGGCACCCCATCTAGGGTTCCCACTGTAGAGGGTGTGGCAGCCCTAGATGGGAGGGCCGGCGGCCAAGGTGGGAGGAGGGGCGGTGCCCTAGGGTGGGCCTTGGGCCCCTCAACGTCTAGGGTTTGCACCCTCCACCCCTTGCTGCGTCTTGGGCTGAGGTGGGAGGCGCACCAGCCCACATAGAATCTTGTTCCCTCCCACTCTTGGCCCATGTAGCCTGACGGGCTGGTGGCCCCTCCCGGTGGACCCCCGGAACCCTTTCGGTGGTCTCGGTACATTACTGACGGTGCCCGAAACACTTCCAGTGACCAAAACCTCACTTCCTATATATGAATCTTTACCTCCGGACCATTCCGGAACTCCTCATGACGTTTGGGATCTCATCCGGGACTCTAAACAACATTCGGTAACCACGTACACTATTTCCCTATAACCCTAGCATCATCGAACCTTAAGTATGTAGACCCTACGGGTTCGGAGGCATGTAAACATGACCGAGACACCTCTCCGGTCAATAACCAATAGAGGGATCTGGATACCCATGTTGGCTCCCACATGCTCCACGATGATCTCATCGGATGAAGCACGATGTCGGGGGTTCAATTAATCCCGTATGCAATTCCCTTTGTCTACCGGTATGATACTTGCCTGAGATTCGATCGTCGGTATCCCTATGCCTTGTTCAATCTCGTTACTGGCAAGTCTCTTTACTCGTTCCGTAACACATCATCCCATGGCTAACTTCTTAGTCACATTGAGCTCATTATGATGATGTCTTACCGAGTGGGCCCAGAGATACCTCTCCATCACACGGAGTGACAAATCCCAGTCTCGATTCGTGCCAACCCAACAAACACTTTTGGAGATACCCGTAGTGTACCTTTATAGCCACCCAGTTACGTTGTGACGTTTGGCACACGCAAATTATTCCCACGTTATCGGGGAGTTGCACAATCTTATGGTCTAAGGATTGGGTCTTGTCCATCACATCATTCTCCTAACGATGTGATCCCATTATCAACGACATCCAATGTCCATGGTCATGAAACCATGACCATCCATTGCTCAATGAGCTAGCCAACTACAGGCTCACTAGGGACATGTTGTGGTCTATCAATTCACACATGCATTACGGTTTACGGTTAATACAATTATAGCATGGACAATAGACAATTATCATGAACAAGGAAATACAATAATAACCATTTTATTATTGCCTCCAGGGCATATTTCCAACAACGAGCCGGTCGAGCTGCCGCTTTTCCTCGGCTATCTCCTGGGCCTCGGCCAACGGCTGCTGTCTCGAGCGCACTCGGGCGACATCTTGTAGTCACCCATGATGGTGATGATTCCCTTGGGGCCTTGCATCTTGAGCTTGAGGTAGTCGTAATGGGGGACCGCCAAGAACTTGACGAGAGCCAGCCAGCCCAACAACATGTGGTAGGGACTTGCGAGGTCCACTACCTCGAATAGCACCGGCTCATGGTGGAAGTGGCTGGGGCCGCTCAAGAGGAATTCAAGCGTGATCTTGCCGATATGGGAGCAGGACTTTCCAGGCACAACACCATGGAAAACCGTTGGCTCGCCTGCAAGTCTTCTATCTTCAGCCCCAACTTGCGCATCGTGTTGACGTAAACGATGTTGATGCTTCTACCACCATCTATCAGCACTCGTGAGAAAGTGGCAGGTGCACTTCTCGGTGGCGATGGTGGGGTCGAGGACCAGGCTGTAGCTGCCGGTACTCAACATCACGGCGGGGTAATCTGCCCGGCTCCATGTGACCGCCTTCTCCGACTAGTGCATGAACTGGGGAGTTACCGGCATGGTGGCGGTCACCTCATGATGGAGTGGGTACTGAGCATGTTTTCTCGTCTCTTCACTGGTGAAGACACATAGAAACCATCTTGGTTGGGGAACTGGTCGTGTAGACGACCGTCATTTTGGGCCAGAGCCGGAGCGATGCAGGGGCGGCAGCTGGGGCCGGGGCCGGCGTGCGAGCAGGTGGCATGGGAGGAGCCGAAAGGCCTTCCCCCCGGGCTAATCGCTATGAGAAGTTGCACTGCCGGAGCGTGTGCGTAGAGGGCTTGGCCCAGAGTGGTTCTTGCATGGGAGGTCGAGCATCTGCTCGAATGTGAGCTTCGGCTGCCAGGCCGCCTTGCCAGTGCGCTGGCATTGGCTAGAAGACTGGGCAGCCGACTCTTGCTCCTCGATGGTGGCGACCTGTTGGCTCTCGTAGCGGGAGTCTGGCTGGTTATTCTTGCGCTTTTTGTTTTGCGTCTGTCGGTTGTCTGCAGCCGGTCGGGACGGCGCCGGTGTCGATGTTGCCTTGGCGGGTGGGGTCGTCTTGACCCGAATGGTGGAATCAGCCATGGCGTACTTGTCCGCCTTGGTCATGAGCTCGGCGAGCGTAGCCGGCTCGGAGCACAGAAGCTTGTGCTTGAGGGGGGTCCCGTCACATCAGCCTTCAATGAAGTACTGTATGGCTTGCACCTCATGCACCCCCTCACAGGAGTTGCGGATCTCGGTCCACCGGGTGTGGTAGTCGCGGACGGACTCGTCCGGCCCCCGAACGCACATGGCCTGTTTGCGGGGGAGTCCAGGCCGCTTGTAGGTGCCGGTGAAGTTGTGAACGAAGGCTTCCTCGAAGTCCATCCAAGTGTTGATGTTGCCGGTTGCCGGGCTGTTGAGCCAGGTGCGGGCCGAGCCGATCAGCATGAGGGGAGCATAGCGAAGGGCTACGCGTTCGTTCCCCGTGCCGATGCCGACCGCGATGGTGTAGTCGATCAACCAGTCTTCGAGCTTGGTGGCCCCGTTGTACTTCAGGCTGTCTTGGGGGAGCGTGAAGACGGTTGGGAATGGCTCGTTGTGGGTCCTAGGGCCGAAGTCAGTCGGGCCAATCGAGCCCTCCTCATCGAGGAGGGCCGACTACACGAGCTGGTCGATGTGGAGGCGAGCATCGTTCTCGCTATGGGGGACGCGCGGTCCGAGCCGAGCCGAGAGCTCGGTACGGGTGACGGACGGAAATGACCATTCCGGCTCGCGCCGCAGGGGTGGTGTATGCTTGTGGCTGCGTCAGCTACCGGCTGCCGGTGCCTCGTGGTGGCGGCCGCTTCGAGGTGGGTCGTTGGTGCGCTGTTTGTTTACAGCTGACTGCTCATTCCCTGGCAGCTAGGAGGGCCGGAGGTTGCTTGCCTCGCCCGGCGGCCGGAAACATGAGGGGAGCAGGAGTCCTGAGCCGGCTGACGACCAAAGTCCCCGTGCCTCGAGCCAGGGGCCTTCGGAGGCGGTAGCGCTTGCAGCAAGCAGAAGTTGCTGCGCGTCGGCAGCATTGATGAGGTCCTTGATGTGACGCTCGCGGGCGGCATGCTCTTCGCCCTCCAAGGTAACTAAATCCTCGTAGACTACCTTGGCAGCCCGCAGGTTGGCTGCGGGGGTGTCGTAGACGGGCATGTTGCCGCCCAAGATTTCGGCTAGGCTCAGTGTCAGTCGGGGTGAGACCGTATGTGGAAGCGTATTCCCGCTGAGCGGCCTCCATGCGGCACTGCATGACCATGAGGGCGCTAGCGTCCTCGAACAGGGGGCAGCGAGCCGCCTCGAGCTCGGCCGTGGCGGCATCGGGGTTTGCCGTCAGGACAATAGGAGTGGTCAAGCCCCGGAGGGCCGCACCAAGCGGGTCGGAGGTGCCGACGTGGGCCATGGCGGCGTCAGCCTTGGCCCGCGCATGTCTAGAGGAGGTGGGAGCCACTGGACCGGGTCGCAGCTTGTGCGCGCACAACCATGGGTGGACCGGCGCAGACGAGCACCTAGCTAGGGTACTCGTCGGCGGCCGGAGCTTCGGCAAGGCTTAGCCTGCCGAAGCGCTCGGTGAGCGCGTCGATGTCGAGCATGAGGTCGACAGAACTGCCCGCAGGGCTTGTCGGAGCAAGCCCCATGAGCCTGCGGTTTTGCCTGGACGTGCGGCGACGGCGCGGGATGGCGAGGGGTCCCGCCCGGAGCATGAATCCGGTCGGCGCCGCGTACGGCCCCATGGTGGGCACCAACTGTCGTCATTTTCTCACGACAGATGCCATGGGTAGGCTTATCGTAGGCGGTTGGGGCCGAAGGACACCGATGGGCTCCAGGAGAGGGATTAGGTACAAGCGGTGGTGACACACGATGTACCTAGGTTCAGGGTCCTCCGTGAGAGGTAACACCCCTAGTCCTGCTTGGTCTAGTTTGATGAATGGGTATGTTTACAAGGTTGCTCCTGGAGCTGTGTCTAGAGGAGGAAGAGGGAGCAGCCGGCTCGCCTTCCTCCGCTATGAAGGTGTAAGTTGTGAGGGAAGTATCTCGTAGGTGTGTGCGTGAGCCTCGTCGTCCCCGTTGCATGGGGGGGCTCGGGGGGTTTTATAGGCCAACCCCCCGGCTTACAATATTCCTAAGGTACATAAGTGGGGGACCCGGCTGGCAGGCTCTCCGGCTGACCACGGGTCCCGCCCCTCGAGCCGTCTCGTTGCCCGTAGGGTTTGCTAACTACGCGGTCCCATCGCCTGCTAGGGCCCGCCAGCCGGCTCCGCGATTGGCCCCCGACCACCTGCTACGGCACGGGCCGCCCGAGTGGAGTCGTCTAGCGCTAGCCGGCTGAAGTCTTCGATACGACCAACTGCACTGTAGCCACGCCGGGGCAGGTAAGCGAGTGGGCGGGGGCGTGCCGACACTGTTTCCTGGCCCAGTCACGGGCGCCAAGGTCAGCAGCCCGGACGGCCGAACTTTAGCCACGCACGCCCGTGCGTCAGCCTCCACTATGGCTACAATGCGCCCCCGTCATGGCGGTCACGTCATGTCGCCATACCCGTGCGTAGGGGGGCGGGACATTGCTGGTCCGTCCCAGGGTTAACGGACGAGGCGACCCGAAGGCAGCCGGTCATGCCGAGCCGTCCAGGGGCCGAGCCGGCACCTTGACCAACCGTCCCCACGCCAGCCGGTGATCACTCATGCCGGCTGTGCTCCAGCCGGCCAGGGCCAGCCGGTCGCGTACTTTTTCTTTGAAGCGGGGAGGAGAACCCCGTTGCTGTGGCCTATCCAGGGGTAATAACCCCGACAACAATAGATGCCCTATACTTTTGGGTCATTAGTGAGTACCCACTGGATCTGTAGATGGATCTCATACGACCTATTCTATAGTCCAGGTCGTGTTGCATGTCAAACCTGTCATCGGGCTCTACTGGCTCTTTTCCCCTTCTGTGGGATATTGTCGGGCTATAACTGGTGTTGTCAGCTGTCCTATCTTGTCCTCGAGCAGGGCGGTTTGGCTAGTCATACAGGGTGTGCTTGGGAGATGGCGTATCAGTAAGATCGTCATCGAATTGTGGCAGCAGTCGTCGTTGTGGATAGCTCTTGGGTTGGTCCAATAGACCGGTACCATATCCTTCCTCAGCGGATAGGAACCTTGTCCATCTATCATTGAGGTTATCTTGTTCGGCCTAGTGGCTATAAGCTGTTGCCTAGACCGTTCCCGATCCTCAAGGTTTTCGGGGACGGCGAAGTCTTTGGCTTCCGGGCTATCCTCCTCCTCTATAGGGGGAGGTAGTTGTCATCCTCGGAATCGTTTGGCTCCTCAGGGTCAGAGTGGCCCTCTAGCCTCTCTTGGTCCTCTAACTGCTCCTCGGGGATATCAGGGTTGCCGAGGTCTTCCAGGTTATCGCTTCCCCCGGTGCCAGCAATAGCTTCCCTTCCCTTTTTGTCTTTGATCGTTTGCGCAGTTTCTGGCGCATTGACGATGCCTCACTCGATTTATCACCATTGTTTGCGGGGGTGTGCTCATTGTTATTAGCTGGAGTATCCACCATGTAGATGTCGTAGGTGGAGGTAGCAGTCCATCGCCCGGTGTTGACGAGAGTGGGAGCGCAATCCTCTTCATCCATGTCTTGTGCCTCCTCGGAGGCGTAGTCCAGTATATCGGTTAAGTCCTCAACAGTGGCTACCAAGTGGGTGGTGGTGGGATGAAAACTTCCTCATGACTCGCCTCAAGACCGATCTGAACGCGCGGGTCAGGGTCGGGTCACCAGTAATTTTCATCAAGAAGATTAGATCTAGAGCCTCGCTGAATGTCGAGAGCTCGATTGGGTCAATCTTCTCAGAGCTTTCGGAGTTAACCTCCGATGCGTCCGTGCAAGGAGTGTGTTCGGCAGGAACTGGTCCTCGGCCATCTATTGCTATGGACGGATCTGGACTAAAAGCCAGATCATTGCCGGGGTTGGACCCGCAGGTTGGATCGAAAGCCAAATCCGAGGTTAAAGCCTCGGTGTCTTCGAGCACGTCCGATGAGATTGTGAGTCAGGTTAGCGAAAGATCACTGCAAGAGTCCATGGAGAACTGTAGGTTCCCGAACTTGACCTCTTGATCAGGGGCAAAACTCCCGACCCAGCCAAGATGGCCGGTCGGGTCAGCGTTCAACACATTGCTGGCGAAAGCGAAGATCTGTCTGGGGACAAAGGATTCCATGTTACAGACTTCTTCGTTGATGACAACATGAGCCATCGATTCCTTTGGCGATCACGGTGGAACTCTCAATGAAAGCACCAATGTCAGTGTCAAAACCGGCAGATCTCGGGTAGGGGATCCCGAGCTATGAAACTAGGATTGATGGTAACAAGGGACGAAGGAGACAATGTTTACCCAGGTTCAGGCCCTCGTATGGAGGTAAAACCCTACGTCGTGCTTGATAGTATTGATGGTATGAAGGTTAGAGAGTTGATCTACCTCGAGATCAGATAGCTAAAACCCTAGATGAGTTTCCTTGTCTTACAATCTAAAACACTCCTAGTTTATATAGACACCGGGGGGTACCTAGGGTTTACACATGATAGGTCTCCTGCCGGGGATGGAGATGTCGATTTCCTCATCTTGACTTGGAGTGCACGACGCGCCTACGGGGCTTCCTTCTAGAATGAGGGCTCTCAATGTATCCGGTCCCTCCAGTGATAGTCAGAATGTGGCCCACCAAGACGGCCTATTAGGAGATAGGCCAACGGCGCGAGGAACCCTTAATCTAGGACTCCCTCAAACGGACGACATTGTCTATATTTTATATGTGTTATAATTTTATCTGCGTTTTTATATTATTTGCTACTAGCCTTGTGTATAATCCACCAGAACTATCGTCGGCCTCTATGGTCGGCATTAATGTTAAATTAAAGCTAATGCAGGTGATGTGATGTGA
Source organism: Hordeum marinum (assembly GCA_022496015.1). Taxonomy (NCBI): domain Eukaryota; kingdom Viridiplantae; phylum Streptophyta; class Magnoliopsida; order Poales; family Poaceae; genus Hordeum; species Hordeum marinum. Next base: position 380,609,791 of record CM039675.1, read on the forward strand.
TGTGATGTTTGAATATGATGTGATTTATTGATTAATTAAGGTAAAACTTGAATTTTAACCAACATTTGAATTATAAGCGACATGTTGAAAGAGGCCTAAGTTGATACTATTTAATGCACTTAGCACCTTTGCATTGGAAGAGGCCTAAGTTGATCCTAAGTTGTAATGAACATATTACCCTATGTTGAAATGATCTAACAGCAAACAAAACAAAAATAGACTCCTAAACTCTAACCCTAAACCCTAACCAAACCCTTTATTGCAAAACCCATTATTATAAAAATAGTTCAAATTTTCAAAAATGAAAAATAAGTTCAGATCCTTCTTACTCACACTCAAATGGAGCTCTGGTGATTTTTCTATTTTTCTATTTTTCGTAAACATATACACACTAATGCTCTCTTCTCGAAGTCTATACAACCCGTGTACGTGATAGCTCATATGTGTGAAGGAGTTTTCATGGAAATGTCCATAAACCAAGATTTTCATTTTTTAACCATCTCACACACGAAGGCATTGTAAGAAGGTTTTACTTTTTTGGATATTTTTATGAATTTAGTTCTGCTCATTCGAACTTGGAAATGGTAGCTTATCTCAAAAAAAGTTTTTCTTAAAAAGTCCCTAAACCAGCTTTATATTTTTGGGGTAACTATGTCTTATAAAACGACGACCAGGGAAGGTTTCAGATTTTTTGATTTTTATTGAATTTTTTAAGGTCATTTGAAAGTTGGTAAAACTTAAGATAACCCCGCTAACCGCCTCAAAACCCCACAACATCTCTACAAACCCTAACATCGAACTGCAGCCGTCCGATCATACCCTAGAGCCAAGCAAAAACCATCGGATATGGTCTCCTAGAAGGATATGGGCGGGTTGCGTGCAGGCCCCACGCTGTTGGATCACATGGACGGCTCTGCATCGTTGGATCGTTGGGCGATCCGTGAGAGGTTGGTTCTGCTCACCCAGTCGTCCATGGAAAAAAAGTCTTGGTTGGTCCTTCACTAGCCGTTGACTGTCAAGGGAGGAGGCACCGATCTAGCTCCCTGTCATTATCCATAGACGACTATCTAAGCCGAACAGTGTCCCCTAGCCCTAGCTCATCTGCCTTCACCCTCTCCGTTCCGGCACCTGATCACTCCCCTCTCCGAGCCCATCAGCCATGCCACCATGCCGCTGCTACCTCTTGGGCACACGTTGGTTTTCCCTTCAAGAGGAAAGGGTGATGCAACAAAGTAGATAAGTATTTCCCTCAGTTGTTGGGAACCAAGGTATCAATCCAATAGGAGGAACAAGCAACTTACAAATGGATGTACCTACACAAATAATCATACTCTTGCACCCAACGCTATAAAGGGGTTGTCAATCCCTTCACGTGTTATTTGCAAGGATTAGATCCGAGAGAGATAGATGTAAGCTAGAACGAAAAGTAAAAGGTAAATAAATTGCACCAAAGTATTTTTGGTATTTTTGGTTTATAGATCTAAAAAATAAATTATGGAAAGTAGACCCGGGGTCCATAGGTTTCACTAGAGGCTTCTCTCATGATGGCAAGTATTACGGTGGGTGAAAAAATAACTGTCGAGCAATTGATAGAAAAGCGAATAATTATGAACATATCCAAGGCAATGATTATGCATATAGGCATCACGTCTGTGTCAAGTAGAACAAAACGATTATGCTCTACTACTATTACTCCACACATCAACCGACTCCTTCCTGCATCTAGAGTATTAAGTTCGTGAAGAACAGAGTAACGCATTAGGTAAGATGACATGATGTAGAGGGATAAACTCAAGCAATATGATGAAAATCCCATATTTTTATTTGTGATGGCAACAATACAATACGTGCCTCGCTACCCCTACTATGTCACTCGGTGAGGACACCACCAGATTGAACCGAAAACTAAGCACTTCTCCCATTACAAGAATTACCAATCTAGTTGGCCAAACAATACCAATAACTCAAAGAACTTGCACAGATATGAAATCATGCATATAATAATTCAGAAAAGACTCAAATAATATTCATAGATAATCTGAACATAAACCCACAATTCATCGGATCTCGACAAACACACCGCAAAAGAGTATTACATCGGATAGATCTTCATGAAGATCATGAAGAACCTGGTATTCAAGAGCAAAGAGAGAGAGAAGAAGCCATCTAGCTACTTGCTATGGACCCGAAGGTCTGTGGTGAACTACTCACGCATCATCGTAGTGGCAATAGAGTTGATGTAGATGCCCTTCGTGATCGAATCCCCTCCGGCAGATTACCGGAAAAGGCTCCAATATTGGATCTCTCAGGAACGGAGGCTTCCGGCGGTGGAAAAGTGTTTTCGTGGCTCTCTCTAGTATACAGGGAATATTTGTGAATTTATAGGCCGAGAAATAGGGTAAGGAGAGCTATCATGGGCCCACAAGCCTGGGGGCGCGCCCTACCCCCCTGGGGGCACCCCTATGGCTTGTGGCCACACGGCGGCTCTCTCGACTTCATCTCCAAGTCTTCTGGGTTGCTTTTGGTCCAAGAAAAATTATTCCAAAGATTTTATTCCATTTGGACTCCATTTAATATTCCTTATCTGCAATACTCAAAAACAAGGAAAAAACAGAAACTGGCACTAGGCTCTAGATTAATAAGTTAAAATAGCATATTAATGAATAAAAAACATCCAAAATAGATAATATAATAGCATGGAACCATCAAAAATTATAGATACGTTGTAGATGTATCAAGCATCCCCAAGCTTAATTCCTGCTTGTCCTCGAGTAGGTAAATGATAAAAATAGAATGTTTGACGTGGAATGCTACCTAACATATTTATCCATGTAATATTCTTTATTTTGGCATGAATATTCAGACCCGTCGGATCCAAAACAATAGTCTAATATTGACATAAAAACAGTAATACTTCAAACACACGAACAAGGCAATCGTGTCCTTTCGAAATAACATGGCCTTAGAAATTTGTCCCTCCAAAATCATATGGTCTGGCTATGCTCCATCTTCCCCACACAAAGTATCTAAATCATACACAACCCTGATGAACAAGTCAAGCAATTGTTTCACACTTTTGGTATTCTCAAACCTTTTCAACTCTCGCAATACATGAGCGTGAGCCATGGATATAGCACTATAAGTGGAATAGAATATGGTGGAGGTTGCAAGGAAAGAGGGAGAAGATAGTCTCACATCAACTAGGCGTATCAACGGGCTATGGATATGCCCATCATTAGATATTAATGTGAGTGAGTAGGGATTGTCATGCAACAAATGCACTTAGAGCTATAAGTGTATGAAAGCTCAAAAAGAAAACTAAGTGGTCGTGCAAGAAGAAATTCCACTAGTTATATGAAAGTTACAAAATTGGAGACTCTCTATCATTAATATCATGGTGCTACTTTGAAGCACAAGTGTGGAAAAAGATAGTAGAAATTGTCCCTTCTCTCTTTCTCTCATTTTTGGTGGGCATCTTTGGCCTCTTTTTTATTTATTTGGGCTTCGCTGGCCTCTTTTATTTTTTGTAAAGTCCGGATACTCATCCCAACTTATGAGGGAGTCATGGCTTCCATCATCCTTTTCTCACATAGCACAATGCTCTAATAAGGAAAATCATCACACTTTTATTTACTTACAACTCAAAAATAAAATTACAACTCGATACTTAGAACAAAATATGACTCTATATGCAGGATGAAAGTGATGGTGCATGTCATAAAAAACGGAACAGTGGAAGTTGCATGGCAATATATCTCGGAATGGCTATTGAAATGCCATAATAGGTAGGTATGGTGGCTGTTTGGAGGAAAATATATGGTGGCTATTTTGAGGAAGGTGGGTCTTATGCACCGATAAAAGTTGCGTGGTACTAGAGAGGCTAGCAAAGGTGGAAGGGTGAGAGTTCGTATAATCCATGGACTCAACATTAGTCATAAAGAACTCACATACTTATTGAAAAAGCCTATTAGTTATCAAACAAAGCTTTAGACGCCTGCTCCTAGGGGAGAGGTTGGTAGGAGTTAACCATCGCTCGCTCCCGACCCTCACACAAAGGTTGACAATCATTAAACAAAACATGCTCCAACTTCATTACATAACGGTTCACCATACGTGCATGCTACGGGAATCACAAACTTCAACACAAGTATCTCTTCCAATTCACAACTACTCACTAGCATGACTCTCATATTACCATCTATATTATCTCAAAACTATATGGAAGGAATCAAACTTCTCATAGTGTTCAATGCACTTAATATGAAAGTTTTTATCATATCCCTCTTAGATGCCCATTATATTAGGAATAAAATCATAATCTAAACAAATTAACATGTTGTTTTTAAGAAACTCTTAAAATAATATAAGTGAGGTACAAGAGTTCAACGATTTCTATAAATATAACACCACCATGCTCTAAAAGATATTAGTGAAGCACTAGAGCAACATTGCCTAGCTCAAAAGATATAAGTGAAGCACATAGAGTATTCTAATAAATTCATGATTCAGCGTACCCCTCTCAAAAATATGTGTGCAGCAAGGATTATGACCAATCTTAAGAGCACTTTCATTATCACAAAGTAACGGCACATATTTAACATAGATTCCATAATCTTTAAGCGTTTGTGTCATCCATAACATTTGGCACAAAAAGATCCGGCAGCAATATACTCAGCTTCGATAGTATATAGAGATACAGAGTTTTGTTTCTTGGAGGACCAAGACATAAGAGATCTACCTAAAAATTGACAAGTACATGAGGTGGATTTTCTATCAACCTTGTCACCGGCATAGTCCGAATCGTAATAGCCAACAAGGTTAAAAGAAGATCCCTTGGGATACCAAATGCCAAATTTTGGTGTTTGTATCAAGTATCTCACAATTTGTTTTACGGCCAAAAGATGACACTCCTTAGGTGCAGCTTGATATCTATCACACATGCAAACACTAAGCATATTATCGGGACGAGATGCACATAGATATAGCAATGAATCAATCATAGACCGATAAACCTTTTGATCAACAGGTTCATCCTCCTTGGTTAGATCAACATGTCCACTAGTTAGCATGGGAGTTTTCATACCTTTGCACCCCTTCATGTTGAACTTATTGATCAAGTCCTTGGTATACTTAGTTTGAGAGATGAAAGTTCCTTATTTTGATTGCTTGATTTTCAATCCAATAAAGAATTTCAGCTCACACATCATGGACATCTCATACTTCTCGGACATCAACCTTCCAAATCTTTCACTTCGAATTGATTATATCCTTGGGCCACGAGATGTGCCTTGTTGCGTACGACTTGACCATCTTCGTCTTGCTTGTTCCGAAACACCCATTTGGTTCCGATGATGTTGTGCTCATCCTCGGGCTTCTCCACGAGTGTCCATACTTCGTTCCTCTCAAAGTTGTGCAGCTCTTCATGGATAGTGTTCACCCAATCCGCGTCTTCAAGATCTTGTTCTACCTTCAAGGGCTCAATGCTAGAGATGAAAGAATAATGCTCACAAAAGTTAGCTAGGCGAGTTTTAGAGCGAGTGATTCGCCCGGTTTGGATGTCACCAAAGATTTGGTTTAGGGGATGGTTCTTAGTCACATGTAATCGAACTCGGGTCAGCTTTCGATTGTTAGACGGTGGAGATTCTTCTTCATCATCATCATCTCCTTCATCTCCGTTGTTGTTGACGGTGTAGTTCCCTTGAGGTGGTGGTGAAGGAGGTTGTGGTGGATCCTCATGATGTACTTCCTCCTGTTCATCATCTTGTCGTGTACCGCTTGTGGATGCCTCCATGTCATGTTGTGGTTCACCTTGTCGTGAAGTAGGGGCTTCCACTTGAGTTGATGAAGTACTTTCCTTCACCTTCATGGGACAAAGCTTGCTGATGGGTAAATCTAGGATAGCTTCCGAAGGGTCCTTATTGTTGGAAATATGCCCTGGAGGAAATAATAAAATGGTTATTATTATATTTCCTTGGTCATGATAATTGTTTATTATCCATGTTATAATTGTATTGACTGGAAACACATTGCACGTGTGGATATATAGACAACACTTTGTCCCTAGTGTGCCTCTAGTAAACTAGCTCGTTGATCAAATATGGTCAAGGTTTCCTAGCCATTGACACGAGATGTCATTTGATAATGAGATCACATCATTAGGAGAATGATGTGATGGACAAGACCCAAACTATAAACATAACATATGATCGTGTCAGTTTATTGCTACAGTTTTCTGCATGTCAAGTATATGTTCCTATGACCATGAGATCATGCAACTCGCGAACACTGGAGGAGTGCCTTGTGTGTATCAAACGTCGCAACGTAACTGGGTGACTATAAAGGTGCTCTACAGGTATCTCCGAGGGTGTTTGTTGGGTTGGCAAGGATCAACACTGGAATTTCTTACTCCATGTGACGGAGAGATATATCAGGCCCCACTCGATAATACAACATCACAATAAGCCATGCAAGCAATGTGACTAAGTGTTAGCCACGGGATCTTGTATTACGGTAATGAGTAAAGAGACTTGCTGGTAATGAGGTTGAACTAGGTATGGAGATACCAACAATCGAATCCCGGGCAAGTAACATACCAAAGAACAAAGGGAACATCATACGGGATTAACTGAATCCATGACACATAGGTTCGACCGATAAAGATCTTCATAGAATATGTAGGAATCAATATGGGCATCTAGGTCCCGCTATTGGTTATTAACTGTAGAGGTGTCTCGGTCATGTCTACATAGTTCTCAAACCCGGAGGGTCTGCACACTTAAGGTTTGGTGACGTCTCGGTAGTATAGAGTTATGTATGGTGGTGACCTAAGGTTGTTCAAAGTCTTGGATGAGATCTCAGACATCACAAGGAGCTCCAGAATGGACCGGAGATAAAGATTGATATACAGGAAGTCCTGTTTTGGTCACCGGAAAAGTTTCAGGCTCATCAGTAGTGTACCGGGAGTGCCGGAAGGGTGTAGGGGGACCATCGGGAGGGGTATTTCGACCCAAGAGGCTACATGGGCTATGGGAGAAGGAATACCAGCCCTTAGTGGGCTGGCCGAAGGCCCATAGGAAGCCCATGCGGCTAGGGAAGAAAACCCAAGGTGGAAAGAAGGCAAAAGTGGGAAAATAAGGAAGGAGTCCTAATCCTACTAGGAGTGGAGGAGGAGGACTCCTCCCTCCCACTTCGGCCGAACTAGGGTTGGATCCCTTGGAAGCCAAGACTCCTCCCTCCACTCCTCGTATATATACTATAGGTTTTGATGGGTTTTGACACAGAAAAACAGCCACGTGCTACCTCACCTCTAGATCGTAGTTTCTCCTCTCGATCGGTTTTCAGTGGTGCTTAGGAGAAGCCCTGCTGGAATAACTCCACCATCATCGATACAATGCCGTCGTGCTGCCGAACAACTCGTATACCTCTCTGCTCCCTCTTGCTGGATCAAGAAGGCGGAGATCGTCATCAAGCCGTACGTGTGCTGAACGCGGAGGTGCCGTCCATTCGGCGCAAGATCGGGACGGATCGTGATTGTATCGCGGGACGCTCGGTGATTTGGATTGCGCAGATGTTCGACTGCACCAACCGCATTTCTTAATGCTTCCCGCTTAGCGATCTATAAGGGTATGTAGATCCAGTCTCCCCTCTCATAGATGCTCATCTCCTAGATTCATCTTGGTGAAGCATAGGAAAAAATTTGTTTCCCATGCAACGTTCCCCAACAGTGGCATCATGACCTAGGTGTATGTTTAGATGAGATCACGAGTAGAACACAAATACTTTGTGGGCATTGATGCTTAGATTGCTTCCTCCCTTGGTCGCGTTTTGGTTCAGCGGTATTGTGGTATGAAGCAGCCCGGACCAACCTTACTCGTACACTGACGAGAGACCTGTTCCATCGACTGACGTGTAACTTCATTGCACAAAGATGGCTGGAGGGTGTCTGTTTCTCCTACTTTAGTTGGATCGGATTTGACAAAGGCGGCCCTTGAGAAGGTTGAACAGCAATGTATGTATCACCATTTTGGTTTTGCGTTGGTGAGAATTGTTCTTGCTAGATACCTGTAGCAGCCACGTAAAACTTGCAACAACAATTAGAGGATGTCTAACTTGTTTTTGCAGGGTATGTTGTGATGTGATATGACCAATTACATGATGAGAAATATGTGATGATATGATCATGTGTTGTATAGAATATCACGACTTGCATGTCGATTTGTACGGCAACCGGCAGGAGCCATAGGGTTGTCTTTAATTATTGTATGACCTGCGTGTGAATCATTGAGCCCTATGTAATGCTTTACTTTATCGCTAAATGGTAGCGATAGTGGTATGAGCGTGGTGGGCGCGACAACCCCGATGGTGACACAATGATGGAGATCATGGTGTTATGCCGGTGACGATGGTGATCATGTCGGTGCTTTCAAGATGGAGATCAAAAGCACAAGTTCATGGCCATATCATGTCACTTATGATTTGCATGTGATGTTAATCCTTTTATGCACCTTGTTTTGCTTAGGACAACGGTAGCATTATAAGGTGATCCCTCACTTAAATTTCAAGATGAACTGTGTTCTCCCCGAGTGTGCACCGTTGCGAAAGTTTGTCAAGTCGAGACACCACATGATGATCGGGTGTGATAGATTCTACGTTCACATACAACGGGTGCAACCAAGTGTTGCACGTGTAGAACACTCGGGTTAAAATTGACGAGCCTAGCATGTACAGACATGGCCTCGGAACACAAGAGACCGAAATGTCGAACATGAGTCATATAGTAGATATGATCAACATGATGATGTTCACCATTGAAACCACCTCAACTCACGTGATGATCGGACTTGAGTTGGTGAATTTGGATCATGTATCACTCAGATGACCTGAGGGATGTCAATTTGAGTGGGAGCTTTAGTAATTTGATTAACTAAACTCATTATCTTGAACAATAGTGTTAGTAACCTTTGCTTAGTTATATTGTAGATCAATGGCTCGCGCAGTAGCACCCCTGAATTTTAAAGCGTTCCTAGAGAAAGCTAAGTTGAAAGATGATGGAAGTAAATTTGTGGACTAGGCCCGTAGTATGAGGATTATCCTCACGGCTTCCCAGAAGGCATATGTCCTTGATGCACCGCTTGGTAACCAACCCGCAGACTTGCCATCCGAAGACATTAAGAACGTTTGGGAGGCACGTTCTGGAGATTACTCAATAGTTCAGTGTGCAATATTGTATGGTTTAGAACCGGGACTTCAAAGACATTTTGATAGTCATGGAGCATATGAGATGTTCCAGGAGTTGGAGTTTATCTTTAAGAAGAATGCTCGGATCGAGAGGTATGAGACCTCCGATAAAGAGTTTCTCTCGAAAGAATTGAGCGGGAGGAAAGTAGAGCTTGATGAGGTTATTGAACCTTTACTTCAACCAGAGAGTAGCGCAGTGCAGAAAGTTGTTTCTGTGGAGCCTACAACAGTTGAAGAGGAAGTTAATGATGATGATCATGAAGCTTCAGATCAAGTTACTATTGAACCTCGTAGGTCGACATGGGCGCGTACTGGTCCTGAGTGGTACGGCAACCCAGTCTTGGAGGTCATGTCATTGGACAACAAGGAACCTATGAGCTATGGAGGAGCGATGATGGGCCCAGATTCTGAGAAATGGTTAGAGGCCATGAAATCCGAGATGGGATCCATGTATGAAAAAAAGTATGGACTTTGGAAGTATTACCTGAAGGGCGAAAGGCCCTTCAGAACAAATGGATCTTTAAGAAGAAGACGGACACTGACAGTAATATCACCATCTATAAAGCTCGACTTGTGGAAAAGGGTTTTTCACAAGTTCAAGGAGTTGACTACAATGAGGACTTCTCACCCGTAGCGATGCTTAAGTCCGTCAGAATCATGTTAGCAATAGCTGCTTATTTCGACTATGAAATTTGGCAGATGGATGTCAAAACAGCGTTCCTCAACGGTTTCCTTGAGGAAGAGTTATATATGATGCAACCATAAGGTTTTGTTGATCCAGAGAATGTTGACAAAGTTTGCAAACTCCAGCGTTCCATTTATGGACTCGTGCAAGCATCTCGGAGTTGGAATAAGCGCTTTGATGAGGTGATCAAAGTGTTTGGGTTTATACAAGTTTATGGAGAAGCTTGTATTTACAAGAAAGTGAGTGGGAGCTCTATAGCGTTTCTAATATTATATGTGGATGCCATATTGCTGATTGGAAACAATATAGAATGCTGGAAAGCGTGAAGGAATATTTTAACAAGAGTTTTTCAATGAAGGGCCTAGGAGAAGCTGTTTTCATATTAGGCATCAAGATCTATAGAGATAGATCGAGACGCTTGATAGCACTTTCACAAAGCACATACGTTGATAAAGTTTTGAAGAAATTCAAAATGGATCAGTCCAAGAAGGGGTTCTTGCCTGTGTTACAAGGTGTGAACTTGAGTAAGACTCAATGCCCAATGACTGCAGAAGATAGAGAGAAGATGAGTGTCATCCCCTATGCTTCAGACATAGGCTCTATCATGTATGCAATGTTGTGCAGAAGAACCGATGTCAGCCTTGCCATAAGTATGGCCGGAAGGTTTCAAAGTGATCCTGGAATGGAGCACTGGGCGATGGTCAAGAATATCCTTAAGTACCTAAAAAGGACTAAGGAAATGTTCCTCATTTATGTGGGTGATCAAGAGCTCGTCGTAAAGGGTTACATCGATGCAAGCTTTGACACTGATCCGATGACTCTAACTCGCAAACCTGATACGTATTTATTCTCAACGGGGGAGCGGTAAGCTGGTGCAGTTCCAAGCAAAGCGTGGTAGCCGATTCTACATGCAAAGCGGAGTACATCGCAGCCTCAAAGGCGGCAATGGAAGGTGTCTGGATGAAGCAGTTCATGACAGATCTTGGAGTAGTGCCCAGTGCACTGAATCCAATGACTCTGTTCTGTGACAACACTGGTGCCATTGCTCTGGCCAAGGAACCAATGTTTCACAAGAGGACCAGACACATAACGCGACACTTCAATTCCATCCGCGATTACATCAACGAGAAGGACATAAATATTTGCAAAGTGCACACGGATATGAATGTTGTAGACCCGTTGACTAAACCTCTTCCAATGGCTAAACATGATCAACACCAGAACTGTATGGGTGTTCGATTCATTACAATGTAAATCACATAGTGATGTGAGCTAGATTATTGACTCTAGTGCAAGTGGGAGACTGTTGGAAATATGCCCTAGAGGCAATAATAAAATGGTTATTATTATATTTCCTTGTTCATGATAATTGTTTATTATCCATGCTATAATTTTATTGACTGGAAACATATTGCATGTGTGTATATATAGACAACACTTTGTCCCTAGTGTGCCTCTAGTAAACTAGCTCGTTGATCAAAGATGGTCAAGGTTTCGTAGACATTGACATGAGATGTCATTTGATAACGGGATCACATCATTAGGAGAATGATGTGATGGACATGACCCAAACTATAAACATAGCATATGATCATCTCAGTTTATTGCTATAGTTTTCTGCATGTCAAGTATATGTTCCTATGACCATGAGATCATGCAACTCACGGACATCGAAGGAGTGCTTTGTGTGTATCAAACGTCGCAAAGTAACTGAGTGACTATAAAGGTTCTCTACAGGTATCTCCGAGGGTGTCTCCTGAGTTGGCATGGATCAACACTGGGATTTGTTACTCCGTGTGACGGAGAGGTATCTCAGGGTCCACTCGGTAATACAACATCACAATAACCCTTGCAAGCAATGTGCCCTGCTAGAATAACTCCACCACCATTGCCGCAACGCCGTCGCGCTATCGGAGAACTCGTCTACCTCTCCGCTCCCTCTTGCTAGATCAAGAAGGCGGAGATCGTCATCAAGCCATACGTGTGCTGAACGTGGAGGTGCCTTCCATTTGGCGCTAGATCAGGACGGATCGTGCTTGGATCGCGGGACGCTCGGCGATTTGGATCACGAAGACGTTCGACTACATCAACCGCGTTTCTTAACGCTTCCTGCTTAGCGACATCCAGGGGTATGTAGATCCACTCTCCCCTCTCGTAGATGCTCATCTCCAAGGTTGATCTTCATGAAGCGTAGGAAAGTTTTTATTTCCCATGAAACGTTCCCCAACACTTATCACCTACATCATTTGGCAATTGTTCGACTTGCGAACCATTAGATTCATCAAACTTCACGTCTACCGTCTCTTCAACTTTTCGAGTGAAGTTGTTGTAGACACGGTAAGTGTGAGAATTTGATCTGTAACCAATAGGAATTCTTCATGATATTTCGGAGGAAATTTAGTACGACGATGCTTATCAAGAATGTAGCACCTGGAGCTGAATACCCGAAAGTATCCAACTTCGGGTTTGTTACCGGTGAGTAGTTCGTATGTCGTTTTACAGAGAAGCTTGTGCAGGTAAAGTCGGTTTGTGGCATGACATGTTGTTTCCATGACTTCTGCCCAAAACTGTCTTGGCGTCTTGTATTTGTCAAGCATCGTTTAGCCATCTCAATAAGTGTACAATTCTTCCTCTCAACAACTCAATTTTTCCGAGGCATGTACATAGCCAAGAACTCATGTGAGACAACTTCTTTGTCAAGACCTGTATCCACATGAGTGTTCTTGAACTCTGATCCGTTATCACTTCGAATCTTCTTGATCTTCACTTCAAACTGATTTTGCGCTTTGCGAATGAAGTTCTTGAAGATCTTTTGAACCTGTGTCTTATCATCAAGGAAGAATACCCTCATAAATCTGGAAAAATCATCAACTATCACTAGACCATAGGAATTTCCACAAAGACTCTTGTAAGCATTGTGACCGAAAAGTGTTGGAAATATGCCCTAGAGGCAATAATAAATTAGTTATTATCATATTTCCTTGTTCGTGATAATCGTTTATTATCCATTCTATAATTGTATTGATCGGAGACTTATATGCATGTGTGGATACATAGACAAAACCATGTCCCTTGTATGCCTCTAATAGACTAGCTCGTTGATCAAAGATGGTAAAGGTTTCCTAGCCATGGACATGAGTTGTCATTTGATAATGGGATCACATCATTAGGAGAATGGTGTGATGGACAAGACCCAAACTACAAACATAGCATATGATCGTGTCAGTTTATTGCTACTGTTTTCTGCATGTCAAGTATATGTTCCTACGACCATGAGATCATGCAACTCACTGACACGTGAGGAGTGCCTTGTGTGTATCAAACGTCGCAACGTAACTGGGTGACTATAAAGGTACTCCATAGGTATCTCCGAGGGTGTCTGTTGAGTTGGCATGGATCAAGACTGGGATTTGTTACTCCGTGTGACGGAGAGGTATCTCAGGGCCCAGTCGGTAATACAACATCACAACAAGCCTTGCAAGCAATGTGACTAAGTGTTAGTCATGGGATCTTGTATTACGGAACGAGTAAAGAGACCTGACGGTAACGAGGTTGAACTAGGTATGGAGATACCAACGATTGAATCTCGGGCAAGTAACATACCGAAGAACAAAGGGAACATCATACGGGATTAACTGAATCCTTGACATAGAGGTTCGACCGATAAAGATCTTCGTAGAATATGTAGGAAGCAATATGGGCATCCAGGTCCCGCTATTAGTTATTGACCGTAGATGTGTCTTGGTCATGTCTACATAGTTCTCGAACCCACGGGGTCTGCACACTTAAGGTTCGATGACGTTTCGGTAGTATAGAGTTATGTATGGTGGTGACTGAAGGTTGTTCGGAGTCCTAGATGAGATCTGGGATGTCACGAGGAGCTCCGGAATGGTCCGGAGGTAAAGATTGATATATAGGAAGTCCTATTTTGGTCAACGGAAAAGTTTTGGGCTAATCGGTAATATACCGGGAGTGCCGGTAGTGTACCGGGAGACCATCGGGAGGGGTATTTCGACCCAAGAGGCTACATGGGCTGTGGGAGAGTGAATACCAGCCCTTAGTGGGATGGTGGAAGTCCCACACAAAGCCCATGCGGCTAGGGAGAAAAGCCCAAAGAGCAAAGGTGGAAAAAGGCAAAAATAGGGTGAATCCTAGTCCTACTAGGATTGGAAGTGGATTCCACCTCCTCCCCTTGGTTCGGCCGACTCCTAGAGGCTTGGCCCTTGGGCCAAGCCTCCTCCTCTCTTGCTCTTATATATACTGGAGGTTTTAGGGTTTTTCGACAGAATTTTTAGCCACGTGCTGCCCGTTCCTCCAGTGCATAGTTTCTCCTCTAGATCGGATTTCTGCAGTGCTTAGGCGAAGCCCTGCCGGAATTGCTCCACCACCATCACCGCGGCGCCATCATGCTGCCGATGAACTCGTCTACCTCTCCACTCCCTCTTACTGGATCAAGAAGGCGGAGATCGTCATCGAGCTGTACGTGTGCCGAACGCGGAGGTGTCGTCCGTTTGGCGCTAGATCGGAAGGACCGTGATCAAGATCGCGAGACGGATCGTGATGAGTTCGCGGGATGGATCGTGATTCGATCGTGGGATGGATCATGATGATTTCGCGGGACAGATCGTTATTGGATCGTGGGACGGATCGTGATGAGATCGCGGGACGCTCGACGATTTGGATCGCGAAGACGTTCGACTAGACCAACCGTGTTTCTTAGTGCTTCCCGCTTAGCGTTCTACAAGGGTATGTAGATCCACTCTCCCTCTCATAGATGCTCATCACCATGGAGAGACCTTGCGTGTGCGTAGGAAATTTTTTGTTTCCCATGCAACGTTCCCCAACAGTGGTATTAGAGCTAGGTCTATGTGTAGATGATATCTCGAGTAGAACACAAAAGGTTTGTGGGCGTTGATGCTTAGATTGCTTCCTCCCTTGGTCAGATTTTGGTTCAGCGGTATTGTGAGATGAAGCGGCCGGACCAACATTACTCGTACGCTTACGAGAGACCGGTTCCTCGACCGCAACTTGTTGCATAGATGGCTTGCGGGTGCCAGTTTCTCTCACTTTAGTTGGATCGGATTCGACAAAGGCGGTCCTTGAGAAGGTTGAAAAGTAACTAGTGTATCACCGTTGTGGTTTTTGCGTAGATGAGAATTGTTCTTGCTAGATACTCGTAACAGCCACGTAAAACATGAAACAACAATTAGAGGACGTCTAACTTGTTTTTGAAAGGTATGTTGTGATATGATATGGCCAATTACATGATGTGATATATGTGATGTATGAGATGATCATGCGATGAATAGATTATCACGACTTGCATGTCGATGAGTACGGCAACTGGCAGGAGCCATAGGGTTGTCTTTAATTATTGTATGACCTGCATGTCAATTATTAAGCGCTATGTAATGCTTTACTTTATCGCTAAACGGTAGCAATAGTAGTAGAAGCATGTTGGGCACGACAACCCCGATGGCGACACGTTGATGGAGATCAAGATGCTGGAGATCATGGTGTCTTGCCGGTGACGATGGAGATCATGTCGGTGCTTTCAAGATGGAGATCCAAAGCACAAGTTCATGACCATATCATGTAACTTATGATTTGCATGTGATGTTAATCCTTTTATGCATCTTGTTTTGCTTAGGACAACGGTAGCATTATAAGGTGATACCTCACTTAAATTCAAGATGAATTGTGTTCTCCCCGAGTGTGCACCGTTGCGAAAGTTCGTCATGTTGAGACACCATGTGATGATAGGGTGTGATAGACTCTATGTTCACATACAACGGGTGCAAGCCAGTGTTGCACATGCAGAACACTCGGGTTAAACTTGACGAGCCTAGCATGTATAGACATGGCCTCGGAACACAAGAGACAGAAAGGTCAAACATGATTCATATAGCAGATATGATCAACATGATGATGTTCACCATTGAAATCACCTCAACTCACGTGATGATCGGACTTGAGTTGGTGAATTTTGGATCATGTATCACTCGAATGACCGGAGGGATGTCAATTTGAGCGGGAGTTCTTAAGTAATATGATTAATTGAACTCATTATCATGAACATAGTCAGTAGTGTGTTTGCAAAATTATGTTGTAGATTATTAGCTCACATTGTAGCTCCCTTGAATTTTTATATGTTCCTAGATAAATAGAGTTCAAAGATGATGGTAGAAATATTGCGAACTGGATCCGTGATTAGAGGATTGTCCTCATTGCTGCATAGAAGGCTTATGTCCTTAATGCACCGCTCGGTGCGCAAACCCCTCTACCGTCATCTGTTGATGTTGTGAACATCTGACAGGCACGTTCTGATGACTACTTGATAGTTTAGTGTGTCATACATTACGGCTTAGAATTGAGGCTATGAAACGTTTTGAACGTCATGGAACATATGAGATGTTCTAAGAGCTGAAATTAGGATCTCAGGCTCATGCCCGTGTTGCGAGATATGATATCTCCAACAAGATTCTTTGCCTGTAAGATGAAGGAGAATAGCTCAATCGCTTGAATCGAGTGGGAGTTGATCTTCCAGATAAGATAGTGATTTATATAGTTCTCCAAGTCACTGTCACTAAGGTACTAGAACTTGGTGATGAACTATAAAATGCCAGGGATAGAATTAATGATCCCTCAGCGGTTCGCGATGTTTGACACCGCGAAGGTAGAAATCAAGAAGGAGCGTCAAGTGTTGATGGTTAGTCAAACCGCTAGTTTCAAGAAGGGCAGGAGCAAGGAGGGAAAACTTCATGGATAGCAAGTCAGTTGTTGCTCCAGTGAAGCAACCCAAAGTTGAACCCAAACCCGAGACTAAGTGCTTCGATTATGAGGAGAGCGGTTGCTGAAGCGGAACAACCCTAGATACTTGGTAGATAAGAAGGCTGGCAACGTCGACAGAAGTATATTTGTTATACATGTTATTGATGTGTTCCTTGCTAGTACTCCTAGTAGCACCTGGGTATTGGATACCGGTTCGGTTGCTAAATATTAGTAACTCGAAATAAAAGCTACGGAATAAACGGAGAACTAGCTAAGGGTGAGGTGACGATATGTGTTGGAAATGTTTCCAAGGTTGATGTGATCAACATCGCATGCTCTCTCTACCTTCGGGATTAGTGACGAACCTAAATAAATGTTATTTGGTGTTTTGCGTTGAGCATGAACGTGATTAGATCGTGTTTATTGCAACACGCATTTAAGTTAGAGAATAATGGTTATTCCATTTACATGAATAATACCTTAAATGGTCATGCACCTAGTAAGAATGGTTTGTTGAATCTTGATTGTAGTAATACACATGTTCATAAGATTGATGCCAAAAGATACAAAGTTAATAATGATAGTACCACATACTTGTGGCATTGCCGCTGAATGTCATGTTGGTATAAAACGCATGAAGAAACTCCACGCTGATGGATCTTTGGAATCATTCGATTTTGAATCGGTTGAGACATGTGAACCGTGCCTCTTGGGCAAGATGACTAAGGACCCCGTTTTCCGGTTTGATGGAGCGGGCAAGTGATTTATTGGAAATGATACATGTTGATGTATGCAATCCAATAAGTCTTGTAGCGTGCGGTGGATATCGTTATTTTCTTACCATCACTGATGATTTGAGTAGATATCTGTATATTTACTTAATGAAACACAAGTCTGAATCGTTTGAAAAGTTCAAGCAAATTCAGAGTCATATGATCGTCGAAGTGAATACCGGAGTTATGAATTTGGCATACACCTTTAGACAATGTGAAAGTTGTTTCACAGCTCACGCCACCTGGAACACCATAGTGTGATGGTGTGTCCGAACGTCATAGTCATGCTCTATTGTATATGGTGCATGCTATGATGTCTCTTATCGTTTTGCTACTATAGTTTTGGGGTTATGAATTAGAGACAACTACATTCACTTCAGATAGGGCACCATCTAAATCCGTTGAGATGACACCGTGTGAATTATGGTTTGATAGAAACTTAAGCTGTCATTTCTTAATGTTTGGGGCTGCAACACTTATGTGAAAAAGATTTTCACCAAATGAGCTCGAACCCAAAGCGGACAAATGCATCTTCATAGAATACCCTAAACACAGTTGGGTAAACCTTCTATCTCAGATCCAAGCATAAAGTGTTTGTTGCTAAAACTGGGTCCTTTCTCGAGAAAGAGTTTCTCTCGAAAGAATTGAGTGGGAGGAACATAGAACTTCATGAGGTTGTTGAACCTTTGTTCAACCAGAGAGTAGCGCAGTTCAGGAATTTGTTTCTGTGAAGCCTACGTTAGTTGAAGAGGAAGTTAATGATGATGATCATGAAGCTTCAGATCAAGTTACTATCGAACCTCGTAGGTCGACAACGATGTGTACTACTCCTGAGAGGTACGACAACCCTGTCTTGGAGGTCATGTTGTTGGACAACGATGATACCTACGAGCTGTGGAGAAGCGATGATGGGCCTGGATTCCGACAAATGGTTAGAGGCCATGACATTTGAGAAAGGATCCATGTATGAAAACAAAGTATAGACTTTGGTAGACTTGCTCGTTGGACGGCAGGTCGCTGAGTACAAATGGATCTTTAAAATTAAGACAGACGCTGATGGTGAATGTCACCATTTGTAAAGCTCGACTTGTCGCAAAGAAGTTTACGGCAAGTTCAAGGAGTTGACTGCGATGAGACATTCTCACTCATAGCGATGCTAAAGTCTATTGGAATTATGTTAGAAATTGCTGCATTTTTCAATTATGAAATCTGGCAGATGGATATCAAAACATAGTTTCCTTAATGGTTTACTTGAGGAAAGGTTGTATGTGATACAACCAGAAGGTTTTGTCAGTCCTAAGGATGCTAAAAGGTGTGCAAGCTTCAGTGATCCTTCTATGAACTTAAGCAAGCATCTCAGAGTTGGAATATACACTTTGATGAGGTGATCAAATTTTTTAAGTCTATACAAAGTTTACGAGAAACTTGTATTTACAATAAAGTGAGTGGGAGCACTAAAGAATTTCTGATAAATATATGTGGGTGACATATTGTTGATCGGAACTGATGTAGAATTTCTGGAAAGCATAAATGGTTGTTTGAAAAGAGTTTTTCAAAGGAAGACCTGGATGAAGCTACCTAATTGTTGAGCATCAAGATCTATAGAGATATATAGATCAAGATGCTTGATGAGACTTTCAATGAGTACATACCTTGACAAGATTTTGAAAGTTCAAAATGGATCAGTCAGAGAAAGAGTTCTCGCCTGATTTGTAAGGTGTGAAATTGAGTGAGACCCAAAGCTCGACAACAGCAGAAGAAATAGAAAGGACGAACGTCGTCCCCTTTGCCTTAGCCATAGGCTCTGTATAGTATGCCATGCCGTGTACCGCACCTGTGTGTGCCTTGCCATGAGTCCGTCAAGGGCTACAAGAGTGATCCAGGAGTGGATCACTGGATAGCGGTCAAGATTATCCTTAGTAACTAAAAGACTAAGGAGATGTTTCTCAATTATGGAGGTGATAAAGAGTTCGTCATAGAGTTAAGTCGATGCAAGCTTTAACACCGATCCGGATGACTCGTAGTAGCAATCTGGATACATATAGTGGAGCAGCCATTTGGAATAGTACCAAGTGGAATGTGGTAGCAGTGTTTACAGTTTGACATAGAGATTTCCAAAGGACAAACGGATCTGAATGTCGCAGACCCGTTGACTATAATACCTCTCTTACAGGCAAAGCATGATCGAGCCCTATAACTCATTGGGTGTTAGATTCATAACAATGCGAATCACATGGTGATGTGAACTAGATTATTGACTCTAGTGCAAGTGGGAGACCATTGGAAATATGGCCTAGAGGCAATAATAAATTAGTTATCATCATATTTCCTTGTTCATGATAATCGTTTATTATCCATGCTATAATTGTATTGATCGGAAACTAAGATACGTGTGTGGATACATAGACAACACCATGTCCCTAGTATGCCTCTAATAAACTAGCTCGTTGATTAAAGATGGCTATGGTTTACTAGTCATGGACATGAGATGTCATTTGATAACGGGATCACATCATTAGGAGAATGATGTGATGGACAATACCCAAACTACAAACGTAGCATATGATCGTGTCAGTTTAATGCTACTGTTTTCTGCATGTCAAGTATATGTTCCTATGACCATGAGATCATGCAACTCACGAACACTGGAGGAGTGCCTTGTGTGTATCAAATGCCACAACATAACTGGGTGACTATAAAGGTGCTCTACAGGTATCTCCAAGGGTGTCTGTTGGGTTGGCATGGATCAAGACCGGGATTTGTTACTCCGTGTGACGGAGAGGTATCTCATGGCCCACTCGGTAATACAACATCACAATAAGCCTTGCAAGCAATGTGACTAAGTGTTATCACGGGATCTTATATTATGTAATGAGTAAAGAGACTTGTCGGTAATGAGGTTGAACTAGGTATGGAGATACCGACGATCGAATCTCGGGAAAGTAACATATCGAAGAACAAAAGGAACATCATACGGGATTAACTGAATCCTTGACATAGAGGTTCGACCAATAAAGGTCTTCGTGGAATATGTAGGAACCAATATGGGCATCCAGGTCCAGCTATTGGTTATTGACCTTAGAGGTGTCTCGGTCATGTCTACATAATTCTCGAACCCGCAGGGTCTGCACACTTAAGGTTCGGTGACGTTTTGGTAGTATAGAGTTATGCATGGTGGTGACCGAAGGTTGTTCGGAGTCCCGGATGAGATCCCGGACATCACGAGGAGCTCCGGAATGGTTTGGAGGTAAATATTGATATATACGAAGTCCTATTTTGGTCGCCGGAAAAGTTTTGGGCTCATCGATAGTGTACCAGGAATGCCGGTAGTGTACCGGGAGACCATCGGGAGGGGTATTTCGACCCAAGGGGCTACATGGGTTGTGGGAGAGTGAATACCATTCCTTAGTGGGCTGGTGGAAGTCCCACACTAGGCGCATCCGGGTGGGAAAGAAAACCCCAAAGAGAAAAGGTGGAAAAAGGCAAAAAAGGAAGGAGTCCTAGTCCACTTCGGCCGAAGCCTCCTAGGGCTGGCCCTTTGGCCAAGCCTCCTCCTCTCTTCCTCTTATATATACTAGAGGTTTTAGGGGTTTTGCACTAGATTTTCAGCCATGTGCTACCCTCCCCTCTAGTGCATAGTTTCTCCTCTAGATCTGTTTTCTGCAGTGCTTAGGCGAAGCCCTGCCGGAATAGCTCCACCACCATGGCCGCAACACCGTCGTGCTGCCAGAGAACTCATCTACCTCTCTGCTCCCTCTTGCTGGATCAAGAAGGTGGAGATCGTCATCGAGCTGTACGAGTGCTGAACGCGGAAGTGCCATCTGTTTGGCGCTAGATCAGAAGGACCGTGATCAAGATCGCGAGACAGATCATGATGAGATCGCGGGACGGATCATGATGAGATCATGGGACGGAGCATGATGAGTTCATGAGACGGATCATGATGAGATCACGGGCTGCTCGGCGATTTTGATCACGAAGACGCTCAACTACACAAACCGCGTTTCTTAACGCTTCCCGCTTAGCGATCTACAAGGATAGATCTTACGTGTGCGTAGGAAATTTTTTGTTTCCCATGCAACGTTTACCAACAGTTTTTGAGTATTGCAGATAAGGAATATTAAACGGAGTCCAAATGGAATAAAATCTTTGGAATAATTTTTCTTGGACCAGAAGCAACCTAGAAGACTTGGAGATGAAGTCGGGAGAGCTGCCGTGTGACCATAAGCCACAGGGGCGCGCCCAGGGGGATATGAAAGCACAACGTGCTCCCTTGGTGGTTTTGATAATTCTTGACAACATACATTGTCTCTTGGACTAATACTTTTATCTAGCATATTTGAGATAATAGTCCATGGAGAGTTAGGTTGGCAAAAAGGTGTGTGGAGAGTATCCCCATGAAGAAGAAGGAGAAGAAATAGGTTGGCCAAACTTCAAGCAAGAGGACTCTACATTTTACATTTGTGAGAAATAAATTTGAGTCCATAGGAAAGCCAATACTATTAAAAGGGGGTAAGGTTTTGTTGGTGAAGAAAATGCTCATATGTGCACAAGTGAGAGTCACCAAAGACACCCAGAAACTCTCCCACCAAAGTCTGTCCTAAGCCAAATACTCAAAATGGGTGCAACTAACATTCCACACTCGGTGCCACCGATTCCAAACCATAGACAAACTCAGCCAAACCCTACATCTTCGGTACAACCGATACTGCATTCGGTGCCACCGAGTAGGGTTGCCAACTTTATGTTACGCAAGTTCATAGTTTTGGTCCCTCCAAGTTGTTTAATCGGCATAACCGAGATTGGACATTCGGACTATTGGTCACCTTATCGGTGCAACCGAGATTCCTATATTGGTCTCACCGAGATTCAAAAGTTGCTAACTTTAAGTCACTTCGGTACAACCAAGATTCACACATTGGTTCCACTGAGTCTAACTTCTTGTGTGTAACGGTTGGATTTTTGGAGATGCCTATATATACCCTTCCACCACCACCTACTCGAAGGTGAAGCACTCAGAACCATTTGATACCTATTCTATAAGTTTTCTGAGAGAGAACCACCTATCCTTGTGTTGAGGTCAAGATATTCCACTCCTACCATATGGATCTTGATTTCTAGCCTCCCCAAGTTTCTTTCCACCAATCTCATCTCTTCTACCAAGCCATATCTGTGAGAGAGTGATTGTGTGTTGAGGAGTCTATCATCTTGAAGCACAAGAGCAAGGAGTTCATCGCATTACCGAACCTATTACCCTTTGGAGGGTGGTGCCTCCTAGATTGGTTAGGTGTCACTTGCGAGCCTCCTACTTAGTGTTGTGGAGTCAACCAAGAAGTTTGGACGGGCAAAGAGATCACCTACTTCGTGAAGATCTACCCATAGTGAGGCTAGTTCTTCATGGACGGAAGCAGTTATGGAATAGTCAAGGTTGCTACTTCATGGACCCTTATGGGTGGATCCCTCCGTGGACTCTCGCAACCATTACCCTCCGTGGGTTGAAGACTCCATAAACGTGGACATACGATAGCACCACCTATCGGAACCATGGAAATAATCCTTGCGTGTCCAATTGTGTTTGATATCAATATCTCAATTCTTTACTTCATGTGCAATGTCTTTACTTTCCGCTACCATATTTGTTGACATGCATGTGTAGGGTATATAGAATTGATAGCCTTGCTAAAACTATTAAAATCTGCCAACCAGTTAACTTGGGAAAAGGTTAGGTTTTAATTTCTTTCTACTGGTCAATTCAGCCCCCTCTAGACACTCTTCTAGTGATCCCTCAATTGGTATCAGAGCATTGGTCTCCGTTGCTTCGGTTTAATCACCGAGGAGGAAGATGGATGTGTCTAGTATAGGGAGTTTGAGTTGTAGAGTGCCTATTCTTGATGGAGAGTATTATAGTCAATGGAAAAGCTTGATGATTGAGGTGTTTAATGAATTTCAATTGAGCAAATATGTTATGCGCCCCTATGAGCCTCGTATTGATCCCTTGCACCCCACACACGAAGAGGAAATTGATATGCTATGCAATCTTAGAACTGTCAATCTTGTTGTTAGAGGCTTACCAAGATTCGTGCTTTCTCAATTGAAGAACTTTGCATGTGCTTATACTTTGTGGACTGATTTGGAGAAACGTTATCCAAATCTTTCATTAAGTAATCTTGATGAAATTCTTCATAAAACTATTGCTTTTCACAATATGATGCCTAGTGATCCTAAATTTGATGATTGTCTATTTGAGCTTAGAGACCTCATGCATGCTAAAGGAGGTGTCACAACTATCAACAATACCATTATAGAGGCCCTTCGCATTCATAAACTTGAACATTGTCATGATAACCATCCTAACGAATCTCTTGTTCTTTATGACGAGTATTTCCCACTTGATGATGACAATGTGGAACATGGCTACTATGATGAAGATGAGTTGTTCGACATCGAGTATGAGAAGATCATGAACAATCTAAGTCTCATGGCAAACTTCAAGGATTACATGTCCCGAGGAAAAGAGTGGATTCTCGATAGCGGATGTACCGACCATATGACCGGATATAGAGAAATGTTTGAAGAGATCACACCAAACCATGGACCGCGAAGGTATTTGGAGACAACTCCAAGGGTAAGGTACTTTGTCTTGGTAAGGTGGACATATCCTATGATAGCTCTATTCAAAATGTTATGCTTGTTGAATCTCTTGGCTACCATCTGCTTTCCGTATCTAGACTTGCCGATTCGGTTTCAATGTGTTATTCACGAAAGTAGATTGCCAAGTGTTTCGTCAAGATAATCATAAAATGGTCTTTACCGGTATCCATAGAGGTGATCTCTACATTGTTTATTTCACTAAGATAACCAAGACTCACACTTGTTTAATTGCTAAATCTTCTAAAGGTTGTCTTTGGCATAGAAGATTAGGACATGTTGGCATGCGTCATTTAGATAAGCTTATCAAAGGTGATCATATACTTGGTGTTAAAGATGTTATGTTTCACAAAGATAGACTTTGTAGTGCTTGTCAAGCTGGAAAGCAAATATGTGGAAGTCATCCTATTAACAATATCATGAATACTAGGAGATCACTCAAGATACTTCACATGGATCTTTTTGGTCCCAATTCTTACAAGAGTCTCGATGGAAATTCCTATGGTCTAGTGATAGTTGATGATTTTTCCAGATTTACGTGGGTATTCTTCCTTGATGATAACTCGCAGGTTCAAAAGATCTTCAAGAACTTCGTTGACAATGCCCAAAATCAGTTTGAAGTGAAGATCAAGAAGGTTCGAAGTGATAACGGATCGGAGTTCAAGAACACCCATGTGGATACATTTCTTGACAAAGGTGTCTCACATGAGTTGCCAGCTACTTACATGCCTCAACAAAATTTAGTTGTTGAGAGGAAGAACCGGATGCTTATTGAGATGGCTAGAATGATGCTTGACGAATACAAGACGCCAAGACTCTTTTGGGCAGAAGCCGTGGAAACCACATGTCATGCCACAAACCGACTTTACCTGCACAAGCTTCTCGGTAAAACGGCATATGAGCTACTCACCAGTAACAAACCCCAAGTTGGATACTTTCGGGTATTCAACTCCAAGTGCTACATTCTTGACAAGCATCGTCGTACTAAATTTCCTCCTAAATCTCATGAAGGATTCCTACTTGGTTACAGATCAAATTCTCACACTTACTTTGTCTACAAAAACTTCACTCGAAAAGTTGAAGAGATGGTAGATGTGAAGTATAATGAATCTAATGGTTCACAAGTCAAATGATTGCCAAATGATGTAGGTGATAAGGATCCTTCCGAAGCTATCCTAGATTTACCCATCAACAAGATTCGTCCCATGGAGGTGAAGGAAAGTACTTCATCAACTCAAGTGGAAGCCCCTATTTCATGACAAGGTGAACCACAACATGACATGGAGGCATCCACAAGAAGTACACGACAAGATGATGAAGAGGAGGAAGTACATCATGAAGATCCACCACAACCTCCTTCACCACCACCTCAAGGGAATAACATCGTCAAAAACAACGACGATGAAGGAGATGATGATGAAGAAGAATCTCCACTGTCTAACAATCGGAAGCTGACCCGAGTTCGAGCACAAGTGACCAAGAACCATACGTTAAACCAAATTCTTTGGTGACATCCAAATCGGGAGAATCACTCGCTCTAAAACTCATCTAGCTAAATTTTGTGCGCATTATTATTTCATCTCTAGCATTGAGCCCTTGAAGGTAGAACAAGCTCTTGAAGACGCGGATTGGGTGAACGCTATGCATGAAGAGCTACACAACTCTGAGAGGAATGAAGTATGGACACTCGTGGAGAAGCCTAGGATGAACACAACATCATCAGAACCAAATGTGTGTTTCGGAACAAGCAAGATTAAGATGGTTAAGTCGTACACAAGAATGCACGTCTCGTGGCCCAAGGATATAATCAAGTCGAAGTGAAAGATTTGGAAGGTTCATGTCTGATAAGTATGAGATGTCCAGGATGTGTGAGTTGAAATTCTTTCTTGTATTGAAAATCAAGCAATCAAAAGAAGGAACTTTCATCTCTCAAACTAAGTATACCAAGGACTTGATCAAGAAGTTCAACATGCAATAGAGCAAAGGTATGAAAACTCCCATGCCAACTAGTGGACATCTTGATCTAACCAAGGAGGATGAACCTGTTGATCAAAAGTTTTATCGATCTATGATTAGTTCATTGTTATATCTATGTGCATCTCGTCCCGATATTATGCTTAGTGTTTGCATGTGTGCTAGATATCAAGCTGCACCTAAGGAGTCTCATCTTTTGGCCTAAAACGAATTGTGAGATACTTGATACAAACATCAAACTTTGGCATTTGGTATCCCAAGGGATCTTCTTTTAACCTTGTTGGCTATTCCAATTCGGCCTATGTCGGTGACAAGGTTGTTAGAAAATCCACCTCGGGTACTTATCAATTTTTGCATAGATCTCTTGTGTCTTGGTCCTCCAAGAAATAAAACTCGGTATCTCTATCTACTACCAAAGCTGAGTATATTGCTGCTGGATCTTGTTGTGCGCAATTGTTATGGATGACACAAATGGTTAATGATTATGGAATCTATGTTAAAAATGTGTCGTTACTTTGTGACAATGAAAGTGCTGTTAAGATTGGTATAATCCTGTGCAACATTCTCGAACCAAGCATATTCAAGTTCGACATCATTTCATTCGTGACCATGTTGCCAAAGGAGATATTAATCTTAAGCATGTTCGCATTAACAAGCAATCGACCGATATCTTTACCAAGACACTTGATGCGAAAACTTTTTGTCAATTGAGGAGTGAGTTGAACATCATTGATGCTTCAAACTTGAGCTAGACTCACTCAGATGCTTGAAAGGGCATGAGCTTTCTTGATACTTCCATGATATTCCTAACATGTTATCTTATGCCATGGAATTCTATGCTCCCTTGTGTTGCATCTAACCGTTTGTAGGTACTTGGAAGAACATCATTCCACGAGATTGCAACCAACTCCAATCATAAGCAATCTTGTCTTGACCAAGTATTCACAACCCCTCTTGATGATGGAAGTAAGAAGACAACAAAAACATATCCTTGACATATACTTGATCATTATTGCAAACTCTCAATTGGTATCATGTCAAATGGATATACCTATTGTTCTTCCTTGCATGACTAACCCTTGTAGGTAACAAGTGTACTAGAATGAGAAGGATTGCTCCCAACTCAAGATGTTCTTCATCAACCTCGAGCATTCTCAACAAGTTCACCTACGAACAGCGTCATCAACATCACTCAAAGGTATGTACTCATATCCTTGAAAGGCTTTACTCCAAGTCATGAGCTAAAGCAAGTCAAGTGATATGAAGACATTAAAATGCTTAATCAAAAAATGGTAACCCCATTCTGAGCTTAATGTAGAGTATGACCAATGATCAAGTATTCTTTCTTGGCTCCTAAGTCAATATACTCTAATATACGTGACCTAGTCACCGCCCACCATCTAGTTAGGAATCTTGTGTGGTTTGTTCTCTATTCACACGGTCTCTCGTAACCACTGAAATCTTATCTAGATGATTCCCTTTTATTTTTCCTTTGCAAATATTTTCTTTTTACTCTT
Organism: Hordeum marinum; assembly: GCA_022496015.1. Lineage (NCBI taxonomy): Eukaryota > Viridiplantae > Streptophyta > Magnoliopsida > Poales > Poaceae > Hordeum > Hordeum marinum. The sequence continues at coordinate 380,637,396 of CM039675.1, forward strand.
TATAAACAGAAACTTGGTCCTTTATTGCTTTCTATTTTAGCCTTGGAGCCACCGACTCAGATGTATCGGTTCTACCGAAATTGCAGACAAGCTGCACTATAAAATCTAGGTACCACCTATCTGTCTGTCTTGAAGTCACCAATTTCAATTTCTCTTATCTGATCTTCTTCTGTTACTCGATGATCCCTTCTCAACAACAAAAATTATGGGGAGAATAACAAGCAAAACTTAGGTTTTTTTGTAAGGATCCCTAGCTCAAAGGAGAAGAAGACTAATATTTGCCACAGGGAGAGAAGTTACCTTCATTGATTCCCTTAGTTCTTTTCTATGAACCTTACTTTCAATGACCCTTGTTCTCAAGGATCCCTTCCTTTTCAATGATACCTATACCTACTCCTAAATTTGACCTTTTTGGAAATTAATGCCAGAGGGGGAGAATTACAAAGCCTCATGCTAAAGGGAGAGTTACATGTTTATGCAAAGGGGGGATATGATTTAGGGGAGAGGAGGACATCAAAAGTTCACACTTATATAAACAAGGGGAGAATACCAATGTAAGGGGGACAAAATTCTAACATGAGAATATTATTGAGCCTATTTTATTTGACTATTCACTTTAGAATTTTCTCACTCTATCCAATCCCAATATCTACATGCTGAGATTCAGGGGAGAGGATGAACTACTACTTTCATATCAAAGGGGAGAAAGTTCTAAATTATCTTGGAGACATTAATCTTAAGGATTATCATCTTTTATATGTTTTCCAAATCTTGGTATCTTTGAGTTTTATTGTCTTTATATTAGTAGAATACTCTTGTGTTTCCTATTATTGGTTTCTCAAGTGTGTTTCTACTACTAGGATGCTCAAGAACTCAAGGTAAGTATATGCATCATATCTTTGATTAAGATGATCTCTTGCTTCTTGCACATATTGTTTGCAAGAGTGAAGTCTTGAACAAGGACACATGCCACTCATATATATTTTAATGCATATAGCCAAGATACACATGACTTGTATTCCTTCTACTATATGTGTGTCCATGCATTCCAAAGAACCTATCCTTTAAAGGACTGCACGCATTTAGAGGGAGCAAATCTAAGTCACGTGTCTCAGAAAGTCTTCATTATATCCACACATATCTTTATTTGAAGCCTTGATTGTATGTTTTCATCCATTACCAAAAAGGGGGAGATTGAAAGCACAACATGCTCCCTTGGTGGTTTTGATAATTCGTGACAACATGCATTGTCTCTTGGACTAATACTTTTATCTAGTATATTTCAGATAATAGTCCATGGAGAGTGGGGTTGGAAAAAAGGAGTGTGGAGAGTATCCCGATGAAGAAGAAGGAGAAGAAATAGGTTGGCCAAACTTCAAGACAGAGGACTCTACATTTTACATTTGTGAGAAATCACTATTAGTCCATAGGAAGGCCAATACTATTAAAAGGGGGTAAGGTTTTGTTGGTGAACAAAATGCACATGCGTGCACAAGTGATAGTCACCAAAGACACCCACAAACTCTCCCACCAAAGTATGTCCTAAGCCAAATACTCAAAAACTGTGCAACCAACATTCCACACTCGATGCCACCGATTCCAAACCCTAGACAGGCTCAGCCAAACCCTACATCTTCAGTACAACCGATACTACATTCGGTGCCACCGAGTAGGGTTGCCAACTTTATGTTACGCAAGTTCATAGTTTTGGTCCCTCCGAGATTGTTTAATCGGCATAACCGAGATTGGACATTCGGACTATTGGTCACCTTATCGGTGTGGCCGAGATTCCTATATCGGTCTCACCGAGATTCAAAAGTTACTAACTTTAAGTCACTTTGGTACACCCGAGATTCACACATCGGTTCCATCGAGTCTGACTTATTGTGTGTAATGGTCGGATTTTTGGAGATGCCGACATATACCCCTCCACCATCACCTACTCCAAGGTGAAGCACTCAGAACCATTCCATACCTATCCTATCAGTTTTCTGAGAGAGAACCACCTATCCTTGTGTTGAGGTCAAGATATTACACTCCTACCATATGGATCTTGATTTCTAGCCTCCCCAAGTTGCTTTCCACCAATCTCATCTCTTCTACCAAGCCATATCTGTGAGAGAGTGATTGTGTGTTGAGGAGTCTATCATCTTGAAGCACAAGAGCAAGGAGTTCGTCGCATTACCCATCATATTACCTTTTGGAGGGTGGTGCCTCCTAGATTGGTGAGGTGTCGCTTGGGAGCCTCCTACTTCGTGTTGTGGAGTGAACCAAGAAGTTTGTACGGGCAAGGAGATTGCCTACTTCGTGAAGATCTACCCATAGTGAGGCTATTTCTTCATGGACAGAAGCCATTATGGAATTGTGAAGGTTGCTACTTCGTGGACCCTTATGGGTGGAGCCCTGTGTGGACTCTCGCGACCGTTACCCTCCGTGGGTTGAAGACTCCATAATCGTGGATGTACGATAGCACCACCTATCGGAACCACGGGAAAAATCCTTGCGTATCCAATTGCGTTTGATCTCAATATTTCAACTCTTTACTTCATGTGCAATATCTTTACTTTCCGCTGCCATATTTGTTGACATGCATGTGTAGGGTATATAGACTTGCTAGCCTTGCTAAAACTGTTAAAATCTGCCAAACAATTAACTTGGGAAAAGTTTAGGTTTTAATTTCCTGCTGGTAGTCTATTCACCCCCCTCTAGAAACTCTTCTAGCGATCCCTCATTTTGTATCAGAGCATTGGTCTCCATTGTTTCGGTTTAATCACCGAGGAGGAAGATGGATGTGTCTAGTATAGGGAGTTTGAGTTGTAGAGTGCCTATTCTTGATAGAGAGCGTTATAGTCACTGGAAAACCTTGATGATTGAGCTGTTTAATGAATTTCAATTGAGCAAATATGTTATGCGCCCCTATGAGCCTTCTATTGATCCCTTGCACCCCACACAGAAAGAGGAGATTGCTATGCTATGCAATCTTAGAACTGTTAGTCTTGTTGTTAGAGGCTTACCAAGAGTCGTGCTTTCTCAATTGAAGAACTTTGCATGTGCTTAAAATTTGTGGACTGATTTGGAGAAACGATATCCAAATCTTTCGTTAAATAATCTCGATGAAATTCTTCATAAATCTGTTGCTTTTCACAATATGATGCCTAGCGATCCTAAATTTGATGATTGTCTATTTGAGCTTAGAGACCTCATGCGTGCTAAAGGAGATGTTACAACTATCAACAATATAATTATAGAGGCCCTTCACATTCATAAGCTTGAACATTGTCATGGTCACCATCCTAGCGAATCTCTTGTTCTTTATGACGAGGATATCCCACTTGATGATGACAATGTGGAACATGGCTACTATGATGAAGATGAGTTGTTCGACATCGAGTATGAGAAGATCATGAATAATCTAAGTCTCATGTCAAACTACAAGGATTACATGTCCGGAGGAAAAGAGTGGATTCTCGATAGCGGATGTACTGACCATATGACCGAAGATCGAGAAATGTTTGAAGAGATCACACCAAACCATCGACCGCGAAGGTACGTAACGTTTGCAGACAACTCCAAGGGTAAGGTACTTGGTCTTGGTAAGGTGGCCATATCCCATGGTAGCTCCATTCAAAATTTTAGGCTTGTTGCATATCTTGTCTACAATCTTCTTTCCGTATCTAGACTTGCCGATTTCGGTTTTAGTGTGTTATTCATGAAAGTAGATTGCCAAGTGTTTAGTCAAGATAATCATAAAATGGTCTTTACCGGTATCCGTAGAGGTGATCTATACATTGTTGATTTCACTAAGAGATCCAAGCCTCACACTTGTTTAATTGCTAAATCATCTAAAGGTTAGCTTTGGCATAGAAGATTAGGACATGTTGGCATGCATAATTTTGATAATCTTATCAAAGGTGATCTTATACTTGATGTTAAAGATGTTATATTTGACAAAGATAGACTTTGTCGTGCTTGTCAAGCTGGAAAGCAAATAGGTGGAAGTCATCCTGTTAAGAATATCATGACTACTAGGAGACCACTCGAGTTACATCACATCGATCTTTTTGTTGGGGAACATTGCATGGGAAACAAAAAATTTCCAACACACACGCAAGATCTATCCACGGTGATGAGCATCTACGAGAGGGAGAGTGGATCTACATACCCTTGTACATCGCTAAGCGGGAAGCGTTAAGAAACGCGGTTGGTGTAGTTGAACGTCTTCGCGATCCAAATCGCCGAGCGTCCCGTGATCTCATCATGATCCGTCCCACGATCCAATCACGTTCTGTCCCGCGAAATCATCACGATCTATCTCGCAATTCAATCATGATCCGTCCCGCGAACTCATCGGGATCCGTCCCGCGAACTCATCACGATCCGTCTTGCGATCTTGATCACGGTCCTTCCGATCTAGCGCCGACAGGACGACACCTCCGCGTTCAGCACACGTATAGCTCGATGATAATCTCCGCCTTCTTGATCCAGAAAGAGGGAGCGGAGAGGTATATGAGTTCATCGGCAGCATGATGGCGCCGTGGTGATGGTGGTGGAGCAATTCCGACAAGGCTTCGCCTAAGCACTGAAGAAATCCGATCTAGAGGAGAAACTATGCACCGGAGGAACAGGCAGCACGTGGCTAAAAAATCTGTCCAAAAACCCTAAAACCTCCAGTATATATAAGAGTTACAGAGGAGGAGGCTTGGCCCAAGGTCCAATCCTCTAGGAGTCGGCCGAACAAAGGGGAGGAGGTGGAATCGACCTCCCACCATACTAGGACTAGGATTGACCCTATTTTTGCCTTTTTCCACCTTTCCTCTTTGGGCTTTTTCTCCCTAGCCGCATGGTCTTTGTGTGGGACATCCACCAGCCCACTAAGGGCTGGTATTCACTCTCCCACAGCACATGTAGCCTCTTGGGTCGAAATACCCCTCACGATGGTCTCCCGGTACACTACCGTCACTCCCGGTACATTATCGATTAGCCCGAAACTTTTCTGGCGACCAAAATAGGACTTCATATATAGCAATCTTTACCTCCGAACCATTCCAAAGCTCCTCGTGACTTCCGAGATCTCATCCGGGACTCCGAACAACCTTCGGTCACCACCATACATAACTCTATACTACCGAAATGTCATCGAACCTTAAGTGTGCAGACCCTGCAGGTTCGAGAACTATGTAGACATGACTGAGACACCTCTACGGTCAATAAACAATAGAGGGACCTGGATGCCCATATTGGTTCCTACATATTCTACGAAGATCTTTATTGGTCGAACCTCTATGTCAAGGATTCAGTTAATCCCGTATGATGTTCCCTTTGTTCTTCGGTATGTTACTTGACCGAGATTCGATCGTCGGTATCTCCATACCTAGTTCAACCTCGTTACCGGCTAGTCTCTTTACATGTTCCGTAATATAAGATCCCGTGACTAAACTTAGTCACATTGCTTGCATGTGATGTTGTATTACTGAGTGGGCCCTGAGATACCTCTCCGTCACACGGAGTAACAAATCCCGGTCTTGATCCATGCAACTCAACAAACACCCTCGGAGATACCTGTAGAGTACCTTTATAGTCACCCAGTTACGTTGCGACGTTTGATACACACAAGGCACTCCTCCGGTGTCAGTGAGTTGCATGATCTCATGGTCATAGGAACATATACTTGACATGCAGAAAATAGTAGCAATAAACTCAGACAATCATATGCTATGTTTGTAGTTTGGGTCTTGTCCATCACACCATTCTCCTAAGGATGTGATCCCGTTATCAAATGACATCTCATGTCCATGGCTAGGAAACCTTAACCATCTTTGATCATCGAGCTAGTCTATTAGAGGCATACTAGGGATATGGTTTTGTCTATGTATCCACACATGCATCTAAGTCTCCGATCAATACAATTATAGCATGGATAATAAACGATTATCATGAACAAGGAAATATGATAATAAATAATTTATTATTGCCTCTAGGGCATATTTCCAACAGTCTCCCACTTGCACTAGAGTCAATAATCTAGTTCACATCACCATGTGATTCGCAATTTTATGAATCTAACACCCAATGAGTTCTAGGGCTCGATCATTGCTTTGCATGTGAGAGAGGTCTTATAGTCAATGGGTCTGCGACATTCAGATCCGAGTGTACTTTGGATATCTCTATGTCAAACTGTAAACACTGCTACCAGACTCCACTTGGTACTATTCCAAATGGCTGCTCCACTATACGTATCCAGATTGCTACTACGAGTCATCCGGATTGGTGTTAAAGCTTGCATCGACTTAACTCTTTATGACGAACTCTTTATCACCTCCATAATCGAGAAACATCTCCTTAGTCTTTTAGTTACTAAGGATAATCTTGACCGCTGTCCAGCGATCCACTCCTGGATCACTCTTGTACCCCTTGACGGACTCATGGCAAGGCATACACAGGTGCGGTACACGGCATGGCATACTATACAGAGCCTATGGCTAAGGCAAAGGGGACGACGTTCGTCCTTTCTCTTTCTTCTGCTGTTGTCGAGCTTTGAGTCTCACTCAATTTCACACCTTACAAATCAGGCGAGAACTCTCTCTTACTAATCTATTTTGAACTCTTTAAAAATCTTGTCAAGGTATGTACTCATTGAAAGTCTCATCAAGCATCTTGATCTATATATCTCTATAGATCTTGATGCTCAACAATTAGGTAGCTTTATCCAGGTCTTCCTTTGAAAAACTCTTTTCAAACAACCGTTTATGCTTTCCAGAAATTCTACATCATTTCCGATCGAAAATATGTCAACCACATATGCTTACCAGAAACTCTATAGTGCTCCCACTCACTTTATTGTAAATACAAGTTTCTCATAAACTTTGTATAGACTCAAAAACTTTGATCACCTCATCAAAATGTATATTCCAACTCCGAGATGCATGCTTCAATTCATAGAAGGATCACTGAAGCTTGCACACCTTTTAACATCCTTAGGACTGACAAAACCTTCTGGTTGTATCTCATACAACCTTTCCTTAAGGAAGGAAACGATGTTTTGACATCCATTTGCCAGATTTCATAATTGAAAAATGCAGCAACTGCTAACATAGTTCCAACAGACTTCAGCATCGCTACGAGTGAGAAAGTCTCATCGCAGTCAACTCCTTGAACTTGTCGGAAACTTCTTTGCAACAAGTCGAGCTATATAAATGGTGACATTTACCATCAGCGTCTGTCATCATCTCAAAATTCCATTTGTACTCGACAACCTGCCGTCCAATGAGCAAGTCTACCAAAGTCTATACTTGGTTTTCATACATGGATCCTTTCTCGGATTTCATGGCCTCTAACCATTTGTCGTAATCTAGGCCCATCATCGCTTCTCCATAGCTCGTAGGTTCATCGTTGTCCAACAACATGACCTCCAAGACAGGGTTGTCGTACCACTCAGGAGCAGTACACGTCCTTGTCGACCTATGAGTTTTGATAGTAACTTGATTCGAAGCTTCATGATCATCATCATTAACTTCCTCTTCAAGTTTTGATAGTAACGTAGGCTTCACAGAAACATCTACCTGCGCTGCGCTACTCTCTCATTGAAACAAAGGTTCAATAACCTCATCAAGTTTTATCTTCCTCCCACTCAATTCTTTCGAGACAAACTTTTTCTCGAGAAAGGACCCAATTTTAGCAACAAACATTTTATGCTTGGATCTGAGATAGAAGGTCTACCCAACTGTTCTTAGGGTATTCTATAAATATGCATTTGTCCGCTTTGGGTTCGAGCTCATTAGGTGAAAACATTTTCCACACAAGCGTCGCAGCCCCAAACATTAATAAATGACAGCTTAGGTTTCTATCAAACCATAATTCACACGGTGTCATCTCAATGGATTTAGATGGTGCCCTATTTAAAGTGAATGTAGTTGTGTCTAATGCATAACCCCAAAATTATAGTAACAAAACGATAAGAGACATCATAGCAAGCACCATATCCAATAGAGCACGACTATGACGTTTGGACACACAATCACACTATGGTGTTCCAGGTGGCGTGAGTTGTGAAACAACTTTCACATTGTCTAAAGTTGTATGCCAAACTCGTATCTCAGATATTCACCTCCACAATCATATCACACACATTTTTCTCTTCTTGTCACGATGATCTTAAACATCACTCTGAATTTGCTTGTACCTTTCAAACGATTCAGACTTGTGTTTCATTAAGTAAATATACACTATATCTACTCAAATCATCAGTGAAGGTAAGAAAATAATGATATCCACCGCACGCTACAAGACTCATTGGATTGCATACATCAACATGTATCATTTCCAATAAATCACTTGCCTGATCCATCAATCCGGAAATAGGTGTCGTTAGTCATCTTGCCCAAGAGGCATGGTTCGCATGTCTCAACTGATTCGAAATCAAATGAGTCCAAAAATTCATCAGCATGGAGTTTCTTCATGCACTTTATACCAATATGACATTTAGCGGCGGTGCCACAAGTATGTGGTACTATCATTATTAACTTTGTATCTTTTGGCATCAATGTTATGAACATCTGTATTACTACGATCAAGATTCAACAAACCATTCTCACTGGGTGCATGACCATTGAAGGTATTATTCATGTAAATAGAATAACCATTATTCTCTAACTTAAATGAATAACCGTGTTGCAATAAACACGATCTAATCACGTTCATGCTCAATGCAAAACACCAAATAACATTTATTTAGGTTCGTCACTAATCCCGAAGGTAGAGAGAGCGTGCGATATTGATCACATCAACCTTGGAAACATTTCCAACACACATTGTCACCTCACCCTTAGCTAGTTCTCCGTTTATTCCGTATCTTTTATTTTGAGTTACTAACATTTAGCTACCGAACCGGTATCCAATACCCAGGTGGTACTAGGAGTACTAGCAAGGTACACATCAATAACACATATATCAAATATAATTCGGTCGATGTTGCCAACCTTCTTATCTACCAAGTATCTAGGGTTGTTCCGCTTCAGCGACCGCTCTCCTCATAATCGAAGCACTTAGTCGCGGGTTTGGGTTCAACTTTGGGTTGCTTCACTGGAGCAGCAACTGACTTGCCATCCATGAAGTTTCCCTCCTTGCCCATGCCCTTCTTGAAACTAGTGGTTTTTACTAACCATCAACACTTGACGCTCCTTGTTGATTTCTACCTTCGCGGTGTCAAACATCGCGAATAGCTAAGGGATCATTATTTGTATCCCTGACATTTTATAGTTCATCACCAAGTTCTAGTAGCTTAGTGACAGTGACTTGGAGAACTATATCAATCACTATATTATCTGGAAGATCAACTCCCACTCGATTCAAGCGATTGTAGCACCCAAACAATCTGAGCACATGCTCAATGATTGAGCTATTCTCTTTCATCTTGCAGGCATAGAATCTTGTTGGAGATCTCATATCTCGCAACACGGGCACGAGCCTGAGATCCTAATTTCAGCTCTTAGGACATCTCATATGTTCTGTGACGTTCAAAACGTTTCAGAGCCTCAATTTTAAGCCGTAATGCATGAAGCACTAAACTATAAAGTAGTCATCAGAACGTTCCTGTCATATGTTCACAACATCTACAGACGAGGCTAGAGGGGTTGGCGCACCGAGCGGTGCATTAAGGACAAAAGCCTTCTATGCAGAAATGAGGACAATCCTCAGATCACGGACCGAGTCCGCAATATTGCTACCATCATCTTTCAACTCTATTTCTCTAGGAACATATAGAAATTCAAGGGAGCTACAGCGCGAGCAAGTAATCTACAACATAATTTGAAAAGACACAATTGACTATGTTCATGATAATGAGTTCAATTAATCATATTACTGAAGAATTCCCACTCAAATTGACATCCCTCCGGTCATTCGAGTGATACATGATCCAAATTCACCAACTCAAGTCCGATCATCACGTGAGTTGAGGTGGTTTCAATGGTGAACATCATCATGTTGATCATATCTACTATATGACTCATGTTCGAACTTTTGGTCTCTTGTGTTCCGAGGCCATGTCTGTACATGCTAGGCTCGTCAAGTTTAACCCTAGTGTTCTGCATGTGCAACACTGGCTTGCACCCATTGTATGTGAACGTAGAGTCTATCACACCCAATCATCTTGTGGTGTCTCGACACGACAAACTTTTGCAACGGTGCACACTCGGAGAGAACACAATTTATCTTGAAGTTTAAGTGAGGGGTCACCTTATAATGCTACCGTCGCCCTAAGAAAAACAAGGTGCATAAAAGGATTAACATCACATGCAAATCATAAGTGACATGATATGGCCATAAACTTGTGCTTTTGATCTCCATCTTGAAAGCACCAGCATGATCTCCATCGTCACCGGCATGACACGATCATCTCCATCATCTTGATCTCCATCAACGTGTCGCCATCGGGGTTGTCGCGCCCACCATGCTTCTACTACTATTTCTACGTTTAGCGATAAAGTAAAGCATTACATAGCGCTTAATGATTGATATGCAGATCATACAATAATTAAAGACAACCCTATGGCTCCTGCCAGTTGCCGTACTCATCAACATGAAGGTCGTGATATTCTATACAAAACACGATCATCTCATACATCACATATATCTCATCATGTAATTGGCCATATCACATCACAACATACCCTGCAAAAACAAGTTAGACGTCCTCTAATTGTTGTTGCATGTTTTACGTGGCTGCTACGGGTATCTAGCAAGGACAATTCTCACCTACGCATAAACCACAACGGTGATACATAAGTTGCTTTTCAACCTTCTCAAGGACCGCCTTTGTCGAATCCGATCCAACTAAAGTAGGAGAAACAGGCACCCGCCAGCCATCTTTGTGCAACGAGGTTACACATCAGTTGATGGAACCGGTCTCTCATAAGCGTATGAGTAAGGTTGGTCCGGGCCGCTTCATCCCACAATACCGCTGAACCAAAACATGACCAAGGGAGGAAGCAATCTAAGCATAAATGCCCACAAACTCTTTGTGTTCTACTCGATTTCTCATCTACACATAGACCTAGCTCATGATGCCACTGTTGGTGAACGTTGCATGGGAAACAAAAACTTTCCTATGCACACGCAAGATCTATCCATGGTGATGAGCATCTACGAGAGGGGGAGTGGATCTACATACCCTTGTAGATCGCTAAGCGGGAAGCGTTAAGAAACGTGGTTGGTGTAGTCGAACATCTTCGCAGTCCAAATTGCCGAGCGTCCCGCGATCTCATCACGATCCGTCCCGCAAACTCATCACGATCCGTCCCGCGATCTCATCACGATTCGTCTCGTGATCTCATCACGATCTGTCTCGCGAACTTGATCACGGTCCTTCCGATCTAGCGCTGAACGGACAACACCTCCACGTTCAGCACACGTACAGCTCGATGACGATCTCCACCTTCCTGATCCAGCAAGAGGGAGCGGAGAGGTAGATGAGTTCTGTGGCAGCACGACGGTATTGCGGCGATGGTGGTGGAGCTATTCTGGCAGGGCTTCGCCTAAGCACTGCAGAAAACCGATCTAGAGGAGAAACTATGCACTAGAGGAGAGGGTAGCACGTGGCTGAAAATCTAGTGCAAAACCCCTAAAACCTCTAGTATATATAAGAGGAAGAGAGGATGAGGCTTGGCCAAAGGGCCAGACCTAGGAGGCTTCAGCCGAAGTGGATAGGAGAGGAGGAATCCTCCTCCCATACTAGTAGGACAAGGACTCCTTCCTTTTTTGTCTTTTTTGCCTTTTTCCACCTTTTCTCTTTGGGATTTTCTTTCCCAGTCGCATGGGCCTTGTGTGGGACTTCCACCAGCCCACTAAGGGCTGGTATTCACTCTCCCACAGCCCATGTAGCCTCTTGGGTCGAAATACCCCTCCTGATGGTCTCCCGGTACACTATCGATGAGCCCGAAACTTTTCCGGTGACCAAAATAGGACTTGCTATACAACAATATTTACCTCCGGACCATTCCGGAGCTCCTCGTGATGTCTGGGATCTCATCCAGGACTCCGAACAACCTTAGGTCACCACCATGCATAACTCTATACTACCGAAACGTCACCGAACCTTAAGTTGCAGACCCTGCGGGTTCGAGAACTATGTAGACATGACCGAGACACCTCTAAGGTGAATAACCAATAGCGGGACCTAGATGCCCATATTGGTTCCTACATATTCTACGAAGATCTTTATTGGTCGAACCTCTATGTCACGGATTCGGTATGTTACTTGCTCGAGATTCAATCATCGGTATCTCCGTACCTAGTTCAACCTCGTTACCGACAAGTCTATTTACTCATTCCATAATACAAGATCCCGTGACTAACACTTAGTCACATTACTTGCAAGGCTTATTGTGATGTTGTATTACTAAGTGGGCCCTGAGATACCTCTCCGTCACACGGAGTAACAAATCCCGGTCTTGATCCATGCCAACCCAACAGACACCCTTGGAGATACCTGTAGAGTACCTTTATAGTCACCCAGTTACGTTGCGGCGTTTGATACACACAAGGCACTCGTCCGGTGTCCGTTAGTTGGATGATCTCATGGTCATAGGAACATATACTTGACATGCAGAAAACAGTAGCAATAAACTGACACGATCATATGCTACGTTTGTAGTTTGGGTCTTGTCCATCACATCATTCTCCTAATGATGTGATCCTGTTATCAAATGACATCTCATGTCCATGACTAGGAAACCATACCATCTTTAATCAACGAGCTAGTCTATTAGAGGCATACTAGGGACATGGTGTTGTCTATGTATCCACACATGTATCTGAGTTTCCGATCAAAAAAATTATAGCATGGATAATAAATGATTATCATGAACAAGGACATATGATAATAACTAATTTCTTATTGCCTCTAGGGCATATTTCCAACAAAAACAAGGAAAAAACAGAAACTGGCACTAGGCTCTAGATTAATAAGTTAGTCCCAAAAAAAATATAAAATAGCATATTAATGCATATAAAACATCCAAAACAGATAATATAATAGCATGGAACCATCAAAAATTATAGATACGTTGGAGACGTATCGGCCGCCAGTACTACACAATCGAACATCATCTCTTCCTCCTTCGGCAAGTCCAAATCCGGAGGCAAGCGAGGATAACTATAGAACCAAAGGAGAATTTCGAGGAGGGCTCAGAGATAGGGGAGGAGAAGCCAGAGGAGGAGACATAGGAGCCGGAGGAGGAGGCACCACCGCAGGAGGCGGAGGAGGTGGCGCCGTCGGAGGAGCTTGAAGTGGAGGCACCGCCGGTCTACTATCTGTGGCCCGACCAGGTGGCGATAAGTGGAGGCACTGCCGGTCTATTAACTCCATCCGCTCGGAATGAACTACCGAGGCCCGGCGTCTTCATCACCAGCAGTGGAGGCAGCGCGGGCAGCGCAGGAGGAGGCGCAGGCAGCGGGGCTGGCGGACTAGGCTCTAGCGCACGCAGATCAGACTCCGACGGAGTCGGATCAGACCATCTCCGACGACAAAGACGCGTAGTGTACTAGGTAGTACGGAGGATATATATTGCATGCTTTTGCTATTATGCTCTCTGAGCTATGTTTAGCTGACTCTGGTTACTGGTTCTATTCTCTAGTGTCTTGAATGATTGTAATAGGGTCGACCTGAACTATTTTGTTTTTGCTGATGCTTCAAAAAAAATATTGAATGCTTTTGTACATGGAGGGAGTGACATATGGGTGGGTAAAAAGGTGGGCGAAGCCCGCACATAGTAATGCACCCCTGGCCTCGGTCTATGGCACCTGGAAGGTGGAGACGCATGCGAGAAGAGAGGAACCAACGGCAGCGACCGTCGCTGCGTTCATGTCGGCGTGCCTCGGCGCATGTAAGTAGGCTAGATAGATCATGTGGCATCCATAGAAGGCTTCTTTATCATGGCGGCGCACGTCGTGATATGCCCTAGATTTAATTGTCATGCTAAATTGATGTTGCAAAGGTCAAAGGTAGAGACGGTGTGAACTTTGAATCAATCAAGGAGGCGCGTGCGATAAGAGATTATCCGGTAGTAGCGACAGTCACTGCGTATGTGGTGTCTCATAGGGAGGCTTTGTCCATCGCTGATTTATCTTTTTTGCATTTGCTTTCAGATCTACTATTCCAAAAACCCAAAAATACCTTGCTGCATTTTTTATTTGCATCTTTTCTTTTGTGTTCCTACGCGATCTATTTATCCAATCTCATACAAACCGATATATCTTTTATGGTGGAGAGATTGACAACCTCTCTTATGCGTTGGGTTGCAAGTATTTGTTCTTTGTGTGCAGGTACCGTTTATATAGTGTTGCTTGGTTCTCCTACTGGTTCGATAACCTTGGTTTCATAACTAAGGTAAATACTTACCGTAGATGTCCTGCATTATCCCTTCCTCTTTGGGGAAATACCGATGAAGTCTCAAGCCACTTGTGTAAATGCAAATAACACAAAATAAAATATGCAAATAAAAATTACAGTTAGGTATTTTTGGGTTTCTGGAATAATAGATCTGAAAGAAAATGTGGAAAAAGGTAGATCGGAAAGCCATATGTTAAAAGATAGACACGGGGGGTGTAGATTTCACTAGTGGCTTCTCTCAAGAAAATAGCAAACGGTGGGTAAACAAATTACTATTGGGAACTTGATATAAGATCAAATAATCATGATGATATCCAAGGAAATAATAATTATATAGGCATCACGTCCAAGATTAGTAGTCCAAAACGATTATGCATCTACTACTATTACTCCACACATCGACCGTATGCGGCATGCATCTAATGTATTAATTTCATGGAGAAACGGAGTAATGCAACAAGAACGGTGACATGATGTAGACAAGATCTATTCATGTAGGAATAGACCCCATCTTGTTATCCTTAATAGCAACGATACATGTGTGCCTCGCTGCCCCTTCTGTCACTTGGAGAGGACACCGCAAGATCGAACCCATCACAAAGCACATCTTCCCTGGTGTGTTGTGGGCCCCATAGGCCTCCTCCCAGGTACTTCCTTGGCTTCAAAGTTGTATTTTGATCAAATAAAGTTCCCAAAAAGTTTCATGGCAATTGGACTTAATTTGGTTCTGATATTCTACGAAGTAATAAACAAGCAAAAAATAGCAAGTGGCACTAGGCACTATGTCAATAGGTTAGTCCCAAAAAATGAAATAAAGTTGCTATAAAATGATTGTAAAACATCCAAGAATGATATATAACAGCATGGAACAATCAAAAAATTAGATACGTTGGAGACGTATCAACATCACCGAGCTTAAATCCTGCTCGTCCTCGAGTAGCTAAATGATAAAAACAGAAGTTTTGATGTGGAATGCTGCCAAAATTGTTCATCACATATTCTTTTATTTTGTAGCATAGACAATTGGACTTTTATATGGTTCAAAGCAATAGTCTATTTTTGACATCAAGACTTCAATACTCAAGCATACCAACGAGCAACCATGTCTTTCAAAACATCAACACCAAAGAAAGTTATCCCTACCCCATCATGCTCAATCATTGATCCATTCATGAAACACAATCGAATATTATCTACCCCCAATGCACAAGTATGATCATAGTGCCCCCTAGTTGGTGCTTTATAAGAGAAGATGGAGACTCAAATAAGAGTGAAAATTGCATAAAGTAACTAGATCGGCCCTTCAGAGAGGGAAGTAGGGATTTGTAGAGGAGCCAGAGCTCAAAGTTTAAATTGAGAGAGAAAAATATTCTGGGTGGCATTCCTTTCCTGTCAACGAGAACGACTGAGAATTTTCAATACTTTTCCATGCTAGATATATCATAAGCGGTTCCCAAACAAAAAATAAAGTTTATTCCTTTCTCCACCATTCTTTCACAATCCATGGCTAGTTGTATCCACGGGTACCATCCATGCTGACACTTTCCAAGGAATATATTATTTCACAACACAAAGTAAATTTCTTCTTCATTTCGGGAATGGGAATCCCTATTACCATCGTACTCTCGTGCAATGACAAGTGAATAAACACTCATCTTTACAATAACACATCTAGCGTGGGAAAATATCAGTCACCCCCTTCTGCTTCAAGAGCGGTACAATCACATAAAAAGGAAATGCATTTTGAAAATTAGAGAGAACACATACAAGTTTGCTTGGAACGGCATGGAAATACAACATATAGGTAGTTATGGTGGACTCATATGGCAAAACTGGGTTTAAGGATTTTGGATGCACAAGTATTATTTCTACTATAACTTTTGATTGTTTCATGCCAATATTCTACAACTTGCATATACTTTTGGCAACTTTTTATACTATTTTTGGGACTAACATATTGATTCAGTGCCCAGTGCCAGTTCCTCTTTGTTGCATGTTTTTTGTTTTGTAGAATATCCATACCAAACGAAGTCCAAATGCTATAAAAACTTATGGAGATTTTTTCTAGAATATATGCCATTTTTGGGAAAAAGAATCAATGTGAGACGATGCCTGAGGAGGTGGCAAGCGTGCTAGGCACGACCCACCCCCTGGCCACGCCTTGAAGGCTTGTGGATACCCCTTAGGTCGGTGGGAGTTGTCCTTTGTCCGCAAGAAATATATTTTTATAATAAAAATCCCCTTAAAATTTCAACCCCATCAGAGTTACGGATCTCCGGATATTTAAGAAATGGTGAAAGGCCAGAATCTGGGAGTGCAGAAACAGAAGGAACAGAGAGAGAGAGATCCAATCTCGGAGGGGCTCTCGCCCCTATGCCGCCATAGAGGCCATGGACCAGAGGAGAAACCCTTCTCCCATCTAGGGGGAGGTCAAAGAATAAGAAAAGGGAGGGGCTCTCTCTCCCTCTCTCCCGGTGGCACCGGAACGTAGCCGGGGCCATCATCGTGACGGCGATCTACTCCAACAACTCCGTCATCTTCACCAACACCTCCATCACCTTCCCCCATCTATCTACAGCGGTCCACTCTCCCGCAACCCTCTGTACCCTCTACTTGAACATGGTGCTTTATGCTTCATATTACTATCCAATGATGTGTTGCCATCCTATAATGTCTGCGTAGATTTTTGTTGTCCTATGGGTTAATTGATGATCATGATTGGTTTGAGTTGCATGTTTTATTATTGGTGTTGTCCTATGGTTCTCTCCATGTCACGCAAGCGTGAGGGATCCTCGTTGTAGGGTGTAGCAATGTGTTCACGATTTGCCTATGGTGGGTTGCTTGAGTGACAAAAGCATAACCCCGAGTAGGTGGGTTGTTGCATATGGGAGTAAAGAGGACTTGATACCTTATAATGCTACGGTTGGGATTTACCTTAATGATCTTTAGTAGTTGCGGATTCTTGCTAGAGTTCCAATCATAAGTGCATATGATCCAAGTAGATAAAGTATGTTAACTTATGCCTCTCCCTCATATAAAATTGCAATAATGATGACCGGTCTAGTTATCGATTGCCTAGGGACAATTCAGCAACTCCTACCACCACTTTTCCACACTCGTTAAACTAACTTAATTGTTACTTTATCTTAGCAGCCCCTAGTTTTTATTTACGTGCTCTTTATTTTTTTGCAAACCTATCTCGTCACACCTACAAAGTACTTCCAGTTTCATACTTGTTCTAGGTAAAGCGAACATTAAGCATGCGTAGAGTTGTATCAGTGGTCAATAGAACTTGAGGGAATATTTGTTCTAACTTTAGCTCCTCGTTGGGTTCGACACTCCTACTTATCAAAAGAGGCTACAACTGATCCCCTATACTTGTTAGTTATCAAGACCTTTTTCTGGCGCTGTTGCCAGGGAGCAATAGCTTGGGGTCAATATTCTCGTGTGTGCTTGTTTTCTTTATCACTAAGTATTTTTTATTTTTCTGTAGTTAACTTGTTTTCTATATTTAGATATGGGTAGGAAACGAAAATACCAAAAAAAATAGATGTACTTGCTGCTCCAAAAGTTGAGGAGCCACTAGTGTTTCGTACCACTGAAGAATATTACTTGGGTCATCTTCGATCCACTTGTACTTATGTTGAAAACCCAACTAGCTTAGTTGAGGAAAATCATTAAATGAGCATGCTCATTATGTGCGACACCGCATATCTCAAAAAGGGAAACTCTTGTGGCATCAAATTAATACTTTGTGTTGCTATGCTTGGAATCTATGTGAAATTTATGCTTTTACTTGTTGTTCTAAAGAAGCTAAAAAACACCTTCCCTACCAATGTGTGTTTAATGATAATGAAATATTATCATGTTATGCCAAGGAGGCCTATTGCTATAATGGTGTTGAACAAATTGAAGAATTTGTTGCTTTTTAGGGTGCCTATGAAATTGCTTCTTTCATTGAAAAGTATGATGCTACTCTGTACAATTCTGAAAATTTTGCCATACTTAAATATTGCTATGAAAACTATGCTTCTAATGCTTATGTTAAAGAGTTTATTGAAATAATGATCGCTGCCTTGGAAGAGACTAATATTTTCCAGGAATCTTTGGAAGAGGAAGTTGCTGAAATTGTAAGCTCATTAGATGAAAAAGAGGAGGAGGAGAACGAAGAAAAAAAGGAGGAAGAGCAGATTAGCTACCCATGCCCACCTTATAATGAGAGTAACTCTTCAGCTCATACATTGTTTAATTTCCCTTCATTCTTACCGAAGGATGAATGCTATATTGATTGCTATGATCCCTTGGATTCTTTTGAAATATTCCTTTTTGATGGACTTGATGCTTTTTATTCTTGTGGCCATGATGCCAATATGAATTATGCTTATGAAGGTGAACTTGCTATAGTTCCTTATATTAAGCATGAAATTGTTGCTATTGCACCCACACATGATATTTCTATTATCTTTTTGAATTCTCCCAACTACACTATATCGGAGAAGTTTGCACTTATTTAGGATTATATTGATGGGTTGCATTCTAATATTGCACATGATGATTTTGATAAGTATAATATGCATGTGCTTGCTGCTCCTACTCGCAATTATTATGAGAGAGGAACTACATCTCCGCCTCTCTACATTTCCAATACGATAAAATTGCAAGAAACTGTTTATACTATGCATTGGCCTTTACTTTGTGTGCATGAATTGTTCTTTTATGACACGCTGATGCATAGGAATAGAGTTATACTTTGTTGTTGCATGATTTATATCACTTTGTGCTCACTACTAAATTACAAATCATTATTGACTAAAATTTACTTTGATATACCTTGGCGTCCGGGTGGATCCACTACTTGAGCAATTTATGCCTAGCTTAAAGGCGTTAAAGAAATTGTTGTTAGGGAGACAACCTAGAAGTTTTATAGAGTCATTTTATTCTGTTGTGTGATTTTATATAGTTTAAAAACAAAAAAATAAAGTGGGAAAATTAAAACTTTTTCAAAAAGAAAAGTGAAAGTAACAAAGACGAGCATCGTTAGTGGGGGCTAGCCTTAAACTTTGTTCATGCCCATGGAAACTTTGTGAATCTTGATTACAAAAACTTTTCAACAAAAATAATTACACCCTTGAACAAATCCATTGTATTATAAAAATAGTGTGCCAATATTTGCCTTTAGGATGATTAGATTGCTTGTTTGGTGTCTGTGAAGTGCAAAAACATAAACTTTGGTTGTAGTGCGTGAATTTACATTTTTGAATGGAATGCCAAAAGTTTCTGCAATTTTTACACAATACTTCTATGCAAATTGTTTATTTTTTTCTAATTTTTCAGAAGTTTTAGAGTTATAGAAGTATGGTGAATGTTCAGATTACTACAGCCTGTCCTATCTTTGATAGATTCTGTTTTTGATGCATTGTTTTGCCCGTTTTGATGAAACTATCGATTGTATGAGTGGTATAAGCCATGGAAAAGGTATATTCCAGTAGAAAAAATTCAATAAAAAATATGAATTGGTTGGCAATAGTACTTTAAAGTGCTGATTTGTTTTATTATACTAATGTATCTCGCGAGGGTTTTGTTAAGTTTTTTGTGATTGAAGTTTTCAAGTTCTGGGTGAGATCACGATGGATGAAGGAACAAGGAGTGGGAAGAGACTAAGATTAGGGATGCACAAGGTACCCCAAGGTAATATTCAAGGACTCCCAAGAAACTAAGCTTGGGGATGACCCGGAAGGCATCCCCTCTTTCTTCTAACAACCATCAGTAATTTTACTTGGAGCTATATTTTTATTCGTCACATGATATGCGAAAATCTTGGAGCGCCGTATGATTTTTCTTTTTATTTTAATAATGCACCATTCTGGTATGAGAAAGACCTTGGTTGATTTATAGAAGGCTCTTTGCACCTCACTTATATCTTTTGAGTATGGCTTTATAAAATGCTTCATGTGCTTCACTTATATCATTTGAAGTTTGGATTGCATGTTTCTCTACACATAGAAAACCGCCATTTGTAGAATGCTCTTTTGCTTCACTTATATTTGTTAGAGCGTGGTCATATCTTTTATAGAAATAATTAAACTCTCATGCTTCACTTATATCTATTTAGAGAGTTAACAGGAGTTGGTCATTCACATGGTTAGTCATAAAATCCTACATAAAACTTGTAGATCACTGAATATGATGTGTTTGATTCCTTGCAATAGTTTTGCGATATAAAGATGGTGATATTAGAGTCATGCTAGTGAGTAATTGTGGATTGGTAGAAATACTTGTGTAAAGGTTTGTGATTCCCATAGCATGCATGTATGGTGAACCGTTACGTAAGGAAGTCGGAGCATGATTTGTTTATTGATTGTCAACCTTTGTGTGAGGGTCGGGAGTGTGCGACGGTTAACTCCTACCAAACTCTCCCCTAGGAGAATGCGTCTAATACTTTGCTTCAATGACTAATAGACTTTTGCAATAAGTATGTGAGTTCTTTATGACTAATGTGAGTCCATGGATTATACACACTCTCACCCTTCCACCTTTGCTAGCCTTTCTAGTACTGCGCAACTTTCGTCGGTGCATTAAACCCACCATATATCCTCCCTCAAAACAGACACCATACCTACCTATTATGGCATTTCCATATCCATTCCGAGATATATTGCCATGCAACTTCCACCGTTCCGTTTATTATGACACGAACCATCATTTTCACATTGCTTTGCATGATCGTAAGATAGCTAGGACGACATTTTCATGGCTTGTCCGTTTTTGATGTCATTTGCTATGCTAGATCATTGCATATCCTGGTACACCATCGGGGGCATTCATATAGAGTCATATTTTGTTCTAGACATCGAGTTGTAATTCTTGAGTTGTAAGTAAAGAAAAGTGTGATGAGCATCATTATTAGAGCATTGTCTCATGTGAGGTAAGGATGATGGAAGATATGATTCCCTCAGAAGTTGAGATGAGACTTCGGAATTTATGAAAAATAAAAGAGGCCAGTGAAGCCCAAATAAAAAAAGAGGCCTTAGATGCCCACCAAAAATAAAAAAGAAAAAAAGATAGAAAAGAGAGAATGGACAATGCTACTATCCTTTTTCCACACTTGTGCTTCCAAGTAGCACCATGATCTTCATGATAAAGAGTCTCCTATTTTGTCACTTTCATATACTAGTGGGAATTTTTCATTATATAACTTGGCTTGTATATTCCAATGATGGGCTTCCTCAAATTGCCCTAGGTCTTCATGAGCAAGCAAGTTGGATGCACACCCACTTAGTTTCTTTTTGAGCGTTCATACACTTATAGCTCTAGTGCATCCATTGCATGGAAATCTCTACTCACTCACATTAATATCTATTAATAGGCATCTCCATATCATGTTGATACGCCTAGTTGGTGTGAGACTATCTTCTCATTTTTCTTCATAACCTCCACCATATTCTATTCCACCTATAGTGCTATATCCATGGCTCACGCTCATGTATTGCGTGAGAGTTGAAAAGTTTGAGAACATTAAAGGTGCGAAACGATTGCTTGACTTGTCATCGGGGTTGTGCATATATAAATACTTTGTGCGGGGAAGATGGAGCATAGTCAGACTATATGATATTGTAGGGATAACTTTCTTTTGCTATTATATTTTGAAGAGATACAATTGCTTTATTGGTATGCTTGAAGTATTATTTTCTTAATGTCAAATGATAGCCTATTGCTTTGAATCACTCGTGTCTTAATATCCATGCCATGATTAGATTATATGAACAAGATTATGCTAGGTAGCATTCCACAACAAAATATATCTTGTTTATCATTTACCTACTCGAGGACGAGCAAGAATTAAGCTTGGGGATGCTGATACGTCTCCGTCATATCTATAATTTTTTATTGTTTCATGCTAATATTCTACAACTTCCATATACTTTTGGCAACTTTTTATACTATTTTTGGGACTAACATATCGATCCAATGCCCAGTGCCAGTTCCTGTTTGTTGCATGTTTTTTGTTTCACACAATATCCATAACAAATGAAGTCCAAACGCGATAAAAACTTACGGAGATTTTTTGGAATATATATGTGATTTTGGAGGAAAAGAATAAATGTGAGGTGATGCCCGAGGAGGTGGCAAGCCTACTAGAAGTGGCCCACACCCCTGGCTGCGCCTGGCAGGCTTGTGGCCACCCCTTACGTCAGTTGGAGCTGTCCTTTGGCCGCAAGGAAGATACTTTTATAATAAAAATCCCCTCAAATTTTCAGCCCGATCAGAGTTACGGATATCCGAATATTGAAGGAACGGTGAAAGGCAAGAATCTGGGAGCATAGAAACAGAAGGAAACAGAGAGAGAGATCAAATCTCGGAGGGGCTCTCGCCCCTCCGCCGCCATGAAGTCCATGGACCAAAGGGGAAACCCTTCTCCCATCTAGGGGGGAGGTCACTGAATAAGAAGGAGGGGGCTCTCTCTCCCGGTGGCACCGGAACGTAGCCGGGGCCATCATCGTGACGGCGATCTACTCCAACAACTCCGTCATCTTCACCAACACCTCCATCACCTTCCCCCATCTATCTACAGCGGTCCACTCTCCCGCAACCCTCTGTACCCTCTACTTGAACATGGTGCTTTATGCTTCATATTATTATCCAATGATGTGTTGCCATCCTATGATGTCTGCGTAGATTTTTGTTGTCCTATGCGTTAATTGATGATCATGATTGGCTTGAGTTGCATGTTTTATTATTGGTGCTGTCCTATGGTTCTCTCCATGCCACGCAAGCGTGAGGGATCCTCGTTGTAGGGTGTAGCAATGTGTTCGTGATTTGCCTATGGTGGGTTTCTTGAGCGACAGAAGCATAAGCCCGAGTAGGTGGGTTCTTGCATATGGGAGTAAAGAGGACTTGATACCTTACAATGCTATGGTTGGGTTTTACCTTAGTGATCTTTAGTAGTTGCGTATTCTTGATAGTGTTCCAATAATAAGTGCATATGATCTAGGTAGATAAATTATGTTAGATTATGCCTCTCCCTCATATAAATTTGCAATAATGATGACCGGTCTAGCTTTCGATTGCCTAGGGACAATTCCGCAACTCCTACCACCACTTTTCCACATTCGTTAAACTAACTTAATTGTTACTTTATCTTAGCAGCCCCTAGTTTTTATTTACGTGCTCTTTATTTTCTTGCAAACCTATCCCGTCACACCTACAAAGTACGTCTAGTTTCATACTTGTTCTAGGTAAAGCGAACGTTAAGCGTACATAGAGTTGTATCGGTGGTCGATAGAACTTGAGGGAATATTTGTTCTACCTTTAGTTCCTCGTTGGGTTTGACAATCTTACTTATCGAGAAAGGCTACAATTGTTCCCTTATACTTGTGGTTTGTCAGCTAGCAAATTGATTGAGAAGCAACCAACCAAGAAGCAAAAATTCTCATAAATGGGCATTAAGCATAACTATCACTGAATAATGCACCATAAGTAGGGTGTAATTTCATTGCATAACTATTGACTTTCGTGCTTGCGTCGGGAATCACAAACCTGAACACCAATATTCTTACTAAAGCATAATTACTCACCAACATAACTCACATATTACTACCATCATGTCTTAAAACTATTACAAGGAATCAAGTTTAATTTGTCCAATGATATTCATGAATGTTTTTATTATATCCCTCTTGAATATCTATCATTTTGGGACTAGCTTCATATATTGCCATTGCTTTTTGACAAGCTCAAATAAATTTAAGTGAAGAACATGAGCATACAAATTTCATCTCTCAAAATAATATAACTGAATCATGAGAGAATTTCTTCAAAAATTTAAAGCACGTCATGCTCAAAAAGATATAAGTGAAGCACTAGAGAAATTCCATAGCTCAAAAAATTTCAGCAAAGCATACAGAGCACTTCTAACAAATCATAGCATAATTTTTGATCTCTCAAGTAGGTGTTTCCAGCAAGGATACTTGTGAAAAAATAAAAAGCAAAGCAAGCAAAGACTCTTATAATACCAGGCGCTCCAAGAAAAACTCATGATATGTGATGAATAAAAATATAGCTTGATACATCTTCGTCATATCTATAATTTTTTATTGTTTCATTCCAATATTCTACAACTTTCATATACTTTTGGCAACTTTTTATACTATTTTTTGGGACTAACATATTGACCTAGTGCCCAGTGCATGTTCCTGTTTATTGCATATTTTTTGTTTCGCAGAATATCCACACCAACTGAAGTCCAAAGCGGTAAAAACTTACGGAGATTGTTTTTAAAATATATGTTATTTTTGGGAAAAAGAATCAACGCGAGACGATGCCAGAGGGGGACAGAAGCCATAGGGGCGCGCCCTGGACCCTTGTGGTCACCCCATAATGTGGTTGGTGCCCTCTGTTCGTTGCAAGAAAGCTGATATCCGGATAAAAGTCGTGTTAAAATTTCAGCCCAATCAGAGTTACGGATCTCTGGGAATTTAAGAAACGGTGAAAGGCCAGAATCTGGGAAGGCAGAAACAGCGAGAGAGATCCAATCTCGGAGGGGCTCCCGCCCCTCCGCTGCCATGGAGGCCATGGACAAGAGGGGAAACCCTCCTCCCATCTAGGGGGGAGGTCAAGGAAGAATAATAAGGAGGGGGCTCTCTCCCCCTCTCTCCCGGTGACGCCAGAACGCCGTCGGGGCAATCATCGTGTGATGGCAATCTACTCCAACAAATTCGTCATCGTCACCAACACCTCCATCACCTTCTCCCATATATCCATAGCGGTCCACTCTCCCGCAACCCGTTGTAGCCTCTACTTGAACATGGTGATTTTTGCTTCATATTATTATCCAATGATGTGTTGCCATCCTATGATGTTTGAGTAGATTTTTGTTGTCCTATCGGTGATTGGTGAATTGCTATGATTGGTTTAATTTGCTTGTGCTTATGTTCCTATCCTTTGGTCCCCATCATATAAGCACGCGTGGATCACACCATAGTCTTAGTTGTATGTTTATAGGACTATGTATTGGAGGGCAAGGGTGATAGCAGCTTCGGCCTAGCATAGAAATTGATGCATACGGGATTGAAGGGGGACCAATATATCTTAATGCTATGGTTGGGTTTTACCTTAATGAACGTTAGTATTTGCGGATTCTTGCTAATAGTTCCAATCATAAATGCATAGAATTCCAAGTAAGGGATGGCATGCTAGTAGTGGCCTCTCCCACATAAAACTTGCTATCAGTCTAGTAACGTAGTCAATTTCTCAGGGACAATTCCGCAATCCTACCACCACTTTTCCACACTCATTAAACTAACTTAATTGTTACTTTATCTAAACAGACCATAGTTTTATTTACGTGTTCTTTATTATCTTGCAAACCAATCCCACAACACCTACAAAGTACTTGTAGTTTCATACTTGTTCTAGGTAAAGCGAACGTTAAGCGTGCATAGAATTGTATCGGTGGTCGATAGAACTTGAGGGAATATTTGTTCTACCTTTAGCTCCTCATTGGGTTCGACACTCTTACTTTTCGAAAGAGGCTAAAACTGATCCCCTATACTTGTGGGTTATCAAGACCTTTTTCGGGCGCCGTTGCCGAGGAGCAATAGTGTGGGGTGAATATTCTCGTGTGTGCTTGTTTGCTTTATCACTAAATAGATTTTATTTGACGTTCTAAGTTGTACTCCATCTTTAGCTATGGATATGGAATACGAAATACCAAAAACGTTAGGTGTACTTGCTACTCATGGAGATGGGGAACCTCCTAAAACCCTGGATGCTCGTTATGTAAAAGATATTATGCACTACTTTAATAATCCTGAGAAAACCCATTTCAATTATATAATGGGACACATGTTGGATCAACGTCAATACTTTAGGGATTATCGCTTGACTCAAAAAGGGAAACTGTTATGGGATCAAATTCATATATGTTACATTGGTATGCTCGAAATTTATGCTTGAGATATGATTATACTTGTTGCTCTAGGATGAAGGTTGCACACCTTCCCTTTTATGTAAATTTAATGATAATGAACCCTTGGCTTCTTATGCTAATGGTATATGTTGGGGATATAACCCCACGGTGAGACCCACCCTGGAGGGCTCCGGGTTAAACTGTACGGCTCGTAGCCAGCCCAAGAGTGAGCCGTCAGGACTGGAGGGCCCAACAAGCGTAGCGGCTCACAAGATGGGCCGGAGAGGTGGCCCGGATGAGAAGACCCGGGCGTGTAAAGCCGCCCGGGGACAACTTGGTCAGGATAGGCAAGAGAAGATAGAGGCAGACTCGGACGTGTAATGAGAGTCGGCCACAACTTGTATGACCCGTGGTCTTGACCTCGGGATATAAAGGCAAGACCCGGGGCGACATAGAGATCGGGTTATCGAGAACTAGGTCAAGCTTTAGCTCCCTTGTAATCGATACAACAAGCAATACAAACACAAGCAGGACGTTGGCAATTACCTCACATTGAGGGGCCGAACCTGGGTAAACTCGTGTCCTTCGTCCCTATCAACCCCTTTGAGTCCATCACGGTAGCGATAGCCCTCGAATCCAAGTCCGTTCACCCGAACATCTGCCGTCATAAATCCATGACAGTTGGCGCCCACCGTGGGGCTAACGCTTGGTGGTGTTGAGTTCTCGAAGGGCTCTCTCCCGGGGCTCGAAGGATACGCGGTCGAAAGGATCAGCAAGATTTGTCGTGGCCAGGTCTACATCAAAGATGCCAGCTGGGGGCTTGATGCTGAGTTTGTGGAATATGGATTCCGGGTTCCATTTAGCGGGATCCACGTCTTCATCGGAAGGGTTGATGGATCTACACCCAGGCCGGACGTCTGCACCGACATCATTGAGCTGGCTCGGCGTCTGCAACCTGCGTGTAACATGCATCTTGCCCGTGCTAATCTGGGTCAGAAGCACGTCTTCGTAGGCTTCACTCAAGGTATGGATCTAGAAACTTCCAGATCACAGGAAACTCTCGTGTATTCGGAGAACGAATCTTCAAGTGGAGAAACGGAGTTGGTGTACCATCTCCGCAACGGCGGCCTTGGGGGCTACAGCGACATGTGCCTTGAGTCAAATCGCTCTGAGTCGGATGATCTTGAGCTTCCGGTTCATGTTGCCGTGTTCATGGCGGGGTCAGCCCCAGGCACGGGTAGTATAGCCGCAGGAGCTGCAACCTCGGGTGATAACCCGCTGGCGGCGCCTCAACTTCTTGTGGAGCTGATAGATGAGCTCCCGACTTTAATGGCCACTAAGGTCACACCAGATAATCAAGCAGCTCAGAATTTAGAGATCACAAGGATCAAGGGCCGCATGACAGAGGAACGGCAAAGGATGGCCGAGCTAAAGATCCAGATGGAGGAAGAGGCAGAACGTATCAAGGTAGATGCTTTCCGTCTAGGGCTGGAGCAAATATCAGTAGCAGCCGTACATCGAAGGACGCATCAATTCCGTCTACCAGAGCGCTATGAAGCAAGGAACCTCTTCAATACTCCTCCTGGTGTGAGGCGAGTAACGGACGCGCCTGAAAGCCGCCCGACGGGGCGACCAGCGAATCATCCGGCCCGGCGTAACCAAGCTTCACCCGGTGGCTTTCCGGCGCTGGCGGGTCATTATTCTAACTCGGCCGAGAATATGGTGGCAGCGGCCATCCGGCTTGAGCGATTCCTATCCCGGATGAAGCACCCTTTGTAGAGGATCTGTGGAACGCCATCGGGTACCTACAGACGGCCATGGCCTAGCAGGAGAAATATACTCACAGCCAGAGCCGTGTTCATTCAACCCCTCTTCCTAGTCGTAGCTTTAGCCGATGCTACGAGTCACTAGCAGGTTCTAGCAGCAACCGGCACAGAGAGATTCCGACGGGTCACCGGCTGGGTAGACACACGTCAGCATTTGTAAACCATGCGGGAAGCCCGCAAGAGGCGCCAGCTAGGCCAGCTTACCAGGAGCCTATGCCTTCCGTTTCGGTAGGGGCAGGAGTAAACTCCAGGATGGGAGGGCTGCCGTGTTTGTCCCCGGCTCTTCGGAGCGAACGACTGCCAAGAGACTTCGAAGGGCCCCGCAAGGTCCCAAATTATACCGCTGATTTACCCCCGGAGGCCTGGGTGGAGAGTTATGAACTAGCCATGGAGATGCTGGAGGTCAGTGAGGCGGTTTATGCCAAGTATTTCGTCATGATGCTTGAAGGCCCGGCTCGCACGTGGCTTCGGGCCCAGTTCATTAAAAACTTTCAAGGAACATGCAAGCAGACGATGACCATTGTGGATCTTGATCACTATGTCCAACAGGAGAACTAGTCGGCCCATCATTGGGTACGGCGCATCTCGACAATCATCCACTCGTCGGAACAGATCACGGCGGCCCAGGCGGTACTGGTCTTGGAGAAGAACTGCCATTTTGTTCCTCTGAAACAGAAACTCGGCCGGCTAAAACGTACGTGCTAGGACATGGGAGAGCTCATGACAGCTCTCACGAAATATGCCGACTTTGGCAATACAAAAGATCCGGGTTCTGATGATGAGAAAGCTGGCCAAGGTAAGAAAGGCAATCAAGGCAAGGGTGCGGCAAACAATGGTAGCCAGAGCAAACGTAAGAATCCAGAGGCCGGGTCAGAGCTGGTGGCTAATACAAACACCCATCAGAATTACCCCAAAGGCAATAGGAGGTTTAGACCGCCCTTTGGTAGGGATAGCTCTTCCTCGAACATGGAGGAGTTACTTAAGCGACCTTGTCCAAATCACCGTCTGCCTGATAAGCCGGCAAACCACACATGGGAGAATTGCAATTTCATGCAGAAGTACAAGCGGTATTTCACACAACCAAACAATCGAGATGGTGGTCCGCCAGGCGGCTCAGCACATGATGGGTCAGGAGCTGGTTTTGGTTCTGGCGGCTCAGGGTCTGGTCATTCGGTCCATCGTCATCCGGGTCAGGATAGTCAAGGGGGACACCAGCCGCATTCTGGTAACAATAATCAGCAACAACAGCGTAATCAGTCTGGCTTTCAGAGTAATCCGAAGCAGCTCAGCTCCGGGCAGTACCATGTTTTCACGACCGGTGTCAACAAACGGGACCAGAAATTGCGAAAGCAGGCAGTTAATGCGGTTACACCGGCTCTTCCATAGTACTTAAAGTGGTCTGAATATGACATAAGTTGGAGCCGAGAAGATCACCCGCCGCATGTCGATGACCCGGGGCGGCTGGCTTTAGTTGTAGCCCCCAGGTGGGCGGGTATATGGTGAACAAGGTGCTTATGGATGGCGGCAGCAGCATAAACATCCTTTACTATGACACTTTCCGGTGGATGAAGTTGCTTAACAAGGATTTAAAACCTTCATCCATCATCTTTCATGGTGTGGTTCCGGGTAAGTCGGCGAGTCCGGTGGGCAGGATTTTGTTTGAAGTGGCTTTTGGCGATGAGTACAATTACAGGGTGGAATCCTTGTGGTTCGAAGTGGTCAAGATCAAGAGTCCCTATCATGCGATATTTGGACGACCGGCTTATGCTAAGTTCATAGCCAAGCCCTGTTATGTTTACTTGCACCTCAAGATGCCCGGCTTAAACGGTACCATTACCGTTCATGGTAACCGAAATACGGCTATTGTGTGTGAAGAAGGAGACGTGGCTTACGCAGAGTCCAATTGCGCCCAAGAGGAGCAAAAGTTCTATAAGGAGAATGTTGATCTGGAGGATATGACCCCGCTGAAAAAGCCCACCACGGAGGTTGAGCCGCCCCTCAAGTTTTCAGCGGATGATACCAAGACAGTAGATTTCACTCCGGGCGACTCTTCTAAGCAGTTCATCATTGGATCTCACATGGATCCCAAATAGGAAAGCGTGCTCATCGAATTCATCCGTGAGAAGCGGGACATCTTCGCATGGAAACCTTCTGACATGTCGGGTGTACCGAGAGAGTTCGCTGAGCACAACCTTAATCTGGATCCAAAGTTTAAGCCGATTAAACAGTTTTTGCGGCGGTTCAATGAGGAGAGGCGCAAGGCTATTGGGGAAGAAGTTGCCCGGCTCTTGGCAGCAAGTTTTATCATTGAAGTTTTTTCCCGGAATGGTTGGCTAACCCGGTGGTCATGCTCAAAAAGAATGGCACATGGCGTATGTGTGTGGACTACATGGACCTTAACAAGGCCGGTCCGGCTGATCCATTTGCTCTCCCTCGTATTGATCAGATCATTGATGCTACGGTGGGGTGTGAAAGTTTGTGCTTCCTGGATGCGTACTCGGGTTATCATCAAATCAAGATGGCGGTTAAAGACCAGGAGAAAATGGCTTTTATTACACCCTTTGGGGCGTTCTGTTATGTCTCTATGCCTTTCGGGCTCAAAAGTGCCAAGGTGACTTACCAGCGATGCGTGCACAACTGCCTTCATAGTCAGATTGGCCGTAATGTTCATGCTTATGTAGATGACATCGTGGTCAAATCCAGAAAGAAGGAGACTCTCTTGGAGGATTTAAAGGAAACTTTTGATAATCTCCGGGTCTACAAGATGATGCTCAACCCGACCAAGTATGTCTTCGGTGTTCCAGCAGGTAGGCTTTTGGGTTTCCTAGTCTCTGAGCATGGTATCGAGGCTAACTCGGACAAAATCAAGGCTATTACCTCTCTGGGAGAGCCGGATTGCATTAATGATGTTTAGCGCTTGGCAGGGCGGATTGCTGCGTTGAGCCGGTTCATAAGCCGTCTTGGAGAGAAGGCTATTCCTTTATATCAAATGATGAAGAAGACAGACAAATTTGTCTGGAGTAAAGCGGCGGGTGAAGCGTTTGAGGCGCTTAAAAAACAGCTCACTGAGCCGCCAGTGCTGGCTACTCCGGCTGAAAAAGAGCCGTTACTCCTTTATGTGGCGGCTAATAACGGGTCAGTGAGTGCTACAATCGTGGTCGAGCGCAAGGAGGCCGGAAAGGAGTATCCAGTGCAAAGACCGGTTTATTATATCAGTGAGGTCCTGACAGAGTCTAAGCAAAGGTATCCACACTGGCAGAAGCTGGTATATGGGGTCTTCATGGCCAACCGCAAGTTAAAGCACTATTTCTTAGGGCACTAGATAACTATGGTCAGTTCTGCTCCGCTAGGGGATATTATCCAGAACAGAGAAGCCACAGGAAGGATTGCTAAGTGGGCATTGGAGCTGGGACCTTTCAATGTAAAATATGTGCCTCACATAGCTATCAAGTCCCAAGCCCTTATGGATTTCATAAATGATTGGACGGAGTGTCAAGCTCCCGAGGAAAAACCGGATAACACATACTAGACTATACACTTTGATGGATCCAAGCAATTAGAGGGATCAGGGGCAGGAGTTGTTCTGACATCCCCCAAGGGTGATAAGTTTTGTTATGTGGTCCGGCTGATGTTCCCCTGCACTAACAATGCGGTTGAATATGAAGCTTTGCTTCATGGTCTTCGGTTAGCCAAGGAGATGAATTTGAGCCGAGTCAGGTGTTTGGGCGACTCAAATCTGGTGGCTCAGCAAGTTTCTGGCACTTGGGATTCCAAGGACCCGCGGATGGCGGCTTACCGTCAGGCGGTTGATATTATTGCAGGGCACTTCAAAGGATATCAAGTAGATCACATTGATCATCGCAGAAATGAGGCGGCTGATGCCATATCATGGTTAGGCTTTCAAAGAAAGCCGGTGCCACCCAGTGTCTTTCTGGACGTCTTACACCATCCGACTATCAAGGTACCTTCAGAAGAAGATTTGATTGTTCCAGACCCGGAGGCAGAATTAGTGGCGGCTCTGCATGCTATCCCAGATTGGACTATTCCCTATTTGGCCTATTTGACCAGGGGCGACTTACCTGAGGATGAAGACCTAGATATAAAGATCACCCGGCGTTCTAAGTCCATGACAATAGTCAGTGGTGAGTTGCATAAATGCAGTGTGACGGGAGTTTTCCAACGTTGTGTTTCACCAGAGGAGGGTCGGCAGATCTTGAATGAAATCCATGCTGGCGATTGTGGACACCATGCCGGCTCGAAATCTTTAGTAGCCAAGGCTTTCCGGCACGGGATTTTCTGGTTAACGGCTCATAAAGATGCAGAGGACCTAGTCCGTAAGTGCGGTGGCTGTCAGAAGTTTGGCCGGCATGCTCATATCCCGGCTCAGGAGTTAAGGATGATACCAATTACTTGGCCGTTTGCGGTTTGGGGGCTTGACATGGTGGGACCTTTCAAGAGATCCAAGGATAAGAAAACACACCTCCTGGTGGCGGTGGACAAGTTTACCAAGTGGGTAGAGGCAGAGCCGGTCAGCAAATGTGACGCGGCTACGGCGGTTTTATTTATCAAAAAGTTGATCTACCGTTTTGGTTACCCACACAGCATCATCACTGATAATGGTACAAATCTGTCCAAAGGGGCTATGAAAAAATTCTGCGACGAAGAGCATATCCAGCTTGATGTTTCAATAGTGGCGCATCCATAATCCAACGGTCAGGCGAAGCGTGCAAATCAGGAAATTCTAAGAGGGATTAAACCGCGGCTTATGGTTCCTTTGCAGCCAACGCCCGGGTATTGGGTAGAAGAATTACCCTCCGTCTTATGGAGCATCGGGACTACCCCTAACAGATCCACGGGTTTGATGCCTTTCTTTATGGTGTATGGGGCCGAGGCAGTTTTGCCCAGTGACATCCGGCATGACTCGCCAAGGTGGCGGCTTATGTTGAGGCGGACAATGATACGGCACGTCAAGATGCATTGGATGCTCTAGAAGAGGCGCGAGAGCTAGCAGCAGCCTGGTCGGCAATTTCTCAACAAGACTTGCGTCGCTATCACAGCCGCAGGGTCAAGACCCGGACATTCCAGGAGGGCGACTTAGTGCTCCGGCTGATTCAGGACCATACAAATATGCATAAGCTCTCTCCTCCATGGGAAGGACCTTTTGTAGTCAACAGAAATCGTAACAATGGGTCATATTACCTCATCGATATCCGAGATGACTCAGATACGGCGGGTCAGGAGACCCGCCGGCCGTGGAACATCGCGCATCTCTGGCCTTGTTTCACTTAAGGGTGTAGAGACCCTTCATTGTACACTATCATTGTACATGTCACGGTTATATCAAATAGTATCACTGCCAAAACAAAATCCCGGCTCAGGAAAATGAGTCTCCGCACCAGGCTTTATGCCACAAAAAAATGGCTCGAGATAATGAGTCGTGGCGAGGGCGGCTTCTTACCTTTGGGTACAACTTCTAATGCCTATCCGCCGGCGTTGGACGCCGTACTGTTGAAGGGGGCTTCTGATCGACGGGTATCGCTTCTAACACCCTATCGGCCGGCTTTATGCCAAATTTCCGACTAGCACGTTTAGCCGCGGTTGTGAGGGTTTTTTACCGACGGGTAGCTAACACCTCATAACCGGCGAGGGCGGCTTCTTACCTTCGGGTACAGCTTCTAATGCCTATCCGCCAGCGTTTACGCTGTATTATTACCTTCGGGTACACATAAATCTGGCTAAAGGAAAATTAGCCGTGGTGAGGGCGGCTTCTTACCTTCGGGTACAGCTTCTAACGCCTATCCGCCAGCGTTTACGCTGTATTATTACCTTTGGGTACACAAAAATCCGGCTAAAGGAAAATTAGCCACGGCAAGGGCGGCTTCTTACCTTCGGGTACAGCTTCTAACGCCTATCCACCAGCATTTACACTGTATTATTACCTTCGGGTACACAAAAATCCGGCTAAAGGAAAATTAGCCGCGGCGAGGGGGGCTTTTTCCCTTCGGGTACAGCTTCTAACGCCTATCCGCCAGCGTTTATGCTATATTATTACCTTCGGGTACGAGTTGTAATGCTTTTTAACTGGCTTTATGCTCAAAAACTCTGGTTGACATGATTAGCCGCGGACGGAAATCATGAAGTCCTTTAGGCCGATTCTCGACCCAAGAAGAAGAGACAACCGACGGAAATTATTAACTGGAATGCATACAAGGAAGATGGCACTTGGAAAGCTGGATTTTTTCTCATTTAAAAATATCAGCATAGCAGATATCACAGGGTATATATTACAAATGCTCTATGTAGAGCACCAAAAGTGTTGATCAAAGTTTTTTAAAGTCCCCTACGACGGGTCAAGGGGAGCCAGCTATTACAAAGTGGGGTTAATCAACTGGCCGGCGGCTCATCCTGCTCCGGCTCTTCGGGTGCCTGGATCTGAAGGTTGTCCAAGTTCCAGTTGCAGTCAGCTAGAGCTGCAAAAGACCCTTCTTCAAGGAAGGGAGACGGGTCGAGATCAGAAGCGAAGAGGTCCTTACTGCGGGTAGGCATCAAGTACTTCCATTCGTAGAGTGGGCCACGAATTCTCTTCTGGTCCGCATCATAAGCCGCCTGGTAAGTGTCCAGGTCAGCCTCTTCTGCTAAGACGGAAGCCAGAAACCTGGAATCCTTGACGCATTGGATGTAGTCAGCTTCTGTAAACTCAGAGTCGTCATCCTTCTTGGAGGGGAAGCCTTCCATCATATCAGCCGGAGTAAGCTCCGGAGCGAAGGCCAGAGCCCGGCTTATGCCTACGATTGCTCCCTGGCGGGCGGCTGATTTCTTCAATTCAGCAATCTGCTTCGGCATGGTGGAAAAAAGTTCCAAGACCCCTTTGAGAGTTGAAGGGATCTTGTCCTTGTACTGCACAGACTTGATGGTAAACATCGCGCTGCAGTACAGCTGCTCTGCCAGGGTGTAGATAGCCTTCAGAGGCAGTAAGTTGTTGGACGCCAGTTGACGGCTCCTAGGACCTGTAGGAGCCGGAGGTTTTAATGATAAGTCACCAGTTCAGATGTTATCACAGCAGTTAAGGAAAAGTTGTCAAGAGCTCACCGAAGAGGGCAGCTGTCATCTTGGTGATATGACATTTCAAGGATTGCAGCTCGTCAGAGACGATCATCAACCGCTGATCAGCGTCGTCCACCTATTTGATTAGCTTAGCCTTCTCAGACACGGCAGACTCTCTGAAAGTGGCGAACTCCGCCTTAACTTTAACCATCTCTTCGTCAAGAGCCGGCATTTCTCATCGGTGGCGCTCCGGGCAGCCTGTTGATCAGCAAGGTTGGTCCTTAAGCCAGCCAACTGTGACTCGGCTTCACTCAAGGATTCCTGCAAACATTTGAAAGCAGAGAGTAAAATGGACAAGTCTCAACCAGATTGCAAGCAATATGCATGACACTTGGGGGCTAATGTCTATTTTTCAGAAGGTCACTATAAAGAGTCCTGACTCAATTTTGAACAGGTTTGAGCCAGCCCTTGGGGGTTACTATTAGCTCTCTTAAGTTATCTTCTAAAAAGTTCCGACTCAACTTTGAATAGGTTTGAGCCGGCCCTTGGGGGCTACTATTAGATCTCTTAAGTTATCCTCTAAGAAGTCCCGACTCAACTTTGAACAAGTTTGAGCCAGGCCTTGGGGGTTACTATTGGCTCTTTTGATTATTTTAAATAGAATAATTCTATCTACAAAGTAACTGTGCCAAGTACCAGCTCAACATGTCAAGAGATTAAGCCGGTACTTGGGGGCTACGTAAGGATATAAGGAGGAAAAGAATACCTCATACTTCTTCTTCATGAGATTAACCAGTTGGAGCTCTAGGTCCCGGCTGGAGGATAGGCGGGTCATGTAGCCAGCATGAAGCTCTTCAGCTGTCATTTTCTCTAAGGCAGAGGGCTCAAATTCAAGCTTCCAAGAAGTTTCGGCTGTTTCACCCCACTTGGTCAGCACGTGAGCCGGGGGAGAATGCAAACCAGCGCCAGTGATCTCAACTTTTGGGCCAGTCGTGTCCTTAGCCGCCTGGGCAGGGTTCGGCAGCTTAGCAGGATTCATTGGTGGATTATTTGGCACAACATCAGCAGCGGTTGGCTCTACAGAAGCGGCTGGGATATCTTCAGCCAGCCGCGATACATCCGGCTTTGAATGCTCTATTTCTTGAGCTCAGGGCCGCGGGAGGACTTGTTGGTTTTCCGACGCTTGGCTTGAGCACTGTAGATATGAAGATCAGAATCCAAAGGATACTACAGCCGCATAAAGAGTCGGATGTCATAATGGGAAATACTTACAGCGGGTTGATCTTGGGAGGTGGCAGAGCGGTCACCGAAGAGTCGCCAGAAGAGGGTGATTTCTGAGAGACAATTTAAGAAAGATAGGACAGTATCGAGGTCGCAAAGTGAAATTAATTAGAACGGAGATACATACCTCTATGGGGATTTTCTTCGGAGCTGGCGAGTTTGGCAAGCCGGACATAAGTTTAGTAGAACCAGCGCTCCGGGTCTGGCGACGATCAACCTATTGTTGCTTCTTCAAAAGAAAATCGGGAGCCAGATAAGCAAGAGGATGAGAAAGAGGAACTTTTCCAATAACCCTCCACGACTTCCGGGGGACAAAATATTCTGAGCCGGAAGAAATGTATATTACCTCAGGGGCGTTGGTGCGGCTTGTTTCAACATCATCCTGTGAGTAAAACAAGTGTAACTAAAATAAGGTAATAAAATGGCAGAAAGCAGCCAAGGTTTACCTCTGAGTCAGACGATTGTGGCGGGTCAAACCATCCTTCTTATGGGGCGGTCTTCTTGGACTTCTTAGCCAGAACTTTCTTCTTGGGCTTCTTCAAAGGAGGAACATACTCCTTCCAGAAATCAGAATTGGCCTGGAAAGGTTAGACCGGTTAAACAGTAATGCGTCAGAAAGGTATAAGTGACAAGGAGAAAAAGTGGTGAAGAGTCGCCTTACATTTGGAGCTGGATTTTTGGCGTTAAAAGGCACCAGGCCAATGGCGTTGCATGATCTGGATGCTTCATGGACAAGGCTCCGAATGACGGTGGTGATGTCATCCTCCATCAGGGTTGATTGGCTGAAGCATAATGAACTATCATACTTGCCTTCGTATTCACACATGAGCCGGCTTCTATGACTTAAGGGCATAATTCGCCAAGAAATCCAGCAGCGGATCAAATCCAGCCCGGTTAAACCATTGGGCATGAGGGCATTGATCTTCGCGTGAGCCAACTCATACCTTGCACGTTCCGAAGCTAACAGACGGCCCGAAAGTTCTGAAGTTGTCTTGAGCCGGGAGGGTACCCGCGTGAACAAAATCCAATACGTATTCCTCCGTGATGCAAGACCCGACCCAGTTGCATGAGTTGGAGGCGCGAGACATGCTGGCGGCTTAAGGACTATGCAAATTAAAAAGTACGGCGAGTCAAGAGAAAAACAAATATCTACGACGGCTTACAATTTTAAGGGTTCTACAAATAATATGCCATGGTCCATCTGATGAGAGACGGAGGAGCCTGGTGACTCAACAAAGAAAAGAGGAGTGAAAAAACGGCTAAGTCCCAGGAAACAGATTTCGTGAAGTTCAGCTAAAATGACAGATCTACAAAAGCAGGAAAAATGCCTCATTTTTCAGACCTAAGGATGAACGGGAGAGGCGGACGGAACCTAAAATGGCAGGCTGAGTAGGGACCGATCTATGTGTTATTACTCACTGCCTATTACGCAGCGGCGCCGCGAGGTCGGGCGACTATCCGGAGTTCATACGCTGAGCACGGCCAGCGGCAATGGAGTTCGAGTTCTAAGCGACAACGGCAGTGAAGCCTTATAGAAACCCTACCGGAGATGATTATGGGTCTAAGGGAAGAATACTTAGCGGCGACGGCGATAGGAGCGCGAGATGAACTCTGGTTCGCAACAGGTTGATGCAGCGGCTAGTCGACGGCAGGACGGAGACGGCACCGGAGCAGGAGCGGAAGTATCGAAGAGGTAGAAGATGACGGTGCGAGCGGGAGAAAGGAAATGCCACCCACAATAGTCCTATTTAAAAGGAAAATGGGGCAGGCGCGAAAATCCAGGCGACACAAATCGTCTGACCGAGACGGACGCCTCGATTTTCGGGCTAACAATTTAATGGAAGGATTTGGCGGTGCGTCAACGAATCTTTTTTGTAGAGTCCGCGCGATGTCACGGCGGATCATTACCGGGCGACTCACTGAGGAACAGAAGAGAAGGATGAAATGAGCAAGCTCAATTCAACCTGGGGCCTAATGTTGGGGATATAACCCCATAGTGAGATCCGCCCTGGAGGGCTCCGGGTTAAACCGGACGGCTCGTAGCCATCCCACGAGTGAGCCGTCAGGACTGGAGGGCCCAACAAGCGTAGCGGCTCACAAGATGGGCGGTGGGGTGGCCCGGATGAGAAGACCCGGGCGTGTAAAGCCGCCCGGGGACAACTTGGTCAGGATAGGCAAGAGAAGATAGAGGCAGACTCGAACGTGTAATGAGAGTCGGCCACAACTTGTATGACCCATGGTCTTGACCTCGGGATATAAAGGCAAGACCCAGGGCGACTTAGAGATCGGGTTAACAAGAACTAGGTCAAGCTTTAGCTCCCTTGTAATCGATATAACAAGCAATACAAACAGAAGCAGGACGTGGGCTATTACCTCACCTTGAGGGGCCGAACCTGGGTAAACTCGTGTCCTCCGTCCCTATCAACCCCTTTGAGTCCATCACGATAGCTATAGCCTCGAATCCAAGTCCGTTCACCTGGACATCTGCCGAGATAAATCCACAACAGTATATGTCGTGGATTTGTCATGGCAAGATGTCCGGGTTAACGGACTTAGGTGTGAGGCCATCGCAACTTTGTGGCCGCTTGAGAGGGGTTGGTCGGAATCGAGAGACGCAAGTTTACCCAGGTTCCGCCCCTCAGGAAGAGGTAAAAGCCTATGTCCTGCTTTGTGTCTATATTGATGATGAGGGCGATCTCGGTTACAAGGGTATTGTTTTGCTACCTTGTCACGCCCAAGATGCGCGCCTATCCATATTAAGGCACGGGGGCCTCGCAAGGGATAGAGGCGCATCTTGTCGTTCGCAAGTATAGCATCATTACATCATACATTAAAGAAGAGATGAGTATACAAATTGGCTTACACTCGCCACATACTAAATTACAATTCCACACAAGAGTTCAAACATCAAGATGAAGACAGGGTCCGCCTACGAACGAATAAAACGATAAAACAGATGCAAATGATACTATATCGCTATCCCAAAGATCACAACCATGGTCCTCTACTCATTCGGATAAGTCACATACATCATGCCCCTTTCCTCGTCATATTCCCACTGGAGCTGCGTCCGATCATCCTGCACGAACTCATTTGTACTTGTACCTGGAGTGTTGTAGTAATCTGTGAGCCACAAGGACTCAGCAATCATGCTCCCGGGAACCGAGACTATTCAAGCTTAAGGTTGGGATGGGGTATGTGTTTAGTTTGCAGCAACACTAAGCATATATGGTGG
Source organism: Hordeum marinum (assembly GCA_022496015.1). Classification (NCBI taxonomy): domain Eukaryota; kingdom Viridiplantae; phylum Streptophyta; class Magnoliopsida; order Poales; family Poaceae; genus Hordeum; species Hordeum marinum. Next base: position 380,677,076 of record CM039675.1, read on the forward strand.
CTAAGCTTACGTAACATGAAGATAAATATGAGTGGCCTACGATGAACGATCGAATCTAGAATGACATCTATGAGATCCTGAACACTTACTTACGTCAATCATAACCCCACTGTGTTCTCTCTCGGATAATGTTCACGAGCATAGACGATCACGGTTACTCACACAGTTGGTGTATTTTATTAGAGGTTACTTCAAGTTTACTATAACCGGGTGTTAAACAAATATCCAAGTTGCCACATAACCGCGGGCACGGCTTTCCAAAAGATTTGACCCTGCAGGGATGCTCCAACTAGTCCATCACAAATTAACCACACCCCACGGGAATAGCCTCGACCACGGATCTCGTGATCATCCTAGGCAACTCCAAAGGAATTCCAACACCTCGAGATAGCCCGAAGAAAGTCAGAGCCCAGACACAAGACATTCAAAAAAGGTAAAACAAATCCAGCAAGACCACCCGACGTGTCGACGAACCCGATAAGAGTCGCGTATCTCGTTCTCAGGACACAACGGAGAAGCACAAAGTATAGTGTCCTGATAGAAATCTCCCGAGTTGCCCCGAGTTGTCCCCACACACGGCTCTAGTTTGGACCAACACTCATGAGGAGCACTGGCCCGGGGGTTGATTAATTATCCACGAGGTTGCAGAGCCCTATGCAAATTTATTAAGTTATTAAGCAAATGTAGTACCAAAGTTGGGTCTTGCCAGACAAGTTTTAATCTTAACCGAATAAACAAGTGGGTCCCCATAACAACCCCGACCATGTTAGGAGCGCAAAGTATGGAAACATAACGCGCGGTAACAAGAATCTATGGCGGTAACAGCAGAACAAAATACTTAGCAAAAGGCCAAGCCTTCCACCAATACCAAGGTATATATGTGCATTAAATTAAATAATAGATAATATTGTGATATGCCAAATCCATGTTATCACATGGAACAACCTGTACCTTAACTACGAATGCTATAAGAGGGCATGAGCAGCGGTAACTTAGCCAATTAAAGGTTTGCTAGGATATGGAGGGTTAGAGGCTATCATGGCAATTTAGGAGGCTGACATTCAAGTGGTAGGTAGCGCAATTGTAACGATAAGAGCGAGACACTGGCAAGCAAAAATAGTATCGGGATCCGTGTAGGATCATCTTGCGTGTTGGTTCTTCACTGGAACAAGTAGCGGGATCCTCATAGTTGTACCCACCTAGCTCTTCGTACTCAGGTTCAACGTTCGTGTCTACCCCAAAGAAACAGCAAGAATAAACAAACAACCAAGGTGCAATGCACAAGCAAGAATGATGCATGCTTATTTGAAGAGTTTCTAGCATGGCAATCCTAACTAGTCATGTTTCACATGCAAAGGATTCGTTATTAATGAAACTAGACAGAACCTTATGTTAAATTATTTACACATGCATGAACATGGAAATTATGGATGCATCATGCAAAACGATAAAAATGCATACGAAGAACGTAAGAAACGAAGCTACAGTTCTCACGACACGCTCACGACAAGATACGAAGGCAAAACACAAGACAAGAAAGACCTGGGCTATTCCTTGGCATTCCAAGGTAGCCACTGGTTAGTGAATGAAAAACCAACCACAATAGAGCCAAAGATCAAGCAATTCCATGTAGTATAGCTCCCACAACTCACAAAATAATAAAACAAACAATCTGCCATAGAACAGCAACATAGCAACTTGCACAGCCCACGACTTGAGCTACAGGAATCCTACAACCACAAACAAGGCATTGACAGAAACCACATAACATGCTTATCAACTTATCCAACTACACAATCTCGATAGGAGGCACACATAAATAAGCATGAAGCTCACAAGTTGGCATGATGAAACAGAAATCTAGGACTTAGTGAAAATAACAGTTTTCTGGAATCTGAGTTAATCTGATAGCAAGTTGACAGCAGAAACTAATGGTGATAGTGACCACCTCATGTTATGAAAATTAACAGGATGCTAGAAGACAACATATACTTCAAAACACTAGCACTGAGCTTGAGCTAATTCTCAACATATCACAAGATGGCAACCACTCTTCATGGCATAAAAATAACAGCAGATTCTCAGACTTGGAAATAATTAGCATGGTGAAAACAGTAACATTAAGTTGGCCACTTTACAGCAAGTTTCCCACTTATATGGGTGGTTCTCATGTCAAACAACAATACCATGGCATACTATACATAAAACACTAACACTTCCATGTTGGCACATGCCCCAAAGCAAGCATGGATTCATTCATGCAAAAATGACAAAGTAGCATCACAACAGAAAATAGCAGTTTTACAAACTTCCTCAAAATTGAAATCTAATAGCACCAATGGATTCCTTGGATCTTTCTACCCCAAAATCATGTATCATACTCATATATTCACATGAAGCATCATGGCACAACTATACTAGCAAAACAACCATCCACTCTCATAAGTCAAAACTTACTCTAAATGGACAAGATCACAATGGGCCTAACCAGATTTGGAATATTAGCTTTAAATGGAAATGAACTAATATATCCTACCAAACATAGCATAAACCAGAACATAGTGTATGGCAAGTGGGGAAGAACCCACTTGTCACACACACACACTCTACACCACACACTACACAAGCATGCACACACATAGCTACATATGCCTAAGGCATATGAGCACATCCACATACACATCCACATCCATGAACACACTACCTAAGAGGGTGGGTGTTCATCACACACACACATATGCACCATATATGCACAATGCATATAGGCACACACACTAGCCACACATCCACAAGTGCACATGGGCACATACACTCATGAAAACACCTCCTAGGTGTGTCAGGGGTTTATCACACACACATATACATACATATATGCACAAGTGCATATATGCACATATATATATATATGCAATTATATCACACAAACACACACACACTAAGCAAGCATATTTGCACACTCACATATATGCACTACACACCACAACAACACTCCACACACACACTATGCCGAAAAGAAACAAAAACACCCTACAAACTTGGAGGTATGCACATACTCACATATACATGGCAATAGAAAAAGAGACAAAAATTAAACAAAGGAAAAAACAAAACAAAAGGAGGGAGGAGTTCGGGCTCGAACCTAGGACCGGGTGGTCGCTTCCCCGAGCGCATACCACCATGCTACGGCTACGGTTGTTAACAGGAGAGGACATCGACCCCTCTAATACACCACTACGCGCTATCTGATGAAACTGAAGAAACCGACACTACGGCGACAGCAAACGCAGCGTCAACTCTGGCGGCTACAAGGCATCTCCGGCGGCACAGATCACTTGTGGGGAGCACGGGGACCTAGGGGAACCCATTCCCACCTCGGAGAACGGCTGGATGCGGCGGCAAGGGGCGCTCGAGCTTGAGCTGCAGCTTGGCTCGGGGCGCGGCGCAGGCGAACACGACAGCAGCAATTCACGGGCGTACGCAGGGAAGAAGGGCTTCGGGGGAACGGCTGCTCACCGAGGGAGTCTTCGGAGTCGCGGGGGCACGGACGGCGGCGAGACAAAAGGGAAGAAGAGGAATAAGACAGCCCGGCGACAAGCTGCTCTGTTGAGGACGACGACGCCGACGGGGCGGCATTGCGGAGGAGCTAGTACCTCCCTAGCACCAGGAACAGAGCGCTGGCGGCACCAGGAACCACCCCACCATCTCTGATGGCGACGAGGAGGTCACCGGAGGCGGCGACGACGACCCGAAGAAACACGGTGATGCGGCGTTTCTCTGAATCTCTCTCTGACCTTACCTAAAGGGGAGGAAGAAGAGAAGGAAGAAGAGGGAGAAGGGGAGCGGCGGCGGCGCGAGGAGAAGAGGGAACCCTAGTGGAGGGCACGCATGCCGAGGCTTTAAAAGGAGGGGGAAACGGCAACCTCGACATCCGTGAGTGCGAGCGCGCGCTCACTCTCTCTGCTCTCTCTGACGGAGAAGAAACAAAGCAGGTGGCCGCTTGTCACCTGGGTTGGGCCGCGCAGGGAGGAGCCGGCCCAGCTCTTCCTCCCTCTCACATAGAAGTAAAAACACAGCTATTTCCTATTAAATAAAACAGCAAGAAAAGAAAAACTCCTAGAGAAAAAAATAGAAAGGATTTTGATAAGGCAAAAATACTTTCGACTAAAAGGAAATGAGAACTATTTAATAAAATTGACAAGGGGATTTTTGAAACAAGTATTTTAAATAGTTTTTAAACAACAACCCCCTTGTTATTTAAACCTCAAATACATATTAAACTCAAACAACAAAAGAACCACACTCATAATTTTTAAAACATTACAGGCTACCTCTTGAACATTTTTGAACATTTTTAACAGCAACTTAATTTTTATTGAATAAATGCCAATGGAATAAAGAGAGAAGTTTGGGTTGTTTGAAAAGAATAAGAGAGGGGGAAGGAGATGATGCACCACATACGCTCCAACCACAAACAACACAAGAACACACTCAACCACAACAAGCTCACATCACAAGCAAAGACATGGCATGATGGATGATATGATGCATGATGCATGAATGCAAGAACAAGACATGGCATGACAAGGCTCAACTCATATCATTAATCTCATGACAACAAGGTTCATAGAAGATACATGCCATAAAAGGTAGGGACAACACTTGAGCTGTCACAACTCTCCCACACAACAAGAGGATCTTGACCCGAGATCTAGGAATGAAAGAAGTCTGGAAATTCAGAACGGACAAGGTCCTCGCGTTCCCAAGTAGCTTCTTTGTCAGAATGATGAGACCACTTCACCTTGAGGAACTTGATAGACTTGTTGCGAGTCTTACGCTCAGTTTCTTCGAGAATTGCCACTGGATGCTCACGATAAGAGAGGTCTTCTTGGAGATCAATGTCTTGGAGGTCAATGGTACGCTCGGGAGTCTTGAAGCACCTCCGGAGCTGAGAAGTATGGAAGACATCATGCACATTTGCGAAATTTGGAGGAAGCTCTAGTTGATATGCAAGTCCACCTCTCTTGCCAACAACTTTGAAAGGGCCAACAAAGCGAGGAGATAACTTCCCTTTAATTCCAAATGGCTGAGTGCCCTTCATGGGAGAGACTCTGAGATAGACTAGATCACCCACTTGAAAGGAAACATCCCGATGTTTGTTATCGTAATAACTCTTCTGTCGAGACTGAGCTGCTTTAAGGTTGTCATGAATGACACGGCACATCTCTTCTGCTTCAGTGATCATGTCATTGCCCAATATCTAATGGTCACCGGTTTCAGACCAGTTAAGCGGGGTACGACACTTCCTGCAATGGAGAATCTCGAAAGGGGTCTTGCCTAAGCTAGCTTGAAAGCTATTGTTGTATGAGAATTCAGCATATGGAAGGCAGTCTTCCCGTTTCATGCCGAACGAAATCACACGGGCTCTGAGCATATTTTCAAGGATCTGATTGACTCTCTCAACTTGACCACTTGTCTGCGGATGGAACGAAGTGCTGAAACGGATCTTGGTACCCATAGCAGTCTGGAAGGACTCCCAAAACATGGAAGTAAAGAGGCTTCCATGGTCAGATGATATGAGCTGAGGAATACCATGCAAAGATACTACCCTTGATGTATACAACTCTGCAAGCTGAGCTGCAACTACAGGAAACATGTACTTTGCCGTCCGCCATCCCGGACGGCAAAGGCTTTTCCGTCCGCCAACGGATGGCAAACCGTCTGGCTGAATAATCCACGTTAAAGACCGCTTTGCCGTCCGCTGGCGGACGGCAAAGACCTTAGGCTCTTTGCCGTCTGCCAGCGGACGGCAAAGAGCCTGGACGGCACACGTGGGCACTTAGCTCCGTTAGCGGGCTTAACAGCGTGCTTTGCCGTCCGCTGGCTGATGGCAAAGACCTTAGGTTCTTTGTCGTCTTCCAGCGGACGGCAAAGCACCTTTTTTTATAGCTGGGGCTGTTCTAGGTGGGTTCTTTGTCGTCCGTTGGTAGATGGCAAAGAATCTTAATTCTTTGTCGTCCGCCAGCGGACGGCAAAGAACCCACCTAGGCCAGCCCCAGTTTGCACAGGTAGCTGCCACGTGGCCACTTTGCCATCCGCTCGTGGACGGCAAAGCTCTTTGTCGTCTGCCAGCAGACGGCAAAGTGGCTAAATAGCCCCTGTTTTTTTGTTTTTTCTTAAAATCAATCAATTTGACAGAATATTCATATATATCCAACATATACATATCCAGAACATACATATCATTCAACAAGTTCCAATAAGCATACCAAATAAGTTGAAACAAGCATATATATACCCATAATTAAGTTCCAACATACAAGTCCAACATATATACAAGTTTCCAACAACACACAATATGGTTTCCAACAACATATCCATACATATGTATCCAAAACAAGTTTTCCATAAACATAAAGGTAGCAGAAGTAGAAGAGTACAGTCCATCAATGCACTCTTCCTCATCTATAGAAAATCTGCAAAGTAGGAAAGATGTAGCTAGAACAAGAAGAAGACTAGCTAGAAGAAGAAGAAAATGAAGAAAAAAAGAAGAAGAAGAATTTATCTTCTATTTCTTTTTCTCCTCTCCTCTCCTCTCCTCTTCTCCAAGGTGGTAATGCCATTTTGTAGCTAACTAAAAATATCAAGTAATTTTGGAGGAAAAAATGCTAAGTATAGGTCATTTTATAGCTATCCTAGGTAGAATATATCATTTTGGAGGTAAGTAAGGTTATTATGTATTTTTGAGGAAAATAAGCTAAGTATGGGTCATTTTGGAGGTAAACCAAGGTTATTATGCCATTTTTTACCTAAGTGAGCACATTATGTCATAAATGAACTAGCTAAGCTAATTATAGATCAATATTGAGCTATCCTAGGTAGTTATGCAATTTTGTACCTAAGTGAGCTAATTATGTCATAAATGAACTAGCTATAGATCATTATTGAGCTATACTAGCTACTAATGCCATTTTCTAGCTAACTAAGCATATCAAGTCATTTTGGAGGAAAAAATGCTAAGTATAGGTCATTTTATAGCTATCCTAGGTGAATATACCATTTTCTAGCTAACTAAGCATATCAAGTCATTTTTGATGAAAATAAGCTAAGTATAGGTCATTTTATAGATATCCTAGGTGAATATACCATTTTCTAGCTAACTAAGCATATCAAGTCATTTTTGGTGAAAATAAGCTAAGTATAGGTCATTTTATAGCTATCCTAGGTAGAATATATCATTTTGGAGGTAAGTAAGGTTATTATGTATTTTTGGTGAAAATAAGCTAAGTATAGGTCATTTTGGAGGTAAACCAAGGTTATTATGCCATATTTACCTAAGTGAGCATATTATGTCATAAATGAACTAACTAAGCTAATTATAGATCATTATTGAGCTATCCTAGGTAGTTATGCCATTTTGTACCTAAGTGAGTTAATTATGTCATAAATGAACTAGCTATAGATCATTATTGAGCTATAGTAGCTACTAATGACATTGTCTAGCTAACTAAGCATATCAAGTTATTTTGGAGGAAAAAATGCTAAGTATAGGTCATTTTATAGCTATCCTAGGTAGAATATACCATTTTCTAGCTAACTAAGCATATCAAGTCATTTTTGATGAAAATAAGCTAAGTACAGGTCATTTTGGAGCTAAGTAGTTCATTTTTTAAGCTAAGTATGCATTTGTTAATGAAAACACTTGGGAAAACTTACCATCAACATGGAGGTGAAGGACCGGTAGGGTTTGGGCCAGGGTGAGACGTAGAAGGACCGATCGGGGTTGCGGCAGACGCAGAAGGATCGGTCGATGCTGGTCGGGAGGCACGCTGCACCAAAGATCATTTGCAATGTCTCCTTAGCATGATGCAACTCAAATGTGAATACTAGTCACTAATGACCATTTAAATGAAACTCACCGTGGGTTCTATAGAAATATGGGGCATCGACGGAGGGGTCTGGCCATTGTTCTGGCACACGGTCTGCACATTTTGTTTTCACGAGTCATTCATATTAGTTAGTGATGAAACGAACATTACGTGCATGATTTGGCTAATATTCAAGAGAAACTTACCACGAGGAGCTCGTATAGGGCCCGGTGAGACGTGTCGTTCCGGTTCCTCTCCTCCTCCAACAGCCTATTCGTCCTCTCCTCCATCTCCCTCTCCCTCTACGCCGCCTGCCTATTTTCCTCCGCCAGAAGCTCCTAGGTCCTAGCCTCAATGGCGAGCTCCATTGGCCGTGGACGAGGCCTTATCTCAGGATCAGAGCTTGTCTGGCGCTTCTTGATCTCTGGGAGAGTTCTAGGACAACGTATCAGTCCATCCCCAATGGCTATCGAGCCATGGGACCTCCCACCACCAGATATCATCACGAGCTCTGGATCAAAACGACTCTAGCTCGGATTGAAGTCCTACCCTTTCCTCGCCTTCCCCTCATCTCTGTACTTCACGAGCTTGTTGTGGGAGGAGATGTTGCTGAAGCTCTCTGGATGATCAAGGTCAACCTCAGAGAATGCCTTGGCCTTCTTGCACGAGGCAGTATGGGCCATGGCATAGAGGTCGAACAGAGGTGGCACCTCCTTCTTGTTTTCTCGCGCCTGAAAGAGGTGAACAAAATATTAGTTAAGGGCTCAAGCTAGCATGAAGAATGAAATTGCATGAATCATGAAGCAAACCACATACCCAGTTATCCCCGTACTCAAACAGGTTGGAGCTCCCTTGATGGTGTGGCACACCTCTCATTTGGGCACGCTTCTCCTTGGCCTTGTTGAGTTCGGCTAGCCATTCGGGAGAGCAAACTCATCCACCAATGCCTCCCAACAGTCCATCCTATCCGCACACCATCTCGGGGGCACCTAAGTTAGACAAGAGAAATTTCAGCGCTATGCCTACGAATCAAATCAAAGAAACTAAGTACAAGACCTTAAGAATAGATAATTACCTTCATAAACTTCTCCTTACTGAGATAATTTTTGCGGCACTTCTTCTTGGCCCTCTTAATGTTAGTCGAGGCGTAGTAGTCTCGAATAGCCTGCACCCGAGCCTCATGTCGTAAGTTCTGAAGTAGGCACTTGCACTCGGCTTCGAGAACAACAACCGCTCTCGCCTCGTCTTCCTCAAGACACCTATAGAAGGTCTACAATCAAACAAGACAACACATTAGACACTGATTAGTACAATCAGTAGGTGTTGTTGATTTTTAATTCTGTAAAGGAGAAATTACCCAAAAGCGACGGATCACAATGTCAGCCACCGTCTCGCACAAGACACCATCGACCATCTCCTCCGGCGGGGCCGGAGCAGCCTTGTACAGCTCCCAGGTCAGTGCTACCTGTGAAGACTCACCCCCACCGGGCAACTGGACCTTCCCCGGGAAGTGGTGCCGGAGAAGCACACCAAGGACCTGGTTGGGCCTGCGGACACCACCACACTCATATTTCCAACCCCTACAGTAGGACAAGGCCAACACATTAGATATTAATTTGAAGAAACATGAAGGCAAAAGGTTAAAAAAGAGTAAATGCACTTACTTCTCCGCATTAGGCGCAATCAACCACCTCTGCTCGCGGGTCGTCGGCACGGGAGGCAGCTTTGTACAACCACGCTGGTAGACCGTCTTGCCCTCCTCAACCAGCTCGCTCTTGCTATAGGTGTCATCAGAAAAGTAATTATCCTCGCCACCATCAGCATGGCCACTAGCCTCCGGAGTCACGTCGGACGAAGACTCTGGGACCCGAGTCTCCCGGGACGAAGACTCTGGGACCCGAGTCTCCTGGGACGAAGGCTCGGTCACCCAAGGCTCGTCGACCCGACGCTCGTGAACCGGAGTCCGAGACGGGTCCAAGTCAGACGGGTCCACCCGAGATGGAGCACTCCTGTGGTCGGGAGAACCAGCTGGCGGTGGCGGCGAGGAAGGCGCAGCAACCTTCCTACCTCTAGCACCTCTCTTCATCTTCCCCCGACCTCTCCCGGTCGAAGAAGAAGCGCCCGTCGGTGTCTGCATGTTGTGTACCAGTGCTCTCCAGAGTTGCTGGGGTGGAATAATAGCACCCCTCCCAGCACGCGCCGAGGAAGGAGGCTCAGAGCGCTCTCGACCCCCGCCCACCATCTGTCAACACCTGCAACGACAAAGAGTGAACTAAATTAGTTCAACATGAAAAAATTGAATACCTAATAACATTAACTAATTAATAATATATATGTACATAATAATAATTGAGTACCTCACATTACTAATATTAATCTTCATCGTCTATATATGCTTCGGGATCAATAAATGCATAATCATCATCACTATCAGTAATGACGTGCTCATCAGCATCATTAATAAATGCATCAACATGTGGAAGGCCTCTATGTAATCGGTCAAGCATTGTCAGGTCATCCGCAACAGTAACCTCTTCTTCTTCCGTATCTTCTTGTTCCTGCTCAGGGGTGAAGTCGGGTTCACTGTCGCCGTCGACCTCAATGTTCTGGGGTGAAGTAGAGCGGTTCTTGAAGCGTTTTTGGAAACACATGTTTCTTGGAAGAATTCTCCTTAATAGGTATCTGGGTTAATGTGAGGTTCATAATCATCTTCATTGAGGGGACGTGGTCTAAAATGTGGCGGCACATCATAAACGACATCCCAACCTTTCAAATTTGGATCCGTTTGGCAGGCCCATGGTAGATAGAAAACTTGGGTCACCTGTTGAGCCGTAATATAGACATCGGGAACATCCAAATGGGTGCTTTGTTTGATTTCGACTAGCCCTATATGTTCATGAGTCCTTCTAGTCTCCTTCGGCTGGAACCAATAACATTTGAAGAGTACGACGTTTGGTGGGTTTTCACCAAAGAATGTAAGTTCATAAATTGCTTCGACTCTTCCATAATACTCGACCCCTCCTTCGCCGACAGCGGAGACACAACAATTTGTAGTCTTTAGGTCGGCCATAGATAGCTCTTTGCCAAAAGTACGAAAGCGATACCCATTGATGTCGTATTTGTCAAATGAATGGACCTTAAAGTCAAAACCATTAGCGACTTGTCTCAATTCGGAGTCCATAGACTCTGCATTAGCCTACAAGTTCAATACCGAAGGATTGTTGCATTAGCCGCAAACTAGGCAAAGAAATGAAATCGTCTAATTAATGGAAATTACCGTTTGCTTGAACCAAGAGATGAAACCGGGATAGGCGCCTCCATGCTTTGCCAGAAGCTCATACTCTTCGATGGAATCCTTTTGGATCACCGCTCCAGCTGAGAATTTGGCGACGTATCGACTGTATCACATATATATCCAGGAATAAGAGCATTTCGAAGGAATTAGAAGTTGCGAAACACTGTACCGAGAACTTACTCGATGTACGGCCGCACTTTTGTTAGGTTATTGAGGATATACAACGAAATTGTCCGCCATTCTTTGACATCCAACCCTATTGATTTCGAAGCACCGGCTGGTGCGAGCTTCCCTTTGAATAGGCTGAGGTTGGATCGACCTTTTTCACGGTCGCCATCATTGTACCGAGGCTTCGGATTATGCAAATGACGATTCCGGGCTGTGTAGTGTGCTGTCACGAAGTTTGCCGCCTCCTCAGTAATGAATGCCTCGGCCATCGATGCTTCAACTCTACATTTGTTTTTACATTTTGCTCGAAGCGTCTTCTGCATCCTCTTAGTTGAGAAGCACCAACGATTTTGCACGGGCCCCCCAATCTTGCCTCGGTCGGGAGATGCAAAATCAAATGCTGCATTGGATTAAAGAAGCCCGGTGGAAATATCTTTTCTAACTTGTAGATCAACTCCGGCGCCAACTCTTCCAGTTCGTCTAGCACGTCAGGCGATAGTTCTTTCGCACAAAGAGCACGGAAGAAATAGCTCAGCTCTGCCAGTACTAGCCATTCATCCTCAGGGATAAAGCCACGCAACATCACCGGCATTACCCACTAGAGCCATATGTGCCAATCATGAATCTTGAGAACAAATATTTTCAATTTTTCAAGACTCCCTCCCCTCTTTAGCTTCGCTGCATACCCATCGGGGAACATCAACTGCATTTTCACCCACAAGATCATTTCCCTCATAGCTGGCCTTCCAAGATTGAACCATGCCTTTGGCTTCCTCCAGTTCTTCTTTCCTTTCGGTTGTCGAATGTTTTGTAACGGTCTATCACATAGAGCCTCCTAGTCGACTCTAGCCTTAGGATTATCCTTCGACTTCCCCTCTATGCCGAACAATGTACCAAAAAGGGCCTCCGCGACATTCTTTTCAGTGTGCATCACGTCGATGTTGTGTGGGCAAAGGAGGTCTTTGAAGTAAGGTAGATCCCACAAACATATCTTGTGAGTCCAGGCGTGTTCTGTATTATACCCTTTGAAATACCCTGGACGATTTGGATCCGGCTCGAGAGCGTTTATCTGATCTAGGATCTGTTGGCCTGTCAACGTAGGTGGTGCAATGTTTTTGACAACTCTACCTTTGATGAAATTCTTCTTGTCTTTTCTGAACTTATGGTCAGGATCCAGGAACTGTCTATGCATGTCGAAGCAAGAAAACTTGCAACCCGCCTCCAGCCAACGGAACTGAAGAGCTGCCTTGCATGTGGGGCACGGAAACCTTCCATGCACACACCAGCCAACGAATAGCGCATACGCCGGCAAGTCATCCGAGTACATGTACCACACATGCATTTTGAAGTTCTTTTTTGTAGCGGCGTCGTATGTCTTGATCCCATTATCCCAGGCTTCTTGCAATTCATCCTTAAGCGGTTGCATGTACACATTCATATTCTTCCCCGGATATTTGGGCCCTGGAATTATCAGGGTCAGGAAAATGTTCTATCTTTTCATAATCTCTCCGGGGGGAGATTGAGTGGAATGACAAATACAGGCCAACAACTGTATTGTGCTGCCGTCATACCATACACATTGAACCCATCCGTGTTGATGGCAACTCGAGGACGCCTTGGTTCTGCCGCTTTATCCTTATGTAATGCATCGAAGTGCTTCCGCGCAAAAGCGTCCGAAGTGTGTCCCAACATCGGATTCCCATCTGCATCCAGTTCTGTTCTTTTGCCCAATTTATGCCACGTCATCTGTATAGCCGTCTCTTCGACCATGAAAAGTCGTTGAAGTCTTGGTATGATTGGCAGATACCGAAGAACATTAATGGGGATTTTGGTCTGACTCTTCTGCCCCATACCGTTGTCTACCAGAACATACACGGAAGCATTGCAAATGGGGCAATAGTTCAAGCCTGCATACTGAAGCCTAAATAAGGCACATCCATTCTCACACGCATCTATCTTCTCATGGGGAATCTTAAGCGCACGCAGGATTTTGTCCGACTGGTACAGGTTTGGTGGCAATACATGGCCTTTGGGTAGAAAGCGTCCAAATATCGTCATAATCGCGTCGTAACATTCTCTGCCCAGGTTGAACTAAGCCTTTAGAGCCATTACTTGGGCGATGGCATCCAGCTGACAAAGCTCAGTGTGCTCGTGGAGAGGACGTTTTGAAGACTCCAACATTTCATAAAAGGCCTTTGCAGATTCCTCCATCTCATCGTCCGAATCCCGAGCATCATCAAAGTCTTGCACCATGTCTTCGATCCCGGTACCATCCTCGTCGGTGCAATGATGAAGCACCTCAGCTCTGGCACGTTGGGCAGACTCACCATGAAATGTCCAGACCGTATAATTAGGCGTAAAACCCCACTTCTGTAGGTGTTTGATCATTTCAAACTCTGACTTCTTCTTATAGTTGTCGCAATCAACACAAGGGCACCAAGTTGTTTTCTATCCATTTGCAAATGCGACTCTCACAAACTCCTTGGTTTTTGTTAACCATTCACAGGTCATGTCTTTCTGACTAGTGTGACCGGTGCACATCCACCCACGATCACTCATCCTGCCTAGCTACTGGACACACACAAAATATATACATAATTCAGCAAACCATATTCATCAGTTAATAGAGTTTGTCAGTTTCATTACGTCGATGCAACCTAGACGCTAGTAGGTAAAGATAGGTCCTAATCCCACCCGAGTATGTGTAGATTGGGTTCATTTTCCCATGCTCTGCTTTGGATCTGATGCAAAATTTTGGCAGCACCTCCCCGCTGTTCTCCTGATACACGTCTTGGCAATAAGCAGAGAGGATGTGTACCCGGAGAACAACAAGGAGGCACTGACGAAATTCTGCATCGGATCCGGAGCATAGCATATGGGAAAACGAACCCAATATACACATATTCGGGCTGCCATGGATAATGTTGGACAATTCGAAAGAATCACAGTTATAAATATGCAAATGTATGCATATTTATAGATGTAACCCTTTTGAACGGGAGACGCATAGTGTTCACGCATACTGATGATTCAATCTACCTACAGCTAGCAAGTTTCATCGGCACGAATACCGGAACAAAGCAAATGAAGGGGGAGGAGGAGATGTCATTTGTGCTCACCCACAAACGCAGGGGCGGAGCTCGTCGAACGCACGGGGAGGTCGTCGAACACCAAACCCTCGCAGCGACGAAACAACTGCACATTTAAATCCACCCGATAAACACAAATATTTATATGATGTTTTTCATAACAAAATCGTAAATTATATGACCTAACTCATAATTCACACATATATGACCCCGTCGGCCTCTGGAAGGCCGAAGAGCACCCTTTCGGTCAACAGGAGGCCGAAGAGGTGTTGGGGGTCGGGGGTGTCATGTCGGGGTGTCGTGTCGGTGTACATCGGTATAATGTGTGTGTGACTTTCGGTTCGTCGAGGCTTTCCTTAAGTAACTCTCATATCTCATGGTGTGTTGGTGCGCTCTCTCTCACACTAATATGGAGTTGTATATATGTTGGTGGGCACTCTCTCACGGTAATAGTTCGACCGCCGGTGATGGACGCCTCACCTTTTCTCTTCTTGCGCAATATATCGACGAGTATATCACAAAGAAGAGAAGAATGATGAGGCGTCCCCCATGACAACAGTCGGGATTCCTCCATCAAGAACACACATGAAAGTTATTTAAGGAAAGCCTCGACGGACCGAAAGTCACACACCCATTATATCGATGTACATCGGCCCACGATCACTCATCTTGCCTAGCTACTGGACACACACAAAAGACTGATGATTGAAGACACCTATAGCTGGCAAGTTTGCTCGGCACGAAGACCGGAACAGAGGAAATGATGTTTTGTATAACAAAATCAAAAAATATATGACCTAACTCATAATTCACAAATATATGACCCGTGTTGTGTCGGGGTCGGGGTGTCTGGGGTGTCATATTGGGGTTGGGGTGCCGGGGTATCGGGGTCGGGGTGCTGTGTCGGGGTGTCGGGGTCGGTGTGCCATGTCGGGGTGTCGTGTCGGGGTGTCGGGGGTGTCGTGTCTGGGTGTCGTGGTGTATGCTTTGTCATGTCGGGGTCGGGGTGTTGGGGTGTCGTGTCGGGGTCGGGGTGTCGGGGTGTTGGGGGTGTCGTATCTGGGTCGGGGGTCGGGGGTCTTCTTCTTCTTCTTCTTCTTCTAGCCTCGACCCCTCGACCCTCGACCCTTGACCCCTCGATCCTCGACCCCTCGATGACCCTCGACCCCTCGATCCCCGACCCCTTGACGACCCTCGACCCTTCGATCCTCGACCCCTCGACGACCCTCGACCCCTCGATCCTCGACCCCTCGACGACCCTCGACCCCTCGATCCTCCTCCTCCTCCTCTTCTTATTTTTCTTCTTCTTTTCTTCTCCTCCCCCTTTTCTTCTTCTTATTCTTCTTCTTCTTCTCCTCCTCCTCCTCTTCTTCTTCTCCTTATTGTTTTCTTCTCCTCCCCATTTTCTTCTTCTCCTCCTCCTCCTCTTCTTCATCTTATTCTTCTTATTCTTCTTCTTTTCTTCTCCTAATAATTTTTTTTCAAGAACTAACCTAACTAACGTAGAAACTAACCTACCTAACCTAGAACTAACCTAACAAACCTTGAACTAATCTAACTAACCTAACTAATAGTAGTAACTAACCTAACTAACAGCAAAAAAAAGAAAAAAAACAGGGGCCAGGAGAGCTCACCAGAGTGGGGCGGCGGGGCACCGGGGCGGCGAGGGCGTCGGGCGGCTGGGCGGCGGGGGCGGCAGGCCGTTGGGCCGCGGGGCGGCTGGTGGTCGGGGGGGCGTCGGGTGGCGGCACGCGGCGGGAGGCGGGCCGGGGCCGCGTGGGGTAGGGGCGATCGACGGGGTAGGCTCCGGGGGGCGGGGGGCAGTGCAGGGCGGCCGGCGACGGGGCAGGCGCCGGGGGCGGTGCGGGATGGCGGAGGGGGGCGGCGCGGGGCGGCGGAGGGGGAGGGGCGGGGGAGCGGAGGGCAGCAGCGGCAGGGAGAGAGAGAGAGGGAGAGAGAGAAGAGAGAGAGAGGAGGGGGGTTAACGGCCTATTATAGGAGTTATTCTCTTTGCCATCTGCCAGCAGACGGCAAAGTTTCTTTGTCGTCCGCTAGAAGACGGCAAAGAGGTGGGGTGGGCCCTTGCAGTTAGCCCACCCACGCCGTGACGTTTGTGGGTCCTCCTCACTTCTTTGTCGTTCGCTAGTAGACGGCGAAGAATTCTTTGCCGTCCGCCAGCAGACGGCAAAAAAGTGAGGAGGTTGACCTAGCCACTGCCGTGCCAGGTGGGGCCCACTCTGGTCTTTGTCGTCCGCTGGGTGACGGCAAAGAATTCTTTGCCATCCGCCAGCGGACGGCAAAGAGGGTCTTTGCCATCAGCTGGTTCTGTGTCGTCTGCTTTGGGAAGATAGACGGCAAACAGACTCTTTGTCGTCTGCTAGCACACGACAAAGCACTGGCAGACGGCAAAATGTTTGATTCCAGTAGTGTGCCGAGATAGATTCTTTGACTGGCAGGAAATGAGAAACTTTTGTCAGCTTGTCGATAACCACAAAGATGGCATCATTGCCTCTCTTGGACTTGGGAAACCCAGTGACGAAATCCATCTCCACATGATTGAATTTCCACTCTGGGATAGGCAAAGGCTGAAGAAGACCTGCTGGATGTTGACGCTCCACCCTCACTCTGCGACAAACATCACACTCGTTCACGAACAGAGAAATTTCACGTTTCATGCGAGTCCACCACAAGGTTTGCTTGAGATCCTGATACATCTTGGAATTGCCTGGATGAATGGATAGAAGAGAATTGTGTGCTTCATCCATGATAACCTTTCTGAGATCACCTTTTGCAACCACCAGACGGTCCTCAAAGAACAAGGTGTCTTTGTCATCAACGCGAAAGCACTTATACTTCGGAATGCCCTTGGCCACACCTTTCTTCACTTTCTTCACCATAGCGTCAAGAAGCTGCGCTTGGTGAACCTGATCTTCCAGAGTCGGAGAAACTTGAAGATTGGCAAGAAATCCTAGTGGAATCATTTTAAGGTTGAGTTTGCGGAAGGCTTCACAAAGCTCGGGTTGAAGAGGCTTCAGGATGAGACTGTTGCAGTACGCCTTACGGCTGAGTGCATCTACAATGACATTTGCTTTCCCAGGAGTATACTCAATGCTTGGATTGAAGTCCTCAAGCATTTCCACCCAACAAGACTGCCGAAGATTAAGATTGGGTTGAGTGAAAATTTACTTCAAGCTCTTGTGATCGGTGTACACCTCAACTAGTCTACCCAACAACAAATGCCTCCAAGTCATTAGAGCATGCACAACTGGCGCCAACTCGAGATCATGAGTGGGGTAGTTCTTCTTGGCAGGCTTCAACTGACACAAGGTATAAGCAACAATCTTCTTATCTTGCAGGAGAACACCACCAAGACCTTGAAGAGAAGCATCACAGAATACTTGGAAAGGCTTTGACTGCTCAGGAGGAACAAGAACTGGAGCTGAAGTCAGTCGCTGCTTGAGCGTATTGAACGCCACATCACACTCAGGAGACCAAACATACTTGACACTCTTCTGAAGGAGATTGGACAGAGGCTTAGCAATTTGAGAGAAGTTCTCCACGAATCTTCTGCAAAAACTAGCAAGCCCAAGGAAACTCTGAAGTTGCTTCACATGCTAAGGAGGTTCCCACTTCAAGATTGCCTCAACTTTCTCAGGGTGCATTTTAATTCCCTCGGCAGAGATCACATGCCCAAGGTACACCACTTCATTGAGCCAAAACTCACACTTGAAAAACTTGGCATAGAGTCAATGCTCTCTTAACTTGTCAAGCACAAGGCGAAGATGCTCTGCATGCTCTTCTTCTATCTCCGAGAACACAAGGATATCATCCAAATAGACCAAGACGAACTCATTGGAGATAAAATGAAGTTCATCATTCTTGAGAAGGTTGGAGGAGCATTAGCAAGACCAAATGACATGATGGTGTACTCATAAGAGCCAAAACTCGTCCTGAAAGCGGTCTTAGGAATGTCTTCTTCGCGAATGCGAATCTGATGACAACCCATGCGAAGATCAAGCTTCGAGAAAACCTTGGCACCTTTTAGTTGTTCAAACAACTCATTGATGTTGGGGAGTGGGTACTTGTTTCTGATTGTCTTCTTGTTCAATGGATGGTAGTCGACACAAAGACAGTCAGTGCCATCCTTCTTCTTGACAAACAAAACACCACAACCCCATGGAGAAGAACTTGGTCTGATCAAACCCAGACGTTCTTGCTCATCTAGCTACTTCTTCAACTCTTTCAACTCTTCGGGGCCAAGTTTATACGGGCGCTTGCAAACCGGTTCAGTTCCGGGCTCGAGATCAATCACGAACTCGACTGGCCGGTGCGGAGGCATTCTTGTCAATTCTTGTAGAAAGACATATTCATACTCACAAACCACCAGAATTTGAGAAATCGCCGAGATTTCACCCTTCTCATTAAGAGCAAAGAGACGGATTGTGTCATCGCGAGCCACGAAAATAATCACATCTTTTGAAGGATGAGTCAGCTTGACTTCTTTTGCTTTACAATCAATATAAGCCTTATTCATAGCCAGGAAGTCCATGCCAAGGATGAGATCAATATATGAATTGCCGAGAACAATTGGAGAAGCCAGAAAAGAATAATTGCCCATCTTGATAGAAACATCCGGAACCAAGCAATTGGAATTCATTAACTTCCTAGGAGACACCACTAACACAGGTCTAAGGAGATCTTGACATGCAAACTCATGCATTGCAAAGAATGAACGGGACATGAAACAATGCGATGCACCAGTATCAAACAAAACTTTTGCAGGGATAGAAATAACTAAGAGATTACCCATGAACACTTGAGAAGAATCTTCTGCCTCTGCTGCATTCACCATATTCACCCTTGCTGACTTGGGATTATGCTTCACCATATCATTTCCTGGAGGCCTGACTGGAGGAGGAGGCGGAAGACGCCGCTGGTTGCACTTGCTTGCATAGTGACCCTTCTAGCCACACTTGTGACAAGTCACCTCAGAAAGTGGACGAACATTGCCTGGAGGAGGAACAAGAACAGCCTTGGACGCCTGGGGTCTCTACTGAAATCCTAGGTTGGGTGGGTGGGAAGAACCACGTCTATCGAACTGCTTCTGCTGCTGAGGAGGACGAAACGGAGGAGGATTTGGCACCCAATATTTCTGCTACTTAGGAACCATCTGAGAGCTGGAAGAAGACGAATATGAATCCCAACGCTTCCTTGAGTTCTCCAACTTGAGCTGAGTTGCCTCGACCTTCAAAGCCATGTTGTAGAACTGATCAAACTCACGAGGCTCTTGAAGAACTAGGCCTGGCAGAAGCTCATCCTTGAGACCACCTCTAAACTGATAGATCATCGCCTTGTCATCTGGAACATCTTGCTTAGCATAGCGGGCTAGATTCTGGAAATCGATGTTGTACTGATAGATAGACTTGCTTCTCTGATTCAGGTGCCTGAACTTCTCACGCATCTCTTCGACAAAGCTTGTCGGAATGTAATGGGCCCTGAAGTCATGACGGAAATCGTCCCAAGTAACAACACGATTGCCCCTGGAATCCTTGTACTGCTGCCACCAATCCGCTGCCTGACCCTTGAGCTGGAACGATGCAAATCTGACAAAGTCCTCTGGCCTGACATTGCTGCACTCAAAATGCTTACCCATATCATGGAGCCAATCATCAGCATCAAAAGGCTGCTCACAACAGGTGAAAGACTTGGGCTGGTTGGCAAGGAACTGATTGAGCGTCGCAAACTAAGGTTGATTCTGAAAATTCCCTTGAAAGCCGTGCTGACCCT
The DNA here is from genome assembly GCA_022496015.1 of Hordeum marinum. NCBI lineage: Eukaryota > Viridiplantae > Streptophyta > Magnoliopsida > Poales > Poaceae > Hordeum > Hordeum marinum. Next base: position 380,697,280 of record CM039675.1, read on the forward strand.
GATCTCTTTCTTGCAACAGCTTGAGCAACATCTGAGTGTTTGCAATGGTTGCTGCCATCACAGCTTGCCAAGCTTCTGGAGGAGGAGGTGGCGGCGGGGGTGTAGGTGGTGGAACATCAGCCTGCTCCTCACCACGACCCGGGTTGTTGCGAGTTGGTGGAGCCATCCTAAAGATGGACAAACACATTAGCACCTCATTGATAAGATGAATTCAATAGCTGAATCAAATGCTTGAAAGAAATTGAACAAATAACATCACAGCCTTCCTACTGAAATATTAGTAAGAATGCTTTCTTCAGTTCCGCGATAACATCATCAGATATTAGAACCCACTTGCAATATCACAAAAGTATTGAGCTAACTTCTCGGAACAAATGTACATGCCCACATACATCTTAAGAAGATGATCCTAGATAATTACAAGATTTCCCACCTAAGAACTTCCAAAAACTTTCTGGGTATGCAATCCGGTGTGGGGGATACAAGGAGGAAATATCTCACACAACTAGCAATCCTACACCCCAACTGTATCCATCCTTCAACACATAACCAGAGGCTTTCGCAAATTCTCCTAACTCGGATCCTCGAACTCACAATGATACTAAACCATGGTGGTACCCCGGACGCCTCCCCAGTACTGGGTGACTCCGACCTTATCTCACCACGACAAGTATTGAAGTAATTCCGAACACTCTCCGTCCTGAGATATCAAGGAAGCTGAATGATAACGATGTGGCAACATTCCCTTGAGCTCCACTCCCTAGAAGAAATCAAATCAGACAGGAGGCACCAAGACAGAACCCTGCCACATCGGTATCATATAGACTCCAAAATACCCGCGTGATCCTAAAAAAATTTGAGCGAGAAGACGAGAAGAATCAAAATTCCTAAGTCGAATACATCACCAGAGCATAGAAGAGGAGTAAAAAGAATCCTACTCTCTGATATAACTAGACTCAAAATAGTTTTACTAGACTCGACTCGGACAAGTTCGATCAAGCAAAGGCTCCTATGGTCGTATGGCTTTGAATACCAACTTGTCACGCCCAAGATGCGTGCCTGTCCATATTAAGGCACGGGGGCCTCGCAAGGGATAGAGGCGCATCTTGTCGTTCGCAAGTATAGCATCATTACATCATACATTACAAAAAGAGATGAGTATACAAGTTGGCTTACACTCTCCACATACTAAATTACAATTCCACACAAGAGTTCAAACATCAAGATGAAGGCAGGGTCTGCCTACGGACGAAATCAAACGATAAAACAGATGCAAATGATACTATCTCGCTATCCCAAAGATCACGACCATGGTCCTCTACTCATCTAGATAAGTCACATACATCCTACCCCTTTCCTCGCCATATTTCCACTCGAGCTACGTCCGATCATCCTGCATGAACTCATCTGTACCTGTACCTAGAGTGTTGTAGTAATCTATGAGCCACAAGGACTCAGCAATCATGCGCCCGGGTACCAAGACTATTCAAGGTTAAGGTTGGGATGGGGTATGTGTTTAGTTTGCAGCAGCACTAAGCATATATGGTGGCTAAGCTTACGTAACATGAAGATAAATATGAGTGGCCTACAATGAACGATCGAATCTAGAATGACCTCTATGAGATACTGAACACTTACTTACGTCAATCATAACCCCACCGTGTTCTCTCTCGGACCATGTTCACGAGCAGAGACGATCACGATTACTCACATAGTTGGTGTATTTTATTAGAGTTTACTTCAAGTTTACTATAACCGGGTGTTAAACAAATATCCAAGTTGCCACATAACTGTGGGCACGGCTTTCCGAAAGATTTGACCCTACAGGGGTGCTCCAACTAGTCCATCACAAATTAACCACACTCCGCGGGAATAGCCTCGACCACGGATCTCGTGATCATCCTAGGAAACTCCAAAGGAATTCCAACACTTCGAGATAGCCCGAAAAAAGTCAGAGCCCACACGCAAGACACTCGAAAAAGGTAAAACAAATCCAGCAAGACCACCCGACGTGTCGACGAACCCGATAAGAGCCGCATATCTCGTTCTCAGGACACGACGGATAAGCACAGCATACAGTGGCCTGATAGAAATCTCCCGAGTTGCCCCGGGTTGGCCCCGCACATGGCTCTAATTTGGACCAACACTCATGAGGAGCACTGGCCCGGGGGTTGATTAATTATCCACGGGGTTGCAGAGCCCTATGCAAATGTATTAAGTTATTAAGCAAATGTAGTACCAAAGTTGGGTCTTGCCAAACAAGTTTTAATCTTAACCGAATAAATAAGGGTGTCCCCATAACAACCCCGAGCATGTTAGGAGCGCAAAGTATGGAAACATAACACCGGTAACAAGAATCTATGGCGGTAACAGTGGAACAAAACACCTAGAAAAAGGCCAAGCCTTCCACCAATACCAAGATATATATGTGCATTAAATTAAATAACAGATAATATTGTGATATGCCAAATCCATGTTATCACATGGAACAACCTGTACCTACAACTAAGAATGCTATAAGAGGGGATGAGCAGCGGTAACTTAGCCAATCAAAGGTTTGCTAGGATATGGAGGGTTAGAGGCTATCATGGCAATTTAGGAGGCTGACATTCAAGTGGTAGGTAGCGCAATTGTAACTATAAGAGCGAGACACTAGCAAGCGAAAATAGTATCGGGATCCGGGTACGATCATCTTGCCTGTTGGTTCTTTCGTGGAACAAGTAGCGGGATCCTCATAGTTGTACTCGCCTGGCTCTTCGTACTCAGGTTCAACGTTCACGTCTACCCAAAAGAAACATCAAGAATAAACAAACAACCAAGGTGCAATGCACAAGCAAGAATAATGCATGCTTATTTGAAGAGTTTCTAGCATGGCAATCCTAACTAGTCATGTTTCACATGCAAAGGATTGGTTATTAATGAAACTGGACAACCTTATGTTAAGTTATTTAAACATGCATGAACATGGCAATTATGGATACACCATGCAAAAACGATAGAATGCATATGAAGAACGCAAGAAATGTAGCTACGGTTCTCATGATACGCTCACGACAAGATACGAACGCAAAACACAAGACAAGAAATACCTGGGCTATTCCTTGGCATTCCAAGGTAGCCACTGGTTAGTCAATGAAAAACCAACCACAATAGAGCCAAAGATCAAGCAATTCCATGGAGTATAGCTTCCACAACTCACAAAACAATAAAACAAACAATCTGCCACAGAACAGCAACATAGAAAATTGCACAGCCCACAACTTGAGCTACAGGAATCCTACAACCACAAACAAGGCATTTACAGAAACTACATAACATTCTTATCAACTTATCCTACTAGACAATCTGGAAAGGAGGCACACATCAATAAGCATGAAGGTCACAAGTTGGCATGATGAAACAGAAATCTGGGACTTAGTGAAAATAACAGTTTGGCGATAGAGACCACTTCATGGCATGAAAATTAACAGGATGCTAGAAGACAACATATACTTCAAAACACTAGCACTGAGGTTGAGCTAATTCTCAGCATATCACAAGATGGCAACCACTCTTCATGGCTTCATGGCATAAAAATAACAGTAGATTCTCAGACTTAAGAAATAATTAGCATGGTGAAAATAGTAACATTAAGTTGGCCACTTTATAGCAAGTTTCCCACTTATATGGGTGGTTCTCATGTGAAACAACAATACCATGGAATACTAGACATAAAACACTAACACTTTCATGTTGGCACATGCCCCAAAGCAAGCATGGATTAATTCATGCAAAAATGACAAAGTAGCATAACAGCAGAAAATAGCAGTTTTACAAACTTGCTCAAAAGTGAGATCTAATAGCACCAATGGATTCCTTGGATCTTTCTACCCCAAAATCATGTATCATACTCATATAGTCACATGAAGCATCATGGCACAACTATACTAGCAAAACAACCATCCACTCTCATAAGTCAAAACTTACTCTAAATGGACAAGATCACAATGGGTCTAACCAGATTTGGAATCTTAGCTTTAAATTTAAATGAACTAATATATCCTACCAAACATAGCATAAACCAAAACATAGTGTATGGCAAGTGGGGAAGAACCCACTTGTCACACACAGACACTCTACACCACACACTACACAAGCATGCACACACATAGCTACATATGTCTAAGGCATATGAGCACATCCACATCCATGAACACACTACCTAAGAGGGTGGGTGTTCATCACACACACACACATATGCACCATATATGCACAATGCATATAGGCACACACACTAGCCACACATGCACAAGTGCACATGGGCACATACACTCATGAAAACACCTCCTAGGTGTGTGGGGGTTCATCACACACACACATATATGCACAAGTGCATATATGCACATATATATGCAAGTATAACACACACACACACACTAAGCAAGCATATTTGCTCACTCACATATATGCACTACACACCACAACAACACTCCACACACACACACTAGGCAGAAAAGAAAGAAAAACACCCTAAAAACATGGAGGTATGTACATACTCACATATACATGGCAATAGCAAAAGAGAAAAAAATAAAACAAAGGAAAAACAAAACAAAAGGGGGGAGGGGTTCGAGCTCGAACACACGACTACGGTTGTCGCTTCCCCAAGCGCATACCACCATGCTACGGCTACGGTTGTTAACACGAGAGGACATTGACCCCTCTAATACACACCACTACGCGCTATCTGACGAAACTGAAGAAAGCGACACTACGGTGATAGCAAACGCAACGGCAACTCCAGCGGCTATAGGGCATCTCCGGTGGCATAGATCACCTGTGGGGAGCACACGGACCTAGGGGAACCCATCCCCGCCTCGGAGAACGGCTGGATGCGGCGCCAAGGGGCGCTCGAGCTCGAGCTCCTGCTCGGCTCGGGGCGCGGCGGAGGCGAACACGACGGCGGCAATTCACGGGCCTACGCAGGGAAGAAGGGTTGCGGGGGAACAGCTTCTCACCGAGGGGGTCTCCGGAGTCGCGGGGGCGCGGACGGCGGCGAGACGAAGGGGAAGAAAAGGAAGAAGACATCCCGGCGACAAGCTCCTCTGCTGCGGACGACGGCTCCGACGGGGCGGCGCTGCGGATGAGCTAGGACCTCCCTAGCACCAGGAACGGAGCACCGGCAGCACCAGGAACCACCCCACCATCTTCGATGGCTACGAGCAAGTCATCGGAGGCGGCGACGACGACCCGAAGAAACATGGCGACGCGGCGGTTCTTTGAATCTCTCTCTAACCTTACTTGAAGGGGAGGAAGAAGAGAAGGAAGAAGAGGGAGAAGGGGAGCGGCAGCGGCGTAAGGAGAAGAGGGAACCCTAGTGGAGGACACGCATGCCGAGGCTTTAAAAGGAGGGGGCAAACGGTGACCTCGACGTCCGTGAACGCGAGCGCGCGCTCACTCTCTCTGCTCTCTTTGACAGAGAAGAAACGGAGTAGGTGGCCACTTGTCACCTGGGCTGGGCCGCGCAGGGAGGAGCCGGCCCAACTCTTCCTCCCTCTCACAGACAAATAAAAATACTGTGTTTTCCTATTAAATAAAACAGCAAGAAAAGAAAAACTCCTAGAGAAAAAATAGGAAGGATTTTGATAAGGCAAAAATACTTTTGATTAAAAGGAAATGAGAACTATTTAATAAAATTGACAACGGGATTTTTGAAACAAGTATTTTAAATAGTTTTTAAACAACAGACCCCTTATTATTTAAACCTCAAATACATATTAAACTCAGACAACAAAAGAACCACACTCATAATTTTTAAAACATTACAGGCTACCTCTTGAACATTTTTGAAAAAATTTAACAGCAAGTTAATTTTTATTTAATAAATTCCAATGAAATAAAGAGAGAAGTTTGGGTTGTTTGAAAAGAATAAGAGAGGGGGAAGGAGATGATGCACCACATACACTCCAACCACAAACACAACACAAGAACACACTCAACCACAACAAGGTCACATCACAAGCAAAGACATGGCATGATGGATGATATGATGCATGATGCATGAATGCAAGAACAAGACATGGCATGACAAGGCTCAACTCATATCATTAATCTCATGACAACAAGGTTCATAGAAGATACATGCCATAAAAGGTAGGGACAGCACTTGGGCTATCACATACCTCTAATCTCGAGAGCCTCTAATATGTCTATCTCCAATGACTTGTGTCTGTCTTAACTTGTCCCTCTAGGGGCGCCTTACCCCTCCTTATATAGGTGGAAAGGGTAGGTTTAAATGTACAGTCCTACTAGCAGTAGGATTAGGACTAGTCTCTGTTGAATCCTAATCCGGGTCCTGTTTCCTTTGTGAGGGAATCCTTTCTCTCTTTGGGCCTTCTATTGTGAGCCACCCCTCCAGGCCCGTCCATGAGCTGCCTTGCACCAGCTCGCACGCTGGGCCATGGGCCTAGTCGTCTTGTGACCCAGTAATAGAGGTGACGCGTGAGCCACCATATGATGAGTCGGGTCATACCTAAGGCTGGGTCACCAATGAATCGTCAAGTTCGGCCAGGGCTCCAGTGAGTCGCCAGGTCCTGGTCGGGTCATACTTTAGGCCAGGTTATACTGCGGGGTGTATCCCCTGCATTAGCCCCCAGGTTAGCTTGAATTTATTCATGGTAAGGTCCTGAAATAATAATAAATATGTTAAGTGACCGGCTTATTTCACTGAAGTGGATCGTCAAAAATCCGGGTTTCTTCTTCATATGAATGAGTCGTCTTCTCAATCATCTTGCTTGTTAGTGTCCTTTGAAGTAAAATATTGGGAATACAACACCCATATGTCATTGAGTCGGCCTCCAATACTCTTCAACTTGTGAAGCCGGGTTTGCTCATATAGAATCTGACGTGTCACGATCTTTTGACAATGTCGTGTCATGATTGTTGGTGATGTCGGGTCAAATAACTAGACTCTAGCTGACTTGATAAAAATATTGGGATGAAAATCCATCTGATGTAGAACCGGTCTTTTAATGCTTCGGCTAAATAAAATTTTATTGAGCCGATCTCACTCACAATTGACATCTTGAAAGTTCTTCTTCAATTTTTTGATATATCCATATTACCTATAGCCCCCAAGATCCGAGTTAACCCATGATGACTTGGTGCTTCTCAATAATATCTTTGATTGTGTAGCCCCCAAGTGCCAGGTTGTCTTGCCTGCAGCAGCTTGTGACTTGTAACTGTCTTATACCTTATAAAGCTCCAGGTGGTGTAGCCCCCAAGGGCCGGCTCATCAGTACATGATGGGTCGGGTCTTCAATTTGAACCTCATAATCTGTTAAACAACTGAATACTGTAGCCCCCAAGTGTTGGGTCAGTAAGAAGTACTAGGCTGGGACTTAGAAAAAATATAGAAAGTCTGGCTCATTTGATTGAGACAACATGATCTGTTGACCATGTAATGATTTGAAAAGCAACTTGCATTAGCCCCCAAGTGTCGTGGTGCATGCTTGCAGTGACAAGGGACTTGCATACTAGATATAAACTAGACTTGAATAATGTAGACCCCAAGTGTCGGGTCGTATGCCCGCAGCGACTCGGGACTATTCTTTCCATTGCAGAATAAATCATATCCATTATATGGATGACATTGTTGAATGCTTGGCATATCAATGTTGAACCATTCTCCCTGTTGTGACATGGTATTTTTGGATGAGGGAATAACAACCATTACTCTGACGGGGCTTTGAAAATCTCAACCATCCAATATAGGTTATGAAAACCATAAAAATCCATCCACATTGGCTATTTGAATAATATAACCCGGTTTTAAAACCTCAATTACTCAATACTGGTTATAACAACCATAATGAAAAATCCAGGCATGTTTGGCTATTAAGGATTGGAATATGTAACCCGGTTTGACAATCGGTTCCTGCAACCAGGATATCCATGCATGATATGACAATGTAATGATGATGCAACGTATGATGCAATGTATGATGATGTAAGTCTCGTCCTATAAGCCGGCTTTAAAGGCACGACAGGACAAGACAACTCTTGTTTTTTATGAAAAAAATTTGTTTCCAAAGAAACGACGCGGAAAGCCTGAAACTTGTAAACCTGGCCTCACGTGACATAAATTTTTCATTTAAACCTTAGGAAGTTCAGGGTCTTTAAAAGATTGACATTGCTAAGAGTACGAACATGCCACATAGTGGAGGGGATATGGTAAACAAGATGAGTTTGTCCTCGCTCACTGTAAGCCGACACTCTCATGACAAAAGCCGTCGTTTAAACCTTAACAAGTTCAGTGTCTTTGTGCAATATTAACTTTAGAAAATTTCAGGGCCTCTTATCAAGATTAACTGTCAAGAGTTCGGTGGGTCACATGGTGGAGTAGCAAGTTGCAAACAGGCAGGTATAACTCGGAGATGGTGGAAAGTCGGGTCAAGAGGAGGTAATAAGCTTAACCCATAGGGCCGAAAGCTCCCCCCCCCCAAGTGACCAATTTAAATGATCAACTCCTTTTCTAGTTTAAACCTGGCCAAGAGGGTTTAAAAGCCCACCGTATAGTACAAATTAAGGATCGACTCCTTATGGCATGGAAAGCCTGGCCAAAGGGGTTTAAAAGCCCCCAGTGACCATATGATGATCCAATAAATCCGGGCACCCATGTTTGAACGGTCGCAACCTGGCAGCTCGTCCTCTTGGGTGACTTTAAATCTTCTACCAATAAGGTAGTGCACCCATGTTTGAACGGTCGCATTATGACGGCTCGTCCTCTTGAGCGACTTTAAGTCTCACGCCAATAAGGTAATGCACCCATGTTTGAACGGTCGCATTATGGCGGCTCGTCCTCTTGAGCGACTTTAAGTCTTCTACCAATAAGGAAGTGCACCCATGTTTGAACGGTCACAACATGGCGGCTCGTCCTCTTGGGAGACTGTACATCATCCGCTAATAATGTAGTATGTCCATGACCGGGTAATAATGTAGTATGTCCATGACCGGGTTGTATCTGCCGAGTTATGTCTATGTATCCCCCGAGTCTTAAGTCGACTCAAAGAGGCGGCTTGAGATTCTTCACACTTGGCCACGGCATAAGCCGGCGTATGGTTGACGGCTGATAACTGAAATTTATTGAAGCCCAAATCTTGTGGCGAGTTGATGACCCACGCGACACTTATTGTATGTCCCTGACGTTGATAACGCAACATGAACCCACGGAATGTTGAGACGGCGGGTTATAAATGATCCCATATGATTTTTGTCAGTAATTCGGCCAGCGGTTCATCCAAACTGGTTGTTGAAGTTAACCAAAACGCAGTGGCCGCAACTTGCACGCCTATTCATTGAACCATCCAATAGAGGTAGAGGTTGATAATATATCATGACTTGCTTCAGAATTGTTGGAATATACCGGATCGCAGGGCGGCGACTCATGAGCGCCCGTTGGGCATCTTGAACGAGCAAGCATAGCACCAGCATGTCGATGTAGTACCGGACCGCAGAGCGGCAACTCATGAGCGTCCGTTTGGGCGGCTTGAACGAGCAAGAAAAGCACCAACATGTCGATGTGGATGTAGAAGTCAGTCGCGTGTTTGAAGACGGCGTGGTTGTGAGAGTCGGCCGTAGCATTGTAAGCTAGTGCGGTCGCGAAAGACGGCCATGGCATTGTAAACCGGTGCAGTCGCGAGATATGACCGCGGCATTGTAAGCCGGTGCGGTCACGGAAGACGTCCGCAGCATTTTAAATCGATGCGATCGTGAGAGACGGTCGTGGCGTTGTAAACCAACGAGTTGTCGTGGCGTTGTTAAGCTGGCATGGTTGGTGAATCAGTCTCTGTATTTACGAACCGGCACGGATGGGCGGGTCATTTGTGGCATGTTGACGTAAAGAGGACCGCGGAGCGACGACTCACGAGTGTCCGTTGGGCGGCTCGTATGGACGTTCGCGGCCCCAGCATGTCGATGTAGACTGGATCGCAGGGCGATGTCTTGCGCATGTCCGTTGAACAACGCGATACGAACAAACATCAGCACAAAACGATGCTGAGTGCGCTCCATCTCTGTGGTATAAAGCCACTTGAATAATGAGTAATTGTCGTGTGTAGAAAAATACCAAAGGACAGAGTAGTTGCTTTTGAAGGAAGTAATATATACTGATAAAATAAATAAGACAAATAGCACATGTATTTTTGTAGATGAACTCGGACGTTTTTTCAGATAAACGCAGACATAGACTCCGATCTCCATGCTTGTAGTAGCACTCTGGTCTTATTTTTCTTTGTGTGATGAAGATGGAGCATAGCCAGACTATATGATTTTGTAGGGATAACTTTCTTTGGCCATGTTATTTTGAGAATACATGGTTGCTTTATTAGTATGATTGAAGTATTATTGTCTTTATGTCAAATAATAGACTATTGCTTTGAATCACTCGTGTCTTAATATTCATGCCACGACTAGATTATATAAACAACATTATGCTAGGTAGCATTCCACATCAAAAATTATCTTTTTTATCATTTACCTACTCAAGAACAAGTAGGAATTAAGCTTGGGGATGCTGATACATCTCCGTCGTACCTATAATTTTTGATTGTTTTATGCCAATATATTACAACTTTCATATACTTTTGGCAACTTTTTATACTCTCTTTTGGGACTAGCATATTGATCCAGTGCCCAGTGCCAGTTCCTGTTTGTTGCATGTATTTTGTTTTGCAGAATATCCATACCAAACAAAATCCAAACACGATAAAAACTTACAGAGATTTTTTTGGAATATATGTGATTTTTGGAAAAAAGAAACAACACGAGACGATGCTCGAGGGGCCCGCAAGCCATAAGGGCGCGTCCCAGGGGGTAGGGCGCACCCTGGATCCTTGTGGTCATCCCGCAAGGCGGTTGGTGCCCTTATTTCTCCGCAACAAAGATAATATCCGGATAAAAATCGTGTTAAAATTTCAGCCCGATCGGAGTTACGTATCTCCGGGAATTTAAGAAACGGTGAAGGCCAGAATCTAGGAAGGCAAAAACAGAGAGAGATGCAATCTCGGAGGGGCTCCCGCCCCTCCACTGCCATCAAGGCCAAGGACTAGAGGGGAAACCCTCCTCCCATCTAGGGAGGATGTCAAGGAAGAAGAATAAGGTGGGCTCTCTCCCCCTCTCTCTCGGTGACGCTGGAACACCGCCGGGGCAATCATCGTGTGACGGCGATCTACTCCAACAACTCTGTCATCTTCACCAACACCTCCATCACCTTCTCCCATCTATCTACAACGGTCCACTCTCCTGCAACCTATTGTACACTCTACTTGAACATGGTGCTTTATGCTTCATATTATTATCCAATGATGTGTTAACATCCTATGATGTCTGAGTAGATTTTTGTTGTCCTATCGGTGATTGGTGAATTGCTATGATTGGTTTAATTTGCTTGTGGTTATGTTGTTGTCCTTTGGTGCCCATCAAATGAGCGCGCGCATGTATCACACCATAGGGTTAGTTGTATGTTGATAGGACTATGTATTGGAGGGCAAGGGTGATAGCAGCTTCAGCCTAGCATAGAAATTGATGCATACGGGATTGAACGGGGGACCAATATAGCTTAATCATATGGTTGGGTCTTATCTTAATGAAAGTTAGTAGTTGCGGATGCTTGCTAATAGTTCCAATCATAAGTGCATAGAATTCCAAGTAAAGGATGACATGCTAGCAGTGGCCTCTCCCACATAAAACTTGTTATCGGTCTAGTAATGTAGTCAATTGCTTAGGGACATTTCCGCAATTCCTACCACCACTTTTCCACACTCGTTAAACTAAATTAATTGTTACTTTATCTAAACAGCCCCTAGTTTGTATTTATGTGTTCTTTATTATCTTGCAAACCTATCCCACAACACCTACAAAGTACTTCTAGTTTCATACTTTTTCTAGGTAAAGCGAACGTTAAGCGTGCGTAGAGTTGTATCGGTGGTCGATAGAACTTGAGGGAATGTTTGTTCTACCTTTAGCTCCTCATTGGGTTCAACACTCTTACTTATCGAAAGAGGCTACAACTGGTCCCCTATACTTATGGGTTATCATAGCTCCAAGTAAAATACCAATGGTCATTAGAAGACACAGGGGATGCCACTCGGAGCATCCCCAAGCTTAGTTGCTTGTTTCTCCTTGGATATTATCTTGGGGTGCCATAGCATCCCCCAAGTTTACGCTCTTTTCACTCCTTATTCCTTCATCCATCGTCCTTGGAAGATACCCTTAGAGCAACTCCAACCGGTCGACCCTTTTCGTCTGACCATGTACTTTTGGGTCGCCACGAACAAAAACGGTGGCTCGTCGCAGAGACCTATTTCCATTTTGTATCCATGTGGACCCATTTCCGTCTCAAATTTATTCCACATTTGGGTCAGAGGCGGACAAAAAGCAGATGTTTTATGCGAGTGGGGACCCTGTAATCAGCGACGCCGCACGTCTCTGCCTCTAGAATCACCACGATGAGGCCACATGCGCAGGCCGCCGCCATGCTCACTGGTGCTGAGCTGAGCCAAGAAGGCCACTAGCACAGGCTTGACCTCCTTATCCGCCACCTTTTCCATAGTCCTCGACGGCAAGGGCTCCGCCAAACGCTGCAGCAAGTTGTAGTCCATGCGGACACACACTCCCATCGACGGCCAGAAGCGACGCTGAGGCGCGGATCCAGCAGGCCGCAAGATGTGGCGCACGGTCACGGAGTCCCTGACGTCTGTAACGATGCAAAGAAGGTAGGGAGGAGTCCCCCCCCCCCCGTCCGCAACATGGACAGGAGGGGGCCGCGGCGAAGTGAGCATGCGAGCATGGGCGGGCACGGGCCTTGGCAAGCCGAGCGCGCGAGGATGGTCAGGCGCGGGCGTGAGAGGACGGCCGGGTACAGGCATGCGAGGATGGTCGGCGCATGCGCGTGAGGATGGGCAAACACGCGATGATGGTTGGGCGCGGGCGCGCAAGAATACGAGCATGCGCAGACAGCCGGGTGCGGGCGCTGAGGTGCGCACAGGAGCGGGGCGAGCACGGGCAGGAGAGAGGGTGCGGGTGCGAGCACGCAACCCATGGCTTCCTCGCCGACACGGGGCATGACTAGGACGTGTTGCGCCTCGGCCTCGGCCTCGAGCAGGGCAGGGCTGCTAGGCGCTGGCGGTGTTCGTGGGTAGGGCTACCGGGCGTTGGAAAGCCGTACTATCAAGAGGGGGTCCACATCGGAAAGGTCTGGGTGGAATCAACACGTGCACATCTATTCCCTTGCACCACCTTTCCCTCTCTTCAATGGAGCCCCAACCTGTTTTCCTTCTCTTTGCAAAAGGAACGACTGCGAAGTGTTTGGGTTTAGTGGCCTGCGGTAGTACCGCTCCAGGGAGCGGTAGTACCGCTCCAGGGAGCGGTAGTATCGTAGGGGCCAGCGGTAGTACCGCTCCATGGAGCGGTAGTACCGCTGTCTCCGGCCCTGGCCTCTACACCTACGGTAGTAGGCACGGATGCAATTTTTTACTTCCGCCCTGCTACGGTAGTACCGCGATTTGCATCCGGTACTACCGTGCGGACTTTTTTCGCATAGTTTCCTTCTACGGAGGTTGGCACGGAAGTAATTTTTTTACTTTCGTGCACCTCCAGTGGCTGCCTCCACCAACCGTGCAGTAGTACCGCACGGGCTCGCGATAGTACCGCTCCGGCGGTTCTATCGGTTGCTAACAGGCAGGGCCAGCTACTCCCGTGCTAGTGGTAGTACCGCACAGGGCTGCACTAGTACCGCAAGCCATTGCGGTAGTACCATGACTTTTGCGGTAGTACCGTGATGAGCGGGGCTGAGTGAGTGGATAACGGTTGGCTCTTGTCCCCCACTATAAAAGGGAGGTCTTCTTCTCCAAGAAGCTCACCTCTTCTTTCCAAAAACTCCATTGTTGCTCCAAGCTCCATTTTTGCCCGATCTCTCTCCCTAGCCAACCAATCTTGTTGATTTCCTACGGATAGGTTGAGAAGGCCCCGATCTACACTTCCACCAAGAGAAATTTGATTCCCCCCACTAATCCCTTGCGGATCTTGTTACTCTTGGGTGTTTGAGCACCCTACACGGTTGAGGTCACCTCGAAGCCACATTCCATTGTGGTGAAGCTTTGTGGTATCGTTGGGAGCCTCCAATTCGGTTGTGGAGATTGCCTCAACCTTGTTTGTAAAGATTTGGTTGCCGCCTTCAAGGGCACCAATAGTGGAATCACGGCATCTCGCATTGTGTGAGGGCGTGAGGAGAATACGGTGGCCCTAGTGGCTTCTTGGGGAGCATTGTGCCTCCACACCACTCCAACGGAGACGTACTTCCCCACAAGGGAAGAAACTTCGGTAACACATCCTAGTCTCCATCGGCTCCACTTTTGGTTATCTCGCATCTTTACTTATTGCAAGCGTTTACTATGTCATATCTCGTGCTTGCTTGTGTGCTAGTAGTTGTTAGCATCATATAGATTGTTCACCTAGTTGCACATCTAGCTAATTTATTTGATGCTAAACCTTAATTGTTAAAGAAAAGTAAAAAGTGTTAGTTGCCTATGCACCCCCCTCTAGTCAACCATATCGATCCTTTCAAAGGATGACTCAACCCATCACATGTTCGACGGGATGCTGCGACAACCATGTCACAAAATGTGTCTGCACCGTTGGGTGCACGAGCCGACCCATTTGAAAAATACGACATGGCCGGACGAGCGATCTAAACGGGTAAAAAGCACACAAAATTGACGTCTCTTTGGGTCACCATGTTGGAGTAGCTAAATTTCATGTTTTGACTCTTTTCGTCACGTACTCACGTTTAACCGGATCTGACCCTGATTCGGACTTTTTTTTGACATTTGTCCCTTTTGCTATCGCCAGGGTCTCAGCGGTAGGATTACACAACCTGCCTCCATCTACCGCCAGGGCATACTACGGTAGGTTACGAGACCCTACCAACAAAGGGTCTGGCGGTAGGATTAGTGGTGGGAGCTCGGGGAGGTTCTGTAACCTGGAATTGGCGTAGCCGTACGGTAGGGTTTGATATGTCTCCAACGTATCTATAATTTATGAAGTATTCATGCCATGTTTACAATAACTCTATATGATTTTGGTATGATTTTATTAGAACTAACCCGGACTGACGCTGTTTTCGCAGAACTACCATGATGTTGTTTTTTTGCAGAAATAAAAGTTCTCGGAATGGGATGAAAATTTAGTATGATTTTTTGGACCAAAAGAGACCCCCAAAGCATTGGAGTTGGGATAGAAGAGCCACAAGGAGGTCACAAGCCTGCCAGGCGCGACCACCCCCCTGGCCGCACTTGGGTGGCTTGTCACCGCCTCGTGGCCCCCCTTCACATGAGACCGATGCCAAAAATCCCTATAAACACCCCAACCTCCAAAAAGAAACCTAGATCGGGAGTTCCCTCTCCGCAAGCCTCCAGAGCCACGAAAAACCAATCGAGAGCCCGTTTTGGCACCCTGCCAGAGGGGGAAACCATCACTGGAGGCCATCTTCATCATCCCGACGCTCTCCATGACAAGGAGGGAGTAGTTCACCCTCGGGGCTGAGGGTATGTACCAGTAGCTATGTGCTTGATCTCTCTCTCTCTCGTGTTCTTGAGATTTCACGATCTTGATGTACCGCGAGATTTATTGATATAGATGAATCATATGGAGCTTTCCCGTCTCTATCTTCTTGTGATGAATTGAGTTTTCCCTTTGAAGTTTTCTTTTCAGATTGAGTCTTTAAGGATTTGAGAACACTTGATGTATGTATTGCGATGGGAGATCCGTGGTGGCAATGGGATGTTCTACTGGTCCACTGATGTATGTTTTGGTGATCAACTTGCGGGTTCCGTGACCTGGGGAATCTATGCATAGGGATTGTCACATGTTTTCATCTTGAATCTCTGGTAGAAACTTTGGGGCACTCTTTGAAGTTCTTTGTGTTGGATTGAACAAGATGAATCTGAAATTGTGTGATGCATATCATATAATCAAGCCCATGTGTACTTGTGGTGACATTGGAGTATCTAGGTGACATTAGGGTTTTGGTTGATGTGTATCTTAAGGTGTTATTTTAGTATGAACTCTAGGGTTGTTCTTATAGGATATCTCATAAGATTGATCGGAAAAGATAACTTTGAGGTGGTTTGATACCCTACAATAATTTCTTCATTAGTTCTCCGCTATTTGTGACTTTTGAGTGAACTCTTTGTTGCACGAGAGGTATTTACATATGATTCAACTATGTCAGTATTGTTGAGAGAAATTGCACTAGTGAAAGTATGAACCCTAGGCCTTGTTTCTAAGCATTGCAATACCGTTTGTGCTCACTTTTGTTACTTGTTACCTTGCTGTGTTTATATTTTCAAATTACAAAAACCTATATCTACCATCCATATTACACTTGTATCATCATCTCTTCGCCGAACTAGTGCACCAATACAATTTACTAGTGTATTGGGTGTGTTGGGGACACAAGAGACTCTTTGTTATTTGGTTGCAGGGTTGTTTGAGAGATTCCATATTCATCCTATGCCTCCCATGGATTGATAAACCTTAGGTCATACACTTGAGGGAAAATTACCGATGTCCTACAAAACTTTGCGCTTGGAGGCCCAACACGAGTCTACAAGAAGAAGGTTGTGTAGTAGACATCAAGCTCTTTTCTGACGATGTTGCCAGGGAGGTGAGTGCTTGAAGGTATATCTTTAGATCTTGCAATTAAGTATTTTAGTTTCTTGTTTTTCACTAGTTTGGTTTTATAAAAGAAAACTACAAAAAAATTGAATCGAGGTTGCCTCATATGCTTCATCTTTTTAATGTCTTTCTTGAAAATGATGGAAAGGAAAATTGTGCTCAAGTGTTAGAAGAAGAAGTTATTAAAATGTTGGTACTAAATCCTTGAATGATGAGCATGATTTCAATATTGTTAGTATGATTTCTCTGAATATCCATGATGCTAGTGATATGCAAAGCCACAAGCTTGGGGATGCTATGTTTGATGAATATGATATTTTTAGTCCCCCAAGTTTTGATGAGCAAAACTATTATGATGATAGCATGCCTCCGATATATGATGATTATTGTGATGACATGTATGCTATAGAGAGTAATGACAACCATGTAACTTGTTATCATGATTTGAATATTCAATATGGTTATGTCAATCAAGTGTCTCATGATAGTTATTTTGTTGAGTTTGCTCCCACTATTATGAATGATAAGGAAATTGCTTATGTGGAGAGTGAAAAAATTCTATGCTTGTAGATCATGAAAAAATGCTTTATGTTCTGGTTATATTGTGGAATTCCTTCATGATGCTACTGAAAATTATTATGAGGGAGGAACATGTGCTTGTGGGAATTGCAATAATATCAAGTTTCCTCTCTATGTGTTCAAAGTTTTGAAGTTATGCTTGTTTTGCCTTCCTATGCTAGTTGATTCTTGCTACCATAAATTTTTTTCTCACAAATCCCTATGCATAGGAATTTGGTTAGATCTAAATGTGCTTGTCATGAGATTCATGATGCTCTCTTACATGTTTCAATTACTATTCCTACGTGAGCATCATGGAAATCACCATGCCTAGCTAAAAGGCATTAAATAAAAGCGCTTGTTGGGAGACAACCCAACACTTTTACTTTCTGTTTTGATGTGTTCACATGATCAAGATACTGTAGTAATCATGTTTTGTGCCTTTTTTCAATAAAATTCCAAGTAAATCCTTTGGGATAGTGTGGATACTTGCTTGTTTGATTCTGTGCAAAAACAGAAAGTTCTACGTCCAGTATATGAATTATATGATTTTACTCTAGCGTAAACAAATACTGAAATTTTTAGACAACATTTATAAGCAAATTACTTGTGCTTACCTAATTTTTCAGAATTTTTAGAGGCAGGAAAGTATGGTGATCACTCAGATCTTTACAGATTGTTCTGTTTTTGACAGATTCTGTTTGGCATGCATAGTTTGCTTGTTTCAAGTGTTCCTATAGCTTATATTGAGTAATATAAATTATGGTAATTATGGAATATAGTAGGTATTATGTGAGAAAAATTATGAGTCTTGTATTTACAATACCTAAGTGAATGATTTATCTTTACTACACTAACCCTTCTCACGAAGTTCCGTTAAGTTTTGGGTGATTGAAGTTTTCAAGTTTTGGGTGAGACACCGATTTGAGGAGAATAAGGAGTGAAAATAAACTAAGCTTGGGGATTCCCAAGGCACCCCCAAGGTAATATCCAAGGAATATTCAAGCGCCTAAGCTTGGGGATGCCCCGGGAGGCATCCCCTCTTTTGTCTTCAACACTATCGGTATATCTAACTTCGAGCTATATTTTTATTCGTCACATAATATGAGTTTTGCTTGGAGCGTCATTTTGTTTTGGATTTCTCTGTTAGGTGTTATTTATATTATTATTTTTCAATAAAAATTTCCAAGAATTGCCTTAGGATGCTTGCGTCGCATGTTTTGATATGTGCTGGGTAAAAACAGAAACTTCTGATGTAGAGTTTGAATTTTCATATTTTACTGTAATATCGAAAGTTTCTGAAAGTTTTACACGGTATTTTAATATAAAAATTTTAGTATGTCCTAAATTTTCATAATTTGTTGAGTTACAGAAGTACATTGTTTTCATAAATTTCTACAGACTGTTCTGTTTGGACAGGTTGCTGTCATAGTTTTGTTATCTACGTATCCTATAGTTTCCATAGCCTATATTGGTAGATATAAATTGTGGGAATGATATAATACAGTACCTAATGTTTTAAAATTATTGTGCAACTTGTGTTGGCATTACATGAAGTGTTGATTTATTCTTATGTGTACTAACCTATCTCACGAGTTCTTATTGAGTTTTGTGTGGATGAAGTTTTTTGAGAATAACTGAAACCTGGATATGAGAGGATTGAATGAGATACAAAAGCTCAAGATTTGGGATGCCCAAGGCAACCCAATTAAATATTTTAAGAAGTCTGAAGCATCTAAGCTTGGGGATGTTATGCATCCCATCTCTCTTTATCGACAACTATTTGCTCTATGTTCGACGAATGTCATTTGCTCTAAAAATATGCTTTGAGTGCTAGCAATCATGGAAGACTGTATGATAGTTGACTATGTGGAATTTTCTAAATCAAAGCTCTTACATAGACCCTTCCTGAAAATAAGATGAATTGCAATTGTTTGGTGACTCAAACCATAGTTTGTTAGTTTTCAAGAAACTTTATGGTCTATACTTTAACATGTGGATAGCTTGTTATTTCATCATGAGAAGGTTTATCTGATGAGCTATTGTTTATGATATATAATTATGATAGAAAAATTGTTTGGAACTATCATTGATCAAATTTATGCACTATGCTAGCATTCACACTTCATAAATTATTTCTTTTATCATTTACCTACTCGATGACGAGCAGGAATTAAGCTAGGGGATGCTGATATGTCTCCAACGTATCTATAATCTATGAAGTATTCATGCCATGTTTACAATAATTCTATATGATTTTGGTATGATTTTATTAGAACTAACCCGGACTGACGCTGTTTTCAGCAGAACTATCATGATGTCGTTTTTGTGCAGAAATAAAAGTTCTCGGAATGGGCTAAAAATTTAGTATGATTTTTTGGGGACCAAAAGAGACCCTCGAAGCATTGGAGCTGGGCCAGAAGAGCCACGAGGAGGTCACAAGCCTGCTAGGCGCAGCCACCCCCTAGCCGCGCCTGGGTGGCTTGTCACCACCTCGTGGCCCCCCTTGACGTGAGACCGACGCCAAAAATTCCTATAAATACCCAAACCTTCGAAATGAAACCTAGATCGGGATTTCTGCCACAGCGAGCCTCCAGAGCCATGAAAAACCGATCGGGAGCCCGTTCCGGCACCGTGTCGGAGGGGGAAACCATCACCGGAGGCCATCTTCATCATCCCTACAGTCTCCATGACGAGGAGGGAGTAGTTCACCCTCGGGGCTGAGGGTATGTACCAGTAGCTATGTGTTTGATCTCTCTCTCTCTCTCTCTCGTGTTCTTGATATGGCATGATCTTGATGTACCGCGAGCTTTATTGATATAGATGAATCATATGGAGTTTTCCCCTCTCTATCTTGTTGTGATGAATTGAGTTTTCCCTTTAAGTTTTCTTTTCGGATTGAGTCTTGAAGGATTTGAGAACACTTGATGTATGTCTTGCGATGGGATATCCGTGGTGACAATGGGATGTTCTATTGATCCACTTGATGTATGTTTTGGTCATCAACTTGCGGGTTCCCTGACCTTGGGAATCTATGCATAGGGGTTGGCACATGTTTTCCTCTTGAATCTCCGGTAGAAACTTTGGGGCGCTCTTTGAAGTTCTTCGTGTTGGATTGAACATGATGAATCTGAAATTGTGTGATGCATATCGTATAATCAAGCCCATGGGTACTTGTGGTGACATTGGAGTATCTAGGTGACATTAGGGTTTTGGTTGATGTGTATCTTAAGGAGTTATTTTAGTATGAACTCTAGGGATGTTCGTGACACTTATAGGGATAGCTCATAAGATTGATCGGAAAATATAACTTTGAGGTGGTTTCGTACCCTACAATAATTTCTTCGTTAGTTCTCTGCTATTTGTGACTTTGGAGTGAACTCTTTGTCGCACGAGAGGTATTTACATATGATTCAACTATGTCAGTATTGTTGAGAGAAATTGCACTAGTGAAAGTATGAATCGTAGGCCTTATTTCTAAGCATTGCAATACCATTTGTGCTCACTTTTGTTACTTGTTACCTTGCTATTTTTATATTTTCAGAATACAAAAACCTATAGCTACCATCCATATTACACTTGTATCACCATCTCTTCGCCGAACTAGTGCACGTATACAATTTACCATTGTATTGGGTGTGTTGGGGACACAAGAGATTTCTTGTATTTGATTGCAGGGTTGTTTGAGAGAGACCATCTTCATCCTACACCTCCCATGGATTGATAAACCTTAGGTTTTCCACTTGAGGGAAAATTGCCACTGTCCTACAAAACTCTGCGCTTGGAGGCCCAACATGAGTCTACAAGAAGAAGGTTGTGTAGTAGACATCACGGTTACACACCCTACTGCTAGGCTCTTTGGCGGTAGGGTGGGCTGCGAGTGCATTTTTTGCACCTAACATGTTTGCTTCTTTTCAAAAAAACTAGCACAACAACATTATAGATTTAAAAACATGTATGACAGAATATAACATGCATCACACTCGATATGAATAATAGTTTAACTAAGCCAACACAAATAACAAATAGTTTGATAACACATAGTAGCAAATGGTTCCACATAGTTCGACAAATAGAAAATAGTTCGACAAGCCATCACAAATAGTTTTACTAAGCAATTCACTTGCACCTACCCCTCTTGGAGTTACGGTCCTTGTTTTTCTGTGAATGAGTCTCATCAGGCTTCTTCTTGCGAGGAAGCGGTTTCTAGAACAGGGAAGGACTCTGCCAATCCTTCTTCGGCTTATTCCTCTTCTCAAGTTGACTTGTCTGAGTTGGTGAAGGCATGTCATCATCATCGTACTCCTCCTCCTCATCGCTCTCTACTTCTTCATCATCCTCATCCTCCTCTACCAACCTGGACGACGATGCAGCATGGCTCGACGAAGCGATGGTGCCCTGTGGGCCTACAAGATCATGAGCTGCAGCCGAGCCAGCGCATGCAAGCAGGCCCACCAGCTTGCAACAACGCTTCACCACCTTCTACAACAAGAATGAAACAATGCCATAATACGGATCAAATTTATGATTACAAATGAACAAGAACATAAGGTAATTCTAGGAGGCTCCAATGTTACCTTCATCGTGTCCCTCAACTTGTTCTCAGAACCTTCGTCCCTAGGGGTACACCTAGTGCATCCGAGCCCTAAAAATGCATTTGTTCAGCTATGAGGATTGTAAAGGAATAAGTGAATCACAATGACGAATAAAATAGATTACATCCAATCGTTGGGTAAAAACAAAAGAACAAAACTTACCACTCTGTTAATGAGGGGCGCATACTCCTTAAATCCACTCATGTCTCTCGTGTTGTCACAACAGTCCTGATTCTCGGGGGCATTCGCCTCCAGTTCTATGATATCTGCTGTCGTCCAATAGGGCATGAGATGAATATGGTGCTTCACGCCATCGTCATACCACTTCATGTGGTAATGGCTGTATGCATCCCAATCAATTAGTTTTCTCTCCACATCTTTACGGAACTTTCGTCCATACCACTCCATCACAAAAGTTTTATGCTCATCTCCCCAGTCTATGATTTTTTGACATTTCTGTCTGCTCATCCTGCAAGGCATAAGCAACACAAAACATCATAAGAATGTCAAACGCAATGAAAACACGGTAATAGATAAGAATGTAGTCACAAGTGAAGGTCGTGCCCATCGGTTTCGTTAGGATTGCCCGGTGGGGTATTTTGGTAAAACCCAAATTGTGCCACCACACGGTGTGGCAAGTGCCAATCGACGTCGTATACACATATCATGGGCACCATGCACCGCCAGCTAGTGTTGTTGTTATCACACATCACATTTAGCTCGAACCCCCATTGTCGGTCATGATACGGCCACCAGATAACCTATTACAAAAACATTAGTAAGTTCTCGATGCAAGTTGCATCAAAAGTAAGGTGAGCTAGTTTATATACCTGCGAATGCATCAAGGCGTCCAGCTCATTGGTGAGGAGCTTGTACAAAGCCTTGGATGTGCCCGTGTAGATATCCACCACGTCCGAAGAGTACATGACAGTCGGGTATCGAGCAGAGTCGTCACCTTCGCCATAGTCAGTCCATGGATGTCGTGGCTTTTTCTTCGGGCACCCCACCGGCAAGCGCTCCCACATCCAAATGGATAGGGCCAAGACAAATCCACACACACCGGACGTTTTTTTCGTCATCTAGGTTAAGTCGTCATGCTACAAAACATCAATTGATGATCAGATAACACAATATTAAGAAGCATATGTCCATAAAAACAATGAGATATTCTCTTACCGAACGGTATGGGTAGGCTAGTCCGGCGGACCCCAACTGTACCTTGCATCCCAGTAGGCTAGGAAGTAGAGATACATCCATAGGGCAGGGTCCACTGAGCAGTCTCGAAACACGACCTCCATGAGAATATACCACGGATAGGCCCTTGCGTACTGCTCCATCGTTCGATCATCGGCATCCGTCGGGCATTTCATCCGGGTCTTTAGGAGCTAGGGCAGCGGTACACCAGATGCCCGGTTACCTTAGCGCGTGCGGGGGGGCAGTCGCCGATGAGGGTGGCAACCCTATCCTGCCAGCTCATCCACTCCACTTGCCAAGTGAGAACCTGGCCTTCGATCGGTAGGGCCGTAATCATCCCCAAATCCTCGAGGGTCGCCGTCATCTCCTCACATGGGAGATGGAAACTATGTGTCTCGAACCGCCAACGGCCGATCAAAGTTGTGAGAGTTGAGTGGACGAGCATCGACGGCTCACGCTGGAACTGCAAGACGAAACCCAACAATCGAGCTCTCGTGAAGAACAGCGCGTACCGCTCGTTGTACTGCATCTTCACGGCCGCGTGACCCCTCGCGTGCAGTGGCGGGAGCATGTGTCAAAATGTGGATGTAAAAAATTAGTAATTTATTTTCATTAATTCGAAAGTTTGGTAAAATATTTTGATCATAGTAATTACCACTATGTTCTCTATGAAACGAGCACGATGACCTGTGTCGAACACAGGGTCAAGCAGGTGTCCGCCTATATAAAATAGCATAAACATAAGGATTATAAGCATAAGCATAAGCATAAAAAAATATAACGTCCACATGATTAATTCATTCATATAAATTTCTCCAACAACATCCACTATACATTAAACCTGGGCATACGTCGGGTTGGCCGGGTTTTGGGCCAGGCTTATAAAATCCCGACGTTTTTTTCTCAAGCCCGAGCCTAGCCCGAAGCCCAAAATGCACTCTTTTTTTGGGCCCGAGCCTGGCCTGAATCCCGACCCGAATGCTATTTTTTATCATTTGCACTTGATGATAGTCGGGCGAGGGTCAACAGGAAGTTGGAGTTATGGAGGCAAACCTTGGAAGCAAAAGGTTCTAGACTTAGTAGGTCTAAAACCGAGTACATGAGGTGCGCTTTTAGTACTGCTAGGCATGAGGAGGAGGAGGATGTTAGCCTTGATGGGCGGGTGGTGCCTCAGAAGGACACCTTTCGGTATTTGGGGTCAATGTTGTAGAAGGATGGGGATATCGATGAAGATGTGAACCATCGAATTAAAGCCGGATGGATAAAGTGGCGACAAGCTTCTGACATTCTCTGTGACAAGCGGGTGCCACAAAAGCTAAAAGGCAAGTTCTATAGGACGATGGTTCGACCTGCAATGTTGTATGGCACTAAGTGTTGGCCGACTAAAAGGCGACATGTGCAAAAGTTAGGTGTGGCGGAGATGCGCATGTTGAGATGGATGTGTGGCCACACAAGGAAGGGCCGAATCTGAAATGATGACATACGAGATAGAGTTGGGGTAGCGCCAATTGAAGAGAAGCTTGTCCAACATCGTCTGAGATGGTTTGGGCATATTCAGCGTAGGCCTCCAGAAGCCCCAGTGCATAGCGGACGGCTAAAGCATGCTGATAATATCAAAAGAGGCCGGGATAGACCGAACTTTACATGGGAAGAGTCCGTAAAGAGAGATATGAAGGATTGGAGCATCACCAAAGAACTAGCCATGGACAGGGGTGCGTGGAAGCTTGCTATCCATGTGCTAGAACCATGAGTTGGTCGCGAGATCTTATGGGTTTCACCTGTAGCCTACCCCAACTTGTTTGGGACTAAAGGCTTTGTTTTTGTTGTTGCTGCTGTTGCTGTTGCTGTTGTTGTTGCTGTTGATGTTGTTGTTGCTGCTGTTGTTGTTGTTCTTGTAGTCCCGACCCAAAATCCTTAAAAAATAAGCCCGAGCCCGGTCCAAATTATCTTTCGGGATAGAAAATGAAGCCCGAGCCCGGCATGAATGCCAATCCCAAGCCCGAAGCCCTGTTTTTTCGGCTCAGGTCGTCGGCTCAGGTTGTCCATGCCCAGATTTACTATAGATCATGCATCAAATCATATCAACATGCATCATATCAAAACAGACATACGAGTTAATCCTCCAACATGCATCATACCATCCTTTTTCTGAAACAAAAAACATGAACTAGGGTTCATCTTAAGCATATTTCCTCCAATAACATTGTAACATCCCAAAATTTCATTTTGGAATGTTATGATTATAGCTATGCATCTAGCAGCATCATTGCTTGAATGTATGTGTTTGTTGAAATGTCTCTTCTGGATTTCAGAAAGCTCTTTCTACTTTTCCCTAAGTTGCTTTCACCCATTTGAAATTTTGGTTAAAAGTTCAAATAAGAGAGGAGGAACATGACACTCCACACCAAGGACTAATTGGTGATATATTTGAACAATAATAACCAGGAGTTATTTTGAAAATATTTGCAAAAAGGGTCTAAAAACAATTAGGCAATTTCTGAAAATAATATTTTTTTCAAAGTGTTCAAATGACAGAATAGAAATGTTCATTAAATAGAATTTATTATTCTGTTAATTTTGATATATAATACCCCTATATTTACAAACGATTTGAATGCTTTAAAAGCTTTTGAATGTCTCTGGAATATTATTAAAAGGAAACGGTAACCGTTCCCGGTATTAAACGGGCCGGCCCACGACAGTTACTCGCGAATTGATTAGAAGCCGACCAACCGCGCGTAACGGACACGCCCTCCTCTCGCTGACGCTGGACCCCACCTCGTTCGCTCGTAATGACCGAGCGGTCATCACTCTCCTCCCCGCGCGCGCCGGACCATCGCCGGCCGTTTCTTTCCCCCTCGCCGGATCTCTCCCCTCTCTTCTCCCCCGCACCCCTCGAGCCCCCTATAAGTACCGGCCAGCCCCGCCTTTCATTTCCCTCCCAAACCCCTCTTCCCTCTCGCCGGAAGGCTACGCAATTCCTCGCCGGAGCTCCCACCCCCACCGGACCTCCCGTCGACCGTAGCCACCGATTCCGACCACCCCTCGCCCAACCGACCTCACCTTTCGACTCCGGAGACCCGTCGCCGTCGCCCGGACCACTCCACTGTCTTCCCCGACCACCGGAGCATCACGCCGTCGACTTCGCCACTTCCGGACTCGCCAGAGATCCCTCGCCGGCGACCTCTTAACACTGTGAGCATCCCCACTCGTTCGATCTGGAATCGACGACCCAGATTAGATCGGATTTAATCCGAACCGTTTTCCTTTACGGACCGGTCGCCTGCCCGTAACCCTCGAGCGCACACACCCCCTTAGCCAATCGGACAGCGCCACGTAGCCCCCTGACCGTCGCAAATCTTTTTTCTTTTTCTGTTTTTGTTTTAATTAACAGAATGTTTTTAAAATTTGTTTTGCTTATATCTTTTAATCTATTTAGTGTTTTGAGTTGATTCTTTTTGCAATAGCTCACATTTTACATGTAGTTTCACCCTGTACTTTTAAATTTCAAATTTGAACTATAAAATTTGAATTTAATCAAATTTGCTCAAAATCTTCAAATCTGAATAACTAGAGTTTGAAAATAGTTTTTCACATGAATCCTTTTGCTACTGTTTGATATTGGTTAGGACCATCATCATGTTTAGTTTGAGGATTTTTTAGGATGATTTTGAATAATGTTTTAAGAGAATGTGCTTAGTATTATAACATAGTTTTATATACTTAATTTTAATTAGTTTGATTTAGAATTGGTTTTATTTGTTTATTAGGTTCTGTTAGTAAACATTTAGTGTTTTCACTCACTGTTAATAAAAATATAAATTTGCTTAGTTTAATTTTATTTAACATAGGAATCACAACTTCTTTTCAAATAGGCATAATTTGATTAAAACAACTAGTTAATGATAGTTAACCTTTCAACAAGTTTTATATAATTTAATTCTGTTTTCCTAAAACAAGTTTATTTGTAAATTCTTTTCTGTTAAGAACATGTTTTGCTAATAAGTAATAAGTTTAGTTTTCATTTCTTTTGTTAGTATAACTATAGTTGATTCATATAGTGTTTGTCAAAACTTGTATAAACTTTACTAAACTTTTCCCAACAAACTTAAATTGATTATATTCTGTTTATTAATAAAATATTCTATTGTTTCCTTGCTGACAACAATTGTTTTGTTATTACAAATGGTTTCATTATGTCAGTAGTGTTTTCATTCCTCACCTTTTGAAAACAAAACTTTGTGTGTTTTCTTACTTGAGATTTGTGCATTGTTTTGTCTTGATTGTTTACTAGTTCTTGGTTGATGTTTGTGAGTTACAATATTCTGTTATATGCTTATTGAGTGCTTGTTTGCTTCGTTAGATTATCCGGAGTGCAAAGCTTGTTACTTAGAGTCACTCACGTACGAAGATCAGCAATCAGGCAAGTCACCTTGATCATGTTTTACCCATGTTTTATATGCATTAGTTCTACCATCTCCCCAATTGCATGCAAGATAGGTTAGTTGGAAACTTGGTTACATTGTAGTAGTATCATGTGGTAGGTATTCCTCTCAATCCCTTTGACAACATTTGGCCCCGGGAAACGTTGTTTTACTTTTGCTATGCTATTAGTAGACGGGGTTGGTTGTGTGAATCACGAGAGTTGAGAGAGTTAATAATTTCAAGACCTACATAATGATCAAGATTTCAAGACTCCAAGTTTTCAACATACCTCTGGGTGGATGATGGTTGAACGGCACCCTGGAGAAACCAGTGGATTTGCCTAGGTGATGCTGGAGATGGCCAGTATTCACGCGGAAAGGTCCACCCAGGCACAAAGAGATGGATGGATGCTTTAAAACCCAAGGCTTACCTGCACAGCCACAAGTCATTATGGGCTCTGGCTTGGTTGGATATCGTGGTGACCCTGGACAGGCGGTGCTACGAGAGGTAGAAGAACGGTAGGAAAGGATGGGCACCGACAGAGTCGCAGGGAAACCCTTTGGAAGACCATGTTTTGGTCATCCGTTTCTCAAACACCATGAAGTGCGAGAAATCAAACGGAGGCGACCAAATCTTGTGGGGAACGTGTGCAAAACTCTGCAGAGTACAAAACCTAATCGATTAGCCGTGTCCACGGTCATGGACGACTTGAGCCAAAGGAATTGAAACTTCCGGAACTCTCAACACAATTAATATGATGATGTGGGTATTTAATAATTTTGGGTATGAGAAGTGGTTGGTGGAACCATCTCATTAATCAACAAACTTAGTAATATTTTGCTTAGCCCTCCCTTGATGTAGGAAAAACTTGGCTTTACGCAAAAACTTACCACCCCACCTGCCATATTTGCATATAGAATAGATGATTATCTTTTCACCCCTCTCTTGTGACTTTGCCGGCATATTCCATATGCTGACCTACACGGCTGCAACGTATCATGTTGCAGAGTACTTTTCCGACCAGGAGTGAGGACACGTTCTATGCTCAGTGAGATGCCCTTGGAGTCAGATGGACTCACCTACTTTCGACGCTTCCGCAAGACTTAGTTATTCTCATGAGTTGGCCTTCGACCACTTTATTGTAAACGTTATTGTAATAAAGAACTCGATATGAGATTTCGATTAATACAAAGCTGTGTGATTTCCCTTTGATATATACATTGATGTACCGTGTGTGTACCAGCATGATCTTGGGATGGTACGGAAACACCGGAGACTTGACCTTTTAGGTCGGGCCGCTACAAACATCTACTACACATCATACATCACATCATATCAACATGCATCATATCAAAACAAACATACGAGTTAATTTCTCCAACATGCATCATACCATCATTTTAGAAAAAAAATCATGAACCGGGGTTCATCTTCACACTACCATTCCAACTAGTGATAGAGTTCATATCCAACCCCATAGAACATCTAGAATCAACCTAAAACAATCCTATGGTACAAAAACAAATTAAATCTAGTTCAAAAATAGGGGTGACTTGAAGCAAATAATGCGACGAATTGAAAGCTACTGGACTAAAACTAATTGAAGGGATTGGGGGAGCTTCCTTTTCTCATTTCGTAGCCATCTCGATCCACAAAAACGATGAAGAAACGAAGAAGATCCAAGTGAAGGAGTGAAGTAGATGAGTAGGGGGCAAGAGGAAGAACAGAGAAGAGCATAGGAACGGATGGGAGGGGGAGGGGAGATGCGGTGGGGCGCGGGCAGGCCATCCGTTTATAACTACCAGGACCCTACCGCCAGGGAGCTGGCGGTAGGGTTACACTCGCTACCTCCAAGGCCTGCGGCGGTAGGAGGGGCGGAGGGAAACGACGCTCGTCCATCGCTGCTGACATAGATTAGTTGTCTACTGCCGGAGACCTTGGCGATAGGTTGTGTAATCCAAAAAGGATCAAATGTAGAAATTCACGTCCGAGGATCGAATGACATGGCATTGTTTCAGCTGAAAGGAGCACCCGCATGGCTAGTCAAGATCGTTGAAAGTATACCTGGCCAAACCTCGGGTCGGACCGGACCTAAAAAAACCCGACGTTAGAAACCCAGGCCCGAGCCCGGCCCAACCCGGTCGTCGGGCCTAATATTTGGACCCAAGCCCGACATAGGCATAAACTCGGGTTTTTTCAGACCCGGGCCCAGCCCGGACTAAGCGTCAGGCTTAAAATCCAGGTCCGAGCCCGGCCCGTGGGCAAGGTCAGGCCGGGTCAGGCCGACCCGCCTTGCCCATGGCTAGGTCTGGTTGGAAGGTCCACTCAACAATTTTCCAATTTTGTCTCGAGCATGCGCGGCTGTCGCCATGACGGTGAAGCATGTGCAGCAACCAACCAAAGATGATCAGTTCACTTCACGCTGAACGCAGAAATGCTGTTCGAGATCAAGAAATCCGACGCACAAGAGGGATATTAACACCCAAAATATTCACACATCAATTGAATGCAAGTCCTGTTTTTACCACAGAAATAAAACCCGTCCTCGTGTCTTTTTTTTTTACTATACTCTGCTACTCTGACAGCTCTTCACCGCATCCGTACCACCACCATTCATATCGCTACAGCTACTTCCCAACCCCTCGCCGCCGTTGCCGCTGCTCCCGCCAATTATGTGGCTGCTGGTGCGGCTGTTGTTGTAGAAGCAAACGACCTTGCACTTCACCACGCCGGCGCCGGCGACGTACACGTGGAACCCCGGCGCGACCATCATCTTCACGCTGGCCGGCTCCAGCCGCCCCGCGCGCGAGGCCGCGGCGTCCTCCATGAACCGCGAGTCGAAGCGCGCGCCGCGGTCCACGCGCACGACGGGCAGCGGCGGGTGCACGGACCGCGCCAGGAGGCGCACCCCCCAGACGCCCTTGGCCGCCAGGAAGAAGGCCTGCAGCAGCGGCTCCGGCCACGGGCGCGCGCGCGCCCACCCGAGGGAGGACACCACCTCGCTCATCTTGGCGTCGCAGAAGCGGCTCAGCCCGTCGCTGTAGTGTTTCGTCCCGTGGATGAGCACCTCCTCCCAGGTCAGCGCTGCCACGGCGTGGTACGCCGCGAGGTTGGCCTCGCACCGGCCCGCCGGGTCCGCGGTGTGGACGTCACCCTCGGTGTCGAGCTCGAAGTCCGCGTGGAAGGCGCGGTTCAGGAAGCTCTCGAGGTTGGGGCCGGGGCTGGCGGGGCTGTGGAGGTGGGTGGAGAGCGCGCGCGTGAGGTTCCGCACGGTGGCGCGCGCCGTGGAGACGGCGCGGAGGAAGGACTCGACGGGGAAGACGGCGGCGGCCGGCGTGGGGAGCACGCGGGCCTCGAGGCGTGCGAGCTTGAGCTCCAGCTCGGCGAGGGACTGCTTCAGCCGCGAGGTCTCTTCAACCGCGTCGTCCCGCGTCCGCGTGGCCGCGGCGAGCCGCCGCGAGAGGTCGGCCGCGGCCAGGCGCCACTGCTCGCCCTCACCCGCGTCGCCTTCCGAGGCCGACGTCGTGGACGGCGAGGAGCGCGGGGTGGACCGTCGGGTGAGTGATACGAACAGCGAGCGGATGACGGCCCCCGGCGAGGCCGGCGCCAGGGCGCGCTGCTTGAAGCGGCAGTCGGAGCAGGACACGGCCGCGACGTACGCGGCCGAGTCGGCGGCGCCGCCTTCGCTCCTTCCCCGCCGCGGCGTCTTCTTGGCGGCGCCGCCGTGGCCCTGGCCGTGAAGCGGCGTCGCGGAGTGCGCGTACTTCTGGTCCAGCTTCGCCGAGGCCGTCGTCGCGACGCTGGCGTGCCGCTTGGTCTCGGATACCTGATGATTACAGCTTAGCATTGCATCTCTGAAGTAAGCAAGCAAGGAGCATCCACGGCCCAAGTCGACGAACAGAGACACACATACATATCGTAAAACTCACCGCAGACGTGAAGGTAGGGGAGGGGGACGGAGACGACACCATGGCTGCAGATCGAGCTCCCTCTATGAAGATTAATGAGGTTTCTTCCGGTTGGGATTTGCGGTGGTCGGACGCTAGCTAACGTAGGGATGGTGGCTTTTGCCTTGCGGTGGTGGCGGCTGGCGAGGCGATAGTGCTGCGCTTGCTGTGGTGCGGTGTTAGTTGCCTGCGTCTGTAGCCTGTACTGTGCGTGTACGTGGGACGACGTCTTTTTTTGCAGTCTACTTCACGGGGAGGGGAGCGAGAGCTCGGCCCAGAGGCAGGCAGGCAGGCAGGACGACGCGGGACATGAATGCCGGTCAGTTCGGGTCGTTGGTGCGTTTAATGCCCCCCTCCCTCCCCGTCTGGACCATCTCTCCCTCCCTCTCGATTTATCTGCTCTTCTCACAGCAACTCCAACCGGCCGCCGTTAAATTTCGTGTTTTGATCATTTTAGAAAAGTTGATCGAGAGCTAATCTTTGTTTGTAAAATAAAATAAAAATCTGATCTTTTTTCTATTATCGGGTCCATGGCAATAGAGTATAATAACCTAGCAGCAAGATCTCACGCGATAGATCCGTTCTACCGTAAAAAAATCCAAGTTTCAGACACAGTGCGAAAGCACCCTATCATCAGGCCTGATGAGGGTTGCATATATTACCGTCAGTATCTGTGGCGGTAGGGGTGCACTGCGCTGACGTCGTCCTTTTTCCTATCGCCAGGGACCTTGATGGTAGATTGTTATACATTATCAACATGGACTCTCACGGTAGGAAAAAGGTCAGATCCCAATTCTTTTGCAAACGAGAGTCACGTATCGATTAACTTCTCTAAAAGGGTCAAAACATGAAATTTTGCCTTCAGTCGTTGGCGTGCTTTTCGTCCGTTTGGGTCGGCATATTCGCTATGTTTTTCGTTTGGGGTCAGCCGTTCATCCAACGCGTCGACCCATTTTTCGTCCGCGCAACAGGGTTGCGTCCATTTTTGATCGATTTGTCAAGATCCACATAAATTTAGTTATAAATTAACAAATGTTCAATACAAAACATTGCATAGTTCAAGAACTACATAAAATATATCATAGTTTAACATTGAATTATTTCAAATACATTTAAAAGAAAAGGTTACCGAGACATATATTGGTTGCCGACATGAATCCATATATGTTCAACCATATCATTTTGTAACCGCGTGTGAGTTTCTCAATCACGCATCTTATGATGAAACTCGACAAACTGTGCAATCGTTGCCCCTCCTCCATGCTCAGGCACAACATTGTTACCCTGAAACTGAAACCCTTGATCACATAGACGTTCTGGACGCTCATCCTCTACGATCATGTTGTGAATGATCACACAAGCTTGTTGGAAATATGCCCTAAAGACAATAATAAAATGGTTATTATTGTATTTCCTTGTTCATTATAATTTTCTATTTTTCATGTTATAATTGTGTTAACGAGAAACCGTAATGCATGTGTGAATACATAGGCCACAATATGTCCCTAGTGAGCCTCTAGTTGGCTAGCTCCTTGATCAATAGATGGTCACGGTTTCATGACCATGGACATTGGATGTCGTTGATAACGGGATCACATCATTAGGAGAATGATGTGATGGACAAGACCCAATCCTAAGCATAGCGCAAGATCATGTATTTCGTCTGCTAAAGCTTTTCCAATGTCAAGTATCATTTCCTTAGACCATGAGATTGTGCAACTCCCGGATACCATATGAATGCTTTGGGTATGCCAAACGTCACAACGTAACTGGGTGGCTATAAAGGTGCACTATGGGTATCTCCAAAAGTGTCTGTTGGGTTGGCACGAATCGAGACTGGGATTTGTCACTCCGTTTGAAGGAGAGGTATCTCTGGGCCCACTCGGTAAGACATCATCATAATGAGCTCAATGTGACTAAGGAGTTAGCTATGGGATGATATGTTACGTAACGAGTAAAGAGACTTGCCGGTAACAAGATTGAACAAGGTATAGGGATACCAACGATCGAATCTAGGGCAAGTATCATACCGGTAGACAAAGGGAATTGTATACGGGATTGATTGAATCCCCGACATCGTGGTTCATCCGATGAGATCATCGTGGAGCATGTGGGAGCCAACATGGGTATCCAAATCCCGCTGTTGGTTATTGACCGGAGAGGTGTCTCGGTCATGTCTACGTGCCTCCCGAACCCATAGGGTCTACACACTTAAGGTTCGATGACTCTAGGGTTATAGGGAAATAGTGTACGTGGTTACTGAAGGTTGTTCGGAGTCCCGAATGAGATCCCATACATCACAAGGAGTTCCGGAATGGTCCGATGGTAAAGAATGATATGTAGGAAGTGAGGATTTGGTTACCGAAAGTGTTCTGGGCATCACCGATAACGTACCGGGACCATCGGAAGGTTACGAGGGTCCACCGGGAGGGGCCACTAGCCCTGGAAGGCTGCATGGGCCTAGAGTGGGAAGGGACCAGCCCTAGAGTGGGCTGGTGCGCCCTTCACCCTGGCCCAAGGCGCAACAAAGGAGAGAGGGGGCCAAACCCTAGGCGTGATGGGCCCTAGGCCCACCCTACGGTTGCCGCACCCCTCTCCCCTCCCTTGGCCGCCGCGCCCAAGTCCCATCTAGGGTTGCCGCCGGCCCCTAGGGTGGGAACCCTAGGGGCTGCACCCTACCTCCTCCTCCTCCTATATATAGTGGGTTTTGGGGGGCTGCCATGAACACAAGTTTCTTCCTCTCTCGGCGCAGCCCTACCCTTCATGTTCCTCGTTCTCCGTAGAGCTTGGCGAAGCCCTGCCGAAGTACCACGCAGCTCCACCGTCACCACGTTGTCGTGCTGCCGAAGCTCTCCCTCAACCTCTCCTTCCTCATTGCTGGATCAAGGCGTAGGAGACGTCACCGGGCTGCACGTGTGTTGAACGCGGAGGCGTCGTTGTTCGGCGCTAAGATCGGAATCCACCGTGATCTGATTCGCTGCGAGTACGACTCCACCAACCGCATTCTTGTAACGCTTCCGCTTAGCGATCTTCAAAGGTATGAAGATGCACTCTTCCCCACTCGTTGCTGGTTTCTTCATAGATGGATCTTGGTGAACACGTAGAATTTTTTTTGATTTACTACTACGTCTCCCAACAGTGGCATCATGAGCTAGGTCTATACGTAGAATCTATGCACGAGTAGAACACAAGTTGTTGTGGGCGTCGATCTTGTTAATTTGCTTACCGTTACTAGTCTTATCTTGATTCGGCGGTATTGTGGGATGAAGCGGCCTGGACCAACTTTACACGTACGCTTACGTGAGACCGATTCCACCGCCTGACATGCCTTGTTGCATAAGGTGGCTAGCGGGTGTCTGTCTCTCCCACCTTAGTCGGATTGGATTCGATGAAAAGGGTCCTTATGAAGGGTAAATAGCAATTGGCATATCACGTTGTGGTTTTGGCGTAGCTAAGAAACGTTCTTGCTAGAAACCTATAGCAGACACGTAAAAACTTGCAACTACAAAATTAGAAGACGTCTAACTTGTTTTTGCAGCATATGCCTTGTGATGTGATATGGCCAAAGGATGTGATGTGATGCACTGTGATGTATGAGATTGATCGTGTTCTTGTAATAGGATTCACGACTTGCATGTTGATGAGTATGACAACCGGCAGGAACCATAGGAGTTATCTTAATTTATTGTATGACATGTGTGTCAATCATAAACGCCATGTAATTACTTTACTTTATTGCTAATCGTTAGCCATAGTAGTAGAAGTAATAGTTGGCGAGACAACTTCATGAAGACACGATGATGGAGATCATAGTGTCGTGCCGGTGACAGTGATGATCATGGTGCCCCGAAGATGGAGATCAAAGGAGCAAGATGATATTGGCCATATCATGTCACTATATTGATTGCATGTGATGTTTATCATGTTTACATCTTATTTTCTTAGAACGACGGTAGTAAATAAGATGATCTCTCAATAAAATTTCAAGAAATGTGTTCACCCTAATTGTGCACCGTTGCTAAGGATCGTTGTTCCGAAGCACCACGTGATGATCGGGTGTGATAGGTTCTAACGTTCGCATACAACAGGTGTAAGCCAGATTTACACACGCGATACACTTAGGTTGACTTCACGAGCCTAGCATGTACAGACATGGCCTCGGAACACAGAAGACCAAAAGATCGAACATGAGTCGTATAGAAGATACGATCAACATGGTGATGTTCACCATGGATGACTAGTCCGTCTCACATGATGATCGGACACGGGCTAGTCGACGTGGATCATGTGTCACTCGGATGACTAGAGACATGTCTATCTAAGTGGTAGTTCATTAAATAATTTGATTATGTGAACTTAATTATCATGAACTTAGTCTAAAATTGTCTTTACAATCTATATTGTAGATCCAATGGCCAAAGCTAATGTTGCCCTCAACTTCAAGGCGTTCCTCGAGAAAACCAAGCTGAAAGATGATGGAAGCAACTATGCGGACTGGGTCCATGGCTTGAGGATCATCCTCATAGCTTCCAAAAGATTATATGTCCTTGATGCACCGCTAGGTGACGCACCCATTTTTCCAACGGCTCGGGACGTTATGAATGTCTGGCAGTCGCGCTGTGATGATTACTCCTTGGTTTAGTGCGGCATGCTTTACAGTTTAGAACCGGGGCTCCAAAAGCGTTTTGAGAAACACGGAGCATATGAGATGTTCCAAGAGCTGAAACTGGTTTTCCAAGCTCATGCCTGGGTCGAGAGATATGATTTCTCTGACAAGTTCTTTAGCCGTAAGATGGAGGAGAATAGTTCTGTCAGTGAGCACATACTCAAAATGTCTGGGTTGCACAACCGCCTGACTCAGCTAGGAGTTAATCTTCCGGATGACTCGGTTATTGACAGAATCCTCCAGTCGCTCCCACCTAGCTACAAGATCTTTGTGATGAACTACAACATGTAGGGGATGGAGAAGTCCATTCCTGAGTTGTACTCGATGCTGAAATTAGCGGAGGTCGAGATCAAAAAGGAGCATCAAGTGTTGATGGTGAATAAGACCACTAGTTTGAAGAAAGGCAAGGGTAAGAAGAACTTCAAGAAGGACGACAAAGCAGTTGCCGTGCCCGGTAAGCAAGTTTCCGGGAAGAAGAACAAGAATGGTCCCAAGCCTGAGGCTGAGTGCTTTAATTGCAAGGGTATCGGTCACTGGAAGCGGAACTGCCCCAAGTACTTAGCGGATAAGAAGGCCGAGAACGTTAAAGGTATATGTGATATACTTGTTATTGATGTGTACCTTACCAGCGCTCGTAGTAGCTTCAGGTTATTTGATACCGGTGCAGTTGCTCACATTTGTAACTCCAAGCAGGAGCTACGGAATAAGTGAAGACTGGCAAAGGACGAGGTGACGATGCGCGTCGGGAATGGTTCCAAGGTCGATGTGATCGCCGTGGGCACGCTACCTCTACATCTACCTTCGAGATTAGTTTTAAACCTCAGTAATTGTTATTTAGTACCAGCTCTGAGCATGAACATTGTATCTGGATCTCGTTTGATGCGAGATGGCTACTCATTTAAATCTAAGAATAATGGTTGTTCTATTTATGTGAGAGAAATGTTTTATGGTCATGCCCCGCTGGTCAATGGTTTATTTTTGATGAATCTCGAACGTGATGTTACACATGTCCATAATGTGAGTACCAAAAGATGTAAGATTGATAACGATAGTCCCACTTACATGTGGCACTGCCGCCTTGGTCATATTGGTGTCAAACGCATGAAGAAAATCCATGCCAATGGACTTTTGGAGTCTCTTGATTTCGAATCATTTGACACGTGCGAACCATGCCTCATGGGCAAGATGACCAAGACTCCGTTCTCCGGAACAATGGAGCGAGCAACTGACTTGTTGGAGATAATACATACCAATGTATGCGGTCCAATGAGCATCGAGGCTCGCGCTGGCTACCATTATGTTCTCACCCTCACCGATGACTTGAGCGGATATGGGTATGTCTACTTAATGAAACACATGTATGAAATCTTTGAAACGTTCAAGGAATTTCAGAGTGAGGTAGAGAATCAACATGACAAGAAAATAAAGTGCTTATGATCTGATCGTGGCAGAGAACATTTGAGTCACGAGTTTGGCACGCACCTAAGGAAATGTGGAATTGTTTCACAACTCATGTTGCGTGGCACACCTCAGCAAAATGGTGTGTCTGAACATCGTAATCGCACTCTATTGAATGTGGTGCGATCTATGATGTCTCTTAACGACTTGCCGCTATCATTTTGGGGATATGCATTAGAGACTGTCGCATTCACTTTAAATAGGGCACCGTCTAAATCCGTTGAGACGACACCGTATGAATTATGGTTTGGAAAGAAACCTAAGCTGTCGTTTCCAAAAGTTTGGGGATGCGATGCTTATGTGAAGAAACTTCAACCTGAGAAGCTCGAACCCAAAGCGGAAAAGTACGTATTCATAGGGTACCCCAAAGAAACTATTGGGTATACCTTCTACCTCACATCCGAGGGCAAAGTCTTTGTTGCCAAGAATGGATCCTTTCTAGAGAAAGAGTTTCTCTCGAAAGAAGTAAGTGAGAGGAAAATAGAACTTGCTGAGGTAATCGTACCTCCACTCGAACCGGAGAGTAGAGCAGCACGAAAAGTTGTTTGTATGGAGCCTGCACCGTCTGGAGAGAAAGTTAATGATGATGATCATGAAACTTCAGAACAAGTTACTATTGAACGTCGAAGGTCCGCTAGGACACGT
This sequence comes from Hordeum marinum, assembly GCA_022496015.1. NCBI lineage: Eukaryota > Viridiplantae > Streptophyta > Magnoliopsida > Poales > Poaceae > Hordeum > Hordeum marinum. Next base: position 380,735,481 of record CM039675.1, read on the forward strand.
TTCGCACCAGAGTGGTACGACAACCATGTCCTGGAGATCATATTATTGGACAACGGTGACCCTTCGAACTATGAAGAAGCGATGGCGGGCCCGGATTCCAACAAATGGCTTGAAGCCATGAAATTCGAGATAGGATCCATGTATGAGAACAAAGTGTGGACTTTGGTGGACTTGCCTGATGATAAGCGAGCCATAGAAAATAAATGGATCTTTAAGAAGAAGACTGACGCGGATGGTAATGTGACAGTCTATAAGGCTTGGCTTGTCGCTAAGGGTTATCGACAAGTTCAAGGAGTTGACTACGATGAGACTTTTTCACCCGTAGTGATGCTGAAGTCCGTCCGAATCATGTTAGCAATTGCCGCATTTTATGATTATGAGATCTGCCAAATGGACGTCAAAACGGCATTCCTTAATGGCTTCCTTAAGGAAGAACTGTATATGATGCAGCCGGAAGGTTTTGTCGATCCTAAGGGCGCTAACAAAGTATGCAAGCTCCAGCACTCCATCTATGGGCTGGTGCAAGCATCTTGGAGTTGGAACATTCGCTTTAATGAGGTGATTAAAGCTTTTGGGTTTATACAGGTTTATGGAGAACCCTGCATTTACAAGAAAGTGAGTGGGAGCTTTGTAGCATTTCTCATATTATATGTGGATGACATATTGTTGATGGGAAATGATATAGAACTTTTGGAAAGCGTAAAGGCCTACTTGAATAAGTGTTTTTCAATGAAGGACCTTGGAGAAGTTGCTTACATATTAGGCATTAAGATCTATAGAGATAGATCGAAACGCCTCATAGGTCTTTCACAAAGCACATACCTTGAAAAAGTATTGAAGAAGCTCAATATGGATCAGTCCAAGAAGGGATTCTTGCCTGTGTTACAGGGTGTGAGATTGAGTACGACTCAATGCCCGACCACGTCAAAGGATAAAGAAGAGATGAGTGTCATCCCCTATGCTTTAGTCATGGGCTCTATTATGTATGTCATGATGTGTACCAGACCTGATGTGAACCTTGCCATAAGTTTGGTAGGGAGGTACCAAAGTGATCCCGGAGCGGAACACTGGACAGCGGTCAAGAATATCCTGAAGTACCTGAAAAGGACCAAGGACATGTTTCTCGTATATGGAGGTGCCGAAGAGCTCGTCGTAAAGGGTTACGTCGATGCTAGCTTCGACACAGATCCGGATGATTCCAAGTCACAAACCGGATACGTGTATATTTTAAACGGAGGGGCAGTCAGCTGGTGCAGCAACAAGCAAAGCGTCGTGGCGGTATCTACATGTGAAGTGGAGTACATAGCTGCTTCGGAAACAACAAAGGAAGGAGTCTGGATGAAGGAGTTCATCACCGACCTAGGAGTAATTCCCAATGCGTCAGGCCTGATGACTCTATTCTGTGACAACACTAGAGCTATTACTCTTGCCAAGGAGCCCAGGTTTCACATGAAGACAAGACACATCAAACGCTGCTTCAACTCCATTCGTGATTACATTCAGGAGGGAGATATAGATATTTGTAAAGTACATACGGATCTGAATGTCGCATATCCATTGACTAAACCTCTCTCACGGGCGAAACATGATCAACACTAGAACTCTATGGGTGTTCAATTCATCACAATGTAACTAGATTACTGACTCTAGTGCAAGTGGGAGACTGTTGGAAATATTCCCTAGAGGCAATATTAAAATGGTTATTATTGTATTTCCTTGTTCATGATAATTGTCTATTGTTCATGCTATAATTGTGTTAAACAAAAACCGTAATGCATGTGTGAATACATAGACCACAATATGTCCCTAGTTAACCTCTAGTTGGCTAGCTTGTTGATCAATAGATGGTCACGGTTTCATGACCATGGACATTGGATGTCGTTGGTAACGGGATCACATCATTAGGAGAATGATGTGATGGACAAGACCCAATCCTAAGCATAGGACAGGATCATGTAGTTCGTCTGCTAAAGCTTTTCCAATGTCAAGTATCATTTCCTTAGACCATGAGATTGTGCAACTCCCGGATACCGTAGGAATGCTTTGGGTGTGACAAACGTCACAACGTAACTGGGTGGCTATAAAGATGCACTGTGGGTATCTCCAAAAGTGTCTGTTGGGTTGGCACGAATCGAGACTGGGACTTGTCACTCCGTGTGACGGAGACGTATCTCTGGGCCCACTCGGTAAGACATCATCATAATGAGCTCAATGTGACTAAGGAGTTAACCACGGGATGATGTGTTACGGAACGAGTAAAGAGACTTGCCGGTAACGAGATTGAACAAGGTATAGGGATACCGACGATCGAATCTCGGGCAAGTATCATACTGGTAGACAAAGGGAATTGTATATGGGGTTGATTGAATCCCCGACATCGTGGTTCATCCAATGAGATCATCATGAAGCATGTGGTAGCCAACATGGGTATCTAGATCCCACTGTTGGTTATTGACCGGAGAGGTGTCTCGGTCATGTCTACGTGCCTCCCGAACCCGTAGGGTCTACACACTTAAGGTTCGATGATGCTAGAGTTATAGGGAAATAGTGTACGTGGTTACAGAAGGTTGTTCGGAGTCCCGGATGAGATCCCGGACATCACAGGGAGTTCCGAAATGGTCTGGAGGTAAAGAATTGTATATAGGAAGTGAGGATTTGGTTACCGAAAGTGTTTCGAGCATCACCGATAACGTACCGGGACCACCGGAAGGGTTCCGGGGGTCCACCGGGAGGGGCCACCAGCCCCGGAAGGCCGCATGGTCCTAGAGTGGGAAGGGACTAGCCCCAAAGTGGGCTGGTGCGCCCTCCACCCTGGCCCAAGGCGCAACAAAGGATAGAGGGGGCCAAACCCTAGGCGTGATGGGCCCTAGGCCCACCCTAGGGCTGCCGCACCCCTCTCCCCTCCCTTGGCCGCCGCGCCCAAGTCCCATATAGGGTTGCCGCCGGCCCCTAGGGTGGAAACCCTAGGGGCTGCACCCTACCTCCTCCTCCTCCTATATATAGTGGGGTTTTGGGGGCTGCCATGAACACAAGTTTCTTCCTCTCTCGGCGCAGCCCTACCCTTCCTATTCCTCGTTCTCTGTAGAGCTTGGCGAAGCCCTGCTGAAGTACTACGCAGCTCCAGCGTCACCACGCCGTCGTGCTGCCGGAGCTCTCCCTCAACCTCTCCTTCCTACTTGTTGGATCAAGGCGTAGGAGACGTCACCGGGCTGCACATGTGTTGAACGCGGAGGCGCCGTTGTTCGACGCTAAGATCGGAATCCACCGCGATCTGAATCGCGGCAAGTACGACTCCACCAACCGTGTTCTTGTAACGCTTCCGCTTAGCGATCTTCAAAGATATGAAGATGCACTCTTCCCCACTCGTTGTTGGTTTCTCCATAGATGGATCTTGGTGAACACGTATAATTTTTTTTGATTTACTACTACGTCTCCCAACAAAGTTGTCATCACCTTCCACAACTTTTAGTTCTCCAGGTTCTAGTTGGGTACCGAACGATGCCCCATAGAGATTGAAGAACGCCAAAGGCACGCTCTTCATCTCTTTGTAACACTCTCTTGCTCTTGTGCAAATCTTTTTCTCTTCTCTCCTACAGGGTTGGAGATTGTCTTCACAAGAGTAGACCATTATGAATAGATACCGTCAGCTAGATAATATCGATTGTTGTATTGGTGGTCACTGATCTCAAAATTGACCTTTGGGCAATTGCCTTCTGCCATCCTAGCAAACACCGAAGAGCGCTGGAGCACATTGATACCGTTCTGATACCCGTCCATGCCGAAGAAAGAATGCCAAATCCAGAGATCTTGGGAAGCCACAGCCTCAAGTATGACAATGCAAGATCAGATAGGACCCTTATATTGGCCCTGTTAAGCAGAATGGCAGTTTTTCCACTTCTAGTGCATACAATCTATGTTACCAAGCATCCACGGGACCCTTCTGCTAGCATTCATCGTCAGCAACCGTGTTGTATCAACATCAGTTGCCTCTGTCAAGTACTCCGGTCCAAACACAGCTATGATGGCTTTGCCAAACCTGCACATGGACTCAAGCCACGTTGACTCACTCATCCGGACATACTCATCAGTAAGATCACCAGAAACTCTGTATCCAAGCATCTGAATGACAGCAGTGCATTTCTAATAAAGGAGAAGCCAATCTTTCCAAGGGCATCCGTCTTGCATTTGAAATAGTTATCGTACTCCACCACCCTCTCCCAAATACGGTTGAACACATGCCTAGCCATAAGAAAATGACGTCGAAAGATGTGATGTTTGAAGAGCAGGTTTGGGGTCTCGAATTAGTCCTTTTAGAGTAGGAAATGGCCATTCTCCCGGTTGCGATTTAATGTCGGCGTGTGCCCCGGTATGAAGCCCCTAAACAACGGTCGCTCCATACTTAGGTGGTCATGGACCACTAACGTAGCTACCACGATCTCCTCCTCATCGGACGAAAAATCATCTGAATCACAAAAGAACGTTGTAGAAGAAGAAAAAATCATCGTCGGAGTCCATTTGTACCTTGCGGGCAAAGCGTCGAAGAGCTTGCGGGCGTCGTGAAATAATCCGACCGGTGAGGAGCCTCGCGCCGCATCGAGACAAAATAGCGGAGTTGGACGGTGGTGGCAGGAGCTGCCGAAAGGGTGAGTCTACGGGCGGATGGCTAGCGGCGACAAAGAAAGTGGGCGGCATAGGTAGAAGGCGGGGCGAACGGGTTAGTTGGAGGCAAAGAAGGAAAAGGACACTGGCGTACGTGCCACCGACTAGCGGGCTAGGGGGAAGAGAAGGATAGGAGACGCGTGGGTCCGTTCCGTATCCGTGTCGACGCAACTGCGTCCAAATCTAAACCTAAAATGGGTCGCGGATCAAAAAATAAACGCGCGTTCGTTTGGATCGCCACGTTGGATCGTGTTTTGTGTCCGCGATAATTCAAACGGACATATGCGAACAAAACAAATGGGTCGTCGTGTTGAAGTTGCTCTCAAATTTTCCATTTATGACTCTCTCGTGAGATGCCAGCCATCCCCAAGATCTAGCTAGAACGTCGTCACCTACAACCAACAGGAAAGGTTAAAACGAGGAGAGCTCGAGTTCCTCACGACATTTTCTTTTCTTACTGTTGTAGCACGAAAGTAATAAGACAAATAAAAAGTCTAAATGATTCCGCTAGTCCCATTGCATTATGAAAGACCCACTTATATATAAAATGAAGGGATGTATTAAGGAGACATATTTTCCATAACAGACACCTCCTGGAAGGCCTTCCTTCCATACAATTGATCATATGTTTATTTCTCAACACTCCCCCTTGATCAATTCGTCATCTGTATATTGCAAACTGAAAACTCCTCCAAAAATTTCGTGGGAAAAATTGAGGAAAAACCTTATAGTAATATGTCATTGAAAACTTCTTTAAAACCCAGTGGGAAAAATATAAGAAGAAACTAATATGACATACATTCACACTTGTATTTATATTGTCTCGTTAAAAACCTTATATGAGAAAGCATCATGGAAAACTCATAAAAGAAAAAAGAGTACAATATGAATGATCTGAAGATCACCAATAAGTTATAACTTGGGATTTTACTCCCCCTGAACTTTGCAAACATTAATGTTTTCTCATACCAATTCCACGAACCTGTTTCTAGAATGTAAATGTTGATAGAGACATTGTGAATCTCACAATAATTTGTTTGCATATTATCCTCTTACATTTTTCTAATTTGCAAGGATAAATATAACCCAAAAGAAATACAAGTGACATTATCTTGGTAGATAATGATAATTGATTCCAATGAATCTTCACATGATCTCACATGTGACCAATCATTCTATGAAGACATGTATATCTTGTCATGCTTCAAACATAGTTATGGCAGAATGATCACATAAATGACTCATTTAGACTATATTCTGAAGGCTTTTCTTAGAATACTCTTCCAGTAAATCCAGTCTTTGATATGGCATTGTTGGGATCATATTATCAGCCACTATTAGGATATCACACCATGGTCCTATCTTGATTTTCCCAATGAAATTAATCAAGACCTTTTGTGTATTGAAAATATCTGAGGATATTCCTTACACCAAACATTATACCTTATATTGGGGATTGCACTCTCGATAAATTGCTAATAACGTATTGTAGCACGAAAGTAATAAGACAAATAAAAAGTCTAAATGATTCCGCTAGTCCCGTTGCATTGTGAAAAACCCACATATATACAAGATGAAGGCATGTATTGAGGAGATATATTTTTTCCAACAGACACCTCCTAAAAAAGCATCCTTCCATATAATTGATCATATGTTTATTTCTCAACACTTACATAGGAAAAAAGAAGATACACGTGTTGCGTTCACTGCGCAAATACTCGTACTTCTCTACGTATCATGAGTTTTTGAGCGGCACATTAAGAGCAGTCGGCACGGCGGGTTGGGCAGGGAGGACACCATAAATCCGGACGTCGACCCGATCGACCCATCTGGACCGCCCCGCACGCTTCAGACATGCTGTCAATGAATCGAGAATCGTGTTGCGACCCCGGGTCCCGTGCGTGGAACTGAATGCGGTGGATTCTGTCCTCTGGAGTCTGATGACACACAGACACAGTAGAGAGAGAGAGATTACGAGGCGCCGATCGACCTTTTCCCGCCTCCTGTCACTTGTCGCGTCACTGCGGCTGCAGCGACGTCTGCCGGCTGGTGACTTTCGTGAGAGCCTCCAGGCGAGGTGGTACTCCGTCTGAGATTTTGGAGTCAAAGAACCCCTGCTCGTTCAGGCCGGAGGACCAGCCCAAGGCCACAGCGCTCAGACTTGAGATCTGCCATCGCTTGGATCATACTCGCGATGAAACCACTCTCCCTCTCCTCGTGCCTCCGTGCCCGCCACAGGAGTTTAAACTGATTTGATCGAATAATTGGAGTGTAGTGTAGTAGCATTAGACTTGTTGGAGGAAGACTGCGACGGGGAGGCTGTAGTTTTCCTGAATTAAACCGCCAGTGGACTTTGCAGACCAGCACCACGTTTTCGACTGGTTCTTGCCGTGACGGCGCGACCTTCAACGAGACAACACTGACCCGGTCCAAGAACCAAAAAGGGTTAGTCTTAAATTTGAAGTTAACTGCACCATGCGTCCATGACGGCATGAGATGACCCTGGACGAGACAAGACAACATAGCGGGTTCGCTTTTCAGATGCCGATTCACGACTCATCTTTCAGTTTTTGGGGTATAAAAAGACGGTAGTGGATCAAAGTGGCGGGGATGCAGGTTACTGCATGCGCCCCTCCATCTGCATCATATGCATGGCAAGGCAAGCAATAGGGACGTGGATCCTCTACAAAAACGAGACGGAAATTGCTAGCGCTGCATACGGATGGACAGCAAATACTCTACCACAGTACCGGCCGGCTGGCACCACGCATGTATGTATGCCCACAACCACAATCGTCGCATCACATTATGTAGAGATAGCTACGGACTACAGTACGCTCCGATCGACCCCGACCGACAACCGCGCGCCAAGGCGTGCGTCGAGGAAGGAGAGAGATAGAGAGAGACCGCATGCAGGCGGCACAATCCCGATCGAGGACCGCCGACCAGCTGCAAGTTCAAGCGGATCGATCAGAATTCAAAGCAGCGACGAGATCTGAGAAAATTAGTTGGCCGTGCCTGCCTGTGCCGCCCATACCATTTGCCTGGAACCTGGAGAGTGGGAGGCGCATATTCGCAAAGCACTTTTTACCGCTTTGGGTTTTCTTTTAGAACATTTACCGGTTGGGTATGCACCGATGAACCATCTGCCGTTCGTTCACTTTGCGATTCGTGTGTTTTGCTAGCCCATGTTTGACGTATATTAGTGTATTTTTAAAATATATGTCGTATTTAATATTGTGTCACATTAGATGGCAGACCCATGTCAGTGATAAAGTAGTACTTACATGCCTGATGCATTTCTCTCTTCCTGTTCACGTAAACGTGCATCCGCAAGCGAGATTAAATCTTGCCTTTTATTTTCTTTCTGGCAATTTCATTCATTCATATCTTTAAAATTATAATGAAACATTTTATATATTTGAACTCATGGCGTCAAGACCTTTTAAACAAGATAAATCTTGAATATATGTAAACATGCTTAAATTTCAACGTTTCAAACGAGTGAAATTAGTTTTCTGAAATAAGTGAAATAAGTTCTTTGAATTGAGTGAAACCATTTTTTTGAAATGGCAAAAAATGTTTTTCATGCATATGAAACATATTTCAGGAATATTATGTGAAACTTGTTATTTAAAATATGTGAAACTAGTTATTAAAAAAAGTGAAAGCTGATTATTTCCAATCAGTTTTAAAACTAAGTGAAATCTTTGAAACAAGTGAAGTTGTTATTTCAATTGAGTGACTGTAATGTGTTTTTTCTGAAACTAGTCAAATATATCTTTTGTAGTTAGTGTAATCAATTTTTTTAAACAAGTGAAATATAATAAAATTGAGAGTGAATGTATTTACTGAAATGAGTGAAATAAATATATTCTTTTGTGAAACTGTCTATTTCAATGTTTGAAAATGATTTTTCTGATGAGTGAAATACATTTCAACATATTTCGTGAATATGAAGTGAAATTAGTGGTGAAATCAGTTTTCCAAATCATTGAAATGTGCTTTTTTCAAACTAGGGAACTACTAACTTTGGAATGTGTGGAATTATATTATTTGAAACAAGTGAAACAATAAATTTAGTTTTTGAGATATATTTTCTAGTGTGAAAACAATTTACCAAATGAGTGAAATATTACTTTTCAAATTAGTGAAATACTTAATTTGGAATGAGTGAAATATATTCTTTCAAATAAGTGAAACGCTAAAATTAAAACTAGTTCAAATGTATTCTTGATTGATCTAGTTTTGAAGGTCTTCTCACTACGAATTATTAATAACCTATTCTGCATCCCGGGTGATGAATAGAGTTTCTACACACACACACACACATATATATTAAAAAAAGAGTTTTAGTTTAAAAGATACCTATCATCCAAGTTTGTATTATGAAATTAAATAGAAGTCTTTTGCTAGGACGAAGAGAGAATAGTTTAGACTACAGCGTTGCACGCATACTCTCCCTAACAAGAGCTACACTGATGTACTCCACTCTATTGTATTCTGTAAAAACACGTATAACCAACGGATAGCAAGGGAATGCATTCACGGCTTTATACGGAATTCTGGCTCACGCATCTTGACCAAAACAATAAACGGTGGATTGCACACCGGTAGCTACTCGCTCCAGTAGAATTACTTATTCGGGCGCATGCCACCGTGCCCGGTTGAACTGACGTATCCCCAACCGCATGGGCTGATCGGCGAGGTGCGGTGCCATGGCTCCGCATGGCCGCGCGGCGACGTACAGCCCCGTGCGCGGCGTACCGCTCAGAGTTTGGTGTGGGCGATCGTAGCAGGCGCCAACCGAACCGCCGGAGTTAATGATGTAAGTGGCGCGACCGGACGACGAAAGGAGGCGTGCGATGGGCCGATCACTTCAAGAGCAAGTGAATCACCTCAAGTGATTCGCACACCAGCTTACTTGCGGAGTTGCAGTCGCGCTGGACCGGCACGGGACGATCGGTCCATCGATCACTGTTCGTTGATTCAGTAGCAGTCGAGTCGTGTGGGAATTCTGCACATAGTTCAGCTCACGGGTGGTAGCGGAGTCCGGGGCTCCGGGTAACCAAACCATACAACGAGCTGGAACTGCGGGTTAATTAAGCCAAGAGGAGCACAAAACATGTGTGATCAGCTCACAGGGAATGTAGGATCACACGGTCGATCGAGCAATAATTTGAATTACAAACAGGCAAGCATGCATGTCCGACATGCGTATATAGAACACGAGGCCATAAACAGGCAAACAGTCATCATCTAACATGTATCATCCCCCACAATCCTTCCAAAGCCACTACAGTCTGAACAGTGTCCTCTACAAACTTCTTCCAATCTATACAGTGGGATGTATTGCTTCCACACCGTATGCACAACATGGGACCGATAGTTAACTCCGAAGCATATTCGGGTATAATTCACCGCCAATAAGTACATCTACAGATTGGGCATCTCTAGTCATTCATCTGTTTGTATAACTCCAAATGAATTTTGGACATTGGAAGACTTTGCTTCTCGAAATAGTCTTTCGCTCCGCTTTGTAAATAAAGCATCGATACATACAACATTCATCCAAGCACCATAAAAAGAACGACGACCGGGACATCAGCACAATCACGCCTAAAAAACATAAAAGAAATAAAAAATAAGACCACATAATGGCAACAGCCTAACGGAACTAGGGTGTGATTGGTAGAATGCATGGAGGGAGCATGGGCTTAAAGGTTCACTGTCCGACCCATTTGTGGGTGTTTGATAGGGTGTATGGGCTTCCTTGAGCTATGCTCACCTCATGCAAAAAAGGCCCTCAGCTATGCTGAATCGAAGCACCCCATATAGTCCGACTGGGTCAAGCTAGCTGAGGCCACGCATGAGAAAAATCCCCCCCGACCCACTTCGGCCAAACGACCTCGCCTTCCTGTGCCTCGCGCGACCCGCTCCTCCTTCCCTCTCGCCCGAACCCTCCTCATCAGCCTCGCGCAGACGCGAGATCCGTGTCGCCGCCAGCCTCCTTCCTTCTGTGCCCTCTCCGCCGCCCCTGTTGGACGGGTCTTTCTCGCCCCTCCTCGTCCCTGCTCTAGGCCGTTCCCAAGCCCCAGCTCCTGGCCGACCCGCATTTGACCACCGTCGCGCCCCTGCACTAGCTCACCGGTGGGAAAGGTAGCATCTCCGCCCCCTCCTTCCCTTCCTCCTCCCTCCTCTTTCCCTCTTTCCACTACCCCCCCCTCTTTCATGCCTAACCTCGGACACATGTCACGTGACCAGGGATGAGCCTTGTTGCTGTACAAAGAGGTAGTAGTTAGATTGAAAAAAATGTTGTGCTAAGTTTCCTGTTATTAATTTGTGAATATCTATCTTCAGTACATTGCTTGTCAAGATGATTTTTTGTTGTTGCGCTAAGTTTCTTGTAATTTTTTTGTATTGTCGTAGATGGACGAATTGGCAAGAAAAAGAAGGCAGTTAATTGTGAGAGGAGTCGGTCTAGTGGTTGGATTGTATGCTTACATGATGCTCATGTTTAGAAGATCTAGGCAACAAACACCGGGGATAACCGTGGACAGCATGGGCGATCGTGCCATATCCAGAGAGTCAAATTTAAGATACATTCATCACTCTACAGACATAAAATGTTCAAATCAACTAAGAATGAGAAAAGCTCCTTTTTCCATCTGTTTGCTATATTTAGAGAGAGAAATTTGTTGTTGGATAGCATCCATACTTCTATCGAGGAACAAGTTGCCAGGTTTCTTCTAGTAGTTGGCCATAACCAAAGGTATAGGACACTACAACCAATCTTTAGAAGATCTACCGAAGTCATTAGTAGGTATTTTAAGGCAGTGTTTTACGTTGTTGCGGAGTTGAGAGATGAGATGATTCGGCCTCCCTCCAACCAATCATCGTAAAATATAAGAAAGCACCTGCTTTAATCCATATTTCAAGGTAATTATGTTTTGAAACAAAGAGAAGCAATCGATGAGACTTATGAATAACAACCATTTGTGTTTATTAATTAGGATTGTGTTGGAGCAATTGATGGGACTCATGTGCTTGCTAGAGTCCCACAAAGGATTTCCGCTGCCTTTAGGGGTAGAAAGCTGGGGACTACCCAAAATGTAATGGTCGCGGTATACTTTAATTAAAGTTTACATATGTAATTGTGGGTTGGGAGGGGTCAGCTCATGATGCCCTTATACTTGCAAATGCATCGGAGAGCGAAGATGGGTTGAAAGTACCTACAGGTAATAAATTAGAGCCTACTACCTACATACATTAATATTTCTACCCTTAGCTAATACTTGCTTGTTCATAGGAAAATTCTTCCTTGTTGATGCGGGGTATGCTGTGAGGCCGGGTTTTCTTCCACCATACCGTGTCAGGAGGAACCACCTGAAAGAGTATGGTCGAGGGAACCATCCTCAAAATGCTAAAGAGTTGTTCAACTTAAGACAGTCTTCTTTGAGGACAACGGTTGAAAGGGCTTTTGCCACGTACAAAAACCATTGGAAGTTTGTTTACAATAAGCCATTCCATGGTTACAAGATCCAAGTAAAAGTAGTGCTAGCTTTTGCAATTCTTCACAATTAGGTACTACAATATGGCGAGGATGAATATTTCTCGCCCGAGGAAACATGTGATCCTGAACCTGATGATGAAGATCACAATGATATTGTCCATGACAATAATTCTTGGGCTTAAAAGAGAGATGAATTTGCAAACCACATGTGGGCGAATAGAGGGGTAGCAAACATCTGATGTATCATGTGTCTTGGTGTTATAAAAAATTGAAGTATTGTTTTATTTATGTGGTGGAATGTGTTCTTTTGTGCCGGAATGTGTTCTTTTAAGTGCTGGAATGTGTTCTTTTAAGTGCTGGAATTTGTCTATGTGCGAGAATGTGTTATTAACTTCTTGAATATTTATGATGTAGATGGATGATGAGGTGCAGGAGGTTCCAAATGTTGGTGCTCTACCCAAGAAGGCCCCCAAGGTCGTGAATTGGGCTCCGCCTATGTCAGCAAGAGGTGCCAAGACTGACAAAGGATTCAAAGAGGTTGAAAAATTGAAAGTTGCAAAGTGTATATATGCTTTCGTTGGTTATGACGTGTCTATTACTCAAGTGCACAATGATATTCGCAAGTGGTGGAATAGGTGGACAAGGATTGTTTATTTGAAGGGTTTAAGTGGGGAACTTTGGGATGATGACAAGAAGATGGTAGTTCTAGAAGAACAACACTATTTGGGCCACACTCAGGCATGCATGTATAAGTGGCTGAAAATGTTGTTGTTTTATAGCTGAAATGATGTTGTACTCAATTTATTTTGTTCAAATTATGTTGTAGGATCATCCAACAGATGCTGAATTGCTCAATTCCTCACTTGAGAACCACAACTATATGGAACATTGCTTTGCCAATAAGCAAGCCATCGGGAATTATTCAATGGACACGAGTGTGCCACTAGGAAAGCCTATTGTTGTGGAAGACAAAGATAAACCCAGTGTCATGAAGGGCCAAGGAACAACTGATGAGGTCTTGCAAAATCTTCCTGGTCTAACTTTGTACTTCCTACTACTAGTGCCACTCAGGACCCTTCACCTACTTCAAATAAGAAGAGAAAGAGGGCATTAGGTTTGACCAAGGAGGACACAATCTAGTGTAACAACATGACTGATGCTATGCGTGAGATTGCAAGTGCCATCAGCAACACTTGTCATGCTGAAACACACCCTGACTTGTACAAGGCTGTCATGGACCTTATCATGTTCGATCAAAATGAGGGCTTGGCTGTTTTGGATTATCTCACAAAACATAAGGCAAAAGGAGTTAACTCTGTGAAGATGAATGATGAAGTCTGTCAAGCGTCATTCAAAAATACCTTGAAAGCCAATCCTGATCTTCTTTGACTTCATGTTAATCTACTCATGCACTGGTAAATATTTATCCCTTTGTGAAGATGAAGCATGTCAAGCGTCGTTCAAATTGTGATACTATCCCTTTTGTAATGACTATGTAATATTAATCTAGCGATGCACTGGTAAACATTATGTAATATGAATCTACTAATGCACTGTTACAAATTATGGTTGTTATGAGACTATCCCTTTTGTAATGACTATGTAATACTCCCTTCGTCCTGAATTAAGTGACTCAACTTTATACTAACTCTAGTTCAAAGTTAGTACAAAGTTGAGTCACTTATTTTGGGATGGAGGAAGTATTAATCTAGCGATGCACTGGTAAAAATTATGTAATATGAATCTACTGATGCACTATTACAAATAATGGTTATTATGTCTTATGTTAATTGTTGATTTTCTTTATTCATAAGGCAAAAAGTCTGTTCATGCAACCTACCTCATACAAGCTACCAAACATAGTCTCAACACACCATGCCTTCTCTAATGCAGGCTGCCAAACACAATCTCAGCTCAACATGCATCAGTACATACATTGCTACCAAACAGCTGCACTTGCATGTACTCAGCATGGCTAGACTAAGCATGTATCAAATGGGAACAACTATGCTAGAGTGGAAATTTCTACCAAACACACCCTAAGAAGACGACATGTATTGCACCGTAGCCCATTTTCTGGCCTTTTTTTTGTCAAGAAGCCCAATGCAATATATTAGAATTTTCCAACCCTTACATGACCATTCTTATAAAATAACAAAGTAACACACATGTCCTTGGGTACATCACCATTGGCTTTCCCACACATTCACCTGTGGTTGTGAGCAAAGCTTGATGTTGTCTCTGAATCTTCGGATACCCTCGAATTCAAGTAAAGTTGTTGACGCGTCGGCCGAGATGTCACCTGCAGAACTAGAGAATTGGATTGTCATCGTGAAGAAGAAAGCATTGAGGAGAATTAGACAATCAACCCTGATATGTCCAGATATAACTAGGGTGGCCTAACCTCATTAGCTTCTCGACGAAGCTAAACCTGGTTGTGCTCGCGAAACAAAGAAGAAGACACAAGACCAAGACATTAACCATCGTAGTCCACTCCACTAAACAATGGTTGAAGACCACCTAAGATGAAATATAGAAGAAAAAACAATGCCCTAGTTGTTGCCCTGACCGAAGCTCAATACGCCCTCCACTGATGCCTGTTCGCATCATCGAAAGGAGGACAAGACATTGAGAAATCATTCCATGTCGACAATGACGCCATCGTCCGTAACATTGGCTAATCACATAGTTTGAACCCTAACCAAGGCTAGGACGACACAAACTCCACGCCCGATATCGAAATGATGTAGACTGGGGCAGCGGGGCTAATAGAGTTGACGCATGGCCAAAAATGTTGTAAACAATGAATTTGACAATGACAAGAGGTGCTGGTTGTTGGAGAAAGAAATAATTTTGCAAATATGAAATGCTTGTTTATCATTTAATTGATAGAAGAACGAAGAGAGTTTAGAGTGCACGTACATCAATTACACGTGTGCGAGCTGGCATGAAAAAAATGATCGGGGCATAGACACGGCCTGCTTAGCCCAAGACTAAGACTATACTATTTATATGGCAACAAAGTAACAACCCAATGCCACAACCTTATCTTATTGCTGAGCGTCTTCCTCGGTGCCCTACACCATATGAAAGACCGACGATCCTTGGCAATCGAAGAATCAAGCATTGTGGTGCTTCCAGAGCCACGTGATAATGAGCATGATGAGGAAGGGGAAGGATCAACAATGCGCTAGTGGAGCTTGAGAACAGAGGTGGGCCACCAGTCAACGAAGGACATCACCATACGTTGGTCGTGGAACGATACCAAGAGAGTGTCGCGTGTCACATCTAGCAGGAGAAAGACCAGCCAATGAGGACGTGTTTCTAGACCTTAGGAACCTAGTCGTGGAAGGAACATAATTTATTGTGCAGGAGTCCACGGGGTCGAGGCGGCCGCTGATCAAACATCTATCTTGGAGGGCGAGCCACGTGAAGACCTTGAATCTCAGGGGCACCCATGTGTTCTAGGTGATCCATGCTTCATCTAATCTAGGATGGTGTCAGGCCTCCAAGGGAGAGGTTTTTAGCAAGCATCTATTTTTCTAAAGTGGATGATCTTAAGGTATGTCAAATGCATAGAAGTATTTGGACAATGCTCATTTCATAGTGTCTTGGGATGGTGATCCACGTAATTTCATTTTGCTACATGTCGTCAAGATATGACTATCTTATGATCTGCATGGTCATTTCATAAATTTGATCTAGGCTTGCATTTCCTCGCGGATAGTCTCTGTCATCACTAATGGTCAATATTATCATTAATTTAAGAGTTCTAGAGGTATCCATCAAAGTTTTACAATGTCACATTATCCGTTTGTCCTTCTATTAATGAATTGTCTCAAGCTCTTAACATTGTTGAGGAAATCATTAACTGGTAGCTGCTCATTTGGCTGACGAGTAGGGGACTAATAGGCCAATCGGCAAGTTAATCAGACATTTAATCAATTAATCGAATGATTTATCATTTTAGTGGCTACTCAATGACCCTATGAGTAGGTATTAATCGACAAGTTAGCTGGTTACTCGGACGAATTCTTGGACAGGGGCTCTTAATGATGCTCTTTCTACCCATCTACAAGGGATTTTACATGGGCCAAATTGCCCTCCTATTCACTCTCTTCTATTTGTAGATGATCTACTTGTTTGTGGTAAAGCCACTATAGGAATCTACTTCTATGGCTCATACTATTCACCATTTTTGCTCCATTTCAGGTCAAACGACAAATAGGGCCAAATCTGCTATCATTTTTGTTACTCATCTTAGCCAGGCTATTGCTCATGATATAAAAACAAAATTTTCTTGTTTATAACATGAATGGTACTTTCACTCACTTAGGCCATCCTCTTATTCTTAGATCTACTACTTATAATTTTGTTTTGGATAAATTTATGAATAAGTTGCTCCCTTACAAGGCTAATATGCTCTCTCATGCTGCTAGGCTTGAGCTCATTAGGTATATGTTCTGTGATATTCCTATGTACCACATGTCTAACATTTGGTTTACTAAGAAATTAATAGCCAAACTCACTATAATTATCAGGAAATTCTCGTGGACAGGAATCCAGGAGAATAATTCTGAAAGGAGCCTTTGCCTTAGGGTTTGGAAGGACATTTGTAATTATAAACAAGAAGGTGTACTTGGCATAAGGAATTTACAAGCAATAAATGAGGGTATGATTCTTTTCGTCTACTTGGAGACTTGCTAAAGACCCATTTTCCCACCTTCATCTTGTGCTCAAATATAAATACTTCCATGATGCCTCTATTTGGACTACTAATTCCAACACTCCTAAATCAGGGTTTTGGTCCTTCATTTTAAATAATGCTGCCTTAACTTAACCTCATTCTTTCTACCAACTCACGCAAGGGAATATCTCTCTCTGGAGTACTCCTTGATTTTCTCTTTGGGCTTCTATTTATGATAATCTTATTATTCAGCCTCCAGGATACATATATCCTTCTCTTGTTAATGATCTTTGAATTCCTGGTCAAAAAGTCTCAAACAACAACCTCATTAACTCTCTCTTTTAGTAGCCTCTAGCCTCTGCTATCGTTCAAACTAACATTATTCACCAAGATTGCCCTGATATATTATGTTGGATCTGACTCCTAATGGAATTTGTTCTTCCAAATCCACTTATAAATTGTTTTTGTAGGACATTCATGCTAATCCAAGAAATGCTCCTTCCCAAATTTCTTTGGAGGTGAAAATGTTCCCAAGGTGATTTGGAAGCAGAAGTTGATGATCCCGAGAGTTCAAAATTTTGCGTGGAGACTCCTTCGGAAAGCTCTTCCCACAGGTTTGAGGGATGGCCGCTTCTTCATGCATATTTCTCAATGTTGTCGCAAGTGTGGTCAACAAGAGGATGCGATTTGTTTGTTTTTTCTTCGTGATTTCGCTTGAGTTGCTTGTTTTTTCATCCTCGGTTCATTAGAAAAGTTGCTTTGCTCCAGAAATACTCCAATATTCAAAGTATAATCCTTTATTTACTTAATATGAACAATCTACATGCTTTTGTTGTCAACATTGTAAATTTTATGCGGTGTCTTTGGAAAGCTAGGAATTATTATATTTTTGACACGGAAAAAGCTTCCCCTTACCATGTTAATATTGTTGCAACTACTATATGTGCTGAATTCTGTGATCTGGCTAAGAATTTTTCACACCATTGGTCTCAAAACCTCAGTTGTATCTTAACCTCTACTAATCAAGTTCCCTTGCAAGGCCAAACACTTATTCTTCTTATTATAGGACCAAAAGTATATGCTAATGTAGCATTCAAGTGCAAAAAATAATCCAAATTTATTGTAGGTATCAACAACCACTCGAGTTAGAATTTACCATTATTTACCACAAGACCAATCGAAAGTAAACGTGTAGATTCAGGCTTCCACCTGCATTACAAGTACACCTTTGCAAGATGAAGCTTTTTCCCTTCTCTTGGACACAATTGGACAAATGTCTAAACATAAACCAACCAACTTTTCTCACAAGCTGTCTCTCTTTGGCTTCATTTGTGGCAAGTAGGAAGATTACCGAGACTACTATCCCTTGGACTATCATGAAAGTTTTAGCCGATTTCTTCTGCTACTCTTCAGAACTTCAACCCCAGGTGTTCCATATTTCTAGGGAGATTAATAGAATTTCTCACAATGTAGCTCATCGGGTTCTTAGATCAGATGTAAAACCTGACATAAGTTGTTTTGCTTTAGCTCACATGAACATGACTTACCGAGTAGTTTCTCTCCTCTCTAGTTTCCAGTTCGAGGGCTTTGTAATCCCTGTTGTACGTTGTTATTGAGTCGGGATGAATGAAAAGTTTGGGACTTTGAGCACCTACTGTTGTTAAAAACAGACCTCCAGAGATAGGTACAAACTTTGCTTTGCCCCCCAATGAAACTAGTAAGATTGCCAATCTTACTAGCTTTCTAGTTACACACATTAACATAACTTGTGTTTCAAAGTAGTGATTGCAACAAAAGAGAATAAAATCCAGATTGTAAACGGAACTAAAAGAGCATTCACCGAGGTTGAAAGTCATAGCAATGAATGAATGGACCAGGGTCCATAGTTCACGAGTAGCATCTCTCATCAAAATATAATATGGCATGATGAACAAATTAAATTTGCACATTGATTAAATTGCAGTTTTTATTATGATCATACATGGCATAATTGTGTATATGCATCACGTTTGGACATGTATAGACCGTCAATCGAACATCTATAGCTAATACTCGAACCCAAGACCACTGTTAATTATGCATCTCAAAGTATTAAGTACACTAGAGTATTGCATTAAGTATGATGACATGATTTGGATACTATATTGTCTTTATCCCGCATTTAAAGGTAAACTACACAACTATCATTTTATCCTTAGTGGTGACCACATAATAAAGTCGTTTTCACTTTGTGTCATCGCTGTAGATTACTTGCAAGAATGAACCATCTATCATACACAACACCCTCTTGGAGATCATTCATACAAACATGGATAGTGCTATACTAATAGATCAAAGAGCATATATGTTTATAATTATGAAGAAAATAACTCATATGAATCTACGAATAAAACATATATATATCATATATATATACATCTGGGCTATTTTGTTTCGCGTAACAGAATATTATTCTGTTACCCTACTTGAACTGACGTAGTTTAGAGATTGGACTGACGTGGTTTTCTACTTGAACTGATCTTCCTGCGTCTACGACAGACGGAAATAGGGATGCAATGGGGACCTTCCGGGGGTTCTCCGATGCGGTGCTGCAGGCCATTCGTTGCCAGAGGAGACATGTATGGGATTCCGCACGTGCGTGCGCTTACCTGGTCATGTTTTGAGATCTCAAGTCACCGGAGGTGATGGCGTGGCATTTGGTGGCGGACGTGTTTTGGGCGTTGGTGTTTACCGTGGTTTTCGTAGCCGTCAATTTTACGTACGGTTTGTTGTTTTGGATGTGAGAATTATCGATGTGTTAGAGTTTTTGGAGATTTTTTTCACTGCAATTTATGATTTCAAGTTTTGGTGTTCTTGGTCGTTTGCCACGTCCACCATGCAAATGTGTTCTTCTTTTTGCGATGTTTTACTTTCGAATTGGCATTGCAAGGAGAGAGACGAGGATTGTATGAAAAGATTCGTGTTGTCAACTTTGCTCCTTGAGTTGTTTCTACCCCGGGTTCCCATGTGATTTGGTCATTGGCACAGGTGGTGTATGGTGGCTGACTGCAGCCTGCGATTTCTTGTAATCTGGTCAAACTATGTAATTAAGTTGTGTGTTTCTCAGTGTTGTTTGAATTGCTGCCGTATGTGTAGTTGGATTGCTTCATGTCAAAGTTGTATTACTATGCGTTGACATCGGAGTAAGTATTTTCTACTGGCTGCCTACCCATACCTCTTCACTTTGAGTATAAAGCCCGAGCCCTCTATCACTTTCATTCCATCAGCTGCAACCAAAGAAAAGCCAGATGGATCCTGAGCTGGGAGAGGTCTCAGAGGAGGAGGGGGATGCTGTCGATGTGAGGGATGCAGTAGCGGAGCAGAGGAGGAGGAGGAGGCGGAGGCGCATGCAGAGGGCAAGATGTGCTGCCGAGGAGGAAGTGGAGGCAGAGTTCAACAGACACCTTGTGCACGAGGTGATGGATTTTTGCAACCCCAATGAACTGGAGCTACTTCTCCGAGAGGGTAGGGGAAGGAACCATATTCAGATCATCAGTTGGGCTAGGGCGAGAGCAGCCACAGCTCCACATCCATCCACCAGGGACAAATGGCGTCGTTTCTTTGATTGTTATGACTGAATTACTGAATTTTTATGTTTTTAAGATTGTGTTGTGAGGGAGCAGATGGTTGAATGACTAAATGAATTCGAATGTCTACCTCCGAATGTGTTGTTTTATCTGCATATGTTTGTTATGTGCACTTTTCAACTGCTGTTTTATCTGAAGTTGAACTGATTTGCGGTCAAATGTTGCATGACTTGTATAATAACTATTTTCTATCAGTTGGCTGCCTACCTGCCTATTTATTGTTTTTATAATCTGCAAGTCTCCCTAGCTATAAATTCTATCCATCTATTTGTGGTGTGTGGCTCAGTCTCCCCCTCCTTTTTCTTCCTTCTTCCAGAACCAGATCTAGGTTCCTCCCTCTTCTCTCTGTTGTTTTCTTCCCTATTCTTGTGTTTTCCATGGAGGATTGTTCATGCGGATGTCTGGCAAAGATTGTTGGGGAACGTTGCATGGGAAACAAAAAATTTCCTACGCACATGCAAGATCTATCCATGGTGATAAGCATCTACGAGAGGGAGAGTGGATCTACATACCCTTGTAGATTGCTAAGCGGGAAGCGTTAAGAAAAATAGTTGGTGTAGTCGAACGTCTTCGCGATCCAAATCGCCGAGTGTCCCGTGATCTCATCACGATCCATCCCGCGTTCGAATCACGATCCGTCCCGCGAACTCATCACGATCTGTCCCGCGATCTCATCACGATCCGTCTCGCGATCTTGATCACGGTCCTTCTGATCTAGCGCCGTACGGACGACACCTCCGCTTTCAGCACACCTACAGCTTGATGACGATCTCTACCTTCTTGATCCAGCAAGAGGGAGCAGAGAGGTAGAAGAGTTCTCCGGCAGCATGACGGCGCTCCGGCGATGGTGGTGGAGCTATTCCGGCAGGGCTTCGCCTAAGCACTACAGAAATCCAATCTAGAGGAGAAACTTTGCACTGGAGGAACGGGTAGCACGTGGTTGAAAATCTCGTGCCAAAAACCCTAAAACCTCTAGTATATATAGGAGGAAGAGAGGAGGAGGCTTGGCTCCCAAGGATCCAGCCCTTGGGTCGGCCGAACCAAGGAGGATTGGAGGATTCCTCCTCCAATCCTAGTAGGACTATAACTCCTTATTTTTGGCTTTTTGGCTTTTCCCACCTTTTTCTCTTTGGGCTTTTCTTCCCAGCCGCATGGGCCTTGTGTGGGACTTCCACCAGCCCACAAAGGGCTAGTATTTACTCTCCCACAGCCCATGTAGCCTCTTGGGTCGAAATACCCCTCCCGATGGTCCCTCGGTACACTACCGGCACTCCTGGTACACTAGCGATGAGCCTGAAACTTTTCCGGCGACCAAAACAGGACTTCCTATATATCAATATTTACCTCCGGACCATTACAAATCTCCTCGTGACATCTGGGATCTCACCCGGGACTCCGAACAACCTTCGGTCACCACCATGCATAACTCTATACTACCGAAACGTCACCAAACCTTAAGTGTGCACACCCTGCGGGTTCGAGAACTATGTAGACATGACCGAGACACCTCTACGGTCAATAACCAATAGCGGGACCTGGATTCCCATATTGGTTCCTACATATTCCACGAAGATCTTTATCGGTCGAACCTCTATGTGAAGGATTCAGTTAATCCCGTATGATGTTTCCCTTTGTTCTTCGGTATGTTACTTGCCCGAGATTCGATCGTCGGTATCTGTATACCTAGATCAACCTCGTTACCGGCAAGTCTCTTTACTCGTTCCGTAATACAAGATCCCGTGGCTAACACTTAGTCACATTGCTTGCAAGGCTTATTGTGATGTTGTATTACCGAGTGGGCCCTGAGATACCTCTCCGTCACATGGAGTAACAAATCCCAGTCTTGATCCATGCCAACCCAACAGACACCTTCGGAGATACCTGTAATGCTCCTTTATAGTCACCTAGTTACGTTGCGACGTTTGATACACAAAAGGCACTCCTCCGGTGTCCGTGAGTTGCATGATCTCATGGTCAAAGGAACATATACTTGACATGCAGAAAACAGTAGCAATAAACTGACACTATCATATGCTACGTTTTTAGTTTGGGTCTTGTCCATCACACCATTCTCCTAATGATGTGATCCCGTTATCAAATGACATATCACGTCCATGGCTAGGAAACCTTAACCATCTTTGATCAACGAGCTAGTCTATTAGAGGCATACTAGGGACATGGTTTTGTCTATGTATCCACAGATGCATCTAAGTCGCCGATCAATACAATTATAGCATGGATAATAAACGATTATCATGAACAAGGAAATATGATAATAACTAATTTATTATTGCCTCTAGGGCATATTTCCAACAAAGATGGCGCGCATAGCTGACGACTGTGTGTAAGAATCTGGTTTGGAGCTCACCGAGACTCAGCGTCATGGGCAACTTTCGTGTCTACTGTACAACAACCATGGTTTTCGTGCACCCTATATTTGTTGCGTGATGGTTGGGGACTTGAAGGAATCATGGGTATGTGTTTCTATTCGTTTTGTTTTCTTGTTTTTGTAGGTCTCATTTTGAATCCCATGGACTGAATGTGTAGTTTAGTTTTATCAATAGTTTGTCTATAATTTTTATTTGGTTTTGTCAGAATTTAACAGTAGGGGTTTGTGCATGTATTTGTTCATTACTTAACATTATTTATCCATTTTTGTATAATCCTTGTTCTGTTTTGTCAAATGTTTTTACTGTAGGTGTATTGATATGTATATTTCTTCAGTTTAGTCGGGTCATATGACTAGTTAGTTTGGTGTTTTTGTTTTGGTTCAAATATTTTCTTTTCACTTTGTTATGCAACCGTTCCTAGATCTGTGTAAAAATTCAGTTATGTCAGGTGTTCGCTTTGTTTTCTACTCCCATGCCCATTTGCAAAAAATGTCACCTAGAATCAGGATTGTTGCTCCTAGTTCCGGGATACTGAAGATGGAGACTTCAGACAAAAACGGATATCAGTTGATGGAAGTTGCCTACCACATCAACTTTGATGGTTGCATCAACCTAACTACTGGGTGGAAGGAGTTTGTGGCAGAGGGTCTGGATTTGAGGATGGTGATGTGGTTATGGTTATGTTCTCCAGGGAAGATGACTCTCTGACGTTCAGAATTTATGTGATGTAGGTTTAAATGTGGCAAATGATGCTGGTTGTGAGATTTGTGTGCGTTTGATTATGTTGCGGTATTTTTGTTTAAAACAATGCATGTGAGATGGTTGAATTCTATGATATTACCAGATGGTTTGGAACAATTTGTTTGTATTTTATTGTATGCGCTATTTTTAATTTATGTAATGCTTTCCTATTTTTTTGCTCAAGCATAACTGTTTTTTTACATATTCTTTATATTTGAACTGGAACAATTATAGTTGAACTGATGGGCATCCTTTGTTTTGACTGGGATATTTTCATGTACATAGCTCGCGGATGGAAAATATACGGTGATGATGGTTGTAGGACCCCTTTTGGGTTTTGAGTTTGCTGAACTTACATGCTATTAACGATAGTACTGAATTATTTTAGGATGTCAATGGCCAATCGCATTCGTTTGTTGTAGAGCATTTTTTCTTACTTTTTTACATGAGTTTTAGAGCACAATTTTTAGCATTTTTGATTCTTAGCATTTTTTCCTTCTAGTTTTTATGATTTTTTGCCTAATGTAAGCATTTTTTTAGTACTGAATGTTGTCCTTTACTTGAACTAACATCTTTTTTATAGTGTGTTTCCCTCGCTTTCTCTTAATTCTCATTCTTTTTCGGCATTTTTTTGGATTTTTAATGAATATCTGGGTAAGATATATAGGGACCGTCCCGAGTGGCATAGTTGTACTGGCACATTTTTTTGTATGGACTGAAGAACATCTATCTTTTTAGGGTGTGTGGGTGCACGTCATGGGGGGACAGAATAACCGCACTACGCCTATCAAACGAGCGCACTGCAGCGTTAGCACGAGGCCGAGCCGGGGGAGGGGGGAGGGCGGGGGGTTGGGACCCCATTATCTTATATTTTATAGGGGGAAAACAACACCGCACCGAGGGGCATAGTTGTACTAACACATCTTCCTTGCATGGACTTGCCCCCCATTATCTTATCTTTTTTAGGGGAAAAACCAGCACCGTATCGAGGGGTATAGTTGTACTGATACATCTTCCTTGTATGGACTTGCCCCTCATTTATCTATCTTAGGGTGTTTGGGTGCGTGTAGGGGGAAACAGAATAACCGCACCGCGTCTGTCAAATGAGCGCACTGCCGCGTTAGTGCGAGGCCGAGCCCCTCCCCCATCCCGGCGAGCCCGAGCCAGGAACGAGCCGTAGCAGGCGACGACGCGGTGTGCCGTGGCGTCGCATGCGGAGGCGAGTCCGTAACATGACTTGCCACCATTATCTTATCTTTTTATGGGAAAAACCAACACCGCACCGAGGGGTATAGTTGTACCGACACATCTTCCATGTATGGACTTGCCCCCCATTATCTTATCTTTTTTAGGGGAAAAACCAGCACCACACCGAGGGGCATAGTATTACTGACACATTTTCCTTGTATGGACTTGCCCCCCATTATCTTATCTTTTTAGGGGAAAAACCAGCACCGCACCAAGGGGCGTAGTTGTGCTGACACATCTTCCTTGTATGGACTTGCCCCTCATTATCTTATCTTTTTAGGGGGAAAACCAGCACCGCACCGAGGGGCATAGTTGTACTGACACATCTTCCTTGTACGGACTTGCCCCCCATTATCTATCTTAGGGTGTGTGGGTGCCTGTGGGGGAAACAGAATAACTGCACTTTGCCTGTCAAATGAGCGCACTGCCACGTTAGCGCGAGGCCGAGCCTCCCCCATCCCGGTGAGGCCGAGCCAGGAACAAGCCATAGCAGGCGAAGACGCGACGTGCCGCGACGTCGCATGCGAAGGGGAGTCCGTAACATGACTTGCGCCCATTATCTTATCTTTTTTAGGGGAAAAACCAGCACCACACCGAGGGCATAGCTGTGCTGACACATCTTCCTTGTATGGACTTGCCCCCCATTATCTTATCTTTTTTAGGGGAAAAACCATCACCGCACCGAGGGGCATTGTTGTACTGACACATCTTCCTTGTATGGACTTGCCCCCCATTATGTTATCTTTTTTAGGGGGGAAACTAGGACCGCACCGAGGGGCATAGTTGTACTGACACATCTTCCTTGTATGGACTTGCCCCCCATTATCTATCTTAGGGTGTGTGGGTGCGTGTGAGGGGAAACAGAATAACCGCACTATGCCTGTCAAACGAGTGCACTGCCGCATTAGCGCGAGGCCGAGCCGGGGGCCCCTCCCCCCTCCCCCATCCCAGCGAGGCTGAGCCAGGAACGAGCCATAGTAGGCGACGACGTGGCATGCCGCGGCGTCGCATGCCGAGGCGAGTCCGTAACATGACTTGCCCCCATTATCTTATCTTTTTTTAGGGGGAAAACCAACACCGCACCGAGGGGCATAGTTGCACCGACACATCTTCCTTGTTTGGACTTGTCCCCCATTATCTTATCTTTTTTAGGGGAAAAACCAACACCGCACCGAGGGGCATAGTTGTACTAACACATCTTCCTTGTATGGACTTGCCCCCCATTATCTAATCTTTTTTAGGGGGAAAACCAGCACCGCACCGAGGGGCATAGTTGTACTGACACATCTTCCTTGTATGGAGTTGCCCCCCATTTATCTATCTTAGGGTGTGTGGGTGCGTGTGGGGGAAACAGAATAACCGCATTGCACGTGTCAAACGAGCGCACTACCGCGTTAGCGTGAGGCCGAGCCGGGAGGGAGGGGGAAGGGACCCCCCTCCCCCCTCCCGACGAGGCCGAGCCAGGAACGAGCCGTAGCAGGCGATGATGCGGCGTCCTGCGGCATCGCATGCGGAGGCGAGTCCGTAACATGACTTGCCCCCATTATCTTATCTTTTTAGGGGGGAAACCAGCACCATTATGAAGTATTATTTCATTTGTACTTTTTTGATAATTTTTATTGTACTGTTATGAGTTATTATTTATACTTTAGTCGTTTGTTTTCTCCCTCTATATTAATTTTTATTGTATTTAATATTTGCTATTATCTTTAGTAACTGCCCAGAGATAGTGGGCTTTGCCACGATTGTGGGCTTTAGCCGTCGGTTTTCTCCCACTCACCTTTTAATCTCCGCTCTCCCCCGTTCCGCTCCCCTCCCCTCCACAAATCGATTCCTTCTTTGTTCCCCTCCTCTCCTCTTCGCGCATAGAAGTTGCTTCTTCTTTTTCATCGCAGGAGCGTCGGCCGGTGGGTTGAACTGCAGGGGTGGAGGTCTGGGTGCTCTGTTTGCTCCTTTTGCTCTGCCATCGACTCCCCTTGCGTCCCCTTATGTATAGATTTTCCCTATATTTCTGAGTTATTGCTCTCGTACTGTCTCCGGCTGAATTCGCTAGGGTTCCTTTGCTCTGGAACGATCGGTTCGCGTTAGTGATACTGGATTCGGTGGTGGATTTTGTGTTTGCTGGTAAGAGTTTTGCTTTGTATGGCGTGTTTTGTTTCTGAAATAGGAAAGAGCCCTAATTTTTGTTCATGTGTCTTGTAGTTCTGGTTTGTCAGATTATAGGTCTGTAGATCTCAACGGGTACATCATCCATCCCAGACAAGTTGAATGCATGTAATTTTTCCTGTAATTCGGATGATGTTGTATTAGATCTGGTGCTTAATAGGTTTTTAGTTGTATAGGTGTTGTCGTATGGACTTTACAAGTTGTATGGATTTTGATTGTTGTTAATTTTTGCCCTTGAATGTGTGGTGTGTCTAATTTTTAGGTTGTTGTGACCTGCAGACAGGTTGCAGTACTGATCACCATGTGTAGTTTGAACTGTTGTCCTGGCATTTGAATAGTTTGTAGCAGTCCGAGAAGAACTACTATGATGTTGAAAGAGTTGTCATTTTGAAATTTGGTGTGCCAGTGGTGGGGTGATATTGTTTTATTGGGTGCACTTGTAGTGTTCATATAGTTGAACTGATTGCTTGTTCATGTACTTTTCTTTTTTTACCTTCTTTTGCTGATTATGATGTTGTTGCAGATGTTGGAGTGCCGGTGCCTCCTGATTCTGACATACCAGAATACTTTCAAGATCTTGTGAATGTTATTTTTGAGATACCAAATCCTCTAGAAGAACTTGCGAGTGTTGCTGGTGGTTCCCTTATATTTGCTCTTTTTTAACAACCTTGAATAAATAAATATGTTTAGTTACATCACTTTTTCCTTTTGTTTGTGTCTGATGCTATGCGCGTTATTTATGTTGTCTCTGCAATGTTAATTATGTTTTAATTTTATATGTGCGTTCTTATGTTATTGGTTTATGCAGTTAATGACAGCCATGCTGCTGCTGAGGACATTGGTGATGTTGTCAAAGATATTAATGATGGAATTTATTCTCTTAACTTTGATGATGGTGATGGGAGCTTGCAGTTGTCTGTTACTCAGTCACAGAGTGTTGATGGCACTGAGCCTGTTACTCAGGCTGAGGATGTTCCTATGCAGCTACAACTCGAGGATGAAAGGATAAGAAAGAAGAAGTGTGATTTCCAGAGGAGAAATGAGTTGGAACGACGTCAAAAGGCTGCTTGCGTGCAATGAAGTGATGAGGATGTTGCTCAAGCTCCTAAAGGCGTATGTGATGAAGGTGGTGATGAGACCTTTTCAACTATTGATGCTGGATCTCATGGAGCTGACATGCCTGTGAAGACAAACCTGATGCAGACTCGTTTGACGCAAGTGTTTACTCGTGATGCCGTTAAGGAAAAGAAATCTGTTTTGAAGAGAAAGATGTCAAATCCAAATGCGGATGGCACACAGAGGTGTAGCCCACGTGTGAAAGCTGGTTCCCAACCTGGTAATAGCAAAGTTGATGGAGATAGTGTTGCTGTGAAGATTGGTCCAAGCACACTTGGTGGCTCTCCTGTTCGTCGGAGTCTATGAGTTTTTCCAAATAAGAAGCGTTCTTCGTCTCCTCTTCTAGAGCACTCTTTGTTGAAGGAAAATAAGAAGCGTAAAGTTGCTCTTGCGAAGGTGAACAAAGGTGTGAAGAAGCATGCTCGTGTCGAAGCTGAAGATCCTGTATCTAAAGAAGATGATATTGAAGTTAATTCTAAAGATGAATATGTAGTGGTACATGTTTTTACTACATGTGACTTACTAGTTGTACTTGCAATGACTTAATTGTGTCTGGGTTGGTATGCTGGCCAGGTGAGGGCTGGTCATTGTTTGCATCAATTGAGGGTGGTACTGATGTTGTTTTAAGAGTTGAACTTGTGCAATCTTTCTTTTTTCTTCTTGCTTCACATGTTTGTTTTGTTTTGTATATTCATTTAATTAAGTTGTGCCTTCTTTGTTTTCATTTACAGCCTGTTAGCGTTATGGGTCCGGTCAAGCCGATGAGAGGCAATGCCGGAAAATTTGCTTTGGATGAAGGTGACCTACATCGATTGAACATAACTGTGTGATGTTCGTTGAGAGAGATTGATGCTTGTGCTAAATTTCTTGAGAGTCGCCATGTGGCTAGGGTTCATGCAACTGGTTTTGGTTCTATCTTCAAATGGAAGGTGAAGTCTAACATTTCCCACCCTCTGACGGAGCTTTGTACCTGAAGATAGATCTTGATACGATGACTCTTGACATGGGTGAGGCTAATAAGAAGCTTCACATCACTAGCGATGGTATACACCAACTATTTGGGTTCCCTCATGGTGGCCGTTCTGCACCAAGGCCGTTAGAGGACGGATATGACGATGCTTTGATGAAGTTAAGATCGAAACTTGACATTAGCAGGAACAAAGATATTAAGACAAAGGATTTGAGGGATAGGCTCAAGGTGCTTGTCAAGGATCCTAGCAAATATGACCTTGCTCTCAAAGTGTTCTTCGTTACTGTGTTTATGAAGGTTGTGTTTCCTGGTGCCGCCCCGCGTGTTTCGAGAGAGGCAGCAATGTTTGAGGATCTTGTCATTGAGGACATGGCTAATATGGATTATTGCTAGCTGATGGTTGATGAGCTTAGAAGGGCTATTGTCAGGTACCGAGATGGTGTTACCATTGGGAAGGCAATCACAGGCTGTGCTATAGGGCATGTACTAATGTACCTTGACTACCTTATTCGTGGCAAGACTCCGGAACTTGACATGCGAGTCCCCCGCATATGTTTCATGGATCCTGACAAGCTTTCCGATCTGGCTGATGCAGATTTGATAAAAAAGGCAACGCAGATCCAAAGACTTGGGTGTTTGGGAAGCTTCCGTGAGTTTTATTTATGTCGTGTATTGCAGACCTTTTTTTATTTAGGTATAGCTATTTTTTTCTGGAGTGAACATGTGTATTGCAGAGTTACCTGTTTAGATTTTGTCATTTCTTAAGCTTTGTGAGGTTTAGGTATGATTTTTAGTACTGTTCTGTCATGTGTGGTTGAACTGAATCTATTGTTGAACTGACCTATTTTGTAAATACTAACAAATTGGCACTAATAGTGAAAGATCGTTAGTGCTGTTGATTTAAATCTGTTAATATAATGTTTATTTTCCCCCGTGTGTTGCATTGATTAATTAACTCTTTTCCCCTTGTTTGTAGTGGAAAACTCAAGAGGAGGTTGTCTTTTTCCGAGTGTATAAACGGCCAGTCCTGGAGATGCCGTCATCTCAGGTTCCCAAGATTTCATCTCTACACGATGAGTTGAGAGATGGCCGTGGTGTTGAGGGTGCTGGTTATGTTCCCCCTGGCCCTAGTAAGGCTAGTACTTCACAGAGGCAGGGTTTTGGTATTGATGTAGCTATTTCTGTGTTGGAGCGTGCTGAGCATATTTTTAGTAATGCATGTTCTGAGCTGCAAAATGTCCCAACTACAGTTGAGCATCTGATCTGTATCAATGGTATCCTTCCTGAAGGTCATCAATTTAATGCTGAGGAAGCAGCGGACTATATTAAGATGGAGAGAATTTTAATTAGTGATATGCGTGATGGTGCTGCTCAACTAATTCAGAGCTCGATTCGTCCGTTGAACAACATGAAGCGTTTCAAAACTACGCAACGCTGCAAGCCATATGAAGAAAGTGCCAATGTTGTTATCAGGCATATTGAGCAGGATGAGGCTGCTGCCACCGACAGCAGGGCTGTTGATGGTATTGAGGCTAATGTTTCTGATCACCATACGAATGATGTTGGCTTTGAGCCCCTTTTTGTTGATGTGAGTCAGTCCTTGATGTTTGCAATTTTTACTATGTTGTTTTGTTGTGAGTATTGTAGTTGAACTTTCTCATCTTCATCTGTTTATTAATTTTTCTTTCATGCGGGAGACCAGTCATAATGTTGAGGCTACTGTTGACCGTGGAGTTAATGATCCATCTACTGATAACTGCAAGGTTATTTTTATTTTAATCGTGTTTATATATATTCTTGAATTTTCATGCGCACCAATGTGCATATTTTTCTATCCCACACCGTTAAGAGTTTGTAGGTGATACCTACCTTTTTGTTAGTGTGGTTTAATTCCTTGTGTTTATTGTTGCTAATAATAGTATTGTTTTTTTGCTTCATTACTATGAATCAGGGTCCTGTTGTTGGCGATGACCCTTGTTTGACCATTGGTGATATTCCTTTGAATGTTAGTAGCAGCAAGATCGGTGATGTTGCTGTGAATGGTGCTAAGGTTTGTTTTTTCTGTGCTTGCATTAATTTTATATGCAGTTTTCGCTGTTGTTTCTTTGTAGCTGTAATAGTTAGCCTGTGCACCTCTTTCTACCTTTTTTGATTGATAGTTTTGCTCATATTAATCACTTTCTGAATTTTTATTTTTTTAGACGACTGATGTTGAGCGTGAGGCTGCCGTTAGTGTTGGAGATGATGCTTGTGGTGTTCCATTGAGCAGTGGGCGCGATGTTGGTAGCAAAGTTGCCGATGAGGATGTTGGTGCTGCCAGCATACTTGATGCCAAATCGTCTGGTGTTGGTATTGCTGGGAATGAAAATCTCTCTGATTGTGAAGATTTGCCGCCGGAAAATTTCCCGCCTGGAGGGCTTGACTATGGTGATGCATTGCAAGATGCCTCTAGCGTGGAGGAGGTGCCATCTGAGGATGATGATTAACTTCTGTCGATTTCTTCTGGCCCGTTGATGTAGGAGGCACTCCTGTCATCCTAGGATTTTCTTTCTTCAAACCCCGAAAGCACAGCCATATTGCTGTCCTCACAAGATCTTCCGTTGACAAACCCTGAAACTGGAGGAATATTGGTGTCATCACAGGATCTCCCATCGTCAAACGTTGATAGTGCAGGTAAGGACTTGTAAATGAGGCGTACTTCTCATTTATGGCATTTTGGACACGTTCACTTGTAGTGCTTGAACTTATTATTTTTCTTCTTTTTCTGCAAGCAGAAGGTGCTAATTACGAGGTTGATTTGTTTTTCTTTGCTGTTACGAGGTTGCGCACGAACCGTGGGAAACGGTTAGTTTGGGATTTTGCCTGTATCATTTTCGTCTCTTTTTCTTTCTCTCATATGACCATTGTTGTTGTTGCAGTAGTTTTAATTCATGTCATCTTTTGTGCGTTCCTAGTGACAAGCCAATGTTTCAAAATAGCGAATGTGATGCCAGTGTTGGTTCTATTGCTAAAGCGTTTGTCCCCACTGGCATGCTCAACTCAGACAGTGTTGACGTTGTTTTATATTCTCTATGTTAGAAGTACCGAGACTTTGACAAGTTGATAGTTCCCAGATGGGTGACGGTCAGTATTTTGCTTTGTAGATAGGATGATAAGTTATTTTGGCAATTTTCTAACTGTTGTTGTTTCTTTTGTAGAACAGACCAAGATCCGTGATGGAAATATTGATGCCAATGTGCTACAGTGGTTCACGAGATCAGGGGCTGATGGTTTTGACCAAGTAGGTGAACTTGAACTTATTGTACTCATGAACTAGAACTGTCATGTTTTCTTGCAAGTTTGGGAGGTGGGAATGAACTTGAGTAGCCTGCTTTTTAACACTTGTACTTATGAATGATGTGTGCTTCTTTTTTTAAAGCTGCACTTATTGTCGCAAGGAAATTGAACTGATATGTTTGTTGCAAGTTTGGGCGGTGGATATAAACTTGAGTAGCATTTATTTTTTGTGGTGGGTTGCTTACTCAATTAGAACTTATGATTATTTGATTAGTTTGTACTTCTAAATTTCAATTTCCCTCTTTTATTTTATTGTTTGGAGGCTGAATTTTTTGTTTCATTATGATTTGTTAAATTCATTTTTCCTCTGTGATTTTTTGTCAGCTTCTTTTCCCTACTTTTGATCCACCGTCATTTGCGGCTTCCATGAAGTCTAGTGAAGAATCTGGGCATTGGCGCTTGATTGTTCTGAATTTGAGGTTCCCTCGTTTTGAGAGTCTTGATTCACTCCATGATGAAACCTGGAGTGATGCAGTTAGATTCTTAAGGACTATGACAGATAACATAAAGAAGCTTTGGAGGGAGTCCAGCGTAGATAGGGCCAAACCGTTCTTGCCGGCGCATATTGAAGGTTTCTCTTGCGAGTTTGTGCATGTGCCGCAGCGGCAAAACACGTGAGTATCCATTTTTAATGTTTTTTATTAGTTGTTTTTGTTGCTGGGAGGATGGTGTTCGTGTATGTTTTATTTTTTGGTTGTGTTCCTGTATTTCGAATTTGAGTTGTACCATCTTGTATTTTATTTTGTTAACAGACATGATTGTGGCTTCTTTATGCTACAAAACTGCAAGACCTATCATTGCTGGGAGGATGGTGTGATTGAAATTTTTGATTACAACCACGAAGACATTCTTGACATTAGAAAGACTTTGTTGTATACCTGCGCAACTAGCGATGTGTTTGATGTTGACTTCCGGGGTTTGTTTGGCATCAAACCCTGTATGTATGCATGACCTTTTGTAATTTTTTGCAGCTTCTACTTCTTGATTAGTACTGTCATGAATTATGTATTTGAACTTACGCTTGATGCGCTCCTTCTTTTTTATTTTGCAGGTGAGTGGCTGGATCTTGGTGAGCATGACTACAAGATCTTTGGCAGCCAGTTCTCGGAGCTCGAGCGTGTAGCTATTGATTTTAGCCAGGGGCGTTCTTCCGAAAAGACAAGATCTAGTGTTATGAAGGGGCGGTTGGGAACTTTGAAATGTTCTACGACTGCTTGTGCAGAGAGCCCCTCTACACCCAAGAATCCCATTGTGGAATTGATAGACAATGATGATGATGCGTTTGACAAGATTGCTCGCAGGGGAAGAGTCACCAGGAGCGTTGCTACCAAGGGGTTATCCCCCCTTGCTGGAATAGTGGCCCGTAGAGCTGGTGTTACTAGGAAGGATCCTGCTTTGGATTCTGGCAATGTTACAAGCACGAAGCATGCATCCAGAGCTCCTATAAAGTTTTGCTCCCCTGTGTAGCAGCTTCACCCTCATAAATTCCCTCACATGGACAAGTCTCGCAAGTTGTGTAATTTGTTTCTTAGTGATGAAGGACGTGAGAAGTATGCCGAGTGAGTATCTCTCATTATGTTTCCTCTGTTGTTTCTAACTGCTAGATAAATATGACCAAAACTGTTCCTTTTTATACAACTTGAACTGCTATGAATGCCTTATCTTGCTTCCCCTGCTTTTTTGTTCTTGTGTGTGCTGCAGGACTGCATTCTCAATGATACCTCAGCCTGATGATAGCATAACTAGCTTCACTGGGAAACGCATCTGGGACGTTTTTTCACCTGGGCAAATGATGGAGGGTGATGTAATGGACTTCCTCATTGATGATTGGAAGGAAGATCCTGAGAGAAATGATGATTTTGCATCTGGAAAAAAGGTATTGTTGAGTCCATATTTCATCACGGTAATCAATCAGATCGTTTGTTTCTGTTAAACAAGACTGCCTATTGTTTTGCGAGTTTTAATAATACTTTGCTTGTTGATCCTTTCCCCCTGTCTATTTCTTTTTGTCTTTTTGCAGGTTGTGCTTGCCCGTATGTTTTACGGCGATGAAGATAAAGAGTTTAATGTGGAGAGATTTCAAGAGCTATGTTAAAGATGAGGAAGACTTGCTCACTGCCGACCTTGTGAGATCTACCACCTGATTTGTTTGGTTTTATTTTTTTGCTACGATGCTGGTTTTATTTTGAATATTTAATATCTCTTTTTTGGTCATTTGTTTTTACATCATGATGCCTCTATTCAAACCTATGGTTTTATCAAAGGATAGGAAAGTGAACCAATTTTCCTTATATGTCATGAATCGGTACCGAAGTAGCATCGACATCCTTGACTCTTTACCTTATAAGAAGAACCATTGTCCTTCAAAGAACACCTATCATAAAGACTGCGAGAAGATTGTGAGTGACATTTATTATCTGTACTCGATTAATTTTTCCGCATCTTTGTTTCTGCTTTTCCGAGACCTGAAAATGTGTTTTTTTACAGATATGTAGATTGGTCCAAGTAATAAAGGCTGTGTATGGTGATGCTCAGTACAATGCGAGCAAGCAGCCCAATGGGAGGTTTTTGCAAAGAAACCAACATTTGTCAAGGTTCCACTTCAAGGGCCGAATGAACGTGCCCATTATACTCTGAAGTATGCCGGAACCTATGATGGTGAAATGATCGTTGAGAACATTCGAAATAATGACGTGTGTTCTAGTTGAGATTTTCACTTTCTGTGTTTGGCTTATTGTGTATTCTTTTTTTTATGTGTCATGATTTTTGATAATTTGTTTTATTGTTTTGCAGCCTCGTATTTTTGATTGGAACGTTGAGGATCTGTATACAGTTGTGTTCAACCAGAATAACCAGCTTCTGGTGACAGGTCTTCCCAAAGAGGTTCAAGCTTTGGCTCCTGGTGCATAGAAGAAATGGTCATCATTTGCATAGTGAATGGGATAGTTGTGTGATATATCTCTTGAAAGTATTTTAGGTTTTTTTTAGCATTTGGATGTCTTGTCAACTACCATGTAATAACCGGTATATTTTGTGATGTTTATAAGTGTGGCACAATGTTTAACAAACTTTTTTTCCATGATGATAGTGTGGTTGAATAGCTGTTTCACTTGTGCATGTTTCATCGGGAATTCGTTTTGGTTAAGTTTTATTTTTTGTACTGAAGTCTTATAAACTAGTTGAACTAAAAACACCTTTTTTCAAGTGCATTATGAGTTGTTGCTGAAAAAGTGAGATTTATTTTATTTTCATCTGTCCCAACCTAAGTTGGACCTTTATAGTTTCTGTACCCTCTTTTATTGTACTTATGGTATAGTTCTGTGAGTACTGAATTGTAATCTCACTCAGCGTAAGGCTTTTAAAATTTGGTGTCACAATAGCACTTGTGGATCTAGCATGAGTGGAGTGACGCGTCCTTGTTATGTAGAACTGATGTCATATAATGTATTAGAAGTGAAGTTTTTTTTTGGGATTGAAATTATTTACGACAAAATTGCTACATGATCTCTGGCCAGATTTTATTTAATTATAAGAAATTTAGCAAAATTTGAGAGCCAAATTTGTGTTTGAACTTCTTGAATTTTAGTAGTTGAACTTCATAGTAAAAGTTAAAGCACTGGTTTAAATTAGCTACATTTACTTCACTAGTCAATGCAGACTGATGCTTCTGTTGTTTGATTTTTTGAATTTTTGTCCTTGGTTGAACTATAATCTATTTGGTTGAGTCTTGTCCTTCTTTCTCAAGGCATTAATTGGTATCATCATAGCACTTACCAAATAAACTAAGTTGTACCGAGATTCCAATTGTGCTAGTACTTTTGATCATTTTATTTTTGTTGTTGTTTGAAACTAGTACCTCACTGGTCAATGTGGGCTGATGCTTCTGTTGTCTTTCTTGTGATTTTTCTCCTTGGTCATATATCTTTTTGATTTAGTTTTGGCTTTATTTTCTCTAGGCTGTGGTTCTTCTCAAGGCAATATTTGGTACCATCATAGTACTTGCCGTATGGACTTAGTTGTACTAAGATTTCAATTGTACTATTACTGTTATTCTTAGTGTGTCACTGTTTTAGGGAATGCGAACTAGGAAATAGTACTTGCCGTATGGACTTATTTTTGTAGAATGGATGTACTATGTGTTCAAGTGTACCCGTACTTTCAATCATAGTATGCTAGTGACTAGGAAATACGTACTGATGGTTCTTTGTTTTTCCTGTTGTAGTACTTAGTAATTTTCTAACTACTATTTAGCATGATGCTGTTAGTACTGAATGTTGACCTCGGCTGTAACTTAGTCTTTTTAGTGTTCTTCTGAAACTAAAAACTGATTTTTAGTGTGATAGTACTAACGTACAGGACTAAGCTGTACTGAGCGTCCAAGACTACTATTTGTTGTTGTCCTTAGTCTGCCACTGTTTTTGTGAAAATATCCATGTGTGATTTGTTGATCCATGACTAGTGTTGCATGACAACCATCAAATTTCATTCACAATCTACTTCAACTTCAAATGACGGATAAACAAAATAGGAGGCTAGCAAACTTGTTTAACAACATAAGTGAACGATGTACTTGACGACATAAGCAAACTTGTTCAAACCCTGACACACATGACATAAGCAAGCTGTTCAACCTAACAAAAGCAAACTACAAATTTGAAATAACAAGATAAAGGACAAGCACAAGCGCAAGCAACACGGGGGCAGACTTTCATGTCTCTTCATCCCGCGAAGTGGCAGTGGTAGTAGGGGTCAGCCTCCTGCTCTTTTGAAATTTCCCAACCTGTTGTGATGTTGTCGATTATCTTCCATGACTTGTACGTGGTGTACGCATCTATTCTTGTGTACTCGATGAGCTTTTCTGGCAGCAGGCTGATCCCCCACAGTTTGTGGTCTTCCTCCCTGCTGATCTTCTTCTTCATGCCTTTGTAGAATGGGTGGATGATGCTGGCTGCAACATCGGCCAAGGAGTCATACTTTTCCTGGTGTATGGAACTCTCCAGATGCGTGCATGTCAATGAAGTTCTTGGGGTTGATCTCCAGACCAGACATCTTCAGCTTCTCTTTGTCGCCTTCAATGCTAAAACCGGCAAATGTGTACAATTTAAGCTCCTGCAGGAACTCTTTGAGGCGCTTGGGCCTGCAAGGGGGAGACACATATTAAAGATTAGTGTTCTTTTTTGAAGATTTAATTCTTCTGTTTTTTGGTTTACAAATGATAATCCATGAGGTAGATGCTTATATAGTATAAGTCATGGATGAAATTAAATTCAAGTAACATCATGTCATTTTTCTTTTTTGGTATCTTCAATGGTTCACCAAATGGTTCAACAAGTTCAAGAACCTATAACTAGAGTAAATGATCTATGTGCTGCTTACTTCAAGTTTAGTTTTCTTTTTGTTGAATAAAAGACCTATACTAGTGCTTCACCAAGTTCTTACTTCATTTTTTGCTGCTGGAAATTACATCAGACCAGGTTCAGAAACTAATTGTGTACATCAAGTTTAAAAACATCTTTTAATACATCAATTCTATAAACTATACTAGTGCATCAAGATCAGAATCTATGTTAGTACATCAAGTTCAGAAATTAATTTGGTGAAACAATTTTCAGATGCTAATCCAGTGCATTAGTTTCAGATGCTAATCTGGTGAAACAATCCACTTCACAATTTCAGAAATGCATGTAACTTGAGAAACATGTACTCGTGCATCCACTTCATAAACTATAGTAGTTCATCTAGTTGGGAAACAAGTTTAATGAAATTTTTAGGGAGTAGTACTAGTAGAACAGATGAATGAACAGTAGTATGGGTTACCATTTTGTGGTCGTTGCGATGTGGTACACCAAGCAGAGTTCCTTCACGCACAACTGCAGGACTGCTACCATCTGGGGAGGTTCATCTTCGCTGGTGTACTCCACATCAACTCCGATGAAGCTAGGATACAAGCCACCGTCCTTCATACTAAGCCTGCTCATCATCTCGTCGGCTTTGTCTAGTTCCCTGGTGCAGATGATCTCCAGCATCTCCTTGCCGTGGAGCTCAACCCCTATGAGGGTTTTGGTGTACTCGCGTTTCTCGCCGGGGACGTGAACGTCGTCGAGGTTGCTACTCTTGTCGGACGTCTCGCCATGATGACGCTTGGCGAACGGTTCCTCCGCCATTGCCCTCCTCCGGCGATTGTGGGCTTGGGAGAGAGAAGTTTCTAGTTTGTCTACTGTGGAGATGGAAGCGGCAATGGTGGTTCTTGGAATGAGGCAGAGATGGAAGACAATGGGTTATTTCTAGTGCATGGACGGGGATGTGTGGGAGGCGGTTCGTTGGGAACGTGGGTGCAGTGGTCACGGGGTCACCGTTTGCAGTCCCTTGTGGCAACCGCCTAGTGGGTGGCGCGGGCGATGGCCTGGAAGAACCAACCGTCCAAGCCAATTTCTTTGCCAGGGTATTAATCTGGTCGCACTAAGCAGTCTTGTTAAGCTGTACTTATCAGTTGCTTATCCCACTTGCTCATCTCAGGGTCGGTGATGATGGCATTTTACTGTCGCACTAATCCGTCTTGTCAAGTTGTACTTATCAGCTGCTTATCCCACTTGCACGTGTCAGGGTTGGTGATGATGGAGGTTTGTACTCCTCTACTGTGGGTACTTGGACTAGTGATTGAAGTGTAATTGAACTTACCAAATACCAGTCAGACTGTGTGTGTCATGGTAATCTTTTTTAGAACAATTTTTGTTTTTCTGAAAGGATTGTTTATATCAACATAATCTTTGAAAGTATTTTTATAGATAAATTAGTTTTTCATCAGTGCAGGTGTATTATATTTGCATTTGCTTGAGGTAATTATTTTTCTGTACTGATGGACTTTCTGAACTAGGACTGGCAGGACCAGACATAGCTTGTTTTGACGAGTGTGTTTGGTTACTCTGCCTTGTATTGACGAGTGAGAATTATTAGTACTGATGTACTATAAGAGTTTGAATTTTCCTTAACATATTTTTTCTGAGTTAATGGTCGATAGTAATGTTGGCATTATAGAAATCTAGATAAGTTTTTTCAAATATATTTGTGACTGTATTCAAAAGGATTATCAAATGGTTTACATAATAATGTCACTCGCCCAGCGGGCACAAATCACAAATTATATCTTAACTATAGTACTGATCGAGAAATCGATGATAAAGCTAAATAAGTTTTGGTAACGACGGTGTTTTTGATATGTTTCCTCATTGTGTACCGAGGCAACTGAGAGTACAAGCTTATTTTCAAGTTGATGCAGCAGAATAACCACTATGGATTCTTCAGTCTTGAGCTCCTCCTAACTGGCCCCGAATGTTGTCCCTTGTCGGCGCCCTTTCCTGGTTGAGCCTTGACAGCTTCATCGTCAGTTTCAGTTTCCTCGTCCCCAATACTGTCATCTTCATTGTCTTTGTCTGATCGGTCGTCATTCTCGTCAAACTCTTCTTCTTCATCCTCTTCTTTTAATTTTTTGGAACTCTGGACCTTGCCCTATTCTGTTCAGCGCCACTGACCTCCTTGCCCACTTTTCATGTGCGGGCATTATGTCCATCAGTTCCCCCACACTTGCAGTAAGTGTAGTTGTTACGTGTGTTGTCTCCATTGGTAGAACCCTAGGCGGCTCCAATCTGCTTCTGCAGCATTTGCTTGTTGACAATGGCATCTGTGCAGAGTGGGCATGTGCGGTAATTATGATTGGTCACGACGTTGCAGAATCCGCATGCCCTTATCCCGAGAGGTTTGCCGTCCGGGCCAAATTCCACGCGCCTGATGGGGCATGGCGGCTTTTTGGCTGCTGCTTTTGCTGCTTGTGTCTTACTCTTCCTCCCCTTTGTGTTTGAGAATATGGGTGGTTTAATTACCCTTTCCTGCTGCTGCTGGTAGGATGTCCTGTTGTCATGTCGTTCGCCTACAGCACCATCAAGCTCATGATCTTG
The DNA here is from genome assembly GCA_022496015.1 of Hordeum marinum. Taxonomy (NCBI): domain Eukaryota; kingdom Viridiplantae; phylum Streptophyta; class Magnoliopsida; order Poales; family Poaceae; genus Hordeum; species Hordeum marinum. The sequence goes on from CM039675.1 coordinate 380,775,885, forward strand.
CATGTGGGCATGTTGCTGCTCTTGAGTGTGTACATGGGCAAGCTCTAGTTGTTGTTGCTCCTCTTCCTCATTGTCGAATGGGTCAATAGCTCCCAGATGGTTCATCTCAGATAAGATTGTAGCAATATCCTGCTCAATGGCTTCATTGTCTACGAGACCTCCATTTTCAGCAAAATGCATGGCATTGAGTTCTTGTTCAAGTTTGTCCATGATGACCCGTGACCTCGCCATTTGCTCTTGGCTTCTCAAGCTTTTTCTGTGCACCCTCATGTTCAGCTGCAGTAGTGAGCTTTGAATGCAGTATTGGTAGGCCTTGTTTGACGCTACTATCCTCAAGTCATTTCTGTTGAATGTTGGCTGGATGTTCGGGCATTTGGTGTATCTCCTGAGGATGTATTTCTCTAGAACGCTCGCAGCCTTAATTGTCTGCATCATGCACATGACATGCACGTTTTTTGGAAGAGGTGCATGTTTTTTGTCATTTCATTCAAACAAAAACTTTGCAAAAATAAGTAGTACAATATGTAACATCTTTTTTAGTCCTCACCTGTGTGGTCCCATAGCTTGCACTCGCAGTCATATATCTCTCCCATGGGGTCTGCAACCACCTGGAACGCGTGCTGAGACCACATAGACAGTTTTTGCGGGTTGTTGTAGCGCACGAGGTACTTTGTGGGCTCTTCCATATCTGTCGCCGTGAAGAGTGTGCTCAGTTTTAGCCTTTTTCTGATCTCGCTTTACACAACTCGTGAGTAAAGCTTTGCCATATGGGTGTCAAACCCATAGAAGGTCAGCGTGTTTTGTTCCTTCTGCCCATGCAAGAATGATGACCAAATTATTAGTTTTCTCGCAGCAAAAACTTGTCTAACAAATAAAGTTTTACTTTAGTAAGCATGTTATTTTGTCTTACGACAGGTGATAGAGCTATACCCGGTTACCCATTGTTTCCTGGTTCTCTGTCTGCCTCCTGGTTTTGACGCAGGAGTTTACCTGACTAACAAATTGGTGGAGGTTTTGTCTCTCACTTACGAAGTTCTTCTTGAGCACATAGTTCATGCTCTCACTTTGTTGTGTGGATGTCATTTTGGCGCAGAAAATTTCTTTGTAGTATGTTGATATCCATCTCTCACGCTCGTTCCACATGGCCACCATCATGGCATCATCATGGAGGTTGTACTTATCAATGAGTCCTTTCCACGCAGCCTCAAACTCAGTTGGCATGAGGGGCCAATTGAGGATTGATGTGAATTCATCCTTAAAGTCTTCGTGGAGGTTGTACAACTATGCGAGGTGTTCCCTGTACTTCTTCATAATGTGCCAGCGGCACAACTTGTGTATTGTGTTCCTAAATACATCTCGGATCGCCAAAGCCATTGCCGGGCACTGGTCTGGTAATGATAAAAGAGACGTGGAGTGGTCAGCAGATGGTAGTGCATATATACAAATAGAACTGACACAACATTCTTATTGTGTTATTTTCCTTTTTTTGGGGGGGGGGGGGGTTGGGGGTGGTTTTGGCAGTTGTACCTATGAGGATGCATGTAGGAGCCTTTCCTCTCATACACCTTAAAAATGTCTTGAACAACCATCTGAATGAATCTGCATCCTCATCTCTTATCAGGGCAAAAGCAAAGAATGTAGTCTGTAAGTGGTTGTTAGTACCCACGAACACCCCAAGTGGCACATGGTACTTGTTGGTCTTATATGTGGTGTCAAACGTCATGCAGTCACCAAAGTCTTGATACGCCCCTCGGCAGCTTGCGTTCGCCCAGAATATGTTCTTAACACTGTCAGACTCATCAAGTTGCATGTCACGGAAGAATTCCCTGTTTTTAGCTTTCATCTCCCTAAAGAAGTTGACAGTCTTTAGGACATCGTCCACATCATCCATCCTTGAATTCTTTGCTTTGCTGCATATTAAAAGTGAACAGTCATTCAAAAATGCATGTTGAACTGGCGTCAGGTCATGCATTGCGTAATATGTTTGTACTGACAGAGGAAAAAAGACGGAGGGGGTTTATGGGAGGAGAACAAGTTTGTACTTACATGTTAATCAGGTCTTTGGCATTCATTTTGAGGAAGTAGCTACGGGGGTCATCGTCGCCCAGTATGCTCATGATTTGCGTGTGTTCAATGCCTTTGAACTGCGGGTACTTGACGTACTCCAAGATTGTTTTGTCAAAGTTTTTGTGGGAGTGCAAGAAGACAAGCATTTGGGGGGAGAGCTATAGCCTGTGGTTGTGTTCCCAGACTATCTCTTTTATGACAAGTGTTCCATCCTTTTCCCTCTTCGGCCTCATTTTAGCCCCGCAGTTAGTCCTGGCTGTCATCTTGTTCCACTATCTATTTGCTTCTAACACCTTTGATTCATAGACTCCATAGCACATTCAATAAAGGTAGACTCTGGTCTCAACCTTGGAGCCTTCCCTGACAGAAAAACCCGCGTGCTTTGCATAGACGTTGTATAAGTCCTTTGCTTCTTTGAAAGTTTCAAAGCGCATCTCTAGCCATGGCAGAACGTAAGCTTCAGTGTTAGGTGGATGCACGCAACAGTGAGCAAACAAAAACGCAGTTATGAAAATGTTAGATGGGGTGGTCACAGTACCAGGGTATGGACTGTGCTTGTATGTTTTTTTCTGAATGGATACTTACATGTGTATAGCTATGTGTTGCCTCCGGTGTTTGCTGTTCACCCTGGTGTATGGGCGCGGGTGGTGTCACCCTTGGCACATGAAACAATGCATCTCTTGGAGGGAGCAATGTTGATGAAGCTCTCTGTCTCTCATTGTACGGCTATCTTCCCTCAGATTCGTTGTGAGGTTGCTCCTGTCTGTATGGCTCATATCTTCCACTTTGCACCCTGCTAGAGTGGCCACTATTTCTGTCTCTTTGGCCTGTTCTTCCCATTGCAACCGCTTTTGCAGCACATATGATTGATGTTGACGGAGCGACTAGTGGAAGCCTGTGTGTCCTTGCCTTTCTGCATGCGCTAGGGAAGGAAAACATTTGTTGTTGGGGAAATTTTTGACTTTGTTGCAACCCGGCAGTGGCAAAGCTTGTATTCCCAGATATCGGTGTTTGCTGCATAGAAGAACCTGTCCGTGCCTCTGATGATTCTGGTGTAGCTTGAAATCTTCCTGTATTGTTGAAGTATCCAGGTGCTATTTCTGGTGTTACCCAACCAAGGGGTGCCCCATATCTACCTGGCTCCTCAAACCCTCGCTACTTGTGCCGCCTTGGATGTTTTTGCAATGACATTCAACAGTTTTGGGATTAATCTTTTCTGCATTTTCTCATATACATGCTATGGGTAACATGTCATGCACTAAAGGCAATGTACAAGTTGAACTTGCATCGCTGGGCGTTATTAAACATTGTTCTCTATTTTGTATCTGGTTTAGTTTCAGTCGAACTGATGAATGTACATGTTCAGCACTGATGTACTAATGTACTGATTTTTAGCACTGCTTGTAAACTGAACATTGAACTTTATATGTTATGGAAAGTTTTTATCTTTTTCCCTATAACTGATGCATAAACATTTGGTGCACTGCTTGCAAATTGAACATTGAACTTCAGAGATGTATGGATATGCATATATATAAACCTGATGCATATCTTCTATTTTTTTCATCTATAACTTATGCAACTACACTAGAAGTACTCCTAGTTTATGTATCATTGAACTTAGTGTGTAACAAGTGTATATTTTTTTCAACAACATTCTTTTACTAGTTCAAACTGACGCAACTACACGACATGTACTATTAGAAATAACATCGTACAACTTGCATTGGTAGCTGAACCTTATGTTACTTGGACTAGTAGCTACTTGGACTGATGCATAAGTTTATGTTTTTTTTGGCTTGAACTGAAGCTAGCATATTAGAGGTACTAACAGTAACCTCGACATACAAATTGTGCATCAAGTGGCAAGGGTGTAATGTACTGATGCAAGCATTTGCAATGTACTATCAGCCTCTGCAGCACACATGTAGTACTGATGAATCTGATAGTGTAACATGTAGGTAGAGCATAGTGTGTGTAATTTTTAAACTGAATCTTCTTCATAGGAGGACTGATGAACTGATGAACTAACACAAATGTGGTATTTTTCTTCAGGAAAACCCAGACATGAAAACATTTTTTGAATTGATTCAGTTTTTGAGGAAAATTAATGTGGGAAGAAGACATCACCTCCAGTGGCATGTTCTTGGATCTGACTTCTTCTTCTTCCTCTCGTGGGCGACATACTGGCATGTTCTTGGGAGGCGGCGCCATTGATGCAGGCAAGGAGCTTGGGGAGACGACGGCGCTCCTGCTTGTGATGGACGCCCGACGATGAGATCCGGGGAGGCAGCGGCTGGCGGGTATCACGGTCCCGGCGAAGGAGCCCCGACGAGGGAGGGAGGCTGCTAGCGGGGATCACGACCCCGACGAAGAATCCCCGGTGAAGGGGGAGGCAGGAGGCGAGGATCACGGCCCCAGCGAAGGAGCCCCAGTGAAGGAGGGAGGCAGGAGGCGAGGATAACGGCCCCGACGAAGGAGCCCCGGCAAAGGAGGGAGGTAGGAGGCGGGGATCATGGCCCCATCGTTGCTTTGCCACCAAGGAAGGGGATGTAGGCAGTGGATCCGTCGCCGGCCAGTCACGACGCCGTGGGCTCCCTCGCTCCGGCTGCCACTATCGCTCGCTCGCCCACGACGGCTGCCTCCGGCGGAAGAAGGTGGGTTGGGCTCGGGTTGGGTCGGGGAGATTCTAAGGTGTAGGCGCGTCGCGCCCTATATAGGGCCGGGGGTAACAGAATATTATTCAGGTACGGGTAACAGAATAGTCCAGCCCTCTATATATATTTGATCATAAAGTGACAGTTCATCACACACAACTAACATACCATAGACATTACATCATATCGATCACAGTCATGTAGGGCAACTTATGTGATCATCGTATTGAAGAACAATGAGAGATTGACATCTAGCTATTGCTAAGGACCCATACTCTATAGTAAACTATTGACGAATGAACATGCTGGTCGTGATGTTGATGTAGATGGCCAGCATGATGAATTCCCCTTTCGATAGAGTACCGAAAAAGGTCCCCTAATTGGATCGTGGCGGAAAAATGAGGTATGGCAATGAAACAATTCTTGATAAATATGATGAAAGGTTTAGGGTCAATATAGAGCAAGGGGTGTCTAGATGCGGTGGCGGGGAACCTGTGGGCCCCGTGCGATCCTGACTCATGACCCCCTACTTGCGTGCTAGGAGTATGGGGCCCACGGACACCGCCTTTGTCCCATTGAGTGCTTCTTGCCTCTCTGGAACCTTTTAGACTTGGAACCTTCATGTCATTTTTTGTCTATGGAAATTTTCTTTTCTGAAAATTTCATAAACAACAGAATACATAATGTGACACTAAGCACTGAATTAAAAGGTTAGCCCTGAAAAGTAACAAAAATTGATGCCAAAACTGTGTCAAAATGATATAATTGTACCATGAAACAATAAATAAATAAATACGTTATGGACAACCAAACGGGGTCTGGGATCAAGCCCTAGAAAAGGGTGAGCTAGAATGACTTAGCCGAATGGATACCAATTTCCGTCCACCTCTCACGTAGCTCATATGGATCGCCAAAGAGGGAGAAGTGGCGAAAGAGCCACTAGAGTTCCACAAACCTCACAAGGATATCCGGGATGAGAGCGACCTGGATGTTGCGAACCCAAGTGATGTCTCTATGCAAATTTATTCTTGTAGACTATGTTCGGCCTCCAAGCGCAGAGTTTTTTAGGACAGTAGCAACTTTACCTCAAGTGGATAACCTAAGGTTTATCAATCTGTGTGAGGTGTAGGATGAAGATGACCTCTCCCAAACAACCCTGCAATCGAATACAAGAAATCTCTTGTGTCCCCAACACACCCAATACAATGGCAAATTGTATAGCTACACTAGTTCGGCGAAGAGATGGTGATACAAGTGCAATATGGTTGGTAGATATAGGTGTTTGTAATCTGAAAATATAAAAACAGCAAGGTAGCAAGTGTAAACCAGCGACCAAAACATTGTATAAATAATTGGAAACAAGGCCTAGGGTTCATACTTTCACTAGTGCAATCTCCCAACAATGCTAACATAGTTGAATCATATGATAATCTCTCAACGTGCTACAAAGAATCACTCCAAAGTTCCTATCTAGCGAAGAACAATAAAATGAAATTGGTGTAGGTAGTAGAACCACCTAAAAGTTATTATTTCCGATCAATCTTTTGAGCTATTCTTAGAAGTGTCACAAACAGTCCCAGAGTTCCTACTAAGATAATACTAATGATACACGTCAATCCACCCTTTTTTTAGGGACACATCAATCCACCCTAATGTCACCTAGATACTCCAATGTCACCTAAAGTATTCGTGGGTAAGTTATGCAACATGAATCAAACAATATCAAATCTATCATATTCAGTCCAACACAAAGAACTTCAAGGAGCACCCAAGATTTCTACCGGAGAACTTAATATGAAAACGTGCAATCAACCCCTATGCATAGATCCCCATGGTCACCATAATCCGCAAGTTGATGCCATAACATATATCAAGTGAATCACTTGAATACTCCAATGTCACTACCAGTATCCGCAAGCAAGACATACATCAAGTGCTCTCAAACCAAATTATTCAATCCAACATAACGAGATCTTAAAGGGAAAGATTCAATTCATCACAACAACATAGCAAGGGAAGAACACCATATAATCCAACTATATTAACCAAGCCCATGATACATCAAGATCATGCCATCTCAAGAACACGAGAGCGAGAGAGATTAAAAACATAGCTATTGGTACTTACCCTAATCCTAGCGGGTGAACTATTCCCTCCTCGTCATGGCCTTCGTTGGGATGATGAAGATAGCCACCGGAGATGATTTACCCCCTCTGATAGGGTACTTGAAAGGCTCCAGATGGATTTTTCATTGATACAGAGAGTTGCGGCGGCGGAGTGGAGATTCTCTATTTATTTCTGGGGTTTTGGGGATTTATATGATTTTTCAGCGTTGGACTCACACACAATGGAGCCACATGGGCCCCACAGGCCATCAGGTTGTGGACTAGGGGGCTCGCGCCCTGTTTTCTTGTGGCCCACATGTGGCTCCCCTTCGATGGTTCTTCACTCTAATATTGCTTATTTCCTCCAGAAAAAATCATCAAAAAAATTCGGGCGATTCAAAGAACTTCCATTTTCTCCACAAAAACAACACCATGGTAATTCTGCTGAAAACAATGTCATTACGGGTTAGTTCTAAGTAAATCATAGAAAGTGCATCAAAACTATATAAAAGTATTGTAAACATAGGTAAATATAGCATGAATACTTCATAAATTATAGGTACATTAGAGACGTATCAGTATCCCCAAGCTTAATTCCTACTCGTCCTCGGGTAGGTAAATGATAAAAGAAATAATTTGTGAAGTGTGGATGCTAGCATAGTGAATAGTTTTCATCATTGATAATTTCAGTCACATTCATAATAACCAATAACTTTTTCTCATAAAAATCATCATGATAGAGTAGCAATCAATTCACATGTCATGGTTCAACCAATACATTCTCTTGAAACTTAACAAGATATGTTCTTAGTCATCAAACAATTTCAATGCATCATCAAGTCTAAGTAAGATCCCCACTTACTCAATAATCATATAGTGTTCTATGATTGCTAATACTCACAGCATATTTCTAGAGAAAACAACATCCATCGAAGATAGAGAAAGATAGGGGCTTAATGTTTTGCCTCCCAACGTACTTATCATAAAGATAATTATCAACAATAATGAATCATGATCAAATATATTTGACTGGATATATATATATATATATATGTTTGGATCATTCCCCACCACATGGTGCTTGCAAACTAATAGATTGAGGTTGGAATAAGAAGTTGACTTAACATGAAAAATAAGAGATAGGTCCTTCGTAGAGGGAAGGAGGGATTTGCAAAGATGTCATAGCTCATTGTTTTAAAACAGAGATAAATGTGTAATTTGGGGTGGTGTGCCTTTCCTGTCAACATTACGACAAGAGTTTTCAATATCTTACCTGCTAATGACATTATTGCCGGCTCCCAAATATAATTGAATTTTTACTACCCCTCCACCATTCAAACACATTCCATGGCTAGCCATCTCCACTGGTACCATCCAAACAATCAACTTTCTAGGGGGAGTTCTTGTTTATTTATTTTTGTATTATGCGGGACTGGGCATCCTTTTTATGAGCCTCTCTTGTGTAATGACAAGTCAATAAACACTCATCATGAGAATAGCTCTCTTAGCATGGAATATAATGACTGCTCCGTCGCTCCATGAGCGGTACGAGCACACTAAATGTTTGTTTATTTGAATGTTTAGAGGTGGCACATGCAAATTTACTTGGAATGTCATTGAAATACCATATATAGGTATGTATGGTGGACTCTCATGGAAGAAACTTGGCTCAAGGATTTGGATGCACAAGTAGTATCTCTACTTAGTATGAAGTTTTTGCTAGCAAATGGTTCTAAACAAGCATCACATGTTGGAGGATCCAAAACAATATAACTTCTATGCGAATATAGCCAAACATAACCATTACGTTATCTTCCTTGTCCAACTTTAATTATTTGATCAAGGATGAAAATAATTAATGGGTATTCACAATCATAAAGTATGTCCAAGATAATGTATTTGTATGTGAAAGTTATCTTTCTTATACTAATCATTCATGAATTGCTCATATGACCAATATAGTGATTGTTAAACTTCAATAGTTTTTACTTTCTAAACCAAATGTGAATCTACTACTAAGAATAAAGCACATGTATAATTTCATATTTATGATATTCAATTCATTCACAATTTACTCTCCGGATATAAGTGAAGCACAAGAGTAAACATCAAACTACTCTCAAAAGATATAAGTGAAGATCAATGAGTAGTCAAACAATAAAGTAGCTATGTGAGGACTCTCTATCAATAAAGATTTTCAGATATGAGATTTATTTCAAAACATCAAATAAAAAAAATGTAACTCGAAGAATAGCACATATCATGTGAACGAATAAAAAATTAAGCTCAACATAAGCTAACCGATAGTTGACGAAGAGAGGTGGGATGTGTAGCATCCACAAGCTTGGATGCTTGAGACTTCTTGAAATATTTACTTTGGGTGCCTTGGGAATACCCAATCTTGAGATTTTGTATCTCTTTCAATCCTCTCATATCTCGGTTTCACCTAAGTCTCAAAAACTTCATCCACAAAAAACTCGAAAAGAACTCGTGAGATAGGTTTTTACACATAAGAATAAATCAACACGTCATGTACTGCCAAGAGAAGTTTCATAATGATTTTAAAACATCATCTACTGTATATTATCATTTCCACAATTTATATCTACTAATATAGGCTATGTAAACTATAGGGTAAGTAGATAACAAAACTACGACAACAATGTGTCCAAACAGAACAGTTTGTAGCAATCTATTAAGCTAGTGTACTTATGTAACTTCAAAAATTCTGAACATTTAGCACAGGAAAAATAATGCATATTATAATATTTTTTCAAAATTTCAGAAACTTTAAATGTTCCAGTAAAATAAGAAAATTTAAACACTACGGAAAAGTTTCTGTTTTTACACAGCACACATCAAAACATGCAATGGAGGCATCTTAAGGAAATTCTTGGAACTTTTTATTGAAAAAGAAGATTATAAGTAATATATAAAGAAAAAATGACAAAATTTAATGACACTCCAAAAAATACATATCATGTGATGAATAAAAATATAACTTCAAGTAAGATATACTGATAATGTTGGAGACGTAATAGGGGATGCCTTCCGGGGCATCCCCAAGCTTAGTCACTTGAGTATTCCTTGGATATTACCTTGGGGATGCCTTGGGTATTCCAAAGCTTAGGTTCTTGTCGCTCCTAATTCACCTCATATTGGTATCGCACCCAAAACTTGAGAACTTAAATCACACAAAACTTAACAGAACTTCGTGAGATGGGTTAGTGTAATAAAGATAGATCATTCTCTTAGGTACTAGAAAGACAAGATTCATAATTGTACTCAAATGATAACTACCGTATTCTATCATTCCCATAATTTATATCTCCAAATATAAGCTATGGAAACATTAAAACAAGCAAACTATGCGTGTAAAATAGAATCTATCAAAAACAGAATAGTCTTTGAAGATCTGAATGAACACCATACTTTCCTCACTCTAAAAAATCTTGAAACTTACGAAAACACAGATAATTTGCATAGAATCAAACTAACAAGTATCCACACTATCCGAAAGGCTTTACTTGGTACTTTATTAAAATGAAAGACACAAAACATGATTAATATAATATCTTAATCATGTGAACACATAAAAACAGAAAGTAAAAGTGTTGGGTTGTCTCCCAACAAGCGTTTTTCTTTAATTTATTTTATCTAGGCATGATGAGTTCAATGATGCTCACATAAAAGTAAAGAATTGAAACACAATGGGAGCATCATGAAGCACCTGACAAGCATATTTCAGTCTAACCCACTTCCTATGCATAGGGATTTTGTGAGCAAAAAATTATGGGAGAAAGAATCAACTTGCATAGGAAGGTGAAACAAGCATATCTTCCAAATTTTGAACACATAGAGAGGAAACTTGATATTATTGCAATTCCTACAAGAATATGTCCCTCCCTGATACTAGTTTTCAGTAGAATCGCAAAGGAATTAAACAATATAAATATCACATAAAGCATTATCTCCATGATCCACAAGTATAGAAAATTTATTACTCTCCCCACAGTCAAACTTCTCATAATTCATAATAGTGAGAGCAAACTCAACAAAATAATTATCACGAGGTGCTTGATTGACATAAGCACTTTGAATATTAAAATCATGATGACAAGTTTCATGGTTATTATCACTCTTTATTGAATACATCTCATCAGAATAATCATCATAGATAGGAGGCATGCCATCATTATAATTAATTGGCTCATCAAAACTTGGGGGACTAAAAATTGCATCTTCATCAGACATAGCTTCGCCAAGCTTGTGGCTTCACATATCCTTAGCATCACGGATATTCAAAGAATTGATAATAGCAATATTACCATCATGCTCGTCATTCAAGGAACTTACATTAAGCATTTTCATAAATTCTTCCTTTAACAATTGAGCACAATTTTCCGAACCATCATTTTCACAAAAGACATTATAAAGATGAAGAAAATGAAGCAACCTAAACCCCATTTTTTGTAGTTTTCTTTTATAAAACCAAACTAGTGAAAAACAAGAAACTAATAGATTTAATTGCAAGATCAAAATATATACCTTCAAGCACTCACCTCCCCGGCAACGGCGCTAGAAAAGAGGTTAATGTCTACGACGCAACTTTATTCTTGTAGACTATGTTAGGCCTCCAAGCGCAGAGTTTTGCAGGAAAGTAGCAATTTTCCCTCAAGTGGTTGACCTAAGGTTTATCAATCCGTGGGAGGTGTAGGATGAAAATGGTCTCTCTCAAACAACCCTGCAATCACAAGAAATCTCATGTGTTCCCAACACACCCAATACAATGGCAAATTGCATAGGTGCACTAGTTCGGCGAAGAGATGGTGATACAAGTGCAATATGGATGGTAGATATAGATTTTTGTAGAAAATATAAAAACAGCAAGGTAGCAAGTGTAAAACAGCGAGTGAAACATTGTATAAATTCTTGAAAACAAGGCCTAGGGTTCATACTTTCACTAGTGCATTCTCCCAACAATGCTAACATAGTTGAATCATATGATCATCCCTCAACGTGCAACAAAGAATCACTCCAAAGTTCCTATCTAGTGGAGAACAATAAGATGAAATTGGTGTAGGTTGTAGAACCACCTCAAAGTTATTCTTTCTGATCAATCTTTTGAACCATTCCTATAAGAGTTAGAAACAGCCCTATAGTTTGTACTAAAATAACACCAATGATACATATCAATCCACCCTAATGTCACCTAGATACTCCAAAGTCACCTCAAGTATCCGTGGGTAAATTATGCGGCATGCATCAAACAATCTCAGATCTATCATATTCAATCCAACACAAAGGACTGCAAGGAGCACCCCAAGATTTCTATCAGAGAACTTAGTATGAAAACGTGTAATCAACGCCTATGCATAGATCCCCAAGGTCACCGGAATCTGCAAGCTGATGCCACAACATATATCAAGTGAATCACTTGAATAACGCAATGTCGCTATGGGTATCCACATGCAGGACATACATCAAGTGCTCTCAAACCAAAAAAATTAATCCAACATAACGAGATCTTAAAGGGAAGATTCAATTCATCACAACAAGATTGCAAGGGAAGAACACCATGTGATCCAACTATATTAACAAATTTTGTGATACATCAAGATCATGCCATCTCAAGAACACGAGAGATAGAGAGAGATTAAACATATAGCTACCGGTACATACCCTCAGCCCCGACGGTGAACTACTCCCTCCTCGTCATGGCCTCCGCCGGGATGATGAAGATGGCCCCCGGAGATGATTTACCCCCCCGGGCAGGGTACTGGGAAGGCTCTAGATATTTTTGTCGATACAGAGAGTTGCGGCGACGGAGCGGAGAGTCTCTCTTTATATCTATAGTTTCTAGGATTTAGAGGAGTTTTTAGCATTGGAATCATGGGCAACGGAACCACATGGGCCCCACAAGACATTAAGGCGCGACCTAGGGGGCTGCATGTTGTCTTGTGGCCCATAGGTGGCACCCCTCCGGTGGTTCTTCGCTCCAATATTGCTTATTTCCTCCAGAAAAAATACTCAAAAAGTTTCGGGCGATTCCGAGAACTTTCATTTTCTACACAAAAACAACACCACGGTAATTCTGCTGAAAACATAGTTAGTCCGGGTTAGTTCTAAATAAGTAATATAAAGGGCATCACAACTATATGAAATTATCGTAAACATAGGAAAATATGGCATGAATACTTCATAAATTATAGATACATTGGAGACGTATGTCCAAGCATGACCCCGAAAGCCCCTCACGGATTTGTGTTGTCCTGATGGGGACGCTTGGGGATGAGGGCATGGACCAAACGAGCAATCTTCGAGATGGAACTCCCCTAAATACGATGATCGGTCCAAAACCAACACGCACCGCCATCTTGAAATGACCAGGATGTATATGTGAAAAATATTTGACTGACCTTTGGTTTGGAAGAGAGGTGAAGGTGACTCCAGGGGTGAGAAGGATCAACACACTTCAGCCAAAGCCAAGAGGCATGTAAGTCCACCCTTGTGGGATGCAGGCCAATGATGCCATGCCCACCCGACGAGATGGGCGGAAGACTGGCAACTAGTTGACTCGGAAGTGCCCTCCTCTTATATCCTTGCCTAGCCGAGAGGACTCCCACAAAATTTTGTATTAAGAGTTTAGAATTGGGTGGAGATAAAGTTTCCCAACTAATGTTAATAGATGAGTTATTATTATGAGCTTAATTTTTTGTATGTTAAACAATGATGGTGGTTATAGAATGATAGGGGAAGTATATGCTTTTGCAAAGGACATCCTATCACGGTAGAAAATACTTTTTCTACCAATGGGGGTGCCTAACGGTCAAACATCCATCGTTTGTGTGCTTTTAGAGATCACTACATTTGTTTCTTGTATGGGGGCATGGATGAAATGCATAGGAATATGTGTGGTCCCTCTATATGTTTTTGCCAGGTTTTGTGAGAAGAGATAGGGAGAGAGAGAAAGCGTGGAGAGACGAACGATCACATGCATGTCAAAATATTCTTTCTCTCCCCATAGAAAGACTTCCATTTAATTTCATTGTCATTTTTTTAATTTTGAATCAGCATTTTGTTTTTGAATATATATTTTATATAAATTCATAGCGAGATGATCTTCACAACAAGATCACTTATGGATACATGTGAACCATTTTGAACTTTAGTCATTTCAACCACCAGATTTCATTCAACTCAAAAAATGGATTACACTCATGTAAAAAATGATCTCAATCATTTCACAAAGAATTGACTCATTAAAAAATTGATTCCACTCATTTCAAATAACATATTTCAGCCATTTACAACAGAAAATTTCACTAATTTTTAGAAACTAATTTCACACATTTGAAAAAATTGAGTTCAGTCATTTCAATAAAATGATTTCACTTCATTTGAAAATATAATTTCAATTATTGAAATAATATTCTAGTAATTTTAAAAACTGATTATAGTTCTTTCAAAACAATGATTCGACTCAACTACAAGTCAAGTTTCACATCTTCACACGCCAATACACACATTGTTTGATTGAAGTGAAATATGTTTCTCATGTTTAAAAAGGTTTTCTTCATAAGTTTTAAGTAATCAGTTTCACTTATTAAAAACTGGGTTTCACTTATTTCAGAAAAATTTGAACAACAAACCCAATTATTCCAGTCATTTTCATTAAAAAGGACATATGTTTGAGTTGTTTTACAGTTTTAAAATTTCACTCGTATCAAGAAATCAATTTAAGAATTGATACCACTTATTTTAAAAAATGATTTCATTCATTAAAATAGCATATCTTGTTGAAATATGTGTGGATTGAAACATTGAAATTTACAAAATTGATTTCACACCCTAAAATACACCGAGTGGAATAAGTGGATTGAAATATTGAAATTTACTCTATATATAATACGAATAACTAAAATTGTCACATAGAATATAACAGCCAGGGATTTGTTCTCTCCATGTCTTTACGTAGATGGGAAAGAGAGGATACATACAAAAGGTGAACTATGATGAATACATAAGGGAGTGGCTAGAAGACAATCCCCTGAAAATTTAAAAGGGGCATGTCGATTTCTGACTTTGTATCTCAATCATTGCATCAAGATCCAACGTCCACAGCTTCATCTTCAACCTCCAAACGTTATAGTTCATCTTCATGCACTAGCCAACGCAACCAAGAGTCTGAACTGATGGAAAGGGCTAGGCAATCCACATATACTCTTCAAGAACTCCTCTCACATGTGGCGTGAAATGTCAACACGTGGATAGAGTTAAGGGTATGTCTCAAGATGCCTATATGTGGACAAAGGGGGAAACACCAATTGTTTGGATACATTGCGAAATACAGGACTTGAACTCAAGACCTTGGACTCTGATACCATGTAGAATTGCATGCACTAGTCAGTTCATCCAAATTCTTATGCCAATAGGGAAAGGTGGGCTATTCATTTCTACGTCAACACTCCCACTCACGAGTGGCTCCATGAGGCCTAAACATGGACCAAAAGTGGGTTGCAATATTTTATTTTAAATTGCGTCAGTAAGGTCTTGAATTGAAGACCGCTTGTCTTTGATACCATGTAGAGCTTCCGGCACTAGCCAACGCAACCAAAAGTCCAAACTGATGGATAGGGCTATCCAATACACATATATATGTAAACAGGTATGACATTATTGATCTTCCTCACCACATACGATCTTTCTCTTTCCCAACCACTCCTATGGACCATTGGTCGGACCATCGGAGACCATAATATATGATATGTATGAATGATTAGTGCTATTTTCTATCCGAACTTTGACGAATTTCATTTGATTTATTAAAACCCGACTTGAAATATATGTGAATAGCATTGGATGGTCGGCTCCCACATCCATGTCCGCGAGTGATCCCGAGAAAGATGTTTGTGTACCATGGCATGGTTGAGCTCTACACGCAGCCGTACATCGCCGTATGCCTACGAGAATAGCACGTAGAGTTAGGCCAACTCCAATTCATGACCCCAAACACATGTTTGTTTTGTCCGGATTTTGTCCGTTTGGGTCGGGCAAAGGGGCGACGGCCAACACTTGTTGTGTTTCCGATGGTCATGTGCCTAACGGGTGAACGCATTTCGTCCGTATGGTTCATCATGCCTTGCAAAGTCTTTTGCAAGGCGAAAGATTTCGCATCATGCTTCTCATCGATCTTTGAGTTGGTATTTCCCCTCGGCCTCTTCACCCAATCTCCAGCCCCGACCACGGCCATCGGCGCTCCATTCTTCTTTAGAGAGGCATATTGATCTTTAAACCTAGGGCAATGTTTGATGAGATTCCAACAATGGGTGAGGGTTAATGGCTTGTTCTTATGTCTGTCCTTGAAGGCTTCCAAACTTTGGAATGCCTAGACAATCAAAGAGGAGGCCACAATGTAATAGCGAAGGACACATGATGTAACAAACATGAACATGAGCATATGAATGAAAGAGCAAAAGTGTAAGAGCACATTTATCCATGTGTGGTTTTGGTAATTGATGACAATCCCTATGGACTAATGGTTTACTTGAGTTATATTCAAAGGATTTGTCCGTAGGTACTACTTGAAGTCCATCTGTTGGTTTCAAGGAGTTTATATGGTGACCAAGGTGGTATTCAAGGTTTATCCAAAGATTAGTCACGTGGGAGTTGAGCTTATTGCAAGCATGTCTTGAAGAAGAAGATTATGTAAGCATTCATGTTTACCTTCAAGACATCATCTTTATGAAGAGAGAAGATAAGATACAAGGTTGATCAAGACTAAGTCAAAAAGTGAATCAAGTTGATCAACACACAAAGCATACAAGATGTACCGAGAGGGATCAAGTGATCCCATGGTGTGGTAAGCATTGTCCATTACGCATTGTGTAATAACCCATGGTCCACAAGAGAGTTCTTTATGGGGTTAGGTATATTTCCATGGGCTTGCATCAAGAGGCAGATCCCATACATCCCATGGAAGATGACATCAAGTGGAGATCGTCATCAAGGTTGCGATGTGCAAGATCAAGTGAAGCATCACAAAGAGATCATGCTTGAGGGTTGCCATTCATTTTGGTGACAATGGACTTGTGATGATGTGCCGAAGAGTGGCTCACCCATAGTGGATCATGGGGGAGCAGTCAACAAGTCTTCAGCAAGCCGGCGCAATCAAGAAAGGTGGTCCATCTTGAGGAAGTAAAGATCATCATCATATAGCTCAAGTGGACTATGCGCAAGGCAAATGTTTGACCTTGATAGGGTTTTCTATTTTACCGGTCTCATGGTGGTAGTTGGGAGACCGGGTTATACGATCGATTGCCGTACTATCAAGGGGGGTCTCAAGTGAGTAGCTTGATCGTATCGTTCGTTGAGAGCTCAAACCATTGCATTCTTGGCATCATCATCTTTCTTGGTTATTGGTTGTCTTTTATCTATGTGGTTTCTTGAGCTTGTGGTTATCTTTGTGACAAGCTCTAGTACATGGAAAACGGATTTCATATGATTCTTCTATTGCGTTTTCGGTGTTGGAGGTTTTACCGGTCTTATTTGAGGAAGGTTCTCACAATTTTCTTATGGGCCTTTTATCATTTGCTTATTATTGGTATTTCTATCAATATTGTGTTATCCCATGTCTTTAGCTTTCCAACAAACTTGGTTTCGTTGAATTCAGAGTCCGTTTGCAGAAGTTGTGGCAGTTTTGGTGTTCTTAAAAGGCTGAAGTGGTACTACCGCAGATACTACCACTTGGAGCGGATGTAATTTTTTACTACTGTTCCAGAGCGGTACTACCGCGGCTACTACCGTGGCTACTTCCGCTCCGGACCAAAATCTCGTGGTAAGACTAGCGGTGGTAGGCACGGATATATTTTTTAGTACCGCTCACAAGCAGTAGTACAGGTACCCTTAGCGGTAGTACCACTATCCCTAGCGGTAGTACCGTGAGGACGAGTGGTAGTACCGCTCCAGCCAATCTACTGGCCTTTTGCCTCCTCGCTTTTGTTTTTCAAGGGGCTTCCACCGCCCTAGCGGTAGTACCAGTCTGTGCGGGCTGTGAGCATAACGGTTGAATTTTTCCCCACCTATAAAAGGGGGTCTTCTTCCCCATTGAACCTTATCCTTCGAGCTCGTGTTCTTCCCCCATTATTGATCTTCTTCGAGGTTGCTAACTCTCAATCCCTGCAATTATTCTTTCTAGTTCTTGAGGGAAAAGAGAGAGGAGATCTAGATCCACATTTCCACCAATCACTTTCTCCTCTAAGTGAGGGGAACCCCTTGGATCTAGATCTTGGAGTTCTTCGTGTTCTTCTTCGTTCTTCCTCTCATTTACCTTCCTAGCATTAGTTGCTTTGGTGGGCTTTGGGAGAGAAGGACTTGAGCACTCCTTGTGCCCTTGCCATTGCATTTGCTGCATAGTTTGAGTTCTCCATGGTGATACATGGAAGTGAGAAGTTTAGAAGCTTATTACTCGTGGGTGTTTGAGCACCCTAGAGCTTATTCCTCTTGGGTGCTTTGGCGCCCTAGACGGTTGGTGGTGCCTCGGAGCTCAATCATTGTGGTGCAAAGCTCCGGGCATGCGTCGGGGCCTCCAATTAAGTTGTGGAGATTGCTCCGAGAAATTGAGGTCACCTGAGAGCCACAATCCATTGTGGTGAAGCTTCATGGTGTTGTTGGGAGCCTCCAATTAAGTAGTGGAGTTTGCCCCAACCTTGTTTGTACGGGTTCGGTGACCACCCTCAAGGGTCCCTTAGTGGAATCACGGCATCTTGCATTGTGCAAGGGCGTGAGGAGATTACGGTGGCCCTAGTGGATTCTTGGGGAGCATTGTGCCTCCACACCGCTCCGAATGGAGATTAGCATCCGCAAGGGTGTGAACTTCAGGATACATCATTGTCTCTACGTGCCTCAGTTATCTCTTACCTGAGCCCCTTACTTATGCACTTAACTTTTTTTGCGAATGGCACTTTACTTTGTGATAACCATATTGTTTCTTGCTATATATCTTGCTATCACTTAGTTGTTTATCTTGGTTAGCATAAGTTGTTGGTGCACATAGGTGAGCCTAGTTTTTTTAGGTTTTGTGCTTGACTTATTAAACGTTAGTTTTATTCCGCATTTTTTCAAGCCTAAACCGTAATTATTTTAAAACGCCTATTCACCCCCCCTCTAGGCGACATCCATGTCCTTTCAAAAAGGCAATACCAAGTCACCCACGCCTAGACTACTCACGGGACGGGCTTCAATGCTCTCAAGCGCGTCACAAAACTTGTTGCATTCTTGTTGAATAAACCCCTATCTCTTTTAGATTGAGTTGATTCCATGGGTGCTCGCAAACTTGTAGGGTTGAAACTTCCTCCGTTCATGAAAGGTTGTATGGACCCTCGTCCAAAAATGACCCTTTTTGCTCGGCACCGGCTTTGACAACTTGGCCTATCTCCTTCCAACTGTGGCAAATCAACATGCCCGCATCTTTGGTGCATGGCCCCGTACGAATGCTTTGCCTCCTCCTTTGTGCATTCGCTCTTTGGATGAGCTCATCGATAAGCAATGGATCCTACTCTCGACGCCCTCTTCTTCAAATTCGCAATAGATGTCTTAATGGCATGAGTCGCCATGGCCGTCGGCCTCTTCTTCTTCATGGCCACCAAAGTGGTCGACGCATCTTGGTCGCGATCGTCTTGGGTTTGGGTCTCGTCGAGATCGAAGGCTTGACCTTCGCCCTTGGGGCGGAAGGCTTCGCCACGATCCTCGTAAATGACGTCCTCCAAGAAATTGGCGAAGTCAGGGTCGATTTCTGGTGCCGCAGGGTTCGACATTTCGCCGAACAGATTGCTGCTATCGGGAAGGTTGGCCGTAGAAATCGACGGCGGATGCTTCCTTTGCATCCCAACGGGGGACTGGCCGGCGCCACACGCAAGGCGTGCCATTGAGGTTGATGACTGCCGGGGGCACGATCACACTGTCGTCTGGGGACCTGGAAAACTAGGCCGGAGCATGTTGTTGTGCCGGATGAAGACCGACTGTGTGTTTTGTTATGGACGAACTAGGTGACTCGCCTTGTGGAGGGTGAACAACCGACAAGCATGTGCTCGCGGCGGCCATGGCAGTGGCAGAGAATGTCCGGCGCGGGTCGGCTTATCCCTAACATGAAGAGGGCTTGCATGGTCGCTTCGTGCATGACCTTGGCGACGATGGCCTTGTTGTTCCGGACGGCGGCTTTGCATTGCGCGGCAGCGACCTCGAAGCCAAACTTAACAACGACTTTCTTCTCCGTCTAAACGGACCGGCGGGCTCTCCTCTTGGCCGACTCTCGGCCAAGCCTCTCGATCTCCATCGCCGTGAGCTCCGACTGCTCCTTCTTCTTCTTCATCATCATTGGACGGGCGATGGTGGCGGCCTGGTCGACGGCTACGGGTTTCTTCTGGGCGCCGACCAAGGAGGAGGGAGGGGAGAAGGAGGACGAGAAGGTTTTGGGGAATGAGGAAGAAAATGAAAACGTCGTGTCTCCAGCGAACGAGTTAGGAAAGGACAAGGGAGTGTGTCCTATCAGTCTACAAACATGATCCAAATTTAGATCGAAAATGGATGATGATAGACAAAAAAACAGACGATCCCAAACTAACACGGACGGACCATTTGGGCCGTGTAGCTCGTTTGCCACCGCAGACGAGCGGCCGGGCGCGGCGGATCCATACAATGCAAGCGGACGCGCAGCCGGCAGCCTACTCTGTAGCTCGTGCAGATCGTAGGCACGGGAGCGGTGACACTGTAGGTAGTGGACTCGGCAGAGCATGCAGCGCCTGCGTGCGTCCGAGTCTGTGGTTGGTCGCCTGTGCGCGTGCCCCCGGCGCTGTCCTATCGCTCGCTCGCGCCTGGCCAAATTGGCAAATCGCTGCCTGTTCACGTCTGTCCGGTCCGGACGCGCACTGCCGCCGCTCTCGCCCGGGCTCCGTCGGGTTGCCCGGATAGGCATGTAGCCACGACTGGTCCGGTGAGGTTCAAAACAAAAGCTTTGGCAAAGGTGGGCCTCCCTTCCCTTCTCCTCGCGCATGGGCATGGATGATGCAGGTCGATCCAGTTCACATGATTCACATCTACATCATGCCAGGTTTGCAATGTCGTCGTCTTTAAGTACACAGGCATGGATTGCGCTTTTGAAAAATCGTCCTTGGCCTGGCCCGCCTGCACGGGTCAGGTTTGGGAAATGATTTGGTCAATGCAAGCTGATAGAAAGGGGTTAATAAGCAAACCTGGCACCTCACATTGCCTGCATGCATGCGGTTTGTCACGTCATGTGAGTGCGCGAATGACATGACACTTCCTGACGTCGAGGTCCTTGGTGCGTGAGCTTGAGTAACTTGGACTTAGGTGTATCTTGAGTAACTCGGACTTAGGCTGGTTGTATCGGATAGCATATGATATTAGTGTATGATATTATTTTTTAAGATTGCGTATAATTAGGTAACATAGGTAATAACATAAATGTCATCTAAGCAAAAAATATGATATGACATCTAATTAATGACAAGAGAAAGAAATTCAGTAACATAACTAGTTACTCATACTATGAGTAACATAACACATAACAAGACAAAATGAGTAATAAATAAAATGCTCAATGTTACTATCCATATGTTACTACCCATTATGGAGGTAATAACTTAGACTAATAGCATATGCATGTTATGATTCTATGTTACTTTCTATTGTGGGTAATCTAATGCATAATATCATATACTAGTGTCATAGATCACTTTATTTATTGTCATGCATGACGCATAGTAGTATAATATTTATTATGATACGATAATGATATGATACTCAACCATTTTTTTATTTAATTCAATGTCATCTCATCAAAATTGTCTAGTTGACATGCATGATACTAGCTATAATACTCCCATTACGACCAGCCTTAGGCCAACTCCAACGCAGACCCTAGACTGTCCAGCAGTCCGCTTGGGTCCAAACGGACAGAACGAACGGCTCAACACACGCCCGTAGCTGCAAACTATGTCCATTTTACATCCGGCCCATCGCATATTTGGAAGCAAACTTGCTTCTCGTTTGCATCCAGACGAACAGTGAAGAGACGCGTCTGTCAAGCCTTCTCGTCCGCTTTGTGCTCGCGTGGCGAGGGGACACCTACCCACCACTGCCCAAAATAACTACGCACGCGTGGGCGGCCCCACGTGGCAGTCTTCTAGCCATTGTTCAAGAATTCGTCCGATTAATCAATTTATTGGCGAGTTAATCGCTACTCATCGGGTGGCCGAATCGAATAACACATATTCATCACGTTAACTTGTGAGGTCAATTAAATGGTCTATCAGACTGATTAAATGGTCAGTTAAACGGATTAATCGGTTGTGAGGCGTCGATTAATCGTCGTTGGCCTACAACTTGTGGGCAAACCAAGCCCAGTTATTTGGTCCATAACCCCTCCAACCCATCCCTCTCCTAAAGTGACAGGGTTTATCCCTCCATCGTCTGCCTCTCGCACCTCTCATCCCCTCCCGACCTAGATGGTGGTTGGCCAAGTCCCTGTCGACGTGTCGCCTCTTCCCCTCCTCCCCTGTGTATCGCCGGGTTCTCTTCTCTCTCTGCATGTCGCTACTTCCCATCCTACTTCGCCATCTGCCACCTTTGACAACTTACCCGTTCATATGCCCTCTGTGGCTGTCATCACCTTTCCTCTATGTATGTCACCATCTCGTTGTCGCCATATCTCGAAGTCGCGTTCCAGGCAGAAATAAGCAAAAATGTGTTGTCGTCTACTTGTTTGTTGATGATTTTTACGCCCACATGGATGATTGTTATTGTATACATGTTTATCACCTATTGAGAAAAGAAAATGGTGCCA
Source organism: Hordeum marinum (assembly GCA_022496015.1). NCBI lineage: Eukaryota > Viridiplantae > Streptophyta > Magnoliopsida > Poales > Poaceae > Hordeum > Hordeum marinum. The sequence continues at coordinate 380,798,576 of CM039675.1, forward strand.
TTTACTTCGTATTTGCAATGTATATTTTCTCCATACAAAATTTGCTTCTATTGAGTTTGAAATTACACAGATTAATGGTCGACCGATTATTCCAGTTAATAGACCGATTCAGCGATTAATCGCTACACCCAAACCAAGCGAGCAACTACGAGTTAACGATTTCCTTAACATTGCTTCCAGCCACGCGACCAACGTCCTTTTTAATGTGGAAGCCGTGGACCGGCAGTCCACACTTCCAGTTCTTCCCACGCACGCCTCCTCGAACCATAGCCGTCGTTTCCCATCCTCCTCCTCTCGCCGGCGGCCATGGAGAAATGGCATCTCCTAGGGAAGGGAAAACACAACCACGAGGCCGACTCATCTTCCGGCCACGGGCGCCGCTCCATGCTTCCTCCCTCCACCCCTTCGGCATTTGCCATAGCGCCTCCGGGGGCGCCGGTGCGCAACCGGACATACATCTATGCGGATGTGTGCCACCCGTACTAGGAGACGGTGACGTTGTTGCCGTCGACAGGGTGCCAATCAAGTCCATCCCAGTGAGCGAATGCGCCCGGAAGGAGGAGATCGGCTGACGTCGCGCTCGCCTGCCACCCAAACTCCTCTATGACACTAGGTATGCGGTGGACTCGCCGCTGTGCGATTCGTGACTCTGCAGCAAGCACGATTGATACTTGTGAATTGTGATGGGATTTTCCACGAAGAGGAGGGGATGATGCAACATAGTAGAGGTAAGAATTTCCCCCAGTGAGAACCAAGGTTATCGAACCAATAGGAGGACCACACAATTTCTCATCTTTAGTGCCTACACACAAAAGAGCACACACTTGCACACAACACGGGCAAGAGGGTTGTCAATCCCCTTGAACTCGTTAGGGTTACCAATCCCCTTTAACTCGTTACTTGCAAGCGCTAAGTAATGATAGATAGATAAATTGATAAATATTAATTGAAAATAAAAATAAAGTAAATAATGACAACAAGGTATGTAGAGTTTTTGTAAATATATTTGTGAGGAGACCCAGGGGCCAGAATTTCCGTTAGAGGCCTCTCTCTCAAAAAAAGCATACGGTATGTAGACAAATTACTGTTGGGCAATTGATAGAAAAGCGCATAGTTATGCAATATTTATTCAAGACAATGATAATGTATATAGGCATCACATCCATAAGCAAGTAGACCGGCTCCTGCCTGCATCTACTAGTAGTACTCCACCCATCGACCGCTATCGAGCATGCATCTAGAGTATTAAGTAAAAATAGAGTAATGCTTGGAGGATGATGACATGGTGTAGACAAAGTAAATCCAATTAATATGAATGACCCCATTGTTTTACCCTCCGTGGAAGCAATACAACATGTCATGTCCCTTTCTATCACCGGGATTGAGCACCGCGAGATTAAACCCGCTACAACGCACCACTCCCACTTGAAGATAAATCTATTTAGTTGGCCAAACAAAACTGATAGATCGGAGAGCATTATGAAGCTATGAAAATCATGCATATAAATAGAAAGGATTGCATATATTTTCATGAATAATCTAAACATAAACCCACAATTCATCAAATCCCAACAAACACACCACAAAGATTGATTACATAAGATAGATCATCGTGGGAATCGCGGTGATCTTGGCAATGAAGCACATAGAGAGATATAGACATCTAGGTACTAACTATGGACCCGTATGTATTTGGTGAACTACTCACACATCACCATGGGAGCAACAAGGTTGATGTAGAGGCCCTTCACGATTGATCCACCCTCGGGCAGGGCACCCGAATAGGGCTCTAGATGGGTACACAGGGAACAGAGACTTGCGGCGGCGGAAAAAGTGTTTCAGGAGGCTCTTCAGGGTTTTTGGGATATATGAGAATTTATAGCAAAAAGATCCGGGCGAGAGGAGCTGGGAGGTGGCCCCATGCCATCAAGGCATGGCCACCCCCCTTGGAGCACCTTGTTGGCTTTGGGACGTCTCGTGTTCCCTACAGTCTTCCTTCGAAGCTTCGAGGACTTATTTTTGTCCAAAAAAATCATCAAAAAGTTTCGGAGTATTTGGACTTCGTTTCGTACAGTATTCCTGAAAAACTGAAAACATGCAGAAAAGAACAACTGGCACTTGGCACTGAGTTAATAGGTTAGTGCTGAAAATAATATAAACAACAAGTAAATGCTTGAAAAGTATCCTAGAATGATAATATAATAACATGGAACAATAAAAAATTATACATATGTTGCAGACGTATCAACATCCCCTAGATTAATTCCTGCTCGTCCTCGAGTAGGTAAATGACAAAAACAGATTTTTTTATGTGACATGCTACCCAACATGTAATCTTTTTCACGTATGATCACTGAGAAATGATGAACCAACAAACATGAGCATAGTAATATCCATAAACATAATAACACAATCATCAACTTTCAACATATACAATCCTTAAAGAATGTTTACCCCCATTCATTTATCATATTAGCATGGCATGGCTCCAGCTTCACCACATAAATACAAATGTCAACCACAACGGTGTTACGCCAAGCATTCGGATCATGCTTTTTCACGTGCTTCAGCATTTTATACCTCACTCAATACATGAGCGTGAACCATGGACATAGCATATATGTGGAATAGAATATGGTGGTAGTTTTCAAAGGGGTAAAAGTGGAGAAGAAAGTCTCGCATCAAGTAGGCGGATCAACGGGCTGTGGAGATGCCCATCAATCGATATCAATGCGAGGAGTAGGGATTGCCATGCAACGGATGAGCCAGAGATATAAGTGTATGAAACCTCAACGAAAGCTAAGTGGGTGTACATCCAACTTGCTTGCTCATGAAGACCTCTGGCATTTGAGGAAGCCCGTCATCGGAATATACAAGCCAAGTTCTATAATGAAAAATTCCCACTAGCATATGAAAATGACAAAACATGAGATTCTCTATATGAAAAACATGGTGCTACTGTGAAGCACAAGTGTGGAAATAATAGGTAGTAGCATTGTCCCTTCTCTCTTTTGTCTCATTTTTATTTTCTCAATTTCTTTCCCTTTTTTCCGTTCTCTTTTTTTCTTTCTTTTATTTTTTGCCAGGAGTCTCATCCCGACCTGTGGGGGAATCATCATCTCCATCATACTTTTCTTACTAAGACAGTGCTCTAAAAATGATAACCATCACACTTTTATTTACTTACAACTTGATATGAAAAACTACTAAATAATATGACTCTATATGAATGCCTCTGGCAGTGTACCATGATGTGCAATGATCTAGCATAACATGTAAACAGTGATGAATGGTGGCTTTTCCACAAATACTATATCACATGCATGATCATGCAAAGCAATATGACAACGAGTGCACAAGTCATATGATGTAACGGTGGAAGTTGCATGTCAATATATCTCAGAATGGCTATGAAAATTCCATAATAGGTAGGTATGGTGGCTGTTTTGAGGAATATCAAAGGAGTATTACATGCAACAGAGAGTATCATGTCGTGGGGTTTGGATGCACCGGTGAAAGTTGCACCGATCCTCAAGGTGAGAATGGGCAATGTGCACTATCAAAGAGGCTAGCATATATGGGGAGGTGATTGTGCGTACATACATGGATTCTGTTGGAAATATGCCCTAGAGGCAATAATAAAATGGTTATTATTGTATTTCCTTGTTCATGATAATTGTCTATTGTTCATGCTATAATTGTGTTAACCGGAAACCATAATACATGTGTGAATACATAGACCACAACATGTCCCTAGTGAGCCTCTAGTTGACTAGCTCGTTGATCAATAGATGGTCACGGTTTCATGGCCATGGACATTGGATGTCGTTGATAACGGGATCACATCATTAGGAGAATGATGTGATGGACAAGACCCAATCCTAAGCATAGCACAAAGATCGTGTAGTTCGTTTGCTAAAGCTTTTCAATGTCAAGTGTCATTTCCTTAGACCATGAGATTGTGTAACTCCCGGATACCGTAGGAATACTTTGGGTGTGCCAAACGTCACAACGTAACTGGGTGGCTATAAAGGTACGCTACGGGTATCTCCGAAAGTATCTGTTGGGTTGGCACGAATCGAGACTGGGATTTGTCACTCCGTGTGACGGAGAGGTATCTCTGGGCCCACTCGGTAAGACATCATCATAATGAGCTCAATGTGACTAAGGAGTTAGCCACGGGATGATGTATTACGGAACGAGTAAAGAGACTTGCCAGTAACGAGATTGAACAAGGTATGGGGATACCGACGATCGAATCTCAGGCAAGTATCATACCGATAGACAAAGGGAATTGTATACGGGATTGATTGAATCCTTGACATCGTGGTTCATCCGATGAGATCATCGTGGAGTACGTGGGAGCCAACATGGGTATCCAGATCCCGCTGTTGGTTATTGACCGGAGAGGTGTCTCGGTCATGTCTACGTGTCTCCCGAACCCGTAGGGTCTACACACTTAAGGTTCGATGACGCTAGGGTTATAGGGAAAAGGTATACGTGATTACCGAAGGTTGTTCGGAGTCCCGGATGAGATCCCGGACGTCACGAGGAGCTCCGGAATGGTCCGGAGGTAAAGATTGATATATAGGAAGTCCAGTTTCGGTCACCGGAAAGTTTTCGGGCTCATCGGTATTGTACCGGGAGTGCCGGGAGGGTGCCGGAGGACCCCCGGGAGGGGTGTGACGACCAGAGGACTTCATGGGCTGTTAGATAAAGTGTGTCAGCCCTTATTGGGCTGGGAAATACTTTTGCTAAAGGCCCATGTGGCTGGAGATAAGGAGATAAGGCAAAAAGGATTTAAAAGGAGGAGATCCACCTCCCTTGTGGGAGGTGGACTCTCCCTTTAATTCGGCCGGCCATCTCCTCTTTGGAGTAGAGGCCAAGCCAGCCCTCCACGTCCCTCCTCCTATATATACTTGAGGTTTTGGATGTTTTGAGACAAGATTTGATCTCTCTCTCTCCCGGCGAAGCCCTACCTCTCTTCTTCCTCCTCCGCAGCGCTTAGGCGAAGCCCTGTCGGAATACCTTGCTACTCCACCACCACCACGCCGTCGTGCTGCTGTTGGAGCCCTTCCCCAACCTCTCCTTCCTCCTTGCTGGATCAAGGTGTTGGAGACGTCACCGGGCTGCACGTGTGTTGAACGCGGAGGTGCCGTCCGTTCGGCACTTGATCGGATCTACCGCGATCTGAATCGCTGCGAGTACGACTCCATCAACCGCGTTCTTGTAACGCTTCCGCTTAGCGATCTTCAAAGGTATGAAGATCCACTCTCCCCTTGCTCGTTGCTGGTTTCTCCATAGATGGATCTTGGTGAACGCGTAGGAAATTTTTTGATTTACTACTACGTTCCCCAACAGTGGCATCATGAGCTAGGTCTATGCGTAGAATCTATGCACGAGTAGAACACAAAGCAGTTGTGGGCGTCGAGTTTGTTAATTTGCTTGCCGCTACTAGTCTTATCTTGATTCGGCGGTATTGTGGGATGAAGCGGCCCGGACCAACTTTACACGTACGCTTACGTGAGACCGGTTCCACCGCCTGACATGCACTAGATGCATAAGGTGGCTAGCGGGTGTCTGTCTCTCCTACCTTAGTCGGATCGGATTCGATGAAAAGGGTCCTTATGAAGGGTAAATAGCAATTGGCAAATCACGTTGTGGTGTTGACGTAGGTAAGAAACGTTCTTGCTAGTAACCTATAGCAGCCACGTAAAAACTTGCAACTACAAATTAGAGGACGTCTAACTTGTTTTTGCAGCATGTGCCTTGTGATGTGATATGGCCAAAGGATGTGATGTGATGCATTGTGATGTATGAATTGATCATGTTCTTGTAATAGGATTCACGACTTGCATGTCGATGATTATGACAACCGGCAGGAGCCATAGGAGTTGTCTTATTTATTGTATGACCTGCGTGTCAATCATAAACGCCATGTAATTACTTTACTTTATTGCTAAGCGTTAGCCATAGTAGTAGAAGTAATAGTTGGCGAGACAACTTCATGAAGACACAATGATGGAGATCATGATGATGGAGATCATGGTGTCGTGCCGGTGACAGTGATGATCATGGTGCCCCGAAGATGGAGATCATAGGAGCAAAATGATATTGGCCATATCATGTCACTATATTGATTGCATGTGATGTTTATCATGTTTACATCTTATTTGCTTAGAACGACGGTAGTAAATAAGATGATCTCTCAATAAAATTTCAAGAGAGGTGTTCACCCTAACTGTGCACCGTTGCTAAGGATCGTCGTTCCGAAGCACCACGTGATGATCGGGTGTGATAGGTTCTAACGTTCGCATACAACGGGTGTAAGCCAGATTTACACATGCGAAACACTTAGGTTGACTTGACGAGCCTAGCATGTACAGACATGGCCTCGGAACACGGAGGACCGAAAGGTCGAACATGAGTCGTATAGAAGATACGATCAACATAGAGATGTTCACCATGGATGACTAGTCCGTCTCACGTGATGATCGGACACGGGCTAGTTGACATGGATCATGTATCACTTGGAAGACTAGAGAGATGTCTATCTAAGTGGGAGTTCATTAATAATTTGATTAAATGAACTTAATTATCATGAACTTAGTCTAAAAATGTCCTTGCAAATTATGTCGTAGATAGCTCGCGCTGTAGCTCCACAGTTTTATTGATACAATCCTAGAGAAAAGTAAGTTGAAAGTTGATGGTAGCAATAATGCGGACTGAGTCCGTGATCTGAGGATTGTCCTCATTGCTGCACAGAAAGCTTATGTTTTTGATGTACCGCTAACTGCACCACTCCCTCAAGCGTTGTCTGTAGATGTTGTGAACATATGACAGGCACTTTTTGGTGACTACATGATAGTTCAATGCGTCATGCATTACGGCTTAGAATTGAGGCTCCAAAACGTTTTGAACGTCACGGAACATATGAGATGTTCTAGGAGCTGAGATTGTGATCTCAAGCTCGTGCCTATGTTGAGAGGTATGAGACCTCCAACAAGATTCTTTGCCTGCAAGATAAAGGAGAATAGCTTAATCGGTGAGCATGTTCTCAGATTGTCTGGGTGCTACAATCACTTGAATCAAGTGGGAGTTAATCTTCCAGATGAGATAGTGATTAATGCAGTTCTCCAAGTCATTGCCACCAAGCTACTAGAGCTTCGTGATGAACTATAACATGCCAGGGATGGATAAGATGATCCCTGAGTTGTTCGTGATGTTTGACACCACGAAGGTAGAAATCAATAAGGAGCATCAAGTGTTGATGGTTAAGTGAAAACCACTAGTTTCAAAAGGGGCAAGGGCAAGAAGGGAAAAACTTCAGGAATGGCAAGCCAGTTGTTGCTCTAGTGAAGAAACCCAAGGTTGAGCCCGAACCCGAGACTAAGTGCTTCTGTTATGAGGAGAATGTTCGCTGAAGCGGAAAAACCCTAGATGATTGGTAGATAAGAAGGCTGGTAATGTCAATGGAAGTATATTTGATATACGTGTTAGTGATGTGTACCTTGCTGGTACTCCTAGTAGCACCTGGGTATTAGATACCGGTTCGGTTGCTAAGTGTTAGCAACTCGAAATAAAAGCTACGGAGTAAATGGAGACTAGCTAGGTGAAAGGTGACGATGTGTGTTGGAAGTATTTCCAAGATTGATGTGATCACCATCGCACGCTCTCTCTACCTTCAGAATTTGTGATAAACCTAAATAAATGTTATTTGGTGTTTGCGTTGAGCATAAACGTGATTAGATCATGATTAGTGCGATACGGTTATTCATATAAGTTAGAGAATAATGGTTATTCTGTTTACATGGATAATGCCTTCAATGGTCATGCACCCACTCGAAATGGTTTATCGAATCATGATCGTAGTAGTACACATATTCATAACATTGGTACCAAAAGATACAAAGTTAATAATGATAGTACCACATGCTTGTGGCACTGCCACGTAATGTCATATTGGTATAAATCGCATGAAGAAACTCCATGATGATGGATGTTTTTTGACTCACTCGATTTCGAATCGGTTGAGACATGCGAGCCATGCCTCTTGGGCAAGATGACTGAGACCCCGTCATCCAATATGATGGAGCGGGCAAGTGGCTTATTGGAATTAATACATGTTGATGTATGTGGTCCAATGAGTGTTGAAACACACAGTGGATATCGTTGTTTTTCTTTACCTTCACTGATGATTTGAGTAAATATGGGGATATTTACTTAATGAAACACGAATCTGAAATGTTTGAAAGGTTCAAGGAGTTTCAGAGTGAAGTTAAAGATCATCGTGACAAGAAGATAAATGTCTATGATATGATCATGGAGGTGAATATCTAAGTTACGAGTTTGGTATGCAATTTTAGACAATGTGGAAATTGTTTCACAGCTCACGCCTCCTGGAACACCATAGTGTGATGGTGTGTTCGGACGTCGTAGTCGTGCTCTATTGGATATAGTGAGTACTATGATGTCTCTTATCGTTTTACCACTATCGTTATGGGGTTATGCATTAAAGACAAATCCATTCACTTTAACAGGGCACCATCTAAGTCTGTTGAGATGACACCGTGAGAATTATGGTTTGACAGAAGCCTAAGCTGTCATTTCTTAATGTTTGGGGCTGCGACGCTTATGTGAAAATGGGTTTTTCACCTAGCGAGCTCGAACCCAAAGCAGACAAATGCATCTTCATAGAATACCCTAATGAGACATTGGGTATACCTTCTATCTCAGATCCAAGCGCAAAAGGTGTTTGTTGCTAAGAACGGGTCCTTTCTTGAGAAAGAGTTTCTCTCGAAAGAATTGAGTGGGAGGAAGATAGAACTTGATGAGGTTGTTGAACCTTTGTTTCAACCAGAGAATAGCTCAACACAGAAAGATGTTTCTGTAGAGCCTACTCAGTTGAAAAGGAAGTTAATGATGATGATCATGAAGCTTCGGATCAAGTCACTATCGAACCTTGTAGGTCGACAAGGACGCGTACTGCTCCTGAGTAGTACGACAACCCTGTCTTGGAAATCATGTTGTTGGACAACGATGAACCTACGAACTATGGAGAAGCGATGGTGGGCCCGGATTCCAACAAATGGATAGGAGCCATGAAATCCGAGAAAGGATCCATGTATGAAAACCAAGTATGGACTTTGGTAGACTTGCCTGTTGAATGGCGGGTCATTGAGTACAAATGGACCTTTGAGATAAACATAGACGCTAATGGTGAAATGTCACCGTTTATAAAGCTCGACTTGTCGCAAAGAAGTTTCCGCCAAGTTCAAGGAGTTGACTGCAATGAGATTGTCTCATCTGTAGCGATGCTAAAAGTCTATTAAAATTTTGTTAGCAGTTGCTGCATTTTTCTATTATGAAATCTGGCAGATGGATGACAAAACAAGGTTTCCGTAATGGTTTCTGTGAGGAAGAGTTGTATGTGATACAACCAGAAGGTTTTGTCAATCCTAAGGATGCTAATAATATGCAAACTCCAGCGATCCTTCTATGGACTGGAGCAAGCATCTCGGAGTTGGAATATATGCTTTGATGAGGTGATCAAAGTGTTTAAGTTTATACAATGTTTATGAGAAACTTGTATTTGCAAGAAAGTGAGTGGGAGCACTATGGAATTTCTTATAAGAATATGTAGTTGACATATTATTGATCGGAAATGATGTAGAATTTCTGGAAGAGCATGAAGGGTTGTTTGAAAAGTTTTTTTTTCAAAAGAAGACCCAGATAAAGCTACTATTTTATTAAGCATCAAGATCTATAGGGATAGATCTATTCGCTTGATAAGTTTTTTCGACGAAGACATACCTTGACAAGTTTTTGAAGGAGTTCAAAATAGATGGGTCAAAGAAGGAGTTCTTGACTGTATTGTAAGGTGTGAAATTGAGTAAGACTCAATACCCGACCACGGCAGAAGATAAAGAAGAGATGAGTGTCATCTCCTATGCTTTAGCCATAGGCTCTATATAGTATGCCATGCTGTGTACCGCACCTGTGTGTGCCTTGCCATGAGTCTGTCAAGGGGTACAAGAGTAATCCAAGAGTGGATCACTAGACAGCGGTCAAAGTTAGCCTTAGTAACTTGAGAACTAAGGAAATATTTCTCGATTATGGAGGTGATAAAGAGTTCATCGTAAAGTGTTACGATGATGCAAGCTTTAAAACAAATCCGGATGACTCTTAGTAGAAATCCAGCTACGTATAGTGGAGCAGCCATTTGGAATAGCTCCAAGTGGAGCGTGGGAGCAGTATCTACAAATATGAAATGGAAACTTTGCAAAGGTACACACGGATCTGAATGTCGCAGACCCGCTGACTAAAAACCTCTTTCACGAGTAGAACATGAACAAACCCCAGAACTTATTGGGTGTTAATCACATGATGATATGATCACATGGTGATGTAAGTGTTAATCACATGGTGATGTGAACTAGATTATTGACTCTAGTGCAAGTGGGAGACTGTTGGAAATATGCCCTAGAGGCAATAATAAAATGGTTATTATTGTATTTCCTTGTTCATGATAATTGTCTATTGTTCATGCTATAATTGTGTTAACCGGAAACCATAATACATGTGTGAATACATAGACCACAACATGTCCCTAGTGAGCCTCTAGTTGACTAGCTCGTTGATCAATAGATGGTCACGGTTTCATGGCCATGGACATTGGATGTCGTTGATAACGGGATCACATCATTAGGAGAATGATGTGATGGACAAGACCCAATCCTAAGCATAGCACAAAGATCGTGTAGTTCGTTTGCTAAAGCTTTTCAATGTCAAGTGTCATTTCCTTAGACCATGAGATTGTGTAACTCCCGGATACCGTAGGAATACTTTGGGTGTGCCAAACATCACAACGTAACTGGGTGGCTATAAAGGTACGCTACGGGTATCTCCGAAAGTATCTGTTGGGTTGGCACGAATCGAGACTGGGATTTGTCACTCCGTGTGACGGAGAGGTATCTCTGGGCCCACTCGGTAAGACATCATCGTAATGAGCTCAATGTGACTAAGGAGTTAGCCACGGGATGAAGTATTACGGAACGAGTAAAGAGACTTGCCAGTAACGAGATTGAACAAGGTATGGGGATACCGACGATCGAATCTCAGGCAAGTATCATACCGATAGACAAAGGGAATTGTATACGGGATTGATTGAATCCTTGACATCGTGGTTCATCCGATGAGATCATCGTGGAGTACGTGGGAGCCAACATGGGTATCCAGATCCCGCTGTTGGTTATTGACCGGAGAGGTGTCTCGGTCATGTCTACGTGTCTCCCGAACCCGTAGGGTCTACACACTTAAGGTTCGATGACGCTAGGGTTATAGGGAAAAGGTATACGTGATTACCGAAGGTTGTTCGGAGTCCCGGATGAGATCCCGGACGTCACGAGGAGCTCCGGAATGGTCCGGAGGTAAAGATTGATATATAGGAAGTCCAGTTTCGGTCACCGGAAAGTTTTCGGGCTCATCGGTATTGTACCGGGAGTGCCGGGAGGGTGCCGGAGGACCCCCGGGAGGGGTGTGACGACCAGAGGACTTCATGGGCTGTTAGATAAAGTGTGTCAGCCCTTATTGGGCTGGGAAATACTTTTGCTAAAGGCCCATGTGGCTGGAGATAAGGAGATAAGGCAAAAAGGATTTAAAAGGAGGAGATCCACCTCCCTTGTGGGAGGTGGACTCTCCCTTTAATTCGGCCGGCCATCTCCTCTTTGGAGTAGAGGCCAAGCCAGCCCTCCACGTCCCTCCTCCTATATATACTTGAGGTTTTGGATGTTTTGAGACAAGATTTGATCTCTCTCTCTCTCACGGCGAAGCCCTACCTCTCTTCTTCCTCCTCCGCAGCGCTTAGGCGAAGCCCTGTCGGAATACCTTGCTACTCCACCACCACCACGCCGTCGTGCTGCTGTTGGAGCCCTTCCCCAACCTCTCCTTCCTCCTTGCTGGATCAAGGTGTTGGAGACGTCACCGGGCTGCACGTGTGTTGAACGCGGAGGTGCCGTCCGTTCGGCACTTGATCGGATCTACCGCGATCTGAATCGCTGCGAGTACGACTCCATCAACCGCGTTCTTGTAACGCTTCCGCTTAGCGATCTTCAAAGGTATGAAGATCCACTCTCCCCTTGCTCGTTGCTGGTTTCTCCATAGATGGATCTTGGTGAACGCGTAGGAAAATTTTTGATTTACTACTACGTTCCCCAACAGATTCACATTAGTCATAAAGAACTCATATACTTATTGCAAAGCTTATCAGCCTCTCTAACCAAAGTACTACGCGCACGCCCCTAGGGAGGATGTTGGTAGGAGTTTACCATCCCGTGCCCCCGACCTAAACAACACTAGGATTGCAACGAGGAATAAGAATGCTCACGCATCATCCCCATGCCATAACCAATATTTAGATGAACAAAAAATTAACTCCCTTTGACTACGTATATTTCTACTAACCAACAACCATACACCCATGCCCTTTCATATTACCACATCAATATCATTAACCCATAATTTCTATTTTATGTGCTACATGAAGGTTTTGATTATTCACTCCTTGAATACCTATTATGTTTGGAGTAGTATTATAACCCATGAAAATTACCATCACTATATATTAGACTCTCAAACAAATTGAAGTGACGAATGAGAGTTCAACTATTTCTATAAGATCTATATGCCGCCATGCTCTAAAAGATATAAGTGAAGCACTAGAGCAAATGTAGCTCAAAATATATAACTGAAGCACATAGAGTATTCTAAAAAATCATGGTGAACATGTGTCTCTCTCAAGTAGGTGTGTCCAGCAAACAATTATTGTGGAAAAATAAAAAAAACTATAACACATGATGCTCCAAGCAAAACACATAACATGTGATGAATAAATATGTAGCTCCAAGTGACATACCGATGAATTAAGACGAAAGAGGGGATGTCTTCTGGGGCATCCCCAAGATTAGACACTTGAGTATTCCTACAATTTACCTTGAGGTGCCTTGTAATCCCCAAGCTTAGGCTCTTTTCTGCTCCTTATTCCTTCATCCATCGTGATCGCACCCAAAACTTGAAAACTTCAGCACACAAAACTCAATAGAAAACTCGCGAGCTCTGTTAGTATCATAGGTAAATAAAAAACTTAAGGTATTGTTATACATATAATCATATTTTATGATTGCATAAGGTACTATATTCTAAATTGTCCATGGCTTATACCTTTCGATACAATCCATAGCATCATCAAAACTAGCAAACTATGCAAGCAAAAACAGAATATGTCTAAAATAGAACACACTGGAATGATCTGCGCAAACACCAAACTTATGTAACTCCAAAAATACCGAAAAGTTAAGACAACTTAGGGAATTTGCAGACCAATATTGTGTGAAAATGTAGATCAAAACGACTTGCCCGTAAAATCAGAGAAATTCTGCACTGGATGCAAAAGTTTCTGTTTTTGCACCTTATCAATTCCACTTATCATTCAAGTCACCCCAAAGGATTTACTTGGCACAAACACTATTTTGAACATAAAAACACAATCATTACAGAATCAATAATTATTTAAACTCAAAATAACAGAAAATATTGGGTTGTCTCCCAAAAAGCTCGTTCTTTATAGCCATCAAGATATGCTTGTGATAATAATGATGCTCACATAAAAGACGAGAAATGAAGCACAAAGTGATAATCACATAGCATTTAGTTAAAACATTTAAGTATAACCCTCTTACTATGCATTAGGTATTTTATAGGAAAACAAATTATTGAGACAACTAATATCCAGCTTATGCAAATAGGAAGAATGAAGCATTGATAATTTCAACATCAAGAGAGGTAATTGAATAACATGAAAGTTTCTAGAACCATATTTTCTTATCTTATAATAATTACATGTAGGATCATAATATAATTCAACAATATAGCTATCATAAAAAATATTATCTTCATGATTGATATTTGTGATCTGCGTCGGGTTTTCCGAGAAGAGAAGCGGGTGATGAAACATAGTATAGATAAGTATTTCCCTCAGTAGAGAACCAAGGTTTATCGAACCAATAGGAGTAGCACGCAACACCCGTCTTCAGCAACTGCACACAAAGAAGCAAACACTTGCACCCTACGCAGGCAAGCGGGTTTCCAATCCCCTTGGACTCGTTACTTGCAAGAAAATGAAGTATGTAGATGATAGTAGATAATTGTAAGTTACAAAATAAAATAAAAAGTAAATAAGAACAACAAGGTAAATCTATAAATATATGAGTGGATAGACCCGGGGGCCATAGTTTTCTCTAGTGGCATCTCTCATGAAGTAGGAATACAATGGGTGAACAAATTATTGTCGGGCAACTAATAGAAAAGCACATAGTTTGCAATATTTATTCACAACAATGATCATGTGTATATAGGCATCACGTCCATAAGCAAATAGGCCGACTCCTGCCTGCACCTACTACTATTGCTCCATGTCGAGAGCGCTTCTATGCTTGCCTCTCTAAGTATTAAGTTCATGACAAATACAATAATGCTTGGAGAACAATGACATGACGTAGACAAAGAAAATTCAATCAATATGAATTAACCCATAGTTTTATCCATAGCGGCAACAATACAAAGACATGTTTTGTCCCTTTCTGTCACTAGGATATAGAGCACCTCCAGATTGAACCCACTAGAACTCACAACTCCCAAAGAAGAAATATCAATCTAATTGGCCAAATTATTTCAATACATCAAAGTGATTTACGAAGCTATAATAATCGTGCAAATATGATTCATAATAGATCTCAGAGAAGACTCAAATATTTTTCATGAATAATCTGAACATAAACCCACAATTCATCGGATCCCAACAAACGCACCGCATAAAAAGATTACATCGAATAGATCACCCCGAAGATGCGACGAACTTTCTATTGAAGATCAAGAGAGGGAGATAGACATCTAGGTACTAACTACGGACCCATAGGTCTATGGTAGACTATTCACACATCACCATGGGAGCAGCAAGGTTGATGTAGAGTCCCTCCGTAATCGATCCACCCTCCGACAGGGCACTGGAACAGGGCACTAGATGGGCAGACGGCGGAACATAGACTTGCGGCAGCGGAAAAAGTGTTTCGGGAGGATATCTTGGGGTTTGGGGATTTATTTGAATTTATAGGCCAGAGAGGGGCATCGGGAGGCACCCGAGGGGCTACCACATAACAGGGCGCGACCACCCCCCTGAGCGCGCCCTGTTGTGTGATGCCTCCCTTGTGTGGCCTCCGGTCTTCCCCTGAAGCTTCGAGGTCTTCTTTTGGTCCAGAAAAAAATAATCAAAAAGTTTCATGGCCATTGGAATTCTTTTGTTATTGTAAACTTGAAAATCTAAAAACACGCAGAAAATAGCAACATGCACCTGGCACCGGATTAACAGGTTAGTGCTCAAAAATAATATTAATCGACATATAATTGCCCAAAAAGCATCCTAGAATGATAATATTATAGCATGGATCAATAAAAAGTTATAGATACGTTGGAGACGTATCAGCATCCCCAAGCTTAATTCCTGCTCTTCATCGAGTACGTAAATGGTAAAAACATAATTTTTTATTAGACATGCTACATAATATGTAATATATTGCACGTATGATCATGGAGAAATGATGAATTAATAAACATCAACATAGTAATATTCATAAGCATAAGTAACATAATCATCAAGTTTCAAAATATAGGATCCTAAAAAGAACATTACCCCCCTATTCATTTTATCATATAAGTATAACATGACTCCGTCTTCACCACAAAAATAGAAATGTTAAGCATTACAGTATCAAGTCAGGCAATTGCATCGTACTTTTTAAAGCGCTTCAGCTTTTTATTACTCACGCAATACATGAGCGTGAACCATGGATATAGCATGAAGGTGGAATAGAATATGGTGGTAGGTTTCAAAGGGGTAATTGTGGAGGATAAAGTCTCGCATCGACTAGACGTATCAACAAGCTATGGAAATGCCCATCAATAGATATCAATGAGAGGAGTAGGGATTGCTATGCAATGGATGCACTAGAGCTATAAGTGTATGAAAGCTCAACTGGTGCCAATGGGGTGTGCATCCAACTTGCTTGCTCACGAAGACCTCGGGCATTTGAGGAAGCCCGTCATCGGAATATACAAGCCAAGTTATATAATGAAAAATTGCCACAAGCATATGAAAGTGACAAAACAACAGACTCCCTATATGAATGACATGGTTCCACTTTGAGTCACAAGTGTGGAAAAGAGGTAGTAGCACTGTGTTGGCAATATGCCCTAGAGGCAATAATAAAATGGCTATTATTATATTTCCTTGTTCATGATAATCGTTTATTATCCATGCTATAATTGTATTGATTGGAAACACATTGCATGTGTGGATGTATAGACAACACTGTGTCCCTAGTATGCCTCTAGTAGACTAGCTTGTTGATCAAAGATGGTCAAGATTTCCTAGCCATTGATATGAGATGTCATTTGATAATGGGATCACATCATTGGGAGAATGATGTGATGGAAAAGACCCAAACTATAGTTTTTTGCATGTCAAGTATCTGTTCCTATGACCATGAGATCATGCAACTCACTAACACTAGAGGAGCACCTTGTGTGTATCAAACATCACAACGTAATTGGGTGACTATAAACGTGCTATATAGGTATCTCTAAGGATGTCCGTTCAGTGGGCATGGATCAAGACTGGGATTTGTTACTCCGTGTGACGAAGAGGTATCTCAGGGCCCACTCGGTAATACAACATCACAACAAGCCTTGCAAGCAATGTGAATAATATGTTAGTCACAGGATCTTGTATTATGAAAGAGTAAAGAGACTTGATGGTAACGAGATTGAACTAGGTATATAGATACCGACGATCGAATCTCGGGAAAGTAACATACCGAAGAACAAAGGGAACATCATACGGGATTAACTGAATCCTTGACCTAGAGGTTCAACTGATAAAGATCTTCGTAGAATATGTAGGAACCAACATGGGCATCCAGGTCCCACTATTGGTTATTGACCGTAGAGGTGTCTCGGTCATGTCTACATAGTTCTCGAACCACCAGGGTCTGCACACTTAAGGTTCGGTAATGTTTCGGTAGTATAGAGTTATGTATGGTGGTGACCGAAGGTTGTTCGGAGTCCCGGATGAGATCCTAGACGTCATGAGGAGCTCTGGAGGTAAAGATTTATATATAGGAAGTCCTGTTTTGGTCACCAGAAATTTTTGGAGCTCATCGGTAGTGTACTGGGAGTGTCGGGGGGGGGGGGTGTTATCGGGTGACCATCGGGAGGGGTGTCTCGATGCAAAGGGCCTCATGGGCTGTGGGAGGAGTCAAACCAGCCCTTAGTGGGCTGGCCTAACCCCCCACTTAGTCCCATGCGGCTTGAGGTGGAAAACCCCCAAGAGGTGGAAGTGTTTTCCATGTAGGAGAGGAGTCCTACTCCTAGTAGGATTGGAGGTGGACTCCTCCATATCCTTCGGCTGAATCCCTCCTTGAAGGAGGGGCCAAGGCAGCCTCCCCTCCCCTCCTCCTATATGTACTGGAGGTTTTAGGGTAGCCAACACACGAAAAGGCACATGCTTCCCTATTCCCTCTAGATCGTAGTTTCTCCTCTAGATCGTTCCGACGGTGCTTGGCAAAGCCTTGCCAGAATAGTTCCACCACCATTGCCGCCAGGCCGCCGCGCTGCTGGAGAACTCATCTACCTCTTTGCTCCCTCTTGCTGGATCAAGAAGGCGGAGATCTTCATCGAGTTGTACGTGTGCTGAACGTGGAGGTGCCGTCTATTCGGCACTAGATCGGGATGGATCGTGATTGGATCGCGGGACGCTCGGCGATTTGGATAGCGAAGAGGTTCGACTACATCAACCGCGTTTCTTAACGCTTCCTGCTTAGCGCTCTACAAGGGTATGCAGATCTACTCTCCCTCTCGTAGATGCTCATCACCATGGATAGATCTTGCGTGTGCATAGGATTTTTTTGTTTCCCATGCAACGTTCTGCAATAGTGGTATCATGATCTAGGTCTATGTGTAGATGAGATCACGAGTAGAACACAAAGGAGTTTGTGGGTGTTGATGCTTAGATTGCTTCTTCCCTTGGTCATGTTTTGATTCAGCTTTATTGTGGGATGAAGCGGCCCGGACCAACCTTACTCGTACGCTTACGAGAGACCGGTTCCATCAACTGATGTGTAACTTTGTTGCACAAAGATGGTTGGCGGGTGTTTGTCTCTCCTACTCTAGTTGGATAGTATTCGACAAAGGCGGTCCTTGAGAAGGTTGAATAGCAATTTGTGTATCACCGTTGTGGTTTTTGCAGGTGAGAATTGTTCTTGATAGATACCCGTAGCAGCCACGTACATATGCAACAACAATTAGAAGATGTCTAACTTGTTTTTAAAGGGTATGTTGTGATGTGATATGGCCAATTAGATGATGAGATATATGTGATGTATGAGATGATCATGTTTTTTGCATAGAATATCATGACTTGCATGTCAATGAGTACGGCAACCGACAGGAGCCATAGGGTTGTCTTCAATTATTTTCGTCGTTTTTGCTTTACTTTATCGCTATGAGTTAGCAATATTCGTGGAAGCAATAGTCGGCACGACAACCCCGATGGGACACATTGATGGAGATCATGGTGTCATGCCGGTGAAGATGGAGATCATGCCGGTGCTTTCAAGATGGAGATCAAAAGCACAAGTTCATGGCCATATCATGTCACTTATGATTTGCATGTGATGTTAATCCTTTTATGCACCTTGTTTTGCTTAGGATGACGGTAACATTATAAGGTGATTCCTCACTTAAATTTCAAGATAAATTGTGTTCTCCTTGAGTGTGCACCGTTGTGAAAATTCGTCATGTCATGACACCATGTGATGATCGGGTGTGATGGACTCTACGTTCACATACAACAGGTGCAAGCCAGTGTTGCATGTGCAGAACACTTGGGTTAAACTTGACGAGCCTAGCATGTACAGACATGGTCTTAGAACACAAGAGACCGAAAGGTCAAACATGAGTCATATAGTAGATATGATCAACATGATGATGTTCACCATCGAAACCACCTCAACTCACGTGATGATCGGACTTGAGTTGGTGAATTTGGATCATGTATCACTTAGATGACTAGAGGGATGTCAATTCGAGTGGGAGCTTTGGTAATTTGATTAACTAAACTCGTTATCTTGAACAATAGTCTTAGTAACCTTTGAATATTTATGTTATAGATCAATGGCTCGCGCAGTAGTTCCCCTGAATTTTAATGCATTCCTAGAAAAAGCCAAGTTGAAAGATGATGGAAGTAACTTTATGGACTGGGCCCGTAATTTGAGGATTATCCTCATGGCTTCCCAGAACGTTTGGGAGGCACGTTCTGTAGATTACTCAATAGTTCAATTTGCAATGTTGTATGGCTTAGAACCGGGACTTCAAAGACATTTTGAACATCCTGGAGCATACGAGATGTTCTAGGATTTGAAGTTTTCCTTTGATAAGAATGCCCGGATTGAGAGGTATGAGACCTACGATAAGTTCTATGCTTGCAAGATGGAGGAGAATGGGTCTATCAGTGAACATATACTCAGAATATTTGAGTATTCGACCCGTCTGGCTGAGTTAGGGATGCCCCTTCCGCCGGAGGTGCTCACTGACAGAGTTCTTCAATCATTGCCACCTAGATACAAGAGCTTCATTTTGAACTATAACATGCACAGGATGACCAAATCAGTCGCCGAGCTGTTTGCGATGCTAAAAGTTGCTGAGTCTGAAATCCAGAAAGAGCATCAAGTGTTGATGGTCAATAAAACCACTAGTTTCAATAAGAATGGCAAGGGAAAGAAGGGTAACTCCAAGAAGAGTGGCAAAGCATTTGCCCCTCCCGGGAAGAAACCCAAGGCTAGACCCAAGCCAGAAACTAAGTGCTTTCATTGCAAGGGTACTGGTCACTGGAAGCGGAACTTCCCCAAGTATCTGGCCGATAGGAAGGCGGCCAACACCAAACAAGGTATATATGATATACATGTTATTGATGTGTACCTTACTAGCTCTCGTTGTAGTGCATGGGTATTTGATACCAGTTCGGTTGCTCACATTTGTAACTCAAAATAGGAGCTCCGGAATAGACGAAGGCTGGCAAAGGACGAAGTGACGATGCATGTGGGAAATGGTTCCAAGGTTGATGTGATCGTCGTCGGCACGCTCACTCTTCAACTACCATCGGGATTAGTGATGAACCTGAATAATTGTTATTTAGTGCATGCGTTAAGCATGAACATTATATCTGGATCTTGTTTATTGCGAGACGGTTACTCATTTAAATCAGAGAATAATGGTTGTCTATTTATATGAGTAATATCTTTTATGGTCATGCTCCAATGTGAGGGGCTTATTCATATTGAATCTCGATAGTGATGATACACATGTTCATAACATTGATGGCAAAAGATGTAGATTTAATAATGATAGTACCACTTTCTTGTGGCACTACCGTTTAGGTCATATTGGTGTAAAACGCATGAAGAAGCTCCATGTTGATGGACTTTTGGAGTTACTTGATTTTGAATCACTTGACACATGTGAACCATACCTCATGGGCAAGATGAATAAAACCACGTTCTCTAGAACAATGGAACGGTCAAGTGGCTGGTTGGAAATCATAGATACTGATGTGTGCGGTTTGATGAGCATTGAGGCGCGCGGTGGATATCGTTATTTTCTCACCTCCACTAATGACTTAAGTAGATATGGGTATATTTACTTAATGAAACACAAGTCTAAAACCTTTGAAAAGTTCAAGAAATTTCAGAGTGAAGTTGAGAATCATCGTAACAAGAAGATTAAATTCCTGCGATCTGATCGAGGAGGTGAATATCTGAGTTATGAGTTTGACAGTCACTTAAGACAGTATGGAATTGTTTCACAATTGACACCACCTGGAACACCACAGCGTAATGGTGTGTCCGAATGTTGTAATCAAACCTTATTAGATATGGTGCGTTCTATGATGTCTCTTGCCGATTTGCCACTATCATTTTGGGGTTATGCATTGGAGACAACTGCATTCACTTTAAATAGGGCACCATCAAAATCTGTTGAGACGATGCCATATGAACTGTGCTTTGGCAAGAAGCCAAAGTTATCATTTCTTAAAGTTTGGGGATATGATGCTTATGTCAAAAAGCTTCAGCCTGAAAAGCAAACCCAAAGCGGTGAAATGCGTCTTCATAGGATACCCAAAAGACACAGTTGGGTATACCTTGTATCTCAGATCCGAAGGCGAAGTGTTTATCGCTAAGAACGAAACATTTCTAGAGAAAGAGTTTCTCTCAAATGAATTGAGTGGGAGGAAGATAGAACTTGATGAGGTATATTGAACCTTTACTTCAACCAAAGAGTAGTGCAGTGCAGAAAGATGTTTCTGTAGAGCCTGCATCGGTTGAAGAAGAAGTTAATGATGATGATCATGAAGCTTCGGATAAAGTTACTATCGAACCTCGTAGGTCGACAAGGGCATGTACTGCTCCTGAGTGGTACGACAACCCTATCTTAGAGGTCATGTTGTTAGACAACGATGAACCTATGAGCTATGGAGAAGCGATAATGGGCCCGAATTCCAAGAAATGGTTAGAGGCCATGAAATCCGAGATGGGATCCATGTATGAAAACAAAGTATGGACTTTGGAAGTATTACCTGAAGGGCGCAAGGCCATTCAGAACAAATGGATCTTTAAGAGGAAGACGGACGTGGACGGTAATGTCACCGTCTATAAAGCTCGACTTGTGGCAAAGGGTTTTTCACAAGTTCAAGGAGTTGACTATGGCGAGACTTGCTCACCCGTAGCAATGCTTAAGTCCCTCAGAATCATGTTAGCAATATCTGCATATTTCAACTATGAAATTTGGCAGATGGATGTCAAAACAACGTTCCTTAACGGTTTCCTTAAGGAAGAGTTGTATATGATACAACTGGAAGGTTTTGTCGATCCATAGAATGCTAACAAAGTTTGCATACTCCAGCGATCCATTTATGGACTAGTGTAAGCATCTCGGATTTGGAATCTGCGTTTTGATGAGGTGATCAAAGCGTTCGGGTTTATACAAGTTTACGGAGAAGCTTGTATTTACAAGAAAGTGAGTGGGAGCTCTATAGCGTTTATAATATTATATGTGGATGACATATTGCTGATTGGAAACAATATAGAAATGCTGGAATGCGTGAAGGAATATTTGAACAAGATTTGTTCAATGAAGGACATAGGAGAAGTTGCTTTCATATTGGGCATTAAGATCTATTCAGATAGATCGAGACGCTTAATAGGACTTTCACAAAGCACATACCTTGATCAGTCCAAGAAGGGGTTCTTGCCTGTGTTACAAGGTGTGATGTTGAGTAAGACTCAATGCCCAGTAACTGTAGAAGGTAGATAAAAGATGAGTGTCATCCCCTATGCACATGCTCTATCATGTATGCAATCTATGCACAAGACCCGATGCCAGCCTTGCCATAAGTATGGCCGGAAGGTTTCAAAGTGATCCAGGAATGGAGCACTGGACGATGGCCAAGAATATCCTTAAGTACCTTAAAAAGACTAAGGAAATGTTTCTCGTTTATGGAGGTGATTAAGAGCTCGTCGCAAAGGGTTACGTCGATCCAAGCTTTGACACTGATCTGGATGACTCTAAGTCGCAAAACGGATACATATTTATTCTTAATGGGGGAGCGGTAAGCTGGTGCAGTTCCAAGCAGAGTGTGGTAGCCGATTCTACATGCGAAGCGGAGTACATCGCGGGCTCGGAGGCAGCAAAGGAAGGTGTCTGGATGAAGGAGTTCATGACAGATCTTGGAGTAGTGCCCAGTGCACTGAGTCCAATGGATCTGTTCTGTGACAACACTGGTGCCATTGCTCTGGCCAAGGAGCCAAGGTTTCACAAGAGGACCAGGAATAGAAAGCGACGCTTCAATTCCATCCGCAAGTACATCAAGGAGGAGCACATAAATATTTGCAAAGTGCACACGGATCTGAATGTTGCATACCCGTTGACTAAACCTCTTTCAAGGGCCAAACATGATCAACACCACAACAAGCCTTGCAAGCAATGTGACTAAAATGTTAGTCACGGGATCTTTTATTATGGAACAAGTAAAGAGACTTGCAGGTAAAGAGATTGAACTAGGTATATAGATACTGACAATCGAATCTCGGACAAGTAACATACCAAAGAACAAAGGGAACATCATACGGGATTAACTAAATCCTTGACATAGAGGTTCAACCGATAAAGATCTTTGTAGAATATGTAGGAACCAATATGGGCATCCAGGTCTCTCTATTGGTTATTAACCATAGAGGTGTCTCGATCATGTCTACATAGTTCTCGAACCCGCAGGGTCTGCACACTTAAGGTTAGGTAAAGTTTCGGTAGTATAGAGTTATGTATGGTGTTGACCGAAGGTTGTTTGGAATCCCAGATGAGATCCTGGACGTCACGAGGAGCTCCAGAATGGTCTGGAGGTAGGGATTGATATTTAGGAAGTCATGTTTTGGTCACCGAAAAAGTTTCGGGCTCATCGGTAGTGTACCGGGAGTGCCTGGAGGGTACCAGGGGACCATCGGGAGGGGTGTCTTGACCCAAAGGGCCTCATGGACTATGGGAGGAGTCAAACCATCCCTTAATGGGCTGGCCGATCCCCCCACTTAGGCCCATGTAGCTAGAGGTGGAAAAAACCCAAAAAGTGGAAGTGTTTTCCAAGTAGGGAAGGAGTCCTACTCCTAGTAGGATTGGAGGTGGACTCCTCCACCTCCTTCGGACGAAGCCATCCTTGAAGGAGGGGCCAAGGCAGCCTCACTCCCCCTCCTCCTATATATACTAGAGGTTTTAGGGTAGCCAACACACGAAAAGCCACGTGTTGCGCTATTCCCTCTAGATCGTAGTTTCCCCTCTAGATCATTCCGAAGGTGCTTGGCGAAGCCCTGCCGGAATAGTTCCACCACCATTGCCATCACGCCGTCATGCTGCCGGAGAACTGATCAACCTCTCCACCCCCTCTTGCTGGATCAAGAAGGTGGAGATCCTCATCGAGCGGTACGTGTGCCGAACGCGGAGGTGTCGTCCGTTTGGCGCTAGATCGAGACGGATCGTGATTGGATCACGGAACGCTTGGCGATTTGGATCACGAAGATGTTTGAATACGTCAACCACGTTTCTTACCGCTTCCCGCTTAGCGATATACAAGGGTATGTAGATCCCCTCTCCCTCTCGTAGATGCTCATCACCATGGATAGATCTTGCGTGTGCGTAGGATTTTTTTGTTTCCCTTGCAACGTTCCGCAACACACTGCCCCTTCTCTCTTTTCTCTCATTTTTTCTTGTTTTTATTTCTTTCTCTTTTTTCTATCTTTCTTTTTTTCTTTTATTTTTTATCTAGAGTCTCATCATGGCTTGTGGGGGAGTCATTGTCTCCATCATCCGTTCCTCATTGAGACAACGCCCTAATAATCATGGTTATCACACTTCTATTTACTTACAACTCAATATGAAAAACTAATAAAGTAATATGACAATATATGAATGCCTATGGCACTGTACCAGGATGTGCAATGATCAAGCACACCATGTATCAAAAAAATATGAATGGTGGCTTTGCCACAAATACTATGTCATCTTATATGATCATACAATGCAATATGACAATGAAAGTACTAGTCGTATGATGTAACGGTGGAAGTTGCATGGAAATATATCTCGGAATGGCTATGGAAATGCCATGATAGGTAGTTATGGTGGATATTTTTAGGAATATATAAGGTGTCTTATGTGTAACAAAGCATATCATGTCACGGGATTTGGATGCACCAGCAAAGGTTGCACTGATCCTCGAGGTGAGAATGGGCAATGTGCAATACCAAAGAGGATAGAAAATATGAGGTGGTGAGAGTGCGTATATCCATGGATTCACATTAGTCATAATTAACTCACATACTTATTATAAGATTTTATTAGCTATCTCGAAGCAAAGTACTACTCGCATGCCGCTAGGGAGGAGGTTGGGTGGAGTTAACCATCGTGCTCCTTTGACTTAAACAATGCTAGGATTTCAACAAGGAATAAGAATTCTCACACATCATCACCATGTCATAAAATATTTATATGAACAGCAAGTTAGCAACCTATAATTCATGACACTCTTACTAATTAATAATCATGCACTCATGCCTCTTGACATTACAACATTAACAGCATTAACTCAAGATTTCTCTTTTATGTGCTACATGAAGGTTTTGTTTATGCACCCTTTGAATACCTATTATTTCTGGACTAGTCTTGTAACCCATGCAAATTACTGTCACTTTGTATTAACTCTCAAACAAATATAAGTGAAGAACGAGAGTGCAATTATTTCCCTAAAATCTACACTCCACTGTGTTCTAAAAGATATTCCCTCCGTCGGGAGTTACTTGTCACACAAATGAATAAAAATGGATAGAATTAAAATACATCTAGATACGTCCATTCCTATGACAAGTATTTCCGGACGTAGGAAGTATAAGTGAAGTACTAGAGCAACTGCTCATATATATGTGAAGCACAAAGATTATTCTAATAAATCATGGTGAATTTCTCTCTCTCTCAAGTAGGTGTGCCCAGCAAAAAATGATTGTGGAAAACTAAAAAAATAAAGCAAACAATGCTCCAATTAAAACTCATATCATGTGATGACTAAAAACATAGCTCCAAGTGACATACTGATGGATTGAGACGAAAGAGGGGATGCCTTCCGTGGCATCCCCAAGCTTAGACGCTTGACTCTTCCTATAATTTGACTTTGGGTGCCTTGGGCATCCCCAAACTTAGGCTCTTTCCACTCCCTATTCCTTCATCCACAGTGAGAGCACTCAAAACTTGAAAACTCCAGCACACAAAACTCAACAGAAACCTTCGTGAGATCCGTTAGTATAATAAACATATCAAACAATTTAAGTACCTTTATAAATTGATTCTTATTTTATTATTGCATAAGGTAATATATTATAACTTCTCAATGTCTTATACCCCCGATAAAATCCATTGCATCATCAAAACAAGCAAACTATGCAAGCAAACACAGAATCTATATAAAACTGAATAGTCTGTAATGATCTTTAAAGATACCATACTTATGTAACTCAAAAAATTATGAAAACTTAGGGTAACCTGGGGAATTTGTATATAAATATTGTGTAAAAAATTCAGATCAAAAATACATTCCAGTAAAATGAGAGAAGTTCTGCACTAGACGCTAAAGTTTCTGTTTTTGCACCGTATCAATTTTACTCATCATGCAAGTCATACCAAAGGCTTTAGTTCGAATACAGACTAATTTAAACACAAAAACACAATCATTACAGTATAAATAATCATATTATCAAAAAAAATAAGAAAGTGAAAAGAAAAAATATAACATAACTATTGGGTTGCCTCGTAACTAGCGCTATTGTTTTATGCCCCTAGCTAGGCATAATGGATATGATCAAGTGTTGTCATCCTTCTTATCAAGCTCCTCAATGACACAACCGTGCTTGGTAAAAATAGGGGGCTTTAAAATAGGTTCTCTTAGCTAGTTTATAAAATTGGGATGCACACTAATCATTTTAAGATCCCCGTTTCCTTTGATAGGAGTGATACTAACATTCTTGGGGACATATATAACTTGAGATTTTTATTTTGAGAGGTACTAGCATTAGTTTTGGAGGGAGTGAAAGAGGAACCCACTTTATCAATAACCTCCTCCATTTTATCAATTCTAGCCAATCCTTGCTCTACCCACTCATTAATAGTTGTATCTTTATCCTTTTATATTTTCAAAGTAATTCCTACCTTTGATCCAAATTGGGTGATATGATTATGAATCTTTTTGTCCAACTCCTTAACTGGTGTTCTAGTGGAAATTTTATTTTCAATAACATCAAGACTTTGCATAACATCTTCCAATATCAGTATAGTTTCATTAATGATAATATGTGGTGACCCACTAAATTTTCCATGGCCTTGAAAGCATTTGAAGTATGACTCATTAAGAAATTATCACCGGTAATCGTTGATACGTCTCTAACGTATCTATAATTTTTGCTTCTTCCATGTTGTTATATTATCAATCTTGGATGTTTTACAATTATTCGGTAGCAACTTTATATCATTTTTTGGGACTAACCTATTGACATAGTGCCAAAGTGCTAGTGGTTGTTTTGCTTGTTTTTACTTCGTAGAAAAACTGTACCAAACTGAGCCCAAACATTGCGGTTTTTTTTGGGAATTTTTATGGACGAGAAGGAAGCCAATGGGCCAATGATCACCAGAAGAGGGGGCCTAGGGTGGCTACCCTCCACCAGGGCACCCTAGTGGCCCCTGGCACAGCCTGGTAGCGGGTGGGCACCTCGAGTGTCCCCCAACCGACTATCGTGCCTATAAATCCCCAAATATTCAGAAAACCGTAGGGGAGTCGATGAAACACAATTCCAGCCACCGCAATATTATCAATTACAAATATATACCAAGTAGTAATACTAACATATATATTATGAACCAAGATGTTGGGGGATTGCTTATGAGTTGATTTATTTTGAGCAAGGAAAATACTATGCCAAGCATATTTTAAACTTTCTCCTCCCCTTTCTTTAAAATTAAGCACCTCATTATCGGGAGTAAACGGAACAAAAGCTTAACTAGCCATAGTAACAAGCTAACTAGTAAAGATAAATATTATTGTATTTCTAATTTTTAGATAACAAGCAAAATATAACGACAAACAAAAAGTAGAACAAGTGAATGATAATTTATGTGAAGTTACTTGATAGTAGGTTTGTGATACTCCCCGACAACGGTGCTAGAAATCCTTCCTCATACTTGTGATCTGCATTGAGTTTTCCACAAAGAGGAGTGGGTGATGCAGCATAGTATAGATAAATATTACCCTCAACAGATAACCAAGTTTTATCGAAATAATAGGAGTAGCACGCAACCCCCGTATTCAGTTACCGCACACAAAGAAGCAAACACTTGGACGCAACGCGGGGTAGAGGGTTGTCAATCCCCTTGGACTCGTTACTTGCAAGCAAATGAAGTGTGTACATGATAGTAGGTAGTTTGCAAAATAAAAGAAAATTTAAATAATAACAATAAGGTAAATGATATTTTTGTAAATATATAAGTGGATAGATCCTAGGGCCATAGTTTTCCCTAGTGGAATCTCTCATGAAGTAGGCATACAGTGGGTAAACAAATTACTGTTGGGCAATTGATAGAAAAGCGCATAGTTATGCAATATTTCTTCACGACAATGATCATTTCAATATATGCATCACATCCATAAGCAAATAGGCTGACTCCTGCCTGCACCTACTACAGTTACTCCACGTCGAGAGTGCTTCTATGATTGCTTCTCTAATTATTAAGTTCATGAAAAATAGAGTAATGCTTGGGGAATGATGACATGATGTGGACAAAGAAAACTCAATCAATATGAATTAAACCCATCATTTTATCCTTAGTGACAACAATACAATATGTGTTATGTCCCTTTCTGTCACTGGGATTGAGCACAATGAGATTAAACCCACTACAACGCACCACTTCCACTTGAAGATAAATCAATCTAGTTGGCCAAACCAAACCGATAGATTGGAGAGCATTACAAATCTATAACAATCATGCATATAAATAACCAGCAAGGATTCAATATATTTTCATGAGTAATCTGAACAAAAATGCACAATTAACTAGGTCCCAACAAATACACCGCAAAGATTGATTACACCAGATAGACCACCGCAGGAATCGCGGTGATCTTGGAAATGGAGAACATAGAGAGAGATAGACATCTAGGTACTAACGACGGACACTTAGGTCTATGGTGAACTAATCACACATCACCATGGGAGCATCACGGTTGATGTAGAGGCCCTCCGTGATCGATCCCCCCTCCGAAAGGGCACTGGAACAAGGCTCCAGATGGGCACTCGACGGAACATAGACTTACGACGGCGAAAAAAGTGTTTTGGTAGGCTCTCTAGGGTTTGGGGGATATATGAAAAATTATGGGAAATTGATCTGGGCCGAAGGAGCTGGGAGGTGGCCCCAAGCCATTAGGGCGCAGCCACCCCCTGGGCACGCGTTGTTGGCTTGGGGACACCTCGTGTGCCCTCCGGTCTTCCTCCGAATCATCCATGTCTTATTTTTGTCCAGAAAAAACATCAAAAAGATTCAGGTCATTTATACTTCGTTTGTCACAGTATTCCTGAAAAGAAAAAAACATGCAGAAAATAACAACTCACACTTGGCATTGGATTAATTGGTTACTGCTAAAGAATAATATAATACAACAAGTAAATGCTTAAAAAACATCCTAGAATGATAATATAATAGCATGGAACAAAAAAATTATAGATACTTTGGAGACGTATCAATGATCTCCGGTGACAGTCCATCTTTGGCGGCCGCCCTCGAAGCCCGCATCAGTCGCGTCCTCCCCACAATATGCACACTCCTTGTCCGCCGCACACACGTGGGCACACTCCTGTGCGCGGCCTCAATCCAATGCCATCCCCTTCCCCTCCCCGTCACCACCCGCGCCATTCTCCTACGAGGAGGAGTTCGAGATCATATGTCGTGACTCATGGAGGACTCCATGAATGAACACACATGACAAACAATAGTGAGAGGGCCTCGAGATGCAGCTGGCCCTCTACACGATCGGCAATGTTGCCATCCCAAAGTACGAGATGACCGTCAAGGAGGAGGCCCGTGAGGAGGTGCACTACAAGCCTCCCATTGCTATGTGGAACCTGCTCCTGGTTGGCTAGCGCTGGACCTGGTCATCCATAGCGGGCGAGATGTCAGACTGGGTGGGCGCAGAGCCATGGGTGACCATGTTGCCACAGTCATTGGAGCAGTCCCTGCCATGAGATGAGGTGGTGCAAGCGCCTTCAGCCAGGCTTCCACCGTTGGTGCCCCCGTCGCACATGTGGACACCTCCGCCGTACGTCGACCTAACCATGGACGACGTCAGCGATGAGTGAAGGCGGCAGGTGGTGGCTTTTTTAATGTTTATTTGGCACGACTATGGACTTTTAGTAATGTTTAATTAAATTTATCTATGTATTATAATGTGTGGCACTCTATTTTTAATACATGGCCATCTTTTTTAATTCATGCGACCCGGACGGTTTGCGAAGTGGTCGCCCGTTGGGTGCACTCTCCCGCCCACCCCCAAAACTGGATACAAACGTCCGTTTTGTCGATAAAAACGGATGAAATCCGGACAATACAGGTGTCCGTACGCAGTCGTGAATTGGAGTTGGCATTAGAGCAACTCCAATTGGCCGACGCATTTCGTCCACCCATGTCCCTTTGGTCGAAGCGAACAAAACACTGGTCCAATGCAGCGACCAAAACCCAATTTGCGTCCGCGGGACGTCTGCACCGGCACATTTCACATCCAAATTTGGGGTGTATTTGTCGGCGCATAGACAAAACAGACACCACTACACCCCCCCGATGTTTGTCGCATCCCCATACATCAGCCGGTCAACCGCCCCACGCGGTTTTATTTATGGCGTCCACCGATATTGGGCCCACGCGTTGGTGATTGGAATCTATGGGAGTACATCCTTTTATAATCCACGTGTGTGTGGGGGGCTCATACACTTCCACTCCCATCCACATCCACACATGCGTGCTCCCTCGCCAGCGACAGAAACACTAGAGAGGGAGGGCCATGTACATCTTCAGCAGCAGCGGCAATGACAAGATGGCCACCGACGCAAACTCCTCCCGCGCACCTCCTCCGTCGCCAGCGCGTGCACGCCCCATGCGGGAGCGGCTACAGATTTTGGTCCACCGGGCGCGGTAGCACTGGTAATACCGACAGCCCCTCCCATACCTGTATGTGATGTTGCTGCACGACTAGCACTTGGATCCACATCAGTATTTTTTTATGTTTAATTAATGTAAATGTGGACTTTGGCGGATAGTTGACCACTATTTTAATGTTTAATTAATGTTATGTTTGAACTTGGCTCTTTTTTATGTGTCACGCGTAAAGAAATGGGTCGGGCCACTGTTGGGTGCATGCACCGACCCAAATCAGAAAACGGACACGGGCGTCAGAACGACCAAACCATACAGACAAAAAACAGACAAATCGAACGTCAATTTGAGTCGGCTCATTGGAGTTTCTCTTTCACCTCTTCTAGGACGTGTTTGGTTGGTTGCATCAATATCAACCGGACAAGCATGGAAAAAAAATTCAACTGTTCAGTTACTTGTGTTCATTATTTGGACTGCATAGCACGAAACTTAAAGCACCTTGGGGCAAAGCTCATTGAGAATAGCCGAATCGATAGTTTCTCCACTACATGCCTCGAGAATGCACATGGGCGGCAGTGGCTACACGCGAGGAGCCATACTCGAGACCTCGTGTTGTTTCCTGAAGCATCGACAATAATTACACCACCTTTACTCATCGCTATCTCTCCCCTCTCCCACATTCACACTCGCGATTGGTACCAACGTATCGGACAAGAACAAGGAGACCATCGTCTTTCATCACCAGTAGTGCTTTAACAATTGTGGTAAGCCTATTTTCACCTCCTCACATACGATTTATCATTCAACTGCCTCTAGATTCGTTCCGCGTATTCCATCTGTTGTAGGGGAATGGGGGAATCAGGGTAAATAGGCATAGGATTAATCAACACTTCTTCATGAGTACTTTGTAGCGATGGATTTTAGGGTTCCGATCAGGATTGACTACAAGGAAAATGGGGATTTAGGGTTAATCTTACGAAATAGCAGTAAATCCTAGTAGCAGGAACCCTGAAGGCTCTTGGAGCGATAGGGGGGGCTTGGTTTAGTGCTTGTCCTCCGGCTCCCTTGTAGCGTGCACCGTCTCGTTTTCCTCACCGTCGTCCAGATCGATTGGCATACTAAGGTGGCCTGGCGTGGGCGCCCTAACCACCATCTCCACTGCTTCTTATTCCTCCTCTAACTCGAGAGTGATGAACTCTAGTGCCACCAACATCCTACATTAGAACACTACAGCACGCCGGTCTTGAGGAGACCCGTACTACATGTCCTTAGCCCATCTTACCCTCTGTCCACCATTGTTGGGGATATAACCCCACGGTGAGACCCGCCTTGGAGGGCTCCGGGTTAAACCAAACGGCTCTTAGCCAGCCCAAGGGTGAGCCGTGAGGACAGGAGGGCCCAACAAACATAGCGGCTCATAGGATGGGCCGGCAAGGTGGCCCGGATGAGAAGACCCGGGCGTGTAAGCCGCCCGTGGACAACTTGGTCAGGATAGGCAAGAGAAGATAGAGGCAGACTTGGACATGTAATGAGAGTCGGCTACGACTTGTATGACCCATGGTCTTGACCTTGGTATATAAAGACAAGACCCGGGGCGACTTAGAGGTCAAGTGATCGAGAACTAGGTCAAGCTTTAGCTCCCTTGTAATTGATACAACAAGCAATACAAACATAAGTAGAACGTATGCTATTACCTCACCTTGAGGGGCTGAACCTGGGTAAACTCGTGTCCTTCATCCTTGTTAACCCCTTTGAGTCCATCACGTTAGCGATGGCCTCGAATCCAAGTCCGTTAACCCGGACATCTGTTGTGATAAATCCACGACAGTTGGCACCCACCATCGGGCTGACGCTTGGTGGTGTTGAGTTCTTGAAGGGCTCTCTCCCAGGGCTCGAAGGATACGTGGTCGGAAGGATTAGCAAGAGTCGTCGTGGCTGGTTCTACATCGATGATGACGGCTGGGGGCTTGATGCTAAGTCCGTGGAGTATGGATTCCGGGTTCCATTCGGCGGGATCCACGTCTTCATCGGAAGGGTTGATGGATCTACACCCGGGCCGGACGTCTGCACCAACATCATCGAGCCGGCTCGGCGTCTACGACCTGCGTGTAACATGCATCCCGCCCATGCTAATCCGGGTCAGGAGCATGTCTTCGTAGGCTTCACTCAAGGTACGGATCTGGAAGCTTCCGGATCACAGGAAACTCTCGTCTATTCGGAGGATGAATCTTCAAGTGGAGAAACGGATTCGGTGTACCAGCTCCGCAACGGCAGCCTTGGGGGCTATGACAACGTGTGCCTCGAGTCAGATCGCTCAGAGTCAGATAATCTTGAGTTTCCGGTTCATGATGCCGTGTTCATGGCGGGGTCAGCCCCAGGCACGATTAGTACAGCCACAGGAGCCGCCACCTCGGGTGATAACCCGCCGCCGGCGGCTCAAGTTCTCGTGGAGGTGATGGACGAGCTCGCAGCTTTAATGGCTGCTGAGGTCACACCAGATAATCAAGCAGCTCGGAATTTAGAGATCGCAAGGATCAAGGGCCGGATGACAGAAGAACGACAAAGGATGGATGAGCTAAAGATCGAGATGGAGGAAGGGGCAGAACGTATCAAGGCAGACGCTTTCCATCTAGGGCTAGAGCAGATATCAGCAGCAGCGATACATCGAAGGAGGCATCAGTCCCGTATACCAGAGCGCTATGAAGCAAGGAACCTCTTCAATACTCCTGGCACGAGGCGAGTAACAGACGCGCCCGAAAGCTGCCCGATGGAGCGACCAGCGATTCATTCGACCCGGCATAAGCAAGCTTCACCCGGTGGCTTTCCAACGCTGGCGGGTCATTATTCTAACCCGGCCGAGAATATGGTGGTAGCAGCCACCCGGCTTGAGACAATTCCTATCCCGGATGAGGCACCCTTTGTAGAGGATGTGCGGAACACCATCGGGTACCTGCAGACGGCCGTGGCCCAACAGGAGAAATATACTCACAGTCGGAGCCGTGTTCATTCAACCCCTCTTCCTAGCCGCAGCTTTAGCCGATGCTACGAGTCACCAATAGGTTCCAGCAGCAACCGGCATAGAGAGATTCCGACGGGTCACCGGCCGGGTAGAGATACGTCAGCATTTGTAAACCATGCGGGAAGCCCGCAAGAGGCGCCAGGTAGGCCGGCTCACCAGGAGCCTGTACCTTCTGTTTCGGTAGGGGCAGGAGTAAACTCCAGGACGGGAGGGCTTCCGTGTTTGTCGCTGGCTCTGCGGAGCGAACAGCTGCCAAGAGACTTCAAAGGGCCCCGCAAGGTCCCAAATTATACCGTTGATTTACCCCCGGAGGCCTGGGTGGAGAGTTATGAACTGGCCATGGAGATGCTGGAGGTCAATGAGGCGGTTTATGCCAAGTTTTTCGTCATGATGCTTGAAGGCCCGGCTCGCATGTGGCTAAAGGGGTTGCCGCCTAATACCATCATATTAATGGGCAGAGCTTCAGGCTAGGTTCATTAAAAACTTTCAAGGGACGTGCAAGAAACCGATGACCATTGTGGATCTTGATCACTGTGTGCAACAGGAGAACGAGTCAGCCCATCATTGGGTACGGTGGGTGTCGACAATCATCCACTCCTCAAAGCAGATCACGACGGCCCAGGCTGTACTGATCTTGGAGAAGAACTGCCATTTTGTTCCTCTGAAACAGAAACTCGTCCAGCTCAAAAGTACGTGCCAGGACATGGGAGAGCTCATGACGGCTCTCACGAAATATGCCGACTCTAACAGTACGAAAGATCCGGGTTCTGATGATGAGAAAGCTGGCCAAGGTAAGAAAGGCAATCAAGGCAAGGGTGCAGCAAACAATGGTAGCCAGAGCAAACGTAAGAATTCAGAGGCCGGGTCAGAGCTGGTGGCTAATACAAACACCCAGCAGAATTACCCTAAAGGCAATTGGAGGTTTAGACCGCCCTTTGGCAGGGATATCTCTCCCTCAAACATGGAGGAGTTACCTAAGTGGCCTTGTCCAAATCACAGTCTGCCTGATAAGCCGGCAAACCACACATGCGGGAATTGCAATTTCATGCAGAAGTTCAAGCGATATTTTACACAACCTAACAATCGAGATGGTAGTCCGCCAGGCGGCTCAGGACATGATGGGTCAGGAGCTGGTTTTGGTTCTGGCAGCTCAGGGTCCGGTCATCCGGTCCACCGTCATCCAGGTCAAGATGGTCAAGGGGGACACCAGCCGCATTCTCATAACAATAATCAACAACAACAGCGTAATCAGTCTGGTTTAGTAATCTGATGTTGGAAATATGCCCTATAGGCAATATATAAAGTGTTTATTATTATATTTCCTTGTTCATGATAATCGTTTATTATCCATGCTATATTTGTAGTGATTGGAAACACATTACATGTGTGGGTAAATAGACAACACAATGTCCCTAGAATGCCTCTAGTGAACTAGCTCGTTGATCAAAGGATGGTTAAGGTTTCCTAGCCATGGACATGAGATGTCATTTGATAACGGGATCACATCATTAGGAGAATGATGTGATGGACAAGACCCAAACTGCAAACGTAGCATATGATCGTGTCAGTTTATTGCTACTATTTTATGCATGTCAATGTATATATTCCTTTGACCATGAGATCATGCAACTCATGGATATCAGAGGAGTGCCTTGTGTGTATCAAACGTTTCAACGTAACTGAGTGACTATAAAGGTGCTCTACAGGTATCTCCGATGGTGTTTGTTGAGTTGGCATGGATCGAGACTGGGATTTGTTACTCCGTGTTATGGAGAGGTATCTCGGGGCCCACTCGGTAATACAACATCACAATGAGCCTTGCAAGCAATGTGACTAATTGTTAGTTGCAGGATCTTGTGTTACAGAATGAGTAAAGAGACTTGCCGGTAACGAGGTTGAACTAGGTATGGAGATACCGACGATCGAATCTCGGGCAAGTAACATACCGAAGAACAAAGGGAACATTATACGGGATTAACTGAATCCTTGACATAGAGGTTCGACCGATAAAGATCTTCGTAGAATATGTAGGAACCAATGTGGACGTCCAGGTCCCGCCATTGGTTATTGGCCGTAGAGGTGTCTCGGTCATGTCTACATAGTTCTCGAACCCGCAGGGTCTGCACACTTAAGGTTCGGTGACGTTTCGGTAGTATAGAGTTGTGTATGGTAGTGACCGAAGGTTGTTCGGAGTCTCGAATGAGATCCCGGACGTCACGAGGAGCTCCGGAATGGTCCGGAGGTAAAGATTCATATATAGGAAGTCCCAGTTTGGTCGCCGGAAAAGTTTCGGGCTCATCGGTAGTGTACCGGGAGTGCCGGTAGTGTACCGGGAGACCTCCGGGAGGGGTATTTCGACCCTAGAGGGACCATGGGCTGTGGGAGAGTATTAACCAGCCCTTATTGGGCTGGTAAATCAGCCTAGAAAGGCCCATGGCGCAGGAGAAAAGGATAAAAGGAAAAAGAGCAAAAATCAGCCAATAGGGAGCAATCCTACTCCAAGTAGGATTGGAGGTGGAATAGGATTCCACCCCTCTCTAGTTCGGCCGAACCAAGAGGCCCTTGTCTGCCTCTCCTCTACTCTCCTCCTATATATACTGGTGGAATAGCTAGGGTTTTAGCAGAAATTACGGCCACGTGCTACTCGTTCCATCGGTGCTCCTCTAGATTGGTTCCCGCAGTGCTTAGGCGAAGCCCTGCCGGAATTGCTCCACCACCACCATCACCGGAGCGCCGTCACGCTGCCGGTGAACTCTCTCTCCTATCCACCTCCTCTTGCTAGATCAATACGGTGGATATCGTCATCAAGCTGCACATGTGCTGAACGCCGAGGTGCCGTCCGTTCGGTACTAGATCGGAAGGATCGTGATCAAGGCCACGGGACGTTCGTGATCGGATCGCGGGACAGATCGTGACAAGATCACGGGACGGTTCGTGATTGGTTCACGGGATGGTTCGTGATTAGATCGCGGGACGCTCGGCGATTTGGATCGCGAAGAAGTACGACTACACCAACCGCGTTTCTTAACGCTTCCCGCTTAGCGATCTACAAGGGTACGTAGATCCACTCTCTATCTCGTAGAAGCTCATCACCATGGATAGGTTTGCGTGTGCGTAGGAAATTTTTTGTTTCCCATGCGACGTTCCCCAACAGTGGCATCATGAGCTAGGTTGATGGTTCGATGAGATCTCGAGTAGAACACAAAAGGTTTGTGGGCGTTGATGCTTAGATTGCTTCCTCCCTTGGTCGTATGTTGGTTCAGCGGTATTGTGAGATGAAGCGGCCCGGACCAACATTACTCATACGCTTATGAGGGACCGGTTCCCTCGGCGCAACTTGTTGCTTAGATGGCTTGCGGGTGACAGTTTCTCTTACTTTAGTTGGATCGGATCCGACAAAGGCGGTCCTTGAGAAGGTTGAAAAGCAAACTATGTATCACCGTTGTGGTTTATGCGTAGGCGAGAATCATTCTTGCTAGATACCCGTAGCAGCCACGTAAAACATGCAACAACAATTAGAGGACGTCTAACTTGTTTTTGCAGGGTATGTTGTGATGTGATATGGCCAATTACATGATGTGATATATGTGATGTATGAGATGATCATGTGATGTATAGAATTTCACGACTTGCACGTTGATGAGTACGGGAACCGGCAGGAGCCATAGGGTTGTCTTTAATTATTGTATGACCTGCGAGTCAATCATTAAGCGCGATGTAATGCTTTACTTTATCGCTAAACGGTAGAAATAGAAGTAGAAGCAGGGCTGGCGCCACAACCCCGATGGCGACACGTTGATGGAGATCAAGATGATGGATATCATGGTGTCGTGCCGGTGACGATGGAGATCATGCCGGTGCTTTGAAGATGGAGATCTTAAGCACAAGTTCATGGCCATATCATGTCACTTATGAATTGCATGTGATGTTAATCCTTTTATGCACCTTGTTTTTCTTAGTACGATGGTAGCATTATAAGGTGATCCCTCACTTATATTTCAAGATAAAATTGTGTTCTCCCCGAGTGTGCACCATTGCGAAAGTTCGTCGTGTTGAGACACCACGTGATGATCGGGTGTGATATACTCTACGTTCGCATACAACGGGTGCAAGCCAGATTTGCACGCGCAGAACACTCGGGTTAAACTTGACGAGCCTAGCATGTACAGACATGGCCTCGGAACACAAGAGACCAAAAGGTCGAGCATGAGTCATGTAGTAGATATGATCAACATAGTGATGTTCACCATTGAAGCCACCTTAACTCACGTGATGATCGGACTTGAGTTGGTGAATTTGGATCATGTGACACTGAGATGACCTGAGGGATGTCAACTTGAGTGGGAGCTTTAGTAATTTGATTAACTAAACTCATTATCTTGAACAATAATCTAAGTAACCTTTGCATATTTATGTTGTAGATCAATGGCTCGCGCAGTAGCACCCCTGAATTTTAATGCGTTCCTGGAGAAAGATAAATTGAAACATGATGGAAGTAACTTTGTTGACTGGGCCCGTAATCTGAGGATTATCCTCACGGCTTCCCAGAAGTCATATGTCCTTGATGCACCGCTTGGTGACCAACCAGAAGACATGACCTCCGAAGACGTTAAGAATGCTTGGGAGGCTCGTGCTGGAGACTACTCAATAGTTCAGTGTGAAATATTGTATGGCTTAGAACCGGGACTTCAAAGACGTTTTGAACGTCATGGAGCATATGAGATGTTCCAGGAGTTGAAGTTTATGTTTCAGAAGAATGCCCGGATCGAGAGGTATGAGACCTCCGATAAATTCTATGCTTGCAAGATGGAGGAGAACGGGTCTATTAGTGAGCGCATACTCAGAATGTCTGGGTACTCAAACCGTCTCGCTGAGTTGGGAATTACCCTTCCGCCGGAGGCAATCACTGATAGAGTTCTTCAATCGCTGCCACCTAGTTACAAGAGCTTTGTGATGAACTATAACATGCACGGGATGAACAAGTCAGTCGCCGAGCTGTTTGCGATGCTGAAAGTCGCTGAGTCTGAAATCCAGAAAGAACATCAAGTGTTGATGGTCAATAAAACCACTAGTTTCAAGAAAAATGGCAAAGGCAAAGGCAAGAAGGGTAAAACCAAGAAGGGTGGCAAAGCAGTTGCTACTCCTACAAACAAGCCTAAGCATGGACCTAAGCCAGAAACTGAGTGCTTTCATTGCAACGGAACAGGTCACTGGAAGCGAAACTGCCCCAAGTACCTGGCTAACAAGAAGGCGGCCAACGACAAACAAGGTATATATGATATACATGTTATTGATGTGTAC
The DNA here is from genome assembly GCA_022496015.1 of Hordeum marinum. Classification (NCBI taxonomy): domain Eukaryota; kingdom Viridiplantae; phylum Streptophyta; class Magnoliopsida; order Poales; family Poaceae; genus Hordeum; species Hordeum marinum. Next base: position 380,837,787 of record CM039675.1, read on the forward strand.
CTTACTAGTTCTCATAGTAGTGCCTGGGTATTTGATACCGGTTTTCACATTTGCAACTCAAAACAGGAACTACGGAATAAACGAAGACTGGCAAAGGACGAAGTGACGATGCGCGTGGGAAATGGTTCCAAGGTTGATGTGATCGCCGTCGGCATGCTCTCTCTTCGATTACCATCAGGATTAGTGATGAACCTGAATAATTGTTATTTGGTGCCTGCGTTAAGCATGAACATTATATCTGGATCTTGTTTATTGCGAGACGGTTACTCATTTAAATCAGAGAATAAAGGTTGTTCTATTTATATGAGTAATATCTTTTATGGTCATGCACCCAATGTTAGGGGTTTATTCATATTGAATCTTGATAGTGATGACACACATGTTCATAACATTGATGCCAAAAGATGTAGAGTAGTTAATGATAGTACCACTTTCTTGTGGCACTGTCGTTTAGGTCATATTGGTGTAAAACACATGAGGAAGCTCCATGCTGATGGACTTTTGGAGTCACTTGATTTTGAATCACTTGACACATGTGAACCATGCCTGATGGGCAAGATGACTAAAACGCCGTTCTCAGGAACAATGGAACGGGCAAGTGACTTATTGGAAATCATACATACTGATGTGTGCGGTCCAATGAATGTTGCAGCGCGCGATGGATATCGTTACTTTCTCACCTTCACAGATGACTTGAGTAGATATGGGTATATTTACTTGATGAAACACAAGTCTAAAACATTTGAAAAGTTCAAGAAATTTCAGAGTGAAGTTGAGAATCATCATAACAAGAAGATTAAATTTCCGCGATCTGATCGAGGAGGTGAATATCTGAGTTATGAGTTTGGCAGTCACTTAAGACAATGTGGAATTGTTTCACAGTTGACACCGCCCGGAACACCACAGCGTAATGGTGTTTCTGAACATCATAATCGAACCTTATTAGATATGGTGCGTTCTATGATGTCTCTTGCCGATTTGCCACTATCGTTTTGGGGTTATGCATTAGAGACAGCTGCATTCACTTTAAATAGGGCACCATCAAAATCCGTTGAGACGACGCCATATGAACTGTGGTTTGGAAAAAGGCCAAAGTTGTCGTTTCTTAAAGTTTGGGGATGTGATGCTTATGTCAAAAAGTTTCAGCCTCAAAAGCTGGAACCCAAAGCGGAGAGATGCGTCTTCATAGGATACCCGAAAGAGACAGTCGGGTATACCTTCTATCTCAGATCCGAAGGCAAAGTTTTTGTCACTAAGAACGGAACATTTCTTGAGAAAGAGTTTCTCTCGAAAGAATTGAGTGGGAGGAAAATAGAGCTTGATGAGGTTATTGAACCTTTACTTCAACCAGAAAGTAGTGCAGCGCAGAAAGTTGTTTCTGTGGAACCTACGATGGTAGAAGAGGAAGTTAATGATGATGATCATGAAGCTTCGGATCAAGCTGCTATTGAACCTTGTAGGTCGACAAGGGCGCGTACTACTCCCGAGTGGTACGGCAACCCTGTCTTGGAGGTCATGTTGTTAGACAACAATGAACCTACGAGCTATGGAGGAGCAGTGATGGGCCCGGATTCCGAGAAATGGTTAGAGGCCATGAAATCCGAGATGGGATCCATGTATGAAAACAAAGTATGGACTATGGAAGTACTACCTGAAGGGCGAAAGGCCATTCAGAACAAATGGATCTATAAGAAGAAGACAGACGCGGACGGTAATGTCACCGTCTATAAAGCTCGACTTGTGGCAAAGGGTTTTTCACAAGTTCAAGGAGTTGACTACGATGAGACTTTCTCACCCGTAGCGATGCTTAAGTCTGTCAGAATCATGTTGGCAATAGCTGCTTATTTCGACTATGAAATTTGGCAGGTGGATGTCAAAACGGCGTTCCTCAACGGTTTCCTTGAGGAAGAGTCGTATATGATGTAACCCGAAGGTTTTGTCGATCCAGAGAATGCTGACAAAGTATGCAAACTCCAGCGATCCATTTATGGACTAGTGCAAGCATCTCGGAGTTGGAATCAGCGTTTTGATGAGGTGATCAAAGCGTTTGGGTTTATACAAGTTTATGGAGAAGCTTGTATTTACAAGAAAGTGAGTGGGAGCTCTATAGCGTTTCTAGTATTATATGTGGATGACATATTACTGATTGGAAACAATATAGAAATGCTGGAAAGCGTGAAGGAGTATTTGAATAAGAGTTTTGAATGAAGGACCTAGGAGAAGCTGCTTTCATATTAGGCATTAAGATCAATAGAGATAGGTCGAGACGCTTAATAGCACTTTCATAGAGCACATACCTTGATAAAGTTTTGAAGAAGTTCAAAATGGAGCAGTCCAAGAAAGGGTTCTTGCCTGTATTACAAGGTGTGAAGTTGAGTAAGACTCAATGCCCAGTGACTACAGAAGATAAAGAAAAGATGAGCGTCATCCCCTATGCTTCAGCCATAGGGTCTATCATGTATGCAATGTTGTGCACAAGACCCGATGTCAGCCTTGCCATAAGTATGGTCGGAAGGTTTCAAAGTGATCCTGGAGTGGAGCACTGGCAAGCGGTCAAGAATATCCTTAAGTACCTTAACAGGACTAAGGACATGTTTCTCGTTTATGGAGGTGATGAAGAGCTCGTCGTAAAGGGTTACGTCGATGCAAGCTTTGACACTGATCCAGACGATTCTAAGTCGCAAACCGGATACGTGTTTATTCTTAACGGGGGAGCGGTAAGCTGGTGCAGTTCCAAGCAAAGCGTGGTAGCTGATTCTACGTGCGAAGCGGAGTACATCGCAGCCTCGGAGGCAGCGAAGGAAGGTGTATGGATGAAGAAGTTCAGATCTTGGAGTAGTGCCCAGTGCACTGAATCCAATAAACCTGTTCTGTGACAACACTGGTGCCATTGCTCTAGCCAAGGAACCAAGGTTTCACAAGAGGACCAGACACATAAAGCGACGCTTCAACTCCATCCGGTTCTACATCGAGGAGAAGGACATAAATATTTGCAAAGTGCACACGGATCTGAATGTTGTAGACCCGTTGACTAAACCTCTTCCAAGGGCAAAACATGATCAACACCAGAACTGTATGCGTGTTCGATTCATTACCATGTAAATCACATAGTGATGTGAACTAGATTATTGACTCTAGTGCAAGTAGGAGAATGTTGGAAATGTGCCCTAGAGGAAATATATAAAGTGTTTATTATTATATTTCCTTGTTCATGATAATCGTTTATTATCCATGCTATATTTGTAGTGATTGGAAATGCATTGCATGTGTGGGTAAATAGACAACACAATGTCCCAAAAATGCCTCTAGTGAACTAGCTCGTTGATCAAAGGATGGTTAAGGTTTCCTAGCCATGGACATGAGATGTCATTTGATAACGGGATCACATCATTAGGAGGAGGATGTGATGGACAAGACCCAAACTACAAACGCAGCATATGATCGTGTCAGTTTATTGCTATTGTTTTCTGCATGTCAATGTATATGTTCCTTTGACCATGAGATCATGCAACTCACGGATATCGGAGGAGTGCCTTGTGTGTATCAAACGTCGCAACATAACTGAGTGACTATAAAGGTGCTCTACAGGTATCTCCGATGGTGTTTGTTGAGTTGGCATGGATCGAGACTGGGATTTGTTACTCCGTGTTACGGAGAGGTATCTCGGGGCCCACTCGGTAATACAACATCACAATGAGCCTTGCAAGCAATGTGACTAATTTTTAGTTGCGGGATCTTGTGTTATGGAACGAGTAAAGAGACTTGCCGGTAACGAGGTTGAACTAGGTATAGAGATACCGACGATCGAATCTCGGGCAAGTAACATACCGAAGAACAAAGGGAACGTTATACGGGATTAACTGAATCCTTGACATAGAGGTTCGACCGATAAAGATCTTCGTAGAATATGTAGGAACCAATGTGGACGTCCAGGTCCCGCCATTGGTTATTGGCCGTAGAGGTGTCTCGGTCATGTCTACATAGTTCTCGAACCTGTAGGGTCTGCACACTTAAGGTTCGGTGACGTTTCGGTAGTATAGAGTTGTGTATGGTAGTGACCGAAGGTTGTTCGGAGTCCCGGATGAGATCCCGGACGTTACGAGGAGCTCCGGAATGGTCCGGAGGTAAAGATTCATTTATAGGAAGTCCCAGTTTGGTCGCCGGAAAAGTTTCGGGCTCATCGGTAGTGTACCGGGAGTGCCGGTAGTGTACCGGGAGACCTCCGGGAGGGGTATTTCGACCATAGAGGGACCATGGGCTGTGGGAGAGTATTAACCAGCCCTTAGTGGGCTGGTAAATCATCCTAGAAAGTCCCATGGCGCAGGAGAAAATTTATAAGGAAAAAGAGCAAAAATCAGCCAATAGGGAGCAATCCTACTCCAAGTAGGATTGGAGGTGGAATAGGATTCCACCCCTCTCTAGTTCGGCCGAACCAAGAGGCCCTTGGCTGCCTCTCCTCTCCTCTCCTCCTATATATACTAGTGGAATAGCTAGGGTTCTGGCAGAAATTATGGCCACGTGCTACTCGTTCCACCGGTGCTCCTCTAGATTGGTTTCCGCAATGCTTAGGCGAAGCCCAGCCGGAATTGCTCCACCACCACCATCACCGGAGCACCGTCACGCTGCCGGTGAACTCTCTCTCCTCTCCACCTCCTCTTGCTGGATCAAGATGGTGGAGATTGTCATCAAGCTGCACGTGTGCTGAACGCGAAGGTGTCGTCCGTTCGGTACTAGATCGGAAGGATCGTGATCAAGGCCACGGGACGTTCGTGATCGGATCGCGGGACGGATTGTGACGAGATCGCGGGACGGTTCATGATTGGTTCGCGGGACGGTTCGTGATTAGATCGTGGGACGCTCGGTGATTTGGATCGCGAAGAAGTACGACTACACCAACCGCGTTTCTTAACGCTTCCCGCTTAGCGATCTACAAGGGTACATAGATCCACTCTCCCTCTCGTAGATGCTCATCACCATGGATAGGTTTGCGTGTCCGTAGGAATTTTTTTGTTTCCCATGCGACGTTCCCCAACATCTGAAGCAGCTCAGCTCCGGGTAGTACCATGTTTTGACGACCGGTCTCAACAAACGGGACCAGAAGTTGCGAAAGCGGGTAGTTAATGCGGTTACACCGGCTCTTCCACAATACTTAAAGTGGTCTGAATATGACCTAACATGGAGCCGAGAAGATCACCCGCCGCATGTCGATGACCCGGGGCGGCTGGCTTTGGTTGTAGCCCCCCAGGTGGCGGATATATGGTGAACAAGGTGCTTATGGATGGCGGCAGCAGCATAGACATCCTTTACTATGACATTTTCTGGCGGATGAAGTTGCTTGACAAGGATTTAAAACCGTCATCCACCGTCTTTCATGGTGTGGTTCCAGGTAAGTCGGTGCGTCCGGTGGGGAGGATTTCGTTGGAAGTGGCTTTTGGTGATGAGTACAATTACAGGGTGGAATCCTTGTGGTTCGAAGTGGTCAAGATCAGGAGTCCTTACCATGCGATATTTGGACGGCTGGCTTATGCTAAGTTCATGGCTAGGCCCTGCTATCTTTACTTGCAGCTCAAGATTCCCGGCTTAAACAATACCATTACCGTTCATGGTAACCGAAATATGGCTATTGAGTGTGAAGAAGGAGACGCCGATTATGTAGAGTCCAGTTGTGACCAGGAGGGACTTAAGTTCTATAAGGAGAATGTCGATCCGGAGGATATGACCCCACTGAAAAAGCCCACCACGGAGGTTGAGCTGCCCCTCAAGTTTTCAGCGGATGATACCAAGACAGTAGATTTTACTCCGGGCGACTCATCTAAGCAGTTCATCATTGGATCTCACATGGATCCCAAATAGGAAAGCACGCTCATCAAATTCATCCGTGAGAATCGGGACATCTTCGCATGGAAACCTTCTAACATGTCGGGTGTACCGAGAGAGTTCGCTGACCACAACCTTAATGTGGATCCAAAGTTTAAGCCGATTAAACAGTTTTTGCGGCGTTTCAATGAGGAGGGGCGCAAGGCTATTGGGGAAGAAGTTGCTCGGCTTTTGGCAGTGGGATTTATCATTGAAGTCTTTCATCCGGAAATGGTTGGCTAATCCGGTGCTCGTACTCAAAAAGAATGGCACATGGCGTATGTGTGTGGACTACACGGACCTTAAAAAGGCTTGTCCAGCTGATCCATTTGCTCTCCCTCGTATTGATCAGATCATTGATGCTACGGCGGGGTGTGAAAATTTGTGCTTCCTGGATGCGTACTCAGGTTATCATCAAATCAAGATGGCGGTTAAAGACCAGGAGAAAACGGCTTTTATTACACCCTTTGGGGTGTTCTGCTATGTCTCTATGCCTTTCGGGCTCAAAAGTGCCCACGCGACTTACCAGCAATGCGTGCAGAACTGCCTTCATAGTCAGATTGGTCGTAATGTTCATGCTTATGTAGATGACATCGTGATCAAATCCAGAAAGAAGGGGACTCTCTTGGAGGATATAAAAGAAACTTTTGATAATCTCTGGATCTACGAGATGATGCTTAACCCGACCAAGTGTGTCTTTAGTGTTCCGGCGAGCAAGCTTTTGGGTTTCCTAGTCTCTGAGCGTGGTATCGAGGCTAACCCAGACAAAATCAAGGCTATTACCTCTCTAGGAGAGCCGGCTTGCATTAATGATGTTCAGCGCTTGGCAGGGCGGATTGCTGCATTGAGCCGGTTCATAAGCCGTCTTGGATAGAAGGCTATTCCTTTATATCAAATGATGAAGAAGACAGACAAATTTGTCTGGAGTAAAGCGGCGGGTGAAGCACTTGAGGAGCTTAAAAACAGCTCACTGAGCCGCCAGTGCTGGCTGCTCCGGCTGAAAAAGAACCACTACTAATTTATGTGGCAGCTAATAACCGGGTAGTGAGTCTTGCAATCATGGTTGAGCGCAAGGAGGATGGAAAGGAGTATCCAGTGCAAAGGCCGGTTTATTATATCAGTGAGGTCCTGACAGAGTCTAAGAAAAGGTATCGACATTGGCAGAAGCAGGTATATGGGGTCTTCATGGCCAACCGCAAGTTAAAACACTATTTCTTAGGGCACCAGATAACTGTGGTTAGTTCTGCTCCGCTGGGGGATATTATCCAGAACAGAGAAGCCACAGGAAGGATTGCTAAGTGGGCATTGGAGCCGGGACCTCTCAATGTAAAATATGTGCCTCGCATAGCTATCAAATCCCAAGCCCTTGTGGACTTCATAAATGACTGGACGGAGTGTCAAGCTCCCGAGGAAAAGCCGGATAACACATATTGGACTATACACTTCGATGGATCCAAGCAATTAGAGGGGTCAGGGGTAGGAGTTGTTCTGACATCCGCCAAGGGTGATAAATTTTGTTATGTGCTCCGGCTGATGTTCCCCTGTACTAACAATGCGGCTGAATATGAAGCTTTGCTTCATGGTCTTCGGTTAGCCAAGGAGATGAATTTGAGCTGAGTCAGGTGTTTGGGCGACTCAGATCTGGTGGCTCAGCAAGTTTCTAGCACTTGGGATTCCAAGGACCTGCGGTTGGCGGCTTACCGTCAGGCGGTTGATGTTATTGCAAGGCACTTCAAAGGATATCAGGTAGATCACATTGATCGTCGCAGAAATGAGGCGGCTGATGCATTATCACGATTAGGCTCTCAAGGAAAGCCGGTGCCATCCAATGTCTTTCTGGACGTCTTACACCATCCGACTGTCAAGATACCTTCATAAGAAGATTTGGTTGTTCCTGACCCGGAGGCAGAATTAGTGGCGGCTCTGCATGCTATCCCGGATTGGACTATTCCCTATTTGGCCTATTTGACTCGGGGCGAGTTACCTGAGGATGAAGACCTAGCCAGAAAGATTACCCGGCGTTCTAAGTGCATGACAATAGTCAATGGTGAGTTGCATAAATGCAGTGTGACGGGAGTTTTTCAACGTTGTGTTTCACCAGAGGAGATCTGTCAGATCTTGAATGAAATCCATACTGGCAATTGTGGACACCACGCCGGCTCGAAATCTTTGGTGGCCAAGGCTTTCCGGCATGGGTTTTTGTGGTTGACGGCTCATAAAGATGCGGAGGACCTAGTCCATAAGTGCGATGGCTATCAGAAGTTTGGCCGGCGTGCTCATATCCCGGCTCAGGAGTTAAGGATGATACCAATTACTTGGCTGTTTGCGGTCTGGGGGCTTGACATGGTGGGACCTTTCAAGAGATCCAAGGATAAGAAAACACACCTCCTGGTGGCGGTGGATAAGTTTACCAAGTGGGTAGAGGCAAAGCTGGTCAGCAAATGTGACGTGGCTACGGCGGTTTTATTTATCAAAAAGTTGATCTATCATTTTGGTTGCCCACACAGCATCATCACCGATAATGGTACAAATCTGTCCAAGGGGGCTATGAAAAAATTCTGTGACGAAGAGCATATCCGGCTTGATGTTTTAGTAGTGGCGCATCCACAATCCAACGGTCAGGCGGAGCGTGCCAATCAGGAAATTTTAAGAGGGATTAAACCATAGCTTATGGTTCCTTGCAGCGAACACCCGAGTGTTGGGTAGAAGAATTACCCTCCGTCTTATGGAGCATCTGGACCACCCCTAACAGATCTACGGGTTTCACGCCTTTCTTTATGGTGTACGGGGCCGAGGCAGTTTTGCCCAGTGACATTCGGCATGACTCGCCAAGGGTGGCGGCTTACGTTGAGGCGGACAGTGAGACGGCACGTCAAGACGCATTGGATGCTCTGGAAGAGGCACGAGAGTTAGCAACGGCCTGGTCGGCAATTTATCAACAAGACTTGCATCGCTATCACAGCGGCAGGGTCAAGACCCGGACGTTCCAGGAGGGCGCCTTAGTGCTCCGGCTAATTCAGGACCAAACAAATATGCATAAGCTCTCTCCTCCATGGGAAGGACCTTTTGTAGTCAGTATAAATCTCAACAATGGGTCATATTACCTCATCGATATCCGAGATGACTCAGATACGGCGGGTCAGGAGACCCGCCGGCCGTGGAACATCACGCATCTCCGGCCTTATTTCACTTAAGGGTGTAGAGACCCCTCATCGTACACTATCATTGTACATGTCACAGTTATATCAAATAGTATCACTGCCAAAGTAAAATCCCGGCTCAGGAAAATGAGTTGCGGCACCAGGCATTATGCCACAAAATCCCGGCTCAGGAAAATGAGTCACGGCACCAGGCGTTATGCCACAAAATCTCGGCTCGGGAAAATGAGTCACGGCACCAGGCTTTATGCCCCAAAAAAACCGGCTCAGGAAAATGAGTCGTGGCGAGGGCGCTTCTTACCTTTGGGTACAACTTCTAACGCCTATCCGTCGGCGGGTTACGCCGTACTGGTGAGGGGGCTTCTTACCGACAGGTATCGCTTCTAACACCCTATCGGCCGGCTTTATGCCAAATTTCTGGCTAACATGTTTACCTGCGGTTATGAGAAGTTTTTTACCGACGGGTAGCTAACGTCTCATGACCCGCGAACGGCGGCTTCTTACCTTCGGGTATAGCTTATAATGCCTATTAGCCAACTTTAGGCCACGTAAAAACGGCTAAGGTAAATTAGCTGTGGCGAACGGCGGCTTCTTACCTTCGGGTATAGCTTATAACGCCTATTAGCCGGCCTTATGGCACAAAAATCCGGCTACGGAAAATTAGCCGCGGCGAGAGCGGCTTCTTACCTTCGGGTACAGCTTCTAACGCTTATCCGCCGGCATTTACGCTGTATTATTACCTCTAGGTGTATCTTTTAAACGCCTTATCAGCCAGGCTTTATGCCATCTCTGGCTGACCAGATTAGCCATAATTGCCAAAAGGGAATTACCACCTCCGGGTATACTTTACGTAATCTTGGCCGCAGGTGTCTTCTATGATGACAAAGGAGTATAAATGGTTCAAGAGCATACAAAGACAATGGCAGCTAAAAAGCCGGATCATCTTATAAAGCATAATGACACAAGGTTCAGGAGAAGGAAAAGTAAACATCTAGTCTATTACATACACTCCCAAAGGAGCTCAGAATTTAAGACAAGTCTTTTCAAACGCCACATGGCGGGTTAAGGAGAGTCGGTTGTTACAAGTTTTTTCAAGAAGGGACTAACTAGCTGCCGGGTCCTCCTGCTCAGGCTCTTCGGTGCCCCGATCTGGAGGTTGTCCAAATCCCAGTTGCAGTTTGTTAGAGCCGCAAAAGAGCCTTCGTCAAAATAAGGAGACGGGTCAAGGTTAGGAGCAAAGAAGTCCTTACTACGGGCAGGCGTCAAGTCTTTGCACTCGTAAAGTGGGCTATGGATTCTGTTTTGATCCGGGCCATAAGCCGCCTGGTAGGTCGTCAGATCAGCTTCCTCCGCTAAGACGGAAGCTAGTACTCGGGATACCTACACGCACCAGCTGTAGTCAGCATCAGTGAACTCTAAGTCGTCGTGTTTCTTTGAAGGGAAGCCATCCATCATCTCGGCTGATGTTAGGCCTGGAGAAAAGGCCAAAGCCCGGCTGATGTCCGCAATGGCCCCTTGGCGGGCGGCTGACTTCTTGAGTTCAACAATCTGCTTAGGCATGGTGGAAAAGAGCTCCAAGACGCCCTTGAGAGTCGCCGGAATCTTGTCTTTGTATTGCACGGCTTTAATAGTGCACACCGCGCCGCAATACAGTTGCTCAGTCAAAGTGTAGATGGCCTTCAACGGCAACAGACTATCAGAAGCCAGTTGCCGGCTCCTAGGGCCTGCATAAGACGGACATTTCAGGATGAGTCGCCAGTACAAATGTTATATAGCCATTGAAGCACAAGTTTTCATAAGCTTACCAAAGAGGGCGGCTGTCATCTTGGTAATGTGGCGCTTCAGAGCTTGGAGTTCATCGGATACAGCTATCAGCCGTTGATCGGCGTCATCCGCCCGTTTGGTCAAAGAGATCTTCTCAGACTCAGCTGACTCTTTAAAAGCAGCAAACTCAGCCTTGATTGTGGCCAACTCCTGAGAGAGGAGCTGACACTTTTCATCGGTGGCACTTCGAGCCGTTTGTTGAGCCGCCAGGTTGGTCTTCAGATCCGTCAACTGTGACCCGGCCTCGTTTCAAGCTTCCTGTGGCATATCAAAATGCAGAATAAGTCACCAGGATGGAATTTTATCAGATGATGAAGATTAAGACAAAATTATGCAAGTTTCAAGCAGATTGCAAGCAATATGTTTGACACTTGGGGGCTAATGTATATTTGATCTCCAAGATTACAGTGTAATTCCAGCTCATCTTCATCAAGTTAATCCGGAACTTGGGGGCTACAATTGGCTCTTAAAACTATCCACATTGAAGCTCCGACTCAACTTTATCAAAATTGAGTCGGCCCTTGGGGGCTACAATTGGCTATTCAAACTACCTACAATGAAGCTCCGACTCAACTTTATCAAAGCTGAGCCGGCCCTTGGGGACTATGGATTTAGATTTTCTACAGAGGATCAGGAAATACCCGGTTCAACTCTTAATTAGATTGAGCCGGCCCTTGGGGGCTAAGTAAGGTTATAGCAAGAAGAGGAGTACCTCATATTTTTTCTTCATCAAGCCAACCAGCCGAAGCTCCAGATCTTGGCTGGTGGAAAGCCGGTTCACATAACCGGCGTGAAGTTCTTCGGTCATCATCTTCTCAAAGGAAGAAGAGTCAAAATCCAGCTTCTTTGAAGCCTCGGCCGGCTCTTTATGCCTGGTAAGCACGTGAGCCGAGGGAGACTTAAAGGCAGACCCGGTGATCACGACGTCCGGAGTTGCAGTGGTCTTGGTCATCTGGGTAGGACTCGGTGGTTTCGAAGGACCCCCTAGAGGGCTCTCTGGGATGTTATCTTCAATAGACGGCCCAGTGGATGCGGCTGGCGGATCTACATCCGGTCGTGACTCTTCCGGTTATTCATGCTCTGGCTCTTGGGCTGCATGGCTAGGGGAGGACTTGTTCGTCTTGCGATGTTCGCTTGAGCCCTGGAGAACATGAAGTGTCAGAACCCAAGGATTACAGCCGCCAAAGGGAATAGAAATGCACAACTAAAAGAAATACTTACAATGGATTGATCTTGGGAGGCGGCAGAGCGGTCGCCGAAGAGTCACCAGAAGAGGGTGATTTCTGAGAGACAATTTAAGAAAGATGAGATAGCATTGAGGTTGCAAAGTGAGATTAATTAAAATGGAGATACATACCTCTGCGGGGCGTTTCTTCGGAGCTGGCGAGTTTGGCAAGCCGGACATAAGTTCAGTAGAACCAGCGCTCCGGGTCTGGCGATGCTAAACCTTTTGTTGCTTCTTCAAAAGAAAATCGGGAGCCAGATAAGCAAGAGGATGAGAAAGAGGAACTTTTCCAATAACCCGCTGCGGCCTCCGTGGGATAAAATATTCTGAGCCGGTAGAAATATAGATTACCTCAGGGGCGTCAGCGTGGCTTGTTTCAACATCATCCTGTGAGTAAAACATGTGTAAGTAAAATAAGGTAATAAAATGGCAGAAAGCAGCCAAGGTTTACCTCTCAGTTGGACGATTGTGGCGGGTCAAACCATCCTTCTTGTGGGGCGGTCTGCTTGGTCTTCTTAGCCAAAACTTTCTTCTTGGGCTTCTTCAAAGGAGGAACGTACTCCTTCGTCCAGAAATCAGAGTTGGCCTGGAAAGGTTAAACCGGTTAAACAGTAATGCGTCAGAAAGGTATAAGTGACAAGGAGAAAAGTGTTGAAGAGTCACCTTACATCTGGAGCTGGATTTTTGGCGTTAGAAGGCGCCAGGCCAATGGCGCTGCATGATCCGGATGCTTCATGGACAAGGCTTCGGATGACGGTGGTGATGTCATCCTCCGTCGGGGTTGATTGGCTGAAGCATAGTGAACTATCATACTTGCCTTCGTATTCACACATGAGCCGGCTTCTACGACTTAAGGGCATAGTCTGCCAAGAAATCCAGCAACGAATCAAATCCAGCCCGGTTAAACCATTGGCCATGAGGGCCTTGATCTTGGCGTGAGCCGACTCGTACCTTGCGCGATCCGAAGCTGACAGCTGGCCCGGAAGCTCTGAAGTTGTCTTGAGCCGGGAGGGACGATAACCCGGCAGTGGACGCTCATTCTCAGGAGAGGTATCCTTGTAGTAGAACCAAGTCTTGTTCCAGTCCTTTGGATGACTCGGCATCTGCCTGGCTGGAAAAGTAATATCCCTATGTCGTTGAATGGAGATCCCGCCAAGCTCTAGACTCGGACCAGCCTATACCTCAGTCTGCCGGTTGGTGTAGAAAAACTCTCGAAATAACCCCACAGACGGCTTGGCTTGCAGATAGACTTCACAGAGCACTTGAAAATTGCATATATTGGAGACGGAGTTGGGGGGCAAGTCTTGGTGGTGAAGCTTGTAAAAGTGAAGGACGTCACGAAAGAACTTCGAGCCGGGGGGCATGAATCCTCGGTCGATATGATCGGAGGAGACCACTACTTCGCCTTCTTGAGGAGTGGGCCGCGTTTCATCACCCAGGGCCCACCAATTAAGGACCTCCTTGGAAGGAAGGGTACCCGCGTGAAGAAAATCCAATAAGTATTCCTCTGTGATGCAAGACCCGACCCAGTTGCATGAGTTGGAGGTGCGGGACATGCTGGCGGCTTAAGGACTCTGCAAATTAAAAAGTATGGCGAGTCAAGAGCAAAACAAATATCTACGACGGCTTACAAATTTAAAGGGTTCTACAAATAATGTGCCGGTTGATGAGAGCCGCAGGGGCCTGGTGAGTCAACAAAGAAAAGAGGAGGAGAGAAAAATGGCTAAGTTCGAGGAAACAAATTTCGTGAAGTTCAGCTAAAATAACAGATCTACAAAAGCAAGAAAAATGCCTCTATTTTTAGACCTAAGGACGAACAGGCGAGGCGGACGAAAACCTAAAATGGCACGCTGAGTAGGGACCGATTTATGTATTATTACTCACTGCCTATTACGCAGCGGCGCTGCGAGGTCGGGTGACTGGCCGGCTTTCATACGCTGAACACGGCCGGCTGCAAGGGAGTTCGAGTTCTAACCGACGATGGCGGCGGAGCTTATAGAAACCCTACCGGAGACGGTTATGGGTCTAAGGTAAGAAGATTTACTAGCGACAAGAGCGCGAGATGGACTCTGGTTCGCAACAGGTTGACGCAGCGGCCGGTCGACGGCGAGACAGAGACGGCGCCGGAGCAGGAGTGGAGGTATCGGAGAAGAGGGAGATGACAACGGAGTGGGAGAAAGGAAATGCCGCCCATAGTAGTCCTATTTAAAAGGAAAACGGGGCAGGCACAAAAATTCAGGCGACACAAATTGTCTGACCGAGGCGGACGCCTCGATTTTTGGGCTAACCATTTAATGGAAGGATTTGGCGGTGCGTCAGCGAATCTTTTTTGCAGAGTCCACCTGATGTCACTGTGGGTCACTACCGGGCGACTCGCCAAGGAACAAAAGAGAAGGATGAAATGAGCAAGCTCAAATCAACCTGGGGCCTAATGTTGGGGATATAACCCCACGGTGAGACCCGCCCTGGAGGGCTCCGGGTTAAACCGAATGGCTCGTAGCCAACCCAAGGGTGAGCCGTGAGGACCAGAGGGCCCAACAAGCATAACGTCTCACAGGATGGGCTGGCAGGGTGGCCCGGATGAGAAGACCCGGGCGTGTAAGCCGCCCGGGGACAACTTGGTCAGGATAGGCAAGAGAAGTTAGAGGCAGACTCGGACGTGTAATGAGAGTCGGCTACGACTTGTATGACCCGTGGTCTTGACCTCGGTATATAAAGGCAAGACCCAGGGCGACTTAGAGGTCAGGTGATCGAGAACTAGGTCAAGCTTTAGCTCCCTTGTAATCGATACAACAAGAAATACAAACATTAGCAGGACGTAGGCTATTACCTCACCTTGAGGGGCCGAACCTGGGTAAACTCGTGTCCTTCGTCCCTGTTAACCCCTTTGAGTCCATCATGTTAGCGATGGCCTCGAATCCAAGTTCGTTAACCCGGACATCTGCCATGATAAATCCATGACAACCATCGTCGGAGCCTGCATGATTCAAGGTCTAGCACAAGATGTCCACTCACATAGTGCCCTTCACTGGTTCAGGAGTCAGTGTCTTTAACTCCTTCATTGTCGCATTCTTCACCAGTGTCTGCCTCCTTGTGCATGTCTTTGATGCTGGTGAAGTTCGAGCACACTTCCATGGTGTTCTCGAACTTGGTGCAGTCACCGAGCAAGCACGTGAGAAATAAATCCCTCCATCCTACGCCCTAGGGGAAGGGGTTGTGGTTTGAGTTCATGCCGATGGAGAGGTGAGAGAGGAGTGAGAGACACAAAGGGTTCATTGTGTGCGTTGGTGGGTAAGTTATGAGCATTTGGGTGGATATATGTAGGGGCTTCCGACGATATGATTTGTTGTTGATCAACCTTTCAACTGGGTGTTGTTCATAATGCAGATCTATACTAAGAACAAGGGAAAGGAGGTGGTGACGTCCATGGAGAACAAGGGCATGGATATGGTGTTAGCAATGGATAAGGGTAAGGAGGTGGTGCCTCCCTTAGAGGGGGTGCCTCCAATGGATGACCATGCAGTATGGTGCTAGAGGAGCCCCGCAGCCACAAGCGCCGGAACTACGGGTACTACCATGTGGAGGGCGGCCCAACTTAGTTCTGGAAGGTGATCCTTTCCCCGAAGATGGAGTGCATGCCTATGCCTCTAGAATTCATGAAGCACTCCCTGGGTGGGTCAAAGGAGTTCAAGTTGAAGGCGAACACCGTTTGCGGAGGGAGGGTCACAGTCTGGACGATGAACGACATGGTCACTGTCGATCAAGGTTGGCCCCCTTCACAATCGTCCACTAGATCAGGATTGGGTACAAGGTGACCTTCAAGTTTCTCACTCCTGACACCCTAAAGTTCATCGTCTTCAATGACAATGGCATTGAAGTGGTGACCAAGTGCGGGAGGCACGACGACGCCTTCATCGTGAACATAAAGGAGACTTCTCTGTTGCGTGTGCTGGTTTGGTTAGGACTATCACGTAGTGGTTCGATTGAAAAATGTTTGGTTTTAAGTGTCACACTATGTGGAAATAGGCTTGTTGGTTTAAAATTATGTTTGTATGCTATCTATTTGTGTGTAATTGATTTGTTTTACCTGCCAAGTGTGCTAGTAACCTCACCACCTCCACGAGGATGTTACCAGAGAACACTCTTTGCATGTAACCAAACACCGCGGCTTGTGTTTACGCCTAAACAAGTGGGCACCCAAATATCCTGCCTTTTGTTTCACCCCATGTGGGCTACAGAGTATGTAGGTAACGAAACAACATGGGGATGTTGGTTTTTTGCCTGTTTTTCCTCAGTAGGAATCAACTAAGACACAGATGCAATGCATGCAAAAATATCTACGACAACCAAACACGCCCCTGATACGTCTCCAACGTATCGAAAATTTATGAAGTATGCATGCCATATTTACCCATGTTTACAATACTTTTATATGGTTTTGATGCACTTTATATGATTTCATTAGAACTAACCCGTACTTACATTGTTTTCAGCAAAATTACCGTGGTGTTGTTTTTGTGTAGAAAATAAAAGTTCTCGGAATCGCCCAAAAAAATTGATGATTTTTTTCGAGCAAATAAGAAATACCGGAGCGAAGAACCACTAGAGGGGGCCCACCTACTGGTGCCAAGCCAATAGGGCATGCCCACCCCCTAGGCACACCCTAATGGCTTGGGACCATCTAGTGGCTCCGTTCCGCGTGATTCCAACACTGAAAAGTCCTATAAATCCCCAAACCCCCAAAAGTTAACCTAGAACTTCCGCTTCGCTGCCGCAAGCCTCTGTATCAAAGAAAACTCATTCGAGGCCTTGTTCCGGCACCCTGACGGAGGGATCAATCATCACCGAAGGCCATCTTCATCATCCTGACATTGTCCATGACAAGGAGGGAGTAGTTCACCCTCGGGGCTAAGGGTATGTATCAGTACCTATGTGTTTGATATCTCTCTCTCGTGTTCTTTAGATGTCATGATCTTGATGTATCATGGTCTTTGTTTAGTTGGATCATATGTTGTTTGTCCCTTGTTATCTTGATTTGATGAATTGAATATTTCCCTTTGAGATTTTTCTATGTCGGACTGAATATTGGATTTGAGATCACTTGATGTATGTCTTGCATGTGGATACCTGTGGTGACAATGGGGTGTTCTATTGGTTCACTTGATATATGTTTTGGTACTGAAATTGCGGATTACCAGGGTGACATTGGGGTAATCTATGCATATGGGTTGATACACGTTCTTGTCCTACTTTCTCCGATGAAAATCTTGGGGTACTTTTTGAAGTTATTTGGGTTGGATTGAATATGGAGAATCTGAAATTGTTTGATGGATGTCAAACAATTAACCCACAGATAGTTGAGGTGACATTGGAGTATCTACATGATATTAGGGTTGATTGATGTTTATCATAGGTGTTATTATAGTACGAACTCTAGGGATGTTTGTGACACTTATAGGAATAACCTAATAGATTGATCGGAAAGGATAACTTTGAGGTGATTCTACTACCTACAACAGTTTCATCTTATGTTCTCTGCTACTTATGAACTTTGGAGTAATTCTTTGTCACACGTTGAGGGATAATCATATGATTCTATTATGTTAGCATTGTTGAGAGATTTCATTAGTGAAAGTATGAACCCTGGGCCTTATTTCCAAGCATCAATATACGACTTTTCTCACTTTTTACTACTTGTTACCTTACTACTTTTATTATTCATATTATGAAAACCTATTTATAATATTTGTCCTACACTGGTATCACCATCTCTTCACCAAACTAGTGCACCTATACAATTTGTCGTTGCATTTGTGTTGGGAACGCAAGATTTCTTGTATTTGTTTGTAGGGTTGTTTGAGAGATACCATCTTCATGCTACACCTCCCATGGATTGATAAACCTTAGATCATCCACTTCAGGGAAAAATGTCATTGTCCTACAAAACTCTATGCTTGGAGGCCCATCAGAGTCTACAAGAATAAAGTTGTGTAGTAGACAACAACCCCTAGTTGTCTTCTCAATGCCTCACACCATTTCAACATGGATCACCAAACAAACATTATTAAATATTTTGGACATTTCAAACATTAGGAACTGGGGGCTCATTGAAGAACCTCGGAAGAAACACCTCAGAACTATCAAAGTATCCATAATACATTGTGTGTAATTAGCTAGAACAGGGGATCCATAAAGCACCTCAGGATAATGCTACTTTGTGTAGATGCATTGGGTTTCCCTGAAGAGGAAGGGATAGATGTAGTAAAGTAGCAACAAGTATTTCCCTCAGTAAGAACCAAGGTTTATCAAACCAATGAGAGGATCACACAAATACCGGTCAACGGTACCTATACACACAAGAACAAAGTACTTGCACCCAAAATGGGCAACAAGGTTGTCAATACCCTTGTAGTCATTGACTATAAGGATCAATCTGATAGTGGTAGATATATAACTTACTAAGCAAAATAAATATAATAGGTAATAATTGCAGCAAGGTAAATTATGTTTTAGTAAATATATTCAGTTTCACTAGAGGCATCTCTCTCAAGAACATAACATACGGTGGGTAAAGAAATTATTGTTGGACAATTGATAGAAAGTGCATAGTTACGATGTTATTCATGGCATGATCATGTACGTAGGCATTACGTCCGTGACAACTAGGCCGAAACAATTCTACATGTACTACTATTACTCCACCAAACGTCTGCTATCCAACATGCATCTATGGTATTTAGTTCATGGCAAAAAGAGTAATGCTTAAAGTAAGATACCATAATGTATTCAAAGTAAGACAAACAATATGTTCATACCTGACTGTTTTATCCTTAGTGGCAATAATGAAAATATGTGCCTCACTTCCCCTTCTATCACGAGGTGAGGACACCGCAAAATTGAACCCACTACTATGCACCACTCCCTTTGATGATCTACTTGTTAGGGAACGTTGCATGGGAAATAAAAAAATTCCTATGCTTCACCAAGATCAATCTAGGAGATGAGAATCTATGAGAGGAGAGATTGGGTCTACGTGCCCTTGTAGATTGCTAAGCGGAAGCATTAAAGAATGCAGTTGATGTAGTGGCACGTCTCAAGATCCAAATCGCAACCGTCCCACGAACTCCCGATCAAGTACCGAACAGACGACACCTTCGTGTTCAGCACACGTGCAGCTCGGTGAAGATCTCCGCCTTCTTGATCCAACAAGAGGGAGCAAAGAGTTAGTCGAGTTCTCCGGTAGCGCGACGGCATTGCAGTGATGGTGGTGGAGCAATTCTAGCAGGGCTTCGCCTGAGCACTGCTGGAAACCGATCTAGAGGAGAAAACGATCTAGAGGAAGAAGAAGGCAGCACTTGGCAAAATTAGGGTTAGTGTTGCCCTCAAAATCCTCTAGTATATATAGGAGGGAGGGGAGAGGACGCAGCCTTGCCCCTCCTACAAGGAGGGCTTCGGCCGAAGGCTAAGGGGAGGAGTCCACCTCCCACAAGGGAGGTGGACTCCTAGTAGGACTCCTTCCTTACTTGGCCCTTACTCCTCCTCCTCTTCCCTTGCGCATAGGTCCTTATGGGCTGTCTTCCAAGCCCATCAGGGGCTGGTGCGCCACCTCTAAGGCCCATGTGGCCCATTGGGGTGTGTGGGCCCCACTTGGTGGTCCCCAGAACCCATTCGTCACTCCCGATACACTGCCGGAAATGCCCGAAACTTTTTCGAAGTTCAAACACCACTTTCCTATATATCAATCTTTACCTCCGGACAATTCTGGAGCTCCTTGTGACATCAAAGATCTCATCCGGGAGTCTGAACAACCTTCGGTCACCACCATACATAACTCTATACTACCGAAACGTCACCGAACCTTAAGTGTGCAGACCCTGCGGGTTCGAGAACTATGTAGACATGACCGAGACACCTCCATGGTCAATAAAAAATAGCGGGACCTGGATGCCCATATTGATTCCTACATATTCTATGAAGATTTTTATCGGTTGAACCTCTATGTCAAGGATTCGTTTAATCTCGTATGATGTTCCCTCTATTCTTCGGTATGTTAATTGCCTAAGATTCGATCATCGGTATCTCCATACCTAGTTCAACCTCGTTACCGGAAAGTCTCTTTACTCATTCCATAATACAAGATCCTATGGCTAACACTTAGTCACATTGCTTGCAAGTCTTATTGTGATGTTGTATTATCGAGTGGGCCCTAAGATACCGCTCCGTCACACGGAGTAACAAATCCCAGTGTTGATCCATGCCAACCCAACAGACACCCTCGGAGATAACTGTAGCACCTTTATAGTCACCCAGTTATGTTGTGACGTTTGATACACACAAGGCACTCCTCCGGTGTCCATGAGTTGCATGATCTCATGGTCATAGGAACATATACTTGACATGCAGAAAACTATAGCAATAAACTGACACGATCATATGCTACGTTTATAGTTTGGGTCTTGTCCATATCATCATTCTCGTAATGATGTGATCCCGTTATCAAATGACATCTCATGTTAATGGCTATGAAACCTTGACCATCTTTGATCAACAAGCTAGTCTGCTAGAGACACACTAGGGACAAAGTGTTGTCTATATATCCACACATGCAATGTGTTTCCAATCAATACAATTATAGCATGGATAATAAACAATTATCATGAAAAAGGAAATATAATAATAAACACTTTATTCAGACTTGTGTTTCATTAAGTAAATATACCAATATCTACTTAAGTCATTAGTGAAGGTGAGAAAATAACGATATCCACGGCGCACTGCAACATTCATTGGACCGCACACATCAGTATGCATGATTTCCAACAATTCACTTACCCGTTCCATTGTTCCAGAGAACGGAGTTTTAGTCATCTTGCCCATGAGGCATGGTTCACATGTGTCAAGTGATTCAAAATCAAGTGACTCCAAAAGTCCATCAGCATGGAGCTTCCTCATGCGTTTTACATCGATATGACCTAAACGGCAGTGCCACAAGAAAGTGGTATTATCACTATCAACTCTACATCTTTTGGCATCAATGTTATGAACATGTGTATCATCACTATCAAGATTCAATATGAATAAACCCCTCACATTGGGTGTATGACCATAAAAGGTATCGCTCATATAAATAGAACAACCATTATTCTCTGATTGAAATGAGTAAGCGTCTCGCAATAAACAAGATCCAGATATAATGTTCATGCTTAACGCAGGCACTAAATAACAATTATTCAGGTTCATCACTAATCCCGATGGTAATCGAAGAGAGAGCATGCCGACGGCGATCACATCAATCTTCGAACCATTTCCCACGCGCATCGTCACTTCGTCCTTCGCTAGCCTTCATCTATTCCGTAGTTCCTGTTTTGAGTTGCAAATGTGAGCAACCGAATCGGTATCAAATACCCAGGCACTACAACGAGAGCTAGTAAGGTACACATCAATAACATGTATATCATATATACCTTGTTTGTTGTTGGCCGCCTTCTTGTCAGCCAGATACTTGGGGCAGTTTTGCTTCCAGTGATCAGTTCCCTTGCAATGAAAGCACTTAGTTTCTGTCTTGGGTCTAGCCTTGGGTTTCTTCATGGGAGGAGCAACTGCTTTGCCACCCTTCTTGGAGTTACCCTTCTTGCCCTTGCCATTCTTATTTAAACTAGTGGTTTTATTGACCATCAACACTTGATGTTCTTTGTGGATTTCAGACTCAGCGACTTTTAGCATCGCGAACAGCTCGGTGACTGACTTGTTCATCCCGTGCATGTTATAGTTCATCACAAAGCTCTTGTAGCCAGGTGGCAGTGATTGAAGAGCACTGTCAGTGATCGCCTCTGGTGGAAGGGGCATTCCCAACTCTGCTAGACGAGTCGAATACCCAGACATTCTAAGTACATGTTTACTGATAGACCCGTTCTCCTCCATTTTGCAAGCATAGAACTTGTCGAAGGTCTCATTCCTCTCGATCCGGGCATTCTTCTAAAAGATAAACTCCAACTCCTGGAACATCTCATATGCTCCATGACGTTCAAAATGTCTTTGAAGTCCTGGTTCTAAGCCATACAATATTGCACACTGAACTATTGATTAATGTCCAGAACGTGCCTCCCAAGCATTCTTAACATCTTCGGATGACATGTCTTTGGGTTGGTTACCAAGTGGTGCATCAAGGACATATGCTTTCTGGGAAGCCGTGAGGATAATCCTCAGATTACGGGCCCAGTGCACAAAGTTACTTCCATCATCTTTCAACTTAGCTTTCTCTAGGAACGCATTAAAATTCAGGGGTGCTACTACGTGAGCCATTGATCTACAACATAAATATGCAAAGGTTACTAAGACTATTGTTCAAGAAAATGAGTTTAGTTAATCAAATTACTAAAGCTCCCACTCAAATTGACATCCCTCAGGTCATCTGAGTGACACATGATCCATATTCACCAACTCAAGTCTGATCATCACGTGACTTAAGGTGGTTTCAATGGTGAACATCATCATGTTGATCATATCTACTATATGACTCATGCTCGACCTATCGGTCTCTTGTGTTCCGAGGCCATGTCTGTACATGCTAGGCTCATTAAGTTTAACCCGAGTATTCTGCATGTGCAACACTGGCTTACACCCGTTGTATGCGAACGTAGAGTCTATCACACCCGATCATCACGTGGTGTCTCGACATGACGAACTTTCACAATGGTGCACACTCGGGGAGAACACGGTTCATCTTGAAATTTAAGTGAGGGATCACCTTATAATGTTACCGTCGTCCTAAGCAAAACAAGGTGCGTAAAAGGATTAACATCACATGTAATTCATAAGTGACATGATATGGCCATGAACTTGAGCTTTTGGTCTCCATCTTGAAAGCACCGGCATGAAACCCATCATCACCGGTGTGACACCATGATCTCCATCATCTTCATCTCCATCAACACATTGCCATCGGGGTTGTCATGCCCACCATGCTTCTACTACTATTGCTACCGTTTAGCAATAAAGTAAAGTGTTACATAGAGCTTAAAGATTGACACGCAGGTCATACAATAATCAAAGACAACCCTATGGCTCCTGCCGGTTGCCGTACTCATCGACATGCAAGTCATGATATTCTATACAAAAACATGATCATCTCATACATCACATATAACACATCATGCAATTGGCCATATCACATCACAACATACCCTGCAAAAACAAGTTAGACATCCTCTAATTGTTGTGGCATCTTTTACGTGGCTGCTATGGGTATCTAGCAAGAACAATTCTTACCTACGCAAAACCACAACAGTGATATGAAGATTGCTATTCAACCTTCTACAAGGACCACCTTAATCAAATCCGATCCAACTAAAGTGGGAGAGATAGACACCCGACAGCCATCTTTATGTGACGAAGTCACATGTCAGTTTATGGAACATGGTCTCTCGTAAGCGTACGAGTAAAGTCGGTCTGAGCTGCTTCATCCCACAATACCGCTGAACCAAGAAAATACTAAGGAAGGAAGCAATCTGAATATCAATGCCCACAAACTCTTTGTATTCTACTCAAGATCTCATCTACACATAGACCTAGCTCTTATACCACTTTTGGGGAACGTTGGATGGGAAACAAAAAATTTCCTACGCTTCACCAAGATCAATCTAGGAGATGAGCATCTATGAGAGGAGAGATTGGATCTACGTACCCTTGTAGATCGCTAAGTGGAAGCGTTAAAGAACGCGGTTGATGTAGTGGTACATCTCTACGATCCAAATCGCAAGCCGTCCCAAGAACTCCCGATCAAGTACCGAACGGACGACACCTCCGCGTTCAGCACACGTGTAGCTCGGTGAAGATCTCCGCCTTCTTGATCCAGAAAGAGGGAGCGGAGAGTTCATCGAGTACTCCGGCAGCGCAACAGTTGCGGCGATGGTGGTGGAGCAATTCCAGCAGGGCTTCGCCTAAGCACTGCTGAAAACCGATCTAGAGGAGAAAACGATCTAGAGGAAGAAGAGGACAACATTTGGCAAAATTAGGGTTAGGGTTGCCCTCAAAATCCTCTAGTATATATAGGAGGGAGGGGAGAGGAGGTAGCCTTGCCCCTCCTGCAAGGAGGACTTCTACCGAAGGCTAAGGGGAGGAGTCCACCTCCCACAAGGGAGGTGGACTCCTAGTAGGACTCCTTCCTTACTTGGCCCTTACTCCTCCTCCTCTTCCCTTGCACATAGGGCCTTATGGGCTGGCTGCCAAGCCCACCAGGGGCTGGTGCGCCACCTCTAAGGCCCGTGAGGCCCCTTGGGGTGTGTGGGCCCCACTTGGTGGTCCTTGGAACCCATTCGTCACTGCCGGTATAGTGCCAGAAATGCCCGAAACTTTTCTGGAGTTCAAACACCACTTTCCAATATATCATTCTTTACCTCCAGACCATTCCGGAGCTCCTCGTGACATATGGGATCTCATCCGAGAGTCCGAACAACCTTCGGTCACCACCATACATAACTCTATACTACCGAAACGTCATCGAACCTTAAGTGTGCAGACCTTGCGGGTTCAAGAACTATGTAGACATGACTGAGACACCTCTACGGTAATAACCAATAGCGGGACCTGGATGCCCATATTGATTCCTACATATTCTATGAAGATCTTTATCGGTTGAACCTCTATGTCAAGGATTCAGTTAATCCCGTATGATGTTCCCTTTGTTCTTTGGTATGTTACTTGCCCGAGATTCGATCGTCGGTATCTCCATACCTAGTTCAACCTCGTTACCAGCAAGTCTCTTTACTCGTTCTGTAATACAAGATCCCATGGCTAACACTTAGTCACATTGCTTGCAAGGCTTATTGTGATGTTGTATTACCGAGTGGGCCTTGAGATACCTCTCCATCACATGGAGTAACAAATCCCAGTGTTGTTCCATGCCAAACCAGCAGACACCCTCGGAGATACCTGTAGAGCACCTTTATAGTCATCCAGTTACGTTGCGACGTTTGATACACACAAGGAACTCGTCCGGTGTCCATGAGTTGCATGATCTCATGGTCATAGGAACATATACTTGACATGCAGAAAACTGTAGCAATAAACTGACACGATCATATGCTACGTTTATAGTTTGGGTCTTGTCCATCTCATCATTCACCTAATGATGTGATCCCATTTTCAAATGTAATCTCATGTCAATGGCTACGAAACCTTGACCATCTTTGCTAAACAAGCTAGTCTACTAGAGGCACACTAGGGACAAAGTGTTGTCTATATATCCACACATGCAATGTGTTTCCAATCAATACAATTATAGCATGGATAATAAACAATGATCATGAACAAGGAAATATAATAATAAACACTTTATTCATTGCCTCTAGGGCACATTTCCAACTCTACTCATCTACTTGGCCAATGCAAACTTATAGATCAGAAAGCATATATAGCTATAACAGTCACACATAATAAAGTTCTGATATGACTTAATTACTTTCAATGAATAATGTGATCATAAACCCAAAATGCATCCCATCAAAACAAACACACATAAAAAGAGGATTACATCAAATATATCTCTGAGGAGAACAATGTATTGAATATCAGGCACACACACACAAAGAGAGAGAGAGAAAGAGAGAGAGAGATCTAGCTAAGCACTATGCACCCATAGGTCTGTGGTGGACTATGATACGTGTCCAACGTATCTATAATTTTTGATTGTTCCATGCTATTATATTATCATTCTTGGATGTTTTGCAATCATTTTAGAGCAACTTTATATCATTTTTTGGAACTAACCTATTGACATAGTGCCCACTGCCAATTGCTGTTTTTTTGCTTGTTTTTTACTTTGCAGAATATCAGTACCAAACGAAGTCCAAATGCCATGAAACTTTTTGGAGATATTTTTGGACCCGAAGACAACTTGGGAGCCAAGGAAGCACATGGGGGGAGGCCCGTGGGGACCACAAGAAACCAGGACGCACCATAGGCCCCTAGCGCTCCCTGATGGGTTGTTGGACCTATGAGGGTCTCCTCCATAGTCTCTCAGGTCTATAAATACCCAAGTATTCTAGAAACCCAAGGGGAGTCGACAAAACACAATTACGGCCGCCGCAAGTTCCAGAACCATGAGATCCAATCTAGATCCCTATTCCGCACTCCGCCGGAGGGGAACATGATCACGAAGGGGTTCATCATCCTCATTGGTGCTCCTCCGATGATGCATGAGTAGTTCACCATAGATATACGGGTCCGTAGGAAGTATCTAGGTGGCTTCTTCTCTCTTTTTGATTCTCAATACAATGGTCTCCTAGAGATCTATTTGATGTAATGAATTTTTGCGGTGTGTTTGTTGGGATCCGATGAAGTTTGAGTTTATGACCATATCTATATCCATGAATATTATTTGAGTCTTCTTTGATCCCTTATATGCATGATTATTTATAGCCTCATATTTCTTCTTCGAATCTTTTGTTTAGTTGGGCCAACCAGATTGATTTTTCTTGCAATGGGAAGAGGTGCTTTGTGATGGGTTTGATCTTACGGTATCCTCACCTAGTGACAGAAGGGGTAGCGAGGCATGTATGTTGAGGGAGTCCAGGACTAAGGGGCCCTCGAGCCATTGGATCATCTCTCATGGGTCGATTTGTTGGGACGCTCTGTGAAAGGCCGGACTATGCGGCGACCCCATTTCCAAGAAGGAAAGCTCCGAATATTGGTGTGTCCTCCAAGTCTTGAAGATAGGATCTGTGCATCTATCCCTGGCTAGAGGCCAGTTATGTGTAACCCTAGGTACCCCTGGTGTATATATAAACCAGAGAGTTTCATTCATATAAAGAGGTCGACTCATCTAGGGTTTTAGATTGTACGATCTCGAGGTAGATCGACTCTGTAATTCCCATCCACATCAATACAATCAAGCAGGACGTAGGGTTTTACCTCCTCCAGAGGGCCTGAACTTGGGTAAATACTGTCTCTTGCATCCCCTATTACCCATTGATCCAAGGTCCACAGTTTGGGACCCCTACTGGAGATTCGCCGGTTTTGACATCGACATTGGTGCTCTCATTGAGAGTTCCACTGTGAGATCGCTAGAAGGGTTGATGGCTCACTTAATCATCACTGAAGAGATCTGCAACAAGGACATCTTCGTCCCCAAACAGATCTTTGCTTTTGGAAGCATCATTTCGCATGCCAATCCAGTGGACCACCTTGGCTAGGTCAAAAGTTTCGCCCCCGATCGGGAAGTAGGTTCGGGAGCCTAGAGTTCACCGTCGACCCCGGGGAGATCTTGTTCTAACAAAGCTCTTAGATCCATTTGAAGAGCCCACAAGCCCTGAGCTTTAACTTAGGGAGCCGTGGATCCCACTACTAGGGCGACCTCTATCCCTTGTTCGGCCCTAAAGCCTGACGTGATCGATACGCCCATATTCGTCCTAGCCGAACACAGCCCGGGAGCATCCTCGAACGACCCCAGGGCAACAGTGTCGTGGATCGACTCCGAACACTCGAAGAATACGGAATCTGCCGAGATCTCCTCGCTATACGAGTTACTCGGTCGGATCCAAGCTATGGGCATGGACATCAACCAATCTTCGGTATACAATCGAATTGGGCTTAGACCTAATGATAGTGAAATTAAAGTCACTCTCATCATGCATTTGGTCGCCATCATCGAGTGACCGGCTAAGGGTTCCCCCCCTCAACTACCGGAGCTAAGTTTGGTTTATGTCCTGGTCGCCTATCAACCAGAACCCTTTTATAGTCCGGAATACATAACTCATTCCAAGAATAACTCGAGGCCAATCGCCGACCCGGCATGTAACCCAGAATTAGTTCAGCAGGGTCTCGTCAAAACTACAGACCCCGAACCTGCTGCACCAAATCCCACTATAGCATGGGACGCGGTCGCCAAGATCTCGGACTCGCATCCTACAGGAGTACGGAATTTTATCCCACCCACCACCCAACTCGAGCATTCTTCAAAAACTGCGGAAGAATTCGGATCGTTGGGCACGCAGGAGGTTAAACAACGACTAGGGGGATCAATCCATCACTTTTGGGCCAGATTCCTCCTCAACAAAGATAGAGCAGAGGGCCGCAGCAAATAGGAGATGATTGACGCTTTCCAAAATAACTGCCATGATGAACGAATCCTCAACGCCCCCGCCCGTCGCCAAATTCAAACCTTCACCGAGCTGTGAAACCTGGTGCACAAATATTGTGCCATGGAAAGCACTTGGCAAGTACAACAAATGTGCACCGAATCAGTCCTTGCCAAACAACACAGAGGAATCCGGAGAAGGTGCATACTTCTGCGATGGCCGGTCACTCCCAAGCCGGCCGAGAAAAGGAATAAAAGTCTCACAAGCACCAGAACGGCCTCGATGGACTACTAGACAAGCCATGCCCACTACACTCGGTATTTATAAACACGAGAATGACCCACATCCTGTGAGCATGTTGGGTCGTTAGGCAAGTTGCGAAGAGCGGAGAAATCATACTCAGGGCCTCACCCTCGAACAAATGTTCAGCAGCGCCACCCGAATACAATGTAGAGATCCTCATGATCTACGAAATGTTCTCCTTGAAAAAACAAAGAAAAAGAGCTCTTCGAGAACTCCACCAAATTCACCATGTGGTAGCAGCGAACTCATGGACAGACATGCCAATTATTTTTGGCGAGGCTGAGCAACCGATATCCCGCGTGGACCGCATACCTGTCGCCCTCGTCCTAAACCCCATAGTCAATGGTTTCAGGTTGAACAAGGTGCTAATGGACGGTGGCAGCGGTCTAAACCTCATTTACGAGGATACCCTAGACAAAATGCAGTTCGACAGTTCTCGCATTGAACAAAGCAATACT
This sequence comes from Hordeum marinum, assembly GCA_022496015.1. Classification (NCBI taxonomy): domain Eukaryota; kingdom Viridiplantae; phylum Streptophyta; class Magnoliopsida; order Poales; family Poaceae; genus Hordeum; species Hordeum marinum. The sequence continues at coordinate 380,866,687 of CM039675.1, forward strand.
ACCTTTCGAGGAATCATCCCCGGGAAAGAAGCACATTGTACCAGGCGGATAACACTCGATGTAGTATTCGGCACACCCGAGAACTACATATCTAAAGAACTTCTATTCCACATCATGCCCTTTCACAGTGGCTATCACGCTCTATTAGGACACAACACCTTCACAAGATTTTAGTCCATACCACATTATGTGCATATGGGGCTCAAAATGCCGGGGTACTAGCTGAACCCTTCAGGGTATATGAGGCTCAAAATAACGGTGTGATCACGATTATAAGTGACCCCAACAGAAGCCTCCGAGCTGAAAATAAAACAACATCTCTAGCCCTCGAGGTACTAGCTGAGACTCTCGCCGCAGAAGAACTCACTACGCTTCGCTCAATAGTGGACAAGGACGATGTGGTCCTCGGCAAAAGGCCGAAATCCACATCCTTTAAACCTGCAAATGAGATCATCAAATTCCAGGTTCATCCAATGGACCCCAATAAAACAGCGTCCATCGAAAACCAGCTGGATCTCGCGATTGACGAAGCACTGCGCAGATTCCTACGTGAAAATTGGGACATATTCACCTAGCATCCCTTAGATATGTCGGGAATCCCACCGAGACAGGCAGAACAAGGCTTGAAGATAATCATAGGCTTCAAGCCCGTCAAACAGGCTTTGCGTTGATTTTTCGAACCAAAGTGTCAAGCTATGGGCGAGGAACTTGCTAAATTACTCGAGTTCGGATTCATTAGAGAAATCAAACATCCCGAGTGGTTGGCAAATCTAGTCACGGTGCCAAAGAAGGACAAATATTGGCGGTTGTGCATCGATTTCAAATACCTCAATAAAGCATGCCTCAAGGATCCTTTCCCCTTACCACACGTAGACCAAATCATCCACACAACTGCCGGACAAGACTCATTGTGCTTCCTCGATGCTTACCCCAGATACCATCCGATTATAATGAAGGAGTCTGATCAGGTTGCAATTGCCTTCATCACCCCCTATGGACCATTTTGCTTTAACACGTCGGACAATTGGTAGATGACCTCACACAAACCTTCGCCGGTCTGCAGGAATACGACATACGGCTTAATCCGGACAAATGTGTCATCGTATTTCATGTCGGCAAACTTCTCGGATTCATTGTCTCGCAAAGAGGAATAGAGGCTAATCCCTCTAAGATCCGAGCCCTATCCCAAATCATGGTCCCTATAGAGCTAAAGCACGTACAAAGGTTGGCGGGCTGTGTGGAGGCCTTGAGCCGCTTTATCTCTCACCTCGGTGAAAAAGCTCTACCACTTTACAAGCTGATCAAACAGACCAAAAACTTTGAGTGAACTGACGAAGCAGCGGTCGCTCTGGGGAAATCAAAATGTTGCTAGCCAGCAACCCCACATTAGCAGCGCCTTGCGCTGGGGAACCAATGTTATTGCACATCTCGGCCACCAATCAAGTGGTCAACGCGGTCGTCGTCGTAGAACGGGAAGCCGAGGCTCGCAAACTTCGGATTCAAAAACCAGTCTACTAGGTATCCGAGGTGCTCACTCCATGCAAATGCAGATACCCACACTAGCAGAAGATATGCTATATAGTGTTTATGGCATCATGCAAGCTTAGACATTATTTTCAGGAGTGTGCGGTCACAGCGACATCCGAGGTATCCCTGAATGACATAATCAACAACAGGGACGCCACCGGCCGTATAGATAAATGGTCCATCGAGCTCCTTCATTCGAGATCACCTATAGGACACGACAAGCTATCAAATATCAGGTGTTGGCTGACTTCCTTTCCGAATGGATAGAGGTCGAGCTCCCTAGAGAATACAGTACATATGCTCACTCGAAAATGTACTTCGATGTTTCCAAAACTCTTGTCATACTGGGGGCTGGAGTTATCCTCACATCCCACACCAGGGAGGGCATCTGATACGTACTACAGATCTTGTACGCTGACTCAAACAACGCGGCTGAATATGAGGCGCTACTACACGGACTTCGGATGGCAGCATCAATGGGTATATGATGGCTTGAAGTACGAGGAGACTCCAATCTCGCCATATCACAAATCAACGGTGAATTTGATGCCAAAAATCCAAAAATTGCAGCATACAGAAATGTCATACTTAAAATATCCGCATGGTTCAAAGGGCTAGAATTCCACCACGTCTCTAGAGACAGCAATCACGATGACGGCGTCCTCGCCCTCCTAGGCGCCAAGCGTGATCCTGTCCCCAAGAACACATTCCTAGAGAGGCTCTTCAAGCCATCTATGGTATGGCAAGACGAGAACACTAGCGCAGGAACTAATGGCGCAGAACAGGTTGTTGCCCCGATGGTCGAACCAGGCGAGCAAATCATTGGCGGTTCTGCAATTGAAGAAACACCTTCGGCTCACGAGGTCATGGTAGTAATCGCACCATGGACCGAGCCTTTCCTTGCCTGCCTTCTGTGCAAGGAACTCCCCAATGATCAGACTGAGGCAAGACGCATAATCCATCGATCAAAGGCCTACAATGTCCATGAGGGTGAATTATATAAGAAAAGCACTACCGGGGTCCTCCAACAGTGCATCTCAAAGGAGAAAGGAAGGCATATTTTGTCCAAGGTACACGCAGGTATGGGTGGTCACCATGTAGCGGCATAGGCCCTAGTAAGCAAGGCATTTCGAGCCGGATTCTTCTGGCGCATCACCCGAGTGGACGCCCATACACTCGTCCAACATTGTGTGGGTTGTGAGCTCTTTGCAAATCAAAGCCGCATGCCCCAATGGCTCTTCGGATAATATCGATCACCTGTCCTTTTGCGGTCTGGGGTCTTGACATGGTCGGACCACTTAAAGGGGGGGGGCAATAAAAATAAATACCTTCTGGTTATGGTCGATAAGTTCACCAAATGGATCGAAGCAAAACCAGTAAGTTCAGCTAAGTCCGGATCGGCCATCGACTTTATATCCGGCGTGGTACACCGTTATGGTGTCCCACACAGCATAATAATGGACAACAAATCCAACTTCACCGCCCAGGAGGTAAATAAATGGTGTGCCAACTTGGGCATCAAGTTCGACTACGCCTCGGTGTATCATCCATAGACCAATGGATAGGCCGAACGGGCTAACGGCCTCATTATGAGTGGCATCAAACCTTGTCTGGTCCGATCTCTTTAAGAATTCGACTGCCATTGGGTGGAGGAGCATGACTCCATATTATGGGGTTTATGCACCACCCTGAATTGATCAATGGGGTATACACCATTTTTCATGGTATACAGTGCCGAAGCAGTCCTCCCCTATGACATCACCCATGACGCTCCTAGGGTACGCATGTATGAAGAAAAGGAGGACGAGCTAGATTGCATGGACGACCTAGACGCCTTGGAGGGACAATGTGATATAGCTTGGTCTAGATCTGCCTTTTATCAACAGCAAGCTCGGCGATACCAAAGCAAGGAGGTTTGAGCGAAAGCATATAACGTGGGCAAACTTATATTACGACTCCCAGAGAAACAGAAGCATAAACTCAACCCCAAGTGGGAGAGACCTTTCATAATTGATGAAGTATTTATAGGAGGAGCTTATTGCCTCTGCAACTCGCGGGACAATCGCCTCGAACCAAACCCATGGAACGTAGCTCACCTTTGACGCTTCTACGGATAGACCGATGTCGCTACCTTCTCTAAAAACACTTGTATTTGTTCCTTTCTAATTTTTTCTTATTTACCTTTATAGGATTGTTTAGAATTTCCCAGGCTATGTTCGGCTCAACCAAACTACGTTAAGTTCTTCATTGGCGTACATTCAAATAAAATGTCATGCCGAGTAAGACCTAGGGGATTCCTAAAGAAGCCGAGCAATTGCACATTTACCTTGTGTGCATCCTTCCAATATCGTGTTTATGCCTCCATATGCATCAATTGGACTTAAGTTTTTGCCAAATTGGGTTGCCTCGTTCCTATGATTACCCTCTACGTTTCCGAATGTTCGGCTAGGGGGTAAAGGGAGCACCTCTGCGATTGTTACGACCGGGTTACTCAGATACGTACCTCAGATGGGTGAAGCCAAAACTTAGCACTCTTAAGAAACAAATTGGTAGGCTATGAAAGAAGTAGATATGATTGGTCGTCTCCACCATGAATCCACATTTTCCTCCAAACATCGCATCTATCCACACGATTAAGGGTACACGGCTATGACGTCTGCGATTAGCGCAGTAACCCGAAGAAAGGAACCCATGGAGGAACTATTTTCTTTAGAAGATGTTTCTTACGTTAAACAGTAATATAACATACCCACCCATGAACATTTTTTCTATTTGCACCACATGGTTTGATTACCTAATTCTCTGAAATGATTTCCTGTTACCACAGGATATACAATACGGAACACTCCCGAGCCATTAGCGGGGGAGGCAGAAGCCGATGTCCGGTTAATACAACGTTTAAAACACTGATGGAATTGGTTTGGTATAAAGTACAAGTTGCATAGAATCAAACATTACATTGATCGGTTGAGATCATCTATTATGGCATCTAGGGCACAGTCCTCCTCGGAAATACAAGTGGCGGGCATCACTTGATCATAAACCAAGTGAAGGGGTAGTTCCTGCCCATCCGTCCCTACCGTCCCAACCCAGCTAGGTGCTCCGGGTTGAGTTTGGTGAAACGGGTCTTCAGCATGGACCACGCCTCTCGAGCCCCTTCTCGACAAGTTAAAGTCTTCCATAGCTCAAAACAACTTTGGGCTCCTTTAAAATGCTCTGCTAGTTCGACCATCCCTTGCGGAGGTGTATCGGCTGGCGATAGCACCCTGGTCATGCTCCACGTAGCTTTCCGAGCTCGCTCGTGCACGATGGACAATTCCTTCAACAGGTGTATCAATTACACTCGACACGACATGTACTTTATGAAATTCCAGGTTAGAAATTAACTTACAGAATATGCTGCCCTTCAATTTTTGGCTCTCCTCATGGGTTTGCGCCAATTGAGTTTTTAAACTCTCAATTTCTTAGGCTTGTCATTGGTTTTCCTCTTTGAGTTGGTTCTTTTCTTCATGACATCGTTCCACTACTCAGTAACCAACCTCAAGCTGAGACTGGGCATACCTTTGAGTTTCTTGAGATGCATCCAAATCCTTTTGGAGTTGACTACTTACTCGCATGTTGGAAGACATTAGTCTGGCAACTCCCTCGAGGCCTGCTAGGGCAGCTCCAAGGTGTGCGTCCACTGAACTAAGAGTGTTAAACTCTTGATCAGAAAATGTTGGGTGGCGCAAGGACTCCTTTCGTTGTCGCTAGTTCATTGCACTTTCAACCTCGGAATTAGCAACCAAGACTCCCCGAGAATACTCAGGTAGCTGATCCGTAACAGGGACTCCGCTTCAGCTTCATTAGCGGAAGAAGTCCTTCGTTGACAACGGCTATCCGGCACCTCGGTGGCATCTTCGGATAAGGGTAGCTGTACTAGTCTCCTGAGTGTTTTGGCAAAAAGACTATGAGCACCTAAGGTAACAACAACCAAAATGCATAGTTAATTTGAATACCTTTTGGTAGGGGGCGGATGATGTGTTTCCCTCTATTGTCCCTCGCTTGAGTCCCCCGCCGGCGTCTAATATGGACCCAGTCAGGGTAGCCCGGGATGGTGTTCGGCACGAAGTCCGACGACCCTTCGAGGTAGGAGTCGGTATAAACGGAATGATGGGAGGCTTACGCCCTTTCTTTTTGGGATGGGGCCTTCTTTTTACTTGCAGTAGAAGAAGTGAGAATCCAGGGATGATCGGCCATGAGGGACATGTTGTGTTCGTTAACACTCTCCTGGTAATAAACCCTGTCCTCAAAGACAATCGAAATCTCTGGATCATCGTGAAATCGGGGATCATCGTCACGGGAATAACTCTGTAGTTGGGGGCGGGGCAGTTGACTGTCTCGATCCAATGTCTCCATTTCTGTTAAGAAAGACGGAAGGTTTTGATTAGTAAAATTACACATCAGCATCTGGGTTATGGGAACATAATCAAACTTAACGATTCGATGGGGTTGTAGGTGGAGAAGCCATCCCTAATTGTCAGGCGAGCAAACTCTTATTTTTCTTCCTTGAAGAGATCGGCGAGAATAGCTGCCAGTGCTTCCTGATTGCCCGGCCCTTGCCGTCTGGAACGGGTGGTTTTGCTTGTCCCGTTGTAACACCATAGAGGATGAGTGTGTTGTTGAAGAGGTTGGACACATCGGGTAATCACAGTGTCCATCACCTCGATGATGGTCAACTTGCTATGAGCTAGCAACTTCAGCTTGGCGGCCAGGCATTTTACCTCGGGGCTCTCCTCTTGAGAGGGGCTCTTTGGCCGCCAGTTGAATTGTTTCTTTGAAGGGGCCTCAGAGTATTCGGACAGACCCCTCCGATCTGGGTCAAATAAGGGGACGTCTTCAATATAAAACCGTTCCGAGGACCACTCATTGGTTTCCTTCTTGGTGGTCCCGATAGGGTATCCCGTCCCGGTTATGTGCCATACTTCGACTCCGCCCACTTCCCAGATTGTCCTTCCCCTAGTTCGGGGAACGATACAGAAGTACTTTCTCCATAAATCAAAGTGGGGCTCGCAGCCTAAAAACATCTCACAAAGAGCCACGAAGCCTGAGATATGAAGGATCGCGTCGGGGGTAAGGTTGTGGAGCTAGATCCCGTAGAATTCCAGCAGACCCCTCAAGAAGGGGTGGACAGGAAAGCATAGGCCTCTCAGAAGGAAGGAAACAAAGCAACGGCGCCAGAAATCCTTCCTGATACTTCTGATCTGCGTTGGGTTTTTCCTTGAGAAGGAGGGGATGATGCAACACAGTACATATAAGTATTTCCCTCAATGAGAACCAATGTTATCGAATCAATAGGACAACCACGCAATTCCCCGTCTTCAATGCCTACGCACAAAAGAGCACACACTTGCACCCAACACGGGCAAGAGAGTTGTCAATCCCCTTGAACTCGTTACTTGCAAGCAGTGAGCAGTGTAGACGATAGATTGATAAATATAAAATAGAAAATAAATGAAAAGTAAATAATGGCAGCAAGGTATTAAGAGTGTTCGTAAATATATTTGTGAATACACCTTGGGGCATAGTTTTCCCTAGAGGCATCTCTCTTGTAGAAAGCATATGATGGGTAAACAAATCACTCTTGGGCAATTGATATAAAAGCGCATAGTTATGCAATATTTATTCATGGCAATGATCATTACATATAGGCATCACGTCCGTAAGCAAGTAGACCGACTCCTAACTTCATCTACTACTATTACTCTACCTATTGACTACTATCCAGAATGCATCTAGAGTATTAAGTCAAACGGAGTAATGCTTGGAGAAAAATGACATGATGTAGGCAATCTAAATCCAATTAATATGAATAGACCCCATCATTTTATCCTTAGTGGCAGAAATACAAATAAGTATCATGTCCCCTACTTTGTTTCTATGGTATAGAGCACCGCATGATTGAACCCACTACAACGCACCTCTCCCGGTGAAGATAAATCAATCTAGTCGGGCAAACTACATCGATAGATCTGAGAGAATTACGAAGCTATCATATAATCATGCATATATATGAAAAGACCAACAAGGAAATCAATGTAATCTCATGAATAGTCTGAACATAAACCCACAATTCATTGGATCCCAACTAACGCACCGCACAAAGTGATTACATCGAATATATCATCGTGAAGATGCGATGAACTTTGTATTGAAGAACATAGAGAGAGAGAGATCCATCTAGGTGCTAACTAAAGACCCATAGGTCAGTGGTAAACTACTCACACATAACCATGGGAGCAGCAAGGTTGATGTAGAGGCCCTCCTTGATCGATTCCCCCTCCGACAGGGCACCGGAACAAGGCTCCGGATGGGCACACGGCGAAATAGAGACTTGCGGCAGCGGAAAAAGTGTTTTGGGAGGCTCTCTAGGGTTTTTGAGATTACAAAGAATTTATAGGCCAGAGAACAATGCCAAAGGGCCAGGGAGGTGGCCCCAAGCCATTAGGGCGCGGCCACCCCCCAAGGCACGCCTTGTTGGCTTGGGGGCACCTCGTGTGCCCTCCGGTCTTCCTCCGAAGCATCCAGGTCCTTATTTCATCCAGAAATATCATCAAAAAGTTTCGGGGTATTTGGACTTCGTTTGGAACAGCATTCCTGAAAAGGCAAAAACATGCAAAAAACAACAACTCACAATTGGCACTTGGTTAATAGGTTAGTGCTCAAAAATAATATAAACCAGCAAGTAAATGCCTAAAAAGCATCATAGAATGATCCTCCGGTCTTCCTCCGAAGCATCCAGGTCCTTATTTCATTTAGAAAAATCATCAAAAAGTTTCGGGGTATTTGGACTTCGTTTGGAACAGCATTCCTGAAAAGGCAAAAACATGCAAAAAACAACAACTCACAATTGGCACTTGGTTAATAGGTTAGTGCTCAAAAATAATATAAACCAGCAAGTAAATGCCTAAAAAGCATCATAGAATGATAATATAATAGTATGGAACAATCAAAACTATAGATACATTGGAGACGTATCAGTTGGAGATGTATTAGATAACTACATTGGATCTCTTAAAGTATCCGATGACCCTATGTCTCAACATCGACCTGATGAGTGCCCAAACAATCAAACTTCATTTTAAGACACAATATGCATCAATTTTTACTTGAGAATTTTGCCAAGATGGGTTGCCTATCTGCTATGTTGACCCTTTACGTCCCCACATGTTCGGCCAAGGATGTAATGGGAGCACCGCTATGAATATTACTTCTAGGGTCATCCTGGTAAAGTACCTCAAGTGGAAGAACTCAAAAGCTAGCAGACACAAGACATGAAATTTGTCAGCACAAAGGAAGTGAAAATTATTTACCTTTCAATACAAAGGTAATAGTAGGGCTCGAACCTACTTTACGAGTCTAATAAATCTCCATCCACCCTTCTCAGATGCCTACCGATATATCAACACCACGTAGTCGGAAACACCGAATTTCGGAAAAGGAGCCAATGGGGGAACTCCCTTTTCTAAAAACATGGATTGCATTAAGTAGAAACACCATTCGACTCCCTTGAGACCTGCGTTTTACCTAATGGCCAGATTTCCTTGTTGCATAATGGATCACTCGAAGAATCAATACGATACCAGGAGCACTCTTCATTGTCCTTTGGCCAAAGAATTAGAATCCAATGGTTGGTTAACAAAAGTATCCTAGATGCAGACTCGAGAGTAACCGACAAACGTTATCTATATACAAATAACAACGTCATAGTCAGCTTACACTACAAAATAAAAATATTATAGACCATTTATCAATTTGTCTAGCCTACAATGCTCCTCAGATATGCAGGTAATAGGTATGACCCAATTATAGTTGACCTTGGGCTTGATATCGTTAGGACCCTTATTTAGAAAAGGAGGATGTACCCTCGGCCTCTACATCTGGACGATGCATGCAGTCATTTTATTAATTATTCTCAAAGACCTTATAAAGCAATACATCAGTAAGCCTGAAGCCACCATCTTGGCAATACATGCCTCTACTCCTATCCCAAGATGAAGGGGTGCCGAATGTCCAAGTCTAATACCAAACAAACATCGCACCAAACCCTAAATCTAAAGCCGGTGCCCCAGCCCAGCACCATACCGGGCCTGGGTCGAAACCGGTCTGGCGCACAAGCCTCACTGCCGTCTTCCACCAACCCATTTCCAGAGCTAGTAGTGATGCAACGACCTTGCCAAGCCTGCCGTCGATGCCACCACGGTGATAGATAACTCCACCATCCTGCATGTATTCATCCACCCGCGACCATCGTGAAACTCCGTAGCACCATGCCGCCGGGATCCGCCATCGTCCTTGCGGTGAATGTAACACCGCTCTTCCTCTAGTCCTCTCCAGCCAGCACTTGCTCCAAGATGATGCCCCTAGGAGGGAGAACGACACCGAAAGTGTCGTCATCGTCCGATCTGGTAGACCCAGATCTAGGGTTTCCCCCGGAACATCCCGATCAAGTTGACGTGACCTGCAATGACAATACCTTGAGAAGGGAACGACGTCTGAGACGTCGCCATCGTCCGCCAAGACCGCAGTCAGGCGCGATTTTCACTTGAAGCCACATCGTCCCAATCTCGTGGCTGGCTGGAACCGCGTGGAGCCTCGCCATGAAGACATATGGAGATCCTTCGTCCCCTCACCAGTCCCTCCATGCGCCGCCGTTCGCCGCAAGGCCACCCTGCGGTTGATCCGATCTGGGCGTTGGATCTGCAGCCACCGCCGCCACCATCTCCACACAGACCAGCCAACCCCGCCGGATGGGGCGCTGCCACTGCCGTCGTCCATCTTTAGGGTCGTTGCTCCATCGGCCATGGAGATTTGGCCACCGCCACGCAGCATAGAGTCGCCGTCCTAGCCGCCGCCCTCGAACTCCCACGAGAGGTGCCCCTGCCACCTCAGATGGGATCCCATAGGAACCACCCGCCATGGTGCCGAAGGCACTGGGCCCGCCGCCACCGCGGCCCACACCGGCGGCGGCGGCGATAGGAGGAGGCACGATGGGCGGCCTGCGGCGCTAGGGTTCAGGGGCCCCTAGCATCGCCTAGGGGAGGCGATGTGAGGGGTACATCATCGTTAGGACCCTTGGGGCCTACTGGGGCAACCCTCTCGAGTTTCATCCCCAGGAAGGTGTTCTGCACCATCACCCAGGCCTCCCGAGTACCCTCTTGACAGGTAGACACTTTCCATGTCTCAATTCGCTCACGCGCTCCTTGAAGACGTTGAGAGTGCACAGACAGATCCTCACACAAATTCTCCCTTAGCCACAGAGCCTAGAAAACCTCATCCATGGATGTCTGGGAATGTTAATGTATCTCACTGGGATTCACCATGATGTCCTTTTAAGACATCTGGGCAACTTCACCCAGCTGATCGGGAAGGACGACTACAAAATAAATCATGTACGTCTTACAAAAAAATAGCGTCTAAATGGAAATAAAACTGAATGGGTTCATAAGTTACCGGCAAGGAATTCGTAGGCTTGAATGGCATATTGCTCAATGGATGTTAGCCAAGCCTTGAGCTCCTCTAGCTACACCCCCTAGCAGTTGAGGACTTGGTTGCCCGCCGCCACCTGTGATTTAGAGTAGCGTGCGTCTTCCTGAGCCTACTTCAGGTACTTTTCAAGCATACCAATCATATCCATTGCTAATAAATAGCATTGGTTAACCATAACCCTAGTTTTTAAGAAAAAAATTAATTAGGGGTACAAGACCCCTACCTTGAGTCTCGCGAGTAAACTTATATATGCTCGACTTCTTTCTTTGACTCCGTAAGCTCGGCCTTGACCAGGGGGAACTCCTTGAATAGTTGTACTTGTTTCCAAGACATGTGCACATACAGTCAACATGGTCAACCAACTAAACAAATCCTTGTGTCGCTCGGTCGTGCCCCACCCAAGGCTCGACGGCTATTGGACTTTGCGTTTTTCACGTGTGTAGTAAGAACAAAAGAATTATACGGATCCCCTAGTCGGGTAGGATACCCAACATGTGGCTCGAGGGCTAATGGACTTCGTGCCTTTCACATCCGTCTCTCGGCTGAAAGCCCAACTTCTTCCTAGGTGGTTTTGGTAATTAATGACAACAAATATTTCATTGGACTAATGATTCTACCAAGTATATTTTAGGAAAATTCCAATAAATTGATTGGCTAAGGATTGTTAGGAGATCTCCTAGATGCAAGAACATCTATTGGCAACAAGCTTCAAGACTCTACATTTTGTGAGAAATCAAATTTGAGTCCATAGGAAAGCCAATACTATTAAAAGGGGATGAGGTATATATGATGATCTGGTTGGTCAGGTGCTTAGAGATTAGCCACCAAAAATACTCATGAAATTCTCCCAGAAATATTTTGTCCAAACCCTAAAAGTCCAAATTCGGTGCCACCAACATTTTCCATTCGGCCCTACCGGGTTTTACCTTATACAGATCCAATGCCAAACCCTAGCATCTTGGTGCTACCAACTCTCATTTCGGTGCAACGAAATCAATGACAAACTTTCTATTGTCTCATTTCCAAAAATTGGAATTTTCGAGTTTTAGGAATTGGTGCCACCAAAAGTTGAAAGTGACTAGGCTAGCAAAAATCGAACCCAACAAGATTTATATATCGGTCTCACCGAAACACCAAAAGTTGCCATATTTTGCACTAGTTGGCTGATGACCCAAAAGTATAGGGGATCAATCATAGTCCTTTCGATAAGTAAGATTGTCGAACCCAACGAGGAGCAGAAGGAAATGATAAGCAGTTTTCGACAAGGTATTGTCTACAAGTGATGTGAGTAATAGTAGTAGATGGTTTTGTAGCAATATAATTCGTAACAAGTGACAATAGTAACAAAGGTGCAGCAAGGTATCCCATTCCTTTTTGTAGCACATGACACGCCGTAAAGTACTCTTATATTAAGCAAGTGCTCCCGAGGACACATGAAAATTCCTGTCTAGTAATGTTCATCATGTTGAGTTAATTCGTGTTCGCTACTTTGATAATTTGATCTGTGTGTGGACTGGTGCTAAGGTGTTGTTCTTACTTGAACTAACAACCTACTTATGATTAAACCCTCTCACAAGCATCCGCAACTATGAAATAAGAATTAAGATAAATCTAACCATAGCATGAAACATGTGGATCCAAATCAGCCCCTTATGAAGCAACGCATAAACTGAGGTTTGAGATTTTGTCACTCTCGCAACCAATCATCTACTTGTTACTCCACAATGACTTCCCTTAGTCCCATAGCATGGTGAAGTGTCATGTAGTCGACGTTCACATGACACCACTAAGTGAAGTGACAACATACATATCATCAAAATATCGAACGCATACCAATGTCACAAGATTACTCATAAAAAGACTTCTCCCATGTCATCGGGAACAATAGTAACTACTCACAAGTCATCAACATGTTAAAGATCACAGGTATAATAATGATAATTAAGGATTTGAACATAACCTCTTCCACAAAGTAATCCAACAAGCATCAACTACGAGATGTAATCAACACAACTAGTAACCCACAGTTAGCAATCTGAGGTTTTGGGACAAAGATTGAATACAAGAGATGAACTAGGGTTGGAGACGAGATGGTGCTGGTGAATATGATGATGAATATAGGTCCTCCCATGAAGTAGGAAGCATTGGTGATGACGATGGCTTTGATATCCCTTTCCTGGAGAGGGATTTCCCCAGCGGAATTTGATTGTCGGAGTGCAAAAGGGCATCTGCCCAGGTTTCCGCCTCGAGACGGCGGCACTTCGTCCCGAAAGGTTGCTTATGATTTATTCTAGGGTAAAATACATCATATAGGAGAATAGGGGCCTCGTAGAGCCAACAGGGGGCCCACAAGCCATCAGGGCGTGCCCCATGGGGGCGCCCTATTGGCTTGTGCCCTGCTGGCACCCCCCTGTGGTATATTTTTGTTCTAGAAATTCTTAAATATTCCAAAAATATTCTCCGTGAAGTTTCAGGTCATTTGGAGTCTGGCATAAGAATTGTATAATAATGTGGAATAATGGACAAAAATGAAGTAAATGGTAATAAGAATTCATGATGCAAAATGGATGTATCAACGGTGCAACTGAGTTTTTGCTTCGGTTTCACCAAGTTGGGCAATAATTTTGTAATGGTTGGATTTTTTAAGATGCCTATATATACCCATCCACCTACCTCTCACTCGTAGAGGAAGCACTCAGAACAGAACACTTGCCCCATCCATTTTCTGAGAGAGAACCACCTACTCATGTGTTGATATCAAGATCTTCCACTCCAACCATATGAATCTTGATTTCTAGCCTCCTCAAGTTGCTTTCCACCCAATCAACCTCTTCTACCAAGCCAAATCTGTGAGAGAGTGATTGAGTGTTGAAGAGGCGATCTTTTGAAGAACAAGAGCAAGGAGTTCATCATACTACCACATCTATTACCTTTTGGAGAGTGATGTCTCCTAGATTGGTTAGGTGTCAGTTAGGAGCCTTTGACTTCGTGTGGAGTTGAACCAAGAAGTTTGTAAGGGCAAGGAGATCGCCTACTCCATAAAGATCTAACCCGAGTGAGGGTAGTCCTTCGTGGACGTAAGACATGGTGGAATAGACAAGGTTGCTACTTTGTGGACCCTTATGGGTGGAGCCCTTCATGGACTCTCATGACCATTACCCTCTGTGGGTTGAAGTCTCCATTGGGGTGGACATACGATAGCACCACCTATCGAAACCACGAGAAAAATCTTTGTGTCTCCAATTACGTTTGATCCTCCTATCTCTACCCTCTACTTATATGTGCATGTCTTTAATTTCCACTGCTATACTCTTAGACTTGCATGTGTAGGATGTGCTTCACTTGGTATAATTGCTAAAACTTGCCAGCTATCAAAATTGGGAAAAGCTAGATTCTTAGTTGGTCAAGTAGTCTAATCACCCCCCTCTAGACATACTTTGGATCCCATCAGCTTAAAAGCACCTTAGAATGGCACCGTAGAAGCAGTATTTTCCTTGTGGTATACACCAAATTTCTTTAGGTTTACACCTTAAGGGCTAGTGGGTGATAACCGGCTCGGGATTGACCAAAATTAAACAATTTCATTACCTCCAAATCTTTGGCAAAAACTATGACAACGTCCTTAAGATCCAGCCGTGCGGTGCCAAGTCGCTCGTCCACCTGCCGAAGAGCTTCATGTTGTTGATCAATGAAGATTTGAGTGTTTATCCAAGTCTTCCTCGCCCGATGACGTGGAAGGCTCTCACCCTCGGATTGGGTCGCGGACATGGCCGAGGACTTCGCTTGAGGAGGATCCTGGGGGATTTCGGGAGGCGCTGGTTGGGCTAGAGCTGCTTCGTTGACCAAGGTATTTGCCTTAGGCGTTGGAGCATTGGAGGCCGGATTCGGCCAACTCATTAAAAAACAATGAATCTCGCTTTTTGACAAAAGTAGATGTCTTTCAAAGATCAAAATGAAAAACAAGTACAAAGTAGAAGAGGGTGTGATTCGAGGTGCCACCTCCTTGGCGTTGGACTGGCCGATAACTAGCCCTCGGTTACTCTCGGATGATCCCCTTCTATGGCCAAGAACTGTCATGAGTGCTTGGTTCGATGACCCTCAATACGGGTGCCTGTAGCAGGAGCAAGGCTCGAAGCAGCCCACTTGCAAGAAGACAAACATGCAATGCTAGTTATGTGAACCAGAGGTGGAGGTGTCTCGAGACGGTAAAAAATAATGGCCACTTTAGTATGATCAATACCCTCCTGGCATAAAACACCATCCTTGAAGATGATGTCCATGTGTGGATCCTGGGCCAAGCCACGGTCGCATTCGTCATCCCGAGTCTCGGGTTGAGGAGCACGATAGCTTACCGTGGTGATCCACCTTTTGCAACCCATTCAGATATATTAAAAATCTGATTAGGAAGATACACATTGTGTTCGATAAAGAAAGACCTCGGATAGTATAGCTTATTTCTTCTACTGGTTTGTAGCTAGTGAATCCATAGAACGTCGGTCCTTTGACGAGATCTTCCTCCTCTCCCCTTAATATGGACTCTAGCACTAATCCAACTGCCTCACGATTATCGTACCCAACACGGATGACACTGGTCAAGTCACTCATCTCATTGCACTCCCACAAGGGGTGAATACATTGTTGAAGAGGCTAGACTCCTCGGGCAAGTGCCATCTCCATCACATTGACAAGGATCAGCCCACGAGGAGCAAGACACATCACATGGGCGGCCAATCTGGCTACACAGAACCCCCATCTCGGTCATGGGTCCTCAAACACCAATTGTACCGAATCTTGGGGAAGCAGAGTGAAAAAGGCGCTACGACCTACCGCATGGGCTCTTCAAGGAGAATGTCAAGGATATAGAACCACTCCCCTGCCATGTTTTGACATGCCGAGAAGATACCCTGAGCCCACCACTTTGCATATCTTGGTGCCTCCACATTCAAATACCATATAGCCTCTTCATTGAGGGACCGGATGAAAGTAATAGTGCTGCAAATCAAAGTGTGCCTCACATCCAAGGAAGAGCGAATAAGGATATAAAAATTGTTACT
This sequence comes from Hordeum marinum, assembly GCA_022496015.1. Classification (NCBI taxonomy): domain Eukaryota; kingdom Viridiplantae; phylum Streptophyta; class Magnoliopsida; order Poales; family Poaceae; genus Hordeum; species Hordeum marinum. The sequence goes on from CM039675.1 coordinate 380,882,796, forward strand.
TTATCGCGGCCTTATATGGAGAGTCCTAGTCATGGGCTGATGGGACGTTTGAGCCCTGCAATGGCAAATCTGCTGGTTCCCGAGGTGTCGCTCCTTAAGAGCACACACAAATTGAGGAAAGAAAATAATAATGTCGTCGAAAGAGAGTCTCGGGGCCCGTTACAACTCAAATGATTGGACACATCGATGTGGGCCCAGACTAGGCAGCATGCCTCTAAAATTGTCAGGATATGTCCTCGGCAGGTGCTTACTTAACTCTTAAGGAAGTTAGTTTAGCACAAACACTTTGAATTCGAGGATGACCTCAGATAGAATATTGGCTATGAAAGCTAGGACATCTACTTTTGTTGAACTCACCTACCAAACCGAAGACTGAAGAGTTGAGCACGGTTCTCAGCTTGAAGACTAGATTAGGGGCCGCTGATGGTGTTTGCTAGTTGTGAGTTGTGTTGAGTTATTCATCGAAGGGGAAGGGTGAAGCAATATATTAGCGATAAGTATATTACTTGGTGAGAACCAAGGTTATCGAACGAGTAGGAGAATCAAGGCAAACTATCATTGTCAGCACCTACATATGTAAAACCAAACACTTGCACCCAAACACACGCAAGAGGGTTATTAAGACCCTTGAACTCATTACTTGCAAGGATTAACTATGATAGAGACAAATCTATAAAAGATAATAACAAATAAAAAGTAAATAATTACAGCAAGGTTTTTAGTGTTTTAGCAATATGATTTAAATAGACCCGGGGGCCATGGTTTTCACTAGAGGCTTCTCTCTTGAACGCATAACATACGGTATGTAAACAAATTAATGTTGGGCAATTGATAGAAAAGTGCATAGTTATGACGTTATTCATGGCAATGATCATGTATATAGGCATCAAGTCTGTGACAAGTAGACCGAAATGATATTGCATCTACAACTATTACTCCACCAATCGACCGACTCCTGCTTGCATCTATTGCAACAATACAATATGTGTTGTAGACAAAGTAACACATTAAGCAAGATAACATGATGTAGACAAAGTAAGACAAGCAATATGTTTAGACCTTGTCGTTTTATCCTTAATTGCAACAATACAATACGTGTCTTGTCCCCTTCTGTCACTGGGATATTGAGCAGTGCAGGATTGAACCCTATACAATGCACTCCTCTTGCTAAAGATAAATCAATCTAGTTGGCCAAACCAAACAGATAGATCAAAGAGAATTACAAAGCTATAACAATCATGCATAATAAAGTTTAGAAAAGACTCAATCAATTTCAATGACTAATCCGATCATAAACCCACAATTCATCGGATCCCAACAAACACACCTCAAAAGAAGATTACACCGGATAGATCTTTGCGAGAATCACAACGAACATGGTATTGAAGATCAAATATAGAGAAGAAGACATCTAGCTACTAGTTATGGATGTAACATCCCAAATTTTGGAATGTTATAATAAATATTAGAATGAGTGTTTGTTTGATTGAGTGATTGAAAGTGAGTGAAATTTGAAACTTTTGAAAGTTTAATGAGAGGGAATGAAATGACTTTCCCAAAACTTTCACTCTGTAAGAATTCAAATTCATTTCATCACAAAATCCCAGAGTGAAGATGATATGAATTCTTCCATTTAAAGAAATGAAAAGGGATTTGAAAATGGTTAGAATTTCATTTGAAAATATTTCAAATTCAGAAACTTCATGCAACTCAATGATTTTCATGAGAGAGGATAAAAGGACTTCTTCAAATTATATGAAATATGAGTTGGAAGTTTAAAAAAGGATTTGAAAAGTGAATTTTGAAAACTATTTGAAAATTTCTCATATGGAGTTTCACTTTCATATTTGAATTACCTATTTGAATTTGTAAGCATTCAAACCCCTTGACAAAGTTTTTGAGAGGAGTAATATGACACTCCAAACCAGGGGTATTTTTGTGAAGTATTTGAACCATAAAACCCAAGGGGTTATTTGAAAAATTATTTGCAAAAATAAATAAATCCATTTAGGCATTTTCTAAAAAGTAAATTTTAAAGTATTCATTTTGACAGAGGAAAAATGTCCATTAAATGGCATTTATTTCCCTGATCATTTTGGTATATAGAACTTTATTTTTTGGACAGGTTTTGAAAGCTTTAATGATATTTTAAATGCTCTGTTAATTAAAAAAAGGAAAACAATTAACGCGAGTTATTAAGCCCACCGGCCCACTGCCCCTAATCCCTCCCCGAAACTCCTCCACATCGGCCACCGCTGATCGCGCCCCCTTCCTCTCTCCCTCTGACGCCTCGGCCCCACCGACCGACAGCGTCATCATCGCGGTCAACCCTCTCCTCCCGCTCCCCTCTTCACGCCAGCGAGATCACCGCGTCGGACCTCCCTCCCTTTCCATTCCCCGACCACCCCGAGGCCCTATAAAAAGCCCCCTGTCCTCATCTCGACCCGTTCCACCCATTTCCCCCTTCGCTCGTGCCCTCTCGTTGCCGTAATAGCTCGCCGGAGCACTCGGTCGCCGCCGCGCCATTGCCATCGTGCCACGCCACCCTGCCATCCTCTAGCCCTTCTGAGCCCGCCATCCTCTTCACCACCCTCTCACGCACCTCCCCGTGCACTCGTCTGTGCTCCAAAGCCGCCGGAGCGACCTCCCCGTCGACACCCGAACGCCGTTGCCGCCTCGGAGCTCGTCGCCGACACCTCCGACCGCCTCCGTCGACGCCAAGACCACCCGCGTGATCGCCCTGCTCGTCTGGATCGACTGGACCCCTTCCCCGACGATGAAGACCACCGGAGCCGTCGCCTGCATCAAGCCAAGCTGCCGTCCGTCGTCGAACTCGCCGGAGTTGACCTCCCACCGTGGTGAGCTTCTTCCTCCGTCCGATCTGATTGAATGGCCCCGATTAGATTATGCGTACCCCTTCGGTTTAATTTAAATGAACCGGCCGGTTTTCTGTTTAGTCTTTTAGCCGAAACGTTTTTCTGTTAGGAGTCGGCCATCAGCTCGTTAGCACCCACGCGCACACCCATGTAGCCAATCAGAGAACGCCACGTCACCCTGTCCGTTAGTTTAGTTTTTTTCTTTTTCTGTTTTTGTTTTAGAAAACAGAATAGGTTCTGTTTTTATTTTTGTTATATCTTTTATGTTTCTAGGTGTTTTAATTTTATTATTTTTGCATTGTGTCAAAAATTTGTTCTACTTTCTGTAGATATCAAGTTTGACCATATTTGAATATCTTAAAAATGAATTCAAACAGATTTGATTCAAATCTTATTTTCTGAATATCTTGAGTTTAAAAATATATATTGAGTTGATTCTTTTTGCTACTTGTCACTAGTGACCTTAGTTATGAGTAGGTAGAGTTTGGAAATTTTTAGAGTATTTTATAGTAGTCTTTTCAAGCAAAACAGATTCTGTTTAGTTCTATTAGGTTTATTTATATTCCCTTTTGTTTTAAATTATATTGAATTATTTTTTTTTTATATTGGTGATGGATTTTATAAAGTTTTCTGTTTGATAATAGTAGCCCTTCAAAACAAATAATATTTTATTAGTTGGTTGCATGAAAATCAATTCTAGTTCAATTATAACTTGCAATTGGATTTTGATTGCTAGTTTGATCCACTATTTGAAAATAGTTTCCACAAATTGTTTTATAATTTTTATGTTCTGTCAATCTAAGTTTAGACCAGAAACAATTTGTATTATAGTTGAGATTGTTTGTGGTTTAAGCCAAGGATGACCTTGTTTTATATCAACATAAGAATCTTTATAAAAGCTTTTCAATTAGTTCTTTTTGCAAAATAAAGACTTATGAGAAAATACTTTCTATTTGTTTTAAAAACTTGTTTTCATTTATTAACTTGGTATTTTCTGCTGATATGTTCTAGTAGACAAGAACTTAAGTTGTTAGAGTATTGTTTTCTTAATTATTAGTTGTTCTTCAAAAGTAATTATTTTTGCTAATAAAATATTTACTAAAATACTTTTGTTATATTTTGCTTTGTTTTGTTTTGTTACTTTTGAAAATAGGATTTATTTGTAGAGAAAACCAACCTTAGTTGTGTTGATAAAACTTTGTTGTTTTGAGTTTTTTTCTTAAGTATTTCCTTCATCACCACCTTGGTTGTGTTGATGAAATTTTGTTGATTTGAGTTTTGTCTTAAGTATTTCCTTCATCACAACCTTGTTGCTTTTGGTTTTGTGTTACTTTCTGATTGTTAGAATTGATTGCTAGTATGATTGCTTATATGAATGCAATGTTTGATTATATAGATTTTATCGGAGAGTGACGAATAGTCTATCAAGTTACTTCTAAGAGCGATATTATTCTTCATCAACAGTATAGGCAAGTTCACTTTGACCATTTTGTTCATACCTATGTTTTATTGCATGTAGTGATATGTTTCAACTAATCCCTCCCGTAGTGTTATTGAAATTCTTGTAGTTGAGTAGAATGCATGAGGTAGGAACCCACCACTTGTTACTAAAGCCTCGGGAACGTTAGTTATTTCTATGCTATGCTAAAGTAGACGGGGTCTGGTATGAGTGTTCGTGAGTGGTGTGAGAAGGAGGACTCTACGTCAAGACGACAACTTCATGAAGGCATCTTCAAGTCCTGCATCTTCAAGACCTCAAGACTTCGAGACTCGAGAAACAAGTTTTTAATACACACTACTGGGTGAAGGAGGTTGATTGGGCATCCCTGGAGTAACCAGTGGATGGCCGGGATGCATGGAGAATCGCCATGACATCTTGCGGAAAGCTTCACCTAGACTCAAAGAGACTGACGAATACTTCATGCCCGGAAGCTTACCTGTATAGCCACAAGTCATTATGGGCTCCGGCTTGGTTGATCTTTGTTGTGACTCTGGCTGGGCAGTACTACGAGATGTAGTGGACGTTAGGAATGGATGGGCACTGACAGTAGTCAGGGAAACACTCTAAAAGACCATGTTTCGTTCGTCCTGTTCTCAAACACCTGGCAGTGCGAGGACTTACCAGGAGGGAACGAATCTTGTGGGTAAAGTATACAACACTCTGCAGAGTTTAAACCTAATCGATTAGCCGTGTCCCCGGTTACGGACAATTTGAGCCTCTGGACTTGGATCTATCTCTGAACTCTCAACACTGGACTAATAATTAATTGTGGGCAACCTATGATACTTGTGGGCATTGAGACATCGGTTGGCGGAACCATGTCATGTTAGGTAACTCTGTAGTGAAAACTCCATGATATTCCTTTGTTGTAGGAAAGAAAATAAAATCAGCTTTTATGCAAAAACTCAGACACAGAGCCACAAAGCCTTATTGCATATAGAATAGTTTTTATCTTCTGTTTCTGCTATGGTGATCTTGCGAGTACATTCAATGTACTGACCTACACGGCTGCAACATCTTATGTTGCAGATAAGCTCTACGACGGGTAAGAGTACGATTCAGGGTTACAGTCTGCACTCAACCCGCCATTGGTGTTATTGGGACTCCACTCCCGTTGACTGTTTCCGCTGAGATTTTAAGGTATATATCAGTTTTACGTTAATTACATGTGATTGCACTTTGATATATACATTGATGTACTGTGTGTGCCAGCATACTGATCCAGGGATGGCACAGAACACACAGAGGCTTGACTCGTTTTGAGTCGGGTCGCTACAATGGACTCCTAGGTCTATGGTGAACTACTCACACATCATCATGGAGGCAACAATGTTGATGTAGATGGCCTCCATGATCGATTCCCCCTCCGACAATGTACCGGAAAAGGCCTTCAGATGGGATCGTTGAATAACAGAGGATTGCGGCAGCAGAAAAAGTGTTCCGGGGTAATTGAAGATATATATATATATAAGTGGAATTAGGTCGGGAGGATGGACGAGGGGCCCATGAGCTCCGGGCGCATGCCCTCCAGGCTAGTGGATCCCTCGTGGGTCTTCTGGCCTCCTCCCAGAGTTTCTAGGGCCTCTTTATGTCCAGAAATAACCCTCGTAAAGTTCCATCCAATTTGGATTCCGTTTAGTATTGATTTTCTAAAAAGTCCAAAAATAGGCAAAAAAAACAGGAACTGACACTGGACACTGGGTTACTAGGTTAGTCCCAACAAATGGTATATAATAGCATGTAATTGCATATAAAGTATCCAAGATTGATACTATAATACGTAAAGCAATCAAAAATTATAGATACGTTGAGCACGTATCAGTGTCCTCGGTAGGGTGTGCTAACCACGTCGCCTTCCCGACATGGGCTGGGTCGAGGACTACCAAATCACCTATCAGTGGGCCCATTCATCGACACCCATGGAGAAATCAAGATGGAGTCCTCTAAAGGCTTGGTGCATACTCCAAGGCGTGAATGCAACCTTCGGCATGTTTATCCTTAGATTTAACCGACCTATGTGTAACCCTAGGTATGCCCTCGTATCTATATAAGCCGAGTGGCATAATCCGTAGAGGCAGATAGACTCAAATACAATCTCGAGGTAGATCCACCTATACTTTGTACCCCATCCTCAATCAATACAATTCAAGTATTATGTAGGGTTTTATCTTTTTGAGAGGGCCTAGACCTGGGTAAACAATGTGTCCCTTTTTCGTCCTTTTATCATCGTGCCAAGATCAGTAGCTCAGGACCCCCTACCCAAGATTCGCCGGATTTAGCTCCGTCGGGGAGTCCGTGGGAAATGGATAAGGTTGTAAAGTGATATTTAGGATAGCGGTGTGCGATGACACGAGCGGTGGAACATGCTAGCGAGATGGATAAGTGGCGACTATGGATGTGGATTTGGATTGTAACTCGAGGAGGGGACGAGATATTTCTGGTGGGAGGAGAGGGAGTCAGAGCTCAAATACACAAATTCCATTGTGCGTAGTCCAAACCAGGGAACCAACCGCCTAATTTTTTTTGTCACGTACTCCCTCCGTCCGGAATTACTTGTCACACAAATGGATAAAAATGAATATATCTAGAACTAAAATACATCTAGATACATTCATTCTTATGACAAGTATTTTCGGACGGAGGGAGTACATGCTTATTACATACACACGAATAACAAACCTAAGCCTAGGGCATGAGAAGAACACACCAATGCAATAGATGAACTAAAGTACCTAAGGCACCTAATATATAGGTGGAATAGTCAATGCGTTGCCATGACAAATGAACGAGCATGCTAACTTACACGGACTAAAACGTCTAATGGGCTAGATCTATAAGAGCACCTACAGTCGGACTTGGCAAGTCTGACCCCTCAAACGCCCGCGGACGCACCCGGACGCGCCCGCAGGCACTGACCGGACATCCCTCAAATGTTACGCCGCACATCCACATATAGCAAAATCGAAACCTCAAATCCATGCAATCCATGCACGTCGATCATACGAAACAAACTGTCTGAATGCCAAAGTTCGAAAGAAAGCAAAGCAAAGCAAATCATAGACCGGACATGGAAAAATCAAATCAATGTCCGAGCGTGACCGATGGCCTCTGATCAAGCCACTTCTTTGTATGCTCATCCAAGCCAGTCTCATCCGCCAACATGATCTTTGCATCTTCCATGTCCCATGGGAGTTACAACTTCTCCTTCTCGAAATCCATGTCGGCAAATGTCTTGGCCTTCTCGAGCTCCCATTTTATCACCACTTTGCTCTTCTCCAACTCGATCTTCCCCCTCTCAAATGCAAGCTTCTTCTCCACCCTAGTTCTGTCACACTCCATCCTTTCCTTTTGCGCTTCCATGAGGATCTTGTACCTCTCCCCCTTCTTGCTCTCCCTAGCCGACAAATGCCCTTCCATGTTGACGACATTTTGGTAGCCGCGGCATCACGGACGAGACGTACCTTCTCCCACTTGTTTCCCATGACTTGGCGGTTGTCCTTTGGCACGGTGTCTTTTCCGTTCTCATCCACGACAACATCGTCCTCTTCATCGTCCAACCCAATTGATTGGTTGGAGATTGAGCCATCATTTCTCTTCTTGCCGGACTTGATGTCGGCCACAACTTGGGTCCACTTCGGCTTGCCATTCAACAGGAGACAACAATGGCTAAAAGCAAATGGTTTCTTCTCCTCCTCGTGATACACAGTTGTCGTCACCGCCGTTTAGGGAATAACATTTGTATGAGCACGAGAATGCAAACACAATAAGCATATGCAATGGACGAGAAGATGAGGAAATTGAGCTTACTTGAGTTGTGATTCCGAACCCACTTTGAGGGCGTTTGGTCACTTGTGCATAGTAGCCGACGTACTTGTTCACTTCCCCTTGAATGATCCCCCAACGATGTTGGAGAGATGCCACATTGCGAGTGCTCATGATAGGATGCGGCTCCACATACTCCTTTACCTCGTGATACTCCTTCCAAATCTTCATCCAATAGGTGCCCCCTTTTGCTCCGTGCCGCATATTGGATCCATCGTTGTGGCCAACCAAGCTCTGACCAACAAGATGTCCTCGTGTCTTGAGAATGCCGGACCTCTTGCCTTCGTCGTCTTGTCCTTCTTCTGCTTCTTCCTCGGATTGGGATTGGATGTGTTCCCAACTTCAAAAGCGGTGGGGGCCTCCAATTCATACTCCAATTGGGTCGGATCTTCATTCTCATTGATCATCGTCGACATGAACGCCGCCTATATGATTAAGATTTGCAAGTATTCATCACGAGCGAAAGAAACCGGAGGGCTATGCTTAAATATGATCGGACAAGAGCAAAGAAAACGCACCGACTCATGTTCGGTCATTCCGTTGAACAGGTTGAGGTCAGCCCGGGCAGTGCCGGAGCCCGTGCTCGTCCGTGCCCGAACGGGCTCCGGCGAGTCACACACGTCCACCGTTGGCATCTGCGTGGGCGGAAAGCTGTCCGGAATGGCCCAGCTGCCGCTCGTATCGTCGTTGGAGTCGGTGACCGTAATACTCGCTGGCGCTTGGAGAGAAGGGGTGCGGGGATCCGGCCGCAGCGGGGGAGACATCTGCTCCTGCGTGTCCGAACCTCCCTGCGACGCCAAAGCCGCCACCTCCCTCTCTCGCTGTCGGCGTTGCCGCAACTTGCGGGCGACGTTCTCCGCCTTGCAAGTTGTCGCGGACGAATTCATGCCGCCGACGGACGAGGCGGACTGCGTCTCCATCGCGGCGGTCTGGGTCGGGCTGGATGACATCTCCAGCAGTGGATCGGGACCAGAGGTGGGGATTGGGAGCAAGGGTGGAGGCGGGCGCGGGAATTGTTCTAGAGCGGCGGGAGGAGGAGGAAGGGTTTGGGGGGATTTGGTGCAATTTGGGATGGGGACGAGTTGTCGGGTCTGACGTGGCGGACGTGTCCGGACGCGTATGGGCGCCTTCATACCCGCCTTATATTTGGGTTGGATATGAGGGGTGCCGGTTAGTCCGGACGTTTGAGGGCCGTTTGAGAGGCCCGTCTGGGTCGAAATTTTATGACCGGACACTAAACGGGCTGCCTTCCCGGGCGTTTAAAGCGGGTTTAAGAGATCCGGTTGTAGATGCTCTCATGTGTCATATTTATACATTAAACCATCTGGTGCGTTAAACTCATGGTTGTGTTACCTTTAAAAAAAAAGGCATTGCTAGGAGTTTTAGGCCTAGATCAGCTCATCCACCATAGAAGCGAGATATGCTGACTCTAGGGATGGTCGACCATCTAAAAAGCCAAGGGTTCTAGGTAGTACCGCGCCTTTACACTAGGCGCTTCAGGTAGGTGCCACACTGGTGCGCCCTGGTAAGTACTGTACGTGAGGTTGGGACAATTTTTATGTTTTGACCTTTTAAGTTAACAAATTTCAGATTTGACCTACCTTTAATAAAAAAAATGAATCTGATCTTTTTTCATGATGCCAACATCCTTGACATCTGGTTTGCATGGGAAACACCATGGTCCCTAGCGTCTGGTCTGTGTCCTGTACAACCGGCTAACCTATTGATTTGCTGACGTGATAAAGGACCAGACGCCAAGCACCATGGCGTCTGGTCCACCAAACGTCAAGGACATTGGCGTTTGGATGGCGTGACCCATATTATGAAAAAAATGTTATGTGATTTGCTGGGACCAGACGCCAAGGTCCCTGGCGTTTGGTACCAGACGCCAGGGTCCGTGGCGTCTGGATCTTTGTCACATCAACAGATCAACATGGTAGCCGGTTGTGCAGGAGACGGACCAGACGCCAAGGACCATGACGTCTCCCGTGCAAACCAGGCGAGAGGAATGTTGGCGTCACTAGAAGAGGTCAGATTCAAAATTTTTATTAAAGTTGGTCAAATCTGGAATTTATTAGCCTAAAAGGTCAAAACAAAAAATTAGCCTGAGTAGCCTAAAAGATTGCACTTGCACGTGCTCTTTTGGGTTAATTCCTTATCTCCTTCACCTAGTAGTCCCTTCTAATCTACATAACAATGCTTCTATTAATGATAAGGGTCTACACAAAAAACAAGCACATCAATGTTGTGGTTTCATTCAGACGATCGATTCATTCATTGTAAATGTTCATGTTCATGACTGGTGCTATTTTAAATAAATTTGTTATATTCATCGCGCATGATCTATCATTTGAAATTTCCTTTCACAAGTAACTTCATCTCGTTGTTTCACGCGACTTTCGTGTTGCACGTTTTCTGTTTCAACCGTTGTATACGAGTAGATCTATACTACCTCCTTTTCAGTTTATAAGACTTACGCATATCCCTAGGTGTATAAGTTGTCAACATAAAATGAGGTGTATTGTCTAAAAATATACCATTAGAAAGTAGGCAATTTGAAGTTTCTGTTGATATATTTTTTGTGATATAACTTGTACTGTTCTCTTCTTTTTGAATTATAGGGCTCAAATCTGAAATCTCATCAACCACGGTACACTGTTAGTGGATGATACAAGTTTTGGGGATACAAAACTGCCCAATGAAATACTCTCCACTTATTCAACTTTCAGGCAATAAATGCGGCACCCTCTTTCTCATTGGACCAGTATGGTGCATGTAGAATAAGATGCATGCATGACCACTAATTCTTTTATTTTCATTAAATGTGGCGTGGAATTCAAAGCTTTTTAATTCAATGGTACTTATAAACCGGTAAGGAGAGAGTAGTATATTAGTCTCTTTATCAATCTAGATATACGTGCAAGCTTTATAAACCAGAAAAAAGCAGTATCTGTCCAGTGGAGTGCACTGATGCATACATGTGGAACGACACTTCTTAATCTCCTTAGCCTAGTCCCCTCTAATCTATACTACAGTGCTTCGATTCGAGATAAGTTGTATACGAAAAACATGAACACTGGCATTATCATTTCATTCAGACGATCCGTTTGTAGGTTCGTTCATGGTAATTGTCTAGGCTAGTGTTCATGTTTGAAGCTATTTTGGACCGATTTTATCAAACTCGTCGCGAACGGTCGAACGTTTAAAATTCCCTTTGAGTAGTAGCTTCATCTCATTGTTTCACACGATTTTCGTGTTATATGTTTTCTGTTTTGACGGTCACTAGACTTGTTTTTCTTCTTCTCCATACTCAAGAACGCGAAATCAAAAAATAGTTAGCCTGTTCAGTAGACGAGTATGTACTAAGATGTTCATACGATGGTTTAGACGAAATTAGCCATGTTGTGGCCGACGTTATTTTTCTCACCCTCCTCACCCACGGTCTACTATACCGACATCGTCATCGCGTGCACACTACACTTCTTCTCTCCGTCCTCTGCTTCAGCGTCCTACTCGCGGTTTTCCCCTACAGCGATTAACTCTTAATCATGTCCGGTATATGGAACCGAACACTGTAGTGCATCAACCCAGCGCAGGCCATCAAACATCAGGCAAAAGTTACTCCCCTAATGCAACCAACCTATATGCAGACTATCAAAAAGCATACACATGATTTTTACCCTGTATTTATTCAGTCAGACCCAACTAAATCACAAACGCAAGAAGTCAATGCAGCTTCAAACACGCCCTTAGCGCTCGCAAGACCACCCAGCACCGGCGCAGGCACTCCACTCGGTCATCAGGAATGCGCGTAACACGGTAGCAACGGCAACGAAAAATAGAAAAAACAGGAAAACGTGGGATTTAATCATGTACAGTAGATATGGTATTACAAGAAATTAATCTGGCAAATTAATACAATAGATATCTGAATGCTGATGCAAACTAATTTACCGTCTACCAAACTCAAAGAACCTAGTTGCGGCTTGCACAACCACCAGTCTATCATCTAACATTTCAATGCTTTTCTAACCCCACCCCACCCCCACCCCACCCCACCCAAGGAGAAAGAAGCCAACGAACCGACGAAGAAAACAAGCATCAACTTTCACCACACATGGGTGTCCTGCTGAAACACTGAATTCTAAGGGTTGGTGGCCATTTGACAAACCACATTCATAAGGCTAACCAATGGCATCGACAAACCTGGCTACAGAGTAATGTCCATATAGCATGCTAAACAGTGCCCATTGACGAACCTATGCACTGAGAACTCTACCTCTAACACTTGCAGCATGCCACTACTATGGCCTCCGAAACGGCTAGTACTACCTCCAGAGCCGACATCTTTCTCTAATCGGATGGTTTGAAGCTTTTCCTAGCGAAGTGGTCCTTTTTCATTGCCTCAACAGCCTCCCTGCAAATGTGAAAGAAAAAATAGTGTACGGTTTAAACTGGTCTGTAAATGTGAGTGAATAAGCATGAAACAGGATTGTGTCCATCTTCTTCACCGCATAGACACAAACATTTTCCATTTAAGAAATCATCAAAGAGATACTGTGTATACAAGATACGTTACCGTAATGCTTTCTCCATCTCGGCATTTCCAGGGTCCAGCTTCAGTCCAGCCATAAAAACATCACATGCTTCTTTGTACTCCTATCGATAAATAAAGGTAGATTACATATGGAAGATGCCATATGAAGAAGTGCAAAGTGAAAAAAAATAGTGTAATCTGAAGTTTTTTATTTGACCTTGAGAAACATGAGAGCAACTCCCTTCCTGTAGTAGCCTTTCAACCATCCAGGGCGCAATTCAATGCAGGTATTAGCATCATACAAAGCCATATCTACTTCAGTCATTTGCATATGGCACAGGCTCCTATTCGAATACAGTGTTGCATCAGTCGGGTCCAGCTCAATTGCCTGCATCATAAAATAAAATTTAAAGTATGTAGAGCCATATTACTATCAAACAATATTTTTTTTATCACACACGAGTAAATCTATTGTTGACAATGTATGCGAGATAACAGCCTCGTTTATTCGGCTAGCAAGACAACATGGGATTGAACCTGCGACCTCTCATCTAACATTTCCGGTGGTGACCAACTAAGCTAGGTTGGAACCTGTGCTATATCCTGTTGGTCCTCCTATTAAGACAGAGCTAAGGAAAAGAATCGAGAGCCTGAGCCCGGAACTAGCCTTCTCGAGAATCAACCAGGAAAATGAGTGAGCCACACATATTAGTTGGGATATTTATGGTCCGTGGCATGATGAAATTAAGAGGAGAAACAGATCCCGATTAAATCGGCGCACATGCACACAGTTAGTTGGCTATTTATGATTCGTGAGATATGATGAAATTAAGGGGGGAAATAGACCTGATTAAATTGGCAGCTTGGATGGCCAAAATTCGTGAGGCGCTGAAAAGATTAGTGGAACAAATAAATCAAGGTTAGCCGCGGGCATGCCTCAAAAAATTCGTGAGGAGATGAAAAAATTAGTGGGACAAACAAATCGAGGTTAGCCGCAGGACATGCCTCAACACGGAAGGGACCGCATGCTGAGGAGTTACGACTTAGAAGACTTAATTACTAATTATGGGGTGGTTAATCTTATTCCTAAAAAATAATCCCATGGAAGCCGATGTTTTCATGCATACAGGTATTTCCCTAAAAGATAGAGGATGATCAAGAAATTAATCACCATCAACTAAAATAAATACTAGATGAATACACACTAATTGAACCGATCCCGGACCCGAACGTACCAATGGGAAACCTATGACAGGACAGAATCTCTCGCAATGGAGAAATATCAAATGGGAATTGGAGGTGGACCCTGTTTAAACCCCGACCCTATTTAAACCCCGCCCCATTTAATTTGATAGGTTGCATTTTCTTCCGTTGCAAGGGCTCTTTTAGCTAGTTTGTACTAAATTCGAGACACTTATTTTGGGACGGAGTGAATAGGTCTCAAGCAGCAGCGAGTACATCTCAGAGTGGATGTTCTCGGTGGCGATCTGTAAGCCTCGGCCACAAGGATGTCAGACTTGAACCTTGAGTGAGACTCTTGAGCACAATGCTGTCAGGGAGAGGGAACCAAACGAGCACACCTGGGCACAGAATGCAGGGCCCTGGTGGCATGCGACAGAGGAGCCCTGAGCGCAGAGGGACAGCATACTGGGAGGCGAGCGACAAGGTCGAGGTGGTGGCGGTGAGAGGAGGAACCTGTGAAGAGGTTAAGCATCCCTCATGCCACTCAAGTCCAGCTGTAAGCAGCAGACGCACAGCAGACCGTGCAAGACACGGAGACGCCCGAGCAGCTTGTACGGAGAAATTTGGAGAGCTGGAGAAGCCATACCGTGGAGAAGGGTAGGGGCAGTTTGACCTTTTGGCATCGGTTTTGAGAGCCCATTTAGCTCATATGCTTGCTAGAGCATTTTATCAGTGCCAAAGCATCGTGCGTCATAATAAACAATATAGTACCTAAGAACTGTGCTAATCCATGGATAGTCTGTCTAGTGTTCAAATGTGGAAATATAGTCCCTCTGTAAAGAAATATAAGAGTATTTAGATCATTACTTTAGTGATCTTAACATTCTTATATTTCTTTACGAAGGGAGTACAACACAAAACGAAGCTCAACTTCTGTATCGCAACAGGAAAAGGTGCCCCTTTAATTGTTCCATGCATATGAATCTTGCAAAATTTGCATCCAAATAAGCATTTTTTGTTGTTTTGCTCCCTATCTAAATAAATATTGTTATGTCCACAACAGTAGTAATAGAAAGAAGAATCAAAAGATGAGTGATAGACTAAAGAAACATACTACTACACAGAAAGGTACAATATGCCTCACATCACCAATACAGTTGCTCACATTACTGCTAGTGTTGACCAAGCATTAGAGTAGTATTACATGATTCCTTGCATTATTACTAACCTCGGTGTAGAACATTGACGCGTCACGATAGTCCTTTCTCTTAACAGCTTTCTCACCGCATAATTTCAGCTGGAGTTTGGTACTGTCATCATCTTCCTCATCCTAAATCATGGAGAAAATTAAACCAATTAGAATATAGACGTAAAATGTCCAATATGTACAGAGATGAAAGATAAGTTTTCATATCGAGGAAGGTTAAAGTAATTTGATGAGACAGTTTCATATAAAAATAAAAAATATCAAACAAACAAATAAGTCTAGTTTCCAGGCACTAGGTCCTGTTGCTGCTTTAGATCACCTTCACTCCTTGAGGATGCACTTTCTTGTTTCTGTCCTTTGCCCCTGTTTGGACGTAATGCTATGGGGCATAATATTGGTGATATTTGGACCAACTATGTACGCTGGTAACCCAGCTGTTTGGCTCTATATAAAGGCTTGGTTGAAAGGCCTTACCTCCAAAAGAAAAGAAAAAACTAACTCTGCACATTATTTTGCAAGCTTAGCCAGGTTGCAACAAAGTTGATAACTAAATAACAGTTTCCTTTTATTAAAAAGTATATGTAAAAATATATGGTGCAAACCAAGACTTTAGCCTAGTATACATAAAGTGCCTATAGGAGGCTAGGAGCTGCAAGAGCTACATTTATTCGGACCAAACAATAGACTCAGGAAGTAAGGAGTACCATGCCATGGTCCACAAGCAGTTAGGCAATAACAGGTACAATTAACCAAACGCCAGGGTTTCTAGTTCGAAACAGGTACAATTAACAAACGCGACAACAAAAACGCCTAGCACTCAATCATGCGCTTACCGCACCTATGTGTGCTTAGGCAAGATGAGCACTAGGCAGTGGCAAAACGCATCACATTCATAACATATAATGCAGTTCTAGCGTAAAACTATATAAAGACTTCTGTTGATAAGATCACCATCCACCAGAGGTTCAGACTCAAAATTACAAGTCAATCAAGTAACAACATATTTGGGTACATTCCAAGATTATAATGAACTAATATGAACCAAAGTGTCAAGATGGAATTTTAAGCAAAACCACCTCCCTTGCTTGACTTCATTGGCATTTCACATTGCACGCATGAGACATTCCTTCTATATGTTTACTCGCACATGGTTTACTCACTATGTTCCCTTTGGGTGTTTAAAATATATTTTTTTCCCTTGTCATACCTAGATCAATTATCCTTTCAGTCATTTTAAATCCTTGGAGACTATAAAACAAAAAGAAAGAACACTTAAACCAAACATTAACTTCTTTCTTCTACTGGGACAATAAAGTAAAAGTCCTGGGCATTCCTTTTCATTAAAGCTGTTTTCATACTGAAAACAAATGTCAAATTCATTGAACTGTGTCTCTGAATTGATATTTCGTTTGTGATCTACATAACAAAATAATTTAAAAGTGAAAAAAAATGAGCATAGCACTAATACGAATGCTACTTTGCGAACTGTCTTAAAGAATATGCCCTAGAGCAAAACACGGTTATAAAGAAATTCAAGCTAGTCCCACTCAAAAAAAAAAATAGAGCTAATCACTTCACGTTGCTGAAACATACGGATAGTTAGGGGTGCAAGCCTTAGGCTTTGAATATCTTAATGAAATACAGAATTATCAAGTGCATAGGATTCAATTCATACCCTGGGCTTGGAGCGTAATACAGAATTATCAAGTAAATAGAATTCAATTCATCCCCTGGGCTTGGGCCGTAATACAGAATTATCAAGTACATAAAATGCAATCCATACCCTGGGCTTAGAGTGTTTTGATTTAGCATTGGCAAGAATTCCATCAACAGTCCAGTTTGATATAGTTCGAATGGGAGAAGTTAAAGGAAATAGTAACTCCACATGCTTTCTTCTTCCACAGCTTGCTGCGAGTTGTATCGGCATGGCACCACACTGTCAAGTACCAAAACGACAAAACATGAGCCACATGATTTAACAACATAGGATGTTATTATATAGCTGCTAGAAGGGTTAGTCGTAAAAAAATGTAGCTACTAAAAGAAGAAGAAATTAATGTAGACCTAGTCAAGAATGTTGCCAGTATTTACACAATTTTTTTATATAATGCAATAAAGTATAATGGAACATGACCCACCCACTTAAAAATGTCAACTGAGGTACTGCTGCTAGAAGTGTCAGCTTCGTGCGGCCAAATCACACATTCAATGAAAAATAATTGGAGCAAGTGCATATGAACTTCTAGTTCCTTAGTACCCTTATGGACTACAAAGGATAAACCAATTTCCTTAAGTAAATCAGATCAAATTTCAAGGGTCAAGAATTCACAATGCACAATTTTAAATAATTGGCAAATGCGCAAATTTGCAATTTTACGTTATTTGGTGGAAATGTGCAAAACTTGCCCCAAGTTGTCAGATCATAATCTAATTATCGTTCATTTGATTGTACGCACATGCTGATCAAATTGCAAAGGCAGGGTTCTGTATTTAGAACAGAAATAGGAAGATGGGTTCATGCTAGTTGCTGGACTGTGCCCAGTTCCCTAGATAAAATCATTTAAGGAAACTATGAGCACTATGGGATACGAGCAAATAGAAGAATGCAAAGCGAAAAGAAAAGAAAACTCACGTGACTATTTGGGATATTAGGATCTGCACCTGCCTTTAGCAAGCACTTAATGCAGTCAGTTAACCCATAAGTAGTTGCCACTACCAAGGCAGTATCTGGATTAGTAGAATTTACATCTGCACCTGCCTGTAGATATGGATTATATAAAACTAAAAGTTGTGGTCACTGCATTTTTTAAACTTTTCATGCAAATAGATATTCGCATAAGACACCTATATTATTTTTTCTATAGACAGACCTCAACAAGCAGTTTCACGCACTTCAATGAAATAGACTCGGGCAGTCCTTCAGAAGTAGCACTTAGAGCTGCAATCAATGGTGTACCTAAAACTTCTGAAACCTTGTTCGGCTACAAGAAAAGATCAGCTTGAGTGAGAAAAAATGACCGTAACATACTACAGAACACGCCACATATTAAATTTTGGAACAAAAGATGTAAAGAAAATATAGAGGAAAATAGCAATGTACAGATATGAACATGTTTCCACACTGATGAATCTCCTTTTTTTAGGAAGATTGCAGAACTATTATAGGCTGACAATTTGCAATGCATTTTTTTAATAGATGGACAAGTCCCTGGTGTAAAGACGTTTTTTCCTTCTCAAGTTTTAACCATCTATGGCATAGTAACATACAAAATAACACTTACATTGAGTGGCAAGCCAAATAAGACACTGCACATGGCACACCAAG
Source organism: Hordeum marinum (assembly GCA_022496015.1). Lineage (NCBI taxonomy): Eukaryota > Viridiplantae > Streptophyta > Magnoliopsida > Poales > Poaceae > Hordeum > Hordeum marinum. Next base: position 380,901,246 of record CM039675.1, read on the forward strand.
ATATTTTTTTAAAAGCAAAGCGACAGGGGAGGCCCCTATGACAAAAAAAATTTAAATAATATGAGTCCAAATTCACGTTTGTAAGGTCTTGAACCCAAGATTTATCCTCTCCACTATGTTCACTTTTTATTGCAGCAAGAGTTATCCTCATTCTCCGTATTAATGGAGGTTCCTAAAGCTATAAGACAATTTGGCATTTGTATGTATCTGCTATGACATCTGCATGGTGCTATAACAAAACTGAAGATCACACAAAAAGCATTTGTAAATTGTAATAAAGAAATTGTGGAATTAAATTATTACATCTGCATGGTGCTCCAATAAGACTTTCATGACACTGTCCTTCCCATAGTAAGCAGCAATATGTAGTGGTGTCCCATGAAAATAAGCTATATCAACACTAGCTCCTCTAGATAGCAATAGTCTTGCTGCTTCGTGATGCCCTAGATAAAAGGCACAAGGAGACACAATAAAATGTAATAACCCTGAAAAGAAAAGAAAAACATTTTGGGCCTTGTGGCAAAGAAGATTGGGAGACGGGGTATAAGATACCTACCCGATCGACAGGAGTCGTATAGATATACGATTAGTAAGGAGTTGCTTACCGAATAAGAAAGTTGGCTAGCAGTGATGCTAAAGCTCACTAGTCGCTCGCGCTAGACGAGTCCTGAATCACTGAGAGTTTGCGGAGGGATGCTGACTTCAGTGGGAGTAGTTCTGTTTAAGGCTTGAATTACTCTACATAAACACATTACTTAGTGATTGCATATTTTCTGTTGTAGATCAATGGCACCACCTGCTCAACCAACTTTGCATTGAAATCAATCTGGAAAAGGATAAACTGAATGGAACAAACTTTACCACCTGGTATAGAAATCCGAGAATTGTTCTCAAGCACGATAAAAAAGGAACATGTTCTAGAGGATCCACTTCTAGAGGAACCTGTCAAGAATGCTAATGCCACAACCAAGAATGCCCACCAGAAACTCGTTGATGAATCAAACGAGATCAGCTGCCTCATGCTGGCTTGTATGGAGCCCGATTTGCAACAACATTTCGAAAACATTCAGTCTTTCGATATGATCGAGAGTTTGAAGATCATGTTTCGGGTGCAGGCTAGGACCGAAAGGTTCAACGTCTGGCAGTCCTTGATGGATTGTAAGCTGAAGGAGGGTGATCCAGTGAGCCCGCATGTGATCAATATGATCGGGTACGTGTAAGCTTTGGATCGGTTAGGCTTCCCACTTGGGGACGAGCTATCCACGGATGCAATTTTGGGTTCTCTTCCACCTAGCTATGAGACGTTCGTCTCGAACTATCATATGCATGGCATGGATAAGAAGCTCACTGAATTGCATGGGATGCTTAAGATGGCAGAGCAAGATATTAAGAAAGGCACGCATCAAGTGTTGATGGTTCAAAACTCGGCTAAATTCAAGAAGACTTGGTCCAAGAAAAAGGGTAAGGCAAAGGGCACGGAGAAGGCTGTCTCCGCCGCTGAGCCAAAGTTTGGGCCGAACTCAAAACCATTTGCTTTCACTGCAAGGAAGCTGGTCACTGGAAGAGGAACTGTAGCAAGTGGCTTGCTGAGCACGACAAGAAGGCCGGAGATGCTTCTTTAGGCAAAGGTACACCTATTACATATGTTATAGACATTTACCTTGCTGAGATACCTAGTAGCTCTTGGGTATTTGATACCGGATCGGTTGTTCATATTTTCAACTCGATGCAGGGGCTGGTAAGAACTAGGCGTGTGGCACAAGGGGAGATTGACATCAGGGTCAGCAACAAATCAAGAGTTGCTGCGTTGGAGGTCGGCACGATGCAACTCAAGCTTCCTTCTGGATTTATTTTGGAATTGAATAATTGTTATTACATTCCCGCACTTAGTCGGAACATTATTGTTGCCTCATGCTTGTTGATTCAAGGTTATGAATTCAATATAAAGGACAATGGTTGTTCATTTTATTTGAATGGAATGTTCCATGGCTATGCACCCATAGTAGATGGGCTATTTATTTTAAATCTAGAAACGGAACCAGTCTATAACGTGAATGTCAAGAGGCATAAGCCTAATGAGATAAATCCGACATACTTCTGGCATTGCCGACTTGGACACATTAGTCTGAAATGCATGAAGAAGCTCCATGATGATGGACTCCTAACTTCGTCCGACTTCGGGTTGTTCGAGACATGCGAATTATGCTTGCTAGGCAAGATGACTAAATCTCCTTTTGCAAAGAGTTGGGAGAGGGCGTTCGAGCTGTTGGAGCTTATACACAGTGATGTGTTGGTCCAATGAGCACAACGGCCAGAGGTGGCTATAAGTACTTCGTGACTTTTACCGATGACTTCAGTAGATATGGATATATATATATATATATTTGATGAGGCACAAGTAGGAAACTTTTGAAAAGTTCAAAGAGTTTCAGAACGAGGTTGAAAATCAGCTCGGCAATATGGTAAAACTTCTACGGTCAGATTGTGGAGGTGAGTACATGAGCCAGGAGTTTGATAACCATTTGAAAAGCCGAGGTATAGTACCTTAGCTCACACCTCCGGGTACGCCGCTGAGAAACGGTGTGTCAGAACGTAGAAATCGAACCTTGTTCTACATGGTCCGGTCGATGATGAGAAAATCGGATTTACCCTTGTCATTCTAGGGATACGCTCTAGAAACTGCAACTTTCACACTTAATAGGGTACCATCTAAATCCATAGACAAGACACCACATGAGATGTGGACTTGGAAGAGTCCTAGTTTGTCTTTTCTAAAGATTTGGGGTTGTGAAGCATTTGTCAAGCGACTCATGTCGGACAAGCTTACACCCAAGTCGGATAAATGCATATTCGTGTGATATCCGAGGGAAACCTTGGGATACAACTTCTACAACCTAGAAGAGAACAAACTGTTTGTTGCTCGGAACAGGGTTTTCCTAGAGAAAGGGTTTCTCAATCGGGAGGCCAGTGGGAGAACGGTGTGACTCAAAGAAATTCGAGAGCCACTCGGGGACGACTCGACTGATGATGAGATCATACCAGAGTTGATCAGGGAACCCGTAGTGGAGTCGGCACCGGAGCCACGGAGGTCAGAAAGATTGCGCAGAGTGCGCGATGTATTGTTGCTGGAAAGCAACGAGCCAGCCACGTATGCAGAAGCGATGGTGAGCCTAGATTCCAAGCATGGCTCGAGGCCATGAGATCCGAGTTAAAGTCCATGGATGACAATCAAGTCTAGGACTTGGTTGATCCGCCACCTGGCATAGTAGCCATTGGTTGTAAATGGGTCTTTAAGAAGAAAACCGATGTGGATGGAAATGTTCAGATCCACAAAGCTCGGCTTGTTGCTAAAGGTTATGGACAAGTTCAAGGAATTGACTTTGACAAGACCTACTCGCCGGTAGTGATGCTAAAGTCGATGAGGATCATACTAGCTATAGCTGCATATTTCGATTATGAGATATGGCAGATGGATGTCAAAATGGCTTTCCTTCATGGAAATTTAAAAGAGGATGTATACATGATACAACCCGAAGGTTTTGTCGATCCAAATAACATTGGTAAAATATGCAAGCTCAAGAGATCCATTTATGGATTGAGGCAAGCAGCTCAGAGTTGGAACATTCGTTTTGATGAAGTCGTCGTTGACCTTGGTTTCATCAAGAACGAAGAGGGCTATTGTTTATACAAGAAGTCTAGTGGGAGCCCAGAAGTATTTTTGATCTTGTATGTGGATGACATACTGATGATAGGAAATGATGATTCGATGCTGAAATCAGTCAAGGAATCATTGAATGGCAAGTTTTCGATGAAAGACCTTGGAGAGGCAGTGTACATTTTGGGCATCAAGATCTATAGAGATAGATCGAGGAGGCTGCTCGGCTTAAGCCAGAGCACGTACATAGACAAAGTGTTGAAGAGGTTCAACATGAGTGAGGCCAAGAAAGGGTTCTTACCCGTCTCACATGGTATAAGGCTAAGCAAAACTCAGAGTCCTACGACTTCTGATGAGTGAAACCAGATGAGTAGGATTCCATATGCCTCGGCAGTTGGATCCATCATGTATGCCATGCTATGTACATGGCCTGATGTTGCCTATGCAATAAGCTTAACAAGAAGATACCAGGCCGACCCAGATGAGAGTCATTGGGCAGCGGTGAAACCTATCTTGAAGTACGTGAAAAGGACTAAAGAGATGTTCCTAGTTGATGGAGGTGAGGAGGAGCTCTACATAAAGGGTTACGCTGATGCTAGTTTCCAAACGGATAGGGATGATTGTCGATCGCAAATTGGATTCATGTATGTCATGAATGGAGGAGCAGTGGGCTGGATGAGTTCCAAGAAAGATATGGTGGCCGACTCCACAACAGAGGTCGAATACATTGCGGCTTGTGAAGCCGCAAAGGAAGGTGTTTCGATTCGGAAGTTCCTGGAAGATGTTGGTGTGTTCCCGGGCTGGTCAAAACCGTTGGACTTTTATTGTGATAATTCAGGTGCCATCGCACAGGCCAAGGAGCCGAGAAAACACAACAAGACCAGGCACATAGACCAAAAATATCACTTGATACGAAATCTCGTAGAGAAAGGTGATACCAATTTATGAAAGATTCATACAAATGCAAATGTTGCAGATCCGTTGACTAAGCCGCTTCCACAACCCAAGCATGAGGAGCACGTTAGAGTTATGAGCATTCGATGTCTACTTGATTGACTCTAGTGCAAGTGGGAGACTGTTGGAGATATGTCCTAGAGGCAATCATGTATGATGATATTTCCTATGTGTTTATGAATAAATATAGTCCTTGGACATTATCATTGATGTGTATTAACAAGTACATGACTTGTTTGTGAGACTATGCATTGTATGATAACTGTCTTAAGTGGTCCCTAGTCCAAAAGGGTTGTGTGGACGCACAACTAATCAGACTAGCATATGACACGGTGGATGGTTCGGTCTCACTGGCCATGTAGCATTGGATGCTAGCCAGATAATATGGACTCGGAAAGGTCTGGTCGGATTCGACATAGTCGGATCCGAGTCGAGATAAGGTCTGAGTTGGACAGACCCAACTACGAGACGAAGTGATAGGTCATCTGTGAGTCTCTAGTAAAACATACGTTCTATGTCCTAAGACCTGAGCTGGCGCATGTACTTGGGATGGTGATAGACTTGCTTTGGGCCGACCAAACGCTACTCCATGCCTGGTTAGTTACAAAGGTAGGTTTCGGGTTTGTCCAGACCCATGCTGCGAGACATGGTCGAGCAAGATGGGATTTGCCCCTCCGATCAGGAGAGATATACTCTGGGCCCCTCAGGTGATCCAAACTGGATAAGCATGGCCATGCGATGAGGATTATGAGATAATCTGAATGTTGGTCGGATTCACCGGAACGAGAAAGAGGTTGTGCTGCAACAAGGATGACCATATTGCCTTGTGCACGACAACATATATCGTGTGGCAAAGGGAACCGAAGTGTGAAGTACAGGTTTGCCTAACCAGCTTCATCGGACACTTGGAGTCAACACGTCCTGCTAGAGGCCACTACCGTCCGGTCGAGTCGAATTTCATCTGACTCGCGACCAAGTGGACGAGAACCTAAAGGGTCGCACGCTTAAGGGAAGGAACACGTGGGCTTTAGGATCCGTGCTAGGCCCAAGAGTTGAGCCCGCGCAGGATGCCTATATATAGTGGAGGTGCGGCACACCCATCCAGTTGATCGCTTCGGTGCCGTCATTAGGGCTTTGCATGAGTTGCAACTAGCCACCTCCACTCGCCACCGACGACCGTGTGATCGGACCTAGTAGTCTGCCGCACGGGTGTTCCTCCTGCACGCGCGGATACCATTAGAGGCAGTGCACTTGCGTCGCTCCGGCGAACCTGTACGTGGGATCCGACAACCGGCTGTTCGAGGGAGATCGGAACGGCTGTTCGAGGGAGATCGGACACGGAGGAGACGGACCACACGAACGTGTTGCCCCAACTCTACTTCCGCTGCACGGCACTGCGAAATCTATGATCCATCTTCGTAGCATGTTCTTGGTTGTTCTGCGCGTAGGAAATTTTAATTCGCATGCGATGCACCTACGATAGAATCCAACATCAACTCCCCCAAGATTAACTCATTGCTTGTCCTCAAGCAATTCAGTTGACAAACTGAAAGTGATAAAGAAACTTTTACAAACTCTTTTGTTATCGTTGTTGTATATATGCTTAACTCAATGTTAACGTTTTCACCAAAGATCATAAACTAACCATGTCAATAATAACACTTAGGTCTCATATTTACTCATGACAATAACATACCTAACTAGCGAGCAATAATAAGGTATCTCGGATGCCAACAATTTGTCAAAACAATCATGATATAATATGATAGCATGGTATCTCGCTGGCTCTTTCTTAGACCGCAAAACATAAATGCAGAGCACCTCTAAGGTTCAAGCAATGACTCGTTGTAATTCAGCATAGAAGAGATTCAGTCATGCTCGCATCCAACATTAACTAGACTCAATGTATAAAAATGACAATAGCACTCTCAGGACTGATGCTTTTGATGAGAAGACGGTGACTCAACAATAAAAGTAAATAACATGAAAGTAAGTAGAAATACCCTTCGCATAGGGGGGCATTGATTTGCAGAGGTGCCATACCTCATGGTTTAAAATAGAGATGAAAGTATAATTTTGGATGGTGTGATTTTCCTATCAACGTCACGACAAAGGATTTTGGTATCTTCCATGCTAACACATTATAAGTGGTCCCCAAATGGAATTGTAAAGTTTACTCCCATCCACCCTACATACATGAGCCATGGCTGACCGAATCCACGGGTGCCCCCAACATTCATCTTTCCCGGGGGAGTTTGTTTTATTTATTTTTATTTTTAAGTATGCAGGATTGGGCATCCCTTTTACCAGTCTCTGTGTGCAATGACAAGTGAATAAACACAGTCGTGAAAATAAGCCGCTTAGCATGGAAGATAATGACCGTCCTGTCGCTCCATGAGCGGTACAAGCACACAAAATATATATTTATTTGAATGTTTAGAGGTGGCACATACAAATTTACTTGGAACGATAGGGTAATACCGCATGTAGGTAGATATGATGGACTCATGTGGAACAACTTTGGTTTAGAAACTTTGGATACACATGCAGCATTCCCGCTTAGTATAGATGAAGGATAGCAAATAAACTGGGAAGCGACCAGCTAGAGAGCGACAACGGTCATAGTCACGCATTGCGACTAATTTACATTGAACATTAGCATGAGTAGGATATAAAAACTCTCAATATAAATATCATGAAGGTTGCATTAGTTTTGAATCAACTACATGTTCGCACATGAGCCGAGTCAAGCTACTCGAATTACTTAAAGGAGGATACCATGCTAACATACTACATCATAATCATATTAATGCATGCTGACACATAAGATAAATCATTATCCACTCCAAACTATTTAAGCATGCCATGAGCAACTATAATCTCTATTTGTCATCACAAACATGTTTACTCGTAATATGTTGAATCAAGAGTGACCAAGCTAAACATACTTACAAAAATGGAAAAAAGAACAATTCATACTAGCTTCCTTTACCACAATCACTTCATCAAATTGTCGTCAGTGTTGCTTTTCACTTGCACAACTGAGTCATGTGAAAATAATAATAGTGCAAGCGTGCTATGGACTAAGTTGGAATCTGTAAAACATTTATTCAAAGGAGATGACAAGGTAACATTGACTCTTTGTCAGACCAACAATATAATATATGAGCCATTTAACAATTATAGCATGGTCTTGTCCTTACGACAACTCAAAGAAAAGAAAAGAATTTTAGAGAAACACACTGAAATAATTTTGGAGTTTTTAGTATTTCGAAAGGAAGCAGATTAACAAAGGAATACGAAAAGCGAGAAAAACTATTTACATGAGGAAGCTCCCAACAAATAAGAAGAAAAAAGAGAAATATTTTAGCTTTTCTTTTAATGATGGAATCTAATTCAGCAAGAAAGAAGAACCAAAATGAAGCAAGAGATATTTTTGTTTTTTCAAAAGTTTTTGAAACACACAAAACAAAGCAAAAATAAAATTACCGATGATTATACAATGAAAAAGGTTGAACGCCAACAACTAGAATGAGTGTGCGGTACATGAATGTAATGTCGATGAGAAATACTTACTCCCACAAGCTTAGGCTTTTAGCCTAACTAGGTCTATGGGCATGTATCAAAGTGGTCGAATCCATGGTACTGCGGCTGCTCCTGAGGGTCCCATTGATAGCCTGGATCTGGTGCGAACTGCCACTCATACCCAGGTTCTGGCTTAGGTACAGGTGACTGTTCCATCTCCAATTCAGTGGGTGGTGCAATGTGCTAATAAGCGTATATATCCTCGGGCGTAATGGTGTACCAGTCAAAGGAGAGATCGAACAAAGCAGAGACATGCAAAATAATCTTCTCACAAGTACCCTTGCTAAATACCAAATTAATCAGAACCGTACCTTGCCACATTCAATGAAATAATGCAAGACCATGCTACCATGATCAAGATATTTAATAGGCAAAAGCTTCTTCTCAGCGTGCCTAATAGGAATCTCAAAATGTCTAGCGAGGGGAGCAGCATAACTACCACCAAAGATGGCACCCTTCAAACGGTTTGTGTGTAACCATCGAGCAATAATGGCGCCCAAGCTAAAAATCTGTCACTATAAAGTGCATGGCGTGAAATAGCTAAAATAGCTAAGTCAGGTACACTAAGTGTTCCACTCTCCCCCCTACTAGTCATACATCTCTATGCAAACAATGAAAAATAGCACACAACGAGAAAATGTAAAGTAGATACTCTTGCTTCGAAAACTCCTCTCGACCCCCTCCCCACATAGTTACATCATCTATAAAATCCTCAACATTTCTAGGACATGGGTCTACATAATTACCTTCATTAGGAAGCATGCAAATTTGGTTGAATTCGTCAAGTGTAATTTCATTCGCGACATCATAGAGGTGAAACGAAACAATGGTTGGATTCTTTCGAGTATTGAAGTAGGAATTTTGCATGAATGTATTGGTGAGAAGAAGATACCAATCACACTTATCTGCGAGGAACGACATGAGTACGGCTCTTGCAGCCAAATGATAGAAATCTTCATATATTCCCGTGTTCCTCATGAATGTTTCACATGGCTATTTGAACGGTCACACATTGGCCGCATGAGGAAGATTATACCGGGGCTTCTCCTCCGGAACTTCCTTGGAACTCCGTCTCGAAGAACCTCTCAACAGTTGTTTAAACATCCATTTTTTCTCCAAAATAATTACGAAATTATTAATCCCACAATATAAAAGTGAATGAAACTCAACAAAATCTATAGCAACCACTCCCACAATAATCTAGAGGCTATATTATGCATCAAAACTACTCTCAACCATACAAATTCAACATGCAAGCTCATGTCATGGTCACCAACAGTAGAAAATATTGCAAAATATAAAACACTAGAACAAAAACTAACTGGAGCATTGTAGGGGTCACATACCATGGAGTGATTCCTCAAAATAGTTTCGGAACGGACTTCCGATCAAGGAGATCCAAAATCACTCAAAAATGAACAAGAACATAGGCTAAGGGGCAATTGTGCTTTTTTATGGAGGTGTAAGAAGGTTATGGGTATGTGCACTAAGTGAGTGGGACCATGTGTGTCCCACAAGCCATTATGGTGTGTCCGGGGGGGGGGGGGGTATGCGTGCCACCATGGCTTGTGGCCACGATGTGTTCTGTCGGGGATATAACCCCGCGGTGTAACCCGCCTATTGGGCCAGGTCAGCTTATCAGCAGCTTAAGAATCATGCTCAAGATGGGCCGCGTTGTTTTTAATAAGCCAAGTGAGGTGACTTACCAAATAAGTTAGATGGCGGCCCAACACGTGAAGATGGCGACTAATACGTCTGCAACGTATTGATAATTTATGAAGTATTCATGCCATATTCACCTATGTTTACAATACTTTTATATGATTTTGATGCACTTTATATGATTTATTAGAACTAACCCGTATTGACGTTGTTTTCAGCAGAACTACCGTGGTGTTGTTTTTGTGGAGAAAATGAAAGTTCTCGGAATCACCCGAAACTTTTCGATGATTTTTTTGGAACAAAAGAGGCACTAGAATTTTCGTGGGAGGGCCAGAAGAGTCATGAGGTGGCCACCCTCCACCAGGGCATGCCAGGCCCCCAAACCGTGCCCTGGTGGAGCATGCTGACCTCGTGGCCCACCTTCACGTGAAACCAATGCCAAAAATTCCTATAAATATAGAAAGCGTCAAAAATAACCCTAGAATCCTTGTTCCACTGTTGCAAGGCCTCTGTATCGACAAAAAACCAATCTGGAGAGAAAACAGTACCCTGTCGGAGAGGGTAGATCATCTCCGGTGGCCATCTTCATCATCTCGACGAAGGCCATGATGAGGAGGGAGTAGTCCACGCTCAGGGCTGACGGTTTGTACCAGTAGCTATGTGTCCAATCTCTCTCCCTCTCTTGTGTTCTTGAGATGGCACGATCTTGATGTATCACGGGCTTTGTTAATATAGTTGGATCACATGGTGTTTTCCCCTCTCTATCTTGTTGTGATGGGTTGAGTTTTCCCTTTGAGATTTCGTTATGTTGGATTGAACACTTTTATGGATTTTAGAGAACTTAATGTGTGTCTTACATGCGGATACCCGTAGTGACATTGGGGTATTCAAGTGATTCACTCGATATATGTTATGGCGTCAACTAGCGGATTCCGGTGACCTTGGGAATCTATGCATAGGGGTTGATTGCACGTTCCCATACCGTGTTCCCCGATAGAAATCTTGGGGCACTCTTTGAGGTTCTTTGTGTTGGATTGAGTATTATGAATCTAAAATTGTTTGATGCGTATTGTATAATTAAGTCATGGATACTTGTGGTGACATTGGAGTATCTAGGTGACATTAGAGTTGGTTGATGCATATCATATGGTGTTATTCTAGTACGAACTCTTAGATAGATCAATCAGAAAGGATAACTTGGTTATTTTTAGTACGAACTCTTGATAGATTGATCGGAAAGGATAACATGGTTATTTTAGTACGAACTCTTGGATAGATCAATCGTAAAGGATAACTTTAAGGTGGTTTCATACCCTACAAACAATTTCTTATTATGTTCTCCACTAGATAAGAACTTTGGAGTGATTCTTTGTTGCATGTTGAGGGATGGTTATATGATCCAATTATATTAGCATTGTTGAGATATTGCACTAGCGAAAGTACGGACCCTAGGCCTTGTTTTCAAGCATTGCAGTATCGTTTGTGCTCAATTTTGTTACTTGCTACCTTTCTATTTTTTTATTGTTACTATTACGAAAATAAATATCTACTATCATTACTACACTTGTATCACCATCTCTTCACCGAACTAGTGCACCTATACAATTTGCCATTGTATTGGGTGTGTTGGGGACACAAGAGATTTCTTGTATTCGATTGCAGGGTTGTTTGAGACAGACCATCTTCGTCCTACACCTCCCATGGATTGATAAACCTTAGGTCATCCACTTCGGGGGAAATTGCTACTATCCTACAAAACTCTACGCTTGGAGGCCCAACATGAGTCTACAAGAATAAAGTTGTGTAGTAGACATCAAGCTCTTTTCTGGTGCCGTTGCCGGGGAGGTGAGTGCTTGAAGGTATATATTTAGATCTTGCAATCAAATCTTTAAGTTTCTTGTTTTCACTGGTTTTGTTTTACAAAAGAAAACTACAAAAAATGGAGTTTAGGTTGCATCAATTGTTTCGTCTCTTTAATGTCTTTCGTGAAAATGATGGTTTGGAAAATTGTGCTCAATTGGTAGAGGAAGAATTCGTGAAAATACTTGATGAGAATTCCTTGAATGATGAGCATGGTAGAAATATTGTTAGTATGAATTCTATGAATATCCAAAATACTAATGATGATTGCACTAGTCATGATAAAAATGTTTCTTATAAGCATGCCGATTTTTCTTGAGTGCATAAAGTTTGTGAAGACGTGCCTTATATGGAGGATAGATTTTGTAAGAAGCATAATCATGATAGAACCAATTTTTTTCTCAAAGTGATAGGTGAATTTTCTACAAAATTATGTTCTCTTTGTCCTATTACTTGTGAACTTTGCAATAAAATTGGTCATCTTAATTTCCAATGCAAACTTTTTCATGATCAAATCATGGCCAAATATTGTAATGACTTGATCACCCTTGAAATTTATAATGAGCTTTCTATATTTTTGGGGATTGAATAATTGACACATAAGAATAGTTGCTTTGAAGTATTCATTCTCACGGACGACATTGAAACTAAGATAAAAAATGTCTATATGTTTTGCATGGTAAATTGCAATGAGAATGCTTATATTGCCAACTATAGAAACATGGGAAAACCAATATAATATCCAAGGAATACTAATGAAAAGGTAAATATTTCCACTTTCCCTCGTATTGTCTCTCATGATGTAATAGGCGACGAGGAGGAGCTCCCTATTCAACCAATATCATCAATAAGAAGCTCGAAAAAATTAATTAAAACCACACATGATGTGGCGAAGAAGAAGAAAATAAGAAAGAGTAGAGGTAAAAAGGTATCTCTCCCTAATGACGTTGCTCCTATCATTGTTGTGCCTCACGAGGATGAATCAAAAATAATTGTGGAAGATGATACACTTGATGATTTTGTTATTCCTATTGCTTGTTTTGATGACTATGATTGGGAAGATAATGATACTTCTTATAATCTTGAAAATATTTTTGGCACCAACTTGGTAAATTATGATGATAATAATTGTTATACTATTGGTGCTATTCATACTATTAATGATGAGTGTGATTATGCTTATGATATGCCAAGCAACAAGCTTGAGGATGCTACGTTTGATGAGAATGACATGTTTGAGAATTTATTTGCTGCAATTAATGTTTGTCCCAAGCTTGGGGATGCTATGCTTAATTAAGATGATCTTTTTTAGTTCCCCTACTTTGAATGATCAATTTTTTATGATAATTGCATGCCTCCTATTTATGATGATTGCGATATTTATGAAAGTGGGTTTGGAAGAGTGTAAACTTTACATAATTATTATCCCACTATTTTGGAGGGTGTTAAATTTTATTATAATGATAAAAGTGTATTTGGATAGGTCATGACTTTATTTAATAATGATTCCACTATTTCAGAAGAGGTTTCACTTGACTATGATGAGAACAATGTTGCTACTTATGATGATTATTGTGATGATACTTATGTTATAAAAATTAGTGATGATTATTGTCATAATTTTTAATATCCTTTTACTGAACATTACTCTTTTAATTTGGAAACAATTTATAGTATTCGAGTCTCATTTGATGCTCCCACTATTATGAATGAGAAGAAATTTGCTTATGTGGGTAGTAATAAAAATTCTATGCTTGTGATTCATTAAAATAATGTTGTATGTGATAGTTATATTGTTGAATTACTTCATGATGCTACTGAAAACTATTATGAGGGAGTAACTTATGCTTGTAGGAATTGCAATAATATCAAGCTTCCTCCCTATGTGTTCAAAGTTTTGAAGTTGTGCTTGTTTTGCCTTCCTATGCAAGTTGATTCTTGTTATCATGAATTGTTTGCTCACAAAATCCCTATGCATAGGAAGTGGGTTATACTTAAATGTGCTTATCATTTGATTCATGATGCTCTCTTGCATGTTTCAACTACTATTCCTATACGAGCATCATTGAAATCATCATGCGCAGCTAAAAGGCATTAAACAAAAGTGCTTGTTGGGAGACAACACAACACTTTTGATTTCTTTTTTTGTGTGTTCACATGATTAAGATACTGTATTAATCATGTTTTGTGTCTTTTATTTCAATTAAGTTCCAAGTAAAGCCTTTGGGATATTGTGGAAACTTGTTTGTTTGATTTTGTGCAAAAACAGAAAGTTTTGCATCCAATATATGAATTATATGATTTTACTGGAGCATCAAAAAATTCTGATTTTTTTTAAATCTGTGCAAATTCTATGCATTTTCCTAAATTTTCAGAATTTTTAGAGTGAGGTAAGTATGGTGATAATTCATATCTTCACAGACTGTTCTGTTTTTTGACAGATTCTGTTTTGCATGCATAGTTTGCTTGTTTCAAGTGTTTCCATAGCTTATATTTGGTGGTATAAATTGTGTGAATGATGTAATACAGTAGGTATTATGTGATAACAATTATGAATCTTGTCTTGACAGTACCTAAATGAATGATCTATCTTTACTACACTAACCCATCTCATGAAGTTCCGTTAAGTTGTGTGTGATTGAAGTTTTCAAGTTTTGGGTGAGATACCAATATGAGGTGAATAAGGAGTATCAAGGAAATAAGATTGGGTATGCCCAAGTCAATCCCAAGGTAATATTGAAGGAAGGTTCAAGCATCTAAGCTTGGGGATGCCCCGGAAGGCATCTCCTCTTTCGTGTCCAACATTATCGGCATATCTTACTTGGAGCTATATTTTTATTAGTCACATGATATGTGTTTTTCTTAGAGAATCATTTTATTTAGTTTTTATACGTTATATATTATTTTTAATCTTGTTTTTCAATAAAAAGTTCTAAGAATTTCCTCTTAGGATGCTTGAGTTACATGTTTGATATGTGTTGTGTAAAAACAGAAACTTTTGCTGTAGTGTTTGAATTTTCATATTTTACTGGAACATGGAAAGTTTCTGAAATTTTTACATGGTGTTTTCATGTAAATTATTTATCACTTCCTAATTTTTAATAATTGTTTGAGTTACATAAGTACACTGGTTTAATAGATTTCTACATACTGTTCTGTTTGTACAGATTGCTATCATAGTTTTGTTATCTACTTATCCTATAGTCTCCATAGCCTATATTGGTAGATATAAATTATGGAAACGATAGTAAACAGTAGATGATATTTGAAAATTATCATGCAACTTGTCCTAGCAGTACAAGAAGCGTTGATTTATTCTTATGTGTACTAACCTATCTCATGAGTTGTTTTCGAGTTTTGTGTGGATGAAGTTTTTGAGAATAGGTGAAACCGTGATATGAGAGGATTGAAAGAGATACAAAATCTCATGCTTGGGGATGCCCAAGGAACCCCCAAGTAAATATTTCAATAAGTCTCAAGCATCTATGCTTGGGGATGCTATGCATCCCACCTCTCTTCATCAACAACTATCGATTAGCCTATGTTGAGCCTATATTTTTCTTTGTCCACATGATATGTGCTATTCATGGAGTGCCATTTTTTTGCTGGATTTTTTAATAAAATACTTAGATATGAAAAATATTTATTGATAGAGATAGAGCGATCACATAGCTACTCAATTGTTTTACTACTCATTGATGTTCACTTATATCTTTTGAGAGTAGTTTGATGTTTACTCTTGTGCTTCACTTATATCCTAAGAGTAAATTGTGAATGAATGGAATATCATAAATATGAAATTATCAATGTGCTTTATGCTTAGTAGTAGCTTCACATCTGGTTTAGAAAGTAAAATCTATTTAAGTTTGACAATCACAATATTGGTCATACAAGCAATCCATGAATGATTAGTATAAGAAAGAGAACTTTCACATACAAATATACTATCTTGGACATCTTCTATGATTGTGAATACCCATTAATTATTTTCAAAGTTGATAAAATTAGTTGACCTTGGACAAGGAAGACAACATAATGAGTTATGGTTGTGTATATTTGCATAGAAGTTATATTGTTATGGATCCTCCAACATGTGGTGTTTGCTTAGGATCTTTTGCTAGCTAAAAATTCGTACTAAGTAGATATACTACTTGTGCATCAAAAAAACTTTAAACCTAGTTTCTTGCCATGAGATTCCATTATATCTACCTATATGCAGTATTAACCTGCCGTTCCAAGTAAATTTACATGTGCCACCTCTAAAATTTCAAATGAACATCTGTTTTGTGTACCTAGACCGCTCATGGAGCAATAGGGGGCGGTCATTATATTCCATGTTAAGCAGGTTGTACTCATGATGAGTGTTTATTCACTTGTCCTTGCACGAGAGGGGTGGTAATAGGGATTCCCAGTCCCGAAATAAAGTAAAAATGCAAATAATTAAACAAAACTCCCCCAGGAATGTTGTTGGTATGGACGGTACCCGTGGATTCGGTTAGCCGTGGAGTGTCTTTGTTCGTGGAGGGGGAGTAAACCTTTACTTTTACCACTTGGGAACCGCCGCTAATGTGTTTAACATGGAAGATATTTATAACTCTTGATCATAACGTTGATAGGAAGGGTGCACCTCCCAAAATTATATTTATCTCTGTTCTAAACAATGAGCTTTGTCACAAATGCAAATCCCTGCTTCCCTCTGTGAAGGGACAGTGTATTTACTTTTCATGTTGAGTTAACTTCTTATTCCAACCTCAATCTATTAGTTGGCAAGCATCATGTAGTGGGGAAAGATCTAGGCACATATGTCCAGTCAAATATATTTATCATGACCTATTATTGTTGAAATTATCTCTATGATAAAAGAGTTGGGAGGCGAAACACCCTATCTTTCTACGTGTTCAATGTATGCCATTTGTTCTAAAAATATGCTTTGAGTACTAGCAATCATAGAAGACTATATAATGATTGAGTATATGGAGCTCTTACTTAGACTTTGTTGAGAATAATTTGAATTGCAATTGTTTGATGACTAAGAACACATGTTGTTAGGTTTCAAGGGAATTCATTGTTTGAACCATAACATGTGAATTGGTTGGTACTTTATCATGATGAGTTTTATGAGAAAGAGTTGTTGTTATGATGCTAGGAAAAGTGATTGAAATTATCATTGATCAAACTTATGCACTATGCTAGCATTGACACTTCATAAATTATTTATTTTATCATTTACCTACTCGAGGACGAGTAGGAATTAAGCTCGGGGATGCTGATACGTCTCCAATGTATCGATAATTTATTAAGTAGTCATGCCATATTCACCTATGTTTATAATACTTTTATATAATTTTGATGCACTTTATATGATTTATTTAGAACTAACCAGGACTGATGTTGTTTTCAGTCAAACTACCGTGGTGTTGTTTATGTGTAGAAAATGGAAGTTCTCGGAATCGCCCGAAACGTTTTGACGTTCTTTGGAACAGAAGAGGCACTAGATGCTTCGTGGGAGGGCCAGAAGAGTCATGAGGTGGCCACCCTCCACTAGGGTGCGCCAGGCCCCCAAATTGTGCCCTGGTGGAGCGTGCTCACCTCGTGGCCCATCTTCGCATGAAACCAATGCCAAAAATTCCTATAAATATAGAAACCATTAGAAATAGCCCTAGACTCCTCGTTCTGCTGCTACAAGGCCTCCCTATCGATTAAAAACCAATCTGGAGAGAAAACAGTACCCTGTCGGAGAGGGTAGATCATCTCCGGTGGCCATTTTCATCATCCCGACGGAGGCCATGGTGAGGAGGGAGTAGTCCACCCTCGGGGTGACGGTTTGTACCAGTAGCTATGTGTCCAATCTCTCTCTCTCTCTCTCGTGTTCTTTAGATGGCACGATCTTGATGTATCACGGGCTTTGTTAATATAGTTGGATAACATGGTGTTTTCCCCTCTCTATCTTGTTGTGATGAGTTGAGTTTTCCCTTTGAGATTTTTTTATGTTGGATTGAACACTTTTATGGATTTGAGATCACTTGATGTGTGTCTTGCATGCGGATACCCGTGGTGACATTGGGGTATTCAAGTGATTCACTTGATATATGTTATGGCATCAACTTGCGGATTCCGGTGACCTTGGGGATCTATGCATAAAGGTTGATTGCACGTTTTCATAGCATGTTCTCAGATAGAAATCTTGGGGCACTCTTTGAGGTTCTTTGTGTTGGATTGAGTATTATGAATCTGAAATTGTTTGATGTGTATTGTATAATTAACTCATGGATACTTGTGGTGACATTGGAGTATGTAGGTGACATTAGAGTTGGTTGATGCATATCATATGGTCTTATTCTAGTATGAACTCTTATATAGATCATTTGGAAAGGATAAGTTGGTTATTTTTAGTACAAACTCTTGATAGATTGGTCGGAAAGGATAACTTGGTTATTTTAGTAAGAACTCTTGGATAGATCGATCGGAAAGGATAACTTTAAGGTGGTTTCGTACCCTACAGAAAATTTCTTCTTATGTTCTCCACTAGATAAGAATTTTGGAGTGATTATTCATTGCATGTTGAGGGGTGGTTATGTGATCCAATTATATTAGCATTGTTGAGAGATTGCACTAGCGAAAGTACGGACCCTATGCCTTGTTTTCAAGCATTGTAATACCATTTGTGCTCACTTTTGTTACTTTCTACCTTGCTGTTTTTTATTGTTACTATTACAAAAATCAATATCTACTATCATTACTACACTTGTATCACCATCTCTTCGCCAAAGTAGTGCACCTATACAATTTGCCATTTTATTGGGTGTGTTGGGGGACACAAGAGATTTCTTGTATTTGATTGCAGGGTTGTTTGAGACAGACCATCTTCATCCTACACCTCCCACGGATTCATAAACCTTAGGTCATCCACTTGAAGGAAAATTGCTACTGTCCTACAAAACTACGCACTTGGAGGCCCAACATGAGTCTACAAGAATAAAGTTGTGTAGTAGACATCGGCGACTCAAGGCCCAAGATGTAGAAGATGGTAGGAACTTTCCTTAATTGGGAGACAGGGCAAGTTAGAGATGTATTAGGTCATGAGTCATAACACAACCCGGACTCTTGTAAACGCAGGGCCTCGACCTATATATAAAGGCAAGCCCCTAAGGCCGATAGAGTTAGGTCACAAATCATCGAAAGCTAGGTTAGCGATTCCGCACCCTTGTAATCAAGATCACTATCAATATAGACATCAAAGCAGGACATAGGCTTTGACCTCCATCTGAGGGGTCAAACCTGGGTAAACCCGTTGCTTGTTCCCGATCAACCCCTTCGAGTCACCACATAGCAACAATGACCTCACACCTAAGTTCTCCTATGAGGACATCTGCCGTGACAAAACCATGACAGTTGGCGCCCACCATGGGGCCTTCGTGCGCTGGAGTTGAGTTCTCGAAGGGAACTCTTCCAGGGTTTGGGACCTACGCGGTGGCTCGGACTATCAAGAGCCACCGCGGCAAGATCCACGTAGACAATGCAGGATGGGGCCCCGTGGCCGACTCAGTCGAGTTTGAGTACCGGATCCCCTTTGGCGAGATCCACGACTTCATCGACAAGATCGGTGTTAGTGTCAAAACCGGCGGATCTCGTATATGAGGTCCTGAGCTGGGGACCGTGGATTGATGGGCAACAGGGGACGAAGGAGACGGTGTTTACCAAGGTTCGGGCCCTCTTGAGGAGGTAAAACCCTACATCCTACTTGATTATATTTATGTGGATGAGAATTACAAAGTTGATCTACCTCGAGATTGTATGAGTTAAAACCCTAGATGTGTCGACCTCCCTCTACGAATTAAACCCTCTGGTTTATATAGACACCAAGGGTACCTAGGGTTACACATGACCAGTTCCCCATTGGGGATAGATGCGTCGATCTTATCTTCAAGACTTGGAGGTCACACCAATCTTTGGAGCTTTCCTTCCTGAACGCGGGGTCGCCGCATAGTCCGACCTTTCATAGAGCGGACCAACAAGTCGGCCCATGAGATATGAACGGACAGCCAGAGGACCCCTTAGCCCCGGACTCCCTCAATAGCCCCTGAACTAGCCACCAACAACGAGGTATATAGTCTTCGGAAGCTCCATGCGTCCAAGGTATTCTAGTTGTGAGGCGAGTTCTTCTATTTCCCGTGATTTGTAGAACAACAATTCGGCCGCTCACAGGTTCTCGATTACCGAAGCTTCGTGGGGCCCACAACATTAATTTCTCTGCTCGAAGTTCGATGGAGCCCTCGATTCATGTGCGTAAATAAAATATAAGTAACTCAGGAGACCTTTATGGAACCGTTACTTGCAAGTCAAGGGAAAACACCTATTTAAGCCGATCGAATCCATCGTAGGCGACATACCCTCTCCCTCCATTACCACCAAGAAGCCCTAAAGCTTGAGAGTCTGGAGATATGGAAAGCGCCCCAGGTCCCTCCTCGTGCCCTCACGGCCCCCTCCCATGAGACTAGGCATGCTTTTCAGTTTCTCTTCTTCTGAGCAATCTTGGGGTACAAGGGTATCTCCCTGCTTCGGATCTTTCATCCACTCGCATTGGGCTTACTTTTGCGAATGGCGAGGCCTTCATAGAGAATTTCCCTACCCCTTGTAAGGACAAGAGGGTATGCTTTGTTTCCTTCCTCTTACGAGGTCTAGGCTTTCTCGTCCATCCCTTCTTGAGGGGTCTGCTGGAAGTTTATAGCATCCAGATCCACAATCTTACTCCTGGGTCGATCTACACATCTTGGGCTTCATGGCTCTCCGCGAGATGTTTTTAGGCTGCGAGCCCCACTTTGATTTATGGAGAAAAAAATTCAATCTGGTCCCCCGAACCTAGGGAGGCATAATCCGGGAGGTCGACGGAGCTGAAGTATGGCGCATAGCCAGGACGGGGTATCCTATTGGGACCCCAAAGAAGGAATGCAACGAGTGGTCCTCGGAATGGTTCTATATTAAGGACGTCCCCTTATTCGACCTGGCTCGAAGGGGTCTTCCCGAATACTCCGAGGCTCCTTTAAAGAAACAGTTCAACTGGTGGCCAAAGAGCCCCTCTCAAGAAGAGAGCCCCAAGGTAAAGTGCCTGGCCGCCAAGGTGAAGCTGCTAGTTCACAGCAAGTTAACCATCATCCAGGTGATGGCCGCAGTGATTACCCGATGTGTCCAACCTCTCCAAGAGCGGACGCATCCCATATGGTGCTACAACGGGACAAGCGACACAACCCGTTCCAGACGGTAAGGGTCGGCCAACCAGGACGCACTAGCGGTTATACTGGTTGATCTCTTCAAAGGAGAAAAAGAAGAGTTTGCTTGCCTGACGACCAGGGATGGCTTCTCAACTTATAACCCAATCGAATGGGTAAGTTTGATAGTGCCCTCATAGCTTGGATGATTATGTCCGATTTTACTAATCAAAATCCTTTGCCTTTCTTAACTGAAATGGATACGTTGGATCAAGACAGTCAACTGCCCTACCCCCACAACCAGAGAGTTATTCTTGTGACGATGACCCCGGATTTCACAATGATCCAGAGATTTCGATTGTCTTTGAGGACGGGTTTTTTTACCATGAGAGTGTCGACGAGCTCAAGGTGGCCCTTATAGCCGATCATCCCCGAACTCTTGCTTCTTCTACCGCAAGTAAAAAAAGGCTTCATCCCAAAAAGGGTGCAAGACCCCCGCCATTCCGAATATACTAAATCCCAACCCCAAGGGTCATCGGACCTCGCATCGGACACCATCCCAGGATACGCCAGCTGGGACTGCATCGAACGTTGGCACGTACCCAAGCAAGAGACAATGGCGGGAAATACATCGATCGCACCTTCTACCAAAAGGTACTCGAATTAACCTTGTGATTCGACTACTATGTCTATCGCCTTAAACACTCATAGTTTTTTTCAAAACACTCAGGAGACGAGTATGGCTATCCTTATCCGAAGATACCACCGGGGGTACCCGATAGCCATCGTGAACCGAGGCCTTCGGCTCCTGCTGAAGCTGGAGCGGGAGTCCCTGTTGCTGATCCGCTTCCTGAAGATTCCGAGGGAGTCTCGGTAACCAATTACGTGGTTGAAAGTGCAATGAACCATCGACAGTGGAAAGAGTCATTGCGCCACCCAGCATTTTCCGATCAAGAGTTTAATGCTCTTAGTTCGGTGGACACACACCTCGGATCTGCTCGAGCAGGACTCGAGGGAGCTTCCAGAGTAATATCTTCCAACATGCATGTAAGTAGTCGGTTTTGATAACCAAACATAAGTCCTAACCTAGTATCCCCCGAGCCTTAATTTGGTTGGGACGGCCGAGTTAAGGTTCTAAACACTATTCTGTTACTATATTGGATTTAAGGCGACAAAAAGAGAAATTATACAAGGACTTGGAATCGAGCCACACAGATTTGGAAGCCATCAAGGCCGAACTGGAGGATGTGAAAAAATTCACGAGAGAGGTACATAGTAAGTAAAAAGTATTTCCATGTGCCGAAATTATTGATACACCGTTTTCTAATGAAGGAATGTATCGTAGCACCTGAGTCTTTGGGTCAACTTCAAAAGGATTTGGATGCATCCCACAAAGCTCAAAGGCATGCCGAGTCCGAGCTTGAGGCTGGTCATCGTGTACTGAAGCGATGTCGTGAAGAAAAGAACCAACTCAAAGTGGAAAATCAACGATAAGCCGAAAAAAATTAGGAGTTTAAAAACTCAATTGGCACAAACCCATGAAGAGAGCCAGAAATTGAAGGGTGGCATGTTCTTCAAGTGAAAATCTAACATGGAATTCCATAAAGTATGCATGTTGTGTCGAGTGTAAATAATACATCACATGTCGTGCTTTGGTCTCCTAACCGGGCGTCCTGAGGAAGAGATCATCTCATTCGGTTGGGATTTGCTGAAGGAACTGTCAATTTTGCACGAGCGAGCTCGGGAGGCTATGGGGAGCATGAACAGGGCGCTTTGGCCGGTCGAGACACCTCCACAAGGGATGGCCGAGCTGGCCGATCGTTTTAAAGGAGCCCGTAGTCGTTTGAGCTATGTAAGACCTCAGCTTGTCGAGAGGGAGCTTAGGAGGCATGGGCCATGGTGAAGACCCGCTTTACCGAACTCAACCCTGAGCACTTGGCTCGGGTTGGGCCAATAGGGCCGGATGGGCAAGAGGTACCTCTTCACCTAGTTTATGACCAAGTGATGCCCGCAACTCATATTTGTGAGGAGGATTGTCTCTTGGATGCCCTAATAGATCATCTTGACCAATTAATGTAGTGTTTGATTCTATGTAACTATGTACTTTACACCAAACCATTTCCATCTGTGCGATAAACGCTATCTGAACTGGCCATCAGCTTCCGCCTCCCCTGCCAGTGGCTAGGGAGTGTTCCGTATTGTGTAGCCTGTGGTAACAGGAAATCATTTCCAAGAACTAGGCAATCCGTCCATGTGGTGCGAATAGACAAAATGTGCATGTGTAGTTATGTTATATTACTATTTAATGTAAGAAACATCTTCCGAATAAAATAGTTCCTCTATGTGTTCCTTTGTTCGGGTTACTACGTCGTTCGTAGACGTCATAGATGTGTACCCGTAGCATGTGGATAGATGCTATGTTCCGAGGAAAATCCATATTTATGGTGAAAATCACCAATTGTGTCTCCTTCCTTCATGGCCGACCAATTGGTTTCTTAATAATGCTAACTTTTGGCTTTACCCGTCTGAGATACGTATCCGGGTAATCCGGTCGTAACAATCGCAGAGGTGGTCCCTTTACCCCCTAGCCGAACATTCGGGAACGGAGAGGGTAAGCATAGGAGCGAGGCAACCCATTTTGGCAAAAACTTAAGTCCAATTGATGCATATAGGGGCGTAAAACGATATAGGAAGGATTCACACAAGGTAGATATAGAATTGCTTGGCTTCTTTAGGAAGCCCCTAGGTCTCATCGGGTAGGACATTTTATTGAAATGTATGCCGATGAAAAACTTAACGTAGTTCGGTTGAGCCGAACACAACCTGCGAAATTTTAAACAATCTTATAAAGGCAAACAAGGAAATGCAAAAAGGAACAAATACAAATGTTCAGAAAAAGGTCACGACACCGGTCTAGCCATAGAAGCACCGAAGGCAACCTACGATCCATGGGTTTGGTTCGAGGCGATTGTCCTACGGGTTGCGGAGATGATAAGCCCCTCCCGCGAATACTTCATCGACTATGAAAGGCCCCTCCCACTTTGGATGGAGTTTATGCTTCTACTTCTTTGGGAGACATACTATGAGTTCGCCCACATTGTATGCCTTTGCTCAAACCTCCCTACTTTGTATCACCGGGCTTGCTCTTGATAAAAGGTAGATCGGGCCCGAGCTATATCATGCTCTCCTTCCAGGGCGTCTAGGTCGTCCTCCTGATCTAATTCGGCTTCTTTTTCTTCATACATGCGCACTCTAGGCGCGTCATGGATGATGTCACGAGGTAGGACTGCCTTTGCCCGTATACCATAAAAAATGGTGTGTACCACGTTGATCGATTTGGGGCGGTGTGTAGCCCCAGAGTACGAAGTCAAGCTCCTCCACCCAATGGCGGTCAGATTCTTGAAGAGATCGGACGAGCGGGGTTTGGTACCACTCATAATGAGGCCGTTAGCCCGTTCAACTCGTCCATTGGTCTGCGGATGATACACCGAGGCATAGTCGAGCTTGATGCCCAAGTTAGCGCACTAGTACTTTACCTCCTGGGTGGTGATGTTGGAGCCATTGTCCGTTATTATGCTATGTGGGACACCATAACGGTGTACCACACCGGATATAAAGTCAATGAGTGGTCCAGCTTTAGCTGAGCTTACTGGTTTTGCTTCAATCCACTTAGTGAACTTGTTGACCATGACCAGTAGATATTTCTTTTTCTTGGTCGCCCCTTTAAGTGGTCTGACCATATCCAGACCTGAGACGGTGAAAGTCCAGGTGATCAAAATCGTCCGAAGGGTCGTTGGGGGCATGTGGCTTTGGTTTGCAAGGAGCTGACAGCCCACACAACGCTGGACGAGTGAGTGGGTGTCTGCTCGAGCGGTGGGCCAGAAGAACCCAGCTCGAAAGGCCTTGCTTACCAAGGCCCGTCCTGCCGCATGCTAGCCGCCCATGCCCGTGTGTAAGTTGGCCAAGAGTTTCCTTCCTTATTCCTCTGATATGCACTGTTGGATGACCCCAATAGTGCTTTTCTTTTATAATTCTCCCTCATGGACCTTGTAGCCTTTTGATCGCCGGATGATGTGTCTTACCTCAGTTTGGTCATCGGGGAGTTCCTTGCGCAGAAGGTAGGCGAGGAAGGGCTCGGTCCATGGTGCAATTACTTACATGACCTCGTGAGCCGAAGGTGTTGCTTCAATTGCTGAGCCGCCGATGATCTGCCCATCCGGTTTTACTATGGGGGGATGACTTGTTCCGTACCATTAGTTCCCATACCCGTGTTCTCGTCTTGCCATACCATGGATGGATTGAAGAGCCTCTAGAGGAATGTGTACTTAGGGATGGGTTAGCATTTGGTGCCCATGCGGGCGACGACGTCGGCAGCTTGATTGTTGTCTCGGGAAACATGATGAAATTCCAGCCCCTCGAACCATGCAGATATCTGAAGGACAGCGTTTTTGTATGCTGCCATCTTGGGGTTTTTGGCATCGACTTCGCCATTGATTTGCGAGATGGAGAGATTGGAGTCCCCCCGAACTTTGAGCCATTATATCCCCATGGATGTTGCCATCTGAAGACCGTGCAACGACGCCTCGTATTCGGACGCGTTGTTTTGAGTCGGCATACATGATGTGTAATACATATCAGATGTTATCTCCGGTGGGGGATGTGAGGACAACTCCATCCCCTAGTCTGACAAGGGTCTTGGATCCATCGAAGTACATTGTCCAATGGGCATATGTACTGTACTCTCTAGGGAGCTCAGCCTCCGTCCATTCGGCAAGAAAATCAGCCAACACCTGAGATTTAACAGGTCGTCGTGGCTTGTAAGTGATTTCAAACGAGAGGAGCCCAATGACCCATTTAGCTATACGGCCGGTGGCGTCCTTGTTGTTGATTATATCATTTAGGGATACCTTAGATGTCACAGTGATCGAACACTCTTGAAAATAGTGTCGGAGCTTATACGATGCCATAAACACTGTATAGGCTATCTTCTGGTAATGTGGTTATCTGGATTTGCATGGAGTGAGCACTTCAGATACATAGTAGACGGGCTTCTATATTCGGAACTTGTGACCCTCGGCCTCCCGCTCTACGACAAGGACCGCACTGATCACTTGATTGGTGCTTGAGATGTATAGTAACATCGGTTCACTAGCGCCCGGTGCTGCTAGTGCGGGGTTACTGGCTAGCAATGTTTTGAATTCCTCTAGTGAGGTCACCGCTTCATCAGTCCATTCAAAGTTTTTGGTCTGTTTCAGCAGCCTGTAGAGTGGTAGAGCCTTTTTTCCGAGGCGGGAGATGAAGAGGCTCAAAGCCGCCACACAGCCTGCCAGCCTTTAGACATGCGTTAGCTATGTAGGTACCGCAAACTAGTATAAGGTTTGGATCTTAGCGAGATTAGCCTCTATTCCTCTTTGGGAGACACTGAATCCCAGTAGTTACCGGCGGGGACTCAAAAGACACATATCTCCAGCTTGAGTCATATGTCGTATTCCTGTAGACTAGCGAAGGTTTGTCTGAGGTCGTCCACCGGCTGGCGTGTTTGCTCTTGATGACCGTCCGCATATGCCTCGACTGTTTTGCCAATTTTCTTTTTCATACATGTCTGAATCATGCGCTGGTATGTGGCACCTGTGTTTTTTTTAACCCGAACGACATTGCGTTAAAGCAAAATGGTCCATAGAGGGTGATGAAGGCGGTTGCGGCTTGATCAGACTCCTTCATTTCAATCTGATGGTATCCATAATAAGCGTAGAGGAAGCACAATGAGTCGTGTCTGGTGGTGGCATCAGTGATCTGGTCTATATGGTGTAAAGGGAAAGGATCCTCGGGGTAGGCTTTATTGAGGTCTTTGAAGTCGACGCATAACCGCCAAGATTTGTCCTTCTTTGGCACCATGACCAGATTTGATAACCACTCGGGATGTTTGATTTCTCTAATGAATCCGGCTTCGAGTAATTTGGCAAGCTCCTTGCCCATAGCTTGATGCTTTGGTTTAGAAAATCGGCGCAAAGCCTATTTGAGGGGCTTGAAGCCTGCTATTATGTTCAGGTTGTGTTCCACCTTCCCTTGGGGGATTCCTGGCATATTTGAGGGGTGCCATACGAATACGTCCCAATTTCCACATGGGGATGTGCGTAGTGCTTCATCAACCATGGGGTCCAGCTCGGCTCCGATGGACGCTATTTTATTGGGGTCCGTCGGATGAACCTAAAATTTGGTGATCTCGTCTGCAGGTTTAAAGGATGTGGATTTCGGTCTTTTGACGAGGATCACATCATCCTTATCCACTATAAATCGGAGCGTGGTAAGTTCTTCTACACTGAGAGCCTCAGCTAGTACCTCAAGGGCTAGTGATGCAGTTTTATTTTCAGCTCGGAGGGCTCTATTGGGGTCACTTATAATTGTGATCACACCGTTGGGCCCTAGCATTTTGAGCTTCATGTGCCCGTAATGTGGTATGGCCTAAAATCTTGTAAATTCATCACGCCCTAATAGAGCATGATAGCCGTTATGAAATGACACAATATGGAATACAAGCTCTTCTTGGGCGTGCCGAATACTACATCGAGTGTTACTCGTCCAGTACAACGCACTTCTTTCCCGGGAATGATTCCCTGAAAAGTTATGTTGCTTTGTTCGATGTGAGATCTATCGAACTGCATTTTGTCCGAGGTATCCTCGTAAATGAGGTTTAGACCGCTGCCACCGTACATTAGCACCTTGTGAAAGCTGAAGCCATCAATTATGGGGTTAAGGACCAGGGCGGCGGGTGCTCGGTCTGCGTGGGCTATCGGCTAGTCAGCCTCGCCGAAAATGATCGGTGTGTTAGTCCAGGAGTTTGTTGTTGTTGGTGTTCTGGGACCGAGGGTACCCAGACCTGCCTAGCTGTGGTGCAATGTGTGGCCCACCTCGAAGGCCCGGTACGGACAGCAGCAAGCCCCTCAAGTGAAGTCCCTCGCGAGAGGCCCTGCCTCGCTAGGAGAATAAAGCCAATACCTCAGTAGGAGCGGCATCCCCCAAGCTGCCTCCGAAGGAGCGGAGATTCCTATGCAGGTGCCCGGCCTCCCGAAGTTGGGGTGACGTGGGTTCTGACGGCAGAGCCAGGCGAGCGCAAAGGAAGGACTGTTTCCTCTTTCGAGCTAAGAAGGCAAGGATGTACGTGGGTTCCCAAGGAATCCCTGAAAGGTTTCCTTCCTGGTGTAACGCGACCAAGACCATGAGCTTAGCAGGATGCATGTCATCGCTGAGCCCACCACTATGGCATGACCAGAAGCTTTGCAGGCAAAGACCATCTCTGGTCAGGATAAGATGTACCTCCTGTCCCCCTTTAAATGTGGTCGTTGTGTGATCCCTTCCCGCTTGTGTAATAAGGGAAGAGGATTGTGGCCCCTGTAAATAGGGACGAGCTTCCACCGTAGAGGGGGGCGGATTCATGACCGTCGAGTGCCCTTGTGACCTCGGCCAACCACTAGACTAGTTCATCCTTAGCCTCCTCTTGAGGCCAATCCACCACAAAGCAGGAGTAGGGTTTCACACTGCAAGGTGGCCTGGACCTGGGTAAAACCGAGTGACTTCATTCTCTTTCCCTCGTGAGAACCGCCGAAGAGTCCCAAAGAAGCAGTGAGGATGAGCGGGATCGGAGAACGGGCACACCCCAGTGTTTGAACCTCATAGGGTGTGCGGAGCCCTAATTCCGACATTTGGTGCGCCAGGTAGGGCTGTGACAATGTCCTTTAGTTCCGTCGACTACTGCTTCGCCGACGGTCGGCCACCTCCCACTCCTGTTTCGCCGATGCCATGGCCGACTTCGGACGCTCACACCCAGAGTGTTGGGGATATAACCCCATGGTGATACCCGCCTTTGAGGCACCGGGTCACACCTGGCGGCTCATACGCCAGCCCAAGGATGGGCCATGAAGATGTAAGCCCAAGACGTTGGGCGGCTTAACAAGATTGGACGGGACGTGGCCCGGACGGAGAAAGCATGAAGACCCAGGTGGGTGAGCCGCCCCGGAGAAAACTTGCCCAGGAAGGCAAGACAATGTAGAGATAGAATCAGACACGATTGTGAGAGTCGGTTACGACTTGTATGACCCATGGTCTTGACCTCCGATATAAAGGCGAGACCCGGGGCGACTTAGAGAGATCAACTATCGAGAACTAGGTCAAGAAATCAGCTCCTTTGTAATCGATACCCCAAGCAATACAAGCACAAGCAGGATGTAGGCTGTTACCTCTACTTGAGGAGCCGAACCTGGGTAAACCCGTGTCCTTCATCCCAATCAACCCCCTTGAGTCCATCACCTTAGCGATGGCCTCGAATCCAAGTCCGTTCACCCGGACAATTATCGTGAAAAACCACGACAGTTGGCGCCCACCATGGGGCTAGTGCTCGGTGCTGTTGAGTTCTCAAACGGCTCTCTCCCAGGGTTCGAAGGATACGTGGTCGGAAGGAAGAGCAAGAGTCGCCATGGCCAGCTCTACATCGACGACGCCGGCTGGGGTCATGCGGACGATTTTGTCGAATATGGGTTCCGGGTTCCCTTCGGTGGAATCCACGTCTTCATTGGCAAGGTTGATGGATCTACACCCGGGCTGGACATCTGCACCAACATCGTCGAGCCGGCTCAGCGCGCTCAACCCGCCCAATATGTGCGACCCGCCCGTGTTAACCCGGGCCGGAAGCACGTCTTCGTGGGCTTTACTCAAGATATGGATCTTGTGGCTACTGCATCACAGGAGACCCTTGTCTATTCAGAGGACGGATCTTCGAGCGGAGAAGCAGAGTCGATCTACCAGCTTCACAACGGTGGGATCGGGGGCTATGATGAGCCTTACCCTGAGTCGGAACGGTCTGAGCCGAACGATCTCGGGCTGCCGCTTCATGCGGCCGTGTTCAGGGCGGGGTCAGCCCCAGGCACGAGCAGCATAGCCGCCGGAGAAACAAACACGGGAGCTGATCCACCGTCGTCGGATCAAGTTCTTTCGGATCTGATGAACGAGCTCACAAATATGATGGACACCAAAGTCACACCAGATAATCAAGCTGCTTGGAACTTGGAGATCGCAAGACTCAAGGACCGGATGGCGGAGGAGCAGCAGAGGATAGCCGAGTTAAAGATTCAGATGGAAGCGGAGGCAGAGCGCCTTAGGACGGATGCTTTTCGCCTTGAGCTAGAGCAGCAATCAGCGGCTACGGTGCAGCGGATGGGCATCAATCCCGCTTACCAGAAAATTATGAGGCTAGGAATCTCTTTGACACACCAAGAATGGGACAAGCAGCGGATGAGCCTGGAAGTCCGACGGCGGCTCGATAGCAACTTAACTCGCCTCGGCGAAACCAGGCCTCACCAGTGGTGTTTCCGACGCTGGCGGGCCATGATTCCAACCCGGCAGAGAACATAGTGGCCGCGGCCACCCGACTTGAAACAATCCCTATTCTAGATGAGGCGCCTTTTGCAGAAGAGGTACGGAACGCCATTGGGTACCTTAAGACGGCGATGGCCCAACAGGAGA
The DNA here is from genome assembly GCA_022496015.1 of Hordeum marinum. NCBI lineage: Eukaryota > Viridiplantae > Streptophyta > Magnoliopsida > Poales > Poaceae > Hordeum > Hordeum marinum. The sequence goes on from CM039675.1 coordinate 380,931,684, forward strand.
AATATGCTTACAGCCGGAGCCGTGTTCATTCAACCCCCTCCCTAGCCGCAGCTTTAGCTGGCACTATGAGTCGTCGGTGGTTTCCATCAGCGATCGGCACAGGGGGGCCTCCAGCGAATGATCAGGCGGCTTTAGATGCACAAGCACTCATAAACTGGGCGAGAAACCAGCAAGAGGCAGCGGCTTTGGCCATGGTGGCTCACCAAGAGCCCGCACCTTCCATATCAGTAGGAGCAGGAGCGACCACCAGGGTCGTGGGAGTACCATGCTTAGCACCGGTCTGCGGAACGAGCGGTTGCCGAAGGATTTCAAAGGACCTTGTAAAGTCCCGAATTACACTGTCGACTTACCTCTGGAGGCCTGGATTGAAAGCTATGAGCTGGCTATGGAGATATTGGATGTCAATGAGGCGGTGTGTGCTAAATATTTCATCATGATGCTTGAAGGTCCGGCTCGCACGTGGTTAATGGGTTTGCCACCCAATACCATCAATTCATGGGCTGAGTTAAGAGCAAGGTTCATCAAAGACTTTCAAGGGACTTGTAAACAGCCTATGACAATTGTGGATCTCGATCATTGTGTCCAGCGGGAGAATGAGTCGGCTCGTCACTGGGTCCGACGGGTGTCGACCATCATCCACTCATCTAAACAGATCACGACGGCTCAAGCGGTGCTGATCCTAGAAAAGAACTATCACTTCGTCCCTCTGAAGCAGAAGCTCGGCCGGCTCAAGCGTACGTGTCAGGACATGGGAGAACTCATGGTGGCTCTCAAAAAGTATGCCGATTCTGATAACACGAAGGATCCAGGTTCTGATGAGGAGAAGGCCGGCTAAGGTAAAAAGAACAATCAAGGCAAGTGTGCAGCAAGTAACAGTAACTAGGGGAAGTGGAAGAACCCAGATGGCAGGTCAGAACTGGTGGCCAATGCCAGCACCGGCCAGAATCATCCTAAGGGCAATGGGAAGTTTAGACCGCCTTTTAACAGAAATAGGACTCCTTTCAATTTGGAGGAAATGCTCAATAAACCCTGTCGGGAGCACAGCCGGCCCGATAGAGTTGCAGGGCACACATGGGGTAAGTGCCACATCATGCAGAAGTTCAAGAACTACAACATGCAGGAGCACAACAACAATGGTGGTGGCCCGCCCGGCGGGTCAGGAGTCGGATTTGGATCCGCTGGCTCAGGGTCCGGTCATCATGGTCAAGGCAACCAAGGACGACAACCTCAACACTCTAGCAATAACAATCTGCAGCAGCATAATCACTCCGGATATCAAAGTAATCCGAAGCAGCTCAGTTCAAGCCAGTATCATGTTTTTACGACTAGCCTTAACAAGCGGGATCAGAAGTTGCGCAAGCGGGCGGTTAAGGCAATCGCACCGGCTCTGCTGGAAATATGCCCTAGAGGCAATAATAAATTAGTTATTATCATATTTCCTTCTTCATGATAATCCTTTATTATCCATGCTATAATTGTATTGATCGGAGACTTAGATGCATGTGTGGATACATAGACAAAACCATGTCCCTAGTATGCCTCTAATAGACTAGCTTGTTGATCAAAAGATGGTTAAGGTTTCCTAGCCATGGACATGAGATGTCATTTGATAATGGGGTCACATCATTAGGAGAATGATGTGATGGACAAGACCCAAACTACAAATGTAGCATATGATCGTGTCAGTTTATTGCTACTGTTTTCCGCATGTCAAGTATGTGTTCCTATGACCATGAGATCATGCAACTCACAGATATCGGAGGAGTGCCTTGTGTGTATCAAACGTCGCAACGTAACTGGGTGACTATAAAGGTGCTCTATAGGTATCTCCAATGGTGTCTGTTGAGTTGGCATGGATCGAGACTGGGATTTGTTACTCCGTGTGACGGAGAGGTATCTCGGGGCCCACTCGGTAATGCAACATCACAATAAGCCTTGCAAGCAATGTGACTAATTGTTAGTTGCGGGATCTTGTATTATAGAACGAGTAAAGAGACTTGCCGGTAATGAGGTTGAACTAGGTATGGAGATACCGACGATCGAATCTCGGGCAAGTAACATACCGAAGAACAAAGGGAACGTTATACGGGATTAACTGAATCCTTGACATAGAGGTTCGACCGATAAAGATCTTCGTAGAATATATAGGAACCAATGTGGACGTCCTGGTCCCGCCATTGGTTATTGACCGTAGAGGTGTCTTGGTCATGTCTACATAGTTCTCGAACCTGCAGGGTCTGCACACTTAAGGTTCGGTGACGTTTCGGTAGTGTAGAGTTATGTATGGTGGTGACCGCAGTTTGTTTGGAGTCCCGGTTGAGATCCCGGACGTCACGAGGAGCTCCAGAATGGTCCAGAGGTAAAGATTCATATATAAGAAGTCCCAGTTTGGTTTCCGGAAAAGTTTCGGGCTCATCGGTAGTGTACCGGGAGTGCCGGTAGTGTATCGGGAGTGCCGGTAGTGTACCGGGAGGCCTCCGGGAGGGGTATTTCGACCCCAAGAGGTCCATGGTCTGTGGGAGAATAATAACCAGCCCTTAGTGGGCTGGGAAAACAGCCACAAAGGCCCATGGCGCAGGAGAGAAAGTCCTAAAGCAAAAAGTGGAAAATCAGCCAATAGGAGGCAATCCTACTCCAACTAGGATTGGAGGTGAAGTAGGATTGCTTCCCACCTCCTATTTCGGCCGACCCAAAGGCCTTGTCTGCCTCTCCTCTCCTCTCCTCCTATATATACTAGTGTATTGGGTGGTTTTTGGACAGAATTTCCGGCCACGTGCTACCCGTTACACTGGTGCATAGTTTCTCCTCTAGATCGGTTTTCTGCAGCGCTTAGGCGAAGCCCTGCCGGAATTGCTCCACCACCATCACCGGAGCACCGTCACGCTGCCAGTGAACTCTCTCTCCTCTCCACCCCCTCTCGCTAGATCGAGACGGTGGAGATCGTCATCAAGCTGCACGTGTGCTGAACGCGGAGGTGCCGTCCGTTCGGCGCTAGATTGGAAGAACCGTGATCGAGATCGCGAGACGGTTCGTGATGTGATCATGGAACGGATCGTGATGAGTTCACGGGACAGATCGTGATCAAGATCGTGATCAAGATCGTGATGAGTTCGCGGGACGGATCATGATGTGTTCGCGGGACGGTTCGTGATTGGATCGCGGGACGCTCGGCGATTTGGATTGCGAAGAAGTTCGACTACACCAACCGCGTTTCTTAACGCTTCCCGCTTAGCGATCTACAAGGGTACGTACATCCACTCTCCCTCTCGTAGATGCTCATCACCATGGATAGGTTTGCATGTGCGTAGGAAATTTTTTGTTTCCCATGCGACGTCCCCAACAGTGGCATCATGAGCTAGGTTGATGGTTCGATGAGATCTCGAGTAGAACACAAAAGGTTTGTGGGCGTTGATGCTTAGATTGCTTCCTCCCTTGGTTGGAGTTTGGTTCAGCGGGATTGTGAGATGAAGCGGCCCGGACCAACATTACTCGTACGCTTACGAGAGACCGGTTCCCTCGACGCAACTTGTTGCTTAGATGGCTTGCGGGTGACAGTTTCTCTCACTTTAGTTGGATCGGATCCGACAAAGGCGGTCCTTGAGAAGGTTGAAAAGCAATCTATGTATCACCGTTGTGGTTTATGCGTAGGTGAGAATCGTTCTTGCTAGATACCCGTAGCAGCCACGTAAAACATGCAACAACAATTAGAGGACGTCTAACTTGTTTTTGCAGGGTATGTTGTGATGTGATATGGCCAATTACATGATGAGATATATGTGATGTATGAGATAATCATGTGATGTATAGAATTTCACGACTTGCATGTTGTTGCGTACGGCAACCGGCAGGAGCCATAGGGTTGTCTTTAATTATTGTATGACCTGTGTGTTAATCATTAAGCGCTATGTAATGCTTTACTTTATCGCTAAGCGGTAGCAATTGAAGTAGAAGCAGGGCTGGCACCACAACCCCAATGGCAACACATTGATGGAGATCAAGATGATGGAGATCATGGTGTTGTGCCGGTGACGATGGAGATCATGCTGGTGTTTCGAAGATGGAGATTTTAAACACAAGTTCATGGCCATATCATGTCACTTATGAATTGCATGAGATGTTAATCCTTTTATGCACCTTGTTTTGCTTAGTACGGCGGTAGCATTATAAGGTGATCCCTCACTTGAATTTCAAGATGAACCGTGTTCTCCCCGAGTGTGCACCATTGTGAAAGTTCATCGTGTTGAGACACCACGTGATGATCGGGTGTGATAGACTACATTCACATACAACGGGTGCAAGCCAGATTTGCACGCGCAGAACACTCGGGTTAAACTTGACGATCCTAGCATGTACAGACATGGCCTCGGAACATGAGAGACCGAAAGGTCGAACATGAGTCATATAGTAGATATGATCAACATAATGATGTTCACCATTGCAGCCACCTCAACTCACGTGATGATCGGACTTGAGTTGGTGAATTTGGATCATGTATCACTCGAATGATCGGAGGGATGTCAATTTGAGTGGGAGTTCTTAAGTAATATGATTAATTGAACTCATTATCATGAACATAGTCAAAGTGTCTTTGCAAATTATGTTGTAGATTACTAGCTCGCGCTGTAGCTCCCTTAAATTTTTATATGTTCCTAGAGAAATAGAGTTGAAAGATGTTGGTAGCAATATTGCGGACTGGGTCCGTGATCTGAGGATTGTCCTCATTGCTGCACAGAAGGCTTATGTCCTTAATGCACCGCTCGGTGCGCCACCCCCTCTAGCGTCGTCTATAGATGTTGTGAACATCTGACAGGCACGTTTCGATGACTACTTGATAGTTTAGTGCGTCATGCATTACGGCTTAGAATTGAGGCTCCGAAACATTTTGAACGTCACGGAACATATGAGATGTTCTAGGAGCAGAGATTGTGATCTCAGGCTCGTACCTGTGTTGCGAGATATGAGATCTCCAACAAGATTCTTTGCATGTAAGATGAAGGAGAATAGCTCAATCGTTGAGCATGTACTCAGATTGTCTGGGTACTACAATCGCTTGAATCAAGTGGGAGTTGATCTTCCAGATAAGATAGTGATTGATATAGTTCTCCAAGTCACTGTCACTAAAGCTACTAGAACTTAGTGATGAACTATAATACACCAAGGATAGAAGTAGTGATCCCTGAGCTGTTCGCGATGTTTGACACCACGAAGGTAGAAATCAAGAAGGAGCGTCAAGTGTTGATGGTTAATCAAACCACTAGTTTCGAAAAGGGCAAGAGCAAGGAGGGAAACTTCATGGATAGCAAGTCAGTTGCTGCTCCAGTGAAGCAACCCAAAGTTGAACTCAAACCCGAGACTAAGTGCTTCTATTATGAGGTGAGAGGTCGCTGAAGCGGAACAACCCTAGATACTTGGTAGATAAGAAGGCTGGCAACATCGACAGAAGTATATTTGATATACGAGTTATTGATGTGTACCTTGCTAGTACTCCTAGTAGCACCTGGGTATTGGATACCGGTTCGGTTGCTAAATGTTAGTAACTCGAAATAAAAGCTACGGAATAAACGGAGAACTAGCTAAGGGTGAGGTGACGATGTGTGTTGGAAATGTTTCCAAGGTTGATGTGATCAACATCGCACGCTCTCTCTACCTTCAGGATTAGTGACGAACCTAAATAAATGTTATTTGGTGTTTTGCGTTGAGCATGAACATGTTTAGATCATGTTTGTTGCAATACGGTTATTCATTTAAGTCAGAGAATACTAGTTGTTCTGTTTACATGAATAATACCTTCAATGGTCATGCACCTAGTGAGAATGGTTTGTTGAAATCTTGATCGTAGTAATGCACATGTTCATAACATTGATGTCAAAAGATACAAAGTTAAATAATGATAGTACCACATACTTGTGGCACTGCCGCAAAATGTCATATTGGTATAAAGCGCATGAAGAAACTCCATGGTGATGGATATTTGGACTCATTCGATTTCGAATCGGTTGAGGCATGCGAACCATGCCTCTTGGGCAAGATGACTAAAGGACCCCGTTGGATGGAGCGGGCAAGTGATTCATTGGAAATGATACATGTTGATGTATGCAATCTAGTGAGTCTTGTAGCGTGCAGTGGATATCGTTATTTTCTTACCTTCACTGATGATTTGAGTAGATATAGTGTATATTTACTTAATGAAACACAAGTCTGAATCGTTTGAAAGGTTCAAGCAAATTCAGAGTGAAGTTTAAAGATCATCGTGACAAGAAGATAAAAATGAGTGCGATATGATCGTGGAGGTGAATATCTGAGTCACGAGTTTGGCATACAACTTAAGACAATGTGAAACTTTTTTCACAACTAAACGCCACCTGGAACACCATAGTGTGATGGTATGTCCGAACATCATAGTTATGCTCTATTGGACATGGTGTGTGCTATGATGTCTCTTGTCGTTTTACTACTATAATTTTGGGGTTATGCATTAGAGACAACTACATTCACTTTAACTAGGGAACCATCTAAATCCGTTGAGATGACACCGCGTGAATTATGGTTTGATAGAAACCTAAGTTGTCATTTCTTAATGTTTGGGGCTGCGACGCTTGTGTGGAAAATGTTTTCACCTAATGAGGTCGAACCCAAGGCGGAAAAATGCATCTTCATAGAATACCCTAAGATCAGTTGGGTGAACCTTCTATCTCAGATCCAAGTGCAAAGTGTTTGTTGCTTAAACGGATCCTTTCTCAAGGAAATGTTTCTCTCGAAAGAATTGAGTGGGAGGAAGATAGAACTTGATGAGGTTGTTAAACCTTTGTTCAACCAGAGAGTAGCGCAACGCAGAAAGATGTTTCTGTGAAGCCTACGTTAGTTGAAGAGGAAGTTAATGATGATGATCATGAAGCTTCAGGATCAAGTTACTATCAAACTTCGTAGGTCGACAAGGATGTGTACTGCTCCTGAGTGGTATGGCAACCCTGTCTTGGAGGTCATGTTGTTGGACAACGATGAACCTACGAGCTATGGATAAGCGATGATGGGCCCGGATTCCGACAAATGGTTGGAGGCCATGAAATTCGAGATAGGATCCATGTATGAAAACCAAGTATAGACTTTGGTGGACTTGCTCGTTGGACAGCAGGTCATTGAGTACATATGGATCTTTAAAATGAAGACAGACACTGATGGTGAATGTCACTATTTGTAAAGCTCGACTTGTTGCAAAGATGTTTGTGACAAGTTCAAGGAGTTGACTACGACGAGACTTTCTCACTTGTAGTGGTGCTAAAGTCTGTTGGAATTATGTTAGCAGTTGCTGTGTTTTCAATTATGAAATCTGGCAGATGGATGTCAAAACATCGTTTCCTTAACGGTTTACTTGAGGAAAGGTTGTATCTGATACAACCAGAAGGTTTTGTCAGGCCTAAGGATGCTAAAAGGTGTGCAAGCTTCGGTGATCCTTCCATGGACTGAAGCAAGCATCTCGGAGTTGGAATATATGCTTTGATGAGGTGATCAAAGTTTTGATGTTTATACAAAGTTTATGAGAAACTTGTATTTGCAATAAAGTGAGTGGGAGCACTATAGAATTTCTGATAAGTATATCTGGATGACATATTGTTGATCAGAAATAATGTAGAGTTTCTGGAAAGCATAAAACGGTCATTTGGAAATTGATTTTCAAAGGAAGACCTCGATGAAGCTTTCTAATTGTTGAGCATCAAAATCTATGGAGATAGATCAAGATGCTCGATGAGACTTTCAATGAGTGCATACCTTGACAAGATTTTGAAAGAGTTCAGAATGGATCAATCAGAGAAAGAGTTCTCGCCTGATTTGTAAGGTGTGAAAGTTGAGTGAGACTCAAAGCTCGACAACGGCAGAAGAAAGAGAAAGGACGAACGTCATCCCCTATGCCTTAGCCATAGGCTCTATATTATGCCATGATGTGTACCGCACCTGTGTGTGCCTTGCCATGAGTCCGTCAGGGGGTACAAGAGTGAACCAGGAGTGGATCACTAGACAGCGGTCAAGATTATCCTCAGTAACTAAGAGACTGAGGAGATGTTTCTCGATTATGGAGGTGATAAAGAGTTCGTCGTAAGGAGTTACGTCGATACAAGCTTTAACACTAATCCAGATGACTCGTAGTAGCAATCTGGATACGTATAGTGGAGCAGCCATTTGGAATAGTACCGAGCGGAGTGTGGTATTTACAGTTTGACATAGGTATTTGCAAAGTGCACACGGATCTGAATGTTACAGACCCGTTGACTATAAGACCTCTCTCACATGCAAAGCATGATCGAGCCCCAGAACTCGTTGGGTGTTAGATTCATAACAATGTGAATCACATGGTGATGTGAACTAGATTATTGACTCTAGTGCAAGTGGGAGACTGTTGGAAATATGCCCTAGAGGCAATAATAAATTAGTTATTATCATATTTCCTTGTTCATGATAATCGTTTATTATCCATGCTATAATTGTATTGATCGAAGACTTAGATGCATGTGTGGATACATAGACAAAACCATGTCCCTAGTATGCCTCTAATAGACTAGCTCGTTGATCAAAAGATGGTTAAGGTTTCCTAGCCATGGACATGAGATGTCATTTGATAATGGGGTCACATCATTAGGAGAATGATGTGATGGACAAGACCCAAACTGCAAACGTAGCATATGATCGTGTCAGTTTATTGCTACTGTTTTCCGCATGTCAAGTATGTGTTCCTATGACCATGAGATCATGCAACTCACAAATATCGGAGGAGTGCCTTGTGTGTATCAAACATCGCAACATAACTGGGTGACTATAAAGGTGCTCTACAGGTATCTCCGATGGTGTCTGTTGAGTTGGCATGGATCGAGACTGGGATTTGTTACTCCGTGTGACGGAGAGGTATCTCGGGGCCCACTCGGTAATGCAACATCACAATAAGCCTTGCAAGCAATGTGACTAATTGTTAGTTGCGGGATCTTGTATTACGGAATGAGTAAAGAGACTTGCCGGTAACGAGGTTGAAGTGGTATGGAGATACCGACGATCGAATCTCGGGCAAGTAACATACCGAAGAACAAAGGGAACGTTATACAGGATTAACTGAATCCTTGACATAGAGGTTCGACCGATAAAGATCTTCATAGAATATGTAGGAACCAATGTGGACGTCCAGGTCCCGCCATTGGTTATTGACCGTAGAGGTGTCTCGGTCATGTCTACATAGTTCTCGAACCTGCAGGGTCTGCACACTTAAGGTTCGGTGACGTTTCGGTAGTGTAGAGTTATGTATGGTGGTGACCGAAGTTTGTTCGGAGTCCTGGATGAGATCGTGGACGTCACGAGGAGCTCCGGAATGGTCCGGAGGTAAAGATTCATATATAGGAAGTCCCAGTTTGGTTTCCGGAAAAGTTTCGGGCTCATCGGTAGTGTACCGGGAGTGCACGTAGTGTACCGGGAGTGCCGGTAGTGTACCGGGAGGCCTCCGGGAGGGGTATTTCGACCCCAAGAGGTCCATGGGCTGTGGGAGAATAATAACCAGCCCTTAGTGGGCTGGTAAAACAGCCACAAAGGCCCATGGCGCAGGAGAGAAAGTCCTAAAGCAAAAAGTGGAAAATCAGCCAATAGGAGGCAATCCTACTCCAACTAGGATTGGAGGTGAAGTAGGATTGCTTCCCACCTCCTATTTCGGCTGACCCAAAGGCCTTGGCTGCCTATCCTCTCCTCTCCTCCTATATATACTAGTGGATTGGGTGGTTTTTGGACAGAATTTCCGGCCACGTGCTACCCGTTACACCGGTGCATAGTTTCTCCTCTAGATCGGTTTTCTGCAGCGCTTAGGCGAAGCCCTGCCGGAATTGCTCCACCACCATCACCGGAGCGCCGTCACGCTGCTAGTGAACTCTCTCTCCTATCCACCTCCTCTCGCTGGATCGATACGGTGGAGATCGTCATCAAGCTGCACGTGTGCTGAACGCGGAGGTGTCGTCCGTTCGGCGCTAGATCGGAAGGACCGTGATCGAGATCGCGAGACGGTTCGTGATGTGATCACGGAACGGATCGTGATGATTTCGTGGGACAGATCGTGATCAAGATCGTGAGACGGATCGTGATGAGTTCGCGGGACGGATCATGATGTGTTCGCGGGATGCTCGGCGATTTGGATCGCGAAGAAGTTCGACTACACCAACCGCGTTTCTTAACGCTTCCCGCTTAGCGATCTACAAGGGTACGTACATCCACTCTCCCTCTCGTAAATGCTCATCACCATGGATAGGTTTGCGTGTGCGTAGGAAATTTTTTGTTTCCCATGCGACGTCCCCAACAGGCTCTGCCGCAATACTTGAAGTGGTCTGTGTATGACATAACGTGGAGTCGTGAGGATCACCCGCCTCGTGTTGATGACCCGGGGCGGTTAGCCTTGGTAGTTGCCCCCCAAGTGGTAGGACATATGGTGAATAAAGTACTTATGGATGGTGGCAACAGCATCAGTATTCTGTATTATGATACCTTCCGGCGGATGAAGCTGCTTCATAAAGACCTTAAGCCCTCATCAACAATTTTTCATGGTGTAGTACCGGGCAAGTCAGCTTACCCAGTGACAGGATTTCTTTGGAAGTCGCCTTTGGTGGCGAGTAGAACTACAGGGTGGAGTCCTTGTGGTTTGAAGTGGTAAAGATCAAGAGCCCTTATCATGCATTATTTGGTCGGCCGGCTTACGCCAAGTTCATGGCTAGGCCCTGTTATGTCTACTTACAACTCAAGATGCCTGGGTTAAAAGGCACGATTACTGTTCATGGTGATTGGAATACGGCTATTGAGTTGAGGAAGGGGATGCGGCTTACGCGGAATCCAGTTGTGCTGAGGCGGAGCTCAAGTTCTATAAGGAGAATGTTGACCCAGAGGATATGACCCCGCTGAAGAAGCCCACCATGGAGGTTGAGCCACCCCACAAGTTTTCGGCGGATGATACCAAGGCGGTAGATTTCACTCCGGGCGACTCATCCAAACAGTTCATTATTAGGGCCAACATGGATCCCAAATAGGAAAGCATGCTCATCGAATTCATCTGTGAGAATCGGGACATCTTTGCATGGAAACCTTCTGACATGCCAGGTGTACCGAGAGAGTTCGCTGAGCATAACCTTAATGTGGATCCTAAGTTTAAACGGGTCAAGCAATTTCTACGGCGGTTCAACAAGGAGAGACACAAGGCCATTGGGGAAGAGGTCACTCGGCTGTTAGCGGCGGGTTTCATCGTCGAGGTTTTTCACTCGGAGTGGCTTGCTAACCCAGTGCTTGTGCTCAAGAAAAACAGCACTTGGCGTATGTGTGTGGACTATACGGATCTTAACAAGGCATGTCCGACTGATCCTTTTGCTCTCCCTCGTATTGATCAAATCATTGATGCTACGGTGGGTTGCGAAAGTTTATGCTTCCTGGATGCTTATTCAGGATATCATCAGACCAAGATGGCGGTGAAGGACCAACAGAAGACGGCTTTCATCACGCCTTTTGGCGCCTTCTGCTATGTGTCTATGCCTTTTGGGATCAAGAGTGCCCAGGCGACTTATCAGCGTTGTGTGCAGAATTGTCTTCACAATCAGATTGGACGCAACGTTCATGCTTATGTGGATGATATTGTGATCAAGTCAAGGAAGAAGGAGACCCTGCTTGATGACTTAAAGGAAACCTTTGACAATCAACTTCTCTACAAGGTGATGCTTAACCCGGCAAAGTGTGTCTTTGGTATTCCGGATGGCAAGCTCTTGGGATTTCTTGTTTCTGAGCGTGGTATTGAAGCCAACCCGGATAAGATCAATGCTATCACCTCCCTGGCTGAGCCGACTTGTATCAATGATGTCCAACACCTGGCAGGGCGGATTGCCGCATTGAGCCGTTTTATAAGCCGCCTGGGTGAGAAAGCCATCCCTCTATATCAAATGATGAAAAAGAAAGACCATTTTGTCTAGAGTACGACAGCGGGTGAAGTGTTTGAGGCGCTCAAGAAGCAGCTCACTCAGTCGCCGGTTTTCGCTGCTCCGACTGAGAAAGAGCCCTTGCTCCTATACGTGGCGGCTAACAACCGGGCTATCAGCGCTGCAATTGTGGTCGAGCACAAGGAAGCAGGGAAAGAGTATCCAGTTCAGAGGCCGGTTTATTATATCAGTGAGGTCCTGACAGAGTCCAAACAGATATATTCACATTGGCAGAAGCTAGTGTATGGGGTGTTCATGGCCAACCACAAATTAAAGCATTACTTCTTAGGACACCACATCACCGTGGTCAGTTCTACTCCGTTGGGAGACATAATTCACAACAGAGAAGCCACGGGTAGGATTGCTAAGTGGGCATTGGAGCTGGGGCCTCTCAATCTGAAATATGTACCTCGTACGGCTGTCAAGTCTCAAGCCCTTGTGGATTTCATAAACGACTGGACAGAGTGTCAAGCACCCGAAGAAAAGCCGGATAACACATACTAGACAATACACTTTGATGGATCCAAGCAGCTGGAAGGGTCAGGGGCAGGAGTCATTTTAACATCTCCCAAAGGTGATAAGTTCTGTTATGTGCTCTGGCTGATGTTCCCTTGCACTAGTAATGCCGCTGAATATGAAGCCCTGCTTCATGGCCCCATGGTAGCTAAGGAGATGAACGTAAGTCGGGTAAGGTGCTTCGGCGACTCAGACCTTGTGGCTCAGCAAGTTTCAGGCACTTGGGATTCCAGGGATCCACGGATGGCAGCTTATCGTCAAGCGGTGGATGTCATTGCTGGTCATTTCAAGGGTTATCAGGTGGATCACATTGATCGTTGCAGGAACGAGGTGGCTGATGCCCTATCAAGGTTAGGCTCTCAGCAAAAGCCGGTGCCGCCCAATATCTTTCTGGACGTCTTATATCACCCAACTATCAAGTTACCCTCAGAGGAAGATTTGGTTGTTCCTAACCCGGAGGGACAATTGGTGGCGGCTCTACATGCTATTCTGGATTGGACTATGCCTTACTTGGCGTATTTTACTCGAGGCGAGTTACCTGATGATGAAAATCTGGTCAGACAGATAACCAGGTGGTCTAAATCCATGATGATAGTCAACGACGAGTTACACAAGTGTAGTGTCACCGGAGTGTATCAACGCTGTGTCTCACTAGAGGAGGGTAAGGAAATCTTAAATGAAATTCATGCTGGTGATTGCGGACATCATGCCGGCTCAAAATCTCTGGTGGTCAAGGCTTTCCAGCATGGTTTCTTCTAGTTGACGGCTCACAAGGATGCAGAGGATCTAGTCCGCAAGTGCGACGACTGTCAAATTTTTTGCCAGCGTGCTCATGTTCCAGCTCAAGAATTGCACATGATACCAATTACTTGGCCGTTTGCAGTTTGGGGGCTCGATATGGTCGGGCCTTTCAAGAGATCCAAGGATAAGAAAATGCACCTCTTGGTGGTGGTTGATAAGTTCACCAAGTGGGTAGAGGCTGAGCCGGTCAGCAAGTGTGACGCGGCTACGACGGTTCAGTTTATCAAAAAGCTGATATACCGTTTTGGTTACCCTCACATCATTATCACGGACAATGGCAAAAACTTTTCCAAGGGGGATATGAAAACATTCTATGACCTAGAACACATCCGGCTTGATGTTTCCGCAGTTGCTCATCCATAGTCCAACGGTCAGGCGGAGCGTGCTAACCAAGAAATCTTGAGAGGTATCAAGCCCCGGCTTATGGTTCCTTTACAAAGGACGTCGGGTTGTTGGGTGGAGGAGTTTCCGTCTGTATTATGGAGCATCAGAACTACCCCCAACAGATCCATAGGTTATACACCTTTCTTCATGGTTTACGGTGCAGAGGCCGTGTTACCAAGTGACATCCGGCATGACTCACCACGAGTGGCGGCTTACGTTGAGACGGACAATGAGATGGCATGTCAAGACTCGTTGAATGCCTTGGAGGAGGAACGAGAACTGGCGGCTGCTCGTTCGGCGATTTATCAGCAAGACCTGCACCGCTATCATAGCCGCAGAGTCAAGACCCGGACGTTTTAGGACGGCGACTTAGTGGTGCGGCTGATTCAAGACCAAGCAAATATGCATAAGCTGTCTCCTCCATGGGAAGGACCGTTCGTGGTCAGCAAAAATCTCAACAACGGGTCATATTACCTCATTAACATCCGAGATTATTCAGATACCTCGAGGCAGGAGACCCACCGGCCGTGGAACATAGCGCATCTGCGGCCTTATTACACTTAAGTCATTGAGACTCGACATTGTACACTATCATTGTACATATCATATTTATATATGAATAAAATTGGCATCCCTGCTAGCCGGGGCCTCTATCGTTTCGCATATCTTCATCCATACAAGAAAGATCCAAACTTGGCTGTACAGGGGGCTTCCCACCCTCCGGGTGTAGCTTATCAGACCCTATCAGCCAGCTTTTAAGCCAAAAAGTTGACAAGTCAACTTGGCCGTACAGGGGGCTTCCCACGCTCTGGGTGTAGCTTATCACACCCTATCGGTCGGCTCTTAAGCCAAAAAGTTGACAAGTCAACTTGGCTGTACAGGGGGCTTCCCACCCTCCGGGTGTAGCTTATTAGACCCTATCAGCTGGCTTTTAAGCCAAAAGGTTGACAAGTCAACTTGGCTGTACAGGGGGCTTCCCACCCTCCGGGTGTATCTTATCTAATCCTATCAGCCGACTTTTAAGCCAAAAAGTTGACAAGCCAACTTGGCCGTACAGGGGGCTTCGCACCCTCCGGGTGTAGCTTATCAGACCCTAACAGTCGTCTCTTAAGCCAAAAAGTTGACTCCGCTAACATGGTTTTCGAAGGGGGCTTCCCACCCTCCGGGTGTATCTTATCAGACCCTAACAGCCGGCTCTTAAGCCAAACAGTTGACTCCGTCAACATGGTTGTCGAAGGGGGCTTCCCACCCTCCTGGTGTAGCTTATCAGACCCTAACAGCCGGCTCTTAAGCCAAAAATTTGACTCCATCAACATGGTTGTAGAAGGGGGCTTCCCACCCTCCGGGTGTAGCTTATCAAACCCTAACAGCCGTCTCTTAAGCCAAAAAGTTGACTCCGTTAACATGGTGGTCGAAGGGGGCTTCCCACCCTCCGGGTGTAGCTTATCAGACCCTAATAGTCGGCTCTTAAGCCAAACAGTTGACTCCGTCAACACGTTAGGAAGATACATCATCTTTGGTTTATGCTTTTAAGCCGCGCTCCTAACAATGTTAAGATACATATATTCTTCCAGGTCAGTTAAAGCTACCAAAAGCCGGTAAAGCATCCAATGAGAAGTGCAAGGAAGATGACATATATATGTTAAGCCAGACTATTTAATATGTGCGTGATGGCACAGTTTAGGCAAAGGAAAAGTTACTACAAGCCTATTACATATGCTCTCTGTAGAGCCCAAAAATATTTTAAGTGTCTTACACCGCTCATGGCGGGTCAAAAAAGCCGACTTATCAACAGGCGTTCACAACTCCATTAGCTAGCCGGCGGGTAACCCTGCTCCGGGTCTTCGACCTCCTTGATCTGAAGATTTTCCAAGTCCCAGTTGCATTTGGTTAAAGCTACAAAGTTTCCTTCTTCAAAGAAGGGGGACAGGTCAAGTTCAGAAGCAAAAAGGTTCTTACTGCGAGCAAGTGTTAGGTCTTTGGACTCAAAGAGAGGGCCGCAGATTCTTTTCTAATCAGCGTTGTAAGCCGCCTGATATGTCTCCAAGTTGACTTCTTTTGCTAACACGAAGGCAAGGACTTTGGAAGCCTTCACACACCATGCATAGTCAGCCTTTGTAAACTCGGAGCCATCATCTTTTTTGGAGGGAAACCCGTCCAACATGTTAGTCGGAGTCAATTCTGGAGCAAAGGCCAATGCCCAGCTTATGGCTGCGATAGCCCCCTATCGGGTGGCTGATCTCTTCAACTCTACAATTTGCTTCGGAAGCATGGAAAGAAGCTCTAAGACCCCTTTGATAGTTGAAGGGGTGGTATCCTTGTAAGTTACAGACTTGATCATACAAACAGCGCCACAGTAAAGCTGTTTCGTCAGAGTATACATGGCCTTCAGGGGTAGCAAGGTGTGGGAAGCGAGTTGGCGGCTCCTAGGACCTACATAAGATGGACGCTTCGTCATGAGTCGCTAGTACAAGTACAATACGCAAATTGGGTTAAGCTATCAAATACTTACCAAAGATGGCGGCTGTCATCTTCTTAATATGGCGCTTCAAAGATTGCACCTCATCAGACACGATCATCAGCCGTTGGTCAGCGTCATCCACCCGTTGAGTCAGGGCGGCTTGTTCAGCTTTAGCAGACTCTTTGAAGGTTGCAAAGTCGGCCTTGATCTTGGTCAGTTCTTTAGAGAGGAGCCGACATTTTTCATTAGCTTCACTTCGGGCGGCTTGCTACGTGGCTAGATTATTTTTTAAGCCGGCCACTTCTGACCCGGCTTCGTTTAAAGCTTCCTGTGACATATCAAAGTATGGAATGAGCCGTCAGGAGGAGAAGTTTAAAAGACTCAGGAAGTCTCAAACAGATTGCAAGCAATATGTATGACACTTGGGGGCTAATGTCTATTTGATCTCCTAGATTAAAAGGCAGTTCCGAATCATCTTTATCAAGTTAACCCGGAACTTGGGGGATACACTTTGGCTTTTCAACTGGTTTCCAAGGAAAATATCCGACTCAAATTTAACAAGATTGAGCCGGCCCTTGGGGGCTGCAATTGGCTCTAATAGCTGCCTTGAATAAAGCTCCGGCTCAATATTATCAAATTTGAGCCGGCCCTTGGGGGCTACGAATGATGATTTGCGATTACTTCTAAATAAGTTGAGGTCTACAGGCTAAGCATTTCTACTTCTAGCAAGTTTTGAAGACCCGGATTATCATCAACCAATATTAACCCGGCTCTTAGGGGCTATGTAAGGGTATAAGGAGAGTAAAGAATACCTCATATTTCTTCTTCATTAAATTGACAAGCTTGAGCTCCAGATCCCGGCTTGTGGATAGGCGGTTCAAATAACCAACATGAAGTTCATCAGTCGTCATCTTCTCAAGGGCGGGGAGCTCAAACTCCAGCTTCTTGGAGGCCTCAGCCGTCTCACTATGCTTTGTTAGCACATGACGTTGAGGAGAGTGGAAGTCAGTGCCAGTAATAAAAACATCTGGGGTATCTGTTTCATCGGCAACTTTGGCAGGGCTTGGCGGCTTGGAATGGTCTCTCAGAGGACTCTCAGGAATTATGTCGTCGGCCGCCGGCTCCGTAGAAGGAGAAGTCTCTTCAGGCGCCTCTTCGGAAGTCGCCGAGGGATCAACATCCGACATGGGAGCATCCGGCTTGACAAGCTCTGGTTCTTGAGAATTAGGGCCAGGAGAGGACTTGTTGGTTTTCCTTCGCTTGACTTGAGCCCTGAAGAGCACAAAAGTTAAAGCCTGAAGTATACAACCACCAAAGACTCGGATGTAATGCCTGAATAACACACATACAGCGGGTTAGTCTTTGGAGGCGACAGAGCAGTGGTTGTAGAGTCGCCAGACGAAGGAGAGGATCCCTGAAAAGCAGTTCAGGTAATATAAGGCAATCTTGAAATTACAAAGGAAGGATTAGTAAAATCAAACACAGAAGGAATATGTACCTCAGCTGGACGCTTCCTTTGAGCCGGTGAGTTAGGCAACCTGGACATGAGAACAATGTTGAAAATATGCCCTAGAGGCAATAAATAAAGTGTTTCTTCTTATATTTCCTTGTTCATGATAATTGTTTATTATCCATGCTATAATTGTATCGATTGGAAACACATTACATGTGTGGGTAAATAGACAACACTTTGTCCCTAGTATGCCTCTAGTGAACTAGCTCGTTGGTCAAAGATGGTCAAGGTCTCCTAGCCATTGACATGTGATGTCATTTGATAACGGGATCACATCATTAGGGGAATGATGTGATGGAAAAGACCCAAACTACAAATGTAGCATATGATCGTGTCAGTTTATTGCTACTGTTTTCTGCATGTCAAGTATATGTTTCTATGACCATGAGATCATGCAACTCACGGACACCGGAAGAGTGCCTTGTGTGTATCAAACGTCGCAACGTAACTGGGTGACTATAAAGGCGCTCTACAGGTATCTCCGAGGGTGTCTGTTGGGTTGGCATGGATCAAGACTGGGATTTGTTACTCCGTGTGACGGAGAGGTATCTCAGGGCCCACTCGGCAATACAACATCACAATAAGCCTTGCAAACAATGTGACTAAGTGTTAGTCACGGGATCTTGTATTCCGGAACGAGTAAAGAGACTTGCCGGTAACAAGGTTGAACTAGGTATGGAGATACCGACGATCGAATCTCGAGCAAGTAACATACCGAAGAACAAAGAGAACATCATACGGGATTAACTGAATCCTTGACATAGAGGTTGGACCGATAAAGATCTTTGTAGAATATGTAGGAACCAATCTGGACATCTAGGTCCCGCTATTGGTTATTGACCGTAGAGGTGTCTCGGTCATGTCTACATAGTTCTCGAACCCGCAGGGTCTGCACACTTAAGGTTTGGTGACGTTTCGGTAATATAGAGTTATGTATGGTGGTGAACGAAGGTTGTTCGGAGGCCTAACTGAAATCCCAGACATCACGAGGAGCTCCATAATGGTCTAGAGGTAAAGAATGATATATAGGAAGTCCTATTTTGGTCGCCGGAAAAGTTTCGGGCTCATCAATTGTGTACCGAGAGTGCCGGTAGTGTGCCAAGAGGCCATCGGGAGGGGTATTTCGACCCAAGAGGCTACATGGGCTGTGGGAGAGTGAATTCCAGACCTTAGTGGGCTGGTGGAAGTCCCACAGAAATACCATGCGGTTAGGAGAGAAAACCCAAAGAGATAAGGTGGAAAAAGGCAAAATAGGGAGGAATCCTAGTCCTACTAGGATTGGAGGAGGAGTCCTCCTCTCCTCCTTGATTAGGCCAAACCAAGGGCTGGTCCCTTGAGGTCCAAGCCTCCTCCTCTCTCCCTCCTATATATACTGGAGGTTTTAGGGTTTTTGCACTTGATTTTCAGCAACGTGCTACCCTTTCTGTTGGGAGACGTAGTAGTAAATCAAAATTTTCCTACGTTCACCAAGATCTATCTATGGAGAAACCAGCAACGAGAGGGGAGAGATTGCATCTTCATACCTTTGAAGATCGCTAAGCGGAAGCGTTACAAGAACGCGGTTGATGGAGTCGTACTCGCAGCGATTCAGATCGCGGTAGATCCGATCAAGTGCCGAACGGACGGCACCTCCGCATTCAACACACGTGCAGCCCGGTGACGTCTCCAACACCTTGATCCAGCAAGGAGGAAGGAGAGGTTGGGGAAGGGCTCCAACAGCAGCACGACGGCGTGGTGGTGGTGGAGTAGCAAGGTATTCCGACAGGGCTTCGCCTAAGCGCTGCGGAGGAGGAAGAAGAGAGGTAGGGCTTCGCCGTGAGAGAGAGAGATCAAATCTTGTCTCAAAACATCCAAAACCTCAAGTATATATAGGAGGAGGGACGTGGAGGGCTGGCTTGGCCTCTACTCCAAAGAGGAGATGGCCGGCCGAATTAAAGGGAGAGTCCACCTCCCACAAGGGAGGTGGATCTCCTCCTTTTAAATCCTTTTTGCCTTATCTCCTTATCTCCAGCCGCATGGGCCTTTAGCAAAAGTCTTGCCCAGCCCAATAAGGGCTGGCACACTTTATCTAACAGCCCATGTGGTCCTTTGGTCGTCACACCCCTCCCGGGGGTCATCCGGCACCCTCCCGGCACTCCCGGTACACTACCGATGAGCCCGAAAACTTTCCGGTGACCAAAACTGGACTTCCTATATATCAATCTTTACCTCCGGACCATTCCGGAGCTCCTCGTGACGTCCGGGATCTCATCCGGGACTCCGAACAACCTTCGGTAATCACGTATACCTTTTCCCTATAACCCTAGCGTCATCGAACCTTAAGTGTGTAGACCCTACGGGTTCGGGAGACACGTAGACATGACCGAGACACCTCTCCGGTCAATAACCAACAGCGGGATCTGGATACCCATGTTGGCTCCCACGTACTCCACGATGATCTCATCGGATGAACCACGATGTCAAGGATTCAATCAATCCCGTATACAATTCCCTTTGTCTATCGGTATGATACTTGCCCGAGATTCGATCGTCGGTATCCCTATACCTTGTTCAATCTCGTTACTGGCAAGTCTCTTTACTCGTTTCGTAATACATCATCCCGTGGCTAACTCCTTAGTCACATTGAGCTCATTATGATGATGTCTTACCGAGTGGGCCCAGAGATACCTCTCCGTCACACGGAGTGACAAATCCCAGTCTCGATTCATGCCAACCCAACAGATACTTTCGGAGATACCCGTAGCGTACCTTTATAGCCACCCAGTTACGTTGTGACGTTTGGCACACCCAAAGCATTCCTACGGTATCCGGGAGTTACACAATCTCATGGTCTAAGGAAATGATACTTGACATTGAAAAGCTTTAGCAAACGAACTACACGATCTTGTGCTATGCTTAGAATTGGGTCTTGTCCATCACATCATTCTCCTAATGATGTGATCCCGTTATCAATGACATCCAATGTCCATGGCCATGAAACCGAGACCATCTATTGATCAACGAGCTAGCCAACTAGAGGCTCACTAGGGACATGTTGTGGTCTATGTATTCACACATGTATTACGGTTTCCGGTTAACACAATTATAGCATGAACAATAGACAATTATCATGAACCATGAAATACAATAATAACCAATTTATTATTGCCTCTAGGGCATATTTCCAATAGTCTCCCACTTGCACTAGAGTCAATAATCTAGTTCACATCACCATGTGATTAACACTTACATCACCATGTGATCATATCATCATGTGATTAACACCCAATAAGTTCTGGGGTTTGTTCATGTTCTGCTCGTGAAAGAGGTTTTTAGTCAGCGGGTCTGCGACATTCAGATCCGTGTGTACCTTTGCAAACTTTCCATTTCATATTTGTAGATACTGCTCCCACGCTCCACTTGGAGCTATTCCAAATGGCTGCTCCACTATATGTAGCTGGATTTCTACTAAGAGTCATCCGGATTGGTTTTAAAGCTTGCATCATCGTAACACTTTACGATGAACTCTTTATCACCTCCATAATCGAGAAATATTTCCTTAGTTCTCAAGTTACTAAGGATAACTTTGACCGTTGTCCAGTGATCCACTCTTGGATTACTCTTGTACCCCTTGACAGACTCATGGCAAGGCACACACAGGTGCGGTACACACCATGGCATACTATATAGAGCCTATGGCTAAAGCATAGGAGATGACACTCATCTTTTCTTTATCTTCTGCCGTGGTCGGGTATTGAGTCTTACTCAATTTCACACCTTACAATACAGTCAAGAACTCCTTCTTTGACCCATCTATTTTGAACTCCTTCAAAAACTTGTCAAGGTATGTCTTCGTCGAAAAAACTTATCAAGCGAATTGATCTATCCCTATAGATCTTGATGCTCAATAAAATAGTAGCTTTATCTGGGTCTTCCTTTGAAAAAAAAACTCTTTTTAAACAACCCTTCATGCTCTTCTAGAAATTCTACATCATTTCCGATCAATAATATGTCAACTACATATTCTTATAAGAAATTCCATAGCGCTCCCACTCACTTTCTTGCAAATACAAGTTTCTCATAAACTTTGTATAAACTTAAACACTTTGATCACCTCATCAAAGCATATATTCCAACTCCGAGATGCTTGCTCCAGTCCATAGAAGGATCGCTGGAGTTTGCATATTATTAGCATCCTTAGGATTGACAAAACCTTCTGGTTGTATCACATACAACTCTTCCTCACAGAAACCATTACGGAAACCTTGTTTTGTCATCCATCTGCCAGATTTCATAATCGAAAAATGCAGCAACTGCTAACAAAATTTTAATAGACTTTTAGCATCGCTACAGATGAGACAATCTCATTGCAGTCAACTCCTTGAACTTGGCGGAAACTTCTTTGCGACAAGTCGAGCTTTATAAACGGTGACATTTCACCATTAGCGTCTATGTTTATCTCAAAGGTCCATTTGTACTCAATGACCCGCCATTCAACAGGCAAGTCTACCAAAGTCCATACTTGGTTTTCATACATGGATCCTTTCTCGGATTTCATGGCTCCTAGCCATTTGTTGGAATCCGGGCCCACCATCGCTTCTTCATAGTTCGTAGGTTCATCGTTGTCCAACAACATGATTTCCAAGACAGGGTTGTCGTACTACTCAGGAGCAGTACGCGTCCTTGTCGACCTACGAGGTTCGATAGTGACTTGATCCGAAGCTTCATGATCATCATCATTAACTTCCTTTTCAACTAAGTAGGCTCTACAGAAACATCTTTCTGTGTTGCGCTATTCTCTGGTTGAAACAAAGGTTCAACAACCTTATCAAGTTCTATCTTCCTCCCACTCAAATCTTTCGAGAGAAACTCTTTCTCAAAAAGGACCCGTTCTTAGCAACAAACACCTTTTGCGCTTGGATCTGAGATAGAAGGTATACCCAATGTCTCATTAGGGTATTCTATGAAGATGCATTTGTCTGCTTGGAGTTCGAGCTCGCTAGGTGAAAAACCCATTTTCACATAAGCGTCGCAGCCCCAAACATTAAGAAATGACAGCTTAGGCTTCTGTCAAACCATAATTCTCACGGTGTCATCTCAACAGACTTAGATGGTGCCCTGTTAAAGTGAATGGATTTGTCTTTAATGCATAACCCCATAACGATAGTGGTAAAACGATAAGAGACATCATAGTACTCACTATATCCAATAGAGCACGACTACGACGTCCGAACACACCATCACACTATGGTGTTCCAGGAGGCGTGAGCTGTGAAACAATTTCCACATTGTCTAAAATTGCATACCAAACTCGTAACTTAGATATTCACCTCCATGATCATATCATAGACATTTATCTTCTTGTCACGATGATCTTTAACTTCACTCTGAAACTCCTTGAACCTTTCAAACATTTCAGATTCGTGTTTCATTAAGTAAATATCCCCATATTTACTCAAATCATCAGTGAAGGTAAAGAAAAACAACGATATCCACTGTGTGTTTCAACACTCATTGGACCACATACATCAACATGTATTAATTCCAATAAGCCACTTGCCCGCTCCATCATATTGGATGACGGGGTCTCAGTCATCTTGCCCAAGAGGCATGGCTCGCATGTCTCAACCGATTCGAAATCGAGTGAGTCAAAAAACATCCATCATCATGGAGTTTCTTCATGCGATTTATACCAATATGACATTACGTGGCAGTGCCACAAGCATGTGGTACTATCATTATTAACTTTGTATCTTTTGGTACCAATGTTATGAATATGTGTACTACTACGATCATGATTCGATAAACCATTTCGAGTGGGTGCATGACCATTGAAGGCATTATCCATGTAAACAGAATAACCATTATTCTCTAGCTTATATGAATAACCGTATCGCACTAATCATGATCTAATCACGTTTATGCTCAACGCAAACACCAAATAACATTTATTTAGGTTTATCACAAATCCTGAAGGTAGAGAGAGCGTGCGATGGTGATCACATCAATCTTGGAAATACTTCCAACACACATCGTCACCTTTCACCTAGCTAGTCTCCATTTACTCCGTAGCTTTTATTTCGAGTTGCTAACACTTAGCAACCGAACCGGTATCTAATACCCAGGTGCTACTAGGAGTACCAGCAAGGTACACATCACTAACACGTATATCAAATATACTTCCATTGACATTACCAGCCTTCTTATCTACCAATCATCTAGGGTTTTTCCGCTTCAGCGAACATTCTCCTCATAACAGAAGCACTTAGTCTCGGGTTCGGGCTCAACCTTGGGTTTCTTCACTAGAGCAACAACTGGCTTGCCATTCCTGAAGTTTTTCCCTTCTTGCCCTTGCCCCTTTTGAAACTAGTGGTTTTCACTTAACCATCAACACTTGATGCTCCTTATTGATTTCTACCTTCGTGGTGTCAAACATCACGAACAACTCAGGGATCATCTTATCCATCCCTGGCATGTTATAGTTCATCACGAAGCTCTAGTAGCTTGGTGGCAGTGACTTGGAGAACTGCATTAATCACTATCTCATCTGGAAGATTAACTCCCACTTGATTCAAGTGATTGTAGCACCCAGACAATCTGAGAACACGCTCACCGATTAAGCTATTCTCCTTTATCTTGCAGGCAAAGAATCTTGTTGGAGGTCTCATACCTCTCAACATAGGCACGAGCTTGAGATCACAATCTCAGCTCCTAGAACATCTCATATGTTCTGTGACGTTCAAAACATTTTGAAGCCTCAATTCTAAGCCGTAATGCATGACGCACTGAACTATCACGTAGTCATCAAAAAGTGCCTGTCATATGTTCACAACATCTACAGACAACGCTTGAGGGAGTGATGCAGTTAGCGGTACATCAAAAACATAAGCTTTCTGTGCAGCAATGAGGACAATCCTCAGATCACGGACCCAGTCCGCATTATTGCTACCATCAACTTTCAACTTACTTTTCTCTAGGATTGTATCACTAAAACTGGGGAGCTACAGCGCGAGCTATCTACGACATAATTTGCAAGGACATTTTTAGACTAAGTTCATGATAATTAAGTTCATTTAATCAAATTATTAATGAACTCCCACTTAGATAGACATCTCTCTAGTCTTCCAAGTGATACATGATCCATGTCAACTAGCCCGTGTCCGATCATCACGTGAGACGGACTAGTCATCCATGGTGAACATCTCTATGTTGATCGTATCTTCTATACGACTCATGTTCGACCTTTCGGTCTTCCGTGTTCCGAGGCCATGTCTGTACATGCTAGGCTCGTCAAGTCAACCTAAGTGTTTCGCATGTGTAAATCTGGCTTACACCCGTTGTATGCGAACGTTAGAACCTATCACACCCGATCATCACGTGGTGCTTCGGAACGACGATCCTTAGCAACGGTGCACAGTTAGGGTGAACACCTTTCTTGAAATTTTATTGAGAGATCATCTTATTTACTACCGTCGTTCTATGCAAATAAGATGTAAACATGATAAACATCACATGCAATCAATATAGTGACATGATATGGCCAATATCATTTTGCTCCTATGATCTCCATCTTCGGGGCACCATGATCATCACTGTCACCGGCACGACACCATGATCTCCATCATCATGATCTCCATCATTGTGTCTTCATGAAGTTGTCTCGCCAACTATTACTTCTACTACTATGGCTAACGCTTAGCAATAAAGTAAAGTAATTACATGGCGTTTATGATTGACACGCAGGTCATACAATAAATAAGACAACTCCTATGGCTCCTGCCGGTTGTCATAATCATCGACATGCAAGTCGTGAATCCTATTACAAGAACATGATCAATTCATACATCACAATGCATCACATCACATCCTTTGGCCATATCACATCACAAGGCACATGCTGCAAAAACAAGTTAGACGTCCTCTAATTTGTAGTTGCAAGTTTTTTCGTGGCTGCTATAGGTTACTAGCAAGAACGTTTCTTACCTACGTCAACACCACAACGTGATTTGCCAATTGCTATTCACCCTTCATAAGGACCCTTTTCATCGAATCCGATCCGACTAAGGTAGGAGAGACAGACACCCGCTAGCCACCTTATGCATCTAGTGCATGTCAGGCGGTGGAACCGGTCTCACGTAAGCGTACGTGTAAAGTTGGTCCGGGCCGCTTCATCCCACAATACCGCCGAATCAAGATAAGACTAGTAGCGGCAAGCAAATTAACAAACTCGACGCCCACAACTGCTTTGTGTTCTACTCGTGCATAGATTCTACGCATAGACCTAGCTCTGATACCACTGTTGGGAGACGTAGTAGTAAATCAAAATTTTCCTACGTTCACCAAGATCTATCTATGGAGAAACCAGCAACGAGAGGGGAGAGATTGCATCTTCATACCTTTGAAGATCGCTAAGCGGAAGCGTTACAAGAACGCGGTTGATGGAGTCGTACTCGCAGCGATTCAGATCGCGGTAGATCCGATCAAGTGCCGAACGGACGGCACCTCCGCGTTCAACACACGTGCAGCCCGGTGACGTCTCCAACACCTTGATCCAGCAAGGAGGAAGGAGAGGTTGGGGAAGGGCTCCAACAGCAGCACGACGGCGTGGTGGTGGTGGAGTAGCAAGGTATTCCGACAGGGCTTCGCCTAAGCGCTGCGGAGGAGGAAGAAGAGAGGTAGGGCTTCGCCGTGAGAGAGAGAGATCAAATCTTGTCTCAAAACATCCAAAACCTCAAGTATATATAGGAGGAGGGACGTGGAGGGCTGGCTTGGCCTCTACTCCAAAGAGGAGATGGCCGGCCGAATTAAAGGGAGAGTCCACCTCCCACAAGGGAGGTGGATCTCCTCCTTTTAAATCCTTTTTGCCTTATCTCCTTATCTCCAGCCGCATGGGCCTTTAGCAAAAGTCTTGCCCAGCCCAATAAGGGCTGGCACACTTTATCTAACAGCCCATGTGGTCCTTTGGTCGTCACACCCCTCCCGGGGGTCATCCGGCACCCTCCCGGCACTCCCGGTACACTACCGATGAGCCCGAAAACTTTCCGGTGACCAAAACTGGACTTCCTATATATCAATCTTTACCTCCGGACCATTCCGGAGCTCCTCGTGACGTCCGGGATCTCATCCGGGACTCCGAACAACCTTCGGTAATCACGTATACCTTTTCCCTATAACCCTAGCGTCATCGAACCTTAAGTGTGTAGACCCTACGGGTTCGGGAGACACGTAGACATGACCGAGACACCTCTCCGGTCAATAACCAACAGCGGGATCTGGATACCCATGTTGGCTCCCACGTACTCCACGATGATCTCATCGGATGAACCACGATGTCAAGGATTCAATCAATCCCGTATACAATTCCCTTTGTCTATCGGTATGATACTTGCCCGAGATTCGATCGTCGGTATCCCTATACCTTGTTCAATCTCGTTACTGGCAAGTCTCTTTACTCGTTTCGTAATACATCATCCCGTGGCTAACTCCTTAGTCACATTGAGCTCATTATGATGATGTCTTACCGAGTGGGCCCAGAGATACCTCTCCGTCACACGGAGTGACAAATCCCAGTCTCGATTCATGCCAACCCAACAGATACTTTCGGAGATACCCGTAGCGTACCTTTATAGCCACCCAGTTACGTTGTGACGTTTGGCACACCCAAAGCATTCCTACGGTATCCGGGAGTTACACAATCTCATGGTCTAAGGAAATGATACTTGACATTGAAAAGCTTTAGCAAACGAACTACACGATCTTGTGCTATGCTTAGAATTGGGTCTTGTCCATCACATCATTCTCCTAATGATGTGATCCCGTTATCAATGACATCCAATGTCCATGGCCATGAAACCGAGACCATCTATTGATCAACGAGTTAGCCAACTAGAGGCTCACTAGGGACATGTTGTGGTCTATGTATTCACACATGTATTACGGTTTCCGGTTAACACAATTACAGCATGAACAATAGACAATTATCATGAACCATGAAATACAATAATAACCAATTTATTATTGCCTCTAGGGCATATTTCCAACACTTTCCACCAGTGCATAGTTTCTCCTCTAGATCGGATTTCTACAGTGCTTAGGCAAAGCCCTGCCGGAATAGCTCCACCACCATCGACAGAGCGCCGTCATGCTGCCGGAGAACTCTTCTACCTCTCCGCTCCCTCTTGCTGGATCAAGAAGGCGGAGATCATCATCAAGTTGTACGTGTGCTGAACGCGGAGGTGCCGTCCGTTCGGTGCTTGATCGGGACGGATCATGATTGGATCGCGGGACGCTCGACGATTTGGACCGCGAAGACGTTCGACTACACCAACCGCATTTCTTAACGCTTCCCGCTTAGCAATATACAAGGGTATGTAGATCTACTCTCCCTCTCGTAGATGCTCATCACCATGGATAGGTCTTGCGTGAACGTAGGCATTTTTTTGTTTCCCATGCGACGTTCCCCAACAGTGGTACCAGAGCTAGGTCTATGTGTAGATGAGATCTCGAGTAGAATACAAAGAGTTTGTGGGCATTGATTCTTAGATTCCTTCCTCCCTTGGTCATGTTTTGTTTCAGTGGTATTGTGGGATGAAGCGGCCCGGACCAACATTACTCATACGCTTACGAGAGACCGGTTCCCTCAACTGCAACTTGTTCACAAAGATGGCTGGCGGGTGCCTGTTTCTCCTACTTTAGTTGGATCGGATTCGACAAAGGCAGTCCTTGAGAAGGTTGAAAAGCAACTTATGTATCACCGTTGTGGTTTATGCGTAGGTGAGAATTGTTCTTGCTAGATACCCGTAGCAGACACGTAAAACATGCAACAACAATTAGAGGACGTCTAACTTGTTTTTGCAGGGTATGTTTGTGATATGGCCAATTACATGATGTGATATATGTGATGTATGATATGATCATGTGTTGTATAGAATATCATGACTTGCACGTCGATGAGTACGGCAACCGGCAGGAGCCATAGGGTTGTCTTTAATTATTGTATGACCTGCGTGTCAATCATTAAGCGCTATGTAATGCTTTACTTTATCGCTAAACGGTAGCAATAGTAGTACAAGCAAGATGGGTGCAACAACCCCGATGGCGACACGTTGATGGAGATCAAGATGATGGAGATCATGGTGTCGTGCCGGTAACGATGGAGATCATGCCGGTGCTTTCAAGATGGAGATTAAAAGCACAAGTTCATGGCCATATCATGTCACTTATGATTTGCATGTGATGTTAATCCTTTTATGCACCTTGTTTTGCTTAGGACGACGGTAGTATTATAAGGTGATCCCTCACTTAAATTTCAAGATGAATTGTGTTCTCCCCGAGTGTGCACCATTGTGACAGTTCGTCGTGTCGAGACACCATGTGATGATCGGGTGTGATAGACTCTACGTTCACATACAACGGGTGCAAGCCAGTCTTGCACATACAGAACACTCGGGTTAAACTTGACGAGCCTAGCATGTACAGACATGGCCTCGGAACGCAAGAGACTGAAAGGTCGAACATGAGTCATATAGTAGATATGATCAACATGATGATGTTCACCATTGAAACTACCTCAACTCACGTGATGATCGGACTTGAGTTGGTGAATTTGGATCATGTGACACTCAGATGACCTGAGGGATGTCAATTTGAGTGGGAGCTTTAGTAATTTTATTAACTAAAATCATTATCTTGAACAATAGTCTAAGTAACCTTTGCATATTTATGTTGTACATCAATGGCTCGCGCAGTAGCACCCCTGAATTTTAATGCGTTCCTAGAGAAAGCTAAGTTGAAAGATGATGGAAGTAACTTTGTTGACTGGGCCCGTAATCTGAGGATTATCCTCATGGCTTCCCAGAAATCATATGTCCTTGATGCACCGCTTGGTGACAACCAGAAGACATGTCTTCGAAAGACGTTAAGAACGCTTGGGAGGCACATTCTGGAGATTACTTAATTGTTCAGTGTGCAATATTGTATGGCTTAGAACCGGGACTTCAAAGACGTTTTGAACGTCATGGAGCATATGAGATGTTCCAGGAGTTGAAGTTTATCTTTTAGAAGAATGCCCGGATCGAGAGGTATGAGACCTCTGATAAGTTCTATGCTTGCAAGATGGAGGAGAACGGGTCTATCAGTGAATATATACTCAGAATGTCTAGGTATTCGACTCATCTAGCGGAGTTGGGAATTGCCCTTCCACCAGAGGCGATCATTGACAGAGTTCTTCAATCACTGCCACCTAGTTACAAGAGCTTTGTGATGAACTATAACATGCACGGGATGAACAAGTCAGTCGCCGAGCTGTTTGTGATGCTAAAAGTCGCTGAGACTGAAATCCAGAAAGAACATCAAGTGTTGATGGTCAATAAAACCACTAGTTTCAAGAAGAATGGCAAGGGCAAGGGCAAGAAGGGTAAAACCAAGAAGGATGGCAAAGCAGTTGCTACTCTTGTAAAGAAGCCCAAGCATCGACCCAAGCTAGAAACTGAGTGCTTTCTTTGCAAGGGAACTGGTCACTGGAAGTGAAACTGACCCAAGTACCAGGCTGACAAGAAGGTGGCCAGTGACAAACAAGGTATATACGATATACATGTTATTGATGCGTACCTTACTAGCTCTCATTGTAGTGCCTAGGTATTTGATACCGGTTCGGTTGCTCACATTTGAGCCTCAAAACGGGAACTACGGAATAGACGAAGTCTGGCAAAGGATGAAGTGACGATGCACGTGGGAAATGGTTCCAAGGTTGATGTGATCACCGTCTATACGCTCTCTCTTTGATTACCATCGGGATTAGTGATGAACCTGGATAACTGTTATTTAGTGTCTGCGTTAAGCATGAACATTGTATCTGGATCTTGTTTATTGCGAGACGGTTACTCATTTAAATCAAAGAATAAAGGTTGTTCTATTTATATGAGTAATATCTTTTATGGTCATGCACCTAATGTGAGGGGTTTATTCATATTGAATCTTGATAGTGATGATACACATGTTCATAACATTGATGCCAAAAGATGTAGAGTTGATAATGATAGTACCACTTTCTTGTGACACTGCCGTTTAGGTTATATTGGTGTAAAACGCATGAGGAAGCTCCATGCTGATGGACTTTTGGAATCACTTGATTTTGAATCACTTGACACATGTGAACCATGCCTCATGGGCAAGATGACTAAAACGCCGTTCTCTGGAACAATGGAACGTGCAAGTGACTTATTGGAAATCATACATACTGATGTGTGCGGTCCAATGAATGTTACAGCGCGTGGTGGATATCGTTATTTTCTCACCTTCACTGATGACTTAAGTAGATATGGGTATATTTACTTAATGAAACACAAGTATGAAACGTTTGAAAAGTTCAAGCAGTTTCAGAGTGAAGTTGAGAATCATCGTGACAAGAAGATTAAATTCCTGTGATATGATCGAGGAGGTGAATATCTGAGTTATGAGTTTGGTAGTCACTTAAGATAGTGTGGAATTGTTTCATAGTTGACACCGCCTCGAACACCACAGCGTAATGGTGTGTCCGAACGTCGTAATCAAACCTTATTAGATATGGTGCGTTCTATGATGTCTCTTGCTGATTTGCCACTATCGTTTTGGGGTTATGCATTAGAGACAGTTGCATTCACTTTAAATAGGGCACCATCGAAATCCGTTGAGGCGACGCCATATGAACTATGGTTTGGCAAGAGGCCAAAGTTGTCGTTTCTTAAAGTTTGGGGATGTGATGCTTATGTCGAAAAGCTTCATCCTGAAAAGCTGGAACCCAAAGCGGAGAAATGCGTCTTCATAGGATACCCAAAAGAGACAGTCGGGTATACCTTCTATCTCAGATCCAAAGGCAAAGTGTTTGTCGCTAAGAACGGAACATTTCTTGAGAAAGAGTTTCTCTCGAAAGAATTGAGTGGGAGGAAAATAGAGCTTGATGAGGTTATTGAACCTTTACTTCAACCAGAAAGTAGTGCAGCGCAGAAAGATGTTTCTATGAAACCTACAACGGTTGAAGAGGAAGTTAATGATGTTGATCATGAAGCTTCGGACCAAGCTGCTATTGAACCTCGTAGGTCGACAAGGACGCGTACTACTCCTGAGTGGTACGACAACCCTGTCTTGGAGGTCATGTTGTTGGACAACAATGAACCTACGAGCTATGGAGGAGCGGTGATGGGCCCGGATTCTGAGAAATGATTAGAGGCCATGAAATCCGAGATGGGATCCATGTATGAAAACAAAGTGTGGACTTTGGAAGTATTACCTGAAGGGCGAAAGGCCATTCAGAACAAATGGATCTTTAAGAAGAAGACAGACGTAGACGGTAATGTCACCATCTATAAAGCTTGACTTGTGGCAAAAGGTTTTTCACAAGTTCAAGGAGTTGACTACGATGAGACCTCACCCGTAGCGATGCTTAAGTCTATCAGAATCATGTTCGCAATAGCTGCTTATTTCGACTACGAAATTTGGCAAATGGATGTCAAAACAGTGTTCCTCAACGGTTTCCTTGAGGAAGAGTTGTATATGACGCAACCAGAAGGTTTTGTCGATCCAGAGAATGCTGACAAAGTTTGCAAACTCCAGCGATCCATTTATGGGCTGGTGCAAGCATCTCGGAGTTGGAATAAGCGCTTTGATGAGGTGAAAAGTGTTTGAGTTTATACAAGTTTATGGAGAAGCTTGTATTTACAAGAAAGTGAGTGGGAGCTCTATAGCATTTTTAATATTATATGTGGATGACATATTACTGATTGGAAACAATATAGAAATGCTGGAAAGCGTGAAGGAGTATTTGAATAAGAGTTTTGAATGAAGGACCTAGGAGAAGCTGCTTTCATATTAGGCATTAAGATCAATAGAGATAGGTCGAGACGCTTAGTAGAACTTTCACAGAGCACATACCTTGATAAAGTTTTGAAGAAGTTCAAAATGGAGCAGTCCAAGAAAGCGTGGTAGCCGATTCTACGTGCGAAGCGGAGTACATCCCAGCCTCGGAGGCAGCGAAGGAAGGTGTCTAGATGAAGCAATTCATGACAGATCTTGGAGTAGTGCCAAGTGCACTAAATCCAATGAACCTGTTCTGTGACAACATTGGTGCCATTGCTCTGGCCAAGGAACCAAGGTTTCACAAGAGGACCAGACACATAAAGCGATGCTTCAACTCCATCCGCGATTACATCGAGGAAAAGGACATAAATATTTGCAAAGTGCACACGGATCTGAATGTTGCGGACCCATTGACTAAACCTCTTCCAAGGGCTAAACATTATCAACACCAGAACTGCATGGATGTTCGATTCATTACTATGTAAATCACATAGTGATGTGAACTACATTATTGACTCTAGTGCAATTGGGAGACTGTTGGAAATATGCCCTAGAGGTAATAAATGTGAACTACATTATTGACTCTAGTGCAATTGGGAGACTGTTGGAAATATGCCCTAGAGGTAATAAATAAAGTGTTTATTATTATATTTCCTCGTTCATGATAATCATTTATTATCCATGCTATAATTGTATTGATTGGAAACACATTACATGTGTGGGTAAATAGACAACACTTTGTCCCTAGTATGCCTCTAGTGAACTAGTTCGTTGGTCAAAGATGGTCAAGGTTTCCTAGCCATTTATATGTGATGTCATTTGATAACGGGATCACATCATTAGGAGAATGATGTGATGGACAAGACCCAAACTACAAATGTAGCATATGATCGTGTCAGTTTATCGCTACTGTTTTCTGCATGACAAGTATATGTTTCTATGACCATGAGAGCACGCAACTCATGGACACCGGAAGAGTGCCTTGTGTGTATAAAACGTCGCAACGTAACTGGGTGACTATAAAGGCGCTCTACAGGTATCTCCGAGGGTGTCTGTTGGGTTGGCATGGATCAAGACTGGGATTTGTTACTCCGTGTGACGGAGAGGTATCTCAGGGCACACTCGGTAATACAACATCACAATAAGCCTTGCAAGCAATGTGACTAAGTGTTAGTCACGGGATCTTGTATTACGGAACGAGTAAAGAGACTTGCCGGTAACGAGGTTGAACTAGGTATGGAGATACCGACGATCGAATCTCGGGCAAGTAACATACCGAAGAACAAAGGGAACATCATACGGGATTAACTGAATCCTTGACATAGAGGTTCGACCGATAAAGATCTTCGTAGAATATGTAGGAACCAATATGGACATCCAGGTACCACTATTGGTTATTGACCGTAGAGGTGTCTCGGTCATGTCTACATAGTTCTCGAACCCGCAGGGTCTGTACACTTAAGGATTGGTGACGTTTCGATAGTATAGAGTTATGTATGGGGGTAACTGAAGGTTGTTCGGAGTCCTGGATGATATCCCGGACGTCTTGAGGAGCTCCGGAATGGTCTGGAGGTAGAGATTGATATATAGGAAGTCCTATTTTGGTCGCCGGAAAAGTTTCGGGCTCATCGGTAGTGTACCGGGAGTGCCGGTAGTGTACCGGGAGACCATCAGGAGGGGTATTTCAACCCAAGAGGCTACATGGGCTTTGGGAGAGTGAATACCAGACTTTAGTGGGCTAGTGGAAGTCCCACACAAGGCCCATGCGGCTGGGAGAGTAAACCAAAAGAGATAAGGTGGAAAAAAGGCAAAAATAGGGAGGAATCCTAGTCCTACTAGGATTGGAGGAGGAGTCCTCCTCTCCTCCTTGATTTGGCCGAACCAAGGGCTGGTACCTTGAGGGCCAAGCCTCCTCCTCTCTCCCTCCTATATATACTGGAGGTTTTAGGGGTTTTGCACTTGATTTTCAGCCACGTGCTACCCGTTCCTCTAGTGCATAGTTTCTCCTCTAGATTGGATTTCTACAGTGCTTAGGCAAAAGCCCTGCTGGAATAGCTCCACCACCATCGCCGGAGCACCATCACGCTGCCGGAGAACTCTTCTACCTCTCTGCTCCCTCTTGCTGGATCAACAAGGCAGAGATCCTCATCAAGCTGTATGTGTGCTGAACGCGGAGGTGCCGTCCGTTCGGTGCTTCATCGGGACGGATCGTGATTGGATCACGGGACGCTCGGTGATTTGTATCACGAAGACGTTCGACTACACCAACCACGTTTCTTAACGCTTCCTGCTTAGTGATCTACAAGGGTATGTAGATCCACTCTCCCTCTCATAGATGCTCATCACCATGGATAGGTCTTGCGTGAACGTAGGAAATTTTTTGTTTCCATGCAACATTCCCCAACAAACAGTAGAGCCGGGGCTCCGGGTGTGGCGTCGGGCGGCTTGTTGTTGCTTTTTCAAAAGAAATTGGGGGTCTAAGTAAGCTAGAGGATGAGAAAGAGGAACTTTTCAAATGACCCGCCGCTTCTTCTGGGATA
This sequence comes from Hordeum marinum, assembly GCA_022496015.1. Taxonomy (NCBI): domain Eukaryota; kingdom Viridiplantae; phylum Streptophyta; class Magnoliopsida; order Poales; family Poaceae; genus Hordeum; species Hordeum marinum. Next base: position 380,966,682 of record CM039675.1, read on the forward strand.
CAAAGTAGTCTAAGTCAGACGAAACATATGTTACCTCAGGGGCGTTGACGTGGCTGGTCTCTGTCTCGTCCTGTGATTAAAGAGGCGCTAAAAATTGTCGATTTATACCTCTGAGTCGTCGGATTTCGGCTGTTCTTCCGGCTCTACCTGAGGAGTGGTCTTCTTCTTTCAGGCCGCAGTCTTTTTCCTGGATTTCTTCAGAGGAGGAACATATTTCTTCTTCTAGAAGTCAGAATTAGCCTGAAAATATAAGCCGGTAAAAGGTAAAACTAATACAGAGAAGAGAGTATAAAGAGTCGCCCTACATTTGGGGTCGGGTTTGTAGCACAGAAAGGTGCCAGCCCAATGGCACTGCAAGCTCCTGAAGATTCGTGGACAAGACTCCGGATGACAGTCGTAATATCATCCTCTGATAACGATGTCTGGCTGAAGCAGAGGGAATCATCATACTGGCCTAGTTATTCGCACATAAGGCGACTTCGCCGGCTCAAGGGCATGATCCTCCAAGAAATCCAGCAGTGGATCAAATCTAGTCCCGTCAGTCCGTTGGCCATAAGGGCTTTAATCTTGGCATGAGCCAGGGCGTGCTTCCCCCGTTCAGCAGTTGACAACCGACCAGGAAGCTCAAAGGTCGTTTTGAGCCAGGATGGGCGATAACCCAAGAGGGGATGCTCTCCTTCTGGGGAGGTTTCTTTACAATAGAACCAAGTCTTGTTCCAGTCTTTTGGATGGCTTGGCATCTGAACAGCCAGAAAGGTTATGTCTCGGCGCCTCTGAATAGAAATCCCGCCAAGTTCTAAGCTTAGGCCGGCCTTCACCTCCGTCTGACGGTTTGCATAAAAAAACTCATGAAAGAGACTGATGGATGGCTCTGTTTGCAAGTAGACTTCACTGAGTACTTGGAAGTTGCATATATTAGAAACGGAATTGGGAGCAAGGTTTTGAGGGCACAGCTTGTAGAAATGGAGAACATCCCAAAAGAATCTTGAGCCGGGGGGTATAAACCCGCGTTCAACATGATCTGAAAACACAACTACTTCACCCTCCTGAGGAATGGGTCTTAGCTCATTACCGGGAACCCGCCAATGGATGACATCCTTGGCGGGTATAGTACCCGCATTTACAAAATCCATCAAGAACTCTTCAGTGATGGCAGAGCTGACCCAATTGCATGAATTGGAAGCACGAGACATGGTGGTGACTCAATATTGCAAGTTTGTGAGAAGACAAGGAAAAATTTGGCTAAGTGTGGAAAACATACTTCACAACATATCTCTAAGATTACGGATCTACAAAAGAGAGAAAATGCTTTTATTTCAAACCTAGCGACAAACTGTTGAAACGGCGAAAGTTTGAAAACGGCAGGCGGAGCAATTGCAGATCTACGCGGTGCTGCTATCGGTTTTCTACAGAACGCCGCAATGGGGAAAGCATATCATTGAGTTTTTATGGAGAAAGCATGGCTGGCATTAGACAGAAGCTCATGTTCTAAGCGGCGGAAGAACTCCGTGAAACCCAACCGAAATGGCTACGGATCCAGGGGAGGAAAGACTTACCAGAGATGGCGCGGCGGACGCGGGCAGAACTCTGGAACAAATAGGTTGATGCAGTGGCCTCGACGATGACGGTGTGAAGACGTCACCGGAGCGAGGTGTGCTGGAGCAGCAGCGGCGGAAGGAAGAAGATAAAGAGCGAGCGGGGAGGAAAACAAATGCCACCCTTCGCGGTCCTATTTAATAGGCAAAGGTGGAAACAGGCACGAAAATCCAAGCGACGAGTATTATTTGACCGAGGCGGATGCCTCGATTCTCGGACAGCCCATTTAATAAGGGAAGATTCGTTGCGGACATCAGAGGATCTTTCTGACAGATTTGACATGACGTCACGGCGGGTTATTGTTACTTTCAGGTGACATAAGTGAGACTCGTCACTGATTAAGAAGGACGCTGAAGTGAGCAAGCTCCAATCAACCTGGGGCCTAATGTTGGGGATATAACCCCACGGTGAGACCCGCCTTTGGGGCACCGGGCACACTTGGCGGCTCATACGCCAGCCCAAGGATGGGCCATGAAGATGTAAGCCCAAGACGTTGGGCGGCTTAACAACATGGGTCGGGACGTGGCCCGAACGGAGAAAGCATGAAGACCCAGGCGGGTGAGCCGCCCGGAGACAACATGCCCAGGAAGGCAAGACAATGTAGAGATAGAATCAAACACGATTGTGAGAGTCAGTTATGACTTGTATGACCCGTGGTCTTGACCTTCGATATAAAGGCGAGACCCGGGGCAACTTAGAGAGATCAACTATCGAGAACTAGGTCAAGCAATCAGCTCCTTTGTAATCGATACCCCAAGCAATACAAGCACAAGCAGGACGTAGGCTGTTACCTCTACTTGAGGGGATGAACCTGGGTAAACCCGTGTCCTTCGTCCCAATCAACCCCTTTGAGTCCATCACCTTAGCGATGGCCTCGAATCCAAGTCCGTTCATCCGGACAACTGTCATGACAAAACCACGACACAGAGGGTCCCGTGCTGTACGGACGCTACCAGGCAACCAACATCGTTGCCGTCGCCACTGCCACTCGTACTGCTAACGCGCAGCAAGGCCCTTGATAACCCACAAGTATAGGGGATCGCAACAGTTTTCGAGGGTAGAGTATTCAACCCAAATTTATTGATTCAACACAAGGGGAGCCAAAGAATATTATCGAGTATTCTCAGCTGAATTGTCAATCCAACCACACCTGAAAGACTTAATATATGCAGCAAAGCATTCAGTAGCAAAGTAATATGGAAGTAACGGTAATGGTAGCAAAAGCAACAGTAGCAGTTTTGTAGTGATTGTAACAATAGCAACGGAGAAGTAACTTAGCAAAGGTCAATATGTGGAAAAATCGTAGGCAATGGATCGGTGATGGATAATTATTTCAGATGGCATTCATCATGCAACAATTAAAACATAGGGTGACACAGAACTAGCTCCAATTCATCAATGTAATGTAGGCATGTATTCTGTATATAGGCATACGTGCTTATGGAAAAGAACTTGCATGACATCTTTTGTCCTACCCTCCCATGGCAGCGGGGTCCTAATAGATCCTAAGATATTAAGGCCTCTTTTTAATAGAGAACTAGACCAAAGCATTAGCACTTAGTGAATACATGAACTCCTTAAACTACGGTAATCACCGAAAAGAATCCCAGTTATTGTCACCCTGTGGGATGCGGATCATAACTCGTAATAGGTGTCTACAACTTGCAAGATAGGATCAAGAACACATATATATTCATGAAAACATAATACGTTCAGATCTGAAATCATGGCAGTCGGGCCCTAGTGACAAGCATTAAGCATAGCAAAGTCATAGCAACATCAATCTCAAAACATAGTGAATACTAGGGATCAAACCCTAACAAAACTAGCTCGATTACATGATAAATCTCATCCAACCCATCACCGTCCAGCAAGCCTACAATGGTATTACTCACGAACGACGGAGAGCATCATGCAATTGGTGTGAAGGATGGTTGGTGATGACGATGGCGTCGATTTCCCCTCTCCAGAGCCAAAAACGGACTCCAGATCTGGCCTCCCGAGGAAGAACAGGAGGTGGTGATGGCTCCGTATCATGAAATGCGATGAACTCTTCTCTCCGATTTTTTCTCAACGAATAGGAATAAATAGGAGTGGAATTAAGGTCGGTCGAACATAGGGGCCCCAGAAGCCTGCTAGGCATGGCCAAGGGGGTGGCCGCGCCTGGCAGGCTTGCCACGTGTGGGTGGCCCCCCTCCGGTTGATTCTTTTGCCAGTATTTTTTATTAATTCCAAAAATATTCTTCGTAAACTTTCAGGTCAATCCGAGAACTTTTATTTCTGCACAAAAATAACACCAAGGCAATTCTGCTGAAAACAACGCCAGTCCGGGTTAGTTCCATTCAAATCATGCAAATTAGAGTCCATAACAAGGGGAAAGGAGTTTGGAAAAGTAGATACGATGGAGACGTATCAACTCCCCCAAGCTGAACCCATTGCTTGTCCTCAAGCAATTCAGTTGATAAACTGAAAGTGATAAAGAAAAACTTTTACAAACCATGTTTGATCTTGTTGTTGTAAATATGTCTAACTGATGTTCAGAGTTTCAGCAAAAGATCATGGACTAACCACGTTCACAATAACATTTAGGTCTCACATTTACTCATATCAATGACATAATAAACTAGAGAGCAATAATAATAACTCTTAGATGACAACACTTTTATCAAAACAATCATGATACAATATGACAAAATGGTACTTCGCTAGCCCTTTCTGAGACCGCAAAACATAAATGCAAAGCACCTCTAAAGAACAAGGACTCACTAGACATTGTGATTCACGGTGAGAGAGATCCATTCATGCTCATACTCAATATCAATTAATAGCAAAGCGTACAAATGACGATGGTGCTCTCTAACTGGTGCCTTTTATAATAGTAGGATGACTCAACAATAAAGTAAATGGAAGGGCCCTTCGCAGAGGGAAGCATTGCTTTGCAGAGGTGCCAGAGCTCGAGTTTTTAAAACAGAGATAAGTAATAATTTTTTAGAGGTATGCTTTCATTGCTCACATAACGACCAAGAGATTTTCAACATCTTCCATGCTAGATACATTATAGGCGGTTCCCAAACAGAATGATAAGGTTTTTACTACCCCTCCACCAATTAATCACACTCCACGGTGAGCCGAATCCACAGGTACCGTCCATATAGACACAGTGCTGGGGGAGTTTGTTTAATTATATTTTGATTTTATTTTGAGCATGGAACTGGGCATTCCAATTACCAGCCACTTTCCCGTGAACGATAGTGAATCAACACATATCGTGAGAATAACGCACCTAGCATGGAAGATACTGACAACCCCGAGTCGGCACATTAGCGATCTGGGCACATAAAACAAAATGTTTATTTGAAGGTTTAGAGTTTGGCACATGCAAACTTACTTGGAACGGCAGGTAAATACCGCGTATAGGCAGGTATGTTGGACTCATATGGAACAACTTTGGGTTTGAGGAATTGGATGCACAAGCAGTATTGCCACTTATTACAAGTGAAGGCTAGCTAAAGACTGGGGAGCGACCAACTAGAGAGCGACACAGTCATCAACATGCTTTGAGATTACCTAACATGAATGCAAGCATGAGTAGGATATAAATTACCATGAACATAAATATCGTAGTGGCTATGTTGATTTTGTTTCAACTACATGCATGAACATGTGCCAAGTTGAGCCACTCGAATCATTCAGAGGAGGATACCATCCCATCATACTACATCAGAACCATTTTAACATGCATGTTGGCACACAAGACAAACCATTATCCACTCTTAGCTAATTAAGCATGGCATGAGTAACTGTAATCTCTAATTATCATTGCAAATATCTTTCACCCATAATGAACTGAATTGGGAATGATGAGCTAATCATATTTACAAAAGCAAGATAGGTTGAGTTCATACCAGCTTTTCTCCATCTCAATCTTTTCATCAAATATCATCATTATTGCCTTTCACTTGCATGACTGAACGGTGTGGATAATAATAAGAGTGCATATGCATTGGACTAAGCTGGAATCTAGAAAACAATAACTCAAAGCAGAAGACAAAGTAATATGGGCTCTATGATTGATAAAAAATTATGCATAAGCCACTCAACATTTTCATTGTGGTCTTCTCCTTATGACCCAAAGGAAGGCAATTCAAAACAAGAGCGAGAAAAATTAATTAGATGGGAAATCTCAACCAAAAGAATAACGGAAAATATTTTTGGGTTTTTCCTTTAATACTACAACTAAACAAACTAGAAGATAAAGGTACAACTATTTTTTGTATTTTTCTCAAAGTCAATTAAACACACAAGAAGAAAGCGAAACAAGGAAACAAACTATCATGCATGGTACATTGAAAGAGTATGAACACCGACTACTAAAGTGTGAAAACATGAATGTAACATCGGTGAGAGATACATACTCCCCCAAGCTTAGGCTTTTGGCCTAAGTTGGTCTAGGGCCATGGATGGAAGCAACTCTCTGTGGGATACTCTGGAGCATCCTCAGAGTTCCATGGGTTGGTGAACTTCTGCGGCTCCCACTGAAAAACTGGCTCAGGGTACGGATCAAGGGCCGGGGCCGGTTCTGGAGCTGGGGGTTGTGTCAGACCCCAATATCTGTAAATGTCTCCAGATATAATGGTGTACCTGCGTGAGTGAATATTGAACAAAGAAGAAGTAGGCAGAGTAATGATCTTGTCTAAAAACTGAGTTATAAAGCAGCCTCCTATCATCATTTTTCTTAATAACATCATGCGCTACCATACGGTCATAATCTAAGAACTTTGAGGCTAGCAACCTCTCATCTTCCTCGTTGATCCTAATGGGTATCTCAAAGTGTTTGGCCAGACGAGATGCATAGATACCTCTGAATATGGCCCCCCTCTGAATACGATCTGTTGGAAATATGCCCTAGAGGCAATAATAAATTAGTTATTATCATATTTACTTGTTCATGATAATCGTTTCTTATCCATGCTATAATTGTATTGATCGGAGACTTAGATGCATGTGTGGATACATAGACAAAACCATGTCCCTAGCATGCCTCTAATAGACTAGCTCGTTGATCAAAGATGGTTAAGGTTTCCTAGCCATGGACATGAGATGTCATTTGATAATGGGATCACATCATTAGGAGAATGGTGTGATGGACAAGACCCAAACTACAAACGTAGCATATGATCGTGTCAGTTTATTGCTACTATTTTCTGCATGTCATGTATATGTTCCTATGACCATGAGATCAAGCAACTCACTAACACCGGAGGAGTGCCTTGTGTGTATCAAACATCACAACGTAACTGGGTGACTATAAAGGTACTCTACAGGTATCTCCGAGGGTGTCTGTTGAGTTGGCATGGATCAAGACTGGGATTTGTTATTCCGTGTGACGGAGAGGTATCTCAGGGCCCACTCAGTAATACAACAACACAACAAGCCTTGCAAGCAATGTGACTAAGTGTTAGTCACGGGATCTTGTATTACGGAATGAGTAAAGAGACTTGCCAGTAATGAGGTTGAACTAGGTATGGAGATACCGACGATCGAATCTCGGGCAAGTAACATACCGAAGAACAAAGGGAACATCTTACGGGATTAACTAAATCCTTGACATAGAGGTTCGGCCAATAAAGATCTTCGTAGAATATGTAGGAACCAATATGGGAATCCAAGCCCCGCTATTTTTTATTGACCGTAGAGGTGTCTCGGTCATGTCTACATAGTTCTCGAACCCGCGGGGTCTGCACACTTAAGGTTTGGTGACGTTTCGGTAGTATAGAGTTATGTATGGTGGTGACCGAAGGTTGTTAGGAGTCCCGGATGTCACGAGGAGCTCCAGAATGGTCCGGAGGTAGAGATTCATATATAGGAAGTCCTATTTTGGTCGCCGGAAAAGTTCCGGGCTCATCGGTAGTGTACCGGGAGTGCCGGTAGTGTACCGGGAGACCATCGGGAGGAGTATTTCGACTCAAGAGGCAACATGGGCTGTTGGAGAGTAAATACCAGCCCTTAGTAGGCTGGTGGAAGTCCCACACAAGGCCCATGCGGCTGGGAAGAAAATCCCAAAGAGAAAAAGGTGGGAAAAGGCAAAAAAGGCAAAAATAAGGAGGAGTCCTAGTCCTACTAGGATTGGAGGAGGAATCCTCCAATCCTCCTTGATTTGGCCGACCCAAGGGCTGGTTCCTTGGGAGCCAAGTCTCCTCCTCTCTTCCTCCCATATATACTAGAGGTTTTAGGGGTTTTGGCACCAGATTTTCAGCCACGTGCTACCCGTTCCTCTAGTGCATAGTTTCTCCTCTAGATCGGATTTCTACAGTGCTTAGGCGAAGCCCTGCCGGAATTGCTCCACCACCATCACCACAGTGCCGTCATGCTGCCGGTGAACTTGTCTACCTCTCTGCTCCCTCTGCTGGATCAAGAAGGCAGAGATCGTCATCAAGCTTACGTGTGCTGAACGCGGAGGTGCCGTCCGTTCGGCGCTAGATCGGAAGGACCGTGATCAAGATCGCGAGACGGATCATGATGAGTTCGCGGGACGGATCGTGATTGGATCGCGGGACGGATCGTGATGAGTTCGTGGGACGGATCGTGATTGGATCGCGGGATGGATCGTGATGAGATCGCGGGACGCTCGGCGATTTGGATCGCGAAGACGTTCGACTACACCAACCGTGTTTCTTAATGCTTCCCGCTTAGCGATATACAAGGGTATGTAGATCCACTCTCCCTCTCGTAGATGCTCATCACCATGGATATATCTTGCGTGTGCGTAGGAAAATTTTTGTTTCCCATGCGACGTAACCCAACATGATCAAGTCTAATTAACGAACTTCTTTCGAGTAACATGAGACCAGAGAATTTTCGAATAACACTAAGTTACCTCAATGGGGATATGCATATTCCCAACAATAAGTATATCATATTTCTTGTTAATAGTAGGAAGAGGGAATTCAAAGTCTCTAATAATAATCGTTGGATTTTTTTCAATGGAGTTGATACTATGAACTTGAGGTTGTTTCTTCGGAAAGTGTACCATATGTTCACTACCATTAATATGAAAAGTGGCATTGCTTTTGTTGCAATCAATAACAGCCCCTGCAGTATTCAAAAAGGATCTACCAAGGATGATCGACATGTCATCCTCGGGAATATCAAGAATAACAAAGTCCGTTAAGATAGTAGCATTTGCAACTATGACAGGTACATCCTCACAAATACCGATAGGCCATTTGCAAAGAGATTTCAGTAGGTGTCAACTTATTCAAATCAAGTCTACGATACAAAGAGAAAGGCATAACACTAACACCAGCTGCCAAATCACATAAAGCAGTTTTAACATAATTCCCTTTAATATAGCATGGTATAGTTGATATTCCCGGATCTCCTAATTTCTTTGGTACTCCACTCTTAAAAGTATAATTAGCAAGCACAGTGGAAATTTCAGCTTCCGATATCTTCCTTTTATTAGTCACGGTGTCTTTCATATACTTAGCATAAGAAGACATTTTCAGAATATCAGTCAAGCGCATATGCAAAAACATAGATCTAAGCATTTCAACAAAGTGCTCAAAATCCTCTTCATCCTTTTTCTTGGATGGTTTAGGAGGAAAGGGCATGGGTTTCTGAACCCATGGTTCTCTTTCTTTACCATGCTTCCTAGCAATAAAATCTCTTTTGTCATATCTTTTATTCTTAGGTTGTGAGTTATCAAGATCAACAGCAGGTTCAATCTCCCCATAATTATCATTACTAGGTTGAGCATCAACATGAACGTCCTCAAACTACGGTAATCACTAGAAAGAATCCCAGTTATTGTCACCATGGGGGATACGGATCATAACTCGTAATAGGTGTCTACAAATTGCAAGATAGGATCAAGAACACATATTTATTCATGAAAACATAATAGGTTCAGATCTGAAATCATGGCACCCGGGCCCTAGTGACAAGCATTAACATTAGCAAAGTCATAGCAACATCAATCTCGGAACATAGTGGATACTAGGGATCAAACCCTAACAAAACTAACTCGATTACATGATAAATCTCATCCAACCCATCACCGTCCAGCAAGCCTATGATCTGATTACTCACGAACGGCGAAGAGCATCATGGAATTGGTGATGAAGGATGATTGGTGATGATGATGGCGTCGATTTCCCCTCTTTGGAGCCCAAAACGGACTCCAGATCTAGCCTCCCGAGGAAGAACAGGAGGTGGCGGCGGCTCTGTATCGTGAAACGCAATGAACTCTTCTCTCTGATTCTTTTCTCCGCGAATAGGAATAAATAGAAGTGGAATTGAGGTCGGTGGAGCAGTAGGGGCCCCACAAGCCTGCTAGGCGCGGCCAGGGGTTGGCCGTGCCTGGCAGGCTTGCCACCTAAGGGTGGCCCCCCTCTGGTTGATTATTTTGCTAGTATTTTTTATTAATTCCAAAAATATTCTTCGTAAATTTTTAGGTCAATCCGACAACTTTTATTTCTCCACAAAAATAACACTAAGGCAATTATGTTGGAAACAACATCAGTCCGGGTTAGTTCCATTCAAATCATGCAAATTAGAGTCCAAAACAAGGGCAAAAGAGTTTGGAAAAATAGATATGATGGAGACGTATCATCCCTCCGCGTCCGCAGCGGCGCCCGAGCGGCCGCTCCACCGCGCCACCCGCAGCCTGTGTCCATGTGGGGGACCTGAACGCGCAGGATGCACTGCTCATGTCGAGTGAGCTTGATGACCCACAAGTATAGGGGATCTATCATAGTCCTTTCGATAAGTAAGAGTGTCGAACCGAACAAGGAGCAGAAGGAAATGACAAGCGGTTCTTAGTAAGGTATTCTTTGAAAGCACTGAAATTATCGGTAACAGATAGTTTTGTGATAAGATAATTCGTAACGGGTAGCAAGTAACAATTGTAACAAAGGTGCAGAAAGGTGGCCCAATCCTTTTTATAGTAAAGGACAAGCCGGGACAAACTCTTATATAAAGCAAAGCACTCCTGAGGACACATGGGAATTTATGTCAAGCTAGTTTTCATCATGCTCATTTGATTCATGTTCGCTACTTTGATAATTTGATATGTGAGTGGACTAGTGCTTGGGTGTTTTCCTTACTTGGACCAGCCTCCCACTTATGATTAACCCCTCGCGCAAGCATCCGCAACTATGAAAGAAGAATTAAGATAAATCTAACCATAGCATGAAACGTGTGGATCCAAATCAGCCCCTTACGAAGCAACGCATAAACTAGGGTTTAATCTTCTGTCACTCTAGCAACCCATCATCTACTTATTACTTCCCAATGCCTTCCTCTAATCCCAAACAATGGTGAAGTGTTATGTAGTCAACGTTCACATAACACCACTAGAGGAGAGACAACATACATCCCATCGAAATATCGAACGAATACCAAATTTACATGATTACTTATAACAAGACTTATCCCATGTCCTCAGGAACAAATGTAACTACTTAACATGTTCATGTTCATAATCAGAGGAGTATAAGTGATGATCAAGGATATGAACATATAATCTTCCACCAGGTAAACCAACTAGCATCAACTACAAGGAGTAATCAACACTACTAGCAACCCACAGGTACCAATCTAAGGTTTTGAGACAAAGATCGGATACAAGAGATGAACTAGGGTTCGGAGAGGAGATGGTTCTGATGAAGATGTTGATGGAGTTTGACCCCCTCTCGATGAGAGTATTGTTGGTGATGACGATGGCTTTGATTTCCCCTTCCCAGAGGCAAGTTTCAGTGGCAGGATCACCCTACTCGAGCTCTAGATTGGTTCTGCCCAAGTTCCGCCTCAAGACGGTGGCTCTTCGTCCCAAAAGGTCTCTTATGATTTTTTCCTCGACGAAACCCTACATATAGCAGAAGATGGGCATCGGAGGGCTACCAGGTGGGCCACAAGCTCGCTAGCCGCGGCAAGGGGGGTGGTCGTGGCCAGCAGGCTTGTGGCTCCGTGCTGGGCCTCCTAATGTATTTCTTTTGGCCACTATTTTTATATATTCCAAAATAATTCTCCATAGATTTTCAGGACTTTTGGATTGTGCAGAATAGGTATCTCAAATTTGCTCCTTTCGTAGTCCAAAATTCCAGCTACCGGCATTGTCCCTCTTCATGTAGACCTTGTAAAATAAGAGAGAAAAGGCATAAGTATTGTACCAAAATGTGTAATAACAGCCCATAATGCAATAAATATTAATATAAAATCATGATGCAAAATGGACGTATCAACTCCCAGCAAGCTTAGACCTCGCTTCTCCTCAAGCGAAAGCCGAAATCGATAAATATGCCCACATGTTTAGAGACAGAGGTGTTGATAAAAAATACGGACATGAGGGCATCATGATCATGTTTAGAGCAGCAATATAATGACATATAATTTCTTATGCTAAAGTAACAATTCATTCACAATGGCAAAGTATGAATCAAGAACTCTATTGAGAACTGAGAAACTATGATCTCAGTCACTGAAGCAATTCCAATTTATCATAACGTAGGAAAGAGTCAATATAAGAGCTTGTAAAGCAAACCCACATACTCAATCATCTTTTAGTCTTTCACAATTTCTAGCACTCACAAGGTACATATGAGTTCAAAGTTTCAATCAGACACAGAGAAAGATAGGGGCTTATAGTGTTGCCTCCCAACTATTTACCTCAAGGGTAATGTCAACAGTAATAACTCATGCTCATCCACTTTCAAGTCGGTATATGTGCCTAGATATTTCCCCAACACGTGACACTTGCCAGAAGATAAAGGCAAATGTAGCAAAGGTGATGGAGATCACCACGACTCTCACATAAAGGTAAGTACTAGAAAATAAAAGTAACAGATAGGCCCTTCGCAAGGGAAGCAGAGGTTGTGATGCGCTTTTATAATTGGATGCACAATCTCTTAATGCAAAAGAACGTCACTTTATATTGCCACCTGTGATAGAGAACTTTATTATGCAGTCCGTCGCTTTTATTTGTTCCCTATCACAAGTTCGTATAAAGTTTATTTTCCTCACACTAATAGATCACACATATTTAGAGAGCAATTTTTATTGCTTGCACCGATGACAACTTACTTGAAGGATCTTATTCTATCCTTAGGTAGGTATGGTGGACTCTCATGGCAAAACTAGGTTAAGGGTATTTGGATGCACAAGTAGTGTCTCTACTTAGTGCAGAAATTTTGGCTAATATGAGGTGGATGCAAGCAACACATGTTGAGGGATCTATAACAATATAACTTCTATTCGGAAATAAGCAAACATAACCCATTATGTTGTCTTCCTTGTCCAACATCAACTTCTTGACATATAATATTTTAATGACTGCTCACAATCATAAAAGATGTCCAAGATAATATATTTATATGTGAACCTCTCTTTCTTGATTACTTCTTTTTAATTGCCCCCCAACAGGTATGTTTGTCGACCCACAACAGGTTTTAATCGACATACTTTTTATATGTGAAGTCATCACTCCCCATAAGATTTTCATATGTACTCTTTGCTTTTATTCTACACTTCTTTCTATTTCATCTTTCTCAAGATTAATATCATACCAAGCAAGGCCCTCAACTCAAAAGCACTTTTCATTATATAACTCACGGACTTGCTTACGTAGGAGTAATCATAAAGCAAAGACTCAAAACTAGATCACACGAAAACTTTATTCTACTAGATCAAGATATAATCAAAAGGATTGAACTAAGAAAAGATAATGAAAATAAAATTAAAATTAAAATAAAAACGAAAGATGTGATGGTGATACGATACCGGGGCACCTCCCCCAAGCTTGGCACAAGCCAAGGGGAGTGCCCACACCCATGTGTTTAGTTGTCCTGCTTCGTAGGTGATGATGCTATATACTTGGCAATGAGGCCCTTCAGAATACGATTCTCCTCCTCGAGCTTGTTATTTTGCCGTCTGAGATCCAATATTTCCTTGTAAAGTTTTTCAGTGATGGATAGAGCGCCTTTAACCCATGGATGTTTCATTACTGCGGGGGAAGAAGCAACACTCTTCTTCATATTTTAAAAAGTAAGAAATTTAGCATTGGAAGGGATAACCGAATTCGGAATTGCTGAGATCTGAAGTTCTTCCAGCATGGCTCCAGGTTGTGAATGAGAGGTAACTTCTTGGTCTTCCTCCATGGCATCTATCCTTTTCAAATCGGCCTCCATCGCTTCTTCCGTAGTTGGCCCGAAGCAGTTCTCCCTGACCGACTCTTTCAAAGACATCTTGCTCTAAATCTGCTGCAAAAATAGCTCAAAAAGAAAATGGGAGGTATTGTCGTTATACGAGAATCAAAACCCTCGGGAGATTATATAATGAATTTTTACCGACCCGAAGGAGTATGCCACAAGAAAACGGAGTCTGTGTGGTGCACGAGGTGGCCACAAGCCCTAGGGGCGCGGCCAGGGGGTGTCCGCGCCGAGTAGGCTTGTCGCCTCCTCATGCACTGTTCGGTCTACTTTAAATTTTCCTAATTTTTCAAATATTCCAAAATAGATGAAAATTGCCATAGAAAAAGTTTTGGAGTCTTTTTACTTACCGTACCACGTACCTATTCCTTTTGGAGTCTGAAACGTTCTAGTAAGTCTCCCTAATGTACTCCTCGGGAGTTATGGTATTGATGATATTGGTTTCGACATTTATGGGAGTACCTGAGACATAATGTTTGATTCCTTGACCGTTCACCACCTTCGGGTTTGTGCCTTCGGTGTTGTTAATCTTGATGGCTCCGGAACGGTATATCTCTTCGATGACGTAAGGAACTTCCCATTTACAGAGATGTTTTCCTACAAAAAATCTTAAACGATAATTGTATAGCAAGACATGATCACCTACATAAAATTCACGCTTTTGTATCCTTCTATCATGCCATCTCTTAACCTTTTCTTTAACAACTTAGCATTCTCATAGGCTTGGGTTCTCCATTCATCAAGTGAGCTAATGTCAAATAACCTCTTCTCACCAGCAAGTTTGAAATCATAATTGAGCTCTTTGATTGCCCAATAAGCCTTATGTTCTAGATCTAGAGGTAAGTGACATGCTTTACCATAAACCATCTTATACGGAAACATACCCATAGGATTTTTGTAAGCAGTTCTATAAACCCACAATGCATCATCGAGTTTCTTAGACCAATTCTTCCTAGATCTGTTAACAGTCTTTTGCAAATTCAATTTAATCTCCCTATTGCTCAATTCTATTTGACCACTAGACTGAGGATGATAAGGAGATGCAACTCTATGATTAACATCATATTTAGCGAGCAATTTACGAAAGACACCACGAATAAAATGTGAACCACCATCAGTCATCAAATATCCAGGGACTCCAAATCTAGGGAAAATAACTTCTTTAAGCATTTTAATAGAAGTGTTATGATCAGCACTACTAGTTGGAATAGCTTCTACCCACTTACCGACATAATCAACAGCAACTAGAATATGAGTATATCCGTTAGATTGTGAAAAAGGCCACATCTAATCAAAGCCCCAAACATCAAATGGTTCGATAACAAGAGATTAATTCATAGGCATTTCCTGACGTCTACTAATATTGCCAATTCTTTGACATTCATCACAGGATAAGACAAACTTACGAGCATCCTTGAAGAGAGTAGGCCAATAAAACCCAGATTGTAGTACCTTGTGTGCAGTTCTATCTCCAGCGTGATGTCCTCTGTAGGCTTCGGAGTGACACTTGTGTAAGATCTGTTCATGTTCATGCTCATGTACACAACGTCTAATGATACCATCTACTCGTTCTTTATAAAGATGTGGATCATCCCAAAAATAATGCCTTAAATCATAGAAGAACTTTTTCTTTTGTTGGTATGTGAAATTAGGAGGTATAAATTTAGCAACAATGTAATTGGCGTAATCACCATACCAAGGAGCATTATGTGAAGTATTCACGACAACTAATTGTTCATCACGAAAGCTATCATCAATAGGTAGTGGGTCATCAAGAACATTTTCTAACCTAGACAAGTTATCTGCCACAGGGTTATCAGCACCCTTTCTATCAATGATATGCAAATCAAATTCTTGTAGCACAAGGACCCACCTAATAAGTCTAGGTTTATCATCTTTCTTCCCCATAAGGTATTTAATAGCAGCATGATTGGTGTGAACAGTTACTTTGGAATCAACAATATAAGGTCTAAACTTATCACAAGCAAACACAACTGCTAGAAATTCCTTTTCAGTAGTAGCATAGTTTCTTTGAGCACTGTCTAGAGTTTTACTAGCATAATGGATAACATTTAATTTCTTATCGACTCTTTGTCCTAGAACAGCACCAACAGCATAATCACTAGCATCACACATAATTTCAAAAGGTACATTCCAGTCGGGTGGTTGAACGACAGGTGTGGTAATCAAGGCATTCTTAAGAATTTCAAATGCTTCTATGCAATCGTCATCAAAAACAAACAGGACGTCTTTTTGCAAAAGGTTTGTGAGAGGCCTAGAAATCTTAGAAAAATCTTTGATAATCCTTCGATAGAAACCATCATGACCAAGGAAACTTCTTATACCTTTGATATCCATAGGGCACAACATTTTTTCAATTGCATCAACTTTAGCTTTATCAACTTCAATACATATTTCGGAGATCTTGTGCCCCAAGACAATACCTTCATTAACCATAAAGTGACACTTTTACCAATTCAAGACAAGATTAGTTTCTTCATATCTCTGCAAAACTCGATCAAGGTTGCTCAAACAATCATCAAATGAAGTTCCGTAAACAGAAAACGCATCCATGAAAACCTCAAGAATCTTTTCACAAAAGTCAGAGAATATAGCCATCATACATATTTGAAAGGTAGCCGGTGCATTGCATAAACCAAAAGGCATATGTCTATAAGCAAAGGTACTGAAAGGGCAAGTAAAAGTGGTTTTTTCTTGATCCTGGCTTGACACAGGTATTTTAGAGAAACCAGAGTAACCACCTAGAAAGCAAAAATGAGTATGTTTGGATAATCTTTCTAGCATTTGATCAATAAAAGGTAAAGGGTAATGATCTTACTTAGTAGGTTTATTTAATTTCCTAAAATCAAATACCATTCTATAACGTTTAACAATTCTTTGTGGGATCAATTCATTTTTATCATTAGGAACAACGATAATACCTCCCATCTTAGGGACATAATGGACGGGACTAACCCATCTACTATCAGCAACAGGATAAATTATACCTGCCTCCATAAGCTTTAGTACTTCTTTTCTTAGCACTTCTTTCATCTTAGGGTTCAATCATCGTTGGTGATCAATAACTGGTTTGGCATCAGGCTCCATATTAATTTTATGTTGGCATAGAGTGGGACTAATGCCCTTCAGATCATCAAGAATATAACCAATAGCAGCACGATACTTCCTCAGAGTTTTCAATAATCTCTTTTCTTCATGCTCTGAAAGGTTAGCACTAATAATAACAAGATATATCTCCTCTTCATCAAGATAAGCATATTTCAACATAGCGGGTAATTGCTTGAGCTCAAACACGGGATCACCCTTGGGTGGAGGAGGATCCCCAAGTATTTCAACAGGTAAGATGTGTTTCAAAATAGGCTGCTGCTCACAGAAAATTTCATCTATTTCATTCCTCTCATTCATATGCATATCATTTTCATGGTCTAGCAAATATTGTTCTAAGGGATCAGTAGGAGGCACAACAATAGAAGCGAGACCAATAATTTCATCTTTACTAGGCAATTCCTTGGCATGGGGTTGCCTACGAAATTTAGAGAAATTAAACACATGAGACACATCCCCAAAGCTCATAGTAACTATTTCTTTCTCACAATCAATCTGAGCATTAACAGTATTCAAGAAGGGTCTGCCAAATATAATGGGACAAAAATTATCATGTGGGGAACCAAGAACAAGAAAATCAGTAGGATACTTTACTTCCCACACAAGACTTCAACATATCTAATTATCCCCATTGGTGCAATAGTGTCTCTAATAGCAAGCTTAATAGTAACATCAATATCCTCTAGTTCAACTGGTGCAATATCATGCATGATTTCTTTGTATAAGGAATAGGGAATTGCACTTACGCTAGCACCCATATCACATAAGCCATGATAACAATGATCTCCTATTTTAACAGAAACAACAAGCATGCCAACAACTGGTCTATGTTTATGCTTAGTATCAGGTCTAGCAATTCTAGTAGCTTCATCACTAAAATGAATAACATGCCCATCAATATTATCAACAAGAGGTCTTTAACCATAGCAATACTAGGTTCAACTTTAATTTGTTCAGGGGGTGTAGGTGTTCTAATACAACCCTTACGAACCACAGCTGAAGCTTTAGCATGTTCCGTTATCCTAACACGATCAACATTGTAAGTAATAATTTTCTCTTCAACTTTAATAGGTTCCACTACTTTAACTTCAACGGGAGGATGATATTTAAACCACTTCTCCTTAGGGAGATCAACATGAGTAGCAAAAGATTCATAGAAAGAATCTACTATATCAGAGTCAATTCCATATTTAGTGCTAAATTCATGAAAAGCATCGGTGTCCATGAAGGATTTAACACAATCAAACTAAGATTTATACCTGACTCCTTACCTTCGTCGAGTTCCCAATCTTCAGAGTTGCGTTTAATTCTTTCCAATAAATTCCATTTGAATTCAATATCTTTCTTCATAAAAGAACCAGCACAAGAAGTATCGAGCATGGATTGATCATTACGAGAAAGCCGAGCATAAAAATTCTAAATAATAATTTCTCTTGAGTGCTCATGATTGGGGCATGAATATAAAATTGACTTAAGCCACCCCCAAGCTTGAGCAATTATTTCTCCTTCACAAGGACAAAAATTATAAATATAATTCCGATCACGATGAACTAGATGCATAGGATAGAACTTCTGATGAAATTCCATTTTCAAACGGTTGTAGCTCCATGATCCAATATCATCACATAGCCTATACCATGTCAATGCCTTCTCCTTCAAAGATAAAGGAAAGACCTTCTTCTTGACGTGATCCTCGGGCAGACCTGCAAGCTTAAATAATCCATAAACTTCATCCACATAGATTATATCCAAATCAGGGTGTAGTGTTCCATCTCCTGCATAAGGATTAGCTAGCAGTTTCTCTATCATACCCGAAGGAATTTCATAATAAATATTTTTAGTAAGTTCAGTAGGTTGAGGGACAACTCTTTGTGTTTTCGTTCAAGGTGAAGATACCCTGAACAAGCCCCTCAAAGTATTACTTTCCACAGTAACAAGTGACAGTAAATTTCAGCACACTATATAATTTTTTCCTTACCAAGTTCCACTCACCAAAGGCGCTTCACTCCCCGGCAACGGTGCCAGAAAAGAGTCTTGCTGACCCACAAGTATAGGGGATCTATCGTAGTCCTTTCGATAAGTAAGAGTGTCGAACCCAACGAGGAGCAAAAGGAAATGACAAGCGGTTCTTAGTAAGGTATTCTCTGCAAGCACTGAAATTATCGGTAACAGATAGTTTTGTGATAAGATAATTCGTAACGGGTAGCAAGTAAAAATTGTAACAAAGGTGTAGAAAGGTGGCACAATCCTTTTTATAGCAAAGGACAAGCATGGACAAACTCTTATATAAAGCAAAGCGCTCCCGAGGACACATGGGAATTTATGTCAAGCTAGTTTTCATCATGCTCATTTGATACGCGTTCGCCACTTTGATAATTTGATATGTGGGTGGACCGGTGCTTGGGTGTTGTTGTAACATCCCAAATTTTGTAATGTTATAATAATTATTAGAATGAGTGTTTGTTTGATTGAGTGATTGAAAGTGAGTGAAATTTGAAGCTTTTGAAAGTTTAATGAGAGGGAATGAAATGACTTTCCCAAAACTTTCACTCTGCAGGAATTCAAACTCATTTCATCATAAAATCCCAGAGTGAAGATGATATGACTTCTTCCATTTAAAGAAATGAAAAGGGATTTGAAAATGGTTTGAATTTCATTTGAAAATATTTCAAATTCATAAACTTTATGCAACTCAATGGTTTTCATGAGAGAGGATAAAAGGACTTCTTCAAATTATATGAAATATGAGATGGAAGTTTAAAAGAAGGATATGAAAGTGAATTTGAAAATCTCTGACTTATTCCTTTTGGGATCCATTTCATATTTGGTTCCAATTTAAAATTTCAAAGTATTCAAACCCCTTGACAAAATTTTGAGAGGAGTAATATGACATTCCACACCAAGGGTTATTTTGTGAAGTATTTGAACCATAAAAACCCATGGGGTTACTTGAAAAATTATTGCAAAAGAATTAAAATCAATTTAGGCATTTTCTGAAAATAATTTTTTAAAAGTATTTATTTTGGCCGTGGAAAAATGTTCATTAAATTGCATTTAATTCCCTGATCATTTTGGTATTTAAAACTTCATTTTTGGAAATGTATTGATTGCCATAATTAAGTTTTCCTTCACTCGATATTAAAAAAGGAAAGGAATTAACATTTTAATTAAGTCCACCGGCCCACCTGCATTTACCCCTCCCCGAAACCCCTCCGGATCGACCGCCCGACGCCGCGCTCTCTCTCTCCCTCTCTCTGACGTGCAAGCCCCACCGACCGCTCGCGAGATCAGCGCGCTCATCTCCGTCCCTGCGCACAGACCTCGCCGGAGATCCATCCCGCGCCGGATCCGCTTCCCCTTCCATTCCCTCGAGCACCCGCGGCCCTATAAATACCCCGGCCTCCCTTCGCGCTCCATTTCACCCCCTAACGCCCCCTGCCCTCGCCATAACCACCCGCACGAGCTCGTCGGAGTTCTACATCCCCACCGAAGCTCTCAAAGCACCTGGCCGTCGCCACACTCACCCCCACTCCCCTCTGTCGCCACCAAGTACGCCGGAGACTCACCGCCGCCGTTTGAAGCTTTCGGACGCCGCCCTCGACCACCGCAGCACCGTCCCCGAGCATCTTCGACTTCCGGCCACCGTCGACATCACCGAAGCTCCGACCCCCTCCTCTGTAAGCCCCATCCCCTCCCGTAGCCGTCGAATCTGTAGTCAATGTATCAGATTAGAAGTGTTATAAAGCAAACTGGTACGCGCTAGGCATCGGTCGCCCGCCTGCAAACACCCGCACGTACACGGCCTCGGCCAACCACAACCCGCCACGTAGCCCCTGTCCCATAAGATCCATTTTCCCTTTTTCTGATTCTGTTTCAGAAAACAGAATGATTTCTAATTTTGTTTTTGTTATATCTTTAAAAATAATTAGTGTTTTTAATTGATTTTTTTTTGCATTAGGTCACATATTTCATTTAGTTTCTGTAGATACCAAGTTTGACCATATTTGAAAAGTTTAAAATTAAATTCAAACAGATTTGATTCAAATCTTGTTTCTGAATAACTTGAGTTTAAAATTTTAGTTTTGAGTGATTCTTTTTGCCACTATTTTGTATTAGTTAGGTTTATCATCGAGCATTGTTTGAGAATTTTTAGGATAATTTAGATTAGGGTTTTTAACTAAAACAGAATCTGTTTAGTACCTAATAGGATTTAGTTAGTTTAATTTTTCTTTAGTTTATTTTGAAATCTGAATTAGTTTAACTTTTGTTTTAGTTTTCTTTACTTCTGTTGTCCAATATTAGGTGACTTATTTTCTTTAATAAAATAAGTTTTGCTTTGTTTTATATCCTAATGATATAGGAAATTATATTCTTCTTCATTAGGAAATGTTTTATAAAACAATTTTGTTTTAGTAGTAATTCTTTTCACAAATGTTTTAGAGGATTTGATTCTGTTTTTCTAAATAAAAAATTTATTATTCTTTTCTGTTAAGGATTGTTTTGTTACTAAAAATAGTTTTGTCTTGTTTTATATTAGTAGTAGTTTAGCCACCAAAATTTAGAGCCCATTACTTTGTTTTGTTTTTCTTTGTTGTATTGCTCTAGTATTGCTAGTTGATTTATTATTTGAAAATATTTTGTTTTATGTTATTTTAATATTTTAATTTTTTATTTGTTTTCTTGTTGTTAAGTTTATTAGGCTAAAACCTATGTTGTTTAGAGTGTTGTTTTTTTATAATTCTTAGTTGTTCTTCAAAAGTAATTCTTCTTGCTAGTAAAATATTTACAAAAATACTTTTGTTATATTTTACTTTGTTTTTGTGTTTTACTTTTGAAAATAGGATTTACTTGTAGAGAAAACCAACCTTAGTTGTGTTACTGAAACTTTGTTGTTTTGAGTTTTTGTCTTAAGTATTTCCTTCATCACAACCTTATTGCTTTTGGTTTTGTGTTAATTTTTGATTGTTAGTATTGATTGCTATTATGATTGCTCATATGTACGCAATGTTTGATTGTATAGATTTTCATCGAAGAGTGACGAATAGTTCTATCAAGTTATTCTGAGAGCGATATTATTCTTCATCAACAGTACAGGCAAGTTCACTTTGACCATCTATTTCATACCTATGTTTTATTGCATGTAGTGACATCATTCAACAAATCCCTCGAGTAGTGTTATTGAAATTCTTGTAGTTGAGTAGAATGCATGAGGTAGGAACCCACCACTTGTTACTAAAGCCCCAGGAACGTTAGTTATTTTAATGCTATGCTAAAGTAGACGGGGTCTGGTATGAGTGTTTGTGAGTGGTGTGAGAAGGAGGACTCTACGTCAAGACGACAACTTCATGAAGGCATCCTTCTCCTCAGGGTTCCGGTGACCAGTTTTGGATCTCCACCCGGCCCCAGCAGGGTGTACCTGAGGTAAATGATGGAATATCCTACGCCCGTCACAACACGCAAGCCCACAACATGGAGGACGACCGCCCGCTCACGCCCCCTCGATGCGAGCACACCAACTGGTGCAGGGAACGGGCAGCTCGTGCCGCCGCGCATAGCAGAGGTCATTGTGGAGGCACGGGGGATGACCATGGAGGCCTCCCACATCAAGATAGGTGCGACAAACCTTGTGGCGGCGTAGGAGGCTTGGCGCAGGCGCGTCCGTGGGCCATGAGCCCAGGACAGTGCCACTCTGTTGCTCGGGGAAATCCACTACGAGGTATCCAGTGAAGTACCACGAGGGAAGCCAAGCCCTCGCGTCGCGTCCTACGCTCCAAATGGTGCCGCGGTGAATGCCACCACCATGGGTCTCGCACTCATCGCTGGCACCAGCGCCTTCCTGGCGTAGGACACACTCGACGCCCCATGTCAAACCAGTCCCGGGGGTTCCCATCATGGGAGCACCTAATCCGATCGGCATGACAGAGGGGGCAGACGGGGTTGCGTGGGGGCACGCCACCACAGGTGCTCTCATGGGCAGGGGACTGGTTGTCAGGCGATCGGGCCACAAGGGCTCATCGCACGGAGGATCGGCAAGGCTCGAGCGATGTAGTCCACCCGTGGCCGGCGCCGCGAGGGCGCTGCACTAGTAGGGTCATGCTCCATGGGGCCTCGCACGCCCCCCACGGCTCGAGGATCACTGACACCGTACCTAGGGGGTTGGTGAGGCATGGTAATCTTGGGGGCTCCCTAGGCCTGGAGGGCGCGGTCGGTCGATGCTATAGCGCCTCCCGGGGCGAACGCACCAACACAATACTCCTAGGGTCGTGTGGGGTGTGTCGCTCATGTTTGGGCCGCGGGAGCACAATCCCGTGGTCGCGCGGGGAGCAATGCACTCATGCTTGGGCCATCGGGGCGTGCAACCATGCCGCAATGCGCGGGGTGACTCAAGAACCCGGTCGGGAACCCCAAGGCTTCGCACTTGGAGTGCCCGCCCAACTATCTCCAGCTGTGACACTCTTGTTGGAAATATGCTCTAGAGGCAGTAATAAATTGGTTATTATCATATTCCCTTGTTCATGATAATTTTTTATTATCCATGCTATAATTGTATTGATTGGAAACTAAATACTTGTGTGGGTATATAGACAACACTATGTCCCTAGTATGCCTCTAGTAGACTAGCTCGTTGATAAAAGATGGTTAAGGTTTCCTAGCCATGGACATGAGATGTTATTTGATAACGGGATCACATCATTAGGAGAATGATGTGATGGACAAGACCCAAACTATAAACATAGCGTTTGATTGTGTCAGTTTATTGCTATAGATTTCTGCATGTCAATGTATTTGTTCCTATGACCATGAGATCATGCAACTCCCTGACACCGGAGGAATGCCTTGTGTGTATCAAACATCAAAACGTAACTTGGTGACTATAGAGGTGCTTTACAAGTATCTCCGAGGGTGTCCGTTGGGTTGGCATGGATCAATACTGGGATTTATTACTCTGTGTGACGGAGAGGTTTCTTGGGGCCCACTCGGTAATACAACATCACAACAAGCCTTGTAAGCAAAGTGACTAATGTGTTAGCGACATGATCTTGTATTACGGAACGAGTAAAGAGACTTGCCGGTAACGAGATTGAACTAGGTATAGAGATATCGACGATCGAATCTCAGGCAAGTAAAATATCGAAGAACACAGGGAACATCATACGGGATTAACTGAATCCTTGACATAGAGGTTCAACCAATAAAGAACTTCGTAGAATATGTAGGAACCAATATGGGCATCTAGGTCCCGCTTTTGGTTATTGACCGTAGAGGTGTCTCGGTCATGTCTACATAGTTCTCGAACCCGTAGAGTCTACACACTTAAGGTTCAATGATGTTTTGATATAGTTGACTTATGTATGTTGGTGACCGAAGATTGTTCCATGTCCCGGATGAGATCTCGGACATCACAAAGAGCTCTGGAATGGTCCACAGGTGAAGATTTATATATAGTAAGTTGGTGTTTGAGTTCCGGAAAAGTTCATGACCCGCGAGTGGTGTGACGGAGTGGAGGAAGTGTTCTAGGGGGTCCATCGGGTGAGCCCATCTACTCCGGAGGGGCCCATGGGCTGTGATAGGGTGCGGACTAGCCCCTGGTGGGCTGGCCGCACCTCCCACCTCAAGGCCCATACGACTAGAGGCTAGGGTTGGGCCAAAAGGGTGGGCTAGCCACCAAACTTGGTGGCCAAGCCACCCTAGCCGCCGGCCCACCTCCTTGGCCGCAGGCCACCCTAGGGTTGGGAACCCTATGGCGTCCCACCTCCTCCTCTCCTCCTATATATAGTGCAGGGAGAGAGATGGCAGCCCACCTGAAAAAGCCACATGTTGCCTTCCCTCCCTCTAGATTGCTTCTCCTCTAGATCTATTTTGTATAGCTTAGCGAAGCTCTGTCGGATCAGCTCCACCACCGCCGCCACTATGTCGTTGTGATGCCGAACAACTCATCTACCTATCCACCCTCGCTTGATGGATCAAGGAGGTGGATATCGTCATCGAGTTGTACGTGCTCTGAATGTAGAGGTGCCGTCCGTTCGGCACTTGATCGGGAGTTCGTGGGACGGCTTGCGATTTGCATCGCGAAGACATTCGACTGCATCAACCGCATTTGTTAACACTTCAGCTTAGTGATCTACAAGGGTATGTGGGTCCAATCTCTCCTCTCGTAGATGCTCATCTCCTAGATAGATCTTGGTGAAGTGTAGGATTTTTTTGCTTCTCATGCAACGTTCCCCAATGGTGCTTTGATATTCAGATTGCTACCTCCCTTAGTCTTTTCTTGATTTAGCAGTATTATGGGATGAAGCGGCTCGGACCAACCTTACTCGTACGCTTACGAGAGACCGGTTCCATCGACTGACGTGTGAATTTGTTGCATAAAGATGGTTGGTGGGTGTCTGTCTCTCCCACTTTAGTTGGATCGGATTTGATTAAGGCGGACCTTGTAGAAGTTCAAAAAGAAATTTGTGTATCACCGTTGTGGTTTTGTGTAGGTAAGAATCGTTCTTGCTAGATACCCATAGGCCATAGCAGCCACGTAAAACATGCAACAGTTGTGATGTGATATAGCCAAAGACACGATGTTATATATTTGATGTATGAGATGATCATGTTGTAATAGTTAATATCGACTTGCATGTCAATGCATACGGCAACCGGCAGGAGCCATCGGGTTGTCTTTAATTATTGTATGACATTCGTGTCAATCATTAAGCATTGTGTAATGCTTTACTTTATCGCTAAACGGAAGAAATAGTAGTAGAAGCATGGTTGGCGTGACAACCACGGTGGTGACACATTGATGGAGATCAAGATGATGGAGATCATGGTGTCATACCGATGACGATGAAGATCATGCCGGTGCTTTGGAGATAGAGATCAAAAGCACGAGATCATGGCCATATCATGTCACTTATGAATTACATGTGATGTTAATCCTTTTATGCACCTTGTTTTGCTTAGGACAAAGGTAGCATTATAAGGTGATCCCTCACTTATTTCAAGATAAAATTGTGTTCTCCCCGAGTGTGCACCGTTGCGAAAGTTCGCCATTTCGAAGCACCACGTGATGATCGGGTGTGATAGACTCTACGTTCGCATACAACATGTGCAAGCCAGTGTTGCACGTGCCGAACACTCAGGTTAAACTTAAAGAGCCTAGCATGTACACACATGGCCTCGGAACCCAAGAGACCGAAAGGTCGAACATGAGTCATATAGTAGATATGATCAACATAGAGATGTTCACCATTGAAACCACCTCATCTCACATGATGATCGGACATGGGTTGGTGAATTTGGATCATGTGTCACTCGAATGACCAGAGGGGTGTCAATTTAAGTGGGAGTTCTTAGGTAATATGATTAATTGAACTCATTATCATGAACACAGTCAAAAATGTCTTTGCAAATTATGTTCTAGATAGCTCGCGTTCTAGCTCCCTTGTTCTATTGATACGTTCCTAGAGAAAAGTAAGTTGAAAGATGGTAGTAGAAATTATGCGGACTTTTGTCCATGATTTCAGGATTGTCCGCAGTTGCTGCATAGAAGGCTTGTGTCCTTAATGCACCGCTCAGTGCGCCAAACCCCCTGAAGCATCGTTTGTGGATGTTGTGAACATCTGACAAGCACGTTCCGATGACTACTTGATAGTTCAGTGTGTCATGCATTATGGCTTAGAATTGAGGCTCCAAACACGTTTTGAACGTGACGGAGCATATGTGATGTTCCAAGAGTTGAAATTGGATTGCAGGCTTGTGCCCGTGTTGAGAGGTATGAGATCTCCAATAGAGATTCTTTGCCTGCAAGATGAAGGAGAATAGCTCAATCAGCGAGCATGTGCTCAGATCGTATGAGTACTACAATCACTTGAATCGAGCGGGAGTTGATCTTCCAGATAAGATAATGATTGATATAGTTCTCCAAGTCACTGCCACCGAGCTACTAGAGCTTCGTGATGAACTATAACATGCCAGGGATGGATGTTCCCATGAGATATTCGCGATGTTTTGACATCTAGAAGGTAGAAATCAAGAAGGAGCATCAAGTGTTGATGGTTGGTAAAACCACTAGTTTCAAGAAGGGCAAGGGTAAGAAGGGAAACTTCATGATTAGCAAGCCAGTTGCTACTCGAGTGAAGAAACCCAAGGTTAAACCCAAACCTGAGACTAATTGCTTCTACAATGAGGGGAACGATCATTGGAGTGGAACTACCCTAGATACTAGGTAGATAAGAAGGCTGGCAACATCGACAAAAGTATATTTTTTGATATACATGTTATTGATGTGTACCTTACTAAGTACTCCCAGTAGCACTTGGGTATTAGATACCGGTTCAGTTGCTAAATGTTAGTAACTCGAAATAAAAGCTACAGAATAAACCGAGACTAACTAAGGGCAAGGTGACGATGTGTGTTGGAAGTGTTTCCAAGGTTGATATGATCACCATCGCATGCTCACTCTACCTTCGGGATTAGTGTTGAACCTAAATAAATGTTATTTGGTGTTTGCATTGAGCATGAACATGATTAGATCATATTTATTGAAATACGGTTATTCATTTAAGTTAAAGAATAATGGTTATTCTGTTTACATGAATAATACCTTCAATGGTCATGCACCCAAGGTGAATGTTTTATTAAATCTCGATCGTAGTAACACAATATTTATAATATTGATGCCAAAAGATGCAAAGTTAGTAATGATAAGTACCACAAACTTGTGGCACTTCCGCGAAGGTCATATTGGTGTAAAGTGCATGAAGAAACTCCATGCTGATGGATCTTTTGACTCACTCGATTTCGAATCGGTTGAGACATGCGAACCATGCCTCTTGGGCAAGATGACTAAGACCCCGTTTTCCGGTATGATGGAGCGGGCTAGTGACTTATTTGAAATGATACATGTTGATGTATGTGGTCCAATGAGTGTTGAAACACGCAGTGGATATCGTTATTTTCTTACCTTCACTGATGATTTGAGTAGATATGGGGATATTTACTTAATGAAACATAAGTCTTAAATGTTTGAAAGGTTCAAGCAGTTTTAGAGTGAAGTTGATGATCATCGTGACAAGAAGATAAAATGTCTACGATATGAACGCGGAGGTGAATATCTGAGTTACGAGTTTGGTATGAAACTTAAGACAATGTGGAAATTGTTTCATAGCTCATGCCGCGTGGAACACCATAGTGTCATGGTGTGTCCGAACATCGTAGTCATGCCCTATTGGATATGGTGCGTACTATGATGTCTCTTATCATTTTGTTACTATCGTTTTGGGGTTATGCATTAGATACAACCACATTCACTTTAAATAGGGCCCCATCTGAATTCGTTGAGATGACACCGTATGAAGTATGGTTTGGTAGAAACCTAAGCTGTCATTTCTTAATGTTTGAGGCTGCAACGCTTATGTGAAAAAGGTTTTCACCTAATGAGATTGAACCCAAAGCGGACAAATGCATCTTCATAGAATACCCTAAGGAGACATTGGGTATACCGTCTATCTCCGATCCAAGCACAAAGTGTTTGTTGCTAAGAACGGGTCCTTTCTCGAGAAATAGTTTCTTTTGAAAGAATTGAGTGGGAGGAAGGTAGAACTTAATGAGGTTGTTGAACCGTCACTTCAGTTGGATGATAGCACAACGCAGAAAGATGTTTCTGCGGTACCTATGCCAATTGAAGAGGAAGCTAATGACGATGATCATGAAACTTCGGATCATGTTACTACCAAACTTTGTAGGTTGACAAGGATATGTACTGCCCCTAAGAGGTGTGGTGATCCTATCTTGGAGATCATGTTGTTAGACAACGATGAGCCTACGAAGTATGAAGAAGCGATGGTGGGCCTGGATTCCAACAAATGGCTAGGAGCCATGAAATCCGTGATACGATCCATGTACGAAAACAAAGTATGGACTTTGGTGGACTTGCCGTGAACGGCAGGTCGTTGAGTACAAATGGACCTCTAAGAGGAAGACAGACGTTGATGGTAAATGTCACCATTAAAAAAGCTCGACTTGTCGCGAAAAGGTTTTTTGACAAGTTCAAGGAGTAGAGTGCAATGAGACTCTCTCACCCGTAGCGATGCTAAAGTCTATTGGAATTACGTTAGCACTCACTGCCTTTTTCGATTATGAAATCTGCCAGATGGATGTCAAAACAAAGTTTCTTTAACGGTTTCCATGAGGAAAGGTTGTATGTGATACAACTAGAAGGTTTTTTCAATCCTAAGGATGCTCTAGCAATCCTTCAATGGACTGGAGCAAGCATCTCGGAGTTGGAATATATGCTTTGATGGAGTGATCAAAGTTTTTGAGTTTATACAAAGTTCATGAGAAACTTGTATTTACAAGATAGTGAGTGGGATCTCTATAGAATTTTTGATATGTATATGTGGTTGACATATTGATGATCGGAAATAATGTAGAATTTCTGGAAAGCATAAAGGGATGTTTGAAAAGAGTTTTTCAAAGGAAGACCCGGATAAAGCTACTATTATATTAAGCATCAAGATTTATAGAGATAGATCAAGACACTTGATAAAACTTTCAATGAGAACATACCTTGACAAGTTTTTGAAAGAGTTCAAAATGGATCAATCAAAAAGGAGTTCTTGTCTGATTTGTAAGGTGTGAAGTTGAGTAAGGCTCAAAACTCGACCACGACAGAAGAAAGAGAAAGGACGAAGGTCGTCTCCTATGCCTCTAGCCATAGGTTGTCTACAGCATGCCATGCTATGTACTGCACTTGATGTGTGCCTTGCCCCATGTCTAACAAGGGGGTACAGGAGTGATCCAGGAGAGGATCACTGGACAACGGTCAAAATTATCCTTAGTAACTAGAGGACCAAGGAGACATTTCCCGATTATGGAGGTGATAAAGAGTTTGTCGCAAAGAGTTACGTCAATGCAAGCTTTAACACCAATATGGACAACTCAGAGTAGCAATCTGGATACGTATAGTGTGGTAACCATTTGGAAAGGCTCCAAGTGATGCGTGGTAGCAACATTTACAGCATAGAGAGTTGCAAAGTACACACGGATCTGAATGTTACAGACCCGTTGACTAAAACCTCTCTCACAAGCAAAACGTGATCAAACATCATTGGGTGTTAATCACATGATGATTTAAGTGTTAATCACATGGAGATGTAAGTGTCAAGGTTGTCCGAATCGCAATTCTGAATCGGATCGGAACTCCGATGGTAGGATCGCAAATCATAGAATCTTCACTATCAGGATCGTAGAAATACAAATTTTATGAAGTAAAATCGTAGAATCTTCACTATCAGGATCGTAGAAATGTAGATTTTATGAAGTAAAATCGTAGAATCAGAGAAGTTAATTTGGATCATAAAGTCGTAGAATCGCATAACAGAATCGTGATTCTAACAACTTTGAGTGTTAATCACATAGCGATGTGAGCTAGATTATTGACTCTAGTGCAAGTGGGAGACTGTTGGAAATATGCCCAAGAGGCAATAATAAATTGGTTATTATCATATTTCCTTGTTCATGATAATCGTTTATTATCCATGCTATAATTGTATTGATTGGAAACTAAATACATGTGTGGGTATAGACAACACCGTGTCCCTAGTACGCCTCTAGTAGACTAGCTCGTTGATCAAAGATGGTTGACATGATATGTTATTTCATAACGGGATCACATCATTAGGAGAATGATGTGATGGACAAGACCCAAACTATAAATGTAGCATTTGATCATGTCAGTTTATTGCTATAGTTTTCTGCATGTCAATGTATCTGTTCCTATGACCATGAGATCATGCAACTCCCTGACACCGGAGGAATGTCTTGTGTGTATCAAACATCACAACATAATTGGGTGACTACAAAGGTTCTCTACAGGTATCTCCGAGGGTTCTGTTGGGTTGGCATGGATCAAGACTGGGATTTGTTACTCCGTGTGACGAAGAGGTATCTCGGGGCCCACTCGGTAATACAACATCACAACAAGCCTTGCAAGCAAAGTGACTGATGTGTTAGCCACAAGATCTTGTATTACGGAACAAGGAAAGAGACTTGCCGGTAACAAGATTGAACTAGGTATAGAGATATCGACGATCGAATCTCGGGCAAGTAACATACCGAAGAACAAAGGGAACATCATACGTGATTAACTAAATCCTTGACATAGAGGTTCAACCGATAAAGATCTTCGTAGAATATGTAGGAACCAATATGGGCATCCAGGTCCCGCTATTGGTTATTGACCTTAGAGGTGTCTCGTTCATGTCTACATAGTTCTCGAACCCGCATGGTCTCCACACTTAAGGTTCGGTGACGTTTTGGTATAGTTGAGTTCTTTATGTTGGTGACCGAAGGTTGTTCGAAGTCCCGGCTGAGATCCCGGACATCATGAGGAGGTCTGGAATGGTCCGTAGGTGAAGATTGATATATAGGAAGTTGGTGTTTGTGTTCCGGAAAAGTTCAATGACTCGCGAGTGGTGTGATAGAGTGCCAGCAGTGTTCTAGGGGGTCCATCGGGTGGGCCCATCTACTCCGAAGGGCTCCATGGGCTGTGAGAGGGTGAGGACCAGCCCCTGGTGGGCTGGCCACACCTCCCACCTCAAGCACATCTGGTTAGAGGCTAGGGTTGGGCCAAAAGGGTGGGCTGGCCACCAAACTTGGTGGCCAAGCCACCCTGGCCACCGCCCCACCTCCTTGGCCATAGGCCACCCTAGGGTTGGGAACCCTAGGGCACCCCACCTCCTCCTCTCCTTCTATATATAGTGGAGGGAGAGAGAGGGCAGCCCACCTGAAAAAGCCACGTGATGCCCTCCCTCCCTCTCGATTGCTCCTCCTCTAGATCTGTTCGGTATAGCTTAGAGAAGCTCTTCCGGATCAGCTCCACCACCACTGCCACCACGTTGTTGTGATGCCGAAGAACTCATCTACCTCTCCACCCTCGCTTGCTGGATCAAGGAGGTGGAGATCATCATCGAGCTGTACGTGTGCTGAACGCGGAGGTGTCGTTCGTTCGACACTTGATCGGGAGTTCGTGCGACGGCTTCCGATTTGGATCGTGAAGACATTCGACTACATCAACTGCGTTTCTTAATGCTTTTGCTTAGCGATCTACAAGGGTATGTGGATCCAATCTCTCCTCTCGTAGATGCTCATCTCCTAGATTGATCTCGGTGAAGCGTAGGAAATATTTTGTTTCCCATGCAACGTTCCCCAACAACTCCCACATAAGAATGAGTGGGTTGTACATGCCCAGAGCCCCCTGAGAAGCGTCGTACGAGGCCATGGAGGGGCTCCCAAGTGGAAGCCCCATGCTCCGCACTGGCGGACGACATTGTCATTCAACTACTATGCCCACGCCTAGTGGATGCCCGATGCTCCGCACCGGGGAAGACTGAAGACTAGCTTAGGGTAATGTCATGGTGATGGATCCGTCTCATCCCACTTGATCTACTACACAGGCAGATATAGAGGCTGATGCCCAGACACAGGCCACTAGAGACACTAGTGCTCCAGTGTTCAAGGCAAAAGGTGATCAAATGGACTACCTTATCAGCACTATTGAGGGTATGGAGAAAAACATCTATGAGCTTTTGCTAAATGAGAAGACTCCTGAGAGGATTGTGGAGACCAATTTCATGACCTTGATGTCAAGGTGACTGAGCTGACCAAAACCAGTAGAAGTAGGAGGTAGATGTAGCGCCTGCACCCAGCTTAGTGTCTACACCGGCTGCTATGTCTATCGTGCCTCCATCTGCACCTCCAGTGTCCACTCCATCAGCCCATAGGACTTCTGCTGAAGCTTTCGTGGACGCTCTCTAAACGACTCCTTCCACGACCATCGGGGCAGTTTCATCGCCCCATGGAGGAGACCACGCACATAGTGACTCTTAGCTCTATACCTTCAAACTTTTTGGTAACTTGTTGTCAAAGGGGAAGAAGTGTTATAGATCATAGGGCTTCGAGAGGGTGTTACATTTTGGTTGCTCTTCTCGTTTTAAAACGTTTGGCCTATCTTTTGTTTGTCTTAAACTTAGTTGTGTTTGATCATACTCTTTGTGATTGATGTTACTATTAACTATCCTTGTCATGTTTATATGATGATAATTCACTCATGTTTGGTGTTATGTGCATTGTAATCCATTCATATCATTTATGCGCACCACCAAGATGTATGTGACATGGAAGAGTGACCCATGACCCTAATCAATTGTGCATTTGCATTCAAACGCAAATTTAAAATAATGCACAAATTTAGGGGGAGCTCTTGCTTATCACATACTTCTCAAAGCGACGATGCTATACATTGATTATATTCTATGTTGAAGCTTTGATCTATGTGTTGTCATCAATTACCAAAATGGGGGAGATTGAAAGGACAACCTCTCCCTAGGTGGTTTTGGTAATTAATAACAACATATATTTCATTGGACTAATGATTCTACTAAGTATATTTCTAGAAAAGTTCAATGAATGGATTGGCAAAGGATTTTGAGGAGATCCCCTAAATGCAAGGAGCATCAATTGGCAACAAGCTTCAAGACTCTACATTTTGCATTTTGTGAGAAATCACATTTGAGTCCATAGGAAAGCCAATACTATTAAAAGGGGATGAGGTATCTATGATGATATGGTTGCTCAAGTGCTTAGACTTAGCCACCGAAAACCCTCATGAATTCTCCCACAAATATATTCTCTCCAAACCCCAAAGTCTAAATTCGGTACCACCAAGTTTCAGAAAGCGGCCCTACCGAGTTTTACCCTAGACTGAATCCAGAGCCAACCCTAGCATCTCGGTGACACCAAGTCCCATTTTGGTGCAATCGAAAACAATGAACAACTTGCTCGTGTCCATTCACTAAATTCTGATTTTTGCAAATCGGTCCCATCGAGTTTGTATATCTGCTTACGCCAGCCAAATCGGACTCACTTAGATTTATATATCGGTCTCATCGAAACGGCAAAAGTTTCCATATTTTGCACTAGTCGACGCAACCGAGTTTTTGTTCCGATTTCACCGAGTTGGGCAATAATGTTGTAACGGTTGGATTTTTGGAGAATCTTGTTCATCATCCATACCACATCTATTTCCTTTTGGTGAGTGGTGTCTCCTGGATTGGTTAGGTGTCGCTTGGGAGCCTCCAATTTTGTGTGGAGTTGAACCATAAGGGCAAGGAGATTGCCTACTTAGTGAAGATCTACCCCGAGTGAGGCTAGTCCTTCATGGACGTAAGCCGTGATGGAATAGACGAGGTTGCTACTTTGTGGACCCTTCATGGGTGGAGCGCTCCATGGACTCTTGATACGTCACCAACGTATCTATAATTTTTTTATGATGTCATGCTATTATATTATCTATTTGGGATGTTTTATATGCATTAATATGCTATTTTATATTATTTTTAGGACTAACCTATTAATCTAGAGCCTAGTGCCAGTTTTTGTTTTTTCCTTGTTTTTGAGTTTTGCGGATATGGAATATTAAACGGAGTCCAAATGGAATAAAACCTTCGGAAGGAATTTTTCTGGAAGGAAACAAATCAACCAGGTTGGAGTGAACGGCAGGAAACCTGCCAGGGAGCCACAAGCCTGCTAGGCGCGCCCCCCTAGCCGCGCCTAGCAGGCTTCTCGCCTCCCGACAGGTCTCCTAACCCTAATATTTGGCCTATAAATTCCAAAATATTCCCCCAACATAAAAAAGAGCCATGCAAATACTTTTCTGCCATGAGAAGCCTCCATTCCCGAGAGATCTAATCTTGGAGCCTTTTCCGGTAATCTGCTGGAGGGGGTTTCGATCATGGAGGGCATCTACATCAACTCCATTTCCCCTCCGATGATGCGTGAGTAGTCCACCACAGACCTATAGGTCGATAGCTAGTAGCTATATGGCTTCTTCTCTCTCTTTGATCTTCAATACCATGTTCTTCATGATCTTCATGGAGATCTATCCGATGTAATCCTCTTTTGTGGTGTGTTTGTCAACATCCGATGAATTGTGAGTTTATGTTTAGATTATCCATGAATCTTATTTGAATCTCCTCTGAATTCTTATTTGCATGATTTCATATCCTTGTAAGTCTCTTCAAGTTATTGGTTTGGTTTGGCCAACTAGATTGGTAATTCTTGCAATGGGAGAAGTGCTTGGTTTTGGGTTCAATCTTGCGGTTTCCTCACCAAGTGATATAGTAGGGGTAGTGTCGTGGTTTTATCACGGCAGATGTCTGACGACTTAGATTCGAGGCCATCGCTAAGGTGATGGACTCAAAGGGGTTGGTTGGGACGAAGGACACGAGTTTACCAAGGTTCATCCCCTGGAGAAGAGGTAAAGGCCTACGTCCTGCTTGTGTTGTATTGATTGGAGTATCGATTACAAGGGAGCGAGTTCACTTGACCTAGCTCTCGATTACTTTGTTTCTGTCTAAGTCGCCCCGGGTCTTGCCCTTATATAAGATGTCAAGACCATGGGTTACACAAGTCTCATACCGACTCTTACAACGTGTCCGACTCTAACTCTACGCCGTCTTGCCTTCCTGAGCAAGCCGTCTCCGGGCGGCTTATCCGCCCAGGTCTTGTTTGCCTTCTTTGTTTGGGCCTCACCTTGGCCCATCTTAGTGAGCTGCCATACGTCTGGGCTTATGTCTCCAGGCCCATCCTTGGTCTAGCCCATGAGCCGCCAATCATGACCCGGCCCCACCTGGGCGGGTCTTACCACGGGGTTATATCCCCAACATTAGGCCCCGGGTTGATATGAGCTTGCTCATTTCAACCTTTCGTCTCACTTTGCGGCGAGTCTTGCTCAACCTTCCGTCTCACTTGGCGGTGAGTCTTGCTCATTATCACCTGAAAGTAAGACAAAGTAACCCACTGTGACATCATACTGGAGATATCAAAAAGATTCCCTAACGACCGCAACAGATCTTTCCATTATTAAACTGACGGCCCGAAAATCGAGGCGTTCGTCTCGGTCAATTAATTTCCCTCGACTGGATTCTTGCGCCCGTTTCCACCTTTTGCCTATTAAATAGGACCGCGAAGGGCAGTTTTCATTTCCTTCTTCGCTCGCGCCTCTTCTTCTTCCTCCCGACGCTGTCGCTCCAGCGTCCTCCCGCTCCGGTGAAGCTTCCACGCCAACGTCACGCTAGGCCGCTGCATCAACCTGATCGGACTAGAACACTTCCCACATCCGTCGCGTCATCTCCGGTGAGTTCTTGTCCACCCCGAGATCTGTAGCTTTCAGTAGGGTTTTCCTGGAGTTCCTCCGCCGCTAGAACATGAGCTCTTCACAATGTCCGACAGTAGATAGATCAATGAGCTTGATAATGCCCCCCTTTCTAGTGTGGTAGATCATAGGAAGTAGATAATAGCACAACACAGATCCGCACTTGCTCCCTTTACTTTCTTCAAAACACTACTAGTTCTTCTGTTCTTCGTTAGGTCAGAATAAACCTGCCTTTCTCTTTGTTTTGTAGATCCATAACTATGTAGATGGTCTGTGAAACCTGTTTTCCACACTTAGTAATATTTGCTCTGCTTCTTTGCAAACTTAACTCGCCAGTGAACTTCCGGCTCTCGCCTAAGCCGCTTCGGCGACTTGGCTTTATAGAACGTAGACTTTTTAGCCGCCCTTAGATGTCTATCACCTTCTAACTCGCCACACATAATTGCCTTGCACAACTTTAAGTCACCACCATGCCTCATGCGTCAAATTCGTGTAACTGGGTCGGCTCTGCTGTCAACAAAGAATTTCTGAATGATTTTGTAGACGCTGGGCCTTTACCAGCCAAAGATGTCATCAATTGGCGGGTGCTAGGCAACGAAAAGAAACCCATTCCTCTAGAGGGTTAACTAGTTGTATTCGTGGATCATCTCACGCGTGGTTTCAGCCCACCGGCTCAAAATTCTTCTGAGACGTCCTTCATTTCTTTAAGTTGCGTCCTCAAGACATTGCCCCAAATTTCGTCTCAAACATGTGCAATTTCCAAACCCTCTGTGAGGTTTACCTACAAGAAGAGCCGTATGTTGGTCTCTTTCGGGAGTTCTTTTATGCCAACTGCCAGACAGAGGTGAAAGTTGGTCCAAGCTTAGAGCTTGGTGGGATCTCAATTCAAAGAAGATGGGATGTGACCTTTCCGGCTACTCGGATGCCGAGTCATCCTAAAGATTGGAACAAGACCTGGTTCTACTGCAAAGACACTTCTCCAAAAGGAGAGCACCCCTTGTCGGGTTATCTTCCAAGCCGGCTCAAGACAACGACTAAGCTCCCTGACCGGTTGTCTGCCGCTGAGCATGCGAAGTATGCCCCAGCTCACACAAAGATTAAAGCCCTTATGGCGAATGGTATAACAGGGATTGATCTGACCCGCTGCTGGATTTCTTGGAGAGTCATGCCCCTGAGCCGGCAACGCCGTCTCATGTGCGAGTACACGGGTGAATCTGATGACCCCCTCTGCTTCAACTCTACCACGTTATCAGAGGATAACATCGTGGTTGCCATCACGAGCCTGGTTCATGAGTCTTCAGGATCTTATTGCACCACCGGGCTAGCACCTTTCTGTGCCGCAAACCCGGCCCCAAACGTAAGGGCGATTCTTGTCCTCCTTACTTCCGCGTTAGTCATCCATATGTATACTTTGCAATCCTTTGACCTCTGATGGCTTATACTTTGAGGCCAGTTCCATCTTTTGGAAAAATAAGTATGTTCCTCCTCCGAAGAAGTCAAAGGAGAAGGCTGACGGTCAAAAGAAGAAAACCGCACCTCAAAAACAACCGGAATCTGACGACTTAGAGGTAGAACTTGACTCCCTTGGCCATCTCTTCATACACCTTATTGACAATAACAATTCACGGGACGAAACGGAGACAAGCCACGCTAATGTTCCTGAGGTAACTTATGTTTCATCCAACTCAGAACATCTTGCACCACAGAAGATACGGCGGGTCGTCTGACAGGTCCCACTTTCTCATCCTCTTGCTTACTTAGACCCCCACTTTCTTTTGAAAAAGCAACAACAACTCTCCCGAGCCAGACCCGGAGCACTAGCTCTAACGATCTCATGGCCGGGTTATATCACTCTCTAGCTCAAAGGAAACGGTCGTTTGAGGTATCTATTCAACCTGGCTTTGTCTTGTCAATCTTACCTTTATAATGCGACACTGCCTTATATTCTCTTAACTGCTTTCAGGACTCACCCCCTTCGTCTGGCGGCTCTACCGGAACTGTTCTGCCGCCTCTGAAGATCAACCCAGAGTATGTGCCTTTCATGCTTATGTTCAAACTTGTGTTATCTGTAAAGCTTAAACCATGACCTTCTGTATTTTTCAGAGCTCAAGCAAAACGAAGGAAGACCGGCTGGTCTACCCCTGCTCCCAAGGCTCGAGAGCCGGAGCCTGCCAAACCGGACTCGCCTACATCGTATGCTGATCCCTCTGCAGCCTCCAAGGACACGCCTAAAGAAGATCGTCGCTCTGCTGAACCGGCGGCCAATGATATAATTCCTGAGAGTCCTCCGAGGGCCAACTCTAAGCCGTCGAGCCCTTCACCAGCTGCTGACGACCCGGTTACTCCGGACGTCACCATCACTGGCACCAGCTTTCACTCTCCTCAACCTCATGTGTTAACAAAGCACACTGAGGCGACTGAAGCCTCGAAGAAGCTGGAATTTGAGCTCCCCGTGCTAGAGGAGCTAACAGCCGATGAGCTTCACGCTGGTTATCTGAACCGCCTGTCTACAAGCCAAAACATGGAGCTCAAGCTTGTCAACTTGATGAAGAAGAAATATGAGGTACTCTTGCTTTCTTTTCCTTATACCCTTACATAGCCCCCAAGAGCTGGTTTAGCCCTTGCTAATGGTAAGTCGGGTCTTTGAATCTTGATATAAGTAGAAACACTTAGCCTGTAGCCCTCAATGATCAGCTTAAGACTTAACGACTGAGCCGATGTTTTAGTGCGTAAGTAGCTGTTCAAAGAGCCATCTGTAGCCCCCAAGGGCCGGCTTAATTTGATGAAAGATAAGTCGGAACTTCCACGTAGATAGACTAAAAAGGCATATGTAGCCCCCAAGATCTGGCTTAACTTGATGAAAGATGAGTCGGAACTTCACTCTAAATAGATTGAAGAGCCAACTGTAGTCCCCAAGTGTCAGCTTGACTTGTCTAAGTTGAGCCGGAACTTCACTGTAAATAGATTGAAGAGCCAATTGTAGTCCCCAAGTGTCAGCTTGACTTGTCTAAGTTGAGTCGGAACTTCATTGTAGCTTTGGAGAACAAACAGACATTAGCCCCCAAGTGTCGAGCATATTGCCTGCAATCTGCTTGAGACTTGCATTATATTGTCTTAATCTTCATCATCTAATAATATGCCATCCTGGTGACTTAACCTTCATTTTGTTTTTGATATGTCACAGGAAGCTTTAAATGAAGCCGGGTCTGAACTGACCGGTTTAAGGAGCAATCTGGCCACTCAGCAAGCCGCCCGAAGCGAAGCAGATGAAAAATGCCAGCTTGCCATTGAGGAACTTACAAAAGTTAAAGCTGAATTTGCTGCCTTCAAGAAGTCTGCTGAGATGGAGCAAGCCGACCTGGCGAAACGTGCTGACGAAGCGGACCAGCAGCTTGTGGTTGTGTCTGACGAGCTTCATGCCTTAAAGTGACATATTGCGAAGATGTCTGCCGCCATATTTGGTAAGTACCAAATATTTCATCAATATGTCTTGTGTGAATATCTTTACCGGTGACTTATAGGCGAAAATCCGTCTTATGCAGGTCAAAGGAGTCGGCAACTTGCTACTAACAGCTTGGTGCCATTGAAAGCCGTCTATACTTTGACAGAGCAGCTGTATTGCGAAGCTCTCTGCACAATCAAGGATGTGCTCTATAAGGACAACATCCCTCTAACTATGAAGGGAGTCATAGAGTTGATGTCCACCCTGCCGAAACAAATCCAGGAGCTTAAGAAACCAGCCGCCCGAAAAGGAGCCATCGCAGCCATAAGTCGGGCGTTAGCTTTCGCCCCAGAGTTGACTCCCGAGGACATGATGGACGGGTTTCCATCCAAGAAGGATGACGGCTCAGAGTTCACAGAGGTTCACTATGCTCAGTTCATGAAGGCTTCCATAGTCCTCGTCTCCGTGTTAGTAGAAGAAGTGAACTTGTCAACATACCAGCAGCTTATGATGCCAAGTAGAAGAGAGTACGCGGCCCAACCTTCGAGGCCAAGGACTTAACGCCTGCACGCCGTAAGCACCTCTTTGCTCCTGATCTTGACCCGTCCCCCCTCTTTGAAGAGGCACACTTTGCGACTTTAACCAACTACAACTGGGACGTGGACAATCTTCAGATCATGGAGGTCGAAGACCCGCTGCAGGTTCACCCGCCATCCAAGTGACAACCTTGGTAACGCCATGGACAATTCGGCCTTGTGACCTGCCATAGGGCGGTGTAAAAAAATTTGAATCGTCTCTTTTGAGCTCCGCAGAGAGCATTGTAATAGGCTTGTAGTAAACTTTGTTCTGCCTGAATTGTGCCATCGAGCACATATGGAATCATCTGGCTTAACATATTATACACGCCTTATGCTTTAAATTCATACCAGATGTTGTGGCAAGTCTTGGTAATTAACCAACCTGCGAGAATAGAACACTCTTCATGTTGTGAGGAGGGCGGCTTAGGATAACACGACCCAAAGATGTTATATCTTTCCTGACTTGTTGTGTTTTTAACTCATGTGTCGGTTCATCTGGGTTGACTCGCCACTTAAAACTCCTTAGTAGTACAGGGTCTCTATCAACATTGGCCGTCAATACTTTTGAGCGGCTCAGGGTCTCTAAGCGAGATTAACTGACAGGAAGTGTGACGTCCCAGAAGAGACTCGGCAGGGCATGAGTATCCTGATAGACCATAAACTACCTCTCACGTGACATAAATCCGTTGTTTTAACCTTAAACAGTGAAGGGTCTTAAAAAGATTAACTATTTTAAGAGTATGAACGGGCCACATAGTGGAGAGTCAGCAGTAGATGGGAGAGTTTATCCTTGCTTTCCGTAAGCCGGCCCTCACGTGACAAGAGTCGTCGTTTTAACCTTTAACCAGTACAGGGTCTCTATCGAGATTGGCCGTCAATTTCTTTGAACTGGCTCAAGGTCTCTAGGCGAGATTAACTGGTAAGAGTTCGGCGGGTCACTTAGCGGAGCAGCATCAGCTTACACGCAGGTTTAACCCTGTTTGGCTTAAGAGCCGATCAAAAGGGTGTGTAAGCTAAACCCGATGGGTTGGAAGCCCCCAAGTGACCTTTGTTGACGGAATCAACTGTTTGGCTTAAGAGCCGACCGATAGGGTGTGACAAGCTAAACCCGGTGGGTTGGAAGCCCCCTGGACGATCATGTTGACGGAGTGAACTATTTGGCTTGAAAGCCGACCAATAGGGTCTGATAAGCTGAACCCAGTGGGTTGGAAGCCCCCTGATTGACCATTTTTTGCATAGATTGAGATATGTGAAATGGCAGAGGCCCCGGCTTGCAGGGATGCCAACTTTATTCATATATATATGATATGTACAATGATGGTGTACAACATTGAGTCTTGATGACTTAAGTATAGTAGGGCCGTAGATGCGCTATGTTCCACGACCGGTGGGTCTCTTGCCCAGAGGTGATTGAGTCGTCTCGGATGTCGATGAGGTAGTACGACCCATTATTGAGATTTCTATTAACCACGAAAGGCCCTTCCCGTGGAGGGGACAACTTGTGCGCATCTGTCTGATCTTGAATTAACCGCAACACCAAGTTGCCTTCTTGAAACGTCTGGGTCTTGACGCTGCGGCTATGATAGAGGCACAGGTCTTGCTGATAAATCGCCGACCGAGCTGCCGCCAGATCATGTTCTTCCTCCAAGGCATCCAACGCGTCTTGATGCGCCGTTTCATTGTCCGCCTCGACATAAGCCGCCACTTATGGCGAGTCATGACAGATATCACTTGGTAACACGACTTCTGCACCGTAAACCATGAAGAAAGGTGTATAACTTATTGATTTGTTGGGAGTGGTTCTAATGTTCCATAAGACAGACGGCAACTCCTCCACCCAACAACCCAGTGTTTGCTATAAAGGAACCATAAGTCGGGGTTTGATACCTCTCAAGATTTCTTGGTTAGTGTGCTCGGCCTGACCGTTTGACTGTGGATGAGCAACTGCAGAAGCATCAAGTCTGATATGTTCACTTTCACAGAACGCTTTCATAGCCCCCTTGGATAGGTTTGTACCATTGTCTGTGATGATACTGTGAGGGTAACCAAAATGGTAGATCAGCTTCTTAATGAACTGAACCGCCGTAGCCACGTCACACTTGCCAACCAGCTCAGCTTCTACCCACTTGGTAAATTTATCAACCGCCACCAGAAGGTGGGTCTTCTTGTCCTTAGATCTCTTGAAAGGCCTGACCATATCAAGCCCCCAGAAAGCGAACGGCCAAGTAATTAGAATCATGCACAGCTCTTGAGCTGGGACATGAGCACATCGGCCGAACTTTTGACATCCATCGCACTTGTGGACCAAGTCTTCCGCATCCTTATGAGCCGTCAGCCAGAACAAGCCATGTCGAAAAGCCTTGGCCACCAGTGATTTTGAGCCGGCGTGATGACCACAATCACCAGCATGAATTTCATTCAAGATTTCCTTGCCCTCTTCAGGTGAAACACAACGTTGAAACACGCCGGTGATGCTGCACTTGTGTAGCTCGCCATTGACTATCGTCATAGACTTAGACCGCCTGGTGATTTGTCTGGTGAGATTTTCATCATCAGGTAACTTGCCGCGAGTCAAGTAAGCCAAATGAGGCACAGTCCAGTCAGGAATTGCATGCAGAGCCGCCACCAGCTGTCCCCCTGGGTCAGGAATAGCCAAGTCTTCCTCTAAAGGTAACTTCACTGACGGGTGATGTAATACATCTAAGAAAACATTAGGCGGCACCGGCTTACGTTGAGAACCCAGCCTTGACAGGGCGTCAGCCACCTTGTTCCTGCGATGATCAATATGATCCACCTGATAACCCTTGAAGTGACCAGCGATGACATCCACCGCCTGACGATAAGACGCCATTCGCAGGTCCTTGGAATCCCAAGTGCCTGAAACTTGCTAGGCCACAAGATCTGAGTCATCGAAACATCTAACCCGGCTCAGGTTCATCTCCTTAACCACCCGGAGGCCATGAAGCAGAGCTTCGTATTCAGCTGCATTGTTAGTACAAGGAAACATCAACCTTAGCACATAACAGAACTTATCACCTTTGGGGGAAGTTAAGACAACCCCTGCCCCTGATCCTTCCAGTTGCCTGGATCCATCAAAGTGGACTGTCCAATATGTGTTATCCGGCTTTTCCTCGGGCGCCTGATACTCAGTCAAGTCATTGATCAAATCCACCAAGGCTTGTGACTTAACCTTCGTGCGAGGCGCATATTTCAAATTGAGAGTTCCAAGCTCCAATGCCCACTTAGCGATTCTGCCAGTGGCTTCTCTGTTTTGAATTATATGTCCCAACGGGGCAGAGCTAACCACTGTAATCTGGTGCCCCGGGAAGTAGTGCTTTAGCTTGCGATTGGCCATGAACACCCCGTAAACTAGCTTATGCCAATGTGGATATCTCTGCTTGGATTCTGTCAGGACCTCACTGATATAGTAAACCGACCACCGAACCGAATATTCCTTCCCCGGCTCCTTATGTTCAACAACGACTGCGGCGCTGACAGCCCTATTATTAGCTGCCACATACAAGAGCAAAGGTTCTTTCTCAACCAGAGCGGCTAAGACCGGCGACTCAGTGAGCTACCTCTTGAGTGCCTCAAATGCTTCATCCACCGTCGTACTCCAGACAAAGTTGTCCGTCCTTTTCATCATCTGATACAAAGGGATAGCCTTCTCACGAAGGCAGCTTATAAACCGGCTTAACGCAGCAATCCGTCCCGCCAGGCGCTGGACATCATTGATGCATGCCGGCTCAGACAGGGAGGTAATAGTCTTGATTTTATCCGAGTTAGCCTCAATACCACGCTCAGATACCAGAAATCCCAAGAGCTTGCCTGTCGGAACGCCAAAGACACACTTAGCCGGGTTAAGCATCATCTTGTAGACCCGTAAGTTGTCGAAGGTCTCCTTCAGGTCGTCAAGCAGAGTCTCCTTCTTTCTTGACTTGATCACATATCATCCACGTACGCATGAACGTTGCGCCCAATTTGGGTGTGAAGACAGTTCTGTACGCAATGCTGGTAAGTCGACTAGGCACTCTTGAGCCCGAAAGGCATAGACACATAGCAGAAAGCACCAAAAGGCATGATGAAAGCCATCTTCTCTTGGTCCTTGACTGCCATCTTGATCTGATGATAACCAGAATAAGCATCTAGGAAGCATAAACTCTCACAACCCGACGTTACATCAATGATCTGGTCAATACGAGGGAGAGAAAATGGGTCAGCCGGGCAGGCTTTGTTAAGATCCGTGTAGTCCACACACATATGCCACGTGCCATTTTTCTTCAGCACTAGCACCGGGTTAGCGAGACACTCTGGG
The DNA here is from genome assembly GCA_022496015.1 of Hordeum marinum. Lineage (NCBI taxonomy): Eukaryota > Viridiplantae > Streptophyta > Magnoliopsida > Poales > Poaceae > Hordeum > Hordeum marinum. The sequence continues at coordinate 381,011,149 of CM039675.1, forward strand.
TGAAAGACCTCGACGATGAAACCCGCTACCAAAAGCCGGGATATCTCTTCCCCTATGGCCTTGTGTCTCTCCTCATTGAACCGCCATAGAAATTGCTTGACTGGTTTGAATTTAGGATCCACATTAAGGGGTGCTCAACGAACTCTCTCGGTACACCCGACATGTCAGAAGGTTTCCACATGAAAATGTCCCGATTCTCACGGATGAATTCGATGAGTGTGCTTTCCTATTTGGGATCCATATTAGCTCCGATAGTGAACTGCTGAGATGAGTCGCCCGGATTGAAATCCACCAATTTGGTATCATCCGCCAAAAATTTGAGGGGCGGCTCAACCTCTGTGGTAGGCTTTTTCAGCGCAGTCATGTCCTCCGGGTCGATGTTTTCCTTGTAAGACTTCAGCTCCGCCTCGGCACAGCTGGATTCTGCATAAGCCACATCTCCTTCCTCGCATTCAATAGCCGTCTCTCGATCACCGTGCACCGTAATCGTACCTTTGAGGCCCGGCATCTTGAGCTGCAAGTACACATAACAAGGCCTAGCCATGAATTTGGCGTAAGTCGGACGTCCAAACAGAGCATGATACGGACTTTTGATCTTGACCACCTCAAAACACAAGGTCTCCACCCTGTAATTGTATTCATCACCGAAGGCGACTTCCAAAGAGATCCTTCCCACTGGATAGGCTAACTTGCCAAGCACCACGCCGTGAAAAACTGTTGAAGATGGCTTAAGATCCTTATCAAGCAACTTCATCCGGCAAAAAGTGTCGTAGTACAAGATATTGATGCTACTACCACCGTCCATAAGCACCTTAGTAAAAACATGATATTGACCCGAGATGAGCTGCTTCGGATTACTCTGATATCCAGACTGGTTATTTTGTTGCTGATTGTTACCACCCGAGTGCGGATGATGTCCTCCCTGGTTGCCCTGGCCGTGATGGCCGGATCCTGAGCCACCGGACCCAAACCCGGCTCCTGACCCGTCTGGTCCTGAGCCGCCGGGCAGGCCACCGTCATTGTTATGTTGTCGTACGCTATAATCCTTGAACTTTTGCATAACATGGAAATTACCCCACGTGTGACCCACCGGTCTGTCGGGCTAACTGTGCTCCGGACAAGGTTTATTGAGCATCTCCTCCAAATTAAAAGGAGTCTTACCTTTATTAAAAGGTTGGTTGAACTTCCCATTGCCCTTAGCACGACTGTTGCCGGTGCTAGCCTTGGCCACCAGCTCTGACCCGCCATCCAGGTTCTTCCTCTTGCCTTGGTTACCATTGCTTGCCGCACACTTGCCACTGCCATTCTTCTTACTCTGACCATGTTTCTCTTCATCAGAGCCCGGATCCTTCGTATTATCAGAGTTGGCGTATTTCGTGAGAGCCGCCATGAGCTCCCCCATGTCTTGACATGTGCGCTTGAGCCGGACGAGCTTCTGCTTCAAAGGCGTAAAGTGGCAATTCTTTTCCAAAATCAAGACCGCTTGAGCCGCCGTAATCTGCTCAGACGAGTGGATGATAGTCGAAACCCACCGGACCCAATGATGAGCCAACTCATTTTCCTGCTGTACACAGTGGTCCAAATCCACAATCGTCATGGGCTGCTTGCGCGTCCCTTGGAAGTTTTTGATGAACCTTGACTTCAACTCAGTCCAGGAATTGATGGTATTAGGTGGCAAACCCTTTAACCACGTGCGTGTCGGCCCTTCTAGCATCATGATGAAATACTTCGCGCATACCGCGTCGTTGACGTCTAACATCTCCATGGCCAGCTCATAACTTTCAATCCAAGCCTTCGGAGGTAGGTCAGCCGTGTAGTTCGGGACCTTGTGAGGGCCGTTGAAGTCCTTTGGCAGGCGCTCGTTCCGTAGAGCCGGCACCAAGCATGGTACTCCCACGGCCCTGGTGGTCACTCCTGCTCTGACTAAGACAGAAGGCATAGGCTCTTGATGAGCCGCCGCTACCTGAGCTGCTACCTCCCGCTGTGCTCTCGCCTGATCTACGAGCGCTTGAGCATCCAGAGCCGCTTGATTCTCTCTCGGCAGGCCTCGGTGCCGATCACTGCTAGAAACCGCTGGCGACTCATAGCACCGGCTGAAGCTGTGGCTGGGGATGGGGGTTGAATGCACGCAACTCCGGCTGTAAGTATACTTTTCTTGTTGGGCCATCACCGTCTGTAGATATACAATGGCGTTTCGCACCTCCTCAGCAAAAGGCGCCTCGTAAGGAATAGGGATTGTTTCAAGCCGGGTGGCCGCCATCACCATGTTCTTCGTCGGGTTTGAGTAATGACCCGCCGGCATTGGGAAAACCATTGGTGAGGTCTGGTTCCGTCGGGGCAGGTTAAGCTGCTGCCGAGCCACCGGCTGACTTCCAGGTGCTTTCATTGTCCGAGCCGTTCCTCGCGTGTTAAAGAGGTTTCTAGCCTCATATTGTTCTGGCAGGCGGTACTGATGCCTCATCCGCCGTACCGCGGCCGTTGATTGTGGTTCCAGCTCAAGGCAAAAAGCATCCGTCTAAAGACGCTCTGCCTCCGCGCCCATCTGGGCTTTTAACGCGCCAATACCCTTTTGGGCTTTCGCTATCTGGTCCTTCAGTCTTGTGATTTCCAGGTTCCGGGCGGTTTGATTCTCAGGCGTGACTTCAGTCGCCATCAGGGTTGTGAGCTCATCCATCAGATCCAGAAGAACCTGAGCCGTTGGCGGGTCAGCCCCCGTGTCTGCTGCCCCGGCGACCGCACCGCTTGTGCCCGGCTCTGTTCCTGCCATGAACATGGCCGCATGAGTTGGCAACCCATGATCGTTCGGCTCAGACCGCTCCGACTCGGGGTAAAGCTCGTCGTAGCCCCCGAGCCTGCCATTGTGAAGTTGATAGATTGATTCCGCCTCTCTGCTCGAAGATCCACCCTCTGAACAGATGAGGGTCTCCTGCGACTTAGAGGCCTCAAGATCCATACCTTGAGTGAAGCCAACGAAGACATGCTTCCTGCTAGGGTTAACACGGGCGGGTTGCACGTGTCAGACGGGTTGCGCGCGCCGAGCCGGCTCGACGATGTCAGTGCAGACGTCCGGCACGGGTGTAGATCCGCCGATTTTGCCGATGAAGACATGGATTCCGCCAAAGGGAACCCATAACCCGTACTCCACAGAGTCAGCGTCGGGACCCCAGCCAGCATCGTCGATGTAGAGCCGGCTGCGGTGACTTTTGTTCATCCTTCTGACCACGTATCCTTCGAATCCCGGAAGAGAGCCCTTTGAGAACTCAACACCACTGAACGCTAGCCCCACAGTGGGCGCCAACTGTCGTGGTTTTATCACGGCAGATGTCCGAGGACTTAGATTCGAGGCCATCGCTAAGGTGATGGACTCAAAGGGGGTTGGTTGGGACGAAGGACACGAGTTTACTGAGGTTTAGCCCCTCGAGAAGAGGTAAAGGCCTACGTCCTGCTTGTGTTGTATTGATTGGAGTATCGATTACAAGGGAGCGGTTCGCTTGACCTAGCTCTTGATTACTTTGTTTCTGTCTAAGTCGCCTCGGGTCTCGCCCTTATATAGGATGTCAAGACCATGGGTTACACAAGTCTCATACCGACTCTTACAACGTGTCCGACTCTAACTCTACGCCATCTTGCCTTCTTGAGCAAGCCGTCTCTGGGCGGCTTATCTGCCCGGGTCTTCTTTGCCTTCTTTGTCTGGGCCTCACCTTGGCCCATCTTAGTGAGCCACCATACGTCTGAGCTTATGTCTCTAGGCCCATCCTTGGTCTAGCCCATGAGCCGCCAATCATGACCCGGCCACACCTGGGCGGGTCTTACCATGGGGTTATATCCCCAACAGGTAGCGAGGCACATATTGTATTGTTGCCATCAAGGGTAACAAGATGGGGTTTTCATCATATTGCTTGAGTTTATCCCTCAATATCATGTCATATTTCTTAATGTGTTACTCTGTTCTTCATGAACTTGATACTCTAGATGCAGGCAGGAATTGGTCCATGTGTGGAGTAATAGTAGTAGATGCAGAATCGTTTCGGTCTACTTGATACGGATGTGATGCCTATATGCATGATCATTGCCTTGGATAACTACATGATTATTCGCTTTTCTATTAATATCTTGACAGTAATTTGTTTACCCACCATGATATTTCCCTTTGAGAGAGCAGCCTCTAGTGAAACCTATGGCCCCCGGGTCTACTTTCCATAATATACTTTCAGATCTCTAAACCAAAAATACCAAAAATACTTTGCTGCAATTTATTTACCTTTTAATTTCCATTCTCGTTTACATCTATATCTATCGGATCTAATCCTTGCAAATAATCGTGAAGGTATTGACAACCCCTTTATAGCGTTGGGTGCAAGAGTATGATTGTTTGTGTAGGTGCATCCATTGGTGACTTGATTGTTCCTCTTACTGGATTGATACCTTGGTTCTCAACAACTAAGGGAAATAATTATCTACTTTGCCGCATCACCCTTTCCTCTTCAAGGGAAAACCAACGCAAGCTCAAGAGGTAGAAAGAAGGATTTCTGGTGCCGTTGCTGATACGTCTCCAACGTATCTATAATTTTTTATTGTTCCATGTTATTATATTATCTGTTTTGGATGTTTTATATGCACTAATATGCTATTTTATATTATTTTTGGGACTAACCTATTAATCTAGAGCCTAGTGTCAGTTTCTGCTTTTTCCTTGTTTTTGAGAATTGCAGATAAGGAATATTAAACGGAGTCCAAACGGAATAAAATCTCCAGAATGAATTTTTCTAGACCGGAAGGAAACCAGGACACTTGAGAACCAAGGCACAAGAGCCACCGTGGGGCCACAAGCCCTAGGGGCACGCCTAGGGGGGTAGGGCGCGCCCAGCAGGCATGTGAACCCACGACAACTCTCCCAACCCTAATCTTCGGCCTATAAATTCCCAAATATTCCATCATTATCAAAGAGAGCCACGAAAACACTTTTTCGCTGCCAGAAGCCTTCGTTCCCAAGAGATCCAATCTTGGTGCCTTTTCCAGTAATCTGCCAGAGGGGGATTTGATCACAGAGGGCATCTACATCAACTCCATTGCCCCTCCGATGATGCGTGAGTAGTTCACCATAGACCTTCGGGTCCATAGCTAGTAGCTAGATGGCTTCTTCTCTCTCTTTGCTCTTCAATACCATATTCTTCATGATCTTCATGGGGATCTATCCGATGTAATACTCTTTTGCGGTGTGTTTGTCGAGATCCGATGAATTGTGGGTTTATGTTCAGATTATCCATGAATATGATTTGAGTCTTTTCTGAATTTTTATATGCATGATTTCATATCTTTGCAAGTTCTCTTTGAGTTATTGGTTTGGTTTGGCCAACTAGATTGGTAATTCTTGCAATGGGAGAAGTGCTTAGTTTTGGGTTCAATCTTGTTGTGTCCTTACCCAGGGACAAAGTAGGGGTAGCGAGGCACGTATTGTATTGTTGCCATCAAGGATAACAAGATGCGGTTTTCATCATATTGCTTGAGTTTATCCCTGTACATCATGTCATCTTACTTAATGCGTTACTTTGTTCTTCATGAACTTAATACTCTAGATGCAGGCAGGAGTCGGTCGATGTGCGGAGTAATAGTTGTAGATGCAGAATCATTTCGATCTACTTGACACAGACGTGATGCCTATATGCATAATCATTGCCTTGTATATGTTCATAATTCTTCGCTTTTCTATCAATTGCTCGACAATAATTTGTTCACCCACTGTAATACTTGCTATCATGAGAGAAGCCTCTAGTGAAACCTATGGCCCCGGGGTCTATTTTCCATCTTATACTTTCACATCTAAAACCAAAAATACTTGTTGCATTATTTTTACCTTTTGTCTTACTTTCCGTTTAAGCAACCTATCTCTATCAGATCTCATCCTTGCAAGTAACCTTAAAGGGATTGACAACCCCTTTATAGTGTTGGGTGCAAGAGTTTGATTCTTTGTGTAGGTACACCTATTGGGGACTTGCTTGTATCTCCTACTGGATTGATACCTTGGTTCTCAACAACTGAGGGAAATACTTATCTACTTTGTTGCATCACCCGTTCCTCTTCACGAAAACCAACGCATGCTCGAGAAGTAGCAAGAAGGATTTCTGGCGCCGTTGTCAGGGAGATCTACATCAAGCCTACCAAGTACCCATCACAAACTCATCTCTTGCATGTACATTATTTGCCATTTGCCTCTCGTTTTCCTCTCCCCCACTTCTAAAATGATTTTTAGAAAATACCAAAAAGATTTGCCTTTTTGTTACCCTTCTTCCGCTTGCCTTTTTGACTACTTGAACTATGTCTAATATCGCCACATCCCCCTTGTCAGCAGACTTTGAAGTTCTCTACTTCAAACAAAAGCAAGGGGGGAATTTGAAAGATGCTTGGTATAAGCTAATGGAATCTTATCGTGTTTTCAAACTAAAAGGGGATTTGATAGTTATTCTTAGAAATTTTTACATTGGTTTAGCTTTCAATCATAGGGAGCTTTTAGATTTTGCCTCGAAAGAAGATTTTATTAAGCTTGACATGAATGCCGCCTATGAATTTTTAGAAGGGATTTTGGGGATTCCGCCGCCAAACAGGGGGTTTGCTTTCTCTCAAGAGGGAGTTCAAGTTCTCGACAAATTGGGTGACTTACATAAGCACTTGGTCGAGTTACAACAATATCACGAACCCCTCAAACATATAAGCGGGAACCTTAATCGCTTGAATATCTTGATTACCCTTTGCAATAAGCGTTTGGACATTTTCTACACCAAGATGGACGCTTCCCCTACAAGTGGGGGAAAGAGGAAAAAACCTCCTGGATTTGAGAAGGTCCTCACAAAAGTTGCCAATACCAAAGATGACAATACCTAGATCTATTGTGTTTTGCCTAGCTAGGGTCGTTAAACAATAGCGCTTGTTGGGAGGCAACCCAAATTTATTTTGCTTTCTGTTTTTTGCTTCTGTTTTGGTGTGTTTTGCACATTATTACTTCTGTAGTAATTTTCAGAGCATCGAATGAGCCTGAAATTTTTACACAAGATTGATATCTAAATTGCCCAGGTTGTCCTAATTTTCAGAATTTTTTGAGTTACAAAAGTATACGATGTTTTCAGATTGCTACAGACTATTGTGTTTTTGATATATTATGTTTTCTGTGAGTTGTTTGCCTATTTTTATGAATCTTTGGTTTGAATAATGGGGTATGAACCACGGAGAAGTTAGAATATAGTAGGTATAACATCAATATAAATAAAGAATGAGTTCACTATTGAAAATATGCCCAAGAGGAAATAATAAAATGGTTATTATTATATTTCCTTGTTCATGATAATTGTTTATTATCCATGCTATAATTGTATTGACAGGAAACACATTGCATGTGTGGATACATAGACAACATTTTGTCCCTAGTATACCTCTAGTAGACTAGCTTGTTGATCAAAGATGATCAAGGTTTCTTAGCCATTGACATGAGATGTCATTTGATAACGGGATCATATCATTGGGAGAATGATGTGATGGACAAGGCCCAAACTATAAACATAGCATATGATCATGTTAGTTTATTGTTATAGTTTTTCTGCATGTCAAGTATCTGTTCCTATGACCATGAGATCATGCAACTCACTAACACTGCAGGAGTGCCTTGTGTGTATCAAACATCGCAATGTAACTGGGTGACTATAAAGGTGCTCTGCAGGTATCTCCGATAGTGTCTATTGAGTGGGTATGGATCAAGACTGGGTTTTGTTACTCCGTGTGACGGAGAGGTATCTCAGGGCCCACTTAGTAATACAACATCACAACAAGCCTTGCAAGCAATCTGACTAAAGTGTTAGCCACGGGATCTTGTATTATGGTAAGAATAAAGAGACTTGCCGGTAATGAGATTGAACTAGGTATAGAGATACCGACGATCAAATCTCGGGTAAGTAACATACCGAAGAACAAAGGGAACATCATACGAGATTAACTGAATCCTTGACATAGAGGTTCAATCGATAAAGATCTTCGTAGAATATGTAGGAACCAATATTGGCATCCAAGTCCCGCTATTGGTTATTGACCATAGAGGTGTCTCGGTCATGACTACATAGTTCTCGAACCCGCAGGGTCTGCCCAGTTAAGGTTCGGTGACGTTTCGATAGTACAGAGTTATGTATGGTGGTGACCGAAGGTTGTTCAGCGTTGCAGATAAGATCCCAGACATCACGAGGAGCTCCAGAATGGTCCAGAGGTAAAGATTGATATATAGTAAGTCCTGTTTTGGTCACAGAAAAAGTTACGGGCTCATCGATAGTGTACCAAGAGTGTTGGGAGGGTACCGGGGGACCATCGGGAGGGGTGTTTCGACCCAAGAGGGTACATGGGCTGTGGGAGGAGGTATACCAGCCCTTAGTGGGCTGGTCGAAGCCCCACAAGTGGCCCATGCGGCTTGGAGGAGAAACCCAAGGTGGAAAGGTGGTTTCCAAGTGGGAGAGAAGGAGTCCTAATCCTACTAGGATTGGAGGAGGACTCCTCCTCTCCCCACTTCAGCTGAACCAAGGGTTGTCCCCTTGGGGGACAAGTCTCCTCCCTCCCTCCTCCTATATATACTAGAGGTATTGAGGGTTTTTCACAATAGAAATCAGCCACGTGCTACCCTCTCCTCTAGATCGTAGTTTCTCCTCTAGATCATTTCAACGGTGCTTAGGCGAAGCCCTGCTCGAATAGTTCCACCACCATCGCCTTCATGCCGTCGTGCTGCCGGATAACTCATCTACCTCTCCGCTCCCTCTTTCTGGATCAAGAAGGTGGAGATCATCATGAAGTTGTACGTGTGCTAAACGTCGTCCGTTCGCACTAGATCGGGACGGATCGTGATTGGATCGTGGGACGCTCGGCGATTTGGATCGTGAAGACGTTCGACTACATCAACCGTGTTTCTTAACGCTTCCCGCTTAGCGATCTACAAGGGTATGCAGATCCACTCCCCCCTCGTAGATGCTCATCACCATGGATAGATCTTGCGTGTGCGTAGGATTTTTTTGTTTCCCATGCAACGTTCCCCAACATTCACAACGGTACCTAAAGTGGTGATTTATTTTCTTATACTAACGGATCTCACGAGTTTTCTGTTAAGTTTTGTGTTGTGAAGTTTTGAAGTTTTGGGTAAAGATTTTATGGACTATGGAATAAGGAGTGGCAAGAGCCTAAGCTTGGGGATGCCCAAGGCACCCCAAGTCATATTCACGGATGCCAAAGAGCCTAAGCTTGGGGATGCCCCGGAAGGCATCCCCTCTTTCGTCTTCAATCCATCGGTAAATTTACTTGAGGCTATATTTTTATTCACCGCATGATATGTGTTTTGCTTGGAGCATCTTGTATGATATGAGTCTTTGCTTGTTAGTTTGCCACAACCATCCTTGCTGCACACTTTTTTTGAGAAGGACACTCTGAATCGTGAATTTTTTAGAATGCTCTATGCGCTTCACTTATATCTTTTAATTTTGCTCTATGTGCTTCACTTATACTCTCTCCATCCCAAATTAAGTGACTCAAGAATGACTCAAGTTTGTACTAACTTTAGTACAAAGTTGAGTCATTTTTGAGTCACTTATTTTGGGACGGAGGGAGTATCTTTTAGAGCACGGTAGTGTTTGCGTTTTATAGAAATACTTGAACTCTCGTACCTCACTTATATTATTTTGAGAGTCTCTAAACAGCATGGTAATTGGTCTAGGTTGAGGGATATAATAAAAACTTCCATATTAAGTGCATTGAGTATTTATGAGAAGTTTGATTCCTTGCATAAAGTTTTGAGATATAAAGATGGTAATGTTAAGAGTCATGTTAGGAAGTAACTGTGATATGGTAAAAAATACTTGTGTAAAGGTTTGTGATTCTCGTAGCATGCATGCATGGTGAACCGTTGTGTAAGGAAGTCGAAGCATGACTTGTTTATAGATTGTCAACCTTCGTGTGAGGGTCGGGAGCACGCGATGGTTAACTCCTACCAACCTCTACCCTAGGAGCATGCGTTCAATACTTTGCTTCAATGAATAATAGACTTTTGCAATAAGTATGTGAGTTCTTTATGACTATGTTGAGTCCATGGATTATACATACTCTCACCCTTACACCTTTGGGAGCCTCTCTTGTACCGCGCAACTTTTGCCAGTACAACAAACACCTTCCTCAAAACATCCACCATATACCTTCCTCAAAACAGCCACCATATATCTTTCCTCAAAACGGCCACCATACCTACCTATTATGGCATTTCCATAGCCATTCCGAGATATATTGCCATGCAACTTCCACCGTTTCTGTTGGGGATATAACCCCGTGGTAAGACCCGCCCAGGAGGGGTCGGGTCATACCTGGCGGCTCATTAACTTATGGGATGGAGAGGAATATTGGGCTTCACGGCGGCTCACCAGATGGGCTGGGACGGAGGCCCAGAGTCACGAAGAATACGCAAGACCCGGGCGCATAAGCCGCCCGGAGACAGCCTGCTAGAGTCCGCAAGACGGCTTAGAGACAGAGTCAGACACGTCGTAAGAGTCAGTATGAGATTTTGATGGGGAACGTTGCATGGGAAACAAAAAAATTCCTATGCTTCACCAAGATCAATCTAGAAGATTAGCATCTATGAGAGGAGAGATTGAATCTACGTACCCTTGTAGATCACTAAGAGGAAGCGTTAAAGAACGCGGTTGATGTAGTGGTATGTCTCCACGATCCAAATCACAAGCCGTCCCACGAACTCCCAATCAAGCACCAAACGAATGACACCTCCGCGTTCAGCACACGTGCAGCTCGATGAAGATCTCTGCCTTCTTGAACCAGCAAGAGGGAGCGGAGAGGTAGACGATTTCTCCGGTAGCACGATGGTGTTGCAGCGATGGTGATGGAGCAATTCCAGCAGGGCTTTGCCTAAGCACTACTGAAAAGAGATCTAGAGGAGAAAACGATCTAGAGGAAGAAGAGGGCAGCACTTGGCAGAATTAGGGTTAGGGCTGCCCTCAAAATCCTCTAGTATATATAGGAGGGAGAGGAGAGCAGGCAGCCTTGCCCCTCCTACAAGGAGGGCTTCGGCTGAAGGCAATAGGGGAGAGTCCACCTCCCACAAGGGAGGTGGATTCCAAGTGGGACTCTTCCCTAACTTGACCCCTACTCTACCTCCTTCTCCATGCGCATAGGGACTCTTGGGATGGCTTTCCCACACCACCAGGGGCTGGAGTGCCACCTCTAAGGTCCATGTGGCCCCTTGGGATATGTGGTTGATGGTCCCTGGAACCCATTCGTCACTCCCGGTACACTGGCGGAAATGCCCGAAACTTTTCCGGAGTTCAAACACCACTTTCCTATATATCAATCTTGTTGGGGAACGTTGCATGGGAAACAAAAAATTTCCTACGCACACGCACGATCTATACATGGTGATGAGCATCTATGAGAGTGAGAGTGGATCTACATACCCTTGTAGATCGCTAAGCGGGAAGCGTTAAGAAACACGGTTGGTGTAGTCGAACATCTTCGTGATCCAAATCGCCGAGCGTCTCGCGATCTCATCACGATCCGTCCTGCGATCCAATCACGATCCGTCCCGCAAACTCATCACGATCCGTCCCGCGATCTCATCACGATCCATCTCGCGAACTCATCACGATCCGTCACGCGATCTCATCATGATCCGTCTTGCGATCTTTATCACGGTCCTTCCGATCTAGCGCCGAACGGACGGCACCTCCGCGTTCAGCACACATACAGATCGATGACGATCTCCACCTTCTTGATCCAGCAAGAGGGAGTGGAGAGGTAGAAGAGTTCTCCTGTAGTGTGACGGCGCTCCGGAGATGGTGGTGGAGCTATTCCGGCAGGGCTTCGCCTAAGCGCTGCAGAAAACCGATCTAGAGGAGAAACTATGCACTGGAGGAACGGGCAGAACGTGGCAGAAAATTCTGTGCAAAAAACCCTAAAACCTCCAGTATATATAAGAGGGGGGAGGAGAGTACTTGGCACAAGGGCCAAGCCTCCTTGGGTCGGTCGAAGTGGGGAGGAGAGGAGGACTCCTCCTCCAATCCTAGTAGGACTAGGATTCCTCCTTTTTTTGCCTTTTTCCACCTTTTTCCCTTTGGGATTTTCTTTCCAGCCGCATGGGCCTTGTGTGGGACTTCCACCAGCCCACAAAGGGCTGGTATTTACTCTACCACAGCCCATGTAGCCTCTTGGGTCGAAATACCCCTCCCGATGGTCTCCCGGTACACTACTAGCACTCCCGATACACTACCGATGAGCCCGAAACTTTTCCAGCGACCAAAATAGGACTTCCTATATCTGAACCTTTACCTCCGGACCATTCCGGAGCTCCTCGTGACATCCGGGACTCTGAACAACCTTCGGTCACCACCATACATAACTCTATACTATCGAAATGTCACCAAACCTTAAGTGTGCAGACCCTGTGGGTTCAAGAACTATGTAGACATGACCGAGACACCTTTGCGGTCAATAACCAATAGCGGGACCTGGATGCCCATATTGGTTCCTACATATTCTACGAAGATCTTTATCGGTCGAACCTCTGTGTCAAGGATTTAGTTAATCCCGTATGATGTTCCCTTTGTTCTTCGGTATGTTACTTGCCCGAGATTCGATCGTCAGTATCTCCATACCTAGTTCAACCTCGTTACCAGCAAGTCTCTTTACTCGTTCCATAATACAAGATCCTGTGACTAACACTTAGTCACATTGTTGCAAGGCTTGTTGTGATGTTGTATTACCGAGTGGGCCCTGAGATACCTCTCCGTCACACGGAGTAACAAATCCCAGTCTTTATCCATGCCAACCCAACAAACACCCTCGGAGATACCTGTAGAGTACCTTTATAGTCACCCAGTTATGTTGCGACGTTTGATACACACAAGGCACTCCTCCGGTGTCAGTGATTTGCATGATCTCATGGTCATAGGAACATATACTTGACATGTAGAAAACAGTAGCAATAAACTGACACGATCATATGCTACGTTTGTAGTTTGGGTCTTGTCCATCCCATCATTCTCCTAATTATGTGATCCCGTTATCAAATGACATCTCATGTACATGGCTAGGAAACCTTAACCATCTTTGATCAACGAGCTAGTATATTAGAGGCATACTAGGGACATGGTTTTGTCTATGTATCCACACATGCATCTAAGTCTCCGATCAATACAATTATAGCATGGATAATAAACGATTATCATGAACAAGGAAATATGATAACAACTAATTTATTATTGCCTCTAGGGCATATTTCCAACAGTCTCCCACTTGCACTAGAGTCAATAGTCTGGTTCACATCTCCATGTGATTCGCATTGTTATGAATCTAACACCCAATGAGTTCTGGGGCTCGATCATGCTTTGCATGTGAGAGAGGTCTTATAGTCAACGGTTCTGCGACATTCAGATCTGAGTGTACTTTGCAAATCTCTATGTCAAACTGTAAACACTGCTACCACACTCCACTTGGTACTGTTCCAAATGGCTGCTCCACTATACGTATCCAGATTGCAACTACGAGTCATCCGGATTGGTGTTAAAGCTTGCATCGACGTAACTCTTTACGACGAAGTCTTTGTCACCTCCATAATCGAGAAACATCTCCTTAGTATTTTAGTTACTAAGGATAATCTTGACCGTTGTCCAGTGATCCACTCCTGGATCACTTTTGTACCCCTTGGCAGACTCATGGCAAGGCACACACAAGGTGAGGTACACAGCATGGCATAATATAGAGCCCATGGCTAAGGCATAGGGGACGACATTCGTCCTTTCTCTTTCTTCTGCCGTTGTCGAGCTTTGAGTCTCACTCAACTTTCACACCTTACAAATCAGGAGAGAACTCTTTCTCTAACTGGTCCACTTTGAACTCTTTCTAAATCTTGTCAAGGTATGTACTCATTGAAAGTCTCATCTAGCATCTTGATCTATCTCTATAGATCTTTATGTTCAACAATTAGGTAGCTTTATCCAGGTCTTCCTTTGAAAAACTCTTTTCAAACAATCTATTATGCTTTCCAGAAATTCTACATCATTTCCGATCAACAATATGTCATCCACATACACTTATCAGAAATTCTATAGTGCTCCCACCCACTTTATTGTAAATACAAGTTTCTCGTAAACTTTGTATAGACTCAAAAAAAACTTTGATCACCTCATCAAAGTGTATATTCCAACTCCGAGATGCTTGCTTCAGTTCATAGAAGAATCACTCAAGCTTGCACACCTTTTAGCATCCTTAGGACTGACAAAACCTTCTGGTTGTATCACATACAACCTTTCCTCAAGTAAACCGTTAAGAAAACGATGTTTTGATATCCATCTGCCAGATTTCATAATTGAAAAATGCAGCAACTGTTAACATAATTCCAACAGACTTTAGCATCGCTACGAGTGAGAAAGTCTCACCGCAGTCAACTCCTTGAACTTGTCGTAAACTTCTTTGCAACAAGTCGAGCTTTACAAATGGTGACATTTACCATGAGTGTTTATCTTCATTTTCAACATCCATTTGTACTCAACGACCTGCCGTCCAACGAGAAAGTCTACCAAAGTCTATACATGGTTTTCATACATGGATCCTTTCTCGGATTTCATGGCCTCTAACCATTTGTCAGAATCTGGGCCCATCATCGCTTCTCCACAGCTCATAGGTTCATCGTTGTCCAACAACATGACCTCCAAGACAGGGTTGTCGTACCGCTCAGGAGCAATACACATCTTGTCGACCTACGAGGTTCGATAGTAACTTGATCCGAAGCTTCATGATCATAATCATTAACTTCCTCTTCAACTAACATAGGCTTCACAGAAACAAATTCCTGCTCTGCGCTACTCTCTGGTTAAACAAAGGTTCAACAACTTCATCAAGTTATATCTTCCTCTCACTCAATTCTTTCGAGAGAAACTCTTTCTCGAGAAAGGACCCAGTTTTAGCAACAAACACTTTATGCTTGGATCTGAGATAGAAGGTTCACCCAACTGTTCTTAGGGTATTCTATGAAGATGCATTTGTCCGCTTTGGGTTCGAGCTCATTAGGTGAAAACATTTTCCACACAAGCATCGCAGCCCCAAACATTAAGAAATGACATCTTAAGTTTCTATCAAACCATAATTCACATGGTGTCATCTCAACGGATTTAGATGGTTCCCTATCTAAAGTGAATGTAGTTGTCGCTAATGCATAACTCCAAAACTATAGTAGCAAAACGATAAGAGACATCATAGCACGCACCATATCCAATAAAGCATGACTATGACATTCGGACACACCATCACACTATGGTGTTCCAGGTGGCGTGAGCTGTGAAACAACTTTCACATTGTCTAAAGTTGTGTGCCAAACTCGTAACTCCAGTATTCACGTCCACGATCATATCACAGACATTTTTATATTCTTGTCACGATGATCTTAAACTTCACTCTAAATTTTCTTGAAATTTTCAAATAATTCAGACTTGTGTTTCATTAAGTAAATATATACTATATCTACTCAAATCATCAGTGAAGGTAAGAAAATAACGATATCCACCACACGCTACAAGATTCATTGGATTGCATACATCAACATGTATCATTTCCAATAAATCACTTGCCCGCTCCATCAAACCGGAAAACAGGGTCCTTAGTCATCTTGTCGAAGAGGCATGGTTCGCATGTCTTAACCGATTCCAAATCGAATGATTCCAAAGATCCATCAGCATGGAGTTTCTTCATGCGTTTTATACCAACATGACATTCAGCGGCAATGCCACAAGTATGTGGTACTATCATTATTAACTTTGTATCTTTTGGCATCAATGCTATGAACATGTGTATTACTACGATCAAGATTCAACAAACCATTCTCACCAGGTGCATGACCATTGAAGATATTATTCATGTAAAAAGAATAACCATTATTCTCTAACTTAAATGAATAATCGTGTTGCAATAAACACGATCTAATCACGTTCATGCTCAACGCAAAACACCAAATAACATTTATTTAGGTTCGTCACTAATCCTGAAGGTAGAGAGAGCGTGCGATGTTGATCACATCAACCTTGGAAACATTTCCAACACACATCGTCACCTCACCCTTAGCTAGCTCTCTGTTTATTCCGTAGCTTTTATTTCGAGTTACTAACATTTAGCAACCGAACCGGTATCCAATACCCAGGTGCTACTAGGAGTACTAGCAATGTACACATCAATAACACATATATCAAATATACTTTTGTCGATGTTGCCAGCCTTCTTATCTACCAAGTATCTAGGGTTGTTCCGCTTCAGCGACCGCTCTCCTCATAATCGAAGCACTTAGTCTCGGGTTTGGGTTCAACTTTGGGTTGCTTTACTAGAGCAGCAACTGACTTGCTATCCATGAAGTTTCCCTCCTTGCCCTTTCCCTTCTCGAAACTAGTGGTTTTACTAACCATCAACACTTGATGCTCCTTCTTGATTTCTACCTTCGCAGTGTCAAACATCGCGAACAGCTCAGGGATCATTATTTCTATCCCTAGCGTTTATAGTTCATCACCAAGTTCTAGTAGCTAAGTGACAGTGACTTGGAGAACAAAATCAATCACTATCTTATCTGGAAGATCAACTCCCACTCGATTCAAGCGATTGTAGCACCCAGACAATCTGAGCACATGCTCAACGATTGAGCTATTCTCCTTCATCTTGCAGGCAAAGAATCTTGTTGGAGATCTCATATCTCGCAACACAGGCACGAGCCTGAGATCCTAATTTCAGCTCTTATAACATCTCATATGTTCCATGACGTTAAAAACGTTTCGGAGCCTCAACTCTAAGGTTTAAAGCATGACGCACTAAACTATCAAGTAGTCATCAGAACGTGCCTGTTAGATGTTCACAACATCTACGGACGACGCTAGAGGGGTTGGCGCACCGAGCAGTGCATTAAGGACATAAGCCTTCTGTGCAGCAACGAGGACAATCCTCAGACCACGGAGCCAGTCCGCAGTATTGCTACCATCATCTTTCAACTCTATTTCTCTAGGAACATATAAAAATTCAAGGGAGCTACAGTGCGAGCAAGTAATCTAAAACATAATTTGCAAAGACACTACTGACTATGTTCACGATAATGAGTTTAATTAATCATATTACTTAAGAACTCCCACTCAAATTGACATCCCTCTAGTCATTCGAGTGATACATGATCCAAATTCACCAACTCAAGTCCGATCATCACGTGAGTTGAGGTGGTTTCAATGGTGAACATCATTATGTTGATCATATCTACTATATGACTCATGTTCGACCTTTTGGTCTCTTGTGTTCCGAGGCCATGTCTGTACATGCTAGGCTCGTCAAGTTTAACCCGAGTGTTCTGCATGTGCAACACTGGCTTGCACCCGTTGTATGTGAATGTAGAGTCTATCACACCCTATCATCACGTGGTGTATCGACACGATGAACTTTCGCAAAGGTGCACACTCCGGGAGAACACAATTTTCTTGAAATTAAGTGAGGGATCACCTTATAATGCTACCGTCGTCCTAAGCAAAACAAGGTGCATAAAAGGATTAACATCACATTCAAACTATAAGTGACATGATATGGCCATGAACTTGTGCTTTTGATCTCCATCTTGAAAGCACCAGCATGATCTCCATCGTCACCGGCATGACACCATGATCTCCATCATCTTGATCTCCATCAATGTGTCTCCATCGGGGTTGTCACGCCCAACATGCTTCTACTACTATATGCTACCGTTTAGCGATAAAGTAAAGCATTACATAGCGCTTAATGATTGACATGCAGGTCATACAATAATTAAAGACAACCCTATGGCTCCTGCCGGTTGCCGTACTCAGCGACATGCAAGTCATGATAATCTATACATCACATGATCATCTCATACATCACCTATATCACATCATGTAATTGGCCATATCACATCACAACATACCCTGCAAAAACAAGTTAGACGTCCTCTAATTGTTGTTGCATATTATACGTGGCTGCTACGGGTATCTAGCAAGAACAATTCTTATCTACACAAAAACCACAACGGTGATACACTAGTTGCTTTTCAACCTTCTCAAGGACCGCCTTTGTCGAATTTGATCCAACTAAAGTGAGAGAAACTGGCACCCGCAAGCCATCTACGCAACAAGTTGCGATCGAGGGAACCGGTCTCTCGTAAGCGTACGACTAATGTTGGTCCGGGCCGCTTCATCACACAATACCGTTGAACCAAAACATGACCAAGGGAGGAAGAAATCTAAGCATTAATGCCCACAAACTCTTTGTGTTCTACTCGAGATCTCATCTACGCATAGACCTAGCTCATGATGCCACTGTTGGGGAACATTGCATGGGAAACAAAAAATTTCCTACGCACATGCAAGATCTATCCATGGTGATGAGCATCTACGAGAGGGAGAGTGGATCTACATACCCTTGTAGATCTCTAAGCGGGAAGCGTTAAGAAATGCGGTTGGTGTAGTCGAACATCTTCGCGATCCAAATCGCCGAGCATCCCGTGATCTCATCACGATCCGTCCCGCGATCCAATCACGATCCGTCCCGCGAACTCATCACGATCCGTTCCGCGATCTCATCACGATCCGTCTTGCGAACTCATCATGATCCGTCATGCGATCTCATCATGATCCTTCCCGCGATCTCATCACGATCCGTCTCGCGATCTTGATCACGGTCCTTCCGATCTAGCGCCGAACGGACGGCACCTCTGCGTTCCGCACACGTACAGCTCGATGACGATCTCCGCCTTCTTGATCCAGCAAGAGGGAGTAGAGAGGTAGAAGAGTTCTCTGGCAGCGTGACGGCGCTCCGGAGATGGTGGTGGAGCTATTCCGGCAGGGCTTCGCCTAAGCGCTGCAGAAAACCGATCTAGAGGAGAAACTATGCACTCGAGGAACGGGCAGCACGTGGCAGAAAATTCTGTGCAGAAAACCCTAAAACCTCCAGTATATATAAGAGGGAGGGAGGAGAGTACTTGGTGCAAGGGCCAAGCCTCCTTGGGTCAGCCGAAGTGGGGAGGAGACGAGGACTCCTCCTCCAATCCTAGTAGGACTAGGATTCCTCCTTTTTTTTGCCTTTTTCCACCTTTTTCCCTTTGGGCTTTTCTTCCTAGATGCATGGGTCTTGTGTGGGACTTCCACCAGCCCACAAAGGTATGGTATTTACTCTCCCACAGCCCATGTAGCCTCTTGGGTCAAAATACGCCTCCCGATGGTCTCCCGATACACTACCGGCACTCTCGGTACACTACCGATGAGCCCGAAACTTTTCCGGCGACCAAAATAGGACTTCCTATATATGAATCTTTACCTCCGGACCATTCCGTAGATCCTCATGACATTTGGGATTTCATCCGGGACTCCGAACAACCTTCAGTCACCACCATACATAACTCTATACTACCGAAACGTCACCAAACCTTAAGTGTGCAGACCCTGTGGGTTCGAGAACTATGTAGACATGACCGAGACACCTCTACGGTCAATAAACAATAGAGGAACCTGGATGCCCATATTGTTTCCTACATATTCTACGAAGATCTTTATCGGTCGAACCTCTATGTCAAGGATTCAGTTAATCCCGTATGATGCTCCCTTTGTTCTTCGGTATGTTTACTTGCCCGAGATTCGATCGTCCGTATCTCCATACCTAGTTCAACCTCGTTACCGGCAAGTCTCTTTAATCATTCCATAATACAAGATCCCATGACTAACACTTAGTCACATTTCTTGCAAGGCTTGTTGTGATGTTGTATTACTGAGTGGGCCCTAAGATACCTCTCCGTCACACGGAGTAACAAATCCCAGTCTTGATCCATGCCAACCCAACAGACACCCTCGGAGTTACCTGTAGAGTACCTTTATAGTCACCCAGTTACGTTGTGACGTTTGATACACACAAGGAAATCCTCTCGTGTCAGTGAGTTGCATGATCTCATGGTCATAGGAACATATACTGGACATGCAGAAAATAGTAGCATTAAACTGACATGATCATATGCTACGTTTGTAGTTTGGGTCTTGTCCATCCCATCATTCTCCTAATTATGTGATCCCGTTATCAAATGACATCTCATGTCAATGGCTAGGAAACCTTAACCATCTTTGATCAACGAGCTAGTCTATTAGAGGCATACTAGGGACATGGTTTTGTCTATGTATCCACACATGCATCTAAGTCTCCGATCAATACAATTATTGCATGGATAATAAACGATTATCATGAACAAGGAAATATGATAATAACTAATTTATTATTGCCTCTAGGGCATATTTCCAACAGTCTCCCACTTGCACTAGTGTCAATAATCTAGTTCACATCACCATGTGATTTGCATTGTTATGAATCTAACACCGAATGAGTTCTAGGGCTCGATCATGCTTTGCACGTGAGAGAGGTCTTATAGTCAACGGGTCTGCGACATTCAGATCCGTGTGTACTTTGCAAATTTCTATGTCAAACCATAAACACTGCTACCACACTTCACTTGGTACTATTCCAAATGGCTACTCCACTATACGTATCCAGATTGCTACTACGAGTCATCTAGATTGGTGTTAAAGCTTGCATCGACGTGACTCTTTACGACGAACTCTTTATCACCTCCCTAATCGAGAAACATCTCCTTAGTATTTTAGTGACTAAGGATAATCTTGACCGTTGTCTAGTGCTCCATTCCAGAATCACTTTGAAACCTTTCGGCCATACTTATGGCAAGGCTGACATCGGGTCTTGTGCACAGCATTGCATACATGATAGAGTCTATGGCTAAATAATAGGGGATGACACTCATCTTTTCTCTATCTTCTGTAGTCACTGGGCATTGAGTCTTACTCAACTTTATACCTTACAAATCAGGCGAGAACTCTTTCTCTGTCTGATCCATTTTGAACTCTTTCAAAATCTTGTCAAGGTATGTACTCATTGAAAGTCTCATCAAGTATCTTGATCTATCTCTATAGATCATGATGCTCAACAATTAGGTAGCTTTATCGAGGTCTTCCTTTGAAAAACTCTTTTCAAACAACCCTTTATGCTTTCCAGAAATTCTATATCATTTTCGATCAACAATACGCCAACCACATATGCTTATCAGAAACTCTACAGTGCTCCCACTCACTTTATTGTAAATACAAGTTTCTCGTAAACTTTGTATAGACTCAAAAACTTTAATCACCTCATCAAAGTGTATATTCCAACTCCGAGATGCTTGCTTCAGTTCATAGAAGGATCACTGAAGCTTGCACACCTTTTAGCATCCTTAGGACTGACAAAACCTTCTGGTTGTATCACATACAACCTTTCCTCAAGAAAGGAAAAGATGTTTTGGCATCCATCTGCCAGATTTCATAATTGAAAAATGCAGCAACTGCTAACATAATTCTAACAGACTTTAGCATCGCTACGAGTGAGAAAGTCTCATCGCAGTCAACTCCTTGAATTTGCCGAAAACTTCTTTGCGGCAAGTCGAGCTTTATAAATGGTGACATTCACCATCAGCGTCTGTCTTCATTTTAAGGATCCATTTGTACTCAACGACCTGCCGTCCAATGAGCAAGTCTACCAAAGTCTATACTTGGTTTTCATATATGGATCCTTTCTCGGATTTCATGGCCTCTAACCATTTGTCGAAATCCGGGCCCATCATCGCTTCTCCACAGCTCGTAGATTCATTGTTGTCCAACAACATGACCTCCAAGACAGGGTTGTTGTACCGCTCAGGAGCAGTGCACATCCTTGTCGACCTACGAGGTTTGATAGTAACTTGATCCAAAGCTTCATGATCATCATCATTTACTTCATCTGCAACTGACGTAGGTTCCACAGAAACATCTTTTTGCGTTGCGCTACTCTTTGGTTGAAACAAATGTTAAACAACCTCATCAAGTTCTATCTTCCTCCCACTCAATTCTTTCGAGAGAAACTTTTTCTCGGGAACGGACCCGTTTTAGAAACAAACACTTTATGCTTGGATCTGAGATAGAAGGTTCACCCAACTGTTCTTAGGGTATTCTACGAAGATGCATTTGTCCGCTTTGGGTTTGAGCTCATTAGGTGAAAACATTTTCCACACAAGTGTCGCAGCCCCAAACATCAAGAAATGATAGCTTAGGTTTCTATCAAACCATAATTCACACGGTGTCATCTCAACGGATTTAGATGGTGCCCTATTTAAAGTGAATGTAGTTGTCTCTAATGCACAACCCCAAAATTATAGTAGCAAAACGGTAAGAGACATCATAACATGCACCATATCCAATAGAGCACGACTATGACGTTCGGACATACCATCACACTATGGTGTTCCAGGTGGCGTGTGTTGTGAAACAACTTTCACATTGTCTAAAGTTCTATGCCAAACTCGTAACTCAGATATTCACCTCCACGATCATATCGCAAATATTTTTATCTTGTCACGATGATCTTAAACTTCACTCTGAATTTTCTTGAACTTTTCAAACGATTCAAACTTGTGTTTCATTAAGTAAACATACACTATATCTACCCAAATCATCAGTGAAGATAAGAAAATAACGATATCCACCGCATGCTACAAGACTCATTGGATTGCATACATCAACATGTATCATTTCCAATAAATCACTTGCCCGCTCCGTCAAACCAGAAAACGAGGTCCTTAGTCATCTTTGACCAAGAGGCATGGTTCACATGTCTCAACCGATTCGAAATCGAAAGAGTCCAAAGATCAATCAGCATGGAGTTTCTTCATCCATTTTATACCAATATGACATTTAGCGGCAGTGCCACAAGTATGTGGTACTATCATTATTAACTTTGCATCTTTTGGCATCAATGTTATGAACATGTGTATTACTACGATCAAGATTCAACAAACCATTCTCACCGGATGCATGACCATTGAAGGTATTATTCATGTAAACAGAATAACCATTATTC
The DNA here is from genome assembly GCA_022496015.1 of Hordeum marinum. Taxonomy (NCBI): domain Eukaryota; kingdom Viridiplantae; phylum Streptophyta; class Magnoliopsida; order Poales; family Poaceae; genus Hordeum; species Hordeum marinum. The sequence goes on from CM039675.1 coordinate 381,034,114, forward strand.
TCTAACTTAAATGAATAATCATGTTGCAATAAACACGATCTAATCGCGTTCATGCTCAACGCAAAACACCAAATAACACTTATTTAGGTATGTTACTAATCCCGAAGGTAGAGAGAGCGTGCGATGTCGATCACATCAACCTTGGAAACACTTCCAACACACATCGTCACCTCACCCTTAGCTAGTTCTCTGTTTATTTTGTAGCTTTTATTTCGAGTTACTAACATTTAGCAACCGAACCGGTATCCAATACCCAGGTGCTACTAGGAGTACTAGCAAGGTACACATCAATAACACGTATATCAAATATACTTTTGTTGACGTTGCCAGCCTTCTTATCTACCAAGTATCTAGGGTTGTTCCGCTTCAGCGACCGCTCTCCTCATAACCGAAGCACTTAGTCTCGGGTTTGAGTTCAACTTTGGGTTGCTTCACTAGAGCAGCAACTGACTTGCTATCCATGAAGTTTCCCTCCTTGCTCTTGCCCTTCTCGAAACTAGTGGTTTGACTAACCATCAACACTTGACGCTCCTTCTTGATTTCTACCTTCACGGTGTCAAACATCACGAACAGCTCAGGGATCATTATTTCTATCCCTGGCATTTTATAGTTCATCACCAAGTTCTAGTAGCTTAGTGACAATGACTTGGAGAACTATATCAATCACTATCTTATCTGGAAGATCAACTCCCACTCGATTCAAGCGATTGTAGCACCCAGACAATCTGAGCACATGCTCAACGATTGAGCTATTCTCCTTTATCTTGCAGGCAAAGAATCTTGTTGGAGATCTCATATCTCACAACATGGGCACGAGCCTGAGATCCTAATTTTAGCTCTTAGAACATCTCATATGTTCTGTGACGTTCAAAATGTTTCGGAGCCTCAATTCTAAGTCGTAATGCATGACGCACTAATCTATCAAGTGGTCATCAGAACGTGCCTGTCAGATGTTCACAACATCTACAAACCACGCTAGAGGGGTTGGCGCACCGAGCGGTGCATTAAGGACGTAAGCCTTCTGTGCAGCAATGAGGACAATCCTCAGATCACGGACCTAGTCCGCAATATTGCTACCAACATCTTTCAACTCTATTTCTCTAGGAACATATAAAAATTCAAGGGAGCTACAGCGCGAGCAAGTGATCTACAACATAATTTGCAAAGACACTACTGACTATGTTCATGATAATGAGTTCAATCAATCATATTACTTAAGAACTCCCACTCAAATTGACATCCCTCCGGTCATTCGAGTGATACATGATCCAAATTCACCAACTCAAGTCCGATCATCACGTGAGTTGAGGTGGTTACAATGGTGAACATCATCATGTTGATCATATCTACTATATGACTCATATTCGACCTTTCGGTCTCTTGTGTTCCGATGCCATGTCTGTACATGCTAGGCTCGTCAAGTTTAACCCGAGTGTTCTGCATGTGCAACACTAGCTTGCATTGTATGTGAACGTAGAGTCTATCACACCCGATCATCACATGGTGTCTCGACACGAAGAACTTTCGCAACGGTGCACACTCGGGGAGAACACAATTTATCTTGAAATTAAGTGAGGGATCACCTTATAATGCTATCGTCGTCCTAAGCAAAACAAGGTGCATAAAAGGATTAACATCACATGCAAATCATAAGTGACATGATATGGCCATGAACTTGGGCTTTTCATCTCCATCATGAAAGCACCAGCATGATCTCCATCGTCACCGGCATGACACCATGATCTCCATCATCTTGATCTCCATCAACATGTCGCCATCGGGGTTGTCGCGCCCACCATGCTTCTACTACTATTGGTACCGTTTAGCGATAAAGTAAAGCATTACATAGCGCTTAATGATTGACATGCAGGTCATACAATAATTAAAGACAACCCTGTGGCTCCTGCCGGTTGCCGTACTCATCGACATGCAAGTCGTGATAATCTATACATCACATGATCATCTCATACATCACATATATCACATCATGTAATTGGCCATATCACATCACAACATACCCTGCAAAAACAAGTTAGACGTCCTCTAATTGTTGTTGCATGTTTTACGTGGCTGCTACGGGTATCTAGCAAGAACAATTCTCATCTACGCAAAAAACACAACGGTGATACACTAGTTGCTTTTCAACCTTCTCAAGGACCGCCTTTGTCGAATCCGATCCAACTAAAGTGAGAGAAACTGGCACCCGCAAGCCATCTATGCAACAAGTTGCGGTCGAGGGAACCGGTCTCTCGTAATTGTATGAGTAATGTTGGTCGGGGCCGCTTCATCTCACAATACCGCTGAACCAAAATCCGACCAAGGGAGGAAGCAATATAAGCATCAACGCCCACAAACCTTTTGTGTTCCACTCGAGATCTCATCTACACATAGACCTAGCTCATGATGCCACTATTGGGGAACATTGCAAGGGAAACAAAAAAATTCCTACGCACACGCAAGATCTATCCATGGTGATGAGCATCTACGAGAGGGAGAGTGGATCTACATACCCTTGTAGATCGCTAAGCGGGAAGCGTTAAGAAACGCGGTTGGTGTAGTCGAACGTCTTCGCGATCCAAATCGCCGAGCGTCCCGCGATCTCATCACGATCTGTCTCATGATCCAATCACGATCCGTCCCACAAACTCATCACGATCCGTCCCGTGATCTCATCACGATCCGTCCCGCGATCTCGTCATGGTCCTTCCGATCTAGCGCCGAATGAACGGCACCTCCGCGTTCAGCACACGTACAGCTTGATGACGATCTCTGCCTTCTTGATCGAGCAACAGGGAGCAGAGAGGTAGAAGAGTTCTCCGGCAGCATGAAGGCGATGCGGTGATGGTGGTGGAGCTATTCCGGCAGGGCTTCGCCTAAGCACTTCAGAAAACCGATCTAGAGGAGAAACTATGCACTAGAGGAACGGGTAGCACGTGGCTGAAAATTCTGTGCCAAAACCCTAAAATCCTCTAGTATATATAGGAGGAGAGGAGGAGAAGTCTTGGCTGCCAAAAAGCCAGCCCTTGGATCGACCAAAGTGGGGAGGAGAGGAGGACTCCTCCTCCAATCCTAGTAGGACTAGGATTCCTCCTTTTTTTGGCCTTTTTCCACCTTTTTCCCTTTGGGCTTTTTGTCCTAGACGCATGGGCCTTGTGTGGGACTTCCACCAGCCCAAAAAAGGCTGGTATTTACTCTCCCACAGCCCATCAAGCCTCTTGGGTCGAAATACCCCTCCCGGTGGTCTCCCGGTACACTACCGGCACTCCCGGTACATTACCGATTAGCCCGAAACTTTTCCGGCGACCAAACTAGGACTTCCTATATATAAATCTTTACCTCCGGACCATTTCGGAGCTCCTCGTGACGTCCGGGATCTCATCCGGTACTCTGAACAACCTTCGGTCACCACCATACATAACTCTACACTACCAAAACATCACCGAACCTTAAGTGTGCAGACCCTGCGGGTTCGAGAACTATGTAGACATGACCGAGACACCTCTACGGTCAATAACCAATAGAGGGACCTGGACGTCCACATTGGTTCCTACATATTCTACGAAGATCTTTATCGGTCGAACCTCTATGTCAAGGATTCCGTTAATCCCGTATGATGTTCCCTTTGTTCTTCGGTATGTTTACTTGCTCGAGATTCGATCGTCAGTATCTCCATACCTAGTTCAACCTCGTTACCGGCAAGTCTCTTTACTCATTCTGTAATACAAGATCCCATGACTAACACTTAGTCACATTGCTTGCAAGGCTTGTTGTGATGTTGTATTACCGAGTGGGCCCTAAGATACCTCTCCGTCACATGGAGTAACAAATCCCAGTCTTGATCCATGCCAACCCAACAAACACCCTCGGAGTTACCTGTAGAGTACCTTTATAGTCACCCAGTTATGTTGTGATGTTTGATACACACAAGGCACTCCTCCAGTGTCAGTGAGTTGCATGATCTCATGGTCATAGGAACATATACTTGACATCTAGAAAACAGTAGCATTAAACTGACAGGATCATATGCTAAGTTTGTAGTTTGGGTCTTGTCCATCCCATCATTCTCCTAATGATGTGTTCCCATTATCAAATGACATCTCATGTCAATGGCTAGGAAACCTTAACCATCTTTGATCAACGAGCTAGTCTATTAGAGGCATAATAGGGACATGGTTTTCTCTATGTATCCACACATGCATCTAAGTCTCCGATCAATACAATTATAGCATGGATAATAAACGATTATCATGAACAAGGAAATATGATAATAACTAATTTATTATTGCCTCTAGGGCATATTTCCAACACCCTCGTCCTTCCCGTCAGGTGGTCCGTCTGACCAGGTGCATCGATGTACCGGGTCACACGGCCATGTTGGTTAGAGTTATGATGGAGGCTGGATACCGTTGGTATCCAGAGTACACAGTGGAGGAACAACATCGAGATTTCAACCAGAGTCAGTATCTGTGTACTATTAAGATATATCCTTTATATCCTAGAGCTGTAGAGCCGCTTCACTGGACTTATGGACTAGGTGTCACCATAGATATGGCAGTTCAGGAGGCCGCCTACACTATGCTGACTATCATGAGGTTTCACCATGGTCTGCTTCAGAACACAGAGTTCTGTTATGTTCTTGCTTCCATGGGAGGAGAGGATGGTCATCTTAGTGCAGCCTACTGTGATCATTCCATGAGGACCCTAGGCTCCAGGTGACTGCTCAGATGTTGGAGAACAGGGATCGTGATGCACGTGCCCTTCGTGTGGAGCTTTATGCCACCCGTGCATGTCTTTGGACAGCCCTAACGCAGTTGGCACCTATCGTGTAGACACGCTATGGAGATTTGGAGATGCTGACCCCATCGCGGACTCATCTGCCAGCACACGTAGACTGGCCCGATGTTGGAGGCATCACCCCTCTTTTAGGACCGATGTTGCCGCCAACAAGGGGACCAAGGCCACATCAGTGTCCTTACGGTTTCCAGGGATCACAGGCTAGAGTGTTTCTAGATCCTCAGGTTCAGCTCCCGGGTCATGGGGGTAACCTGTATGAGGCATTCTATGGCGATGCTTGAGTACGTGGATGTTAGTACTAGTATGGTAGTAGTCGTATCGCCACAGTCCTGCGTGTCTTGTGGGATATGATTGAGGTTGAGAGTTGGGTTCCGGAGGTGTAGATAGATAATGTATAGGAAGCTTGTAATACCTCCGATGAGTTGTGTCATCTCTCTGTAGTTTGCTTTCAGCTTGGGCTTGTACTGAACTATGTCATGGTGTGTATGAATCATGATGTTCATATGGCAGTTGTTATTACCATGTTGTTTGGGTGCTTACCCTGCATGCCATGTTGTCCAGTACATTCCTTATCTCATGTCTTAGAGTTTATGTTCTCTATGTTTAAGTTGTGGGTTTGTTTTCCTAGGATGGTGGCAACTAGGAATAACCCCGTGCTTGCCCCCGAGCATGGCGAGGGAAGCCAGCCAAGGCAAGAGGATCTGCCACATGCGCCTTCTTTGGCAGAAGTGATACTAGAGGTTGAAAGGAACAAGAGATAGACCAACAGGCTGCTGGAAGGAATTGAGAAGAACACAGCGCGTGCTCCCTGCAATGATCTCAATGATGGCATGTCACTCGGTGATTTCGCCAGGCTGTGCCCACCTAAGTATCATCATTCGGTCGACCCACTCGACGCGGATGACTGGGTGACCAGCATGTTCCGCAAGATCCCGGATGCCAATGTGTCCGAGGCCAACAAGGTGACCTTTACAACCTATTTTCTGGAAGGACCCGCCAATCTGTGGTGGGAAAATTATGAAGCCATGCGTCCCGCAGGCCCCGCACCAACTTGGGCAGAATTCAATGCATCATTTCGTACCCATCACATCCCGGAAGGGCTGATGGATTGCAAGAGAGAGGAATTCTGTGCTTTCACCCAGGACAGACTGTCAATGGATGCCTATAGCCGTGAGTTCGGCAATCTTGCTCGCTATGCTCTAGAGGAAGTTTCAACCGATGGGAAGAAGCAGGCTAGGTTCCGTAAGGGACTTAAACCTGAGCTCCGTCGAGATCTGTGTCTGCATGAGTGCACAACCTTCCAGGCTCTCGTCAACAAGGCTATCAATGCCGAGTCTGGACAGACTGACTATGAGACCACAAGGAAGCACAACAGTGACTTCAGCCCCACATCTAGCTCGCACTCCAAAAAACGCCGGGTGTGGGTGCCCAACGTAGCTCTGCTGCCAAGATACACCATGAGGCCATCCTTCCAGGCGCCTCGCCCAGCTCAGCCCAACCCTCTAGCCAGGCCATTTGGAGGACCCTGCCAATGTTGCTCCCCGTGCCACCGTGGTCTGCTATAAATGTGGAGAACCAGGACACTACTCTCGTGATTGTCCTCAGGCTAATGCTAAGCCGGCTGGACGTGGGAAGCCGGGAAAAGCCTTCTATGTGAAGCCAGCTCCTGCTCGTGGACGAGTGAACTATGGCTCTGCTGAGGAAGCCATTGAGGATCCTGATGTTATCCTAGGTATGCTCCTTGTCAATAGTCATCCAGCATCTGTTCTATTTGATACTGGGGCATCTCATTCTTTCATCTCAGAAAGTTATGCACAGTTGCATAACATGTCTTTTTGTGATATGCCTACTCCTTTAGTAGTTAAAACTCCTAGTTCAAAGTGGCAAACTTCTAGAGTGAGCCATGATAATGAGATTCTGGTGGATAGGCTAGTCTTCCTAGCATCTTTGATAGCCCTCAAGTCTTCGGACATCAATATCATTCTAGGCATGGATTGGATGAAAGCCCACTATGCTAAGATTGATACTCACACTAGGAATGCTCAACTTACACATCCATTGGGTGAGATAGTTAATGTCTCCACTCGAACAGCCAAGCGTCAACTCTATTCCCTCAATGCTAGCCCTCTTCCAGAGTTAGAAGATATTCCGGTAGTCCGTGACTTTCCGGATGTCTTTCTAGAAGAACTGCCAGGAATTCCTCCTGTCAGAGATGTTGAGTTTGTGATAGAGCTTATTCCAGGGACTGTCCCAATAGCCAGAAGACCCTATAAGATGGCACCCTTAGAACTAGCCAAACTTAAGATCCAACTCGATGAGGCTTTGAAGAAAGGTTTCATCCAACCTAGTTCTTGTCCTTGGGCTTGTCTTGTCCTCTTCGTCAAGAAGAAGGATGGATCGGATAGGATGGTTGTAGATTATCGGCCAGTGAATCTGGTCACCATAAAGAACAAGTATCCACTCCCTAGGATCAACGATTTGTATGATCAACTCGTTGGATCCTCTGTCTTTTCCAAAATGGATTTGAGGTTGGGATACCATCGAATCAGAATTAGAAATGGGGACATTCCAAAAATGGCTTTTGTTACTCGTTATGGCCAATATGAGTACACCGTCATGTCCTTCGGTTTAACCAATGCCCCAGCCACCTTCTCTCGCTTGATGAATTCGATCTTCATGGAGTATTTGGATAAATTTTTCATGGTTTACCTCGACGATATACTCATCTACTCGAAGAACGAACAGGAACATGCCGAGCATCTAAGGCTGGTATTGATGAAACTTCGAGAGCACCGTCTATATGCCAAATTCTCCAAATGTGAATTTTGGTTGCCAGAAGTGACCTATCTAGGCCACGTGATCTCTGGTAAAGGTATTGCTGTCAATCCCGAGAGAGTTCAGGCCGTCCTTGATTGGACTCAACCTGAATCGATTAAGCAAGTTTGGGGTTTCCTTGGCTTAGCGAGCTATTGTCTCCGCTTTGTCAAGAATTTCTCCAAGGTTGCAAAACCTCTGACTGAACTCCTCAAGAAAGATAAAAAGTTCAAGTGGACTCCACAATGTGAGCACAGTTTTCAGGAGTTGAAAAGATGACTGACCTCTGCTCCCGTTCTGGTGCCACCAGACTTCTCTAAGGACTTTGTTATCTATTGCGACGCCTCGCGACAAGGATTAGGTTGCATTCTCATGCAAGATCGTCATGTGATTGCATACGCATCTCGACAGTTGCGTCCACATGAGGATAATTATCCAACACATGATCTTGAGCTTGCAGTTGTGGTCCATGCACTTAAAACCTGGCGACATTACCTTCTGGGTAATCATTGCGATATTTACACTGATCACCAAAGTCTAAAATATATTTTCACCTAGCCGGATTTGAATCTCACGCAAACACGGTGGGTTGAGTTGATTACAGATTACGACTTAGGGATAACTTACACCCTGGGGAAAGCCAATGTCATGGCTAATGCACTAAGTCATAAGTCTTATTGTAACAATCTGATGTTACAACAAGGTCAACCATTTCTCCATGAGGAATTTCGGAAGTTAAGCCTCCACATTGTTCCTCAAGGATTCCTATCCAACTTGGTGGCGAAACCTAATCTTAAGGATCAAATAGTAGCTGTCTAGAAATAGGATAAGGGTATATCACGGATCAAGGAGAATATTGCTAGCGGAAACGCTAAAGATTTCTCCAAGGACGATGAAGGTGTTGTGTTCTTCAAGAACTGGTTGGTGGTTCCCAAGAGCACACGCTTAAGACAGTTGATCCTTAAGGAGGCTCATGATTCTCCTCTCACAATTCATTTGGGTAGTGCCAAGATGTATCAGGACCTACGCTAGAGGTTCTGGTGGACTAGGATGAAGAGAGAAATTGCCCAGTTCGTTGCTAATTGCGACATTTGTCGTCGCGTGAAAGCAGAACATCAAAGGCCTGCTGGCACCCTTCAACCTTTAGCTATTCTTGAATGGAAATGGGATAAGGTCGGTATGGATTTCATTACCGGATTTCCCAAGACTAAGAGAAGGAATAATGCTATCTTTGTGGTCATTGATCGCCTTTCCAAAGTGGCTCATTTTCTTCCTGTTTGGGAGAGTATAACTGCTAGCCAGCTAGCGGAGTTATATGTTTCTCGAATAGTTTCTCTTCATGGTGTTCCTTTGGAGATTAACTTAGACCACAGAAGTATCTTTACTTCCCTATTTTGGGAAAGTTTTCAAACTGCTATGGGGACTCATCTATCCTTTAGCACTGCTTTCCATCCGCAATCAAGTGGTCAAGTTGAGCGAGTCAATCAAATTCTCGAAGACATGCTCCGAGCTTGTGTTATATCTTTTGGTATGAACTGGGAGAAATGTCTTCCATTTGCCGAATTTTCATATAACAATAGTTATCAATCAAGCTTGGGCAAAGCCCCTTTTGAAGTTCTCTATGGACGAAGGTGTCGAACACCTCTTAACTGGTCAGAAACCGGAGAGAGGCAACTCTTTGGCCCGGATATGATCCAGGATGCAGAGGAGCAAGTTCGCATTATTCGTGAAAAGTTGAAAACAGCCCAATCTTGTCAAAAGAGCCAATATGATCGCCATCATAAGGCAATGACCTATGAAGTTGACGAGAAGGCTTACCTTCGGGTTACACCTCTGAAGGGTACCCATCGATTCGGTATCAAGGGCAAGTTCGCTCCTCGTTACATTGGACCTTTTCACATTCTTGCTAAACGAGGAGAGGTTGCCTACCAATTGGAACTTCAGCCGCATCTTTCCAAGGTTCATGATGTCTTCCACGTCTCGCAAATCAGGCGTTGCTTCTCGGACCCTGTCCGTGAGGTAGGCCACGAAGCGCTTGATCGCCGTCTCCGAGCCCTCCCCGATCAAGCTCTCGACGGCTTCGAGTCCGCTGTGAGCTCCCGGTTCTTTCCCCTCTCCTTTCCGGCCTTTTCCCCCTCTGTAGGCCTCGATTTCGTCAGGCTCCCGAATGACCTGCCGCACGAGCTCATCGCCGGCGATGTTCCGGTGACAAGTTGGTCCATCAGAGGCCACCATCGAGCTTGTGGGACCGCGTAGTGCTTGTAGGTGCCTAGTTCCGGCCGTGTCTCACTTTGATTCGACGAGCCTATGCTCGTCCGAGCTCCGGTAGCCGTCGTGCTCATCGCCGGCGCCGACTCCGGCCATCCCAGTCCCTGGGAAGTGTCGGGCTCGACGCGCACGAGCAAGCAGAGCAGTTTGGTGCCCTCCGCCGTCCATTTGGTCGCCGGAGGAGGAATCCTGACCGCCTCCACCATCCCTGACATCGCCGGTGGCTCAACGCCGGCGAGTCAACCAATTTGACCATCAGGGGTTTGACCCCTGGGTCACTGGCAAGTGGGGCCGGGCCCTGTTAGTCAAATTTAGGTTAATAACTTAATTAACCAAATTAATTAACCTAATTATTCACTGACCAGTGGGCCTAGTGTTGATTAAGTAATTAGGATTAGTTTTAATTCTCTAATTAAGTGACTAGGTTACTGACCAGTGGGTCCCACCCTGTCAGGTTTGACCTGGCCTGGTCAGCCGACCAGCTGACATCGTGGTGACGTCAGGCTGACGCCATTAATCCTTTTCCAGTTTAAAAATAATTCCAGAAATTATTTAAAACTTTAAAAATTCATATAAATTAATCTGTAAATCAGATGAAAATAATTCATATATGAAAATTTATCAGAAAAAACCAATGAATCCAATGCTACTATTATCATGCATGTTAGAGCAACCTATGTAGAAGAACATAGACATTTGCTAATAGATTAAAATATGGAAATTGAAATGAAGAACGATTTTGAACCTATATTCAAACTCACTTCAATCAACTTGGACACTGGTTGCATTAGCTCATCCATACATGCTACCATGTCATGATCATGCATCATATTGTTGCACTTGTGTGTATTGATTGTTAATTGTCTGCATTGCGGTAGGCCCTACTTATGAGGATACCCCCGAGTATTCCAACGAAGGAGAGAACCTTCTCGCTACCCAGCAAGGCAAGCAACCCCCTTGATCATTCCAATAACATCCCACTCTCTCGCTCCTACTCTTGTTTATTGCATTAGGACCTTCACTTGTCTGTCATACACGGTAGATGAACCTATTCTTATGCATGACCTGTCATTGTCACAGTAAATAGTTAAACCTTGCAACCTAGCATACCTGGTAGATGCGTGTGCCATGATGTGCTTAGCTTACTTTGCCTGCTATGCTTGTTATGCTTAGAGTTGTGTCAGGTCTGATTCATCTGGGTGATAGACTGGAGTGAAACATTATTGTTTCGATGTGATAAGCTTATGATGAACCCGATTTGGTAAAGGTAGTGATGAGAGGCTATGTAGGAGTACATAGCGGATTGTCTCATTGGGACCGTTCTTAGGAACTGAGTTCTGTGTTTGTGATCCAAGACTAGTTACTACCACACATTGGGATACTTAATTGACCCTCTTGACTTATCAGTCGCTTAGTCCTTAGTCCAGGAGTTGCAAGTAGTTTCTAGTGTTTATAGCATGTTGGAGGCTGTGCGTAGCGCTGACCCTAGGGATGGGTTATGACGCGGTAGGCAGTGGCACGGTGTACCAAGGGTCACCCGAATGGTGGGCTTGGGAACCCTGCACACATCGTTTGGGGTCGTAGCGGAGACTTCGGTCGGACTTTCGTGCGGGTTCAGTCTCAAATAGGTGATAGCCTGGACTAGAGGTCTTATGTGATTGACGGTCGTGGCCGACTCCCTCGCTGGGCTTCCGCTTGAAGGTTGTCGAGGTGCATGGTTTTATGAGCACACATCGATAAGTGGCGAGAGCGTGTGTGAAGAAGTACACCCCTGCAGGGTAAGAAACTATTCAAATATCCGCGTCCTCGGATATGGACTACTTGGATAACTTATGTTGTTCATAGATAATCAAATGGATACCCATGAAAATATCAAGACAAGTGTGAGTATCGTGGATAGCACTCTCCCAGGAGAGGGAAGTGAATCCATGGTGGTGTATTGTCATGGAGTTAGTGGACTCGTGTGCGATATCTAAGATTTAAACAAAGAGTTAAAATTGTGTAGTATAGGTTAGCCATGAGTCAAAGCTGGCATTGCTGCATAAACTCCACCCCCCCCCCTTGTTGATACATGAGCATGAATTGACTAGGTCTGCTTTAAAGACTTGCTGAGTACGTTTGTACTCATGTTTGCTTAATAAATGTTGCAGATGAGACCCAGGACCCTTCAGGTGGGTTCTTTCTAGATGTCGACGATGCTGAATAGCTGGTGTCCCAGCTACGACCTATGCCCTGTGGCGGGCTGTAGATAGTCAGGCCATGTGCCTTTTTACCCTTTCATCTGTTTGTACTCAGACAGCTTATGCTTCCGCTTGGTTTGTATGAACTTGTTTGTATGACTTGAGTGTCGGGTCATGTGACCCCTATCTGTAAGAACATATTATGCAAGGCTCGTTTGAGCCTCTTAAATAAAAGTTGTTGTATGGTTATGTTGTGATGCCATGGTTGTATCTATGCATATTGGGCATGTCGTGCGTACGTGTGACGTGCAACGGTATGTATGGGATCTGACACCTAGTTGTGTGCCTTTAGTAGTACTCTTTACGGGAAACTGCCTCTTTGTGCTTCCACCGAGCCATGGTAGCTTGCTACTACTCCGGACACATTGATTGACCAGCATGTATCCTTCTTTGTTGTTGTGTCTGTCCCTTCGGGGAAATGTCTCGCAGTGTAATGGAGTACCTGTAGCCTGTTACGACTCGTCTACGTGTAGTGATGGCATTTATGTCTCACGGCGTAATGGAGTCATTGTAGCTTGCTATGACTCATCTACACATGCTTGAGGCCGACACCTGCATTCCTCGGTTACGTATGCCTGTTTCTGTATGGATGTGCCACTTGGGTTCTATGACTAGTCATGTCGGTCCGGGTTCTCTGTCATTTGATTGCCAGCGACATGTTCACATACGTGAGCCAAAAGACGCAAACGGTCCCGGCTAAGGTAAGGCTGCAGTCGTGGAACTTACCGTGCGTGAGGCCGCAAAGTGATGTGATATGTTACACTCTGGATTCATATGACTTAGGATCGGGGTCCCGACACTTATTTTGATGTTGTATTACCGAGTGGACCCTGAGATACCTCACCGTCACACGGAGTAACAAATCCCAGTGTTGATCCATGCCAACCCAGCAGACACCCTCAGAGATACCTGTAGAGCACCTTTATAGTCACCCAGTTACGTTGCAACATTTGATACACCCAAGGCACTCCTTCGATGTCAGTGAGTTTCATGATCTCATGGTCATAGGAACATATACTTGACATGCAGAAAACTGTAGCAATATACTAACACGATCATATGCTACGTTTATAGTTTGGGTCTTGTCCATCCCATCATTCTCCTAATGATATGATCCCATTATCAAATGACATCTCATGTCAATGGCTAGGAAACATTGACCATCTTTGATCAACGAGCTAGTCTACTAGAGGCACAATAGGGACAAAGTGTTGTCTATATATCCACACAGGCAATGTGTTTCCAATCAATACAATTATAGCATGGATAATAAACAATTATCATGAACAAGGAAATATAATAATAAAGACTTTATTTATTGCCTCTAGGGCATATTTCCAACAGATTTGTGTAACTCGTGGTCTTGACCTCCTATATAAAGGCGAGACTCGGGGACGGCTTAGACAGAAACCAATTGATTGAGAGCTATGTCAAGCGAATACGCTCCCTTGTAATCGATACTCCAGTCAATACACACAAAGCAGGATGTAGGCTTTTACCTCATCTCGAGGGGCTAAACCTAGGTAGATTCGTGTCTTTTGTGCGACCAACCCCTTTGAGTCCACCGCCTTAGTGATGGCCTCAAACCTAAGTCTTCGGACATCTGCCGTGACAAAACCACGACAGTTGGTGCCCACCGTGGGGCAAGCGCGCGGTGGTGTTGAGTTCTCAAAGGGCTTTCTTTCATGGATCGAAGGATACGCCGTCGGCTTGATGATAAAGAGTTGTCGTGGCAAACTCTACATCGATGATTTAGGATGGGGGCCTGAAGCCGGCTCAGTCGAGTATGGCTATCCTGTTCCCATTGGCAAGATGCACGTGTTCATCGGCAGGCTAGACGGATCTACACCCGAGCCGGACGTCTGCACCGACCTCGTCGAGCCGGCCCGGCGCGCGACACCCGCCCGTGTTCAACCCGGGCGGAAGAGTGTTTTCATCGGCTTTACACAAGACAGCGGAGATTCCTTGTCGGGAGAGACCTTGGCTTTCTCAGATGAAGGATCTTCCAGCAAGGATGGGGAATCGATTTATCAACTTCATGACGGTGGGTTAGGGGGCTATGCCGATGGCGACAGTATCTCGGAGCCGTATGACCCGCTGAGCTGAGCCGCCATCTTCATGGCAGGCCTGGCGCCGGCTTCCAACGGTGCGACTTCTAGAGCGGCGGCTGGAGTGGCTTCCCTCGATGTGGAACCTCCTAAGATGCCGGCTCAAGATTTACTGGAGCTCATGGAGGAGCTAGAGACTCTAATGGCCACAGAGGTGACAGCCGAGAATCAGGCGGAGCACAACGCCGAGATTAACCAGATCAAGGGGCATATGGCTCAGGCCCAAGAGGATATCAATGCAATGCAAGGTCATATGAATGCTGAGTCAGAACGTTTGAGGGCGGAGGCTCTCCGTTTTCATCTAGATCAGTGGGCGTCAGAGGCGGTTTAGCATAGAACGACTCAAGTCGGCCAATGGTGACCCGGGTGGCACAGGCACCGCGGCAGTTAGACCCGCCACGGAGGAACAGACCTTTGTCGCGGCACGTTGTGACGCCACCCGGCAATTACTCTAATCCGGTGGAAAATATGATAGCGGCGGCTGCCAAGCTTGATGCTCTCCCCTTGGCTGAAGGGACGCCGTTTGCCGAAGAGGCGAGGAATGCGATTAACCTGTTGCAGACAACGGTGGCTCAGCATGAGAGGTACACACACAGCCGAAGCCGGGTGCACTCCACACCGGTTCATAGTCGTAGCTACAGCCGACGTATCGAGTCGCCAGCGGTCTATAGCAGTGAGCAGAGGCGAAACCCGCCCAATAACAACCCTCATGTGATGGATATTCAAGGGTCTATGTGTTGGGGAACGTTGCATGGGAAACAAAAAAATTCCTACGCACACGCAAGATCTATCCATGGTGATGAGCATCTACGAGAGGGAGAGTGGATCTATGTACCCTTGTAGATTGCTAAGCGAGAAGCGTTAAGTAACGCGGTCGATGTAGTCGAACGTCTTTGCGATCCAAATCGCCGAGTGTCCCGCGATCCAATCACGATCTGTCCCGATCAAGTACCGAACGGATGGCACCTCCGCATTCAGCACATGTACAGCTTGATGATGATCTCCGCCTTCTTTATCCAACAAGAGGGAGCGGAGAGGTAGACGAGTTCTCCAGCAGCGCAACGGCATTGCAGCGATGGTGGTGGAGCAATTCCGGCAGGGCTTCGCCTAAGCACTACAGAAAACCGATCTAGAGGAGAAACTATGCACTAGAGGAGAGGTAGCACGTGGCTGAAAAAACTAGTGCAAAAACCCTAAAACCTCCTGTATATATAAGAGGGAGAGAGGAGGAGGCTTGGCTCAAGGGCCAAGCCCTCAAGTCTTTGCTCGAAAGGGGAGGAGAGGAGGAATCCTCCTCCAATCCTAGTAGGACTAGCACTCCTCCCCTTTTTGCCTTTTTTGCCTTTTTCCACCTTTTCTCTTTGGGCTTTTCTTTCCTAGCCGCATGGGCCTTCTGTGGGACTTCCACCAGCCCACAAAGGGCTGGTATTCACTCTCCCACAGCCCATGTAGCCTCTTGGGTCGAAATACCCCTCCCGGCGGTCTCCCGGTACACTAACGGCACTCCCGGTACACTACCGATGAGCCCAAAACTTTTCAGCAACCAAAACAGGACTTCCTACATATCATACTTTACCTCCGGACCATTCCGGAGATCCTCGTGATGTCCGAGATCTCATCCGGGTCTCTGAACAACCTTCGGTCACCACCATGCATAACTCTATACTACCGAAACGTCACCAAACCTTAAGTGTGCAGACCCTGCGGGTTCGAGAACTATGTAGACATGACCTAGACACATCTACGGTCAATAACCAATAGCGGGACCTGGATGCCCATATTGGTTCCTACATATTCTATGAAGATCTTTATCGGTCGAACCTCTGTGTCAAGGATTTAGTTAATCCCGTATGATGTTCCCTTTGTTCTTTGGTATGTTACTTACCCGAGATTCGATTGTCGGTATCTCCATACCTAGTTCAACCTCGTTACCGGCAAGTCCCTTTACTCGTTCCGTAATACAAGATCCCGTGACAAACACTTAGTCACATTGCTTGCAAGGCTTATTGTGATGTTGTATTACCGAGTGGGCCCTGAGATACCTCTTCGTCACAAGGAGTAACAAATCCCAGTCTTGATCCATGCCAACCCAACAGACACCCTCGGAGATACCTTTAGAGCACCTTTATAGTCACCTAGTTACGTTGCGACGTTTGATACACACAAGGCACTCCTCCGGTGTCTGTGAATTGCATGATCTCATGGTCATAGGAACATATACTTGACATGCAGAAAACAGTAGTGATAAACTAACACGATCATATGTTACTTTTGTAGTTTGGGTCTTGTCCATCCCATCATTCTCCTAATGATGTGATCGCGTTATCAAATGACATATCATGTCAATGGCTAGGAAACCTTGACCATCTTTGATTAACGAGTCAATCTACTAGAGGCACACTAGGAACAAAGTGTTGTCTATATATCCACACATGTAATGTGTTTCCAATCAATACAATTATAGCATGGATAGTAAACAATTATCATGAACAAGGAAATATAATAATAAACACTTTATTTATTGCCTCTAGGGCATATTTCCAACAGTCTCCCACTTGCACTAGAGTCAATAATCTAGTTCACATCACTATGTGATTTATATTGTAATGAATCGAACACCCATGCAGTTCTGGTGTTGATCATGTTTAGCCCTTGGAAGAGGTTTAGTCAACGGGTCTGCAACATTCAGATCCGTGTGCACTTTGCAAATATTTATGTCCTTCTCCTAGATGTAATCGCGGATGGAATTGAAGCGTCGCTTTATGTGTCTGGTCCTCTTGTGAAACCTTGGTTCCTTGGCCAAAGCAATGGCACCAGTGTTGTCACAGAACAGAGTCATTGGATTCAGTGCACTGGGCACTACTCCAAGATCTATCGTGAACTGCTTCATCCAGACACTTCCTTTGTCGCCTCCGAGGCTGCGATGTACTCCGCTTCGCATGTAGAATCGGCTACCATGCTTTGCTTGGAACTACACCAGCTTACCGCTCCCCCGTTGAGAATAAATACGTATCCGGTTTGCGACTTAGAGTCATCCGGATCAGTGTCAAAGCTTGCATCGACGTAACCTTTTACGACGAGCTCTTCATCACCAACGAGAAACATTTCCTTAGTCCTTTTCAGGTACTTAAGGATATTTTTTACCGTCGTCCAGTGCTCCATTCTAGGATCACTTTGAAACCTTCCGGCCATACTTATGGCAAGGCTGACATTGGGTCTTGTGCACAACATTGCATACATGATAGAGCCTATGGCTGAAGCATAGGGAATGACACTCATCTTTTCTCTATCTTCTGCAGACACTGTGCATTGAGTCTTACTCAACTTAACACCTTGTAACACAGACAAGAACCCCTTCTTGGACTGATCCATTTTGAACTTCTTCAAAACTTTATCAAGGTATGTGCTCTGTGAAAGTGCTATTAAGCGTCTCGATCTATCTCTATAGATCTTAATGCCTAATATGAAAGCAGCTTATCCTAGGTCCTTCATTGAAAAACTCTTGTTCAAATATTCCTTCATGCTTTCCATCATTTCTATATTGTTTCCAATCAGCAATATGTCATCCACATATAATATTAGAAATGCTATAGGGCTCCCACTCACTTTCTTGTAAATACAAGCTTCTCCATAAACTTGTATTAACCCAAACGCTTTGATCACTTCATCAAAGCGCTTATTCCAACTCCGAGATGCTTGCACCAGCCCATAAATGGATCGCTGGAGTTTGCAAACTTTGTTAGCATTCTCTGAATCGACAAAACCTTCTGGTCGCATCATATACAACTCTTCCTCAAGGAAACCGTTGAGGAACGCTGTTTTGACATCCATCTACCAAATTTCATAGTCGAAATAAGTAGCTATTGCTAACATGATTCTGACGGACTTAAGCAACGCTACGGGCGAGAAGGTCTCATCGTAGTCAACTCCTTGAACTTTTGAAAAACTCTTTGCCATAAGTCGAGATTTATAGACGGTGACATTACCGTCCGCGTCCGTCTTCTTCTTAAAGATCCATTTGTTCTGAATGGCCTTTCGCCCTTCAGGTAATACTTCCAAAGTCCATACTTTGTTTTCATACATGGATCCCATCTCGGATTTCATGACCTCTAACCATTTCTCGGAATCTGGGCCCATCATTGCTCCTCCATAGCTTGTAGGTTCATTGTTGTCCAACAACATGACCTCCAAGATAGGGTTGTCGTACCACTCAGGAGCAATACGCGCCCTTGTCGACCTACGAGGTTCAATAGCAACTTGATCCAAAGCTTCATGATCATCATCATTAACTTCCTCTTCAACCATCATAGGTTCCACAGAAACATCTTTCTGCGTTGTGCTACTCTCTGGTTGAAGTAAAGGTTCAATAACCTCCTCAAGCTCTATTTTCCTCCCACTCAATTCTTTCGAGAGAAACTCTTTCTTAAGAAATGTTCCATTCTTAGCGACAAACACTTTTCCTTCGGATCTGAGATAGAAGGTATACCTGACTATCTCTTTCGAGTATCCTATGAAGACGCATTTCTTTGCTTTGGGTTCCAGCTTTTCAGGCTGAAGCTGTTTGACATAAGCATCACATCCCCAAACTTTAAGAAACGACAACTTTGGCCTCTTGTCAAACCAAAGTTCATATGGCGTCGTCTCAACGGATTTCGATAGTGCCCTATTTAAGTGAATGTAGCTGTCTCTAATGCATAACCCCAAAACTATAGTGGTAAATCGGCAAGAGACATCATAGAACGCACCATATCTAATAAGGTTCGATTACGACGTTCGGACACACCATTACGCTGTGGTGTTCCAGGCGGTGTCAACTGTGAAACAATTCCACGTTGTCTTAAGTGACTGCCAAACTCATAACTCAGATATTCACCTCCTTGATCATATCATAGGAATTTGATCTTCTTGTTACGATGATTCTCAACTTCACCCAGAAATTGCTTGAACTTTTCAAACATTTCAGACTTATGTTTCATTAAATAAATATACCCATATCTACTTAAGTCATCAGTGAAGGTGAGAAAATAACAATATCCACCGCGTGCTCTAACATTCATTGGACCGTACACATCAGTATGTATGATTTCCAATAAGTCACTTGACTCCATTGATCCAGAGAACGGCGTTTTAGTCATCTTGCCCATGAGGCATGGTTCGCATGTGTCAAGTGATTCTAAATCAAGTGACTCCAAAAGTCCATCAGCATGGAGTTTCCTCATGCGTTTTACACCAATATGACCTAAACAGTAGTGCCACAAGAAAGTGGTACTATCATTATCAACTCTACATCTTTTGGCATCAATGCTCTGAACATGTGTATCATTACTATCAAGATTCAATATGAATAAACCCCTCACACTGGAAGCATGACCATAAAAGATATTACTCATATAAATAGAACAACCATTATTCTCTGATTTAAATGAGTAACCCTCTCACAATAAACAAGATCCAGATATAATGTTCATGCTTAACGCAGGCAATAAATAACAATTATTCAGGTTCATCACTAATCCCGATGGTAATCGAAGAGAGAGCGTGCCGACGGTGATCACATCAACCTTGGAACCATTTCCCACGCGCATCGTCACTTCGTCCTTTGTCAGCCTTCGTCTATTCCGTAGTACCTGCTTTGAGTTGCAAATGTGAGCAACCGAACCGGTATCAAATACCCAGGCACTACAACGAGAGCTAGTAAGGTACACATCAATAACATGTATATCATATATACCTTCTTTGTCGTTGGCCGCCTTTTTGTCAGCCAGGTACTTGCGGCAGTTCCGCTTCTAGTGACCAGTTCCCTTGCAATGAAAGCACTTAGTTTCTGGCTTAGGTCCAGCCTTGGGCTTCTTTACAGGAGTAGCAACTTCTTTGCCATCCTTCTTGGTTTTACCCTTCTTGCCCTTGCCTTTGCCATTCTTCTTCAAACTGGTGGTTTTATTGACCATTAACACTTGATGTTCTTTCTGGATTTCAGACTCAGCGACTTTTAGCATTGCAAACAGCTCAGCGACTGACTTGTTCATCCCGTGCATGTTATAGTTCATCACAAAGCTCTTGTAACTAGGTGGCAGTGATTGAAGAACTTTGTCAGTGATCACCTCTGGTGGAAGGGCAATTCCCAACTCCACCAGATGAGTCGAATACCCAGACATTCTGAGTATATGTTCACTGATAGACCCGTTCTCCTCCATTTTGCAAACATAGAACTTATGAGAGGTTTCATACCTCTCGATCCGGGCATTCTTCTGAAAGATAAACTTTAACTCCTGGAACATCTCATATGCTCCATGACGTTCAAAACGTCTTTGAAGTCCCGGTTCTAAGCCATACAATATTGCACACTGAACTATTGAGTAATTTCCAGAACGTGCCTCCCAAGCGTTCTTAACGTCTTCGGATGACATGTCTTCGGGTTGGTCACCAAGCGGTGCATCAAGGACATATGATTTCTGGGAAGCCGTGAGGATAATCCTCAGATTATGGGCCCAGTCTACAAAGTTACTTCCATCATCTTTCAACTTAGCTTTCTCTAGGAACGCATTAAAATTCAGGGGTGCTACCGCGCGAGCCATTAATCTACAACATAAATATGCAAAGGTTACTTAGACTATTGTTCAAGATAATGAGTTTAGTTAATCAAATTACTAAAGCTCCTACTCAAATTGACATCCCTCAGGTCATCTGAGTGTCACACTATCCAAATTCACCAACTCAAGTCCGATCATCACGTGAGTTGAGGTGGTTTCAATGGTGAACATCATCATGTTGATCATATCTACTATATGGCTCATGTTTGACCTTCTGGTCTCTTGTGTTTCGAGGCCATGTTTGTACATGCTAGGCTCGTCAAATTTAACCCGAGTGTTCTGCATGTGCAACACTGGCTTGCACCCGTTGTATGTGAATGTAGAGTCTATCACACCCGGTCATCACGTGGTGTCTCGACATGACAAACTTTTGCAACGGTGCACGCTCGGGGAGAACACAATTCATCTTGAAATTTAAGTGATGGATCACCTTATAATGCTACCATCGTCCTAAGAAAAACAAGGTGCATAAAAAGGATTAACATCACATGTAAATCATAAGTGACATGATATGGCCATGAACTTGTGCTTTTGATCTCCATCTTGAAGGCACCGGCATGATCTCTATCGTCATCGGCATGGCACCATGATCTCCATCATCTTGATCTCCATCAACGTGTCGCCATCGGGGTTGTCGCGCCCACCATGCTTCTACTACTATTGCTACCGTTTAGCGCTAAAGTAAAGCATTACATAGCACTTAAAGATTGACACGCATGTCATACAATAATTAAAGACAACCCTATGGCTCCCATCGGTTGCCGTACTCATCGACATGCAAGTCGTGATATTCTATACAACACATGATCATATCATACATCACATATATCTCATCATGTAATTGGCCATATCACATCACAACATACCCTGCAAAAACAAGTTAGACGTCCTCTAATTGTTGTTGCAAATTTTACGTGGCTGCTACGGGTATCTAGCAAGAACGATTCTCACCTACGCAAAAACAGTTGGAAATATGCCCTAGAGGCAATAATAAAATGGTTATTATTGTATTTCCTAGTTCATGATAATTGTCTATTGTTCATGATAATTGTCTATTGTTCATGCTATAATTGTGTTAACCGGAAACCATAATACATGTGTGAATACATAGACCACAACATGTCCCTAGTGAGCCTCTAGTTGACTAGCTCGTTGACCAATAGATGGTCACGGTTTCATGACCATGGACATTGGATGTCGTTGATAACGGGATCACATCATTAGGAGAATGATGTGATGGACAAGACCAATCCTAAGCATAGCACAAGATCGTGTAGTTCGTTTGCTAAAGCTTTTCAATGTCAAGTATCGTTTCCTTAGACCATGAGATTGTGCAACTCCCGGATACCGTAGGAATGCTTTGGGTGTGCCAAACGTCACAACGTAACTGGGTGGCTATAAAGGTGCACTACGGGTATCTCCGAAAGTGTCTGTTGGGTTGGCACGAATCGAGACTGGGATTTGTCACTCCGTGTGACGGAGAGGTATCTCTGGGCCCACTCGGTAAGACATCATCATAATGAGCTCAATGTGACTAAGGAGTTAGTCACGGGATGATGTATTATGGAACGATTAAAGAGACTTGCCGGTAACGAGATTGAACAAGGTATAGAGATACCGACGATCGAATCTCGGGCAAGTATCATACCAATAGACAAAGGGAATTGTATACGGGATTGATTGAATCCCCGACATCGTGATTCATCCGATGAGATCATCGTGGAGCATGTGGGAGCCAACATGGGTATCCAGATCCCGTTGTTGGTTATTGACCGGAGAGGTGTCTCGGTCATGTCTACGTGTCTCCCGAACCCGTAGGGTCTACACACTTAAGGTTCGATGACGCTAGGGTTATAGGGAAATGGTATACATGATTACTGAAGATTGTTCGAAGTCCCGGATGAGATCCCGGAAGTCACGAGGAGCTCCGGAATGGTCCGGAGGTAAAGATTGATATATAGGAAGTCCAGTTTTGATCATCGGAAAGTTTTCGGGCTCATCGGTAGTGTACCGGGAGTGCCGGGAGGGTGCCGGAGGACCCTCGGGAGGGGTGTGACGACCATAGGACTTTGTGGGCCCTTAGAGGAGGTGTGCCAGCCCTTAGTGGGCTGGACAATACCTTCTAAAAAGGCCCATGTGGGTGGGATCAAGAGATAAAGGGCAAAAGGATTTAAAAGGAGGAGATCCACCTCCCTTGTGGGAGGTGGACTCTTCCCCAGCTTCGGCCGAAGCTCTCCTCCTTGGAGGAGGGGCCAAGGCAGCCCTCCCTCTACCTCCTCCTATATATATGCAAGGGTTTGGGCTGATTTGAGATACCACTTCTTTCTCTCTCGGTGCAGCCCTACCCTTCCTCTTCCTCGTTCTCCGTAGCGCTTGGCGAAGCTCTGCCGGAGTTCACGTAGCTCCACCGTCACCACGCCGTCATGCTGCCGGAGCTCTCCCTCAACCTCTCCTTCCTCCTTGCTGGATCAAGGCGTAGGAGACGTCACCGGGCTGCACATGTGTTGAACACGAAGGCGTCGTTGTTCGGCGCTGAGATCGGAATCCACCGCGATCTGAATCGTTGCGAGTATGACTCCACCAACCGCATTCTTGTAACGCTTCCTCTTAGAGATCTTCAAAGGTATGAACATGCAATCTCTCCCCACTTGTTGCTGGTTTCTCCATGGATAGATCTTGGTGATCGTAGGAATTTTTTTGATTTACTACTACGTCTCCCAATAGTGGTATCAGAGCTAGGTCTATGCGTAGAATCTATGCACGAGTAGAACACAAGTTGTTGTGGGCGTCGATTTTGTTAATATGCTTACCACTACTAGTCTTATCTTGATTCGGCGGTATTGTGGGATGAAGCGGCCCGGACTGACTTTACACGTACGCTTACGTGAGACTGGTTCCACCGCCTGACATGCACTTGTTGCATAAGGTGGCTAGCGGGTGTCTGTCTCTCCCACCTTAGTCGGATTGGATTCGATGAAAAGGGTCCTTATGAAGGGTAAATAGCAATTGGCATATCATGTTGTGGTTTTGGCATAGCTAAGAAACGTTCTTGCTAGAAACCTATAGCAGCCACGTAAAAACTTGCAACTACAAATTAGAGGACGTCTAACTTGTTTTTGCAGCATATGCCTTGTGATGTGATATGGCCAAAGAATGTGATGTGATGCATTGTGATGTATGAGATTGATCATGTTCTTGTAATAGGATTCACGACCTGCATGTCGATGAGTATGACAACCGGCAGGAGCCATAGGAGTTGTCTTATTTTATTGTATGACCTGCGTGTCAATCATAAACGCCATGTAATCACTTTACTTTACTGCTAAACGTTAGCCATAGTAGTAGAAGTAATAGTTGGCGAGACAACTTCATGAAGACACAATGATGGAGATCATGATGATGGAGATCATGGTGTCGTGCCGGTGACAGTGATGATCATGGTGCCCCGAAGATGGAGATCAAAGGAGCAAGATGATATTGGCCATATCATGTCACTATATTGATTGCATGTGATGTTTATCATGTTTACATCTTATTTGCTTAGAACGACGGTAGTAAATAAGATGATCTCTCAATAAAATTTCAAGAAAAGTGTTCACCCTAACTGTGCACCGTTGCTAAGGATCATTGTTCCGAAGCACCACGTGATGATCGGGTGTGATAGGTTCTAACGTTCGCATACAACGGGTGTAAGCCAGATTTACACACGCGATACACTTAGGTTGACTTGACGAGCCTAGCATGTATAGACATGGCCTCGGAACACGGAAGACCAAAAGGTCGAACATGAGTCGTATAGAAGATACGATCAACATGGAGATGTTCACCATGGATGACTAGTCCGTCTCACATGATGATCGGACACGGGCTAGTTGACATGGATCATGTGTCACTTGGATGACTAGAGAGATGTCTATCTAGGTGGGAGTTCATTAAATAATTTGATTATGTGAACTTAATTATCATGAACTTAGTCTAAAATTATCTTTACAATCTATATTGTAGATCCAATGGCCAACACGAATGTCACCCTCAATTTCAACGCGTTCCTAGAGAAAACCAAGCTGAAAAATGATGGAAGCAACTATGCGTACTGGGTCCCTAGCTTGAGGATCATCCTCATAGCTTCCAAGAAATTGTATGTCCTTGATGCACCACTAGGTGACCCACCCCTTCTCCCAGCAGAGCAAGACGTTGCGAATGCTTGGCATTCTCGCTGCGATGATTACTCCCTTGTTCAGTGTGGCATGCTTTACAATTTAGAACCGGGGCTCCAAAAGCGTTTTGAGCAACACGGAGCATATGAGATGTTCCAAGAGCTGAAACTGGTTTCTCAAGCTCATGCTTGGGTCGAGAGATATGACGTCTCCGACAAGTTCTTCAGCTGTAAGATGGAGGAGAATAGTTCTGTCAGTGAACACATCCTCAAGATGTCTGGGCTTCACAACCGCTTAACTCAGCTGGGAGTTAATCTCCCGGATGACTCGGTCATTGACAGAATCCTCCAGTCGCTTCCACCTAGCTACAAGAGCTTTGTGATGAACTACAACATGCAAGGGATGGAGAAGTCCATTCCTGAGTTGTACTCGATGCTGAAATCAGCAGAGGTCGAGATCAGAAAGGAGCATCAAGTGTTGATGGTAAATAAGACCACTAGTTTCAAGAAAGGCAAGGGTAAGAAGAACTTAAAGAAGGACGACAAAGCCGTTGCCACGCCTGGTAAGCAAGTTGTCGGGAAGAAGAAGAACAAGCATGGACCCAAGTTTGTGACTGAGTGCTTTTACTGCAAGGGTACCGGTCACTGGAAGCGGAACTGCCCCAAGTACTTAGTGGATAAGAAGGACGGCAACATTAAAGGTATATGTGATATACTTGTTATTGATGTGTACCTAACCAGCGCTTGTTGTAGCTCCTGGGTATTAGATACCGGTGCAGTTGCTCACATTTGTAACTCCAAGCAGGAGCTGCGGAATAAGCGGAGGCTGGCAAAGGACGAGGTGACGATGCGCATCGGGAATGGTTCCAAGGTCGATGTGATCGCCGTCGGCATGCTACCTCTACATCTACCTTCGGGATTAGTGTTAAACCTTAATAATTGTTATTTAGTACTAGCTTTGAGCGTGAACATTGTATCAGGATCCCGCTTGATGCGAGATGGCTACTCATTTGAATCTGAGAATAATGGTTGTTCTATTTATATGAGAGAGATGTTTTATGGTCATGCCCCGCTGGTCAATGGTTTATTTTTGATGAATCTCGAACGTGATGTTACACATGTCCATAGTGTGAGTACCAAAAGGTGTAAGATTGATAACGATATTCCCACTTACGTGTGGCACTG
The DNA here is from genome assembly GCA_022496015.1 of Hordeum marinum. Lineage (NCBI taxonomy): Eukaryota > Viridiplantae > Streptophyta > Magnoliopsida > Poales > Poaceae > Hordeum > Hordeum marinum. Next base: position 381,060,269 of record CM039675.1, read on the forward strand.
CCGCCCTGGTCATATTGGTGTCAAACGCATGAAGAAGCTCCATACTGATGAACTTTTGGAGTCTCTTGATTTCGAATCATTTGACACGTGCGAACCATGCCTCATGGGCAAAATGACCAAGACTCCGTTCTCCGGAACAATGGAGCGAGCAGCTGACTTGTTGGAAATAATACATACTGATGTATGCGGTCCAATGAGTGTCGAGGCTCGTGGTGGCTACCGTTATGTTCTCACCCTCACTGATGACTTGAGTAGATATGGGTATGTCTACTTAATGAAACATAAGTCTGAAACTTTTGAAAGGTTCAAGGAATTTCAGAGTGAGGTAGAGGATCAACGTCACAATAAAATAAAGTGCCTACGATCTGATCGTGGTGGAGAATATTTAAGTCACGAGTTTGGCACGCACCTAAGGAAATGTGGAATTGTTTCACAACTCATGTCACCTGGCACACCTCAGCGAAATGGTGTATCTGAACGTCGTAATCGCACTCTATTAGATATGGTACGATCTATGATGTCTCTTACCGACTTACCGCTATCATTTTGGGGACATGCATTAGAGACTGCCGCATTCACTTTAAATAGGGCACCGTCAAAATCCGTTGAGACGACAGCGTATGAATTATGGTTTGGAAAGAAACCTAAGTTGTCGTTTCTAAAAGTTTGGGGATGCGATGCTTATGTGAAGAAACTTCAACCTGAGAAGCTCGAACCCAAAGCGGAAAAGTGCATCTTCATAGGATATCCCAAAGAGACTATTGGGTATACCTTCTACCTACGATCCGAGGGCAAAGTCTTTGTTGCCAAGAATGGATCCTTTCTCGAGAAGAGTTTCTCTCGAAAGAAGTAAGTGGGAGGAAAATAGAACTTGATGAGGTAATTGTACCTCCACTCGAACCAGAGAGTAGGCATAGCACAGGAAGTTGTTTCTGTGGAGCCTACACCGGCTGGAGAGGAAGTTAATGATGATGATCATGAAACTTCAGATCAAGTTACTATTGAACGTCGAAGGTCCACTAGGACACGTTCCGCACCAGAGTGGTACGGCAACCCTGTCCTAGAGATCATGTTGTTAGACAACGGTGAACCTTCGAACTATGAAGAAGCGATGGCGGGCCCGGATTCCTACAAATGGCTTGAAGCCATGAAATCCGAGATAGGATCCATGTATGAGAACAAAGTGTGGACTTTGGTGGACTTGCCTAATGATAAGCGAGCCATTGAAAATAAATGGATCTTTAAGAAGAAGACTAACGCGGATGGTAATGTGACCGTCTATAAGGCTCGGCTTGTCGCTAAGGGTTATCGACAAGTTCAAGAGTTAACTACGATGAGACTTTCTCACCCGTAGTGATGTTGAAGTCTGTCCGAATCATGTTAGCAATTGCCGCATTTTATGATTATGAGATCTGGCAAATGGACGTCAAAACGGCATTCCTTAATGGCTTCCTCAAGGAAGAACTATATATGATGCAGCCGGAAGGTTTTGTCGATCCTAAAGATACTAACAAGGTATGCAAGCTCCAGCGCTCCATCTATGGGCTGGTGCAAGCATCTCGGAGTTGGAACATTTGCTTTAATGAAGTGATTAAAGTGTTTGGGTTTGTACAGGTTTATGGAGAACCCTATCTTTACAAGAAAGTGAGTGGGAGCTCTGTAGCATTTCTCGTATTATATGTGGATGACATACTGATAATGGGAAATGATATAGAACTCTTGGAAAGTGTAAAGGCCTGCTTGAATAAGTATTTTTCAATGAAGGACCTTGGAGAAGCTGCTTACATATTAGGTATTAAGATCTATAGAGATAGATCGAGACGCCTCATAGGTCTTTCACAAAGCACATACCTTGAAAAGATATTGAAGAAGTTCAATATGGATCAGTCCAAGAAGGGGTTCTTGCCTGTGTTACAAGGTGAGAGATTGAGTACGACTCAATGCCCGACCACGGCAAAGGATAGAGAAGAGATGAGAGTCATCCCCTGTGCTTCAGCCATAGGTTCTATTATGTATGCCATGCTGTGTACCAGACCTGATGTGAACCTTGCCATAAGTTTGGTAGGGAGGTACCAAAGTGATCCCGGAGCGGAACACTGGACAGCGGTCAAGAATATCCTGAAGTACCTGAAAAGGTCAAAGGACATGTTTCTCGTATATGGAGGTGCCGAAGAGCTCGTCGTAAAGGGTTACGTCGATGCTAGCTTTGACATAGATCCAGACGACTCCAAGTCGCAAACCGGATATGTGTATATTTTGAACGGAGGGGCAGTCAACTGGTGCGGCAGCAAGCAAAGCGTCATGGCGGCATCTACATGTGAAGCGGAGTACATAGCTGCTTCGGAAGCAACAAAGGAAGGAGTCTGGATGAAGGAGTTCATCACCGACCTAGGAGTAATTCCAAGTGCGTCGGGCCCGATGACTCTATTCTGTGACAACACTGGAGGTATTGCCCTTGCGAAGGAGCCCAGGTTTCACAAGAAGACAAGACACATCAAGCGCCGCTTCAACTCCATCCGTGATTACATTAAGGAGGGAGATATAGATATTTGTAAAGTGCATACGAATCTGAATGTGGCAGATCCGTTGACTAAACCTCTCTCACGAGCAAAACATGATCAACACCAGAATGCTATGGGTGTAAAATTCATCACAATGTAACTAGATTATTGACTCTAGTGCAAGTGGGAGACTGTTGGAAATATGCCCTAGAGGCAATAATAAAATGGTTATTATTGTATTTCCTAGTTCATGATAATTGTCTATTGTTCATGCTATAATTGTGTTAACCGGAAACCGTAATACATGTGTGAATACATAGACCACAACATGTCCCTAGTGAGCCTCTAGTTGACTAGCTCGTTGACCAATAGATGGTCACGGTTTCATGACCATGGACATTGGATGTCGTTGATAACGGGATCACATCATTAGGAGAATGATGTGATGGACAAGACCCAATCCTAAGCATAGCACAAGATCATGTAGTTCATTTGCTAAAGCTTTTCAATGTCAAGTATCGTTTCCTTAGACCATGAGATTGTGCAACTCCCGGATACCGTAGGAATGCTTTGGGTGTGCCAAACGTCACAACGTAACTGGGTGGCTATAAAGGTGCACTACGGGTATCTCCAAAAGTGTCTGTTGGGTTGGCACGAATCGAGACTGGGATTTGTCACTCCGTGTGACGGAGAGGTATCTCTGGGCCCACTCGGTAAGACATCATCATAATGAGCTCAATGTGACTAAGGAGTTAGTCACGGGATGATGTATTACAGAACAAGTAAAGAGACTTGTCGGTAACAAGATTGAACAAGGTATAGAGATACCGACGATCGAATCTCGGGCAAGTATCATACCGATAGACAAAGGGAATTGTATACGGGATTGATTGAATCCCCGACATCGTGGTTCATCCGATGAGATCATCGTGGAGCATGTGGGAGACAACATGGGTATCCAGATCCCGTTGTTGGTTATTGACCGGAGAGGTGTCTCGGTCATGTCTACGTGTCTCCCGAACCCGTAGGGTCTACACACTTAAGGTTCGATGACGCTAGGGTTATAGGGAAATGGTATACATGATTACTGAAGATTGTTCGAAGTCCCAGATGAGATCCCGCATGTCACGAGGATCTCCGGAATGGTAGGGAGGTAAAGATTTATATATAGGAAGTCCAGTTTTGGTCACCGGAAAGTTTTCGGGCTCATCGGTAGTGTACCGGGAGTGCCGGGAGGGTGCCGGAGGACCCCCGGGAGGGGTGTGACGACCATAGGACTTTGTGGGCCCTTAGAGGAGGTGTGCCATCCCTTAGTGGGATGGACAAGACCTTCTAGAAAGGCCCATGCGGCTGGGATCAAGAGATAAAGGGCAAAAGGATTTAAAAGGAGGAGATCCACCTCCCTTGTGGGAGGTGGACTCTTCCCCACCTTCGGCCGAAGCTCTCCTCCTTGGAGGAGGGGCCAAGGCAGCCCTCCCTCTCCCTCCTCCTATATATATGCAAGGGTTTGGGCTGATTTGAGACACGACTTCTTTCTCTCTCGGTGCAGCCCTACCCTTCCTCTTCCTCGTTCTCCGTAGCGCTTGGCGAAGCCCTGCCGGAGTTCACGTAGCTCCACCATCACCACGCCGTCGTGCTGCCAGATCTCTCCCTCAACCTCTCCTTACTCCTTGCTGGATCAAGGCGTAGGAGACATCACCGGGATGAACGTGGAGGCGCCATTGTTCGGCGCTGAGATCGGAATCCACCGCGACCTGAATCGCTGTGAGTACGACTCCACCAACCGCGTTCTTGTAATGCTTCCGCTTAGCGATCTTCAAAGGTATGAAGATGCAATCTCTCCCCACTCGTTGCTGGTTTCTCCATGGATAGATCTTGGTGATCGTAGGAATTTTTTTGATTTACTACTACGTCTCCCAACAAAAACCACAACGGTGATACATAAGTTGCTTTTCAACCTTCTCCGGCAGCGTCACGGCGTTGCGGTGATGGTGGTGGAGCAATTCCGGCAGGGCTTCGCGTAAGCACAACAGAAAACCGATCTACAGGAGAAACTATGCACTAGAGGAGAGGGTAGCACATGGCTGAAAAAACTGGTGCAAAAACCCTAAAACCTCGAGTATATATAAGAGGTAGAGAGGAGGAGGCTTGGATCAAGGGCCAAGCCCTCAAGGCTTCGGCCGAAGGGTAGGAGAGGAGGAATCCTCCTCTAATCCTAGTAGGACTAGGACTCCTCCCCTTTTTGCTTTTTTTGCCTTTTTCCACCTTTTCTCTTTGGCATTTTCTTTACCAGCCGCATGGGCCTTCTATGGGACTTCCACCAGCACACAAAGGGCTGGTATTAACTCTCCCACAGCCCATGTAGCCTCTTGGGTCGAAATACCCCTCCCGATGGTCTCCCGGTACACTAACGGCACTCCCGGTACACTACAGATGAGCCCAAAACTTTTCGGCGACCAAAACAGGACTTCCTATATATCAATCTTTACCTCCGGACCATTCTGGATCTCCTCGTGACATCTGGGATCTCATCCGGGACTCTGAACAACCTTCGGTCACCACCATGCATAACTCTATACTACTAAAACGTCACCAAACCTTAAGTGTGCAGACCCTACGGGTTCGAGAACTATGTAGACATGACCGAGACACCTCTACGGTCAATAACCAATAGCGGGACCTGGATGCCCATATTGGTTCCTACATATTCTATGAAGATCTTTATCGGTCGAACCTCTATGTCAAGGATTCAGTTAATCCTGTATGATGTTCCCTTTGTTCTTTGGTATGTTACTTGCCCGAGATTCGATCATCGGTATCTCCATACCTAGTTCAACCTCATTACCGGTAAGTCTCTTTACTCGTTCCGTAATACAAGATCCCGTGACTAACACTTAGTCACATTTCTTGCAAGGCTTATTGTGATGCTGTATTACCGAGTGGGCCCTGAGATACCTCTCCGTCACATGGAGTAACAAATCCCAGTCTTAATCCATGCCAACCCAACAGACACCCTCGGAGATACCTATAGAGCACCTTTATCGTCACCTAGTTATGTTGCGACGTTTGATACACACAAGGCACTCCTCCGGTGTCCGTGAATTGCATGATCTCATGGTCATAGGAACATATACTTGACATGCAGAAAACAGTAGCCATAAACTGACACGATCATATGCTACGTTTGTAGTTTGGGTCTTGTCCATCCCATCATTCTCCTAATGATGTGATCCCATTATCAAATGACATCTCATGTCAATGGCTAGGAAACCTTGACCATCTTTGATTAACGAGCCATTCTACTAGAGGCACACTAGGGACAAAGTGTTGTCTATACATCCACACATGTAATGTGTTTCCAATCAATACAATTATAGCATGGATAATAAACAATTATCATGAACAAGGAAATATAATAATAAACACTTTATTTATTGCCTCTAGGGCATATTTCCAACACTATGGATAGGGGCCGGGCTCAACGAGGATCAACACCGGTGATGGATTAGCCTTAGGTCCCTGAGCCGGCACCAGCGACACATGTCAGCGTTTCTTCCAAGGGATTTGGTGTGCAGTTTCTCACAGCGGATCTGAGGAGTGCACATTTTCCCAAGGACTTTAAAGGGCCATGGAAGGTGCCCAATTACACGGCGGATCTACCCCTAGAGGCTTGGATCGAAAGCTATGAGCTTGCTATGGAGATGTTGGACGTCAGCGAGGCAGTTTGTGCGAAATACTTCGTCATGATGTTGGAAGGGCCGACCCGCACTTGGTTGAAGGGGTTGCCACCCAACACCATCATATCTTGGGCCGAGTTGAAAGCACGCTTCATAAAGAATTTCAAGGGAACTTGCAAGCAACCAATGATGATTGTGGATCTGGATCCTTGTGTGCAGCAAGACGATGAGTCAGTCCATCATTGGGTGCAGCGGGTCTCAACGGTGATCCACTCATCTGAGAATATTTCGGCGTCCCATGCGGTTCTGATTTTGGAAAGGAACTATCGCTTTGTGCCCCTAAAACAGAAGCTCGGGCGGTTGAAGCATTCTTGTCAGGATATGGGTGAGCTCATGGCAGCTCTCACCAAATATGCAGATTCAGATACTACCAAGGACCTAGATTCCGACGATGAGAAGTCAGCTCAGAGCAAGAAGGGCGGCAATGGTAAGAACCAACAGGGAGGTGCTGGGAACGGCAGCCAAGGCAAGCGGAAGAACCCAGATGGTGGGTCAGAGTTTGTGGTGAACAGCAGTGCACAGCCGGCCGGCAACAGTCGGCCCAGGGGTAACGGGAACTTTAGGTCACCATTCAATAGGAATAGGGAACCTATGCCTTACACCTTGGAAGAGGCGTTGAACAGACCTTGCCCGGCACACAGCCGACCGGATAGGGAGGCCACCCGCACTTGGAAGGAGTGCACCGTTATGCACCAATTTCGGGAGCAAAGCCTTCATCAAAATCATAAAAATGGTAACGGCCCGTCAGGCGGATCAGGTCCGGGCAGCTCAGGAGCCGACTTTGGTGCTGGCAGGTCAGTTTCAGGTCATCAAGGCCAAAACAATCAGAATCGAGGAAATCAAGGAAATCATCAGCAGCAGAGCAATGGTGGTTAGCAATAGAATAACCACTCAGGATATCAGAGCAACCCGAAGCAGCTTAGTGGGGGACGGTATCATGTCTTCACTATGAGCCTGGAGAAGCGAGATCAGAAGCTGCACAAGAGGGCGGTCAATGCGGCCACGCCGGCTCTCCCGCGATACTTAAAATTGCCAGAGTACCCGATTACATGGAGCCGGGAGGATCACCCGCCATGGGTCGACAATCCGGGTCATTTAGCTCTGGTGGTCGCTCCTCAGGCTGGAGGGTACAAGTTCACAAAAGTGATCATGGATGGTGGTAGCGGTATCAATATCCTATACTATGACACCTTCTAGCTGATGGAATTAACTGACAAGGCTCTTAAGCAGTCATCGATCGTTTTTCATGGGGTGGTGCCAGGTAAGTCAGCCTACCCAGTAGGGAAGATTGCCTTGGAAGTGGCGTTTGGAGATGAGTATAACTACAGGGTGGAGACCTTGTTGTTTGAGGTGGTGAAGATTAAGAGCCCGTATCATGCTCTGTTTGGCCGGTCGGCTTTCGCAAAGTTTATGGCCATGCCTTGTTATGTCTATCTGCAGCTCAAGATGCCAGCTCTCAACGGAACAATCACGGTCCATGGTGATCGGAATGTATCCATCGAATGCGAGGAAGGAGATGCGGCTTATGCAGAGTCAAGCTGCGAAGAGGCAGAGCTTAAGTTTTACAAGGATAATGTTGACCCAGCAGATATGACTCTGTTGAATAAACCCAGTACAGAGTCTGAGTCGCCCCTGAAGTTTGCGGCTGATGACACGAAACTGGTGGATTTTACTCCGGGCGACTCATCCAAGCAGTTCATTATCGGGGCTAACATGGACCCGGCATAGGAAAGCGCGCTCATCGAATTCATCTGTGAGAATCGGGACATCTTTGCATGGAAGCCATCTAACATGCCGGGTGTACCGAGAGAGTTTGCTGAGCACCACCTTAATGCGGATCCTAAGTTTAAGGCGATTAAGCAATTCCTCCGTCGTTTCAACGAGGAGCGGCGTAAAGCAATTGGAGAAGAGGTATCCCAGCTCTTGGCAGCAGGGTTCATCGTGGAGGTATTTCACCCCGAGTGGTTAGCCAATCCTGTGTTGGTGCTCAAGAAGAACGACATGTGGCGTATGTGTATAGATTACACGGATATTAACAAGGCTTGTCAAATTGATCCGTTTGCTCTCCCTCATATCGACCAGATTATTGATGCAACGGCGGGTTGTAAGAGTTTATGTTTCCTAGATGCCTATTCAGGCTATCATCAGATCAAGATGGCAGTTAAAGACGAAGACAAGACCTTGTTTATAACACCTTTTGGAGCTTTCTGCTATGTGTCCATGCCGTTTGGGCTCAAAAGTGCGCAGGCGACTTACCAACGTTGTGTGCAGAATTGTTTTCACGGTCAGATTGTGCACAATGTTCATGCTTATGTGGACGATATTGTGGTTAAGTCAAGGAAGAAGGAGACGTTGTTCGACGACCTGAAGGAAACATTTGATAATTTACGGGTCTATAAGATGATGCTTAACCCGGCAAAATGTGTTTTTGGAGTTCCTGCAGGCAAACTTCTGGGTTTCTTGGTTTCAGAACGAGGTATCAAAGCCAACCCGGACAAGATAAAGGCCATCACATCACTAGCTAAGCCAGTGAGCGTCAATGATGTGCTGCACTTGGTGGGTCGTATTGCCGCTTTAAGCCGCTTCATCAGCCGCCTGGGGGAGAAGGCCATTCCTCTGTACCAGATGATGAACAAGACGGATGACTTTGTTTGGAGTAAGACTGCAGATGAAGCTCTTAAAGCTTAAAAATCAGTTGGTTGAGCCACCGATTTTAGCCGCTCCGGCTGAGAAGGAACCCTTGCTCCTTTATGTGGCGGCTAACAATAGGGCGGTTAGTGTTGTGATTGTGGTGCAGCGCAAGGAGGCAGGGAAAGAGTATCTGGTTCACAGGCCAGTTTATTATGTTAGTGAGGTGCTTATAGATTCAAAGCAAATATACCCACACTGGCAGAAGCTAATATACGGGGTGTTCATGGCAAATCGCAAGTTGAAGCATTATTTCCTTGGACATCAGATCATGGTGGTTAGCTCTGCTCCGTTGGGAGATATAATACAGAATCGGGAAGCCACTGGTAGAATTGCTAAGTGGGCGTTGGAGCTTGGGCCTCTCAATTTGAAGTATGCACCTCGCACAACCGTGAAGTCTCAGGCATTGGTGGATTTCATAAATGACTGGATGGAGTGTCAGTCACCGGAGGAAAAGCCGAACAACACATATTGGATGATTCACTTTGACGGATCCAGACAGTTGGAGGGCTCTAGGTTGGAGTTGTTTTAACCTCCCCCAAAGGTGATAAGTTTTGTTATGTATTACGGCTGATGTTTCCTTGCATGAACAATGTGACTGAGTACGAAGCTTTGCTTCATAGACTTCGCATGGCCAAGGAGATGAACCTGAGCCGGGTTAGGTGCCTTGATGACTCAGATCTTGTGGCACAACATGTGTCAGGCACGTGGGATTCCAAGGACCCGTGGATGGCGGCTTATCGGCAAGAGGTAGATATCGTCGCTGGTCATTTCAAGGGTTATCAGGCGGATCATATTGATCACCGCAAGAACGAAGCGGCAGATGCATTGTCAAGACTGGGCTCTCAGCATAAGCCGATGCCGCCTAATATTTTCTTGGATGTACTTTATCACCTATCTGTTAAGCTACCTTCAAAGGAGGATCTGGCTATACCTGACACGGAAGGGCAGCTAGTGGCGGCTTTACATGCTATTCCAGACTAGACGTTGTCGTACCTGGCATACCTGGCCCGGGGTGAGTTGCCTGAAGATGAGACTCTGGCGCGGCAAATCGTGAGGCATTCTAAGTCCATGACCATCATTAGAGGGGAGATGCACAAGTGCAGCATCACCAGTGTTTTCCAACGTTGTGTCTTGCCGGAGGAAGGCAAGGAAATCTTATATGAAATACATGCTGGCGATTGTGGACATCACACCGGGTCAAAGTCTTCGGTGGCCAAGGCCTTTCGATATGGCTTCTTCTGGTTGACGGCTCATAAGGACGCGAAGGATTTGGTCGCTAAGTGCGATGGGTGCCAGAAGTTCAGAAGATGTGCTCATGTGATGGCTCAGGAATTACGGATGATACCAATCACTTGGCCGTTTGCAGTATGGGGGCTTGACATGGTTGGACCTTTCAAACGGTCTAAGCATAAGAAGACCCACCTCTTGGTGGCTGTGGACAAATTCACCAAGTGGGTAGAGGCTGAGTCGGTCAGTAAGTGTGATGCGGCCACGACGGTTTAGTTTGTCAAAAAATTGATCATCGATTTGGATACCCTCATAGCATCAAAACAGATAATGACACAAATTTGTCCAATGGGGCTATGAAGGTGTTCTGCGAAAGCGAGCACATCCGGTTTGATGTTTCGGTTGTTGCTCATCCACAGTCCAACGGTCAGGCAAAGCAGGCCAATCAGGAAGTCTTGAGAGGTATCAAGCCCCGACTTATGGTTCCTTTACAGAGAACACCGGTTTGTTGGGTTGAGGAGTTGCCGTCCGTCCTTTGGAGCATCAATACTACGCCTAACAGGTCGACGGGTTACACCCCCTTTTTCATGGTTTACGGTGCGGAGGCCATGTTACCAAGCGACATACTTCATGATTCAACACGGGTGGCGGCTTATGTGGAAGCTGACAATGAGGTGGTGCGTCAGGATGCATTGGATGCTCTAGATGAAGCACGCGATCTTGCAGCAGCTGGATCGGAGATTTATCAACAGGACCTGCGTCGCTACCATAGCCGCAGGGTCAAGACCCGGACGTTCCAAGAAGGCGACTTGGTGTTACGTTTGATTCAAGATCAAACAGATGCACACAAGTTATCACCCCCACGGGAAGGACCTTTCGTGGTTAGCAAGAATCTGAACAATGGGTCTTATTATGAAACATCCCAAATTTTGGAATGTTATAATTAATCTTAGAACGATTGTTTGTTTGCTTGAGTGATTGAAAGTGAGTGAAATTTGAAACTTTTGAAAGTTTAATGAGAGGGAATGAAATGACTTTCCCAAAACTTTCACTCTGCAAGAATTCAAATTCATTTCATCACAAAATCCCAGAGTGAAGATGATATGACTTATTCATTTAAAGAAATGAAAAGGGATTTGAAAATGGTTTGAATTTCATTTGAAAATATTTCAAATTCAGAAACTTTATGCAACTCGATGATTTTGATGAGAGAGGATAAAAGGACTTCTTCACATTATATGAAATATGAGTTGGAAGTTAAAAAAAAGGATTTGAAAAGTGAATTTTGAAAACTATTTGAAAATTTTCTGATATGGAGATCACCTTCATATTTGATTTTCCTATTTGAAATTTGTAAGCATTCAAACCCCTTGACAAAAAATTTGAGAGGAGTAATATGAGACTCCAAACCAAGGGTATTTTTGTGAAGTTCTTTAACCATAAAACCCAAGGGGTTATTTGAAAAATATTTGCAAAAATAAATAAAGCCATTTAGGCATTTACTGGAAATAAAATTTCTAAAAGTATTTAATTTGGAAGAGGAAAAATGTTCATTAAATGGCATTTATTTCCCTGATCATTTTGGTATATAAAACTTTATTTTTTGGGCAGGTTTTGAATGCCTTAATGTTATTTTAATACTCTGTAAATTAATAATAGGAAACTATTAGACGTGTGTTAAAGCCCACCGGCTCACTTGCCCCTGACCTCTCTCCCGAAAACCCTCCGCAATGGTCACCGACGCGCTGATCCTGCTCTTCCTCTCACTAATCATGCGACCCCACCATCCGATCCCACTAACACCGTGGTCAACCCCCTCCTCTCGCCCCGAACCTCGCCGGCGAGTTCACCGGAGGCGCAATCTCCTCTCCCTTCCTTCCCTGACCCTCCTAACCTCTCCTATAAATAGAGGAGCTTGGCCTCGTTTTGTTCTTGCCCGAACCCCCAACTCTCACGCCCTCGTGCTCGCCAAAACGCTCGCCGGAGCCACCGGACGCCGCCGCGCCATTTGTCGACCCCGTGCTCGCCCTAGCCACTCCCCTCGCTAACCGAGCATGCCATCCTCTCCACCACCCTCGCCCGCACCTCCTCGTGCACTCGCCCGTGCTCCAAAGCCGCCGAAGCGACCTCCCCATTGACACCCGAACGCTGCTGCCGCCTCGGAGCTCATCGCCGACACCTCCAACCGCCTCCGTCGACGCCAAGACCACCCGCGTGATCGCCCCGCTCGTCTGGATCGACTGGACCCCCGGACACCGTCCTCGACCACCGGAGTGCCATCCCCATCTCCCCTGCCTCCTCTGCCTCGCCGGAGACCTCGCCGGAGCTCCCCACCCCTCTATAAGTCACCGGCGACGCCCTCCTCCGTTCGATCCCATTCCAACGGTCAGGATTAGATCGCGTATTTTATTTTAATTCCCGAACCGTTTTCCACTAGCGTTCGATCGTCCGCTCGCAAACATCGCACGTACACGTCCTTGGCCAACCACAACCCGCCACGTAGCCCCTGTCCGATAAGATCCATTTTTCCTTTTTTCTGATTCTGTTTTAGAAAACAGAATGATTTCCAATTTTGTTTTTGTTATATATTTAAAAATAATTAGTGTTTTAATTGATTCTTTTTGCATTAGGTCACAAATTTCATGTACTTTCTGTAGATACTAAGTTTGACCATATTTGAAAAACTTAAAATCGATTTCAAACAGATTTGATTCAAATCTTATTTTCAGAATATCTTGAGTTTAAAAATATATTTTGAGTTGATTCTTTTTGCTACTTGTCACTAGTGACCTTAATTATCAGTAGGTTGAGTTTGGATTTTTTTTAATATTTTTCAATAGTATTTTCAACCAAAACAAATTCTATTTAGTTCTTGTTAGGTTTAGTTATATTTCTTTTGTTTTAAATTGTTTTAAAAATATTTTTTATTTTATATTAGTGAAGTATTTTATAAAGTTTTCTGTTAGATAATAGCAGCCCTTCAAAACAAATAATATTTTATTAGTTGATTGCATGAAAATCAATTCTAGTTCAACTATAACTTGCAATTGGATTTTCATTGCTATGTTGATCTTGTATTTGAAAATAGTTTCCACAAATTGATTTATAAGTTTGATTTTCTGTTAATGTAAGTTTAGACCAGAAACAATTTGTATTATAGTTGAGATTGTTTGTGGTTTAAGCCAAGGATGACCTTATAAAAAGAAGAATCTTTATAAAAACTTTTCAATTAGTTCTTTTTGCAAAATAAAGATTTATGAGAAAATACATTGTGTTAATTATTTGCTTTAAAATTTGTTTTTCTTTTATTAACTTAGTGCTTTTCTTGCTGATATGTTCTAGTAGTTAAAAACTTAAGTTGCTAGAGTATTATTTTTCTTAGTTCCTAGTTGTTCTTCAAAAGTAATTCTTTTTGCTAAGTAAAATATTTACTAAACTACTTTTATTATATTTTACTTTGTTTTTGTTTGTTACTTTTGAAAATTAGGATGTACTTGTAGAGAAAACCAACTTTGGTTGTGTTGATGAAGTTTTGTTGATTTCAACTTTTGTCTTAAGTATTTCCTTCATCACCACCTTAGTTATGTTGATATAGTTTTGTCATTTGAGTTTTGTCTTAAGTATTTCCTTCATCGCCACCATGTTGCTTTTGGTTTTGTGTTGCCTTTTTGATTGTTAGTATTGACTGCTAGTATGATTGCTTATATGAATGCAATGTTTGATTATATAGATTTTCATCGGAGAGTGACGAATAGTCTATCAGTTATCTCTGAGAGCGATATTATTTCTTCATCAATGGTACACGCAAGTCACTTTGACCATGTATACCTATGTTTTTATTGCATTAGTTCTACCATCTCCCCAAATTGCATGCAAAGTAGGTAATTTGGAAACTTGGTTACTTGATGTAGTATCATGTGGTAGGCACCCCTCAACCCTTTGACACATTGGCCCCGGGAAACGTTGATTTAATTTTGCTATGCTATTAGTAGACGGGGTTGGTTGTGTGATTCATGAGAGTTGTGAGTTAATAATTTCAAGACCTACAAGATGATCAAGTCTTCAAGACTCCGAGTTTTCAACATACCTCTGGGTGGATGATGGTTGAACGGCGCCCTGGAGAAACCAGTGGTTAGCCTAGGTGTTGCTGGGGAAGTGTCAGTATTCATGCGGAAAGGTCCACCCAGGAACAAAGAGATGGATGGATGCTTCAAGACCCAAGGCTTACCTGCACAACCACAAGCCATTATGGGCTCTGGCTTGGTTGGATATCATGGTGACCCTGGACAGGAGGTGCTACGAGATGTAGAAGAACAGTAGGAAAGGATGGGCACCGACAGAGTATTGGGGAAACCCTTTAGAAGACCATGTTTTGGTCATCCGTTTCTCAAACACCCTGAAGTGCGAGAAATCCAACGGAGGCGATCAAATCTTGTGGGGAACGTGTGCAAAACTCTGCAGAGTACTAAAACCTAATCGATTAGCCGTGTCCACGGCCATGGACAACTTGAGCCAAAGGAACTGAAACTATCAGGAAGTCTCAACACAAAAATTATATTGATGAGGGTATTATTATTAACCTGGGTATGAGAATTGGTTGGTGGAACCATCTCATTAATCAACCAACTTTGTAGTAATAATTTCTGCATTATCCCTCACTTGTTGTAGGAAAAAAATTCTTTGCGCAAAAACTTAAACTTATAGCCCCACCTGCCATATAAGCATATAGTATAGAGGATTATTTTCACCCCTATTTTGTGACTTGCCGGCATATTCAAAATGCTGACCTACACGGCTGCAACGTCTTATGTTGCAGATAAGCTCTACGATGGGTAAGAGTATGATTCAGGGTTACGGTCTACACTCAACCTGCCGTTGGTGTTATTGGGACTCCACTCCCGTTGACTGTTTCCGCTGAGATTTTAAGGTATATATTAGTTTTACGTTAATTACATGTGATTGCACTTTGATATATACATTGATGTACTGTGTGTGCCAGCATACTGATCCAAGGATGGCACAGAACACACAGAGGCTTGACTCGCTTTGAGTCGGGTCGCTATAGAAATGGTATCAGAGCACATGTTGACTGTAGGACGTGACCCTAGAAACTGGAAAGCCCTTAGGAAATGATTTCTCGAAAAAACTTTGTTTTCAAAAGACCCTTTACTTCTCATCTTATTTGAGCCTTATCAAATGATCTCTCTTACCTCAAAAAGTTAGATAATACCCTTTCCCCTTGACCACACTAAGGATCAACTAAGACCACTTCGAGAAGGACAAGATATCGAAACAACTGATGGTCACTTCAAAGTAAAGAAGATTTCACCATGCATTAGAAGAGTTGAAGCTACACGAGTTGAAGACTGTGAAGACCCGAAGAAATTGAAGACCATGAATAATTTCCAAGATATTATGCCCTAGAAGACCAAACCCCTGTTGTATACTTACGTTAGATACGATGATTTGTGAGCTGTCATTTGTGTGTAAATTTTCGACAACCACAACTAAAATCTATTTTCAAAACCATTGTTTGTATTGTGTGTATCCCCTCCTTTCTCTCTCTTACCCATATCAACCCCAAAACCTTGAACCCAATAGATGATGAGTGAAGCTGGACTCGTGTATTCTGGATCGATGACTCAGTTAAAGACAGAAGAATGGATTCAGAACATGGACGATCATCTAAGGAGTAACCATGTTGCAAGAAAAGAGATGGTCCAGTATGCTTTTCGGTACTTTGCAGAAGGTGTTGCACATTGGTGGAAGATGAATGAAGATCTCCATGATAGGCAAGCATCAAACACTTGGGAATAATTCAAGATAACTCTGCAAGGATCTCATGTTGTTACCAACACCCAGAAGCCCTGTGGCATAGATGTGAAGAAGATTTGTGCATGCAGGATATGTGGAGAGATAGGACACACCCAGGAAGAACACAAGCAAGGATGCCCTCATTGTGAAGAAAATCACCGAGCTGAGGAATGCCCAACTGGGCAGGTGACATGTTTCTTGTGTGAAGGAACTATGCATTACCTGGCTCAATGCCAAATGTACCCTAAGGTACAAGAAGTCATCAAGCAGCAGAAGGAAGCCATGAAGGAAGCCTTCAGAGAAAATTTAGGAGAACTTGTGATGAAGGAAGATGTTGAAGACCCTAATGGAGAAGGCCTAACCAGATTTTACTCCAATGCCTGCTATTCATGTGGAGAAGAAGGACATTTCTCACAGGACTGTACGAAGGAAAGAAAAGAGTATTTGGGAAATTTCCCGACAGAAGAAGTGGAGTTTGATCCACAGGAAATTGAAAGTTTGATCGGAACAAAGGAGCCCAAGAAGATAAATCGAAGACGTTCTCAGAACAACCCAATTTCTGCAAAGAAGGATCTGAGTTAGATCATGTGTTTCCGGTGCAAGAAGACAAGACATTACTCTTATACCTGCCCGGAGAAGAAGGCTAAACATGAGTGGTTTGAGTTTTGAATTTTTGGAAGTAATAAATGTAATAGGTAGCACTCTTATCATTTTGAAGTTATGTAATGGAAGTCTCAGAGTTTGTAATAAATTCATGAGATCAATGGAATTTATGGTGTTATGATTCTCATGTGTTGAATTATATGAGTTGCCACTCTAAGAACAAAGATCTCTGGCCAATTTTCAAGGATATGAGAAAATATGGTCTATGCAGGCATGCGTGCATTTCATTTTAAGTGTGGTAGCAACCACCGGGACAAAAGAATGAAGAAAATACCATTCATATTAAGGAGTTTGGATAACTGAATACAAGTGAAGAGAATGTGGAACCACCTCAAACTATCTGGATGATAACCTTTGTGACAAAGTGATTTTGAAGTTGGAATATTGAGAAAAGGAATGATTGTGATGAAACCATACCCAAGTTTAAACAGACCAATGGAAAGGAAAATGAATTCCACAGCGTGGAATCTAGACAATAATAAGTCTGTGAATTGTTACCTCAAGGGTATGATGTAGTGAACTGAAGGTAATGTTGGAATATGAAATGATAGTAACCCCAAGAGTGAGATAAAGACTATTCAAGTATTCAAGTGAACCCACAAGTCACTGACCTCAGGATTGATAAGGATCAAGCCCCACCTTGGTGAAGGAAGAAACTTGGAAGAAGCTACGACAGATCAGTAAACGTTTTTCTTAGGAGTATACGAAAACCTGAGAGTTGTGAAGAAACGATAGGTGTTTTTGTTCATCTTGCAGAATCAAAGGATTTATCCGAACCTCGTTCGTTGACAAGAGAAATTTTTGCAATGCTTGTGAGGAAGCCCAAGTGTTAGAATACGAGATTCACTAAACCTTATACAAGGTAATGATTTCAGTGCGACATGGCTTGGCCACCATGACGACTTACTCTTATCATTCTCTTGCTATTCGGATTGGTAAATCTGAGTGACTTACCCATAGTAAAGACACGACGTTCTTTGAAGCTTTTGTTTAAGCCTTAGAATGGTATGATGTAAAACCCTTGTACATGGCAGTTGTTGCCATACGTAGGAATTTTATGATGAGGAATGAAGCCAAGACCCATTTCATTGCAGGATAACCACAAATGGTAGACCACCACAAGATCTTCAATAAGTTAGAATGAAAGCGAGACTTGTCAGCTAAGAAGACCCAGTATCGGAGGAAATACATTCTCGTTATGAGAACACGAGATTTTGATTTAAGACGGACGAGCAGCACCGAAGGAGCTATCGTAAAGTATGTGAAGAGACAGATGCACCCAGAGGACTGCCATGATTTTGAGGGACCAGTCACTCTCATTTTAAGCGTGGTAGACCCCACACCTTCCAGGACAATGGATTTGCTAGAAAACCCCAAACCCTAACCTATTCTTTCTAGCCTCTTCGAATCTCGAGGACGAGATTCATTTTAAGTGTGGCAGGTTTGTAACATCCCAAATTTTGGAATGTTATAATTAATATTAGAATGATTGTTTGTTTGCTTGAGTGATTGAAAGTGAGTGAAATTTGAAACTTTTGAAAGTTTAATGAGAGGGAATGAAATGACTTTCCCAAAACTTTCACTCTGCAAGAATTCAAATTCATTTCATCACAAAATCCCAGAGTGAAGATGATATGACTTCTTCCATTTAAAGAAATGAAAAGGGATTTGAAAATGGTTTGAATTTCATTTGAAAATATTTCAAATTCAGAAACTTTATGCAACTCGATGATTTTCATGAGATAGGATAAAAGGACTTCTTCACATTATATGAAATATGAGTTGGAAGTTTAAAAAAAAGGATTTGAAAAGTGAATTTTGAAAACTATTTGAAATTTTTCTCATATGGAGATCACCTTCATATTTGATTTTCCTATTTGAAATTTGTAAGCATTCAAACCCCTTGACAAAAATTTTGAGAGGAGTAATATGACACTCCAAACCAGGGGTATTTTTGTGAAGTTCTTGAACCATAAAACCCAAGGGGTTATTTGAAAAATATTTGCAAAAGTAAATAAAGCCATTTAGGCATTTACTGGAAATAAAAAATTTAAAAGTATTTAATTTGGCAGAGCAAAAATGTTCATTAAATGGCATTTATTTCTCTGATCATTTTGGTATATAAAACTTTATTTTTGGGACAGGTTTTGAACCCCTTAGTGTTATTTTAATACTCTGTAAATTAATAATAGGAAACTATTAAACGTGTGTTAAAGCCCACCGGCCCACCTGCCCCTGATCTCTCTCCCGAAAACCCTCCGCAACGGTCACCGACGCGCTGATCCTGCTCTCCCTCTCACTGACCGTGCGACCCTACCATCCGATCCCACTAACACCGCGGTCAACCCCCTCCTCTTGCCCCGAACCTCGCCGACGAGATCACCGGAGGCGCAATCTCCTCTTCCTTCCTTCCCTGACCCTCCTGACCTCTCCTATAAATAGAGGAGCTTGGCCTCGTTCTGTTCTTGCCCGAACCCCCAACTCTCGCGCCCTCGTGCTCGCCAAAACGCTCGCCGGAGCCACCGGACGCCGCCACGCCATTTGTCGACCCCGTGCTCGCCCTAGCCACTCCCCTTGCTACCTGAGCACGCCATCCTCTCCACCACCCTCGCCCACACCTCCTCGTGCACTCGCCCGTGCTCCAAAGCCACCGGAGCGACCTCCCCATCGACACCCGAACGCCGCTGCCGCCTCGGAGCTCGTCGCCGACACCTCCGACCACCTCCATCGACGCCAAGACCACCCGCGTGATCGCCCCGCTCGTCTGGATCGACTGGACCCCCGGACACCGTCCCCGACCACCAGAGCGCCATCCCCGTCGCCCCCGCCTCCTCTGCCTCGCCGAAGACCTCGCCGGAGCTCCCCACCCCTCTGTAAGTCACCGGCGATGCCCTCCTCCGTTCGATCCCATTCCAACGGTCAGGATTAGATCGCGTATTTTATTTTAATTCCCGAACCATTTTCCACTAGCATTCGGTCGTCCGCTCGCAAACCCCGCACGTACACGACCTTGGCCTACCACAACCCGCCACGTAGCCCCTGTCCGATAAGATCCATTTTTCCTTTTTTTTATTCTGTTTTAGAAAACAGAATGATTTCCAATTTTGTTTTTGTTATATCTTTAAAAATAATTAGTGTTTTTAATTGATTCTTTTTGCATTAGGTCACAAATTTCATGTACTTTATGTAGATACCAAATTTGACTATATTTGAAAAACTCTGAAGTGCGAGAAATCCAACAGAGGCGATCAAATCTTGTGGGGAACGTGTGCAAAACTCTGCAGAGTACTAAAGCCTAATCGATTAACCGTGTCCACGGTCATGGACAACTTGAGCCAAAGGAACTGAAACTATTAGGAAGTCTCAACACAAAAATTATATTGATGAGGGTATTATTATTAACCTGGGTATGAGAATTGGTTGGTGGAACCATCTCATTAATGAACCAACTTTGTAGTAATAATTTCTGCATTATCCCTCACTTGTTGTAGGAAAAATTTGCTTTGCGCAAGAACTTAAACTTATAGCCCCACCTGCCATATAAGCATATAGTATAGAGGATTATTTTCACCCCTATTTTGTGACTTGCCGGCATATTCAAAATGCTGACCTACACGGCCGCAACGCCTTATGTTGTAGATAAGCTCTACGACGGGTAAGAGTACGATTTAGGGTTACGGTCTACACTCAACCTGTCGTTGGTGTTATTGGGACTCCACTCCCGTTGACTGTTTCCGTTGAGATTTTAAGGTATATATCAGTTTTACGTTAATTACATGTGATTGCACTTTGATATATACATTGATGTACTGTGTGTGCCAGCATACTGATCCAGGGATGGCACAAAACACACAGAGGCTTGACTCGCTTTGAGTCGGGTCGCTACATATTACCTCATCGACGTGCAAGACGAGTCACGTACCTTCGGGCAGGAAACTCACCGGCCGTGGAACATCTCTCATCTACGGCCTTACTATACTTGAGTCATCGACTCTTATCTTTGTACATGCATATTTCATTGTATTTATACTTCTCATATAATAAAGTTGGCATCCCTACAAGACGGAGCCTCTGCCGTTTTTCTCTTTTGTGTTACAGATTTGTGCAAAGATGAACACCTCTACATGGTCACTTGGGGGCGTCCAACCCGCCGGGCTTAGCTTGCTGATCCTTTTTGACCGGCTCTTCAGCCAAAATAGCGCCATTGTGCGACGACTTACAAGATGGCGGTCTGCAAGATGACGTCTTACAAATCGGCGGCCCACGCGATGGTGGCATGCTAGATGGCGAAAGATTTCAGGTCACCCAAGAGGATGAGCCGCCACGTTGCGAGTCGTTCAAACATGAGTGCACCGCCTTATTGACGAAAGATTTTAGGTCACCCAATAGGATGAACCACCACGTTGCGAGCCGTTCAAACATGGGTGCACCGCCTTATTGATGAAAGATTTAAGGTCACTCTAGAGGATGAGCCACCACGTTGCGAGCCGTTCAAACATGGCTGCCCTACCTTATGGGTGAAAGATCTCAAGTCGCTCAAGAGGGCGAGCCGCCATGATGCGAGCCGTTCAAACATGGGTGCCATGGATGCCAAAGAGGATGAGCTGCCATGATGCGAGTCATTCAAACATATGTGCCATGATGCAAGACGGTTCGTGGACCCAGAGGAAGTTCAAGAGTGGTGAAGGTCGCCCCCACTCTTGGTTGGATTTTCAGCCGTTGTAAGATTGGGTTATACCTGCCTGTATGTAGTTGCCGCTCGTCCAGGGGTGCAGCGAGCTGTCAACTCACCCCCTGCGAGGGCCTCATACAACGGCGATGGAAACTCTCTCATCTGCTACGTACTCTCCGCCAAGTGGCCCGTCATACTCTTAACAAGTGATGTCGCTTAAGGTTCAAACGACGGATTTATGTCATGTGAGAAGTAGCTTATGGTCGTAGGGGCACTCACCCCATTGCAAATTCTGGTCTGTTGCGTCCTTAACAGTTAATCTCGCCTAGAGACCCTGAGTCATGCAAGATTGGCGGTCACTCTCATTAGAGAACCTGCACTGTTAGGCGGTTCAAAGCAACAATACACCCCAAAAGGGCCAGCAAATGAGTTTTCGAAAAACAAAAAACAAGGGGAGAGCAAGATCATCATGCATTACATCATATATTGCATCATACATATTACATCACATATTGCATCATATACATATTGCATCATGCATTGCATCATAGCTGCATCATACATTGCATTCGTAAGTCGGGCCAGAGCAAGATTGTGAAAGATGAAGCAAGGCTATATTAAGATCTCCAGGTTATGCTTCTCTAAAGCCGCCCAGGCAAACATTGCAGAGTATTCTGTTTGGTTTTTGCAGGCTTTATCTCTAAAGATGAGTCGCCGTTAAGACATAAGAAGATTGCAAGATATATTACAAGGCTCTCCGAGAGCTCAAAAGACCAAGGACTTAAAGTTTTTCGGCTCAGCTGGCTGGGTTACAATCAGTTGGGAACAAAGAGTTTAACTGATTGGCGGGTCATCCTGTGCCGGGTCTTCAGGCTCTTCGATCTGAAGACGATCCACATCCCAATTGCACTTTAGTAAGGCTTCGAATTGTGCATCATCGAAAAGTGGAGACGGATCAATGTCAAGGGCGAAGAGCGGCTTACGACATGCAGGGACTAAGTCTCTGGCTTCAAAGGTCGGGCAGCGCAGCCGTTGGTTGTTCTCGTCATAAGCCGCCTGGTAAGGAACCAGGTTTGTTTCATCAACCAGTATGGAGGCGAGCCGCGTGGATGCCTTAACGCACTTGGCATAATCTCCTTCGGTGAAGTCTGAGCCGTCATCCTTCTTGTAAGGGAAGTCGTTCATCATTTCTTCAGCGGTTAACTCCGGAGCGAAGGCCAGGGGCCCGCTTAGTGCAGCTATGGCCCCTCTCCTGGCGGCTGATTGCCTTATTTCATCCACTTGCTTGGGCAAGGTGGACAAGGTTTCTATGACGCCCTTCATAAATTTGGGGATGTACTTAGCTATCATCATGGCCTTGATGGTGCAAAGGACCCCACTATAGAGTTGCTCTGTCAAAGTATAGACTGTTTTCAACTTCATCAGACTATCAGAGGATAGCTGGCGGCTCCTTTTGCCTGCAAGAAAAGGTCGAAGGTATAAGCCGTGTGGCGGGTATTTATTTCATGAAAGTATTCTTTAAGCCGTATGTACTTACCAAAGATAGCGGTAGTCATCTTGGAGATATGATCCTTGAGAGTCTTCAGCTCCGCCTATGCAAGATTGAGTTGTTCCTCTGTATTGCTCGCATGCTTCGCTAGGGCAGCTTGCTCAGTTTTGGCAGTCTTTTTATAAGCAGTAAATTCAGCCTGGAGTTTCTCAAGCTTTTCAACAGTCGCCCGTAACTTCTCTTCTGTTATGGCTAGGGCGGTCTATTGAGTTATCGGGTCTTCCCTTAAGACGGCCCGCTCAGACTCAGCAATATCTAATGCCTCCTGCATTTCACAAGTGAAAGATTATCAATGTTAAGTCGCCGGGATGGAATTATTCTTACAAGCCCCAAGCACATTGCAAGCAATATACTTGGCACTTGGGGTCTAATGTTTGTCTTTTCATTCTACAATATGCGATGAAGTTTCGGCTCATCATTAGCATAATGAACCGGACTTGGGGGCTACACCCGGCGAGCTTTCCAAATATGGAAGATCCGGCTCATCATTATCATAATGCTCCAGGACTTGGGGGCTACAATTGGATCTATGACTTAGTATGAAGTACCAGTTTATATGCAATTTAACCTGGTACTCGGGGGTCACATGTTAGGTTCTATACAATATGATTGAAGGTTTGGAAGACCCGGTCTATTATTTGTAATATTAACCCGGTTCTTGGGGGCTATGTACGGGTATAAGAAAAAGATAGAAGATGAAAGATACCTCATATTTTTTCTTCATCAAGCCAACAAGCTTGCTCTCCATGTTGCGACTGGCAGACAGGCAGTTCAGATAGCCAACATGTAAGTCATCTGCAGTCATCTCATCTAAGACAGGGAATTCGAAGTCAATTTCTCGGGAGAGCAAGTAGCAATTTTGCTGGAATGCCTTGTCAGAGTATGGTGCGTGGGAGATTGATAAACTGTCCCAGTGATGGTAATGTCGGTGAGAGACGAGTCTTCAGCGGTAGGATTGGGCGGCTTAGGGTCAGCCGCTAGACTATCGGGAGCCGCCGAATGATGACCCGCCAACTCTGAGGGCGGGGGAGATTGCTCAGGTGTTTCTTTGTTAGCCTCAGAAGGTTTAGCAGGAGAGAGGGACGACTTAGCAGGATCCGGTTGTTGAACGGTTGGAGCGACGATAGACCCGCCTGCTTTCCTACGTTTGGCTTGTGCCCTGAAAGTGAAAAGAATCAACACAGTGCAAAAGTAATAATACAAGTAATGTACACATGGCAGAGGTGAAGACATACTCTGGGTTGACCTTCATGGGAGGAAGTTTAGAGGCATTTGAGTCGCCAAAGGAAGAAGGTGACTCCTACAAATTAAGACAGATAGACATAATAGTAAGGCAGCATTATGGAAATATAAGACAGATATTGGGTTCCTCATAAGTACCTCAGCGGGACGTTTCCGTGGCGCCGGGGTGTTAGGTAAGCCAGCCATAAGATCCCTAGAGCCGGTGCTCCGGGTCTGACGTCACGAGTCATGCTGTTGTTTTTTCAAGGGAAATTCGGGATCTAAGTAAGCGAGAGGATGCAATAAAGGAACTTTTCGGATGACCCGCCGTATCTTCGCTTTTGGGAAGATTTCCAAGTCGGAAGAAAGATAAGTTACCTCAGGGGGCGTTGGCATGGCTTGTTTCTGTCTCCTCCTGTGTACAATTATTGTTAGTAAGTTGCGTAAAAGGATGGCCAAGGGGATTAAAATCTACCTCTGAATCGTCAAGTTCAAGCAGGTTTTGAGCTAACGTCTTTGATTTGTGGCCGTGGGTGTTACCCGCCTGAGACTTCTTCTTCACAGGAGGAGGGTATGTTTTCTTCCAGAAGCTAGAATTAGCCTGTAAGCAAAAGCCGCCAAGAGAAGTTAAAGTTGCTATACATATAAGGTCAAGACGAAGAGAAAGGAGACTTGAAAGCCGCCCTTACGTCTGGAGCCGGGTTTGTGGCGCAGAAAGGTTTTAACCCGACTGAACGGCAAGCTTCTTGGGATTCACGAGTAAGTCCCATGATAGCAGAGGTGATGTTCTCTTCTGTCAAGGGTGTGTGGTTGAAGTAGAGAGGATCATTTGCATCGCCTGTGTATTCACACATAAGCTGGTCACGCCGGCTCAATGGTAAGACCTTCCATGAGATCCAACAGCAGGTTAAGTCCACTCCCGTCAACCCGTTCGCCAGAAGAGCTTTGATTTTGGTGAAAGCCGGAGCATAGTTCGCTCATGCCGTGGCTGACATCCGGTCTGGAAGCTCAGTAGAAGTACAGATCTGGGTAGGACGATAACCCGACAGGGTTTTTTTCACCCTCTAGAGACGTGTCTCGGCAATAGAACCAAGTTCTGTTCCGGTCGTTGGGATGGCTTGGCATTTGAACAAACGGGTAAACTAGATCTCTTTGTCTTTGGATGGAGACTCCACCGAGCTCCAAGCTTGGTCCGGCTGCCACTTTTGTTTGGCGGTTGGCATAGAAAAAGTCACGGAATAGATCAACAGACGGCTCTCCTTGCAGGTAAACCTCACACAAGACTTGAAAGTTGCACAAGTTGGAGACAAAGTTAGGGGCAATGTCTTGAGGATGCAATTTAAAGAAATGGAGGACGTCTCAGAAGAACTTAGATCCGGGCGGGCTGAAACCACGCATAAGATGGTCGACGAAGATAACAACTTCACCCTCTTGCGGGATGGGTCTCTTCTCTAGCCTCGGAACCCGCCAATGAATGACGTTCTGAGCCAGCAATGTTCCCGCCTCTACAAAATCCTGTAGGAACTGTTCGAAGACTCCAGAGCCGACCCAGTCACAGGAAGAAGACGCTCGAGACATGATGGCGGGTCAAGGCTGTGAAAGGGGGCAGTACGCGGTGGGTCAGAAAGTGACTAGACAATCAAGACGACTGATGAAATTAAATACTATGATGTTAAGCCGCCGTTATAGTTTATCGAAAGAGCCGGAGATTTGATGGCGGGTTAAGTGAACAAGGCCATGATGCAAAAACTGCTAAGGACATATAAACAAGTTTTACATATTATGCTGAGACTACAAGATCTATAGGCAAGGGAAAATCAAATATATTCTAACCCTAAAATGGGGCTAAGGAAGAACAAACAGTTCGCGCAAGTGGGGGAGCAGTATATGGATCTAAGATAAAATGTCATTAAATTTTGCATGGATGTCTGTGGTGGATTAAACAATACCACAAGATTTAAGGAGCTACTCATCAGTTGACATTATAACGATGAACATGCATGCTAATGGAGTCCGATGAACTCGACAGGATACAAGTGGGAAGTTACAGATCTGAAAGAGGACGAAGAACATACCTCAAGGATGCGGCGGACGTGGGCGAGAGTCTGGAAGCGTTCAGGTTGATGCAGCGGCCACGTTCGTCGACGACAACGGGACTCCACCGGCGTGACAGAGCTTAGGAGTGCTGGCGTCGAGAGGAAGAAGAAGAGTAGTGGTGGCGAATAAAATGAAAAGACCCCCTCGTGGCCCTATTTAAGGGGGTGGAAGGCCAAATGGGCGCGTGGGAATCAAGGTGAGAAATGATGACAGACCGAGACGGACGCCTCGATTTTCGGGCTGATCGTTTAATGAGAGGATTTGCGACATACGTCACGGAATCTTTTCGACATGTATGAAGGTGATGTCATGGCGGTTTATGTGTTTTCCCTTTTAGGTGACAAGGGTGTGAGACTCGCCGCTTGATAAAAAGTGGAGATTGACATGAGCAAGTTCAAATCAATCTAGGGCCTAATGTTGGGGATATAACCCCGTGGTAAGACCCGCCCAGGAGGGGCCGGGTCATACCTGGCGGCTCGTTAACTTATGGGTTGGAGAGGAAGATTGGGCTGCATGGCGGCTCACCAGATGGGCTGAGACGGAGGCCCAGAGTCAGCAAGAAGACGCAAGACCCAGGCACGTAAGCTGCCCGGAGATAGCCTACCAGAGTTGGCAAGACGACTTAGAGACAGAGTCAGACACGTTGTAAGAGTCGGTATGAGATTTTTGTAACCCGTGGTCTTGACCTCCTATATAAAGGCGAGACCCGGGGATGGCTTAGACAGAAACCAATTGATCGAGAGCCAGGTTAAGCAAATACGTTCCCTTGTAATCGATACTCCAGTCAATACACACAAAGCAGGACATAGGATTTTACCTCATCTCGAGGGGCCGAACCTGGGTAAATCTGTGTCTTTCATCCCGACCAACCCCTTTGAGTCCACTGCCTTAGCGATGGCCTCAAACCTAAGTCTTCAGACACCTGCCATGACAAAACCATGACATTTTTCTTTTATGACATGCGCCATCACTTCCATATTGCATATAGAGTCATATTTTGTCATAGGTATTGACTTGTAATTTTCTTTTGAGTTGTAAGTAAATAAAAGTGTGATGATTATCATTATTAGAGCATGTCCCATGTGAGGAAAGGATGATGGAAGCTATGATTCCCTCACAAGTGGGGATGAGATTCCGGACTTTATGAAAAAAAGGCCATCGAAGCCCAAATAAAAATAATTATAAAAGAGGCCTTAGATGCCCACCAAAAAAAGAGAGAAAAGAGAGAAGGGACATTGCTACTATCTTTCTCCACACTTGTGCTTCAAAGTAGCACCATGCTCTTCACAATAGAGAGTTTCCTATTTTTTCACTTTCATATAACTAGTGAAATTTTCTTCATGATGCACGTCCACTTAGTTCCTCCTTGAGATTTCATACACTTATAGCTCTAGTGCATCCATGGCATGGCAATCCCTACTCACTCACATTGATATCTTTTAATGGGCATCTCCATAGCCCGTTGATACGCCTAGTTGATGTGAGTCTATCTTCTCCCTTTGCTTGACAACCTCCACCATATTCTATTCCACCTATAGTGCTATATCCATGGCTCACGCTCATGTATTGCGTGAGAGTTGAAAAAGTTTGAGAAAATAAAGGTGTGAAAACAATTGCTTGTCTTTTCATCGGGTGTGTGCATGATATAAATACTTTGTGTGGGGAAGATGGAGCATAGCCAGACCATATGATATTGTAGGGATAACTTTCTTTTGTCATTATATTTTGAAGAGATACAATTGCTTTGCTAGTATGCTTGAAACGTTATTGTTTTTATATCAATATTAAGCTTTTGTTTTGAGTCTTACGGGTTTGAATATTCATGCCACAATAAAGAATATTACATGGATAAATATGTTAGGTAGCACTCCACATCAAAAATTCTGTTTTTATCATTTACCTACTCGAGGACGAGCAGAATTAAGCTTAGGGATGCTGATACGTCTCCAACATATCTATAATTTTTTATGATGGCACGCTATTATATTATCTGTTTTGGATGTTTTATATGCATTTATATGCTATTTTATATTATTTTGGGGACTAACCTATTAATCTAGAGCCTAGTGCCAGTTTTTGTTTTCTTCCTTGTTTTTGAGTTTTGCAGATATGGAATATTAAACGGAGTCCAAAAGGAATAAAACCTTTGGAAGGAATTTTTTCTGGAAGGAAACAAATCAACCAGACTTGGAGTGCACGGCAGGAAACCTGCCAGGGAGCCACAAGCCTACTAGGCATGCCCCCGTGGCCGCGCCTAGCAGGCTTGTCACCTCTCGACAGGTCTCCTAACCCTAATCTTTGGCCTATAAATTCCCAAATATTCCCCAAACATCAAAAAGAGCCACACAAATACTTTTCCGCCACCAAAAGCCTCCGTTACCGAGAGAACTAATTGGGAGCCTTTTCCGGTAATCTGCCGGAGGGGGTTTCGATCACGGAGGGCATCTACATCAACTTCATTGCCCCTCTGATGATGCGTGAGTAGTCCACCACAGACCTACGGTCCATAGCTAGTATCTAGATGGCTTCTTCTCTCACTTTGATCTTCAATACCATGTTCTTCATGATCTTCATGGAGATCTATCCGATGTAATCCTCTTTTGTGGTGTGTTTGTCAAGATCCGATGAATTGTGAGTTTATGTTCAGATTATCCATGAATCTTATTTGAATCTCCTCTGAATTCTTATTTGCATGATTTCATATCCTTGTAAGTCTCTTCGAGTTATTGGTTTGGTTTGGCCAACAAGATTGGTAATTCTTGCAATGGGAGAAGTGCTTGGTTTTGGGTTCAATCTTGCAGTGTCCTCACCCAGTGACATAGTAGGGGTAGCGAGACACGTATTGTATTATTGCCATCAAGGGTAACAAGATGGGGTTTTCATCATATTGCTTGAGTTTATCCCTCAACATCATGTCATCTTTCTTAATGCGTTACTCTGTTCTTCATGAACTTAATACTCTAGATGCAGGAAGGAGCCGGTCGATCTGTGGAGTAATAGTAGTAGATGTAGAATCGTTTCGGTCTACTTGATATGCACATGATTCCTATATGCATGATCATTGCCTTGGATAACTACACGATTATTCGCTTTTCTATCAATTGCTTGATAGTAATTTGTTTACCCACCATGATATTTTCCTTCGAGAGAGAAGCCTCTAGTGAAACCTATAGTCCCGGGTCTACTTTACATAATATACTTTCAGATTTATAAACCAAAAATACCAAAAATACTTTGCTGCAATTTATTTACCTTTTACTTTCTGTTCTCGTTTACATCTATATCTATCGGATCTAATCCTTGCAAATAATCGTGAAGGGATTGACAACCCCTTTATAGCGTTGGGTGCAAGAGTTTGATTGTTTGTGTAGGTGCATCCATTGGTGACTTGCTTGTTCCTCCTACTGGATTGATACCTTGGTTCTCAACAACTGAGGGAAATACTTATCTACTTCGCTGCATCACCCTTTCCTCTTCAAGGAAAAACCAACGCAAGCTCAAGAGGTAGCAACTCTCGTGAACGTTACCCTCGGTGGGTTGAAGTCTCCATTAGCGTGGACGTACGATAGCACCACCTATCGGAACCACGGGAAAAATCCTCGAGTCCCCATTGCGTTCGATCTTCCTATCTCTACCCTCTACTTGTATGTGCATGTCTTTACTTTCTGATGCTATACTCTTAGACTTGCACGAGAGTCTTCGGGAATCATGGCGAGAAAAAATGAAGGTGGGAGAGGTTAGACAGGTGGGCTAGAGCTCGATATATTTTGGTTGGTGAAAGCCCAGAAAACACACGTGCATATAACACAAATAGTCAAAGCGGTACAGGACATGCAAAAAATAGAAGAGCACATGCGTCACGTTTACAAGGGCAGTAAAAAAGTTTCCAAAAAACCTAGAAAAATCGAACCCTTACGGGCCTAGACTTCTTAGTATGTGTAGGGTGTGCTTGACTTGATATAATCGCTAAAACTTGCCAACCTTTAAAACTAGGAAAATGCTAGATTTTTATTTAGGAAGTAATCTAATCACCCCCCTCTAGACATACTTCGGATCCTACAACGGTGCCACTTGGCAGTGGGGGTGGGGGTGGTGCGAAAAAAGAGGGAGGCTAGGATTTCCAAATCTAGAGGGGTGGGCCTTCCTTTTATAGCAGGGGTAGCTAGGGTTTGTTTTTAGCTGATTTGAGTCGGTCGATCTCGATCGGACGACTTCAGTCCAGGAGTTGGTGTATGTTGGCTAGGTGGGCTGTGTAGAGTGGTTGGGATGATATGAGAGGGAAGGTTTGGTGGCCCGACGACATGTTTTAGAAACGAAAAACGTCTGACAATTTGACCGACGATAGTGCCGCTATAGTTATCCGTTGGGGTGTCAAACGGACTCTGAATGCGACGAAATCTGGCAGGCGTACTACCTACAATATATTAAGACCGGTCTTCAACTTTCAAGCCATTTCGAGTACATTTATTCCCACTTATAACACAATTTTTTTATGATGTCGTGGGCACGTGCCAGTGTGGTTTGTCTCGGAACGATCAATGAGAACATGAGGGATAATGGGCAACTATTAATGAATGCAAGTTTTAAAAATGACAACAATGGAGTGTTGATGCAATGCAAATGATGCGATGATGAATGCGACAAAAAATTAAATCACATGAGGATAACGAAATATATCGATGGCATGTGGATCGTTGGTCTAGGGCTGTTACACAAGATCCTCCCGATGTTTTCCACAATCTGTTCTTTCGGGTATCGAGGTCCAAACACCTCGACCACGATGGTTGCAAATCTAACCATGGCATCTTTGCATGTGCTCTCGCACATCCGTAGGTACTCGTGCCATGAATCAAAGTCTGTGCCATATGCAAGTATCCGCAGTGCGACCGTGCACTTCTGGTAACTATAGAACCCAATCCTTCCTACAGCGTCCTTCTTCGAGATCAAGTAGTCATCAAAGGGTTGAATGCTACGACAAAGACGATCGAAGACATTCTTGCGAATCCAAAAGCGCCGGTGAAAATTGTCATCGAAGAGGGCATGAGGGCAAAGTAGTCGTCCATCAACGTAAAATGATCGTGCACCTGGTTGCGATTGAGCACTCAATGACCCTTGATCGATGCTTTGAAATTGAGACA
This sequence comes from Hordeum marinum, assembly GCA_022496015.1. NCBI lineage: Eukaryota > Viridiplantae > Streptophyta > Magnoliopsida > Poales > Poaceae > Hordeum > Hordeum marinum. The sequence goes on from CM039675.1 coordinate 381,091,579, forward strand.
TTCTCCTCCGTACGCTCCGCGTCTACAAGCATCGCCTGCATCATCATTGTCTTGTCCCTATAGTTCTCCTCGTCGGACGAGTCGACGACTCAACATAGTGTTTGTATACGTATTCCATATCCGAATCCATTGCTTCAAAGAAGAAGGATAATAAAGATTAGCTCAGGCAGTTCACCAAACATGTCTCGTGCATGGTGAGAATTGTAGGAGTGGATGGTACCTGCGCGGCGATCGGAGAAGAGGTGTGAAACGACGGCGAAGTCAAAACGACGTGGAATCCGATTGTATTGTTGAAGCTGGTTGACTCGTCGAGTTCCGGTCGGGGTGATGGAGCGACGGCAAAGGCAAGAGATAAACATTGAAGGGAGAAAATGGAAGGATGGAGGCGTGGGCCTGGAAGGGATTTTGGGTATGATGGGAATGTCAGTCCTATGTTGCTTGTCGTCCGGACTACCGCAAAGCCCCTTAGTCTGTCATGGGTTTACTAAGGCCCTGTTTGTTTGAGTTTTAGCTTCGGCTTTTATAGCTTTTTCACTTTGGCCAAAAAGCCATAAAAGCTCATAAATAGATGCTTTTAAAGCTTTATGGCTTTTGATGAATCAATATAACAATATTTGGCTTCAAAAGCCATAAAAGCTTCAAAAGCACCTAGATGCTTTTGTGACTTTTTGACCAAAATGAAGAAACTGCAAAAGCCGAAGCTAAAATCCAAACAAAGAAGACCTAAAAAACATACAAACCGATCGACGGACTAATACAAATCTACGTCAAATGGTTAAACACATTGGGACAGCGCAATCCAAACAGTTGCTAGCGATTCGAGAGCCTGCCTTGCGGATGCCCTAAGACACGTATCGAAGACACTCTTATATAAGTACAATATAATGCAAGGGATCGGCTACAAATGAAACGTGTTTTGCTCGTGTGCCGATAGCTAAGCAGACCATCAATCCGTGTCATTATTATATTAAAATTAAATGGAAAACAGACCATCAATCCTCTGTACGCAAGCCATTACGGTTCCCAAATCAACTCGGCGACTAGCGCGACGGGCGAGGCAGAGCAAAGGGAAAACCCCGGATAAAGGAAACGAACAAATTATTATCCCCTTCCCGTACGATTCCTTCCATCCCTCGTTCCCGTCACGTCTCTTCTCCCGAAACGCACCGCCTCCGTCTTCCCCTCTCATCGTCTTCCCCCCGTGCGTCCGATTCCCCTTCCCAACCAGACGAGCCGCAGTCCACCTCAAGTCACCTCCTCCCGCGAAACCCTCACCCCGCCGCCGCCGCCGCCGCCTCCTCACGCAACCCGCCCTTCGTCGCGCCGGCGCGCCGGCACCCGCCGGTGCCCATCAGGTCGGTGCTGGACTCCGCCCCTCCCTCCCTCCCTCCCTCTCTCTTATCCGCTCACGACTCTTCTTCTATTTATTTATTTTATTACGATTTATGAGATGAAGCCGAGCTCTAGCGAACCAGTTGATCTAGGTTTGGGCGTTTGGTGTTGGCCGGAGGAGAGCTTTAGTGGTTGTGACGATCATGCTTTACATGGTGGTACGGGCGCTGGCTTTAGGGATTTTGCTACAAGTTAGCTCAAGCGCGTTGTTTAGCTGCCGCCCTTGAGGTGCAGAGCACCGGGTTGCTCCGCGTGACGATAAGACAGAAGCTGTGGATGGAGATAGTCCGATTACGCCGGCCCTATTGGCGATGGTCGGTTGATTGATGAGTACTAAGGGACTAAATATGATTTAAGCTTAACATTGGTTAATTTGGTCTGCTCCTAACTGTTTGTTGATTTTATGTTCACTGCGTTTGCTATGATTTTCCAATCTACTTGCCTTATTAAGCTTGTTCAGAACTTGCCCTTGGGTTTGTCCATGTGGGGAAAATATTGCTCGCGTGTGACATTACTTCAGTTTCTTTGTTTACCGTACCTGTAGCCTTTAGGTCTTAAGCAGACTAATGTTACTCAAAATGTGAGCCATTAACATCCTCTTGGTTCTCTTTATAGGTCATTTCCTGTGGCATGGCAAGGATTCCAATTGTCACTGGCTCTTCTTTTCATGAATGATGTCCTTCCCTTCGAAGGACACAAATTCACAAACAGTATTTAAGTGGCCTTGGAGAAGAGAATCACCATTATCAGCACAACTGCTCATTGATATTCCACCTGAAATTGAGTTGTCGGACTACCGAAGATTGCCAAGTTCTGGAAGTGAGAGCCCGTCTAGACTTCTCGATGGTGAAGGCGTCAAGGAAGAACCGATCCCTGACCTGGATATTTTCTTCGAAAGGCTTTATGAATATTTCTGCGCAAAAGGACTAAGGTGTATTGTCACAAAATGGATAATCGAGATCCTTAATGTACTATTTACGGTATGCTGTATTGGGTTCTTCTTCTTATATGTTGATTGGGATGCCATCGGCCACTTGAAATGTGGTGTGGAGGCACTTGAGTCTGGAGAAAAACCATGTGATCTGATGGAAGCCATCAAGCATAATCCATTAGTACCTTTTACATTTCCTAAAATGGTCACTGTTGGATCAATGGTTATATTGGTAACATATGGACTTATCAACTTCCTCAAGTTCTTTGTACAACTGAAAAGTACACTGAATGCACGTGACTTCTACTATAATAGGTAATATTCAGCTTGCCGCGCATGCATATGTGTGTGTGTTAGTTCACAACAATTAATAACTTATCCCTTGTTCATTTTTTTGTAGCCTTAAGATTACAGATCTCGAGATCCAGACTATATCATGGCCCAGAATAATTGAGAAGGTTGTCCTGCTACAAAAGTCTAAAAAACTCTGTGTTGTTAGGGATCTCTCGGAGCATGATATTATCATGAGAATAATGAGGAAAGAAAATTACTTGATAGGGATGGTGAATAAAGGCATTATCTCGTTTCCAATTCGTCCTTGGCTTCCTGGTGCTGGCCCAACTGTCAAATCTCATGTACATGACAGGAGAAATCATGTGGTACTTCCAAAGGCCCTAGAATGGACCTTAAATTGGTGCATCTTCCAGAGCATGTTTGACAGGTAAAATTACACTTCAGTATTTTTAAGTATTGACTATTCTTTAATAATTGTTTATTTGAACGAGTATTTAACTATTTCAATACTATTTGTTTGGCTAAAATTATTTTTACTATCTGAATGATCATGCTTGTATTTGCTTTTCTACACTGCTCCTGCTTTTGATATAACCTCAAACAAGCAAACGCGCCCTTAGGCAGTTCATATATAAGTTGTTAAGCCACTGCCTGATCAACCACTTAAATGCAGGGGGGGAGGGATAAGCCATATGTACTCTCTAAACGTTGGTAGTATTTGACTATTTGCCATTCACTACATATAGTACAATGATTACTTGTTTACAGGCTGCCAAATGTGTAGTACTGATGCAGAATATAGTCCAACCTTTATTGCTTTACAGATAATTTTCTAGATAACCAATTACGGAACATCTTATTTATTTAGGTCACTTATTTGTCAATTCACGTATAGCAGTACTAATTCATGATGAATCCAACTTCTACACACTGGTTCAGATCTCACCCAACAGGTCGTGTGACAGCATCCTATGCATATGCACTCATGATATTTCTGCAACTTTCAGTTTGCATGTCATCCACTGTGAAGCTTTAGCAAGAACCTACACATTGCTTTTGGATGGTCCCATAGATTTCGTTTGGTTAAAGGAATTTTCTCTATTGGTGAACTTTAGTTCCTTACACTGATTACACTGAGTACCTGTATCCTTTGGTTTGCAGCAAATTCTGTGTTCGAAAAGATTTTCTAGCAAGCCCAGCTGCATTGAAAAAACGACTTGTATTTGTTGGCATTGCAATGCTGATCCTATCGCCCTGCCTTGTAATTTTCCCATTGGTGTACCTCATTCTGAGACATGCTGAAGAAATTTATAATCATCCCAGTACAGCATCATCCAGAAGATGGTCAAATTTATCAAGGTGGATTTTCAGGGAGTATAATGAGGTAGCTTCTCATACAGAATTCATTAATTCTAGTCACTACTACTAGTACTATTGACTGATTTAAATGAATTTATGACATCATTTACCTCTTTTTTTTTTTACGATTCGTGCGGCCAACAAGCCTCATATTAGCTGCAAGCAACTTGGGTCTGTTGAGAGCTATATATACTATGCTGTTTACCTTACTGTCTCTAAAACTCAACTGCTTCCAATATTTTCAGGTAGACCATTTCTTCAGACATAGGATGAACAACAGTGCTGTGCATTCATTGAATTACTTGAAGCAATTTCCAACCCCACTGATTTCCATCATAGCAAAATTTGTATCTTTTGTTTCTGGTGGTTTGGCTGGTGCTCTTATAATTATGGGATTTCTGGGTGAATCCATCCTCGAGGGTCATGTAAGTTATTTGTCGGCTCCTTTTGACTTTCTGTTACTTGCATCCTATCCACCTTCTAATATTTCACATCCATAACTTTTGAAGATTTTCGGAAGGAATCTATTCTGGTATACTATTGTTTTTGGAACAATAGCAGCTATAAGTCGAAAAGTAGTGGCTGATGAACTTCAAGTAATTGACCCAGAAGGGGCTATGTGCCTCGTTGTCCAGCAAACCCATTACATGCCGAAGCGGTGGCGTGGTAAAGAAAGCAGTGAACTGGTCCGGAAAGAATTTGAAACCCTATTCCAGGTACCTGAATTCAGCTATAATGTTGTTTTGGTTAAGATAATACTCTTCTGTGGCATTTTGGCTTTTTTGATAATAATAATAGTTGAAGTTCTTTTTCTGGCATGGGACAATTAAATTGAATAATAGGTGAATATATATGTGACAATTCCCCCTGATAGAGATATGACAGTGTTGAGCTTTCAAGTTTTTTTCATCTCATTCAGTTAAAGAGTGATATATCTAGAAAAACAGGATAGTTTTGGTGTTTAGATTAACAGGACTCAGCAAAGTGGTCTGCTTCCTAGATATCATCTGCCGCCTGCATAAGATTTCCATCGATGGTTGAGATCCAGGATATATCTGTATTAGCTATGTGGTTTGTATTTTCTATATAGCTCTGAGAAAGTGTCTTGTTAAATTGTGAATGCAGTATACCATAGTAATGCTATTAGAAGAGATGGCCTCCATTTTCATCACTCCTTACTTGCTCATTTTTGAGGTGCCAAAGGTAATGGTCTGAACTAGCTCAAAGAATGTGTTTCTCTACAATTTCGTAACAGCTGTGAATTCTTATAAATTTACAGCGTGTTGATGACATTCTGCACTTCATCTCGGACTTCACAATTTATGTAGACGGTGTGGGAGATGTATGCAGGTCAGTTGCTGTAGTTTCTTCTGAATTTATGTCTGACCATCTATCTTTGTTGAGCCTCTGCAATACTTAACATCATTGCTTTGCTGTGTTTCAATAGTTTAAGCTTGTTTGACTTCAGAAGACACGGTAATACAAACTATGGTTCTCCATTTGATGCACCTAAAAATCTGAGGAGCTCCCAAGGGAAAATGGAGAAATCATTCTTAAGGTAAATTGGACTTTCAAGTACTTACACGCTTGTTACTAGCTTGGTGTACTTAAGTAGTTCCCTGCAAAAAAAAAAGGTGTACTTAAGCAGTAGTTATTTTCCTGGAAGTATGTATTTCTTCTGGAGTCCCATTCTCAGAATGTGTTAATCCTTAAAAAAAATCTGCCTAAATTGTGTAAAATATGGAAAACGTTAGCTATTTTTTTAAACAACGTGTATTTTCAACACTTGTTAAATTCGAGGCAATACAATATAGCAGAAAGTGCTTTTCTCCTAAGACATGCCATACTATTTTTAATCTTGTATAGTATCTTGCAACCATGTTATCATTCTGATAGTATTCCCACAAAAGAACACTGTTATTCTGTTAGTGTTACCTTATGGTTGTAGTGGGACAATGCAGAGGTATAGCACTGATCTCGGAGCTAGTATCATCCATTTTCCTAATTAGGCCACCATTCACTCACGCATAAAACCAACATAAACTACAAGATTGAAGTCTTACAGTATTACATGATTGTTTGCAGTTTTCAGAGTGTTTATCCATCATTGGCATCAAATGCAGACGGCAAACAATTCTTACAAAACCTACAGAAGTTCAAGGAAAGACAAATACGTCAACAAGCTGTTGCACAATATCAGGCAATGGAAGCATCAGGCTTTGTTGATAGCACAGGTCAAAGGGATGATATCTTCCATCAGCTACTCCCAAGTATTATCCGTAACCATGCAGAGGCCTTCCCATCTGCTGGTTATAACTTAGATCCCTTGGGATTGCTGGACGCAGATCAAAGAGTTCACCCTTATATTCTGGATTGGTATTATATGCGGCATTCACCACACCTGGATAGAACTGAAGCTCCCCATTTTGATGAAGCATCCCTCGAGGCTGGTCAGAACACAAGTCAACTAGCAAGGGAAACATCTGAAATTGAAGAAGATGAAAATTACTACTCTGATCTGTACGGAAGGGTTCAGAGTCATATGGAGGCATCTACATCAAGCACTTTGTTTCGGCATGCTCCTACAAAGCACGACGATAACGAAGACAGTTCCACAGGCAACTGGTGGAACCATGGCCCTGCATCTTCCCATGATCCCCAAAGCAGTTTCCTCGAGCCTCCATCGTTTGGGTATCACAATATGGCAGGCAATAGTCATTCCAGTCATCACAGTGGTGACATATCAGAGGGAAGCGAGGGAGATCTGGAGCAGGGCTATAACAGGAGCAGCAGCACCAGCAGCTGGAGAAATCGTCCCCAAGCCTTGTCCAAGACGAGGTATATGGACGACTCCTATATGGAGGAAGGGCTGGGTCTTCATTTCGCCGATGTCCTAAGCAAGGATGAAAACGAACGACCCGGCACAGCAGCTGATGCCTACGACCGCACGCCAGCCGGCCTTCCCGTGAGAATAATACCTCGAAGCAGTGACCCAGTGTAGGCTCTAAAAAAAGAAAAAAAACTGACAAAAATAGTTGATGCTTGCTCGTGTGCTGTCGTAACCGGCTGTGTGAACCACGCCTTCATCACTTAATGATAAGCTGGCAAATGCCACAAATTCTTTTGTACATACCTACTACAGATGGGTTACGTCGCTGTATATATATCATGCCCTTGTCCAGCCCCGCTTTAGTGGGTTGGGGAAGAACCATTCTTTCATAGCACGACACGCAGTGCATCTGTTTGATACTCTACTTCCTCGCATACTTAGGGTTTAGCATTAGCCATCACATAATGTGTATTAACTGTTGCTCATCCCGCCATTGATCCCATCATGACCATGACGCCTCTCCCATCCATCCTGGCCAAGGCCCTCCAGGAATTAATTACCAAGTCGTGGAGTACACTCCTCTTGAGGGCCAGACAAGAAGCTAGCGGCTTGAGTATCCTTGTCGAAATCGAAGCCAGCAGGGGTCGTCGTCCTCGGCAGGACGATGCCGCCTCGATAGTAATTAGTAGGTGAGCAAAAGCAGGTCGCATACGCAACATGCGTGCCAAGCATCCGGTCGAGACCAAAACCCCTGCAGCTGGACAAGCTGATCGACATGCCGGGCCAGTTCAAGATCCGGGCCGACACGACGCCAGGAGCCCCTCGACACCGCTACTCAATGCCACCCATTCCTAGTACGAACGGTTTCCCCCAACGCGCGATCCGGACACACACATATCCAGCCTGTAAAGAGCAAGCATGCAAGCCTCCTCTTCATCAGCCTCTGCAGCCTGCAGTTCGCCGACGGTAACCAACCAACCATGATCGCAGTACCAGTACGACACGACCCATCGCAATCTGCAGAGAGGGAGACCTCTCGCCCAGGACCAGTTGTCAACTTGTGCGGTTGATCTGATTGATTATAAACGGTAACGATGGCTGCCGACGACGTGCCAAGGCGGCAGTAATTTCCCGCACGTTTTGCTCTGACCGACGTGCCAAGGCAACCACCACCGGACCGGTCGTCCTCGCCCGGATCCGATCGGGTGACGAGGAAACCAGCGGCCTCGCCCCCACCAAACCAAACCAACGCCGTCTCAGATCTCGACGGACGAAATGAAATCTTGTTACCAGTTCGCAGCTGAGCTGCCCCGAAAGCAATCGCGGGCAATCCCGGTTCGATCAACGGCGGTTGGGGCGGTAGGTCGGTGGTGGTTGGGTCCTTTTCGCTCCCCTGCCACCCGCTCTCCGTCCTTCCTCCGCGTGCGCGCGTGACCAGGGCTCGCCACGAGGAATTCGACGGCCTTCGTGTGTTGGTTATTAACTTATTATACAAGTATAAATGTATGTTGGTGCCTTGCTTTGGGACCGCCGATGCGAATGGCGAAAATTCTCGTGAAAGCGAGGCACGAGGCGGTTCGGTATGCTCCTTTTTCCGGGGACAGACGGAGACGGGGTCGTGACTCGTGAGCCTCATCTCAGATGTCACGCATGGACGCCTCGTGTACCACTGGCCAGCCGCAAATCAGTTTTGTAGCGCGGCTGTGGCGAAGTCAAGTGGTTTTCTGTGAAGGGCTGATGCTGAAACGCAGCGAATGAATCGCTGCTGGACAGAGAAACGAACTTTTCCGCGGGGTTTCTTGTCGCGGTGGAGGATCGTTGGGTGGCTGCAAGGTTCAAACGAAATCCTGGTCTGAATCGATCGTCATACTCCGTTGATCAATCCTCCTTTTGGCCTACATTTGGACTTTACATAATGCCGGTTTATTGCGACGTTTAGAATTTAATAGCTTCTCTTGTCTCGACACATGGCAGCACCCTGGAAATGTTGTTGCGTCATTGCAGTTTGAAATGTCCAGTTACATATTGTATGAAAGGTACGTAACATAGACTTGATTCCACTTGGAAGCTTTTCAGATTCAGTGTATGGCACGAGTTGCGCGTTTATGCACGGCTGGCTCTGCCCTTATGGGCTAAGCATCTGCAAACATAGCATGGCACACCAGTGAAAAATGGAAACTCCAGCCCCCTTTAAGGCCTTATTTGGTTTGAAGAGAAAGTGGAGGAAATTTTGGTTCAAAAGAATGTAGCCAATGCTTTTTTTTTTCCTTTGATCTAAGCTTTAGAGGAAAGACAAAGGAATGTTAGAATCGTCTTGAATTTCTTTTTCAATTTCCTACGCACAAATAATGAGACCGAGATCCTTATTTGACGTAATAACAGGCTAATGGATAATGATATTTCATGTGGTTTGATTTTAATTTGACTATGTTTTTTATTCCTATTTACAGAACACACGAGTATGTTAAATTTATATTCCCTTCGTTCGAAAATAAATGATTTGATTTGTACTAAACTTAATGTAAAGTTAAATCATTTATTTTGAAATGATGAAAGTACGTTTTTCCCAATTCTGTATTTCTATCTGATTGCTGCGTTTTTTTCATCATATTTTCTGAATTATGTGCCTAAATGTTTGTTTTGAAAATCAATAGCAGCGTCCAACACAGAACTTTAATCAATATATGCAACTCGAAGTACTTCTCTGGGACAACTTTATACATATGATTTTCAGGTATGTAATATAAAAATCCCTTTTTATAACATCGACCGCTTAATTTGTTGTCTAGTTAGGATTTGTTGTCTAGTTGGGATCAGGGCCCCTGGAGGTTATCGATTTATGTAAACAGGATCGTATACATGGCCCACCACCGCTAGTATAGCATAGCATGTACTTCCTCCGTTTCTTTTTAGTCCGTATGTAAGGTTCGATTAAAATCAAGCTTTATAAAATTTAACTAATTTTATATAAAAAATATAAACATTCATAATATGAAATTAATATTATTAGATGCACCACGAACTGTATTTTCATACTATACATTTTTACTATTGTAAATGTTTATATTTTTTAATATAAATTTGGTCAAACTTTGTGTAGTTCGATTTTAACCAAATCTTATATGTGGAGTAAAAAGAAACGGAGAAAATATATGTACAAAGCCTATTTACATCGGTCTATTTATCTACTTGCACGTAAATGGAACATACGTGCATACATGGCCCACCAGCGACGTCCTTGTGTCTGCTATGTACACGTAACCACGAGACCTAGAAAATACAGTAAGACCTACTCCTACTTAATACCGTATTTTACAAACTAACCCCTGTACCGTCCGGTATTCACAAAAGCATCCCATCCGACACGCATCTTCGTCCTGCGGTCCTTCAGGAGCAGGATCTGATGAGGCCAAGGTTGTAGAGGTTCTTCTTGACGAGGCTGCCGAGCGAGAACAGGCCGGCGCCTGCGCCGCCGCCGCCGCCGGCGTCCCCCTCCGTCGAGCAGAGGCGGGGCCACCGCTCCTCGTCCACCCGGAGGCTCTCGGTGCCGACCCCGTGGATGACCTCGTCGATGGTCTTGGGGTCGGCGGGGCGGCCGGCCACGTCCGTGACGTGGAAGACGTTCACCGCCATGTCGCCCCTGGTGGTGATCTCGGCGTGCGTGACCGAGAGGCTGTTCTCCCGGAACACCCGCGTCACGTAGGCCAGCAGCCCGCGCCGGTCGGAGATGCGCAGCTCCAGCCTCACGCCCTGTGAAGACGAGGAGGATCGCGTTAGTCGGCGGCCAAGTGGAAAGTTGGGCGGAAAGGGACTCCGCGGTGGGGAATCGGGTGCTTTTTTGTCCAGGGTGGCGTGGCATGGAGGGCAAGGAAAGGAGATATTCAATGGGGACGTACCTCGGACGCGCGCCTCTCGATCGCCGCTTGCAGGCATTGGATCACCCGCTGCCTCTCGCCCTCCGAGCTGATCGCCCGCCCGTCCAGCCGCCGGATGTAGAATTCCTGCGCCCCAAGCCAAAGCAAACGGAGATCAGATCAGAGCAGTTACATCGAGTAATCTGAATTCTTTCTTACATAGGAGATGAACATTTCGACAGGGTCTTAAGTTAATCATATGATAATAATTGCAATTTTATGAGATGTTCCTACTGGTGTGATGTGATTGAGGTGAAACTTAATCCCATTTCACATATAACAGGTAGAAAGAAACTATTCCATTTGAACTTTTTGCCCGCTCATGACTAGTTTGGAGCCAACCATGACATCAGAACTGTGGTAAAATTGAATCGAGCAAGGAACCGACGAGGACAGATTGATGATGGAAGGGCGAAGAAACGTCTAGGAAGGCCGGGCCAAGAACTATCAAGAGGGGAATTTAAAGCTCCCCGAAATACAGGGCACGCGACCTGTTGGAAGGGGAACAAGAATCCTGTAGATCGATTGCAGAAGAAACTGGTGGATACCTCACCTGCTGCGCGTGATCGCCGTCGGTGTCGAAGGTGCCGTGGTACACGACGTAGTCCAGGTCCGTCAAGGTGCAGACCACGTCGAACAGCAGCTTCGGCCGGTCGCGGCAGCTCACGGTCACCACGGAGTACCCCCTTTCCCCCCACTCCTGCACCGCCACCGCCGTCGCCGTTGTCGTCGGGCTCTCCGCGGGGGTGGTGGCGCGGCGGTCGGCCTCCCTGTCCTCGCTCAGCAGCTGGTGGAGCCTCCGGTCCAGGTTGCCGACCGCCGCGGCGTCGAGCAGGACCGTCCTCGCGCCGCGCGCGCCGCCGCGGAGGACGTGCCTGAGCCGGGACTCGATGCGCCTGATCCGGGCAGGGTCGTGGATGGGCGCGCCGGTGTCCTCGTCGCGGACGAACACCAGGGCGGCCACGCGGCCGCCGTGCGTCCAAGCCTTGGCGTCCACGGTGCTGCAGCGCAGGTCGTGCAGCACGGCGAACACCTCCGAGAGGAGCCCCGGGCGGTCGACGCCGATGAGCTCGAGCAGGCAGAGCGCCTCCTTGGCGGGCGAGTCGCATCCCGCCGGGCGCGGCAATGCGTCGGCCGCGGCCGACGCGGCGGCGAGCGAGGACTCGAGGCGGACGAGCAGCTTGTCGGCGTCGGCGACCTTGCAGCCCGCGGCGTCCGTGACGTGGAAGACGTCCATGAACCAGCGGCCGTCGTCGGAGGAGATGTACCCCTTCCGCACGCAGACGCCGTGCTCCGACAGCGCGGCCACCGCCTCCAGCAGCACGCCGTGCTTCCGCGCGCTGTGCACCTGCACCAGCGTCGCCGTCTCGCACACCCCGTTGTCCACCACCACCCTGCACCGCCGCGCAAACACAGGAAGGCTCAAGCAAACCGCTCGAGATCGACGGAGGAAAACCAAGAACCGCGTCGCCAAATCAGAATCCCCACCCACGACGCCCAATCCACTCACCTCGGGGTGTTCATGTGGCGGACGAAGAGCTCGTACACCTCGGAGGGATGGCAGCGCTCCATGGCCGGAGCCCGATGGGTCGCCGCTTCAGTTTCCTTCTTCCCCGGACGGACCTGCCGCGGCGGTTTCTTGCGCTCCTCGCTCGGCCCTTTCCTTTTTTCCCCACCCAACCAAAGGGGGGGAGGGAGGGGAGGAAGGTTTGGGTTGGGTGGGCGGAGCGGTTCGAAAATCGGGACGGAGACGGTGGGTTTTGGGTGCCGGTGTGCGTATCGCGGCGCGGGCAGTCGGTTTTGTGTGGGGATGGCCGGTGTTGTCTCGGTCAGCGTCGGCTAAAACGGGCGGAGAAAATCAAGCCCCCAAATCACCAAATCCTCGCGATCCCAGGCGTGGATTCTGGGTTTTTGGCCCCCGGAGTCAAGCCGGCAGCCGCGGTCGCAGCCCGGGACGACGGACCGGGCAAAATGGAATGGAATTCGCGGGCGCGCGCTCGGGGTTGGACTTGGACTAGCGACTGGGCTGGTTTGATCTTTGATGTGCGGATGAAAACGGAGGGAGGCTGCGGCGTGTGGGGAGTTTTTGTAGGAGATCCCGACCCCTCGGAACCACCGACCGAGGGACTGGCATGGGCGTGGGTGAGTGGCCCGTGCGTGGCTGCCACCGGTCACCACGTACGCGCGGACGCACGCACGCACGCACGGCGTGCCTTTCCAGATTCTTTCTTGCATCTGGGTGCAACTTTGCTTTGCTCCGGACTACCCTGCTCACCTCCAGTGTTGTATTAGTCTAATCGTGGCAGGATTATGGGTTACTCTTACGTGCTTGACTGCTTTTTTCCGAGACATCACTATCCAAGAATGGACCGAAAACACTGGACGCCTGGCTGAACCTTCGGCGAAATGCTGACTCGTCTGCACTCCATTGATCCATTCCGGCAGCCATGTATGTAGAGTAACCTCGAAAGCATGGCAAGCTACAACGCACGCACGCACGGGAGGGAAGGGTTTGGTTTAGCGCAGCAGGGAGAAGGAAAGCCGCGGCGGCACCGACCCGGGTCAACAACCGCGTCCAGAAAGGACGACGCACACGCGGAGCCTGTTCCCACCAATCCCATGCCACCGCATGCCGCCGCTGGTCCACCTCCATCGAAACGTGGCCCCGTCACGCACCCGTTTGTTCAGACGTGTCGCCCGGGGCCCGATGCCACCGCCTCCCCCAGCCCTTCTTGCTTGCCATCCAAGCTAACCATCACCTGCAATTCGTTCAGCCGTTTTGTTTTTCCTTCTGTATAGCCCGTCGCGCTCAACAAGATTCACTCCGGTCAATGAAAAATCCGCTTGTGTGTTCGGGCACCGTGACAATTAAGAAATTGTACCGTCCCGATTCATTTGTGGTTTAACGTCGCCTAGTCCACGGGCAATTCAAAGGACAGAAGCACAGCATCCACGCAAGAATGCCTGGTTGATTAATCGAGTGACTATACGCTGATGTTCTCCATGCCCTCGATCATGGTTTTCTTTGACCATCTTTAATAGACGATATAGATATAAAAATAACTATTTTTTTTACATCTTTAAGGCTAAAAATGCACCTTCAAAAGATGACGTAGATGTAAGAAAATACATCCTTTGTTTCAAATGATGAAAAATACAACATTTATAGATGCAAATTTACATCTCCAACCGTCGAGATGTAAACCCGGATGTAAAAAGTCAGCCACGCGCCAACCATCGAACCACCACTTCACCACTTACCCTCCCATCGCGCGACTACCTCCACGCTGCCCGCCGCACACCCATCGTCGCCTCGCCCACCAACCGGACCCCGTCGCCACCAGATCTGGCATCCCCACTATCTCCCGCCACCGATGTCGTCGCTTTTTTGCCGCTATCCGCCTAAAAATTACCTGCATCGGTCTTTTTTTTTGCTGCCCTGTCGTAGTCGGATCCAAGCTTCCTCCGCCGCCACGTCGCTTTCGGATTTGAGCTGCACACCAACTATCACGCCGTTGTCGCTCGATTCGAGCTTCTTGCGCTGCTCTGCCGATGTTAATCTGTCGCCGCCGCTCGGTCTGTAGCCGCACCGCCGCCATGTCGTCATTGAACTAGTTTACATCTTCAAATACATCTTCTGATGAGAGTAGTTTTACATCACAAATATACATCATCTGTTAGAGTTGGGACTTTTTTAAAGATGTAAAAAAACGCTTTTTGGTGACATAAATTATACAACACCTGTTTTAACATCTTTAAATATACATCAAATATTAAAATGTTTGCAAACCAACCTGTGGTTGGATGGTTAGAGGAACAGTGGTATCCCTAACCCACCAGGATTCAAATTCTAATGCTTGTCTTATTTTTGGATTTTCGGCGATACGGTTTCAGTAGGAGGAGACGTTCCGGTTGACGACGAGGCGCTGACTTTGCAAATCTCAAGATGATATGTCGGCTCGATCTTTCGAAGATGTTCATAAGGGGTAGGATGTACGTTCATATGGATGAGTGTATGTATGTGTATATGAGCGCTTGCGTCTATACTGTGTCAAAAAAAAAATGTTCTTAGCTGTGACGGGCATTGCCACATTGATTGCAGAGTGGTTACGGGAGATCCGGAAGACTTTCTTCTCATGAAAGGATGCATTGTCCTTTCCACACATGCTAATTTCCTCCTTTTTCAAGGCTGAGTGGTTGGCAGCAGTGCAAGAGGTTATGAAACTTTCAACCAAGTAGGTGTAAAACTGAGAAACATAACATGTGGCCTTTTCGTGCGGTGCTATGGAGACCCAGTTTTTCATTCATGTTTTTCATTCATGTTTGGTGGTAGTGCTATGATAGATCTGGGATGCGTCTACATTTTAGCCATGCATGTAAACATCCATGGTCATGTGAACACGCTTTTCATGTTGGCTCCAGGCTTTTGTTGCTGGCGTGAGAAGCTGCCAATATGAGCTATCGCGCGTGCAAGTGCCGCCCTTGGCAGGTTAATTACCCATAGTGGACGCAGCAGCAGTAGTTCATGGTGATAAGATCGTAAGGGAGGAACGGAAAGTATTCCATATGGAGTAGTTCCGCACCCGTAGCGTTATTTATTGGACGAATGCCATGGATAAGAAATGATGCCCGCTGGACTAAGTATGCGCACGTCAGCCCCACACATGAATACAAGTCCACCCAGAGCCAACTTTCTCGAAACAGGTTTTCATTCTGCTTTATATATAAAGCAACATCCAAACAAAATACATGGTCAAACGATACAAGATGATGAGGTGACCCTCATACCATGTCGATCCTAGAATACTCGAATCACGCCAGACGCACGCGCCTACGCTACCAAAAGAACAAACAGGTAGGATAAGATACAGCGCCACGCTACGCCCTATACACCTAGGCTCCATGACAACGCTCCCAAGAGGACGAACGGCACAAATCGTCGTCATTGCCAAGTCCAGACAGACAAAGGTTCACTCGGGTTCATATATGCGGCGTGCATGCATGAAAACACCACTGGTTAGGCCAACTCCAATGCGCCGACGTATTTTGTGTGTATGTGTTCATTTAGGTTAAAACATACACAAATCACGGTTTAAATTTGGAACGAATTTGCGTCGGTGCGGATATGATGCAAACGCGCGTGACGCCCGTTGTTGTCCTCTCATTAGCCTGCTACCCGGTGGCACATCCAACCCCCTTAGAAACCCTCTCACTCGCTCGCTTCCCTGTTGGCTCGCCATGGCCGACGCGTCAAATCCCGCCGTCACCGCCGGCCTCGCCTTCACTGTCGACAATCCACGCGTCGTCCGCAAAAGGCGGTCAAGCCCAGGAAGGAGCTCATTGATAGCTTGCAAGCGCACATGGTTTACTTGTAGCTTTTCGAAGTAAGAATATCGATCCCATAGGGAGCACATGAATCAGGTTTTTGCCTCTTGTAGAGAATTATGTAACTTCATGCCTGCAGATAGTAGACTTGTAATACAATGAGGGCGAATTTAAATAAGGATTGAGTAAAATGATGACTTGTAACTAAATGGCATAAAAGTAAATAAAAGGGCATAATTGTAATGACGGTGAAACAACATAATTAAAAAGGCGTTCTCAGGGAGTCTGGATTCTCCTTTGGTATGTTTCTCATGGAAGGATACTTGAGCCACCGTTAAAGATTATGCTCGGTGGAGATGTGTACAGAACACATTCTATTCGTGATAGACTTCGTGCCACACACGCCACCACCATAGTCTCCCCTATGGGTTACAACTCATGATAATTAAGGGTTTCCCTATGGACGCGGCCTCACTAAGGGTTCTTCGTAAATCCCGGTCACTTGTAAAGGTTAGGAGCAGTAGGCTTTTACTGTCACCTCAAATTACCTCTACATCCTAAACCTATGCAAAGACAATGATATACTTTGTGGCTAATAAAGTCACAAATGTTGAGTGGGGCCCCTTCACAACATTCAGGAAGTTATTAAATTAAGTATTCAACATAGGGTCTCATATCCATAATAAACATTTCAGATCCTACACATGCCAAGGTTCATCCATATTCCCGAGAACTAGGGGTCTACCCACACATGGGAACAATAATCATCATGGTAATGCCAATGGAATACATGGACAAATGATTCAACCGATACGCCGAAGGATCCACTAGGATTCTTGATGTTGGAGATGATAAGGATGCAGATGATGATGATGATGAAGGTGGTGATGATGATGAATGTGGTGGTGATGTCGTTCCTCTCGTGGTGAGAGGAATCCCCTCCTTCTCATGTCCGATCCTCCCTCCGGATGGGCGTCGAAGGCCAAGTTTTTCCTTCTGGATGAGTTTCTGGAGTCTCTGTGCGTCTGATTCACTATCCACTTCGATGAGTGAAAATAAGTGATCTCCCAGAGGCGGCGGCGCGTCAAACGACCGTGCATGGTTGCATGAAACGTCATCGTTCGCTCTGTAAGCGTGATATCGGCAGTTTCTTTGGTCTTCTTGCTTGCTTTTTCAATGGAAAATGTTTATCACCTTTAATATGTTATTCTATTGCCTTTTTTGGGGATTTTCTCCATTAAATAAACATTGCTTCGAAAGACATTACTTGAGAGATCATCAACAAAAGAAGTGCGCGAACACGGTAAAATTCCACAAAGCCCACCTTGTAGGCACAAAATATATAGAAAAAATGTCACGTAAATTGGACTCATCAACTCCCCCAAACTTAAGTCTTGCTCGTCCCTGAGCAAGTAATGTGGCTTATAAAGAACCGGGTCACCCTTGTGTTTATAAGATACATATATCAAAAAGTATGGGTCCATTACTGTCAAGAGGAACATTTGTTGATCAGTATAGGCGACAAAAAAAGCACATACCTAACCTGATAATGATCATGCATGCATCCACATCTTGCCATTTTTTTACTGAGGACAAGTAACAACTTTATATCCTAGTTCATTATTGTTTCAAATGGGCAAGAAATTTTCTTTGTCCCTCATTTTTCTTGTAGAGATTTTTTTATTAAAAAGGACTTAGTCGCTTGTCATTGAATCATATTGAAGGATCAAATAAAAACTTTATGTGCAAGCCGACCTTACTTCTCAGAGATACTTCATTCCCCAAGGTATTTTTTGCAGATGATTAATTTATTTTCTTGCCCTTAGGTAAGTTGAACCCATCAATGAGCTAGCATATATAGTTGTTTCATCTCCCTTCAAAACTTTACACAACTAAGATGTGGAGGACTTATAATCATCATGCAAGTAAATATGCACTACTATTTGGATCACAACAACCATCAAGCATGTTCTCAAACAAAAGCAATGATTTCACACATCAAGGCATCCCTAAACTCATCGGAAGGGATCATCCCTTACTCAAGAGAAAAATTGATAGTTCAACCTTATTGAAAATAAAGCTTATCCTCTAATATTGCTAAAAAGTAAATGCAGAAAGGGTAAATATACACGACTGAATCTCCCCAAGATTACAATCAAGACGGGGGGATCCAGGCACTAAACGTTTCACGCTTGCTCCTGGAATCCTTGGAAGGCAGCACAAATGCTCTTAATCTTGTTCTTCAGTTCTTCGATCACGGCTTGCTGATCATCTACAACATGGGTAAAAAACTCAAGTTGTGCAGTGTTGTTGTTAAGAGCATCAATCATAACCCAATCTTATGGAAGATGTCATATACTTTTTCTTCCAAATCCTTGATCATCAACTAGTAAGAATCAATCCCATCTCCGATCACATTAACGCAACCCTTTAAAACTTTCTCCAACTCCCAAGTCTTTTCCAAGAACAAGAGAACAACTCAAGTGGCTCTAAAGGCAAGCAACGTGTGAGAACTTGTTACGATTGCGGCAATGTGAGTCACTTCATGGTGGATTGCCCATATGAGAAGAGGGAAGACAATGGTGGCAAGCTCATCCGCAAAGACAAAGCCAAGTCCTTCCCCAACAAGAATAAATTCACTAAGAAGGTGCCTCACAGGGTGTTGGTGGCTCAAGAAGAGTATGTCTTCGATGATGATGATGAAGATACAAGTGGTGAGGAATGGAAATGGCCACGGTGGACATCGCTACTTCTTATCCAACCAAGGGGTCTCTCTTTGACTCCCCCAACGAGAACCAAATTGCCAGGTGCGTCATGGCCAAAGGTACAAACAAGGTAACCTCCAACATCAAAACTACCATCACTACTGCTCCTTCCTTGTTGAATTGTGTGGATGAAAATGAGGAGGAGAAAGTATATGAGAATGAGTTGGACAAGTTCACGAGTAAACTCAAAGGTGAGACCAAGAAGCACTTTGTTGCTCTTTTGGAACAACTAGTTGAGGCTAGTGATCTCATTGAAACTCATGAGGAGTCCATCTTTAAGTTGGAGGGGCATAGTCGTGACTATGCGAATGAGATAGCGGATATTTCCATTGCTCTCAAGGAAGAGCGAGGTATTCATTTAACTCTTGAGGAGTCACACAACGTTGACCTTGCCAAGTTAGGAAAAGATCATGATCGTGCTCTTGTTCTCGCTCATGTGCTCAAATCTGAAAAGGTTGCACTTGGAGTTAACCATGATAGACTCAAGGTTGAGATTGACACACTTGACAAGGCTCACAAGGCCTTTAAGAGTGATCATGCTTCTCTAAAGGAGTCTCGCGATCAACTCCAAGTAAAACTTACTAAGGAGATAGCCATAGGTTCTCCCTTTGTGTTAATTGATAATGGCAATGCTACTAACCCTTGCTGTGAGCATGTGCACCTTGTGGAGGAGAATGTCAAGTTGAAACAACAACTTGCAAGAGGAATTGTGACATGTATCCAAGGTGAGAAGAACCTAAACGACCTTTTGAGCAATCAAAAGGAAGTTGTTGCTAAAGAAGGAATTGGGTTTGCGCCCAAGCCTAAGAAGAAGAAGAAGAAGAAGAAGAAGAAGAAGGTCAGAACCAAGCAACCTATCCCGCTCAAGGAAACTTTTTTCAAAGCGGGGGCGGGTTATCATGAGAAGAAGAATAAGAACAAGGGTCTGGGTGGTAATACCAAGAAGGGCAAGATTAACCCATCCAACAAAGCCAACGACTTTAACCCCTCTTATGTTTTATACCGTCCTAGTGATGGGCATGTTTATGCCAAGTTTGTTGGTTCTTCTTATGAGTACATTGAACGGTCTATTTGGGTTCCTAAGACCCTTGTTGCTAACATGAAAGGACCCATTAAAGAATGGGTACCTAAATCCAAGCATTGATCTCTTGTAGGCTTTTGCTTCCGAAGGAGGTTCATGGTTGCTTGATAGTGGAGCAACAAATCATATGACCGGAAGCAAGGAGTTGGTGGTAGACATTCAAAATAATAAATGCTCGGCCACACAAGTCTCGTTTGGTGATGACACAATTTCGAAGGTATTGGGTCTTGGCAAGGTAGTGATCGCTCCGGAGTTAACTATTGAGAAAGTCATGCTTGTCGAGACCCTTGCATACAATTTACTTTCCATTTGTCAACTTACACTCATGAGTTTTTGTACCTTCTTTGGTGTCGATGATACGTCTCCAACGTATCTATAATTTATGAAGTATTCATGCCATGTTTACAATAATTCTATATGATTTTGGTATGATTCTATTAGAACTAACCCGGACTAGTGATGTTTTCAGCAGAACTACCATGGTGTCTTTTTTGTGTGCAGAAATAAAAGTTCTCGAAATGGGCTGAAAATTTAGTATGATTTTTTGTGGACCAAAATAGACCCCCGAAGCATTAGAGCTGGGCTAGAGGAGCGAGGAGGAGGCGACAAGCCTGCCAGGCGCGGCCAGGGGGGCGCCTCGCAGGCTTGTGACTCCCTCGTGCCCCCCTTGACGTGAGATCGACGCCAAAATTCCTATAAATATAGAAACCATCGAAAATAAACCTAGATCGAGAGTTCCGCCGCCGTACACCTCCAGAGCCACGGAAAAACAATGTTGGCCCTCTTCGATACCCTGCCGGAGGGGGTCACCATCACCGGAGGCCATCTTCATCGTCCCGAAGGGGCCATCAACACCATGGAGGCCAATGACCAGAGGGAGAACCTCTCCTCACAGAGGGGGAGGCTATGAAGGAGGAAGCACAAGGGGAAGACCCTCTCCCCCTCTCCCGGTGGTGCTGGAGTGCCATCGGGGGAACCATCGCAGCAGTGATCGTCTTCATCAACATCACCTTCTTCATCACCGTCCTCATCTCCTTTTTGAGGTCCACTCTCCCGCACACCGCTGTAATCACCTACTTGAACATGGTGCTTTATGCTACATATTATGATCCAATGATGTGTTGCCATCCTATGATGCTTTGAGTAGATTACTTTTGTCCTTTGGGTTGATTGATGATCTAGATTGGTTTGAGTTGTATGTTTATTTTGGTGCTGTCCTATGGTGCCTTCCATGCTGCGCACACGTGAAGGATTCCCTTTGTAGGGTGTTGCAATACGTTCACGATTCGCTTATAATGGGTTGCTTGAGTGACAGAAGCATAAACCCGAGTAAGGGGGTTGTTGCGTATGGGATAAAGGGGACTTGATGCTTTAATGCTATGGTTGGGTTTTACCTTAATGATCTTTAGTAGTTGCGGATGCTTGCTAGAGTTCCAATCATAAGTGCATATGATCCAAGTAGAGAAAGTATGTTAGCTTATGCCTCTCCCTCATATAAAATTGCAATAATGATTTCCGATCTTGTTAACAATTGCCTAGGATAATTCCGCACACCGACCCATCATTATTCCATACTCGCTATTTGTAATATATTGTAATATTATGATAACAACACCTATATTTATATTTTAGTTCCCCGTTATCATGCAAAGCTATCCTCTTCATACCCACAACCTAGTTTTATTTCTTGTTTCTAGATGGAAGCAAGCGTTCGGTGTACGTAGAGTCGTATCGGTGGCAGATAGGACTTGAGAGAATATTGATCTTACCTTTAGCTCCTTGTGGGTTCGACACTCCATACTTATCACTTCCACCTTTGGAAATTTCTACGATGATTCCTTGCACTTGGGGATTATCAAGCTCTTTTCTGGCGTCGTTGCCAGGGAGCAATAGCATGGGGTTGATATTCTCGTGTATGCTTGTTTGCTTTCTTCACTAAATAGATTTTGTTTTCACTTTTTACTTTCTGTAGTTGTGGGTGAAACAAACAAACAAATTAAATAATGAAAAATACAAAAATAGTTACTTGCCCCTTTTGCCTAAGAAGTTTTTCAAAAAGAGAAGTGATTGGAAGGTTGTGCATTGGAGAAGGGAGGGTCAACCTTGAACACTTGTGTTCATGATGAAAGCACATTTGCTCCCTTGGTGGTTTTGGTAATTCATAACAACATATAAGTCATTGAACTAATGTTTCCATCAAGTATATTTCAGGAAAAGTTCAATGATGGGTTGGCAAAGAGATTGTGGAACACCCCAAGATGCAAGGAAATGGATTGACAAAGCTTCAAGCAAGAGGACTCTACATTTTATATTCATGAGAAATCACCTTGAGTCCATAGGAAAGCCAATACTATTAAAAGGGGGTAAAGTTTTGTTGGTGAACAAAATGCTCATACGTGCACAAGTGATAGTCACCAAAGACACCCACAAACTCTCCCACCAAAGTATGTCCTAAGCCAAACACTCAAAATTGGTGCAACCAACATTCCACATTCGGTGCCACCGATTCCAAATCCTAGACAGACTCAACCAAACCCTAACCCTTCGGTACAGCCGACACTGCTTTCGGTGCCACCAAATTGGGCTGCCAACTTTCTGTTACGCAAGTTCACAGTTTCGGTCCCTCCGAGATTGTTGAATTGGTGTCACCGAGAATGGGCATTCTGACCGTTGGTCACCTTATCGGTACAACAGAGATTCCTATATCGGTCTCACCGAGATTCAAAAGTTGCCACCTTTTTGTCACTTCGGTACCACCGAGATTAACACATCGGTCTCACTGAGTTGGTCATTTTGTGTGTAACGGTTAGATTATTGGGGATGCCTATATATACCCCTTCACCACCACCTACTCAAAAGTGAAGCACTCGGAACTATTCCATACCTATCCTATCAGTTTTCTGAGAGAGAACCACCTACCCTTGTGTTGAGGTCAAGATCTTCCACTCCAACCATATGGATCTTGATTTCTAGCCTCCCAAGTTGCTTTCCACCAATCCCATCTCTTCTACCAAGCCATATCCGTGAGAGAGTGATTGCGTGTTGAGGAGTCTATCATCTTGAAGCACAAGAGCAAGGAGTTCATCGACATTACCGAGCCTATTACCTTTTGGAGGGTGATGCCTCCTAGATTGGTTAGATGTCGCTTGGGATACTCCTACTTCGTGTTGTGGAGTGAACCAAGAAGTTTGTAAGGGCAAGGAGATCGCCTACTTCGTGAAGATCTACCCCGAGTAAGGCTAGTCCTCCGTGGACGTAGGCCATCATGGTATACTCAAGGTTGCTTCTTCGTGGAACCCTTTGTGGGTTGAGCCCTCCGTGGACTCTCGCGACCGTTACCCTTCGTGGGTTGAAGACTCCATGAACGTGGATGTACGATAGCACCACCTGTTAGAACCACGGGGAAAATCATCGTCTCACCAATTGTGTTTGCTTTCCTTACCCTCTCTTTACTTACATGTGCAATGTCTTTACTTTCCGCTGCTATACTCTTATACATGGATGTGTAGGGTGTACTTGACATACTATGAATGCTAGAATCTGCGAAGAATTAAAATTGGGAAAAGGTAGATTTTTATTTGGTCTAGTAGTCTAATCACCCCCTCTAGACCTACTTTCGATCCTATAAGTAGTATCAGAGCTCTGGTCTCCATTGCATTGGTTTCACAACCTAGGAGAAGTATGGCATCTAGTGAGGGAAACTATCACCGTAGAGGTCCATACTTTGATGGCACAATTTTTGCTAGTTGGAAGCACAAAATGAAAATTCATTTGCTTGGTCATAATCCCGTCGTTTGGGATGTTGCTCGTGTTGGCTTGCAAGGTAAATTCTTTGCGGAAGGAAAGGAACCCGATCGTGAAGCGACTACAGATGAAATGAAGATGTTGCAACTCAATGCTCAAGCATGTGAAATTCTCTTCAACTGCCTATGCCCGAAGAATTCAACAAAATCAGCCTTCTTGAACATGCAAAATAGATTTGGGATACTTTGGTTGATATGCATGAAGGAACCGAGTCCGTAAGAGAATCCAAGTTAGATGTTCTTCAAGGTCAACTTGACAAGTTCAAGATGAAGGATGGTGAAGGAGTCACTGAGATGTACTCTAGGCTAGCTCTCATCACCAATGAGATTGCCGGCTTAGGAAGCGAAGAAATGACTAACAAATTCATCATCAAGAAGATACTTCGAGCTTTGGATGATCAATATGACACTGTTTGCACATTGATCCAAATGATGCCCAACTACAAAGATCTCAAACCAATGGAAGTGATTGGTAGAATTGTTGCTCATGAGATGACACTCAAAGAGAAGGAAAAGCTTCACCACAAGTCTAGCGGTGCTTACAAAGCCACAAGCAATGCTCCCACTACCTCAATCGACAACCTTGTCACAAATGAAGAGATAAGCCTCATGGTCAAGAAATTCAACAAGTTCTACAAGAATAGAAGCAAAGATCGAAGCTCCAACTCAAGACATGAAGAGAAGCGTTCGTCAAGTCGTGAATGGAACTGCTACAATTGTGGGAAGCCCGGCCACTACTCCAATGAGTGCACGGCTCCCTACAAACGAAGATAAGATTCACCAAGAAGATGAATCTCAAGAGACGAGTCACCTCGAAGAGAGAGAAGGAGTAGAGATGATCGTTATGAACGAAGATACTCAAGGAGAAGTAGGGACTTAGAGAAGAAGGACAAGTACACCAAGAGCTACTCAATAAGGAAACATCAAGCTCATGTTGGTGAATGGGTTTCTGGCTCCGATTCTGACAACCACTCCGAGAGAAGCTATCACTCCAACTCCGAGTGTAGTCAAGATGAAGGTGTTGCTGGAATTGCTTTAGAGACTACCAACTCCTATGATCTATTTGATTCACCAAATGAAGGGAGTGGAAGTTGCTTCATGGCTAAAGGCCCCAAGGTATCACAACCCGAGTATCTTGATTTCAATAGTGATGAAGATGACTTGTTAATTGAATATGACTTGCTATTTGACAAAACTAGTAATGATAGTCAAAATGAACTTGCTAGTACTCACTCTAGTATAGATAAGTCGTGTGATGAGGATAAGTTGGAAATAGAACGACTAAGTCAAGAACTAAAAACTCTTAAGTTAGCTCATGTGTCAACTCTAGAAGATCATAGAGAGCTTGTAAGGACACATAAGAAGCTACGCTTCGAGAAGCTTGATTTAGAGCAAGAGCATGAGTTCCTTAAAGCTATCAATGACGATCTTCGAAAGAAGCCTTCCTCTTATCTAGCCAAACGACTTCTCTTATCTACATTCATGCCTTAAGTTAAGTCTAAGCAAGCTAGTAACAAAGGAAAGAAAGGTTCTTCAACTAGTAGCAATAAAAATGATAAATCCAATGATATTGCTTCTAGTAGTTTTCTTGATCCCACTAACTCTTCTCTTAGCCAAGTTACACTTGAGCAAGAAAATGAACTCTTGAAAGGGATTATAGAGAAAGGTATCTACAAGAATCTTGAAGGGTGCAAACAATTTGAGGAGATTGTACGCAAGCATGGAGGATACCGGAAGAATCGTGGTGTTGTCTACTTAAACGCTAATGGAGTTGAATGGGAAGAAGGTCAATACCCCGATCCCAAGTTTGTTCCTCAAAAGGAGAAGTATGAAAATACTCATCCCAAGGGAACAAAAGCTCAAGATGACCTTCCACCACAAGAAACCAAGCTCAAGGACAAGAACAAGCTTCAAGAGGACTTTGACTCATATGAAGATGAATCCCAAGCTTTGGTGAAGTGGGTCCCCAAGGCTACTACAAGCTCAACTTCTACAAGTGCTACTTCAACACCAAGGATCCCCATCAAATTGATGTGGGTCCCCAAGAAGAAGAAGTAGAGAGTTCTTGAGAGGTGACTCCGCCAATGAAATTCACTCATATTCATTATTGGCAAGAACTAGTTTCAAACCACATCAACATTATGCAATAGTTCAAGGAGTCACACATTCCCTCAAAGGTAAGCAAGGGACAAGGTAATCAACAAATCAATGGAAATCATCACATATGCTTTGCACTCCATGTCCATAGATATCCTTGTATTTGTATCTTGTGTGTTGGGACTAACCCATGTAGGTGAGAAGAGTAATGAAACAACAAGGATCCTCCCAACTCTTGGTGATCAAAGTCAACCTTGAGCATCCACCACTACCTCACCAACATGAAGTCTTCATCGACAAAACCCAAGGTTAGTTTATCCCTATTATGTGGGGATGTCACATCTAGGGGGAGCTTAACTCTAAGACTTGATTTAAAGCATCTCAAAAGAATGTGACAATATTAAATGCTTTATGTGAAAGTGGTAACCCCGCTTGTGCTTAAACGATGAGTATGACCTGTGATCAAGTACTCTTACTTGGCTTCTAAGTCAATATACTCATATATAGATGACTCCGTCATCGCCAAAGTGCTTGATAGATGCTATTGTGTTTGTGCATGTTTGCCATGATTTCATTTGACATCTTATTGTGTGAGCATGTCGGTCTGCATTTATTTACTCATTCGAGGATATCCAATTGTAGCCATTTGGCTTTTCATATTTATTTGCCAATTGGATATAAAAGAATGCCTAGGATCACCGTAAGGGCATATTTCTCCCTAAGTGGTTTTGGTGATTGATGACAATGCCTTTGCGGACTAATCGTGTGCATTGAGCATTTCAGATATCTCTGGTCTAGGCACAAGATGATTCAGTGCCCCTCGGAATCTCTTGAAGACGGTTGTTCTATGCGTTTCTTTTTGGTGGATTTGATTCGTAGGAAAGCCGTACTATCAAGAGGGGGTCCGCATCGGAAAGGTCTAGGTGGAATCAACACGTGCACATCTATTCCCTTGCACCTCCTTTCCCTCTCTTCAATGGAGCCCCAACCCGTTTTCCCTCTCTGTGCAAAAGGAACGTCTATGAGGTGTTTGGGTTCAGTGGCCCGCGGTAGTACCGCTATCTGCTGCCCTGGCCACTACACCTGCGGTAGTAGGCGCGGATGTAATTTTTTACTTCCGCCCTACTACGGTAGTACCGCGATTCTCGTCCAGTACTACCGTGCGGAATTTTTTCGCATAGTTTCCCTCTGCGGAGGTTGGCACAGAAGTAATTTTCTACTTCCGTGCACCTCTAGTGGCTGCCTCTGCCAACCGTGCAGTAGTACCACACGGGCTCGTGGTAGCACCGCTCCGGCGATTCTACAACTTGCTAACAGGTAGGGCCAGCTACTCCCGTGCTAGTGGTAGTACCGCACAAGGCTGCGGTAGTACCGCAAGCCATCGCGGTAGTACCGTGACTTTTGCGATAGTACCGCCATGCGCGGGGCTGAGTGAGTGGATAACAGTTGGATCTTGTCCCCCACTATAAAAGGGAGGTCTTGTTCTCCAAGAAGCTCACCTCTTCCTTCCCAAACCTCCATTGTTGCTCCAAGTTCCATTTTTGCCCGATCTCTCTCCCTAGCCAATCAATCTTGTTGATTTCCTAGGGATAGGTTGAGAAGGCCCTGATCTACAGTTCCACCAAGAGAAATTTGATTCCCCCCACTAATCCCTTGCGGATCTTGTTACTCTTGGGTGTTTGAACACCCTAGACGGTTGAGGTCACCTCGGAGCCACATTCCATTGTGGTGAAGCTTCATGGTGTCGTTGGGAGCCTCCAATTCATTTGTGGAGATTGCCCCAACCTTGTTTGTAAAGGTTCGGTCGCCGCCTTCAAGGGCACCAATAGTGGAATCACGACATCTCGCATTGTGTGAGGGCGTGAGGATAATATGGTGGCCCTAGTGGCTTCTTGGGGAGCATTGTGCCTACACACTGCTCCAATGGAGATGTACTTCCCCACAAGGGAAGGAACTTCGGTAACACATCCTCGTCTCTATCGGCTCCACTTTTGGTTATCTCGCATCTTTACTTCTTGCAAGCGTTTATTGTGTCATATCCCATGCTTGCTTGTGTACTTGTAGTGGTTAGCATCATATAGGTTGTCCACCTAGTTGCACATCTAGCTAACTTATTTGATGCTAAACCTTAATTATTAAAGAAAAGTTAAAAAGTGTTAGTTGCCTATTCACCCCCCCTCTAGTCAACCATATCGATCCTTTCAATTGGTATCAGAGCTACGTCTCTTTATTAAGGGTTTCACCACCCGAAGAGTATGGCTGGCGAAGAGGCTCGTGTGGGAGAACTTCCCGAGGCAATGGGTGTGAACACGGTCTCACGCGAGGATTTGAACGAGGCTTTGACCTTACTAAAATCCTCCATGGCTACCGAGGTTCAATTCATGTTTAAAGATTTCCTTAATACTCTCAAAATGTCTACCAATGCGGGGCAAGTGGTCAAACCCACTAACTCGTCATCGGATGCCAACTCCGGTAAGGAGGGGGCTAGTGCCGACAAAGATAATCATGCTCAAAGAGTTAACGGGTCGGGGAGCTTTGCCTCTGTTCCCCCTCCCGTGGTCTATGGAGGACCGGTGCACCCACCTCATATAGTCAATCTCAGCCCTCCTCCTAAACATGTTAAGAATGATTTTGCTAACTGGGTTTTTAGTATCAAGTCTCATTTAGATCACAGCTCAATTCATCTCATGAGAGTCATTGAAGAAGGATACTATCCTCATGATCCACACAATCTTACTCCAAGAGAACAAGCGGATAAACAGCAAAATTCTTCCGCCTTGTTCATACTCCAAGCTGCGATTCCTCCTGAAGATCTACCTCACCTGCGACCCTTCACTGTTGCTAAAGAATGTTGGGAACACATCATCTCCATGTACAAGGGCAGCTCAAGTATTCAACGGTCAAACTATGAAGTTGTTCTTGATCAGTCAGATGAGTTCGTGATGATAGAGGATGAGGAACCGCGTGAGCTCTATAGAAGGGCGACCGCTCTCGCTGTTTCCCTCAAGGATCATGGCAGCAAGGATGTGGATGATACTTGGATCAAGTGTAAGTTCCTGAAGGCTATCATGCCCTACAACAAGGCCATGTCCACTGTCATTCGTCAAAGGCCAGACTTTCACACCTTATCATCTGGTGATGTGTTGGATGAATTCATTGCAATGAACATCCTCAACACGACAGCCGACAATGCTCTTGCTCGTGTTCAACGGTCAAGGAAGTCCTCTACCAATCTTGCATTGAAGGCCAAGGTCAGTCAAGAGGAGGAAGAAGAAGAGGTTAGCCCCGAGGACACCAAATATGCTTATCATGAGCACATGGCTCTTGCGTCCAGATAATTTTGGGGCAACAAGAGAAACTCAAGGCCCAACTTCTCCAAGAACAACTCAAATGGGTCAAAGGGAAAGCAACGTATGAGAAGTTGCTACAACTGTGGTAATGTAAGTCACTTTGTGGTGGATTGTCCATATGAGAAGAGGGAAGACAATGGTGGCAAGCTCATTCGCAAAGATAAAGCCAAGTCCTTCCCAAACAAAACTAACTTTGTCAAGAAGGCTCCTCACAAAGTATTGGTAGCTCAAGAAGAGTATGCCTCAGATGATGATGTTGATGATGAAGATACAAGCGGTGAAGGAATGGCAATGGCATCCGTGGCAATTGCCTCTTCTACCCCGACAAAGGCGTCACTCTTCGACGCCCCCAATGAGAACATCATCGCGAGCTGCCTCATGGCTAAAGGTATCACTAAGGTAACCTCCAACGTCATAACCTCAAACATTAAGGCTACCATTTCTTCCAATTCTTCCTTAGATAGTGTGAATGAACTTGAGGAAGGAAAAGAGGATAAGAATGAGTTTGACAAATTCATGGCCAAACTCAAGAGAGAGTCCAAGAAGCACTTCGTTGCTCTCTTGGAACAACTTGGTGAGGCCCATGACACTATTGAATCTCAAGAAGAGTGTCTTGAGGAACTAAGAGGTCATAGTCGTGATTGTGCCGACGAGATAGCGGATCTATCTATTGCTATTGAGGAAGAGCAAGGTCTTCGTATGACTCTTGAGGAGTCACAAAATGTTGACCTTACTAAATTATGTAAAGATTATGATCATGCTATTGTTCTTAACCATGCTCTCAAGTCTGAGAAGGTTGCACTTGGGGTGGATCGTGATCGTCTCAAAGTTGAGCTTGACACACTTGTAAATGCTCACAAGGCATTGACGTGTGCTCATACCTCTCTTAAGGTGTCACATGATCAACTCCAAGTGAAACTCACAAAGGAAATTGCCACATGTCCTCCTTTTGTTCTAATTGATAATGCATCTGCTACTAACCCATGTTGTGAGCATGCACACCTTGTGGAGGAAATGCCAAGCTCAAGAGTAGCTTAAAAAGGGTTTGGTAACGTGTATCCAAGGTGAGAAGACACTCAATAACCTTCTGATTTCTCAGAAGGAAGTTGTGGCAAAAGAAGGAGTGGGGTTTGTAGCCAAAACAAATGAGAAGAAGAAGGTTAACACCAAGGAAGCCCCATCGCTCAAGCAAACCTTTGTAAGAGCTGGTAAATGTCCTCATGAGAAGAAGAAAAACCAAGTTATGTTGGAAAATGCCAAGAAGGGCAAGAGCAAGAACATCCAACCCAACAAGACCGGCGACTTTAACCCCTCTTATGTGTTATGTCGTGCTAGTGATGGGCATGTTTATGCCAAATTTGTTGGTTCTTCTTATGAGTACATTGAATGGTGTATTTGGGTTCCTAAGACCCTTGTTGCTAACATGAAAGGACCCATTAAAGAATGGGTACCTAAAGTCAAACATTGATCTCTTGTAGGGGTTTGCTTCCGGAGGAACATCGTGGTTGCTCGATAGTAGAGTGACAAATCATATGACCGAAAGCAAGGACTTGGTGGTGGACGTTCATCCTGACACATCTATGCCCACTCAAGTATCGTTTGGTGATGATGCAATTTCAAAGGTATTGGGTCTTGGCAAGGTGGTAATCTCTCCGGAACTCACCATAAAGAAGGTCATGCTTGTTGAGACCCTCACATACAATTTACTATCAGTTTATCAACTTGCAACCATGGGTTTTAGCACTTTCTTTGGTATTGACTCTGTGACCCTTTTGTGGAGCAAGACTCTTAAAGTAGCTTTTGTTGGGCATGTCGAGAACGGTCTCTATGTGGTGAACTTATCGGAGTAACCCACTAAGACTTCGACTTGCTTAATGGCTAAAGTTGATGTGGGATGGCTTTGGCATCGCTGGCTAGCCCATGTTAATATGAGATCTTTGCAAAGTCTCCTCAAAGGGGATCACATCCTTGGACTAACAAATGTGAGTTTTGCCAAAGATCGTGCTTGTAGTGCTTGTATTGAAGGAAAGCTACATGAGAAGGCTCATCGTCCAACCAATACAATATACTCTAAGAGGATCTTAGAGCTCCTTCACATGGATCTCTTTGGTACTCCATCTTTTGACAGTCTTGGTGGAAGAAAATATTGCTTGGTGATTGTGGATGATTACTCGAGATATACTTGGGTTTATTTCTTCAAGAAGAAGAGTGAGACCCAACAGACCGTCATCGACTTTGCAAATGAAGTCCAATGCCAACATGATGCAAAGATTTTGATGATTAGAAGTGACAAAGGCATCAAGTTCAAGAACTACACCCTGAATGAGTTTCTCAGTGACGAAGGGATCAAGCACCAATATTTCACACCTTATACCCCTCAACAAAACGGTGTTGTTGAGAGGAAGAACATGGCGTTGATTGATGCAGCAAGAACCATGATGGCAGATTTTAAATCTCCATACAACTTTTGGGCCGAAGCCATCAACACAGAGTGCCATGCATCTAACTGGCTCTATCTTCGCAAAGGGTTGAACAAGACCCCGTATGAGATTCTTACCAGGAACAAGCCCAACCTCACATACTTTCGGGTGTTCGGTTGTAAGTGTTTCATTCTCAAGAAAGGTGCTCGTTTGTCTAAATTTGAATCTAGAGCCCATGAGGGCATATTTGTTGGTTATGCTGCAAACTCTCATGCTTACCGTGTCCTCAACAAGTCCACTGGACTCATTGAGGAGACGAGTAACATAGAGTTTGATGAAAATAATGGCTCCCAAGTGGAGCAAAGTGGTCTTTGTGATGTAGGTGATGAAATTCCTCCCCAAGCCATAAGAAGAATGGGTGTGGGATACTTCCTACCCGCTGAGGAAACCCTTGTGGCCAAAGGAGGACAATGTTCCACTCAAGTGGAACCATCACCGACGGAAGACCCACACGCTTCCAAAGAACAAACTAAAGGTCCTCTACCACATGAACAAGATCAAGGGCAAGATCAACTCACTGTTGATGGTGTCTCACCAAGTGATGCCCAAGATCAAGTTCCTGTCTCTAAGCAATCTCAAGATCAAGATCTTCTTCAAGATCAAGAGCAAGCTCAAGAAGGCGCTCAAGATCATCAAGATGATGACTCACATAATGCATGCCCTCAACCTTCCATGGAAGAAATCTTAGAGAGACAAGCTGCCAAGAAAGCCGCCAAGAATGCCAACAAGTTCAGAATTAGACAACATGTGTTGGACAATGTCTACAATGACTTGAAAAAAGGGTAACTACTCATAAACAATTAACAAACTTTTGTGAACATCACGCGTTTGTTTCTTGCATTGAGCCCCTTAAGGTTCAAGATGTGCTCGAGGATATGGAGTGGGTTGAAGCTATGCACGATTAACTCAACAACTTCGAGCGCAACCAAGTGTGGCGACCGGTGCCAAGACCAAAGGAGAATCACAATGTTATTGGAACAAAATGGATCTTCAAAAACAAGCAAGATGCGAATGGTATTGTCATTCGCAACAAGGCACGACTGGTGGCACAAGGATACTCCCAAGTCGAGGGTATCGACTACGGTGACACCTTTGCTCCTGTTGCTCGCCTTGAATCTATTCGCATGTTACTTGCATATGCCTCTATATCAAATGGATGTCAAGAGTGCTTTTCTTAATGGTCCTCTTAAGGAGTTGGTATATGTCAAGCAACCCCAAAGGTTCGAGGATCCCAAGTTCCCCAATCATGTATATGTTCTCGATAAGGCTCTCTATGGCCTTAAACAAGCCCCACGTGTGTGGTATGAGCACCTTACCGAGATGTTGCAAGACCGTGGGTTTGAAATTGGGAAAATCGACCCCACTCTTTTTTACAAAGAGGGTCAACGGGAACTTGTTCATATGCCAACTATATGTTGATGATATTATTTTTGGTTCTCCTAGCAAAGCTTTCAATGAAGAGTTTGCCACTTTGATGACAAACAAGTTTGAGATGTCCATGATGGGAGAGTTGAAGTACTTCCTTGGTTTCGAAGTCAAGCAACGAAGTCAAGGTACATTCATCAATCAAGCCAAATGCACTCAAGACATGCTCAAGAGGTTCAAGATGGATGAGCTCAATCCTCCCAAGTCCAACACTCCCATGCCACTCAAATGCCATCTTGACAGCGCCCCCAATGGTAAAGCGGTGGATCAAAAGGTATATCGCTTCATGATAGGATCCTTGCTTTACCTTTGTGCATCTAGACTGGATATCATGTCAAGTGTGGGTATTTGTGCACGATTTCAATCCGCACCTAAGGAGAGTCACCATGTGGCTGTCAAGCGAATCTTTCGATATTTGGCTCATACCCCAAACTTTGGCTTATGGTATCCCAAGGGGGCTTCGTTTGATCTCGTTGGCTATACTGACTCGGATTGGGCGGGAGACCGTGTGGATAGAAAGTCCACTTCTGGAGGCTGCCAATTTCTTGGTCAGTCTTTGGTAAGTTGGTCTTCAAAGAAACAAAATTGTGTTTCTCTCTCGTCCACCAAGGCCGAGTATGTAGCTACTGCCGGTTGTTGTGCTCAGATTCTATGGATGAGGCAAACTTTAAAGGATTACGATGTCCATTGTGACAAAGTGCCTCTTTACTGTGATAATGAAAGTGCCATTATGATCTCCAGCAACCCAGTTCAACATTGTAAGACGAAGCATATTGATATTCGTCATCACTTTCTTCAGGAACATGCCAAGCGGGGAGACATCAATCTTATTCATCTGAGCACTAACGAGCAACTTGCAGACATTTTTACGAAGCCTTTAGATGAAGCAAGATTTCGCGAGTTACGACATGAGCTAAATATCATTGATTCGAGCAATGTGGATTGACTTAGTGCACGCCTCCCCACAATCATCATTATGTCTTGTCTAGGTGTAGGCATGGATTTAGGGGGAGTCTAGTTCTCTCAATGAACTATTCCTCCTCCTATTATGCATAAACTAATCAAAGTCTATCACTTGCCATTTGTGATGGTTACTGTGCTTAAAAGACGAGTCTTGGTCATGGGCCCAAGGATAATTCTTCGCGGTGTCATATCATCTGACTCAAACATAGGTGACTCTAGGGTCACTGTCCTCTCTTCATGTGAAGTCGAGGCTCACCGGTTGGTCCTCTTTTATTCTCTTCTCAGATGGACCATGCTCGTGTTTTTATCCTAGAACATAGTTTTTCCTGTCTCGTGTGTCGTGCGAATTTTGGGGTTTCCCATCTTCCCCATACCATTTTCTCTCTTCCCCTCACGTCTCTCTCTCTTCTCCTCTTAACTGCCGCTGGAACTCCTCGCCGGATCTCCATCTTCGGCCACCTGATTCTTATTTGCTCCGGTGGGATCGTTCCCCACATTGTCGTCTTGCAATGGACCCCGGTATTTCCCCAATCCCCTCTTGTTTTGCCTCTCTCTTTTTGAATCTAGGCTTTTGGGGAAATATGAGATGGTCTAGCTTTGTTTGGATCCGATCTATGCATGAGGAGATGTTTTGCGAGTGTTAGTGCAATAGAAGTGCGTTTTGATAGGATTAAACGGGGTATTTTTTGATCTAGGGCAGTACCAATATGATCTGATCTATTCTTACGAAGTTCCGCCCCGTGCGGTACTACTGCACCTGGTGCGGTACTACCGCTCGTTGGGCGAAAGTAAAAAATTACTTCCGCAGGCGCCACGGTACTACCGCTCCCGCGGGACTACCGTGTCGTGAGCGGTACTAATTTTTTACTTCCGCTGTCGGGGCGGCAGTAAAAAATTACTACCGCTCCATCCACGGTACTACCGCATGTGAAGCGGTACTAATTTTTTACTTCCGCTGTCGGGGCGGTAGTAAAAAATTACTTCCGCTCCAGCCACGGTACTACCGCTCCAGTGGTACTACAGCGTCTGGAGTGGTAGTAATTTTTTACTTCGGCAAGAACATATTGGTACTCTTCTCAATCTACAACTATCTCGTTTTGTCCTGTCCATTCTCTTTTCTACATGGTTTGTGTGTCTGCTTTCATCCTTGCCTTATTTTCTTGTTTGTCCTTTGTGTTTGCGCTGTGTGCTCTAGGTGATGGCTCTGGTTCCAGCTCTGCTCCACGCCGTTCCAATCCGTCTCGTGACACAAGTTCCAAGCGGCTTCGCAATCCAGATGCTCCCGAGGGCTCCAATGATCCACCCCGCCATTTCAAGAGGACCACATCCAAGCTCAAGCAACCAGTTGAGAACTTTGATATTGTTGGGGAACGTCGCATGGGAAACAAAATTTTCCTACGCACACGCAAACCTATCCATGGTGATGAGCATCTACGAGAGGGAGAGTGGATCTACGTACCCTTGTAGATCGCTAAGCGGGAAGCGTTAAGAAACGCGGTTGGTGTAGTCGAACTTCTTCGCGATCCAAATCGCCGAGCGTCCCGCGATCCAATCACGAACCGTCCCGCGAACACATCATGATCCGTCCCGTGAACTCATCACGATCCGTCTCACGATCTTGATCACGATCTGTCCCGCGAACTCATCACGATCCGTTCCGTGATCACATCACGAACCGTCTCGCGATCTCGATCACGGTCCTTCCGATCTAGCGCCGAACGGACGGCACCTCCGCGTTCAGCACACGTGCAGCTTGATGACGATCTCCACCGTCTTGATCCAGCAAGAGGAGGTGGATAGGAGAGAGAGTTCACCGGCAGCGTGACGGCGCTCCGGTGATGGTGGTGGAGCAATTCCGGCAGGGCTTCGCCTAAGCGCTGCAGAAATCCGATCTAGAGGAGAAACTGTGCACCGGTGAAACGGGTAGCACGTGGCCGGAAATTCTGTCCAAAAACCACCCAATCCACTAGTATATATAGGAGGAGAGGAGAGGAGAGGCAGCCAAGGCCTTTGGGTCGGCCGAAATAGGAGGTGGGAAGAAATCCTACTTCACCTCCAATCCTAGTTGGAGTAGGATTGCCTCCTATTGGCTGATTTTCCACTTTTTGCTTTAGGACTTTCTCTCCTGCGCCATGGGCCTTTGTGGCTGTTTTCCCAGCCCAATAAGGGCTGGTTATTATTCTCCCACAGCCCATGGACCTCTTGGGGTCGAAGTACCCCTCCCGGAGGTCCTCCGGTACACTACCGGCACTCCCGGTACAATACCGATACTCCCGGTACACTACCGATGAGCCCGAAACTTTTCCGGAAACCAAACTGGGACTTCCTATATATGAATCTTTACCTCCGGACCATTCCGGAGCTCCTCGTGATGTCCGGGATCTCATCCGGGACTCCGAACAAACTTCGGTCACCACCATACATAACTCTACACTACCGAAACGTCACCGAACCTTAAGTGTGCAGACCCTGCGGGTTCGAGAACTATGTAGACATGACCGAGACACCTCTACGGTCAATAACCAATGGAGGGACCTGGACATCCACATTGGTTCCTACATATTCTACGAAGATCTTTTTCGGTCGAACCTCTATGTCAAGGATTTAGTTAATCCCGTATAACGTCCCCTTTGTTCTTCGGTATGTTACTTGCCCGAGATTCGATCGTCGGTATCTCCATACCTAGTTCAACCTCGTTACTGGCAAGTCTCTTTACTCGTTCCGTAATACAAGATACCGTGACTAACACTTAGCCACATTGCTTGCAAGGCTTGTTGTGATGTTGTATTACCGAGTGGGCCCTGAGATACCTCTCCGTCACACGGAGTAACAAATCCCAGTCTCGATCCATGCCAACTCAACAAACACCATCGGAGATACCTGTAGAGCACCTTTATAGTCACCCAGTTACGTTGCGACGTTTGATACACACAAGGCACTCCTCCGATATCCGTGAGTTGCATGATCTCATGGTCATAGGAACATATACTTGACATGCAGAAAACAGTAGCAATAAACTGACACGATCATATGCTATGTTTGTAGTTTGGGTCTTATCCATCACATCATTCTCCTAATGATGTGATCCCATTATCAAATGACATCTCATGTCCATGGCTAGGAAACCTTAACCATCCTTTGATCAACGAGCTAGTCCATTAGAGGCATACTAGGGACATGGTTTTGTCTATGTATCCACACATGCATTTAAGTCTCCGATCAATACAATTATAGCATGGATAATAAACGATTATCATGAACA
This sequence comes from Hordeum marinum, assembly GCA_022496015.1. NCBI lineage: Eukaryota > Viridiplantae > Streptophyta > Magnoliopsida > Poales > Poaceae > Hordeum > Hordeum marinum. Next base: position 381,128,850 of record CM039675.1, read on the forward strand.
AGGAAATATGATAATAACTAATTTATTATTGCCTCTAGGGCATATTTCCAACAGTCTCCCACTTGCACTAGAGTCAATAATCTAGTTCACATCACCATGTGATTCGCATTGTTATGAATCTAACACCCAATGAGTTTTGGGGCTCGATCATGCTTTGCATGTGAGAGAGGTCTTATAGTCAACGGGTCTGCGATATTCAGATCCGTGTGTACTTTGCAAATCTCTATGTCAAACCGTAAACACTGCTACCACACTCCACTTGGTACTATTTCCAAATGGCTGCTCCACTATACGTATCCAGATTGCTACTACTAGTCATCTGGATAGGTGTTAAAGCTTGCATCGACGTAACTCTTTACGACGAACTCTTTATCACCTCCATAATCAAGAAACATTTCCTTAGTCCTCTGGTTACTAAGGATAATTCCGACCGCTGTCCAGTGATCCACTCCTGGACCACTCTTGTACCCCCTGACAGACTCGTGGCAAGGCACACATAGGTGTGGTACACAGCATGGCATAATATAGAGCCTATGGCTAAGGCATAGGGGACGACATTCATCCTTTCTCTTTCTTCTGCCGTTGTCGAGCTTTGAGTCTCACTCAACTTCACACCTTACAAATCAGACGAGAACTATTTCTCTGGCTGATCCATTTTGAACTCTTTCAAAATCTTGTCAAGGTATGCACTCATTGAAAGTCTCATCAAGCATCTTGATCTATCTCTATAGATTTTGATGCTCAACAATTAGGTAGCTTTATCCAGGTCTTCATTTGAAAAACACTTTTCAAACAACCTTTTATGCCTTCCAGAAATTCTACATTATTTCCGATCAACAATATGTCAACCACATATACTTATCAGAAACTCTATAGTGCTCCCACTCACTTTATTGCAAATACAAGTTTCTCGTAAACTTTGTATAAACTACAAAAACTTTGATCACCTCATCAAAGTGTATATTCCAACTCCGAGATGCTTGCTTCAGTCCATAGAAGGATCACTGAAGCTCTCTCATCTTTTAGCATCCTTAGGACTGACAAAACCTTCTGGTTGTATCACATACAACCTTTCCTTAAGTAAACCGTTAAGGAAACGACGTTTTGACATCCATCTGCCAGATTTCGTAATTGAAAATGCAGCAACTGCTAACATAATTCCAACAGACTTTTAGCATCGCTACGAGTGAGAAAGCCTCCTCGCATTCAACTCCTTGAACTTGTCACAAACAACTTTGCAACAAGTCGAGCTTTACAAATGGTGACATTCACCATCAGTGTCTGTCTTCATTCTAAAGGTCCATTTGTACTCAACGACCTGCCGTCTAACGAGCAAGTCTACCAAAGTCTATACTTGGTTTTCATAAATGGATCCTATCTCGGATTTCATGGTCTCTAACCATTTGTCGGAATCCGGGCCCATCATCGCTTCTCCATAGCTCGTAGGTTCATCGCTGTCCAACAACATGACCTCGAAGACAGGGTTGTCGTACCGCTTAGGAGCAGTACACATCCTTGTCGACCCACGAAGTTCGATAGTAACTTGATCCTGAAGCTTCATGATCATCATCATTAACTTCCTCTTCAACTAACGTAGGCTTCACAGAAACATCTTTCTGCGCTGCGCTACTCTCTGGTTGAACAAAGGTTTAACAACCTCATCAAGTTCTATCTTCCTCCCACTCAATTCTTTCGAGAGAAACCTTTCCTCGAGAAAGGATCCGTTTTAGTAACAACCACTTTGCACTCGGATCTGAGATAGAAGGTTCACCCAACTGATCTTAGGGTATTCTATGAAGATGCATTTGTCCGCCTTGGGTTCGACCTCATTAGGTGAAAACATTTTTCACACAAGTGCCGCAGCCCCAAGTATTAAGAAACGACAGCTTAGGTTTCTATCAAACCATAATTCATATGGTGTCATCTCAACGGATTTAGATGGTGCCCTATTTAAAGTGAATGTAGTTGTCTCTAATGCATAACCCCAAAATTATAGTAGTAAAACGACAAGAGACATCATAGCACGCACCATGTCCAATAGAGCATAACTATGATGTTCGGACACACCATCACACTATGGTGTTCCAGGTGGCGTTTAGTTGTGAAACAACTTTCACATTGTCTTAAGTTGTATGCCAAACTCGTGACTCAGATATTCACCTCCACGATCATATCGCAGTCATTTTTATCTTCTTGTCACGATGATCTTTAAACTTCACTCTGAATTTGCTTGAACCTTTCAAACGATTCAGACTTGTGTTTCATTAAGTAAATATACACTATATCTACTCAAATCATCAGTGAAGGTAAGAAAATAACGATATCCACTGCACACTACAAGACTCACTAGATTGCATACATCAACATGTATCATTTCCAATGAATCACTTGCCCGCTCCATCCAACGGGGTCCTTTAGTCATCTTGCCCAAGAGGCATGGTTCGCATGTCTCAACCGATTCAAAATCGAATGAGTCCAAATATCCATCAGCATGGAGTTTCTACATGCGCTTTATACCAATATGACATTTAGCGGCAGTGCCACAAATATGTGGTACTATCATTATTAACTTTGTATCTTTTGACATCAATGTTATGAACATGTGTAATACTACGATCAAGATTTCAACAAACCATTCTCACTGGGTGCATGACCATTGAAGGTATTATTCATGTAAACAGAATAACCATTATTCTCTAACTTAAATGAATAACCGTATTGCAATAAACATGATCTAATCATGTTCATGCTCAACGCAAAACACCAAATAACATTTATTTAGGTTCGTCACTAATCCTGAAGGTAGAGAGAGCATGCGATGTTGATCACATCAACCTTGGAAACACTTCCAACACATATCGTCACCTCACCCTTAGCTAGTTCTCCGTTTATTCCGTAGCTTTTATTTCGAGTTACTAACATTTAGCAACCGAACCGGTATCCAATACCCAGGTGCTACTAAGAGTACTAGCAAGGTACACATTAGTAACTCGTATATCAAATATACTTCTATCAATGTTGCCAGCCTTCTTATCTACCAAGTATCTAGGGTTGTTCCGCTTCAGCGACCTCTCACCTCATAATAGAAGCACTTAGTCTCGGGTTTGAGTTCAACTTTGGGTTGCTTCACTGGAGCAGCAACTGACTTGCTATCCATGAAGTTTCCCTCCTTGATCTTGCCCTTTTCGAAACTAGTGGTTTGATTAACCATCAACACTTGACGCTCCTTCTTGATTTCTACCTTCGCGGTGTCAAACATCGCGAACAGCTCAGGGATCAATACTTCTATCCCTGGTGTATTATAGTTCATCACTTAAGTTCTAGTAGCTTTAGTGACAGTGACTTGGAGAACTATATCAATCACTATCTTATCTGGAAGATCAACTCCCACTTGATTCAAGCGATTGTAGTACCCAGACAATCTGAGTACATGCTCAACGATTGAGCTATTCTCCTTCATCTTACAGGCAAAGAATCTTGTTGGAGATCTCATATCTCGCAACACAGGCACGAGCCTGAGATCACAATCTCTGCCCCTAGAACATCTCATATGTTCCGTGACGTTCAAAACGTTTCGGAGCCTCAATTCTAAGCCGTAATGCATGACGCACAAAACTATCAAGTAGTCATCGAAACGTGCCTGTCAGATGTTCACAACATCTATAGACGACGCTAGAGGGGGTGGCGCACCGAGCGGTGCATTAAGGACATAAGCCTTCTGTGCAGCAATGAGGACAATCCTCAGATCACGGACCCAGTCCGCAATATTGCTACCAACATCTTTCAATTCTATTTCTCTAGGAACATATAAAAATACAAGGGAGCCACAACGCGAGCTAGTAATCTACAACATAATTTGCAAAGACACTTTGACTATGTTCATGATAATGAGTTCAATTAATCATATTATTTAAGAACTCCCACTCAAATTGACATCCCTCCGATCATTCGAGTGATACATGATCCAAATTCACCAACTCAAGTCCGATCATCACGTGAGTTGAGGTGGCTGCAATGGTGAACATCATTATGTTGATCATATCTACTATATGACTCATGTTCGACCTTTCGGTCTCTCGTGTTCCGAGGCCATGTCTGTACATGCTAGGCTCGTCAAGTTTAACCCGAGTGTTCTGCGCGTGCAAATCTGGCTTGCACCCGTTGTATGTGAACGTAGAGTCTATCACACCCGATCATCACGTGGTGTCTCAACACGACGAACTTTCGCAACGGTGCACACTCGGGGAGAACACAGTTCATCTTGAAATTCAAGTGAGGGATCACCTTATAATGCTACCGCCGTACTAAGCAAAACAAGGTGCATAAAAGGATTAACATCTCATGCAATTCATAAGTGACATGATATGGCCATGAACTTGTGTTTAAGATCTCCATCTTCGAAACACCGGCATGATCTCCATCGTCACCGGCACAACACCATGATCTCCATCATCTTGATCTCCATCAATGTGTTGCCATTGGGGTTGTGGCGCCAGCCCTGCTTCTACTTCTATTGCTACTGCTTAGCGATAAAGTAAAGCATTACATAGCGCTTAATGATTGACACGCAGGTCATACAATAATTAAAGACAACCCTATGGCTCCTGCCGGTTGCCGTACTCAACGACATGCAAGTCGTGAAATTCTATACATCACATGATCATCTCATACATCACATATATCTCATCATGTAATTGGCCATATCACATCACAACATACCCTGCAAAAACAAGTTAGACGTCCTCTAATTGTTGTTGCATGTTTTACGTGGCTGCTATGGGTATCTAGCAAGAACGATTCTCACCTACGCATAAACCACAACGGTGATACACTAGTTTGCTTTTCAACCTTCTCAAGGACCGCCTTTGTCGAATCCGATCCAACTAAAGTGAGAGAAACTGTCACCCGCAAGCCATCTAGGCAACAAGTTGCGTCGAGGGAACCGGTCTCTCGTAAGCGTACGAGTAATGTTGGTCCGGGCCGCTTCATCTCACAATCCCGCTGAACCAAAATACGACCAAGGGAGGAAGCAATCTAAGCATCAACGCCCACAAACCTTTTGTGTTCTACTCGAGATCTCATCGAACCATCAACCTAGCTCATGATGCCACTGTTGGGGAACGTCGCATGGGAAACAAAATTTTCCTACGCACACGCAAACCTATCCATGGTGATGAGCATCTACGAGAGGGAGAGTGGATCTACGTACCCTTGTAGATCGCTAAGCGGGAAGCGTTAAGAAACGCGGTTGGTGTAGTCGAACTTCTTCGCGATCCAAATCGCCGAGCGTCCCGCGATCCAATCACGAACCGTCCCGCGAACACATCATGATCCGTCCCGTGAACTCATCACGATCCGTCTCACGATCTTGATCACGATCTGTCCCGCGAACTCATCACGATCCGTTCCGTGATCACATCACGAACCGTCTCGCGATCTCGATCACGGTCCTTCCGATCTAGCGCCGAACGGACGGCACCTCCGCGTTCAGCACACGTGCAGCTTGATGACGATCTCCACCGTCTTGATCCAGCAAGAGGAGGTGGATAGGAGAGAGAGTTCACCGGCAGCGTGACGGCGCTCCGGTGATGGTGGTGGAGCAATTCCGGCAGGGCTTCGCCTAAGCGCTGCAGAAATCCGATCTAGAGGAGAAACTGTGCACCGGTGAAACGGGTAGCACGTGGCCGGAAATTCTGTCCAAAAACCACCCAATCCACTAGTATATATAGGAGGAGAGGAGAGGAGAGGCAGCCAAGGCCTTTGGGTCGGCCGAAATAGGAGGTGGGAAGAAATCCTACTTCACCTCCAATCCTAGTTGGAGTAGGATTGCCTCCTATTGGCTGATTTTCCACTTTTTGCTTTAGGACTTTCTCTCCTGCGCCATGGGCCTTTGTGGCTGTTTTCCCAGCCCAATAAGGGCTGGTTATTATTCTCCCACAGCCCATGGACCTCTTGGGGTCGAAGTACCCCTCCCGGAGGTCCTCCGGTACACTACCGGCACTCCCGGTACAATACCGATACTCCCGGTACACTACCGATGAGCCCGAAACTTTTCCGGAAACCAAACTGGGACTTCCTATATATGAATCTTTACCTCCGGACCATTCCGGAGCTCCTCGTGATGTCCGGGATCTCATCCGGGACTCCGAACAAACTTCGGTCACCACCATACATAACTCTACACTACCGAAACGTCACCGAACCTTAAGTGTGCAGACCCTGCGGGTTCGAGAACTATGTAGACATGACCGAGACACCTCTACGGTCAATAACCAATGGAGGGACCTGGACATCCACATTGGTTCCTACATATTCTACGAAGATCTTTTTCGGTCGAACCTCTATGTCAAGGATTTAGTTAATCCCGTATAACGTCCCCTTTGTTCTTCGGTATGTTACTTGCCCGAGATTCGATCGTCGGTATCTCCATACCTAGTTCAACCTCGTTACTGGCAAGTCTCTTTACTCGTTCCGTAATACAAGATACCGTGACTAACACTTAGCCACATTGCTTGCAAGGCTTGTTGTGATGTTGTATTACCGAGTGGGCCCTGAGATACCTCTCCGTCACACGGAGTAACAAATCCCAGTCTCGATCCATGCCAACTCAACAAACACCATCGGAGATACCTGTAGAGCACCTTTATAGTCACCCAGTTACGTTGCGACGTTTGATACACACAAGGCACTCCTCCGATATCCGTGAGTTGCATGATCTCATGGTCATAGGAACATATACTTGACATGCAGAAAACAGTAGCAATAAACTGACACGATCATATGCTATGTTTGTAGTTTGGGTCTTATCCATCACATCATTCTCCTAATGATGTGATCCCATTATCAAATGACATCTCATGTCCATGGCTAGGAAACCTTAACCATCCTTTGATCAACGAGCTAGTCCATTAGAGGCATACTAGGGACATGGTTTTGTCTATGTATCCACACATGCATTTAAGTCTCCGATCAATACAATTATAGCATGGATAATAAACGATTATCATGAACAAGGAAATATGATAATAACTAATTTATTATTGCCTCTAGGGCATATTTCCAACAGATATCATGCCACAAGCTGAGTTTCTGGCTTGATGGTTGATCAATCCCTACGACAAGCCAAGGGAAGTTTCCAAGGCATATGACTTGGTCTGGACCAAGCAGCAGTATCTTATTCACCTAGATGTGATCAAGGGCAAGAAAAATCACTATGTTCCTGTCCAATACATTGATCTGGAACACATGAGGAAGCATCCGCAATACTTTGGTGAGGCTCTAGAGTTGGTGCAGCAGTTGGCTATAGCAGACAGCATCACCTTCCAACTTGACTTTGATCCAGAACTCTTGGGTCAGTTCTTTGCCTTTGTTCACTTTCACTCTAATGCGGAGTGGATCATGACATGGATGACCCATGGCGAGCAACTGACTGACACCTGGAAGGACTTTATGGAATTGCTGCATGTTCCTGACTCCGGACTTGATGTGCCACTTGGTCTGTGCCCTCACGGCAACCCTCACCCAAATGGTAAGGATCAACTCATACATTTCCATATTCTGAAGACCTTACGATCTGGTGAGCAAATTCATGTGCTCAACCCTTTCCTTGATGTCATGCACCGGATCTTCCGCAACTCTCTGTTTCCTCGCATGGGAGACAAGGACAAGGTACACTCCTATCTGGTGGATATGTTGCTGCTATGTGAGAAAGGAAGAAATGAAGACATTGGCATCCTTGATGTGTCTCATGTTATGTGGTCTGAGCTTCGCACTGCTGTGTTTCATCGGAAGGTCCCCATTTATGGGCCATACTTGTTCTATCTGATTCGTGCTACTTGGGACAAGAAGTTTCCCGGTCAGGATATGCCGGAGCACACGTTTCTTCATGAGCCCATTCATCTGCGTATGAAGGAAAAGTGGGCCAACACCACCACTAAGCCACCGTCTGCTCATATGGAGGTCGATGAGGATGAGATCGAAGAGGAGGATGACAACAATTCTAAGTCCTATGTACCTCCGTCTTTTGAGCCATCTTGGGCCAAGAAGCTCTCTCACAAGATGAAGACTTTGTTCTGCATGCAGGCCAAGGGTCAGTATAAGGCTCACGTTGCTTAGAAGGAGAGTCGCCAGCGGGACAAGCGCGTTCTGAGGAAGCTTGGCGAGACCATATCGAGTGGGTCTTAGAAGGACATCACCCCTGAGGCCACTTGGATGGCTAAGCAGCAGTTCCAGTGGGATGATTCTAATGCGGAGTCCGTCCCAGATGCTTCAGAGGAGTCTGATGACTGATCTTTCTGCATGGGAGCTACCACCTAGGTGTTAGGTGTCCTCTCTGCCTTTTTGGCGTCTCGATGCCAAAGGGGGAGAGAGAGTAGGATTTGCGCGTATTTGTGTTTGCCTTTTCGTCTTGTGTTTGCCTTTTCGTTGTCTCTCTGCTTTGTTGAACCTTGGTTTATGTCGTTTGTGTGTGTGTGTGACCTGGAGACTTCTTCTATCATATGGTGTGAGCCATATGCTATCACTACTACTTTATTATTGTCTAGTATGATACGTAGCTTGTGAGTCTGTGCATGACGTTCCCTTATCTTTATGCTCACATGCTATGCCTAGTTTCCATACTTAGTTCTGTTCATTGTGTTGCAGAGATTGCATTGCCTATAAAATATAGGGGGAGTGTTAATCCTAGTGTATGTGCCCTGCAGTCCAAAGCATATCTAGGGTATGCACACATCTAGGGGGAGCTATCCTATATTTTGTAGGTCTTGAGGTTGCATATGCTTATTTTATATCCTTATGTTCAAATCCCGTGTTGTCATCAATCCACAAAAAATGGGGATATTGTAAGGGCATATTTCTCCCTAAGTGGTTTTGGTGATTGATGGCAATGCCTTTGCGGACTAATCGTGTGCATTGAGCATTTCAAATATCTCTAGTCTAGGCACAAGACGATTCAATGCCCGTCGGAATCTCTCGAAGACGGTTGTTCTATGCATTTTTTCGGTGGATTTGATTCGTAGGAAAGCCGTACTATCAAGAGGGGGTCCGCATCGGAAAGGTCTGGGTGGAACCAACACGTGCACATTTATTCCCTTGCACATCCTTTCCCTCTCTTCAATGGAGCCCCAACCCATTTTCCCTCTCTGTGCAAAAGGAACACCCGCGAGGTGTTTGGGTTCAGTGGCCCGCGGTAGTACCGCTCCAGGGAGCGATAGTACCGCAGGTGCCAGCGGTAGTACCGCTGTCTCCTGCCCTGGCCACTACACCTGCGGTAGCAGGCACGGATGTAATTTTTTACTTCCGCCCTACTATGGTAGTACCGCGATTCTTGTCCGGTACTACCATGCGGACTTTTTTTTCGCATAGTTTCCCTCTGCGGAGGTTGGCACGGAAGTAATTTTTTACTTCCGTGCACCTCCAGTGTCTGCCTCTGCCAACCGTGTGGTAGCACTGCACGGGCTCGCGGTAGTACCGCTCCGGCGGTTCTACCACTCGCTAATAGGCAGGGCCAGCTACTCCCGTGCTAGCGGTAGTACCACACAAGGCTGCAGTAGTACCGCAAGCCATTGCGGTAGTACCGTGATTTTTGCGGTAGTACCGTGATGCGCGGGGCTGAGTGAGTAGATAACGGTTGGATCTTGTCCCCCACTATAAAAGGGAGGTCTTGTTCTCCAAGAAGCTCACCTCTTCCTTCCCAAAACTCCATTGTTGCTCCAAGCTCCATTTTTGCCCGATCTCTCTCCCTAGCCAATCAATCTTGTTGATTTCCTAGGGATAGGTTGAGAAGGCCCCGATCTACACTTCCACCAAGAGAAATTTGATTCCCCCCACTAATCCCTTGCGGATCTTGTTACTCTTGGGTGTTTGAACACCCTAGATGGTTGAGGTCACCTCGGAGCCACATTCCATTGTGGTGAAGCTTCGTGGTGTCGTTGGGACCCTCCAATTCAATTGTGGAGATTGCCCCAACCTTGTTTGTAAAGGTTCGGTCGCCGCCTTCAAGGGCACCAATAGTGGAATCACGACATCTCGCATTGTGTGAGGGTGTGAGGAGAATACGGTGGCCCTAGTGGCTTCTTGGGGAGCATTGTGCCTCCACACCGCTCCAACGGAGACGTACTTCCCCACAAGGGAAGGAACTTCGGTAACACATCCTCGTCTCTACCGGCTCCACTTTTGGTTATCTCGCATCTTTACTTCTTGCAAGCGTTTATTGTGTCATATCTCATGCTTGCTTGTGTACTTGTAGTGGTTAGCATCATATAGGTTGTCCACCTAGTTGCACATCTAGCTAACTTATTTGATGCTAAACCTTAATTATTAAAGAAAAGTTAAAAAGTGTTAGTTGCCTATTCACCCCCTCTAATCAACCATATCGATCCTTTCAACCACTTCTTTAGCTATCTATGCTTTCTCACCTCATACTCTGTTCATGTTGCATCACAAAATTTGAACAAGTGCTTTTCGATCCCTCTCTATGTGGAGCACTCGGAGTTCCATATCGACAAGGACTGACCATTAAAACCTCCCAAGTGCATCTCGGTGGAACCAACACCAAAATCTCGGTCACACCAAATGCCTAGGGTTGATCTGGATTTCTTGCCTCGGTACTATCAATTCCATATTCTCGGTTACACCGGGTTTCCCTGTCAACTCATAGTTGAGAAACTCGGTGACACCGAAAATTTAGAATCAGTGTCACCGACAGTATAGGGTATATATTCGGTGGTCCTGACGGTTCGAAAATTCACTCTTCAAACCCTCACGCCCCAAGCCCTAAGTTGCCGCAGAAGGACCCCTGGTCATCGCCCTTGTCTTCCCGCACCGCTCCATCGCTGAGAATCGCCGCCGTCGACGGAATCTTCGCCCCGTTTGCCGCCGTAGCAGATCCGTCACCGAGCTAGGGTACGTATTTGGCCCCCTCTTGCGCTCCAACATCTGAATCTTGTGCATTAGGGTTTCACCATTATCTTGCCACTATTTGAGATTGTTTTATCCACAATATTAACTCTATAGTCTAGTGAATCGGAAAATTTTAGGTTTAGTTGCCCATGAAATTGCATCTCGATGAGACCGAGTCAGAAAAATCGGTTCCACCGATTGCCTCTTTGTGCTACTGAGGACAAAACTCGTTGATACCAAGTGATAGTTTTCGGTCTGACCGAAACTGTTGCCAAGTTTCGGTTAAGGGTTTTGTGATTCTCGGCAGCACCGAAAGGTTTGACTCGGTGACACCAAAATCCAATTTTGCAGTGAACTACATCTATAATTTTTCTGTTCAAACTTTCAAAAACTAGTTGAATATTTTGTGATGACTTATCCTATTCCACTCTTCTATACTCTATTCACAGGGTCAGCATGTCAGAGTCAGACAGTCAGAATCTGCGAGAGCACGGTGTTGACATGAGTCCAGACACTAGCCCTGAGCCTAGTTCTTTTTCAGATCCATGCACCCCCAGCTTCCATGGGTTGTCCAAGGCTGCCACTAGGGCCAAGAAGAAGCTGAATTCTGATGAGGAAGATTCAGATTTTGTGCCAGAAGAGGCTCTTGCCAAGAAGCAAGAGAAATCTGACAAGAAGTTAGCAAATGAGGACACCTCTTCTAGGAGAGTGGTCAGCAAAAATTTATGCACCTGCTGAAATTTTCAAATCACATGAGAGTGATAGGGCAACAATGACCATTGATCCCCCAAAGAACTATGCCTAAGAAGGCAGGGGAGAAGAGAGCCAGAAAGAGGATAATCCATGTGACTGGCAGGCCTACATCTATGTATGAAGATCCAGAGGAGGTAGCTGCTGCTGAAGAGAAGGATGAGCCAGCTGCAAAGGCTCCTCCCAAGAAGAAGGCCAAGAAACTTCTAGCTGATGCTATGCCCAAGACTAGCACATCCAAGAGCACAAAATCCCAGAAGGCTGCTGCTGAAAAGCCTAAGAGGACATCTAGGCAGATTCCAGTTTCTGAAAAGAACAAGGGAACTGCTTCCAGAGTTTAGAATGATGATGACTTGACAACCTTGATGAAACTTAGACAACACCTTCCAGTACATAATGCCAGCTATCCACTTGATGAAGATATGAAGAAGAGGAAATACTCAGGTTTGAGGGCATGAAGAGCTATAGATCCATATGACCAAAGGAAGAAGACAACCATGGACTATAGATTATATACCAAAGAGCAACATGATTTCTATGAGACTGTGCTATTTGACAAGAGTCCAGCCGTGAGTGACATGAGGTATGTTGACTGCAAATTCATTAAGGAGAATGGGGACTATTTTCCAAGTGTCCAAGACAATTTCCACTGCATTGGTTTGGATGAGTTTGTTGGCAGAGAATTTACTACATGAAATGATGAAATGATCATGCAATTCTACTTCACTGCACATTTCTATGGAGATGGTAGGATGTATGGATGCCAGAAGGAGCAAGATATGAGTCCATAGTTGATGAATGGGCTGCACTTCTAGGAGTCCCAGAGGTTCAGGATGGAGACTTGGATGTCTACACGGAATCCAAGGCAAGCCACAATGCCATGAAGGATGTAGCGACCCGACCTGAAAGGTCGAATCTCCGGTGTTTCTGTACCATCCCAAGATCATGCTGGTACACACACGGTACATCAATGTATATATCAAAGTGAAATCACACAGCTTTAATAATCGAAAAAATCTCATATCGAGTCCTTTATTACAATAAGAATTACAATAAAGTGGCCGAAGGACAACTCATGAGAATAACTAATCTTGCGGAAGCTTCAAAGGTAGTCGAGTCCATCTGACTCCAAGGGCATCTCACCGAGCGTAGAGCGTATCCTCACTCCTGGTCGGAAAAGTACTCTGCAACATGATACGTTGTAGTCGTATAGGTCAGCATATTGAATATGCCGGCAATGTCACAAGAGATGAGGTAAAATAATCTTCTATTCTATATGCATATATGGCAGGTGGGGGTAGTAAGTTTTTGCATGAAGCCAAATTTTTCCTACAACAAGAGAGGGCAAAAGCATAATTACTACAATGTTGGTTGATTAATGAGATGGTTCCACCAACCAATTTTCATACCCAAGTTGACATTAAATACCCACATCAATGTAATTAATTGTGTTGAGAGTTCCAGTTCCTTTGGCTCAAACTGTCGATGACCGTGGACACGGCTAATCGATTAGGTTTGGGTACTCTGCAGAGTTTTGCACATGTTCCCCACAAGATTTGATCGCCTCCGTTGGATTTCTTGCCTTCAGGGTGTTTGAGAAACGGAGGACCAAAACATGGTCTTCTAAAGGGTTTCCCCAAGACTCTGTTAGTGCCCATCCTTTCCTATCGTTCTTCTACATCTCGTAGCACCGCCTGTCCAGGGTCACCATGATATCCAACCAAGCCAGAGCCCATAATGGCTTATGGTTGTGCAGGTAAGCCTTGGGTCTTGAAGCATCCATCCATCTCTTTGTGCCTGGGTGGACCTTTCCGCATGAATACTGGCACTTCTCCAGCAATATCTAGGCTAACCACTGGTTTCTCCAGGGCACCGTTCAACCATCATCCACCCAGAGGTGTGTTGAAAACTCGGAGTCTTGAAGTCTTGATCATCTTATAGGTCTTGAAATTATTATTAACTCACAACTCTCATGAATCACACAACCAAACCCCGTCTACTAATAGCATAGCAAAATTTAAAATCAACGTTTCCCGGGGCTAATGTGTCAAAGGGTTGAGGGGTGCCTACCACATAATACTACATCAAGTAACCAAGTTTCCAAATTACCTACTTTGCATGCAATTGGGGAGATGGTAGAACTAATGCAATAAAACATAGGTATACATGGTCAAAGTGACTTGCCTTGCTGACGATCCTCGTATTCAAGTGACTCTAGATAATAAGCTTCGCACTCCGGATGATCTAGCGAATCAAACAAAGCTCATAATGAGCATAAAGACAATACAATTCATACAACAACAAGGTAAACAAATATTTCAACAAACAATAGCACAATCAAAAGGAAATATCACTCAAAATATAAGACTCTAAAATTTTTGGTGTCAAAACTCTACTAAGACATAACAAGTCAAAAATTTGTTTTGAACAACTAGACATTTAGATAACAAAAAAGTAAATACAAAATTTTATTTGAAAACAAAAAGTATTTTCATTGTAAAAATTTTGTGCAAAAATACTACAAAACCTTTTTCTAAACAATACTAAAGGTGAAAATAAGATGTACCTATTCAAACTAGAGCACAAAACAATTTAAAAAATATATTTTATTAACAGAAAATAATACACCTAATGTTGAATCAACAGAACCTAACGAAATCTAAAAAAAAATGTTAAACTAATTCAGGTTCAATTTAAATTAAAATCAATTTAATTAAAATCTATTAAGAACTAAACAGATTCTATTTTTGATAAAAACAGTAACCAAATTTATCCTAAAAATTCTCAAACTCTGTAGGCTGATAGGTCTCAAATCAGTGGCAAAAAGATTCATACAAAAATATATTTTAAACTCTAGTTATACAAATTTTAGTAATTTAAACAATTTTGATTAGACTCAAAATTTAAAATTCAATTTTGAAATCTAAGCATACAGGTATAAACTACAACATATTTGTGAACTAATGCAAAAAGAATCAACTAAAAACACCAAATATTTTAAAATATATGATAAAAACAAAAACAGAATACATTCTGTTTTCTAAAACAGAAAAGAAAAAGAAAAACTAACCTAACTAATGGACAGGGTGACGTGGCATGCTGTGATTGGCCGCAAGGGCATGCGTGCGGGAGCTAGCGAGCGGTTGTCCGATACTTAGCGCGTACCGGTTCATTTATTAAATAGATCTAATCTCGCTCGTTGGATTGGGATCGGATGGCTACGGGTGGAGATGGTGGCTTACAGAGAGAGGGTCGAGGTCTCCGGCGAGGTCGACGGCGGCCGGAGGTCGGAGGTGCTCAAGGACGATGGTGCGATGCTCGGGGGCAGTGTCCGAAGGCTTCAAACAGCGATGGCGAAGCTCCGGCGTTGATTGGTGGCGTCGGAGGGGGGCTGGGGTGAGTGTGGCGACGGGCACGAGCTCGGGGACGACCGGTTGGGTGCCGAACTCCGGCGAGGTCTGGGGCAGCGTTCCAGCGAGGGAAAAGAGGGTTTCGGGTGTGGAACAAAGAGAGGAGGGACGGGGCTTTATATAGGGGCGGTGCGGTGGTCGGGGAGTGCACGAGGGGCGAGATCCGCAGAGAGGGATCTCCGGTGATGGTGGTCGGGCGTGGGGAAGGGGTGAGCGCACTGATGCCACGGTCGGACGGTGGGTCCCATGCGTCAGTGAGGGTGGGAGGCGTGGTTAGCGCGTCGGTGGCCGACCCAGAGTAGTTTCGGGAATTAAAGGTTGTGGGTCGGCCCGTTTCTATTTAAAACATTTCCTTTTCTATTTCTAGAGCAGTAAAAGCTCTTTTAATGCATTCAAAATATTTCCAAACCTAGGAAATATATATATACCAAAATGATCACGATAATTAATGCTATTTAATGAACATTTTTCCTCTGTCATATTGAATATCTTTTTAAAATTTATTTTCTGAAAAATGCCTAATTGATTTTAAATCCTTTTGAGATAAACTTTTCAAATAACCCCCTGGTTTTATTGCTCAAATATTTCACCAAGATGTCCCTGGTGTGGAGTGTCATGTTACTCCCCTCTTTCTTTGAACATTACCAAAGGTTTTCAAATAGGTGAAACAAATACATGTGAAAATAGAAATGGCCTTTCAGAATTTCAAGAGAAGTACTTCAACAAATTCATTACATTCAAACAAAGTGATGATGATGCATAGCTATATTTCATAACATTCCAAAATGAAATTTTGGGATGTTACAAAGGATATGTATACTCCTATCCCTGCAAACAAAGTGCAATCTCACAGGGTTGGATACATCTACTATCTTCAAGCTGGCCTCCGCACCATGAACACCATTATGAGGCATACCTTGATGCCCAAGTCAGGAGATGACAAGATGATCCGAGGCTACTCTAGCAACATGTTGATCCACCTTGACAAACACACCAGGATCAGAGTCATGGACTTGATTGTTGAGACAATCAAGATGGTTGCTGCTGATCAGAAGCGCTCTTACTGCTATGCACCCTATATCCAGATGCTTATCAACTCTTAGATTGAGAAGCACATATTTGCTCTTGACAGTCCCCATTTGCCCCTACAGCCAGAGCTTGAGGATAACGTCGTTGTGATGGACCCAGATCGTCCCACATCTGCTACAGCTTAGGCAGAGGCAGAGGCAGCTCGAGCCACTAGTTCTCAAGTCCCTAGATCCAGAAATGAGCAAATAGATCTATTGATATCATCAGTTCAGGGCATGCAGGACATTAAGGGGATTCTGGACAACCAGAATAGTCTTGTGAGGATCCTTGAAACTAGGATCAAGACCCTTAATGATAAGGTGGACAGGCTGGCTAAGACAGTCACAGAGCTCCAGAAGCAAGTTGACTCACTGCCTCTTCCTCACACCACTTCTTCAGATGATGATGAGGATGGATCACCTCTCAGGACAGGTACACAGTTTCCTACCCAGGCCAGATCATCCATTGTGCCAGCTCCAGACTTGAGGCCCTCTTCATCAGCTCTTGCTGCTATCACCTCAGCTCCTGCTCCATCAGCTCAAGTTCCTCCAGCTGCCACTCCAACTCCATCCACGACATCTGCAGAGATCTTTGCCGACGCTGTTCTCTAGACTCCTTCATCAACAACCGGAGGAGATCAGCCCAAGAATGCTTAGACATATGCCTTTGAACTTTTTGGTAACTTGTTGCCAAAGGGGGAGAAGTGTATATAGATCTTTAGGCTTCGAGTGAGAGAGCGTTTTGGTGTTTATTGCTTTTCAAAAACAATTGTCTTTTGGTTGCTTGTGATACACCTTCTGTGTGATGCTACTACTTCCTATCATCTTAATGCTTTATGAGATGATCTTTCTACATTGCTTGATTGTGTTGTGCTATGATGTTCACTCTAATTATTCTCGCACACCACCAAGATGTATGTGACATGGAAGAAGGGCCCCATATACCTAATCGATTGTGCATTTGCATTCAAACACAAATCCAAAATAATGCACAAATTTAGGGGGAGCTCTTGCTTATCAAATACTTCTCAAAGCGACAATTATATTCATTGATTATATCATATATCAAAGCTTTGATCTATATGTTGTCATCAATTACCAAAAAGGAGGAGATTGAAAGCACATTTGCTCCCTTGGTGGTTTTGGTAATTCATAACAACATATAAGTCATTGAACTAATGTTTCCATCAAGTATATTTCAGGAAAAGTTCAATGATGGGTTGGCAAAGAGATTGTGGAAAACCCCAAGATGCAAGGAAATGGATTGGAAAAGCTTCAAGCAAGAGGACTCTACATTTTTATTTGTGAGAAATCACCTTGAGTCCATAGGAAAGCAAATACTATTAAAAGGGGTAAAGTTTTGTTGGTGAACAAAATGCTCATACGTGCACAAGTGATAATCACCAAAGACACCCACAAACTCTCCCACCAAAGTCTGTTCTAAGCCAAACACTCAAAATCGGTGCAACCAACATTCCACATTCGGTGCCACCGATTCCAAACCCTAGACAGACTCAGCCAAACCTTAACCCTTCGGTATAGCCAACACTGCTTTCGGTGCCACCAAATTGGGCTGCCAACTTTCTGTTACGCAAGTTCACAGTTTCGGTCCCTCCGAGATTGTTGAATTGGCGTCACGGAGAATGGGCATTCTGACCGTTGGTCACCTTATTGGTGCAACCAAGATTAATATATCGGTCTCACCGAGATTCAAAAGTTGCCACCTTTTGGTCACTTCGGTACCACCGAGATTAACACATCAGTGTCACCGAGTTGGTCATTTTGTGTGTAACAGTTGGATTATTGGGGATGCCTATATATACCCATTCATCACCACCTACTCGAAAGTGAAGCACTCAGAACTATTCCATACCTATCCTATCAATTTTCTGAGAGAGAACCACCTACCCTTGTGTTGAGGTCAAGATCTTCCACTCCAACCATATGGATCTTGATTTCTAGCCTCCCCAAGTTGCTTTCCACCAATCCCATCTCTTCTACCAAGCCATATCTGTGAGAGAGTGATTGTGTGTTGAGGAGTCTATCATCTTGAAGCACAAGAGCAAGGAGTTCATCGACATTACCGAGCCTATTACCTTTTGGAGGGTGGTGCCTCCTAGATTGGTTAGGTGTCACTTGGGAGAGTCCTACTTCATGTTGTGGAGTGAACCAAGAAGTTTGTAAGGGCAAGGAGATCGCCTACTTCGTGAAGATGTACCCCGAGTAAGGCTAGTCCTCCGTGGACGTAGGCCATCATGGTATAGTCAAGGTTGCTTCTTTGTGGAACCCTCTGTGGGTAGAGCCCTCTGTGGACTCTCGCGACCGTTGCCCTCCGTGGGTTGAAGACTCCATGAACGTGGATGTACGATAGCACCACCTATCGGAACCACGGGAAAAATCATCGTCTCACCAATTGTGTTTGCTTTCCTTACCCTCTCTTTACTTACATGTGCAGTGTATTTGCTTTCCGCTGCTATACTCTTAGACATGCATATGTAGGGTGTACTTGACATACTATGAATGCTAAAATTTGCCAAGAATTAAAATTGGGAAAAGGTAGATTTTTATTTGGTCAAGTAGTCTAATCACCCCCCTCTAGACCTACTTTCGATCCTACACATGCTCATGGAAATAGTGTAGAAGGTTTCATGGAAGCTTCTAAAAAATAATTATCACCTTGCATATATCCATTGTATTATAAAAATAACGTGCCAAGAATTACTTTTAGGATGATCAGATTGCCTGTTTGGTGTGTGCAGTGTAAAAATAGAAACTTCGGCTGTAGTGCGTGAATTTATATTTTTTACTGGAACTTCAAAAGTTTCTGAAATTTTTACACAGTACTTCTATGCAATTTATTTATTTTTTCCTAAATTTTCAGAATTCTTTGAGTTACATATGTATATGAAGTGTCCATATTACTACAGACTGTCCTGTTTTTGACATATTCTGTTTTCTATGCATTCTTCTCTTATTTTGATGAATCTATGGCTTGTATCGGGGTTTTTAAACCATGGTGAAGTTGGAATACAAGAGATATAATGATAATATGAATTTGTAATGAGTTCACAACAGTACTTAAAATAGCAATTTTCTTTATTATACTAACGAATCTCATGAGGGTTTTGTTAAGTTTTGTGTGAATGAAGTGTTCGAAGACCGAGGAGGTATCGATATAAGAAGAATATGGAGAGACAAGAGTTCAAGATTGGGGATTCCCAAGGCACCCCAAGTAAATATTTTAAGATACTCAAGCACCTAATCTTGGGATGCCCCGGAAGGCATCCCATCTTTATTCTTCAACAATTATCGGTATACCTCGGTTTTTGTTTTGTTCACATGACATGTGTCTTTAATGTTTGTCTTTTCCTTTATGCTCCCTTATAGTATGAGATAGTCCTTAATGTATTTGTAAAATGATCTTTTTTCTTCACTTAAATCTTTTGAGTACGGATTTGTAGAATGCTCTTTGTGCTTCACTTAAATCTTTTGAGTATGGATTTGTAGAATGCTCTTTGTGCTTCACTTAAACCTTTTGAGTATGGCTTTATAGAATGCTTCGTGTGCTTCACTTATATATTTTGATCTTGGATATTGGTTAATATATATTCATTGTTGAATGCTCTATGAACTTCACTTATATCTTTTAGTGTATGAATAAAATGATCATCGGAATTTGGCTTGGAAGAGTATCATTGAGATATCATGCCTAGCTAAAAAGGCATCAAAGAAAAGCTCTTGTTGGGAGACAACCCAACACTTTTACTTTCTATTTTTATGTGTTCACATGATTAATCTACTGTATTAATAATGTTTTGTGCCTTTTATTTCAATAAAGTGCCAAGTAAAGCCTTTGGGATAGTGTGGATACTTGCTTGTTTGATTCTGTGCAAAAATAGAAAGTTTTGCGTCCAGTATTTGAATTATATGATTTTACTAGAGAGTAAAAAAATTCTGAAATTTTTAAACTATATTTATATTCAAATAATAAGCTCGGGGATGCCTCGAAAGGCATCCCCTCTTTCGTCTTCAACACTATCGGTGTATCTTACTTGGAGCTATATTTTTATTCGTCACATAATATGAGTTTTGCGTGCAGAATCATTTTTTTTCTATGTTGGGTGTTAATTATAATCTTTTTTTCAATAAAAAGTTCCAACAATTGCATTTAGGATGCCGTAATTGCATGTTTGATGTGTGCTGTGTAAAAACAGAAACTTCTGATGTAGTTTGAATTTTCATATTCTATTGGAACGTGGAAAGTTTTTGAAATTTTTACACAGTGTTTTAATGTAAATTCATTTGTATGTAATAAATTTTCAGAATTGTTTGTAGTACATAGGTACACTTTTATAATAAATTGCTACAGACTGTTCTGTTTGGACAGATTGCTGTCATAGTTTTGTTATCTACTTATCCTATAGTTTCCGTAGCTTATATTGGTAGATATAAATTGTGGAAATGATAGTATACAATACCTAATGTTTGAAAATTATTGTGCAACTTTTCTTGTCAGTACATGAAGTATTGATTTGTTCTTATGTGTACTAACCTATCTCATGAGTTCTTTTTGAGTTTTGTGTGGATGAAGTTTTTGAGAATAGATGAAACCGGGATATGAGAGGATTGAACAAGATACAAAAGCTCAAGCTTGGGGATGTCCAAGGAACCAATAGAAAATATTTCAAGAACTCTCAAGTATCTAAGCTTGGGTATGCTACGCATCCCGCCTCTCTTCATCAACAATTATCGGTTAGCCTATCTTGAGCCTACATTTTTATTCGTTCACATGATGCATGATATTCTTGGAGTGCCATATTAATTTTGTTTGATGTTTAAATAAAATCATTGGATCTGAAATTTTGAATAAGTGTGAGTCCTCACATGGCTATTTAACTAATTGACTACGCATTGATCTTCACTTATATCTTTTTGGAGTAGTTTGTCATTCACTGTCGTGCTTCACTTATATCCTATGAGTAAATGGTTGAATGAATTTAATATCATAAATATGAAATTAAAAATGATTCATATACTTATCCCATGGTAAGTAATGACTTCACACATAATGAGTATAGGTGGCGAAATTTATTGAAAGTTAGCAAACACCGGATTGGTCACTTGAACAATCCATGAAAGAATATTGAAGGAAGAGAGATTTCACATATAAATATACTATCTTGGACATATTATATGATTGTGAATACCCATTAATTATTTTCAAACTTGAGAAAATTATTTGAAGTTGGACAAGGAAGACAACGTAATAAGTTATGCTTGGGTATATTTGTATGGAAGTTATATTGTTTTGGATCCTCCAACATGTGGTGCTTGCTTCCACCTCATACTAGCCAAAACTTCCGCACTAAGTTGAAATACTACTTGTGCATCCAAACACCCTTAAACCAGTTTTGCCATGAGAGTCCGCTATACCTACCCATGGATTGAATAAGATTCTTCAAGTAAGTTTTCATCGGTGCAAAAAGCAATAAAAATTGCTCCTAAATATATAAGATGTTTTATTGTAATTGAAAAAGCGTTGTACGAATTTGTGATGGTAAAGAAATAAAAGTGACAAACTTCATAATAAAGGTTGCTATCACAAAGGGCAATACAACTTGACGTTCCTTTGCATTAAGAGTTTGCACATCCAAAAACAAAAAGTGCATGGCAACCTCTGCTTCCCTCTGCGAAGGGCCTATCTTTTACTTTCTAGTACTTACCTTTATACAAGAGTCATGGTGATCTTCAGCACTTCCTATATTTCGCCTTTTTCTCTTGGCAAGCATCATGTAGTAGGGAAAGATCCAAGCATATATGGCCATCCAAATATATTTGATCATGAATTATTATTGTTGACAATTATCTATAAGATAAATAAGTTGGGAGGCGAAACTCTAAGCCCCTATCTTCCTTTGTGTTCGATGGATGCCATTTGCTCTAAAAATATGCTTTGAGAGTTAGCAATCATGGAAGCTATATGGTAGCTGAGTATGAGGAATTTGCTAAATCAAAGCTCTTACATAGACCCTTCCTAAAAATAGGATGAATTGCAATTGTTTGGTGACTGAAAAAGCATACTTGTTAGTTTTCAAGAAATTTTATGGTCTTTACTTGAACATGTGAATAGTTTGTTACTTCATCATGAGAGGTTTTATGAGATCATCTACTGTTCATGATATATAATGATGCTAGAAAAAGTGATTGTAATTATCATTGATCAAACTTGTGCACTTGCTAGCATTCACACTACATAAATTATTTCTTTTATAATTTACCTACTCGAGGACGAGAAGGAATTAAGCTTGGGGATGCTGATATGTCTCCAACGTATCTATAATTTATGAAGTATTCATGCCATGTTTACAATAAT
Organism: Hordeum marinum; assembly: GCA_022496015.1. Taxonomy (NCBI): domain Eukaryota; kingdom Viridiplantae; phylum Streptophyta; class Magnoliopsida; order Poales; family Poaceae; genus Hordeum; species Hordeum marinum. Next base: position 381,151,349 of record CM039675.1, read on the forward strand.
TCTATATGATTTTGGTATGATTTTATTTGAACTAACCTGGACTGACATTGTTTTTAGCAAAACTACCATGGTGTCATTTTTTTGTGCAGAAATAAAAGTTCTCGGAATGGGCTGAAAATTTAGTATGATTTTTTGTGCACAAAAAGAGACCCCCAAAGCATTAGAGCCGGGCCATAAGAGCCATGAGGAGCAGACAAGCCTGCCAGGCGCGGCCAGGGGGGTGGTCGCGCCTAGCAGGCTTGTGACTCCCTCGTGCCCCCCCTTGACGTGAGATCGATGCCAAAAATTCCTATAAGTCCAGAAACCACTGAAAAGAAACCTAGATCGGGAGTTCCGCCGCCACACACCTCCAGAGCCACGAAAAACCAATCTTGGCCCTCTCCGGCACCCTGTCGAAGGGGGTCACCATCACTGGAGGCCGTCTTCATCGTCCCGAAGGGGCCATCAACACCATGGAGGCAAAGGACCAGAGGGATAACCTCTCCCCATAGAGGGGGAGCTATGGAGGAGGAAGCACAAGGGGGAGACCCTCTCCCACTCTCTCCCGATGGTGCCGGAGTGCCATCGAGGGAACCATCACCGCGGTGATCGTCTTCATCAACATCACCTTCTTCATCACCATCGTCATCTCCTTTTAGCGGTCCACTCTCCCGCACCTCACTGTAATCACCTACTTGAACATGGTGCTTTATGCTACATATTATGATCCAATGACGTCTTGCCATCCTATGATGTTTTGAGTAGATTACTTTTGTCCTTTGGGTTGATTGATGATCTAGATTGGTTTGATTTGTATGTTATTTTGGTGCTGTCCTATGGTGCCTCCCGTGCCACAAAAACATGAAGGATTCCTGCTATAGGGTGTTGCAATACGTTCATGATTCGCTTATAGTGGGTTGCTTGAGTGATAGAAGCATAAACCCGAGTAAGGGGGTTGTTGCGTATGGGATAAAGGGGACTTGATGCTTTAATGCTATGGTTGGGTTTTACCTTAATTATCTTTAGTACTTGCGGATGCTTGCTAGAGTTCCAATCATAAGTGCATATGATCTAAGTGGAGAAAGTATGTTAGCTTATGCCTCTCCCTCATATAAAATTGTAATAATGATTTCTGATCTTGTTAACAATTGCCTAGGATAATTCTGGACACCAACCCATCATTATTCCACTCGCTATTTGTAATATATTGTAATATTATGATAACATCACCTATATTTATATTTTAGTTCTCCGTTATCATGCAAAGCTATCCTCTTCATACCCATAACCTATTTTTATTTCTCGTTTCTAAATGGAAGCAAACGTTCGGTGTACGTATAGTCGTATCAATGTCAGATAGGACTTGAGAGAATATTGATCTTACCTTTAGCTCCTTGTGGGTTCGACACTCCATACTTATCAATTCCACCTTTGGAAATTTCTATGATGATTCCTTGCACTTGGGGATTATTAGTCGACACCATGGACCTTTTGTGGAGCAAGACTCTTAAAGTAGCCTTTGTTGGACATGTCGACAATGGTCTCTATGTGGTTAACTTTTCAGAGCGACACACTAAGACCGCAACTTGCCTAATGGCTAAAGTTGATGTGCGATGGCTTTGGCATCGCCGACTAGCCCATGTCAATATGAGATCTTTGCAAAGTCTCCTCAAAGGTGAACACGTTCTTCGACTAACAAATGTGAGTTTTGCCAAAGATCATGCTTGTAGTGCTTGTATTGAAGGAAAGCTACATGAGAAGTCTCAGCATCCCACGACTACCATCTACTCGAAGAGGTCCTTGGAGCTCCTTCATATGGATCTCTTCGGTCCTCCATATTTTGATAGTCATGGAGGAAGAAAGTATTGCTTGGTGATTGTGGATAATTACTCAAGACATACCTGGGTATACTTGTTCAAGATGAAGAGTGAGACCAAACAACTAAAGCTCAACGTCAACATGAAGCAACTGAGATCAAGAACTACACCTTGAATGAGTTTCTTAGTGATGAGGGGATCAAGGACCAATACTCCACACAATCTACCCCTCAATAAAATGATGTTGCGGAAAGGAAGAACCGGAAGTTGATGGATGCGGTAAGGACCTTGATGGCGGAATTCAAATCTCCATACAACTTTTGGGCCGAAGCCATCAACACTGCATGTCATGCATCTAATCGGCTCTACCCCCGCAAAGGTTTGAACAAGACTCCATATGACATTCTTACCGGTATTAAGCCCAACCTCAAGTACTTTTGGGTGTTCGGTCGTAAGTGTTTGATTCTCAAGAAAGGTGTTGGTTTGTCTAAATTCGAACCTAGAGCTCAAGAGGACATATTTGTTGGTTATGCTACAAACTCTCGCGCTTACCGTGTTCTCAACAAGTCCAATGGACTCATTGAGGAGACGTGTAACATGTAGTTTGATGAAAATAATGTCTCCTAAGTGGAGCAAAGTGGTCGAGGTGATGCAATTCCTCCCCAAGCCATAAGAAGAATGGGTGTGGGACACTAATGTGGCTTGAGACTGCGTTAGTATTTCCCCAAATAGGAAGGGATGATGCAACACAACTATGGCAAGTGTTTACCCTAAGTTATGATGCATCACAACTACAGTAAATGATATAAAGTTGCTATAGAATGATTGTAAAACATCCAAAATTGATAATATAACAACATGGAATAATAAAAAATTATAGATACGTTGGAGACGTATCAGCATCCCCAAGCTTAATTCCGCTCGTCCTCGAGTAGGTAAATGATAAAATGGAATTTTGATGTGTAATGTTGCCTAACATGTTCGTAACATATTCTTTTCTTTTGTAGCATAGACATTTGGACTTTTAGATGGTTCAAAGCAATAGTCTAGTTTTGTCATGAAGACTTTAATACTCAAGCATACCAACAAGCAACCATGTCTTTCAAAATATCAACACTAAAGAAAGTTATTTCTAGCCCATCATGCTTGATCATTGATCCATTCATGAAACACACTCAAATATTACCTACACCCAATGCTCAAGTACAATAATAGTGCCGCCTAGTTGGTGCTTTATAAGAGAAGATGAAGACTCAAATAAAAGTAAAAATTGCATAAAGTAAATAGGTAGGCCGTTCGTAGAGGGAAGTAGGGATTTGTAGAGGTGCCAGATCTCAAAGTTTAAATTGAGAGAGAGAAATATTTTGGGTGGCATGCCTTTCCTGTCAACGAAAATGATCGAGAGTTTTCAATACCTTTCCATGCTATATATATCATAAGCGGTTCCCAAACAGAAAATAAAGTTTATTCCTTTTCCCACCATTATTTCACAATCCATGGCTAGACGAATCCACGGTTTCCTTCCATACCAACACTTTCCAAGGAATTTATTATTTCACAACATAAAGTAAATTTCTTTTTAATTTCGGGACTGGGCATCCCTATTACCGCCATACTCTCGTGTAATGACAAGTGAATAAACACTCATCTTGAGAATAACACATCTAGCATGGAAAAATATTGGTCACCCCCTTCCGCTTCATGAGTGGTACGAGCACACAAAAAGGAAGTTCATTTTGAAAATTAGAGATGACACATAAATTTGCTTGGAACGGCATGGAAATACCGCATATAGGTAGGTATGGTGGACTCATATGGCAAAACGGGATTTAAGGATTTTGGATGCACAAGTAGTATTTCTACTTAGTACAAGTGGGGGCTAGCAAATAGATTGAGAAGCAAGAAACCAGGAAACTAAAATTCACATAAGAGAGCATTAAGCATAACTAACACCAAATAATGCTCCATAAGTAGGATGTAATTTCATTGCAAAACTGATGATATGTGATGAAAAAAGATATAGCTCCAAGTAAAATACCGATGGTTGTTAGAACAAAGAGGGGATGCCAATCGGGGCATCCCCAAGCTTAATTGCTTGTTTCTCCTTGGATATTATCTTGGCGTGCCATAGCATTCCCAAGCTAAGTCTCTTTTCACTCCTTATTCCTTCATCCACTGTGATCTCACCCAAAACTTGAAAACTTCAATCACACAAAACTTAACAAAACCTTTGTGAGATCCGTTAGTATAATAAATCAAATCACCACTTTAAGTACCGTTGCAAACACATTCATATTTTATTATTGAATTATATATATTGTATTTTAACTTTACCATGGCTTATACCTTCCAATACAAATCATAGATTCATCAAAAGAAGCACACAATGCAACAAAAATCGAATCTTTAAACAATAGAACAGTTTGTAGTAATCTGTACTATAACCATACTTCTCTAATCAACAAAATATGAAAAATACCAAAATGTTAGAATTTTTTATATCAATATTGTGTAAAAATTCAGAATTTTTTCGTCACTTATGTGATTTTGGAAAATTCTTCTACTGGACGCAAAAGTTTCTATTTTTCAACAAGATCAAATCAACTTTCACCCAACATGATCCTAAAGGCTTTATTTGGCACAACCACTAATTAAAACATAAAAAACACAATCATAAGAGTAGCATAATTGTGTAAACACTCAAGAACAGCAAGAAAAAGGTAAAAATAAATTTATTCATCGGGTTGCCTCCCAAAAAGCTCTTTCTTTATAGCCATTAAGATAGCCTTGAGATTTCAATGATGCCCTCATGAAAGATAATAATAGAAACACAAAGAGAGTATCATGAAGCATATGGAAAACACACTTAAGTCTAACATACTTCCTATGCATAGAAATTTATAGGTAAAAAAATTATCAAGGCAATCAAAAACTACCATATGGAAGGAAGAAGAAAGAGACAATAGCAATCTCAACATGAAAAGATGTAATTTAGTATCATGGAAATTTCTACAACCATAATTTCCCCTCTCATAATAATTGCATGTAGGATCATAATAAAATTCAACAGTATAGCTATCATAAACAATACTCTCTTTATGATCAACATGCATAAAGTTTTTATCATCTTCGAAAATAGTGGGATTATCATCAACTAAAGTTATGACCTCTCCTAACCCACTTTTATCTTAAAATTCATAAGATTGAATACTCTCCAAATATGTGGGATTCTTTTCACCTAAAGTTGACACTCTCCCAAACCCACTTTGATACTATTACAGACATTATTATCAATAACATATTCAACATGAGGCTTAAATAAATTTTCACATAAGAAGCATCATCACCCCAATCACGATCATTACAATAAGAAGTGGACATGCCAAAATTATCATCCCCAAGCTTGTAGTTTTTGCATATCATTAACATAATTGACATTAGTAGAGTTTATAGTAACATCATTGCATTCATGCTTTGCAATCAAGGAGCTATCATGAATCACCTTATAAATTTCTTCTTTCAACACTTCATCAAATTTTCCAGATTCATGATTTTGAAAGAAAACTTCATAGAGATAATTGTTGGAAATATGCCCTAGAGGCAATAATAAAATGGTTATTATTGTATTTCCTAGTTCATGATAATTGTCTATTATTCATGCTACAATTGTGTTAACCAGAAACCGTAATACATGTGTGAATACATAGACCACAACATGTCCCTAGTAAGCCTCTAGTTGGCTAGCTCGTTGATCAATAGATGGTCACGGTTTCATGACCATGGACATTGGATGTCGTTGATAACGGGATCACATCATTAGGAGAATGATGTGATGGACGAGACCCAATCCTAAACATAGCACAAGATCGTGTAGTTCGTTTGCTAAAGCTTTTCAATGTCAAGTATCGTTTCCTTAGACCATGAGATTGTGTAACTCCCGGATGCCGCAGGAATGCTTTGGGTGTGCCAAACGTCACAACGTAACTGGGTGGCTATAAAGGTACGCTACGGGTATCTCCGAAAGTGTGTGTTGGGTTGACACGAATCGAGATTGGGATTTGTCACTCCGTGTGACGGAGAGGTATCTCTGGTCCCACTCGGTAAGACATCATCATAATGAGCTCAATGTGACTAAGGAGTTAGCCACGGGATGATGTGTTACGGAACGAGTAAAGAGACTTGCCGGTAACGAGATTGAACAAGGTATAGGGATACCGACGATCGAATCTCGGGCAAGTACCATACCGATAGACAAAGGGAATTGTATACGGGATTGATTGAATCCCTGACATCGTGGTTCATCCGATGAGATCATCGTGGAGTACGTGGGAGCCAACATGGGTATCCAGATCCCTCTGTTGGTTATTGGCCGGAGAGGTGTCTCGGTCATGTCTACGTGTCTCCCGAACCCGTAGGGTCTACACACTTAAGGTTCGATGACGCTAGGGTTATAGGGAAAAGGTATACGTGATTACCGAAGGTTGTTCGGAGTCCCGGATGATATCCCGGACGTCACGAGGAGCTCCAGAATGGTCCGGAGGTAAAGATTGATATATAGGAAGTCCAGTTTTGGTCACCGGAAAGTTTTCGGGCTCATCGGTATTGTACCGGGAGTGCCGGGAGGGTGCCGGAGGACCCCGGGAGGGGTGTGACGACCAGAGGACTTAGTGGGCCTTTAGAGGAGGTGTGGCAGCCCATATTGGGCCAGCCAAGACCTCCTAGAAGGGCCCATGCGGCTGGGATCTAGAGATAAGGGCAAAAGGGGTTTGAAAGGAGGAGATCCACCTCCCTTGTGGGAGGTGGACTCCTCCCCCACTTCGGCCGAACCTCTCCTCCTTGGAGGAGGGGCCAATCCAGCCCTCCCTCTCCCTCCTCCTATATATACTTGAGGTTTTGGCCCTTTGAGAACAGATCTGAACTCTCTCTCTCTCTCGGCGAAGCTCTACCTCTCTTCTTCCTCCTCCGCAGCGCTTGGCGAAGCCCTGCCGGGATACCTTGATACTCCACCACCACCACGCCGTCGTGCTGCTGCTGGAGCTCTTCCCCAACCTCTCCTTCCTCCTTGCTGGATCAAGGCATAGGAGACGTCACCGGGCTGCACGTGTGTTGAACGCGGAGGTGCCGTCCGTTCGGCACTTGATCGGATCTTCCGCGATCTGAATCGCTGCGAGTACGACTCCATCAACCGCGTTCTTGTAGCGCTTCCGCTTAGAGATCTTCAAAGGTATGAAGATGCAATCTCTCCCCTCTCGTTGCTGGTTTCTCCATAGATAGATCTTGGTGACACGTAGGAAAATTTTGATTTACTACTACGTCTCCCAACAGTGGTATCAGAGCTAGGTCTATGCGTAGAATCTATGCACGAGTAGAACACAAAGCAGTTGTGGGCGTCGATTTTGTTAATATGCTTGCCGTTACTAGTCTTATCTTGATTCGACGGTATTGTGGGATGAAGCGGCCCGGACCAACCTTACACGTACGCTTACGTGAGACCGGTTCCACCGCCTGACATGCACTAGTTGCATAAGGTGGCTAGCGGGTGTCTGTCTCTCCCACCTTAGTCGGATTGGATTCGATGAAAAGGGTCCTTATGAAGGGTAAATAGCAATTGGCATATCACGTTGTGGTTTTGACGTAGGTAAGAAACGTTCTTGCTAGAAACCTATAGCAACCACGTAAAAACTTGCAACTACAAATTAGAGGACGTCTAACTTGTTTTTGCAGCATATGCCGTGTGATGTGATATGGCCAAAAGGATGTGATGTGATGCATTGTGACGTATGAGATTGATCATGTTCTTGTAATAGGGTTCACGACTTGCATGTCGATGACTATGACAACCGGCAGGAGCCATAGGAGTTGTCTTATTTATTGTATGACCTGCGAGTCAATCATAAACGCCATGTAATTACTTTACTTTATTGCTAAGCGTTAGCCATAGCAGTAGAAGTAATAGTTGGCGAGACAACCTCATGAAGACACAATGATGGAGATCATGATGATGGAGATCATGGTGTCGTGCCGGTGACAATGATGATCATGGTGCCCCGAAGATGGAGATCATAGGAGCAAGATGATATTGGCCATATCATGTCACTATCTTGATTGCATGTGATGTTTATCATGTTTACATCTTATTTGCTTAAAACGACGGTAGTAAATAAGATGATCTCTCAATAAAATTTCAAGAGAAGTGTTCACCCTAACTGTGCACCGTTGCTAAGGGTCGTTGTTCCGAAGCACCACGTGATGATCGGGTGTGATAGGTTCTAACGTTCGCATACAACGGGTGTAAGCCAGATTTACACACGCGAAACACTTAGGTTGACTTGACGAGCCTAGCATGTCCAGACATGGCCTCGGAACACGGAAGACCGAAAGGTCGAACATGAGTCATATAGAAGATACGATCAACATGAAGATGTTCACCATGGATGACTAGTCCGTCTCACGTGATGATCGGACACGGGCTAGTTGACATGGATCATGTGTCACTTAGATGACTAGAGAGATGTCTATCTGAGTGGGAGTTCACTGAATAATTTGATTATGTGAACTTAATTATCATGAACTTAGTCTAAAATTGCCTTTAATATCTATATTGTAGATCCAATGGCCAACGCAAATGTCAACCTCAATTTCAACGCGTTCCTAGAGAAAACCAAGCTGAAAGATGATGGAAGCAACTATGCGGACTGGGTCTGTGGCTTGAGGATCATCCTCATAGCTTCCAAGAAACTGTATGTCCTTGATGCACCGCTAGGTGACCCAGCCCTTCTCCCAGCAGAACAAGACGTTGCGAACGCTTGGCATTCTTGCTGCGATGACTACTCCCTTGTTCAGTGCGGCATGCTTTACAGCTTAGAACCGGGGCTCCAAAAGCGTTTTGAGCAACACGGAGCATATGAGATGTTCCAAGAGCTAAAACTGGTCTTTCAAGCTCATGCTCGGGTCGAGAGATATGAAGTCTCCGACAAGTTCTTTAGTTGTAAGATGGAGGAGAACAGTTCTGTCAGTGAGCACATCCTCAAGATGTCTGGGCTTCACAACCGCTTGACTCAGCTGGGAGTTAACATCCCGGATGACTCGGTCATTGACAGAATCCTCCAGTCGCTTCCACCTAGCTACAAGAGCTTTGTGATGAACTACAACATGCAAGGGATGGAGAAGTCCATTCCTGAGTTGTACTCGATGCTGAAATCAGCGGAGGTCGAGATCAGAAAGGAGCATCAAGTGTTGATGGTAAATAAGACCACTAGTTTCAAGAAAGGCAAGGGTAAGAAGAACTTCAAGAAGGACGGCAAAGCTGTTGCCGCGCCCGGTAAGCAAGTTGCCGGGAAGAAGAAGAAAAATGGACCCAAGCCTGAGACTGAGTGCTTTTATTGCAAGGGTACCGGTCACTGGAAGCGGAATTGCCCCAAGTACTTAGCAGATAAGAAGGACGGCAACGTTAAAGGTATATGTGATATACTTGTTATTGATGTGTACCTAACCAGCGCTCGTAGTAGCTCCTGGGTATTTGATACCGGTGCAGTTGCTCACATTTGTAACTCCAAGCAGGAGCTGCGGAATAAGCGAAGGTTGGCAAAGGACGAGGTGACGATGCGCGTCGGGAATGGTTCCAAGGTCGATGTGATCGCCGTCGGCACGCTACCTCTACATCTACCTTCGGGATTAGTTTTAAACCTTAATAATTGTTATTTAGTACCAGCTTTGAGCATGAACATTGTATCTGGATCTCGCTTGATACGAGATGGCTACTCTTTTAAATCCGAGAATAATGGTTGTTCTATTTATATGAGAGAAATGTTCTATGCTCATGCCCCGCTGGTCAATGGTTTATTTTTGATGAATCTCGAACGTGATGTTACACATGTCCATAGTGTGAGTACCAAAAAGTGTAAAGTTGATAACGATAGTCCCACTTACATGTGGCATTGCCGTCTTGGCCATATTGGTGTCAAACGCATGAAGAAGCTCCATGCTGATGGAGTTTTGGAGTCACTTGATTTCGAATCATTTGACACATGCGAACCATGCCTCATGGGCAAGATGACCAAAACTCCGTTCTCCGGAACAATGGAGCGAGCAACTGACTTGTTGGAAATAATACATACTGATGTATGCGGTCCAATGAGTGTCGAGGCTCGCGGTGGCTACCGTTATGTTCTCACCCTCACTGATGACTTGAGCAGATATGGGTATGTCTACTTAATGAAACACAAGTCTGAAACCTTTGAAAGGTTCAAGGAATTTCAGAGTGAGGTCGAGAATCAACGTGACAGGAAAATAAAATGCCTACGATCTGATCGTGGCGGAGAATATTTAAGTCACGAGTTTGGCACGCACCTTAGGAAATGTGGAATTGTTTCACAGCTCACGCCGCCAGGCACACCTCAGCGAAATGGTGTGTCTGAACGTCGTAATCGCACTCTATTGGATATGGTGCGATCTATGATGTCTCTTACCGACTTACCGCTATCATTTTGGGGATATGCATTAGAGACTGCCGCATTCACTTTAAATAGGGCACCGTCTAAATCCGTTGAGGCGACACCGTATGAATTATGGTTTGGAAAGAAACCTAAGCTGTCGTTTCTAAAAGTTTGGGGTTGCGATGCTTATGTGAAGAAACTTCAACCTGAGAAGCTCGAACCCAAAGCGGAAAAGTGCGTCTTCATAGGATATCCCAAAGAGACTATTGGGTATACCTTCTACCTACGATCCGAAGGCAAAGTCTTTGTTGCCAAGAATGGATCCTTTCTCGAGAAAGAGTTTCTCTCGAAAGAAGTAAGTGGGAGGAAAATAGAACTTGATGAGGTAATTGTACCTCCACTCGAACCGGAGAGTAGCGCAGCACAGGAAGTTGTTTCTGTGGAGCCTACACCGGCTAGAGAGGAAGTTAATGATGATGATCATGAAACTTCAGATCAAGTTGCTATTCGAAGGTCCACTAGGACACGTTCCGCACCAGAGTGGTACGGCAATCCTGTCCTAGAGATCATGTTGTTGGACAACGGTGAACCTTGGAACTATGAAGAAGCGATGGCGGGCCCGGATTCCGACAAATGGCTTGAGGCCATGAAATCCGAGATAGGATCCATGTATGAGAACAAAGTATGGACTTTGGTGGACTTGCCTGATGATAAGCGAGCCATTGAAAATAAATGGATCTTTAAGAAGAAGACTGACGCAGATGGTAATGTGACCGCCTATAAAGCTCGGCTTGTCGCTAAGGGTTATCGACAAGTTCAAGGAGTTGACTACGATGAGACATTCTCACCCGTAGCGATGCTAAAGTCTATCCGAATCATGTTAGCAGTTGCCGCATTTTATGATTATGAGATCTGGCAAATGGACGTCAAAACGGCATTCCTTAATGGCTTCCTCAAGGAAGAACTGTATATGATGCAGCCGGAAGGTTTTGTCGATCCTAAAGATGCTAACAAGGTATGCAAGCTCCAGCGCTCCATCTATGGGCTGGTGCAAGCATCTCGGAGTTGGAACATTCGCTTTAATGAGGTGATTAAAGCGTTTGGGTTTGTACAGATTTATGGAGAACCCTGTATTTACAAGAAAGTGAGTGGGAGCTCTATAGCATTTCTTATACTGTATGTGGATGACATGCTGATAATGGGAAATAATATAGAACTCTTGGAAAGTATCAAGGCCTACTTGAATAAGTGTTTTTCAATGAAGGACCTTGGAGAAGCTGCTTACATATTAGGTATTAAGATCTATAGAGATAGATCAAAACGCCTCATTGGTCTTTCACAAAGCACATACCTTGAAAAGATATTGAAGAAGTTCAATATGGATCAGTCCAAGAAGGGGTTCTTGCCTGTGTTGCAAGGTGTGAGATTGAGTACGACTCAATGCCCGACCACGGCAAAGGATAGAGAAGAGATGAGTGCCATCCCCTATGCTTCAGTCATAGGCTCTATCATGTATGCCATGCTGTGTACCAGACCTGATGTGAACCTTGCCATAAGTTTGGTAGGGAGGTACCAAAGTGATCCCGGAGCGGAACACTGGACAGCGGTCAAGAATATCCTGAAGTACCTGAAAAGGACAAAGGACATGTTTCTCGTTTATGGAGGTGCCGAAGAGCTCGTCGTAAAGGGTTACGTCGATGCTAGCTTCGACACAGATTCGGACGACTCCAAGTCGCAAACCGGATACGTGTATATTTTGAATGGAGGGGCAGTAAGCTGGAGCAGCAGCAAGCAAAGCGTCATGGCGGCATCTACATGTGAAGCGGAGTACATAGCTGCTTCGGAAGTAGCAAAGGAGGGAGTCTGGATGAAGGAGTTCATCACCAACCTAGGAGTGATTCCGAATGCGTCAGGCCCGATGACTCTACTCTGTGATAACATTGGAGCTATTGCCCTTGTGAAGGAGCCCAGGTTTCACAAGAAGACAAGACACATCAAGCGCCGCTTCAACTCCATCCGTGATTACATTCAGGAGGGAGACATAGATATTTGTAAAGTGCATACGGATGTGAATGTCGCAGATCCATTGACTAAACCTCTCTCACGAGCAAAACATGATCAACACCAGAATGCTATGGGTGTTCGATTCAACACAATGTAACTAGATTATTGACTCTAGTGCAAGTGGGAGACTGTTGGAAATATGCCCTAGAGGCAATAATAAAATGGTTATTATTGTATTTCCTAGTTCATGATAATTGTCTATTATTCATGCTACAATTGTGTTAACCAGAAACCGTAATACATGTGTGAATACATAGACCACAACATGTCCCTAGTAATTCTCTAGTTGGCTAGCTCGTTGATCAATAGATGGTCACGGTTTCATGACCATGGACATTGGATGTCGTTGATAACGGGATCACATCATTAGGAGAATGATGTGATGGACAAGACCCAATCCTAAGCATAGCACAAGATCGTGTAGTTCGTTTGCTAAAGCTTTTCAATGTCAAGTATCGTTTCCTTAGACCATGAGATTGTGTAACTCCCGGATGCCGTAGGAATGCTTTGGGTGTGCCAAACGTCACAACGTAACTGGGTGGCTATAAAGGTACGCTACGGGTATCTCCGAAAGTGTGTGTTGGGTTGACACGAATCGAGATTGGGATTTGTCACTCCGTGTGACGGAGAGGTATCTCTGGGCCCACTCGATAAGACATCATCATAATGAGCTCAATGTGACTAAGGAGTTAGCCACGGGATGATGTGTTATGGAACGAGTAAAGAGACTTGCCGGTAACGAGATTGGACAAGGTATAGGGATACCGACGATCGAATCTCGGGCAAGTACCATACCGATAGACAAAGGGAATTGTATACGGGATTGATTGAATCCCTGACATCGTGGTTCATCCGATGAGATCATCGTGGAGTACGTGGGAGCCAACATGGGTATCCAGATCCCGTTGTTGGTTATTGGCCGGAGAGGTGTCTCGGTCATGTCTACGTGTCTCCCGAACCCATAGGGTCTACACACTTAAGGTTCGATGACGCTAGGGTTATAGGGAAAAGGTATACGTGATTACCGAAGGTTGTTCGGAGTCCCGGATGAGATCCCGGACGTCACGAGGAGCTCCGGAATGGTCCGGAGGTAAAGATTGATATATAGGAAGTCCAGTTTTGGTCACCGGAAAGTTTTCGGGCTCATCGGTATTGTACCGGGAGTGCCGGGAGGGTGCCGGAGGACCCCGGGAGGGGTGTGACGACCAGAGGACTTAGTGGGCCTTTAGAGGAGGTGTGCCAGCCCATATTGGGCCAGCCAAGACCTCCTAGAAGGGCCCATGCGGCTGGGATCTAGAGATAAGGGCAAAAGGGGTTTGAAAGGAGGAGATCCACCTCCCTTGTGGGAGGTGGACTCCTCCCCCACTTCGGCCGAACCTCTCCTCCTTGGAGGAGGGGCCAAGCCAGCCCTCCCTCTCCCTCCTCCTATATACTTGAGGTTTTGGCCCTTTGAGAACAGATCTGAACTCTCTCTCTCTCTCGGCGAAGCTCTACCTCTCTTCTTCCTCCTCCGCAGCGCTTGGCGAACCCCTGCCGGGATACCTTGATACTCCACCACCACCACGCCGTCGTGCTGCTGCTGGAGCTCTTCCCCAACCTCTCCTTCCTCCTTGCTGGATCAAGGCGTAGGAGACGTCACCGGGCTGCACGTGTGTTGAACGCGGAGGTGCCGTCCGTTCGGCACTTGATCGGATCTTCCGCGATCTGAATCGCTGCGAGTACGACTCCATCAACCGCGTTCTTGTAACGCTTCCGCTTAGCGATCTTCAAAGGTATGAAGATGCAATCTCTCCCCTCTCGTTGCTGGTTTCTCCATAGATAGATCTTGGTGACACGTAGGAAAATTTTGATTTACTACTACGTCTCCCAACAATAATCAAGTGTGATCAACTCACTAGCAATTGGTTCATCATAATTTGGTATTTTAAAAATATTAGCAAGTGGATGAGGATCCATATCAATAGATTTTTAGCAAGCGAAGATGCAAAAAAATGGAAGGCACATGGCAACACAAGCAAAGAAATCAAAAAAGCAAAAAGGCATACGAAAAAGAGGGCGAATAAAAAGACATTTTTTTGTGAAGTGGGGGAGATGAAAACGAGAGGAAAATGGTAAATAATGTAAATTTAAAGGAGATGAGATTTGTGATTAGGAACCTGATAGATGTTGATGATGTCTCCCCGGCAATGGTGCCAGAAATTCCTTTGACGTGGCTTGAGACTGCATCGCTATTTCCCAAAGAGGAAGGGATGATGCAGCACAACTACGGTACGTATTTGCCTCAGCATGAAACCAAGGTTATCGAACCAGTAGGAGAACCAAGCATCACTATGTAAAGGGTACTTTCACACAAAGAACAAATACTTGCAACCCGACGCGTAAGAGAGGTTGTCAATCTCTCCATGGTAAAAGATAGATCGGTTTGTATGAGGTTGGATAAATAGATCGCGTAAGAACAAAAAATAAAATATGTAAATAAAAAATGCAGCAAGGTATTTTTGGGTTTTTGGAACAATAGATCTGAAAGCAAATGTGGAAAAAGATAGATCGGAAAGCAATATGTTAAAAGATAGACTCGAGGGCCATAGGTTTCACTAGTTGCTTCTCTCATGAGTATAGCACGCGGTGGGTAAACAAATTACTGTTGGGCAATTGATAGAAGATCACATAATCATGTAGATATCCAAGGCAATTATCATTATATAGGCATCACGTCCAAGATTAGTAGACCGAAACAATTCTACATCTACTACTATTACTCCACACATCGACCGCTTTCCAGCATGCATCTAGTGTATTAAGTTCATGGAGAAATAGAATATGCAATAAGAATGATGACATGATGTAGACAAGATCTATTTATGTAGGAATAGACTCGATATTTTTATCATTAATAGAAACAATACATGTGTGCCTCTCTGCCCCTTCTGTCACTTGGGGTGGGTGGGCACCGCAAGATCGAACCCATCACAAAGCACCTCTTCCCATGGCAAGAAAAATCGATCTAGTTGGCATAACTAAATCAAAGATTCGAAGAAGAAATACGAGGCTATAAGTAATCATGCATATAAGAGATCAAAGAAGACTCAAATAATATTCATGGATTGAAATTTATCATGAACTCAAACTTCATCGGATCCCAACAAACACACCGCAAAAAGTCATTACATCAAATAGATCTCCAAGAGACCATTGTATTGAGAATCAAAAGAGAGAGAGGAAGCCATCTAGCTATTGCCTATAGACCCGTAGGTCTATGGTGGACTACTCACCCATGAAGATGATTCACCCGTCCGTGATGGTGTTAGATTGGATCTCGTGGTTCTAGAACTTGCGGCAGCTGGAATTGTGTGTCGTCGACTCCCCTACAGTTTTTGGAATATTTGGGTATTTGTAGAGCTGATAGGCGGTGGAGAGGGGTCCCATGGAGGGCACAACCCACTATGCTGTGCCAGGGGCCTCTATCATGCCATGGTGTCTTGTGGCCTCGATGGCCCTCCTCTCAGGTGCTTCTTTGGTCCTGTAGTTGTCTTCTGGCCCAGAAAAATCTCCAAAAAGTTTTGCGGTGTTTGGGCTTCGTTTGGTACTAATATTCTGTGAAGTAAAAAACAAGCAAAACATAGCAACTATCACTTGGCACTGTGTCAATAGGTTAGTCCCAAAAAATGTACAAATTTGCTATAAAATGATTGTAAAGCATCCAAAATTGACAATATAACAGCATGAAACAATCAAAAATTATATATATGTTGGAGACGTATCAGACACTTCCTACGCGTTGAGGAACCCCTTGTGGCCGAAGAAGAAGGACAATGTTCCACTCAAGTGGAACCATCCCCGATGCAAGACCCACACACTTCCAAAGAACAAAGTGAAGGCCCTCAACCAAGTGAACAAGATCAACCAAGATGTTGGTGAGTCACCAAGTGATGCCCAAGATCTAGTTCATAACCCCGAGCAAGCTCATGATCAAGATCAAGAGCAAGCTCCCTACGACACTCAATATCGTCAAGTTGTTGCTCCTCAACCTTCCATGGAGGATATTCTAGAGAGACGAGCTACCAAGGTTGCTTCCAAGCTTAAACAGAAACAACATGTTTTAGAGAACACCCACGGAAGCTTGAATAAAGGGTTAACCACTCACAGACAATTAACAAACTTTTGTGCACATCACGCATTTGTTTCTTGTGTTGAACCCATAAAGGTACAAGAAGCGCTCAAGGACAGGGAGTGGCTTGAAGCCATGCATGATGAACTCAACAACTTCGATCAAAACAAAGTGCGGTGATTGGTTCCAGGGCCAAAGGAGAATCACAATGTCATTGGAACCAAATGGATCTTTAAGAACAAGCAACATGTGAATGGTGTCGTCATTCGCAACAAGGCAAGATTGGTAGCACAAGGCTACTCCTAGGTCGAGGGTATCAACTACGGTGAAACCTTTGCTCCCGTTGCACGACTTGAATCTATTCGCATGCTGTTTGCATATGCATCTCATCATGATTCCAAATTATATCAAATGGATGTGAAGAGTACATTTATTAATGGTCCCCTTAAGGGGTTGGTATATGTCAAGCAACCCATGGAGTCCGAGGATCTCAAGCTCCTCAATCATGTATACATTCTCGATAAGGCACTCCATGGCCTTAAACAAGCCCCACGTGCGTGGTATGGGCATCTTACCAAGATGTTGCAAGACCGTGGGTTTGAAATTCGGAAAATTGATCCCACTATTTTCACAAAGAGATTTAAGGGGAACCTTTTCATATGCCAACCATATCTTGATGATATTATCTTTGGTTCTCCTAACAAAAATTTCAATGACGAGTTTGCCGCACTAATGACCAAAGAGTTTGAGATGTCTATGATGGGAGAGTTGAAGTTCTTTCTTGGATTCGAAGTCAAGCAATGAAGTCAACGAACCTTCATCAAACAAGCAAAATACTCTCAATACATGCTCAAGAGGTTCAAGATAGATGATCTCAATCCGGCCAAGGCCAACACTCCCATGCCTCTCAAATGTCATCTTGACTGTGATCCCAATGGTAAAGCCGTGGATCAAAAGCTATATCGCTCCATGATGGGATCCTTGCTTTATCTTTGTGCATCTAGACCGAATATTATGTTGAGCGTGGGAATTTGTGAACGATTCTAATCCGCACCAAAGGAAAGCCACAATGTGGAAGTCAAGCAAACCTTTGGATATTTGGCTCATACCCCAAACTTTGGCTTATGGTACCCCAGAGGTGCTTCATTTGATCTCATAGTATATTCTGACTCAGATTGGGTGGGAGACCGTGTGGAGAGGAATTCAACTTCTGGAGGCTGCCAATTCCTTGGTCGTTCTTTGGTGAGTTGGTCTTCAAAGAAATGAAATTGTGTTTCTCTCTCGTCCACCGAAGCTGAGTATGTAGCCACCGCAAGTTGCTGTGCACAGTTGCTTTGGATGAGGCAAACTTTAAAGGATTACGGTGTCACTTGTGACAAAGTGCTTCTTTACTGTGACAACGAGAGTGCAATCATGATCCCCAACACCCCGTCTCAACACTGCAAGACTAAGCATATTGAGATTCAGTTGGAAATATGCCCTAGAGGCAATAATAAAGTGGATATTATCATATTTCCTTGTGAAAGCGCAACTTCTCCCTAGATGGTTTTGGTAATTAATAACAACATATATTTCATTGGACTAATACTTCCACCAAGTGCATCGAAGGAAAAAGTTCAATGATGGGATGGCTAAAGGGTTGTGTGGAGAACCTCTCAAAGGAAAGGAAAGGAATATGACTAGCCATGCTTCAAGCTACAAGACTCTACATTTTATATTTTGTGAGAAATCACTCTTGAGTCCATAGGAAAGCCAATACTATTAAAAGGCGGTGAGATAAATATGATGATCTAGTTGCTCAAGTGCTTAGAGATTAGCCACCAAATATTACTCATCAAATATCCCACAAAATCTTCTGTCCAAAGCCCAAAGTCAAAAATCGGTGCCACCAAGTTTTCCCACTCGGTGAAAGGACGTGGATGTTGCCTAGGGGGGGGGGGTGAATAGACGCTTTAAAATAATTACGGTTTAGGCTTGAACAAGTGCGGAATAAAACTAACGTTTAATATGTCAAGCACAAAACCTAAAACAACTAGGCTCTCCTATGTGCACCAACAACTTATGCTAAGCAAGATAAACAACTAAGTGATATCAAGATATATAACACCAAACAATATAGCTATCAAAAAGTAAAGTGCATAAGTAAAGGGCTCGAGTAAGAGATAACCGAGGCATGAGAAGACGATGATGTACATCGAAGTTCCCACACTTGCGGATGCTAATATCCAGTCGGAGTGGTGTGGAGGCACAATGCTCCCCAAGAAGCCACTAGGGACACCATAATCTCCTCACACCCTCACACAATGCAATATGCCATGATTCCACTAAGGGGCCCTTGAGGGCAGTCACCGAACCCGTACAAATGGCAACCCTTGGGGGCGGTCACCGGTACTTGTACACTTTGGCAACCCTTGGGGGCGGTTCACCAGTACCCGTACAAATTGCTCGGGGCAATCTCCACAACCTAATTGGAGACCCCGATGCCTGTCCGGAGCTTTACACCACAATGATTGAGCTCTGAGACACCACCAACCGTCTAGGGCGCCAAGGCACCCAAGAGGAACAAGCTCTAGGGTGCTCAAACACCCTAGAGAAATAAGCTTCTCAAACTTCACTTCCACATATCTCCGTGGAGAACTCAAACCTATGCACCAAATGCAATGGCAAGGACACATGAAGTGCCCAAGTCCTTATCTCCAAAATCCCATCACAACAACTAATGCTATGGAGGAAATAAGAGGAAGGACGAAGAAGAACACGAAGAACTCCAAGATCAAGATCCAAGGGGTTCCCCTCATAAAGAGGAGAAAGTGATTGGTGGAAATATGGATCTAAATCTCCTCTGTCATTTCCCTCAAGAACTAGCAAGAATCATTGGAGGGATTGAGAGTTAGCAAGCTCAAAGAATGTCAACAATGGGGGAAGAACACGAGCTCAAGAGTTAGGGAGCAATGGGGAAGAAGACCCCCTTTTATAGGTGGGGGAAAATCCAACCGTTATCCCCACAGCTCACACACAAGCGGTAGTACAGCTCAGGGGAGCGGTACTTCCGCTTATACCTGTCCTGGAACAACAAAGCGACAGTACCACTATGGAGGGAGCGGTACTTCTGCTCATATAATACCAAAATGCGAGAATAAAAACTTAGGCGGAAGTAGCCACGGAACCTCAGGGTGGCAGTACCACTCGGTACTTCCTCTTAAAACAAATAAGCGGTAGTTCGAGTGGTACTACCACTTAGGGAGAGTGGTACTTTCGCTGAAAATGGCCAGAGACCCGTGTAGGCACCAGAAGGCAAATATAAGCGGTAGTACATAGAGGAAGTATCACCCAATCGGTACTACCGTGCTACCGAGCAGTACTACCACTTGTTCAGAGAAAAATAGCTCTGGCACTGCAACTGCCATAACTTTCGCATACGAGCTCTGAATTGAGCAAACTCAAGCTTGTTGGATAGCACACGACAAGTTATCCTAAGAAGAGGCAGTATAAAAATGTCAATGGTATAGAGATGTGAAACCTCTATCAATGAAGAACCTACAAAAACTCCAACATCAAAACATCATAGAAGATGCATATGGACTCCGTTTTCGATGAACTTGAGCTTGTCATGAAGCTGACCATAAGCTCAAGAAACCTCAAAGAGAAAAACCAACCAAGAAACAAGAAATATGATGATGCCAATAATGCAATGCTTTGAGCTCTCAACGAATGATATGATCAAGATATTCACTTGAGAGCCCCCTTGATAGTATGGCTATCTATCCTATAACCCAGTCTCCCAACTACCACTATGAGACCGGTAAAAAAGAAAACCCTGTCAAGGTCAAACCTTTGCCTTGCGTATAGTCCACTTGAGGTGGATGATGATGATCTTGACTTCCTCAAGATGGACCACCTTTCTTGATTGCGGCGGCTTGATGAAGATTAGTAGATTGCTCCCCCATACTGCAATATGGGTGAGCCACTCTTCGGCACATCTTCACAATTCCATTGTCACCACAATGAACGACAAGCTTCAAGCATGATCTCTCTGTGATGCTTCACTTGAGCTTGCATACCGCAACCTTGATGACGATCACCACTTGATGTCATCTTCCATGGGATGCATGGGATCTTCCTCTTGATGCAAGCCCATGGAAAAATACCTAACCCACAAAGAACTCTCACGTAGACCGTGGGTTAGTACACAAAGCATAATGGGCAATGCTTACCATACCATGGGATCCCTTGATCCCTCTCGATATATCTTGTATGCTTTGTGTGTTGATCAACTTGATTAAATTTTGACTTAGTCCTGATCAACCTTGTATCTTATCTTTTATCTTCATAAAGATGATGTATTGAAGGTAAGCATGAATGCTCACACAATCTTCTTCTTCAAGACATGCTTGCAATAAGCTCAACTCTCACATGACCAATCTTTGAATAAACCTTGAATACCACCTTGGTCACAATATAAACTCCTTGAAACCCAACAGATGGACTTCAAGCGGTGCCTATAGACAAATCCTTCAAATATAACTCAAGGCAAGCATTAGTCCATAAGGGTGTAATCAATTACCAAAACCACACATGAAAAAATGTGCTCTTACACTCGGACATACCGATTTTTCCTTAAGACAGAACATAGACAAAACCCTAGCAACTCGGTACAACCAATACTGGTTTCAGTACGACCGAGAATCAGTGACCAACTCACTAGTTAGCTAATTCCTAAAATTGGAAATTAAGAGCTTGGTGAATTGGTGTCACCGAGATGAGGAACTGCCCTAGTCAGACCAAAATAGGTAGGACCAAGTTGTGTATATCGGTTTCATCGAAAAGGCCAAAGTTGCCACATTTTGCACTAGTTGGGTAATAATGTTTTAACGGTTAGATTTTTGGAGATGCCTATAAATACCCCTGCACCACCTCTCACTCGTAGAGGAAGCACTTGGAACATACAAACAATTGCCCTATCCATTTTTTTTTGAGAGAGCCACCTACTCATGTGTTGAGATCAAGATCATCCACTCCAACCATATGGATCTTGATTTCTAGCCTCCCCAAATTGATTTTCACCCAATCAATCTCTTGTACCCATGCCAAATCTATGAGAGAGTGATTGGGTGATTGAGGAGACTATCTTTTGAAGCACAAGAGCAAGGAGTTCATCATAGTACCACGTATATTACATTGGGAGGGTGGTGCCTCCTAGATTGGTTAGGTGTCGCTTGGGAGCCTCCTACTTCGTGTTGTGGAGTTGAACCAAGAAGTTAGTAAGGGCAAGGACATCACCTATTTCGTGAAGATCTACCTTGAGTAAGGCTAGTCGTCCGTGGACGAAAGCCATGATGGCATAGACAAGGTTGCTTCTCTGAGGACCCTTTGTGGGTGGAGCCCTTCATGGACTCTCGTGGCTGCTACCCTCCGTCGGTTGAAGTCTCCATCAATGTGGACGTATGGTAGCACCACCTATCAGAACACCCCCAAAAATCTCCGTGTCAACTTTGCATTTGATCTTCCTATCCCTACCCACTATTTACATACGCTTGTCTTTACTTTCCGCTGCTATACTCATAGACATGCATGTGTAGGGTGAACTTGATTTGCACCAATTGCTAAAACTTGCCTAGAACTAAAATTGGGAAAGGTTAGTTTTTTTACTTTGTCAAGTAGTCTAATCACCCCCCCTATAGACCTACTTTCGATCCTACAAGTGGTATAAGAGCTTTGGTTTCCATTGCATTGGTTTCACAACCTAGTAGAGTATGACGTCTAGTGAGGGAAATTATCACCGTAGAGGTCCATATTTTGATGGTACACACTTTGCTAGTTGGAAGCATAAAATGAAAATGCATTTTATTGGTCATAACTCCGTCGTATGGGTTGTTGTTCATGTTGACTTGCAAGGTAAATTCTTTGGTAATGGAAAGGAACCAGATCATGAAGCGACCACAAAAGAATTGAACATTTTACAATACAACGCTCAAGCATGTGACATTCTATTCAACTTCCTATGCCCCGAATAATTCAACAAGATTAGCCGTCTTGAGAATGCAAAGGAAATTTGGAATACTTTGGTTGACATGCATGAAGGTACCAAATCCGTCAGGGAATCTAAGTTGGATGTGCTACAAAGTCAACTTGATAAGTTCAAGATGAAGGATGGTCAAGGAGTCACGAAAATGTACTCGAGGCTTTGTCTCATCACCAATGAGATTGCCGGCTTAGGAAGCAAAGAGATGACTGACAAATTCATCATCAAGAAGATACTTAGAGCCTTGGATGGGAAGTATGACATCGTTTTCACATTGATCCAAATGATGCCAAACTATAAAGATCTCAAGCCCATGGAATTCATTAGAAGGATTGTTGTTCATTAGATGCCACTCAAAGATAAGGAATTGCTTCACAACAAGTCAAGTGGTGCATACAGAGCTTCAAGTGACACTCCCACTACATCAACTGAAAACCTTGTAACCAATCAAGACATAAGCCTCATGGATAAGAAATTCAACAAGTTCTACAAGAGTAGATGCAAAGAAACAAGCTCCAACTCAAGATATGAAGAGAAGCGCTCTTGTTGTCGTGACCGGAATTGTTACAGTTGTGGAAGGCCCGGACACTACTCCAATGAGTGCAATCCCCCCCCCCCCACAAAATAAGAGAAGAGTCACCTAGAAGAAAGAGCTCAAGAGATGAGTCACCTCGGAGAGAGAGAAGGAGTAGAGATGATCATTATGAATGAAGACCCTCCCGAAGAAGTAAAGACTCGGAGAATAAGGACAAGTACACAAAGATCTAGGCAAGAATACGACATCAAGCTCATGTTGATGAATGGGTATCTAGCTCCGAATCCAACAATCTCTCTGAGAAAAGCTATCACTCGGACTTCGACTATAGTCAAGATGAATCTGTTGCCGGACTTGCACTCATTTTCTCCAACTCCCATGAAATATTTGATTCACCAAATGAAGGGAGTGGAAGTTGCTTCATGGCTAAATACCATAAGGTATCACACCCCTAATACATTGACTTTAGTAGTGACAAGGATGACTTACTTGGAGATGATGACTTGCTATTTGACAAAACTAGTGATGTTAGTGAAAATGAACTTGATAATTATCATGCTAGTCAAGATAAGTCGTGTGATGATGATAAGAAGGAAATAGAGCAACTAACTACAGAATTGAACACTCTTAAGTTAGCCCATGAATCTACTCTAGAAGATCATAGAGAGCTTGTAAGAACTCATAGGAAGCTATGCTTCAAGAAGCTCAATTTAGAGTAACAACATGAATTTCTTAAAGCTATCAATGACGATCTTCGAAATAAGATTTCCTCTGGTCTAGCCAAACAACTACTCTTGTCTACATTCATTCCACAAGTTAAAACTAAGCAAACTAGTAATAGAGGCAAGAAAGGTTCTTCATCTAGTAGCAACAAAAATTTATAAATCCAATGATGTTGCTTATAGTAGTTCTATTGATTCCACTAATGATTATCTTAGCTAGGTTACACTTGAGCAAGAAAACGATTTATTGAAATGGATTATGGAAAAAAGGTGTCTACAAAAGTCTTGCCGGATGTAAGCAATTCGAGGAAATCGTATGCAACCATGGAGGATACTAGAAGAGCCAAGGCATTGGCTACTTCAACGCCAATGGAGTTGAATGGGAAGAAGTTCAATACCCCAAGGCGAAGTTTGTTCCCCAAAAGGAGAAGTATGAACATACTCTCCCCAAGAGAACGAAAGCTCAAGATGACCTTCCACCACAAGAGCACAAGCTCAAGGGCAAGGACAAGCTTCAAGGGGAGATTGACACATTTGAAGATGAGTCCCAAGCCATGGTCAAGTGGGTTCCCAAAGCTACTACAAGCTCTACCTCAACAAGTGCTACTTCAACTCCACGGATCCCCATCAAGTTTATGTGGACCCAAAGAAGAAGAACTAGAAAATTTATTTGAGGGGTGACTCTGCTAGTAAAATTCACTCACATTCATGTTTGCAAGGAATATTTGCAATCAACTTCAACTTTATGCAATAGTTCAAGGAGTCACACATTCCCTCATAGGTAAGTGATATGTCTCCAATGTATCTACAATTTTTGATGATGGCATGCTATTATATTATCTGTTTTGGATGTTTTATATGCATTAATATGCTATTTTATATTATTTTTGGGACTAACCTATTAATCTAGAGCCAAGTGCCAGTTTCTGTTTTTTCCTTGTTTTTGAGTTTTGCAGATATGGAATATTAAACGGAGTCCAAACGGGATAAAACCTTCGGAAGGAATTTTTCTGGAAGGAAATAAGTCTTCCAAGATTGGAGTGCACATCAGGGGAGGTGCCAGGGCACCACAAGCCTGCTAGGCGCGCCCCCCCTGGTCGCGCCTAGCAGGCTTGTCGCCTCCTGGCAGGCCTCCTAACCCAAATTCTTGGCCTATAAATACCCAGATATCCCCCCAACATCAGAAAGAGGCACACAAATACTTTTCCGCCGCAGGAAGCCTCCATTCCCGAGAGATACAATCTTGGAGCCTTTTCCGGTAATCTGCTAGAGGGGTTTCGATCATGGAGGGCATCTACATCAACTCCATTGCCCCTCTGGTGATGCATGAGTAGTCCACCACAGACCTACGGGTCCATAGCTAGTAGCTAGATGGCTTCTTCTATCTCTTTGATCTTCAATACCATGTTCTTCATGATCTTCATGGAGATCTATCCGATGTAATCCTCTTTTGTGGTGTGTTTGTCAAGATCCGATGAATTGTGAGTTTATGTTCAGATTATCCATGAATCTTATTTGAATCTCCTCTGATTTCTTATATGCATGATTTCATATCCTTGCAAGTCTCTTTGAGTTATTGGTTTGGTTTGACCAACTAGATTGGTAATTCTTGCAATGGGAGAAGTGCTTGCTTTTGGGTTCAATCTTGCGGTGTCCTCACCCAGTGACATAGTAGGGGTAGAGAGGCACGTATTGTATTGTTGCCATCAAGGGTAACAAGATGGGGTTTTCATCATATTGCTTGAGTTTATCCCTCTACATCATGTCATCTTTCATAATGCGTTACTCTGTTCTTCATGAACTTAATACTCTAGATGCAGGCAGGAGTCGGTTGATGTGTGGAGTAATAGTAGTAGATGCAGAATCGTTTCAGTCTACTTGATACGGACGTGATGCGTATATGCATGATCATTGCCTTGGATAACTACATGATTATTCACTTTTCTATCAATTGCTTGACAGTAATTTGTTTACCCACCATGATATTTGCCTTTAAGAGGGAAGCCTCTAGTGAAACCTATGCTCCCAGGTCTATTTTCCATAACATATTTTCAGATCTATACTTGCTGCAATTTATTTACCTTTTACTTTCCACACTCGTTACTTCTATCTCTATCGGATATAATCCTTGCAAATAACCGTGATGGGATTGACAACCCCTTTATAGCGTTGGGTGCAAGAGTTTGATTATTTGTGTAGGTGCATCCATTGGTGACTTGCTTGTTCCTCCTACTGGATTGATATCTTGGTTCTCAACAACTGAGGGAAATACTTACCTACTTCGCTGCATCATCCTTTCCTCTTCAAGGGAAAACCAACGCATGCTCAAGAGGTAGCAGTAAGCAAGGGACAAGGTAAGGAATGAATCAATGGACATCATCATATATGCATTTCACTCCATGTCCATAGGTATCCTTGTATTTGTTCCTTGTGCGGGACTAACCCATGTAGGTGAGGAGAGTAAGAAACAACAAGGATTTCTCCCAACTCAAGATGATCTTCATCAACCATGAGTATTGACTACTAAACACCTACATGATGTCTTCTATGACAAAACCCAAGGTTAGTTTACCCCTCTATGGGGGGATGTCACTTCAAGGGGGGCTTTACTCTAAGACTTGAGTCAAAGCATTTCTTAAAGATGTGAACACGTTAAGTGCTTTAAGTAAAAGTGGTAAGCCCACTTATGCTTAGATGATGCGTATGTCATATGATCAAGTACTCTTACTTGGCTCCTAAGTCAATATACTCATATATAGATGACTCCGTCGTTGCCAAAGTGCTTGGTAGATATTAGAGTGGTTTTGCATGTTTTCCATATTTCATTTGACAATTGATTGTGTGAGGATGTTGGTATGCATATCTTTTCTCATTCGAGGATATCCAATTGTTGTTATTTGGCTTTCATTTTCCTTGGCCAATTCGATATACAAGAATGCCTAAGTACCTCCCTCTACCTATCTATGCTTTGTTGTCTCAAATTCTATTCATGCTTCATCAGTAAACTTGAACAAGCACTTCTCGAGCCCTATATGTGAGGAGCACTCGGAGTTCTGTTTAGACAAAGAGCTAACTTCCAAAACCTCCCATGTGCATCTTGGTGTAACCGACTCCAAAATCTCGGTTCCACCAAAGCATTAGGGTTGATTTGGCTTTTGAACCTCGGTGCAACCGATCCCTAAGTCTCGCCCTCATGGAGTTTAATTGTCACATGGCAGTTATGAAACTCGGTGGCACCAAAATTTCTGAATCGGTGTCACCAAGAGTAACAGAGTAAATATTGTTGGGGCACGTTGCATGGGAAACAAAAAATTTCCTACGCACGCGCAAGATCTATCCACGGTGATGAGCATCTACGAGGGGGAGAGTGGATCTACATACCCTTATAGATCGCTAAGCGGGAAGCGTTAAGAAATGCGGTTGATGTAGTCGAAAATCTTCGCGATCAAAATCGCCGAGCGTCTCGCGATCCAATCACGATCCGTCCTGATCTAGCGCTGAACGGACGACACCTCCGTGTTTAGCACACGTACAGCTCAATGACGATGTCCGCCTTCTTGATCCAGCAATAGGGATCAGAGAGGTAGATGAGTTCTCCGGCAGCGCAACGGAGTGGCGGCGATGGTGGTGGAACTATTCTGGCAGGGCTTCGCCAAGCACCATCACGACGATCTAGAGGGAATAGGGCAACACGTGTCTTTTCGTGTGTTGGCTGCCCCAAAACCTCCTATATATATAGGAGGAGGGGAGAGGAGGCTGCGTTGGCCACTCCATCAAGGAGGCCTTCGGCCTAAGTGGAGGAGGGAGGAGTCCTACTCCAATCCTACTAGGAGTAGGATTCCTTCCCCCACTTTTGAAACCCTCTCCACCTCTTCCACCTTTGGGTTTCTCCACCCCAGCCACATGGGACTTTAGTGGGGGCTTCGGCCAGCCCACCAAGGGCTGGTTTACCTCCTCCCACAGCCCATGTGGCCCTTTGGGTCGAGACACCCCTCCCGATGGTCCCCAGGTACCCTCCCGGCACTCCCGATACACTACCGATGAGCCCGAAACTTTTCCGGGGACCAAAAAGAGAGTTCCTATATATCAATATTTACCTCTGGACCATTCCAGAGCTCCTCGTGATGTATGGGATCTCATCCGGGACTCCGAACAACCTTCGGTCATCACCATACGTAAATCTATACTACTAAAACGTCACCGAACCTTAAGTGTGCAGATCCCGCGGGTTCGAGAACTATGTAGACATGACCGAGACACCTCTACGGTCAATAACCAATAATGGGACTTGGATGCCCATATTGGTTCCTACATATTTTACGAAGATCTTTACCGGTTGAACCTCTTTGTGAAGGATTAAGTTAATCCCGTATGCTGTTCCCTTTGTTCATCGATATGTTACTTGCCCGAGATTCGATCGTCAATATCTGTATACCTAGTTCAATCCCGTTACCGACAGGTCTCTTTACTCGTTCTGTAATACAAGATCCCGTGGCTAACACTTTAGTCACATTGCTTGCAAGGCTTGTTGTGATGTTATATTACCGAGTGGGCCCTGAGATACCTCAGAGATACCTGTAGAGCACCTTTATAGTCACCCAGTTACGTTGCGACATTTGATACACACAAGGCACTCCTCAGGTGTCACTGAGTTGCATGATCTCATGGTCCTTGGAACATATACTTGACATGCAGAAAACTATAGCAATGAACTGACACGATCATGTGCCATGTTTATAGTTTGGGTCTTGTCCATCACATCATTCTCCCTATGATGTGATCCCGTTATCAAATGACATCTCATGTCAATGGTTACGAAACCTTGGCCATCTTTGATCAACGAGCTAGTCTACTAGAGGCATACTAGGGACACAACATTGTCTATATATCCACACATGCAATGTGTTTCCAATCAATACAATTATATCATGGGTAATAAACAATTATCATGAACAAGCAAATATAATAATAACTATTTTATTATTGTCTCTAGGGCATATTTCCAAATCTTTAGGGGATCCAGGCACCCCCAGTTCTCATGGGTTGCCTAAGGCTGCTACAAGGGCAAGGAGGAAACTGAATTCATATGAAGAGCGTGCATGCTTTATTCCTGAAGAGGTAACCTCCAAGAAGCAGCAAGACAAGAAAATAAAGCTGCAAGGAAATCTGCCAATGAGGCTACTTCTTAGAAGGGGCCAGTGAGGAAGGAGTATGCTAGTTCTAATGCTATGAGAGCACCAAAGAGTGCTAAGGCTGGGATGACTCTCACTCTTGAGTCTCCAAGGACTTCAAAGTCCATGCCCAAGAAGGAAGGAGAGAAGAAGAGAGCCAGAAAAAGAATAGTGCATGTTATTGGCAGGCCAACCTCCATTTATGAGGACCTAGCAGAGCAGGAATAAGAGGAAGAGGAAGAACCACTTGATAAACCTCCTCCTTCCAAGAAGAATAAATTGCTAGTTGATGCAATGCCTAGCCAGGATCCATCCAAGAGCAAGCTGCTCCAAAGAAGCTTATAGCACCCAAGCCCAAGAGAACCACCAGAGATATTCTAGGTGCTCGAAAGAATAAGGGTTCCACATCTAGAGCAGATGCCGAGGAGGGAGATTTGACAGTGTTGAGGAAGCTCAGACCTCATACGCCAGAGCATAATGATGCTCATCCAGTTGCTCAGGACTTGAAGAAAAGGAGAGATCAAGGGTTGATGAAATGGAGAGCAAATGACCCAAATGCCTCCATGAAAGCCATGCCTCCATGAAAGCACAATGTGCTCCCTTGGTGGTTTTGATAATTTGACAACATACATTGTCTCTTGGACTAATACCTCAATCTAGTGTATTTCAGATAAAGTCCATAGAGAGTGATGGGTTGGCAAAAGGAGTGTGAAGAGTATCCCCAAGGAGAAGAAGAAGAAGAATAACTTTGGCCAAGCTTCAAGGAAGAGGACTCTACATTTTATCTTTTGCGCGAAATCACTGTGAGTCCATAGGAAAGCCAATACTATTAAAAGGGGGTATGGTTTTATTGGTGAACAAAATGCTCATATGTGCACAAGTGATAGTCACCACATACACCCACAAGCTCTTCCACAAAAGTCTATCCAAAGCAAATATTCAAAATCGATGCAACCAACACACTCCACTCGGTGCCACCGATTCCAAACCCTAGACAAACTCAGCCAAACACTAGCCACTTCGGTGCAACTGATTCTGCTTCGGTGCCACCGAGTTGGGCTGCCAACTTTCTGTTACGCAAATTCACAATATCGATCCCACCGAGGTTGTTGGATCGGTGTCACCGAGATTGGGCAATGTGACCGTTGGTCACCTTATCGGTGCAACCGACTTTCCTATATCGGTCTCATCGAGATTCAAAAGTTGCCACCTTTTGGTCACTTCGGTACCATCGAGATTAACACATCGGTGTCACCGAGTTGGTCATTTTGTGTGTAACGCTTGGATTTTTGGATATGCCTATATATACCCCTCCACCACCACTCACTCTAAAGAGAAGCACTCAGAATAGTTCCCCACTCATACCTACTGATTTTCTAAGAGAGAGCCACCTACTCATCTGTTGAGATCATGCCATTCCATTCCTACCATATGAATCTTGATCTCTAGCCTCCCCAACTTCATTTCCACCCAAACAATCTCTTCTACCAAGCCAAATCTATGAGAGAGTGACTGTGTGTTGTGGAGTCTATCATCTTTAAGCACAAGAGCAAGGAGTTCATCGACACAATCGAGCCTCTTACCTTTTGGAGGGTGGTGCCTCCTAGATTGGTCAGGTGTCGCTTGGGAGCCTCCTACTTCATGTTGTGGAGTGAACCAAGAAGTTTGTAAGGGCAAGGAGATCGCCTACTTCGTGAAGATCTACCCCGAGTTAGGCTAGTACTTCGTGGATGTAGGCCATCATGGTATAGTCAAGGTTGCTTCTTCGTGGAACCTTCCTAGGGTAGAGCCCTCCCTGGACTCTCGCGGTTGTTACCCTCCATGGATTGATGACTCCATAAATGTGGATGTATGATAGCACCACCTATCGGAACCATGGGAAATATCTTGTGTCCATCATGCGTTTGATCTCTCTATCTCTAATCCTTACTTTCATGTGCAATGTCTTTACTTTCCGCCGCTATACTTGATGACTTGCATGTGTAGGGCATTCTAGATTTTCTATGTATGCTAAAAACTGCCAACACGTGATTTGTGCTTGAGGTTGTTTTAAATTCCTGCAAATAGTCTATTCAGCCCCCTCTAGACATACACTTCTAGTGATCCCGCACTCTAGCAGGAAGACTATCGTTTATGACAGGTTCTACACTAAGGAACAACATGATTTCTATGAGACTGTCCTATTGTACAAGATCCCAGCTGTCAGTGACATGAGATATGTTAATTGGGCATACATCCGTAGGGATCTAGGGTAGGTCTAGAGGGGGAGTGATTGGACTAATTGACCAAACAAAAACCTAACCTTTTCCTAAGTGAATTGGTTGGCAGATTTTAGCAATTCTAGCATATCAAGTAAACCCTACACATGCATGTCTACGAGTATTGCAGCGGGAAGTAAGGACAAGCAAATGTAAGAGGATAAGGGTTGGAAGATCAAACGCAGTTGTAGACACGAAGATTTTTCCCGTGGTTCCGATAGGTGGTGCTATTGTGCATCCATGTTTATGGAGACTTCAACCCATAGAGGGTAACGGTCACGAGAGTCCATGGAGGGCTCTACCCATGAAGGGTTTCATGAAGAAGCAACCTTGTCTCTACCATGATGGCCTATGTCCACGGAGGACTAGCCTAACTCGGGTAGATCTTCACGAAGTAGGCGATCTCCTTGCCCTTACAAAATTCTTCGTTCAACTCCACATCATGAAGTAGGAGGCTCCCAAGCGACATCTAACCAATCTAGGAGGCACCACCCTCCAAAAGGCAATAGGCTCGATAGTAACGTTGAACTTCTCGCTCTTGTGTTTCAAATGATAGTCTCCTCAACTCTCAATCACTCTCTCACAAATTTTTCTTGGGTAGAAGAGAATGCTTGGATGGAAAGCAACTTTGGGAGGCTAGAAATCAAGATCCATATGGTTGGAGTGGATGATCTTAACCTCAACACAAGGGCAGGTGGTTCTCTCTCAGAAAATTGGATATGGGAAGTGTGGGCCTATTCTAAGTGCTTCTCACACGAGTAGGATGTGGTGGAGGGGTATATATAGGCATCTCCAAAATCCAACCGTTACAACATTATTGTCCAACTCGGTGACACCGAAGTAAAAACTCGGTTGCACCGACTAGTGCAAAATGTGGCACCTTTGGCGTTTCAGTGAGACCGATATATAATTCTCGCTGGTACCAATAGTAGTGGCCAAGGGCAGTTACACAACTCGACAAGACCAATTCACAAAACTCGGAAATTCTGTTTCTTGTGAAACAAGCAACAAAAAGTTGGTCACTGAAACTCGGTTGCACCTAAGTGAAAGTTGGTAGTACCGAGATGTGGATTTTGGCTAGGGTTTCTGCCTAGAGTTTTGACTCGGTGTAGCTGATATGTAAATGTTGGTGGCACCAATTTTGAGTGGTAGGTTCTAGAACAGAATCTTTGTGGGAGAGCTTGTGGGTGTTTTTGGTGACTAACACTTGATCACTTTGATCATTTCATTCACCATTAATACCTCACCCCCTTTTGATAGTATTGGATTTCCTATGGACTCAAAGTGATTTCTCACAAAGTAAAATGTAGAGTATTCATGCTTGTAGCTTGGCCAATCCTATGCTTGCATCTCGGGGTCTCCTCACAATCCTTTGCCAATCATAACATTAAACTTTTTCCAGAAATATACTTTGTGAAAACATTATTCCAATGAAATATATTTTGTTATTGATTACCAAAATCACCTAGGGAGAAGTTGTGTTTTCAATCTCCCCATTTTGCTAATTGATGACAACATATAGATCAATGCTTTGATAGAGATATAATCAATAAATAGCATCGTTGCTTTGAGATGTATGTGATAAGCAAGAGATCCCCCTAAATTTGTGCATTATTTTAAAGTTGTGTTTGAATGCAAATGCATAGTAGATTAGGATCATAGGCCACTCTTCCATGTCACATACAACTTGGTGGTGCGCAAAGATTAATATGAATGAATTACATAAGCACATCACACCAAACATTACGTGAATGATCATCATATAAACATCTCAAAGATAAGGAATAGTAGCATCACACAAGAGTATATGATCAAACACCGACAAAAGTTTGTAACACCAAAACATAAACCAAATGTTTTGAAAAATAGAGAGGATCAAAATGCAACTCTCTCTCTCACCCCTATGATCTATAACCTCTCCCCCTTTGTTGACAAGTTACCAAAAACTACAAAGTTATAGAACTACTAGTCCCTCTGGGCACCATCTCCTTCTATTGTAGTCGATGGATTCGAGTGAACTACATCAGCGAAGGCTTCAGCTGCCGTCCTCTAAGGTGGTGGAGTAGACACTATAGCTGATGGAGATGAAGGAGCTGATGTTGGTGCTGAAGAAGAAGGCCTCATCTCTGGAGTTGGCACTGTAGGGGTTCTGGCTTGAGTCTTGAAATGAGTGTTGGTCTTGAGGGTGTATTCGTATCATCATCATCATCATCATCATCATCAGAGTCTGAACTGTGTGGGATAGGAACTGCATCCACTTCCTTCTTGTGATCATCTATAGTTTTGGTCGGCACATCCACCTTGTTGTTCAGAGTTAAGAACCTGTCCTCCACAATCCTCACAAGAATCTCTTGATTGAGCTAGATGGTCTTGATGTCCTTCTGCATGCCCTGAATGGAACTGATAAGAAGTTCCATCTGCTCACTCTTGGTCCTTGGGATGAGTTCGATCCATCACCATGACATTGCCTTCAAAATCTGGCTGGAGTAGCAAATCAGGGCGATCAAGTGCATATACATTGTTATCTAACTTAGAGTTGATGAGCATCTGAATGTATGGTGCATATCCACATGATCTCTTGTGATCTGCAGCTGTCCTCTTCACTGTCTTAACAATATGATCCATCACCCTGAACATGGTGTGGGTGTTAATGAGGTTCACCTTGTTGATTGAGTAGTGTCAGGGCACGATGCACACTATCACCTATGGGTTCGTAGGCCCCTTTGTGGTTCGACGGGGGCGTAGTCACATGCACAAAGAGCGGAGATCGAGAGACAACACATCGATCGGGACACTTGAGTTTACCCAGGTTCGGGCCGCTACAAAGCATAAAACTCTACTCCTGCTTTGGTGGATTGACCGGAGGAACACGAAAAGCGCGCAATGCTCGAGCCCAGCGAGGGTTGCCGTCAGAGGAGCTGCTATGCAAGTACAAGTTTCCAAAGGTCCGAATCTTTAACTAGGCTGCCTTGCGCCTCCTTTTATAGTTCAAGGGGCGACCACAGTGGCAAAAGTCATTGTCTGATGATTAGATAGCTAACAGTGCTATCTTACCTAACTCTGTCACTTAGGACAAAATGCGATAAATGCAGTCTAGGTGGCGTGTGGGTGTGCATCCCCGACAAGCTTCTACCACCGCTCTAGCTAACTATTGCACCACACCTCTGGACGGGTGTCAATGTTGGGGAACGTCGCATGGGAAAACAAAAAATTTCCTACATTCACGCAAGACCTATCCATGGTGATGAGAATCAGTGAGAGGGAGAGTGGATCCACATACCCTTGTAGATTGCTAAGCGGGAAGCGCTAAGAAACGCGGTTGGTGTAGTCGAACATCTTCACGATCCAAATCGCCGAGCGTCCCGGAATCTCATCACGATCCGTCTCGCAATCCAATCACGATCCATCCCATGAACTCATCATGATCCGTCCCGCGAACTCATCACGATCCGTCCCGCGATCTCATCACGATCCGTCTCGCGAGCTTGATCACGGTCCTTCTGATCTAGCGCCGAACGGAAGGCACCTCCATGTTCAGCACACATACAGCTTGATGACGATCTTCGCCTTCTTGATCCAGCAAGAGGGAGCAAAGAGGTAGAAGATTTCTCTGGCAGCGTGACGGCAATCCGGCGATGGTGGTGGAGCTATTCCGGCAGGGCTTCGCCTAAGCACTTCAGAAAACCGATCTAGAGGGGAAACTATGCACTAGAGGAACGGGTAGCACGTGGCTGAAAATCATGTGCCAAAAACCCTAAAACCTCTAGTATATATAGGAGGAAGAGAGGAGGAGGCTTGGTTCCCAAGAAGCCAGCCCTTGAGTCGGTCGAACCAAGGAGGATTGGAGGATTCCTCCTCCAATCCTAGTAGGACTAGGACTCCTCCTTATTTTTGCCTTTTTGCCTTTTTCCACCTTTTTCTCTTTGGGCTTTTCTTCCCAGCCGCATGGGCCTTGTGTGGGACTTCCACCAGCCCACTAAGGGCTGTTATTTACTCTCCCACAGCCCATCTAGCCTCTTGGGTCGAAATACCCCTCCCGATGGTCTCCCGGTACACTCCCGGCACTCCCGGTACACTACCGACGAGCCCGAAACCTTTTCGGTGACCAAAACAGGACTTCCTATATATCAATATTTACCTCCAGACCATTCCAGAGCTCCTCGTAACATCCGGAATCTCATCTGGGACTCCGAAAAACCTTCGGTCACCACCATACATAACTCTACACTACCAAAATGTCACCGAACCTTAAGTGTGCAGACCCTACGGGTTCGAGAACTATGTAGACATGACCGAGACACCTCTGCGGCCAATAACCAATAGCGGGACCTGGATGCCCTTATTGGTTCCTACATATTCTACAAAGATCTTTATCGGTCGAACCTCTATGTCAAGGATTCAGTTAATCCCGTATGATGTTCCCTTTGTTCTTCGGTATGTTACTTGCCCGAGATTCGATCGTCGATATCTCCATACCTAGTTCAACCTCGTTATCGGCAAGTCTCTTTACTCGTTCCGTAATACAAGATCTCATGAATAACACTTAGTCATATTGCTTGCAAGGCTTATTGTGATGTTGTATTATCGAGTGGGCCCTGAGATACCTCTCCGTCACACGGAGTAACAAATCCCAGTCTTGATCCATGCCAACCCAACAGACACCCTTGGAGATACCTGTAGAGCACCTTTATAGTCACCCAGTTATGTTGCGACGTTTGACACACACAAGGCACTCTTCCGGTGTCGGTGAGTTGCATGATCTCATGGACATAGGAACATATACTTGACATGCAGAAAATAGTAGCAATAAACTGACACGATCATATGCTATGTTTGTAGTTTGGGTCTTCTCCATCACATCATTCTCCTAATGATGTGATCCCGTTACCAAATGACATAACATGTCCATGACTAGGAAACCATAGCCATCTTTGATCAACGAGCTAGTCTATTAGAGGCATACTAGGGACATGGTGTTGTCTATGTATCCACACATGTATCTGAGTTTCCGATCAACACAATTATAGCATGGATAATAAACGATTATCATGAACAAGGAAATATGACAATAACTAATTTATTATTGCCTCTAGGGCATATTTCCAACAGTCTCCCACTTGCACTAGAGTCGATAATCTAGTTCACATCACCATCTGATTTGCATTGTCATGAATCTAACACCCACTAGGTTCTGGGGCTCGATCATGCATTGCATGTGAGAGAGGTCTTATAGTCAACGGGTCTGCGACATTCAGATCCGTATGTACTTTGCAAATCTCTATGTCAAACTGTAAACACTGCTACCACACTCCACTTGGTACTATTCCAAATGGCTGCTCCACTATACGTATCTGGATTGCTACTAAGAGTCATCCAGAGTAGTGTTAAAGCTTGCATCGACGTAAATTTTTACGACGAACCCTTTATCATCTCCATAATCGAGAAACGTTTCCTTAGTCTTTTAGTCACTAAGGATAATATTGATCGCTGTCCAGTGATCCACTTCTGGATCACTCTTGTACCCCTTGACGGACTCATGGCAAGGCACACACAAGTGCGGTACACAACATGGCATACTATATAGAGCCTATGGCTAAGACATAGGGGACGACATTCGTCCTTTCTCTTTATTCTTCCGTTGTCGAGCTTTGAGTCTCACTCAACTTCACACCTCGCAAATCAGGCAAGAACTCTTTCTCTCACTGATCCATTTTGAACTCTTTTAAAATCTTGTCAAGGTATGTACTCATTGAAAGTTTCATCAAGTATCTTGATCTATCTCTATAGATCTTGATGCTCAACAATTAGGTAGCTTTATCCAGGTCTTCCTTTGAAAAACTCATTTCGAACAACCGTTTATGCTTTCCAGAAATTCTACATCATTTCCGATCAACAATATGTCATCCACATATACTTATCAGAAATTCTATAGTGCTCCCACTCACTTTATTATAAATACAAGTTTCTCAAAGTGTATATTCCAACTCCGAGATGCTTGCTTCAGTTCATAGAAGAAACACTGAAGCTTGCACACCTTTTAGCATCCTTAGGACTGACAAAACCTTCTGGTTGTATCACATACAACCTTTCCTCAAGTAAACCTTTAAGGAAACTATGTTTTGATATCCATCTGCCAGATTTCATAATTGAAAAATGCAGCAACTGCTAACATAATTCCAACAGACTTTAGCATCGCTATGAGTGATAAAGTCTCATCGCAGTCAACTCCTTGAACTTCTCGTAAACTTCTTTGCAACAAGTCGAGCTTTACAAATGGTGACATTTACCATGAGCGTCTTTCTTCATTTTAAACATCCATTTGTACTCAATGACCTGCCGTCCAATGAGCAAGTCTACTGAAGTCTATACTTGGTTTTCATACATGGATCCTTTCTCGAATTTCATGGCCTCTAACCATTTGTCAGAATCTGGGCCCATCATCGCTTCTCCACAGCTCGTAGGTTCATCGCTATCCAACAACATGACCTCCAAGACAGGGTTGTCGTATCGCTCAGGAGCAGTACACATCCTTGTCGACCTATGAGGTTTGATAGTAACTTGATCCGAAGCTTCATCATCATCATCATTAACTTCCTCTTCAACTAACGTAGGCTTCACAGAAACAAATTCCTGCGCTGCGCTACTCTTTGGTAGAACAAAGGTTCAACAACTTCATCAAGTTCTATCTTCCTCCCATTCAATTCTTTCGGGAGAAACTCTTTCTCAAGAAAGGACCCAGTTTTAGCAACAAACACTTTATGCTTGGATCTAAGATAGAAGGTTTACCCAACTGTCTTTAGGGTATTCTATGAAGATGCATTTGTCCGCTTTGGGTTCGAGATCATTAGGTGAAAACCTTTTTCACATAACTGTTGCAGCCCCAAACATTAAGAAATGACAGCTTAGGTTTCTATCAAACCATAATTCACATGGTTTCATCTCAACCGATTTAGATGGTGCCCTATCTAAAGTGAATGTAGTTGTCTCTAATGCATAACCCCAAAAATATAGTAGCAAAACGATAAGAGACATCATAGCAAGCACCATTTTCAATAGAGCACGACTATGACGTTCGAACACACCATCACACTATGGTTTTCCAGGTGACGTGAGTTGTGAAACAACTTTCACATTGTCTAAAGTTGTATGCCAAACTCGTAACTCAGATATTTACCTCCACGATCATATCGCGGGCATTTTTATCTTCTTGTCATGATGATCTTAAACTTCACTCTGAATTTGCTTGAACCTTTCAAACGATTCAGACTTGTGTTTCATTAAGTAAATATACACTATATCTAATCAAACCATCAGTGAAGGTAAGAAAATAACGATATCCACCACACGCTGCAAGACTCATTGGATTGCATACATCAACATGTATCATTTCCAATAAATCACTTGCCCGCTCCATCCATGTGGAAACGGGGTCCTTAGTCATCTTGCCCAAGAGGCATGGTTCGCATGTCTCAACCGATTCGAAATCGAATGACTCCAAAGATCCACCAGCATGGAGTTTCTTCATGTGCTTTATACCAATATGACATTTAGCGGCAGTGCCACAAGTATGTGGTACTATCATTATTAACTTTGTATCTTTTGGCATCAATGTTATGAACATGTGTATTACTACGATCAAGATTCAACAAACCATTCTCACTGGGTGCATGACCATTGACGGTATTATTCATGTAAACAGAATAACCATTATTCTCTAACTTAAATGAATGACCGTGTTGCAATAAACACGATCTAATCACGTTCATGCTCAACGCAAAACACCAAATAAAATTTATTTAGGTTTGTCACTAATCCCGAAGGTAGAGAGAGCGTGCGATGTTGATCACATCAACCTTGGAAACATTTCCAACACACATCGTCACCTCACCCTTAGCTAGTTCTCCATTTATTCCGTAGCTTTTATTTCGAGTAACTAACATTTAGCAACCGAACCGGTATCCAATAGCCAGGTGCTACTAGGAGTACTTGCAAGGTACACATCATTAACACATATATCAAATATACTTCTGTCGACGTTGCCAGCCTTCTTATCTACCAAGTATCTAGGGTTATTCCGCTTCAGCGACCGCTCTCCTCATAATCGAAGCACTTAGTCTCGGGTTTGGGTTCAACTTTGGGTTGCTTCACTGGAGCAGCAACTGACTTGCTATCCATGAAGTTTCCCTCCTTGCCCTTGCCTTTCTCGAAACTAGTGGTTTTACTAACCATCAACACTTGAGGCTCCTTCTTGATTTCTACCTTCGTGGTGTAAAACATCGTGAACAGCTCAGGGATCATTATTTCTATCCCTGGCGTTTTATAGTTCATCACCAAGTTCTAGTAGCTTAGTGACAGTGACTTGGAGAACTATATCAATCACTATCTTATCTGGAAGATCAACTCCCACTCGATTCAAGCGATTGTAGCACCCAGACAATCTGAGCACATGCTCAACGATTGAGCTATTCTCCTTCATCTTGCAGGCAAAGAATCTTGTTGGAGATCTCATATCTCGCAACACGGGCACGAGCCTGAGATCCTAATTTCAGATCTTAGAACATCTCATATGTTCCATGACATTCAAAATGTTTCGGAGCCTCAATTCTAAGCCGTAATGCATGACGCACTAAACTATCAAGTAGTCATGAGAACGTGCCTGTCAGATGTTCACAACATCTATAGACGACGCTAGAGGGGTTGGCGCACCGAGCGGTGCATTAAGGACATAAGCCTTCTGTGAAGCAATGAGGACAATCCTCAGATCACGGACCCAGTCCGCAATATTGCTACCATCATCTTTCAACTCTATTTCTCTAGGAACATACGAAAATTCAAGGGAGCTACAGTGTGAGCTAGTAATCTACAACATAATTTTGCAAAGGCACTACTGACCATGTTCATGATAATGAGTTCAATTAATCATATTACTTAAGAACTCCCACTCAAATTGACATCCCTCTGGTCATTCGAGTGATACATGACCCAAAATTCACCAACTCAAGTCCGATCATCACGTGAGTTGAGGTGGCTTCAATGGTGAACATCATCATGTTGATCATATCTGCTATATGACTCATGCTCGACCTTTCAGTCTCTTGTGTTCGGAGGCCATGTCTATACATGCTAGGCTCGTCAAGTTTAACCCGAGTGTTCTGCATGTGCAACACTGGCTTGCACCTGTTGTATGTGAACGTAGAGTCTATCACACCCGATCATCACGTGGTGTCTCAACACGATGAACTTTCGCAACAGTGCACACTCGGGGAGAACACAATTCATCTTGAAATTTAAGTGAGGGATCACCTTATAATGCTACCAACGTCCTAAGCAAAACAAAGTGCATAAAAGGATTAACATCACATGCAAATCATAAGTGACATGATATGGCCATGAACTTGTGCTTTTGATCTCCATCTTGAAAGCACCGGCATGATCTCCATCATCACCGGCACAACACCATGATCTCCATCATCTTGATCTCCATCAATGTGTCGCCATCGGGGTTGTCGCGCCCATCATGCTTGTACTACCATTGCAACCGTGTAGCAATAAAGTAAAGAATTACATAGCGCTTAATGATTGACACGTAGGTCATACAATAATTAAAGACAACCCTATGGCTCCTGCCGGTTGCCGTACACATCAACATGCAAGTCGTGATATTCTATACAACACATGATCATCTCATACATCACATATATTACATCATGTAATTGTCCATATCACATCACAACATACCCCGCAAAAACAAGTTAGACGTCCTCTAATTGTTGTTGCATGTTTTACGTGGCTTCTACGGGTATCTAGCAAGAACAATTCTCACCTACGCAAAAAGCACAATGGTGATACACTTGTTGCTTTTCAACCTTCTCAAGGACCGCCTTTGTCGAATCCGATCCAACTAAAGTGAGAGAAACTGGCACCCGCAAGCCATCTATGCAACAAGTTGCGGTTGAGGGAACCGGTCTCTCGTAAGTGTACGAGTAATGTTGGTCCGAGCCGCTTCATCTCATACTACCGCTGAACCAAAACACGACCAAGGGAGGAAGCAATCTAAGCATCAACGCCCACAAACTCTTTGTGTTCTACTCGAGATCTCATCTACACATAGACCTAGCTCATGATGCCACTGTTGGGGAACGTAGCATGGGAAACAAAAAATTTCCTACGTTCACGCAAGACCTATCCATGGTGATGAGCATCTACGAGAGGGAGAGTGGATCCACATACCCTTGTAGATCGCTAAGCGGGAAGCGGTAAGAAACGTGGTTGGTGTAGTCGAACGTCTTCGCGATCCAAATCATCGAGCGTCCCGCGGTCTCATCACGATCCGTCTCGCAATCCAATCATGATACTTCCCGCAAACTCATCACGATCCGTCCCATGAATTCATCACAATCCGCCCCGCGATCTCATCACGATCCGTCTCGCGATCTTGATCACGGTCCTTCCGATCTAGCGCCAAACGGACGACATCTCCGCGTTCAGCACACGTACAGCTTGATGACGATCTCCGCCTTCTTGATCCAGCAAGAGGGAGTGGAGAGGTAGAAGAGTTCTCCGGCAGCATGACGGTGCTCTGGCGATGGTGTTGGATCTATTCCGGCAGGGCTCCGCCTAAGCACTGCAGTAAACCGATCTAGATGAGAAACTATGCACTAGAGGAACGGGTAGCACGTGGCTGATAATCATGTGCCAAAAACCCTAAAACCTCTAGTATATATAGGAGGAATAGAGGAGGAGGCTTGGCTCCCAAGGATCTAGCCATTGGGTCGGCTGAACCAAGGAGGATTGGAGGATTCCTCCTCCAATCCTAGTAGGACTAGGACTCCTCCTTATTTTTGCCTTTTTTGCCTTTTTCCACCTTTTTCTCTATGGGCTTTTCTTCCCAGCCGCATGGGCCTTGTGTGGGACTTTCACCAGCCCACTAAGGGCTGGTATTTACTCTCCCACAGCCTATGTAGCCTCTTGGGTCGAAATACCCCTCCCGATGGTTTCCCGGTACACTACCGGCACTCCCGGTACACTACCGATGAGCCCGAAACCTTTTCGGCGACCAAAATAGGACTTCCTATATATCAATCTTTACCTCTGGACCATTCCGGAGCTCCTTGTGATGTCCAGGTTCTCATCTGGGACTCCGAACAACCTTTGGTTACCACCATACATAACTCTACACTACCAAAATGTCACCGAACCTTAAGTGTGCAGACCCTGCGGGTTTGAAAACTATGTAGACATGACCGAGACACCTCTGCAGCCAATAACCAATAGCGGGACCTAGGTGCCCATATTGGTTCCTACATATTCTACGAAGATCTTTATCAGTCGAACCTCTATGTCAAGGATTCAGTTAATCCCGTATGATGTTCCCTTTGTTCTTCGGTATGTTAGTTGCCCGAGATTTGATCGTTGGTATCTCCATACCTAGTTCAACCTTGTTACCGGCAAGTCTCTTTACTCGTTCCGTAATACAAGATCTCGTGACTAAATCTTAGTCATATTGCTTGCAAGGCTTATAGTGATGTTGTATTACCGAGTGGGCCCTGAGATACCTCTCCGTCACACGGAGTAACAAATCCTAGTCTTGATCCATGCCAACCCAACAGACACCCTCGAAGATACCTATAGAGCACCTTTATAGTCACCCAGTTACGTTGCGACGTTTGATACACACAAGGCACTCTTCCGGTGTCCGTGAGTTGCATGATCTCATGGTCATAGGAACATATACTTGACATGTAGAAAATAGTAGCAATAAACTGACACGATCATATGCTATGTTTGTAGTTTGGGTCTTGTCCATCACATCATTCTCCTAATGATGTGATCCCATTACCAAATGATATCTCATGTCCATGACTAGGAAACCATAGCCATGTTTGATCAACAAGCTAGTCTATTAGAGGCATACTAGGGACATGGTGTTGTCTATGTATCCACACATGTATCTGAGTTTCCGATCAACACAATTATAGCATGGATAATAAACGATTATCATGAACAAGGAAATATGACAATAACTAATTTATTATTGCCTCTAGGGCATATTTCCAACAGTCTCCCACTTGCACTAGAGTCAATAATCTAGTTCACATCACCATGTGATTTGCATTGTTATGAATCTAACACCCACTGAGTTCTGGGGCTCGATCGCGCTTTGCATGTGAGAGAGGTCTTATAGTCAACGGGTCTGCGACATTCAGATCCGTAAGTACTTTGCAAATCTCTATGTCAAACTGTAAACACTGCTACCACACTCCACTTGGTACTATTCCAAATGGCTGCTCCACTATATATATCCGGATTGCTACTAAGAGTCATGTGGATTAGTGTTAAAGCTTGCATCAACGTAACTTTTTACGACGAACCCTTTATCATCTCCATAATCGAGAAACGTTTCCTTAGTCTTTTAGTCACTAAGGATAATATTGACCGCTGTCCAGTGATCCACTTCTGGATCACTCTTGTACCCCTTGACGGACTCATGGCAAGGCACACACAGGTGCGGTACACAGCATGTCATACTATACAGAACCTATGGCTAAGACGTAGGGGACGACATTCGTCCTTTCTCTTTCTTCTGCCATTGTCGAGCTTTGAGTCTCACTCAACTTCACACCTCGCAAATCAGGCGAGAACTCTTTCAAAATTAGGCGAG
This sequence comes from Hordeum marinum, assembly GCA_022496015.1. Taxonomy (NCBI): domain Eukaryota; kingdom Viridiplantae; phylum Streptophyta; class Magnoliopsida; order Poales; family Poaceae; genus Hordeum; species Hordeum marinum. The sequence goes on from CM039675.1 coordinate 381,195,121, forward strand.
CTTTGACTCTTGGTCTTGTATGTTTGTTTGGCATTACGTGCAGCTTTATTTTCCTGGCAGGCCAGGCCATTGGGCCGAAGGCTTTATTGTCCATGCACAAGTAAGGGGTAAAACGAATACCCCTGTTTGTATACCCCGACATAAGCCCCCGGGCCTGAGCCATATATGTCGCTTGGCACGTTGGGTTCGTACCAAAACAATGCATGGACACGCGTCGGAGAAATGTTGCCCTCTCGTCCCACGTCCACTCTGTTTTATTATCGAAGGTCGTGGGATCATGGAATAGTAGCCATTAGAGAGTAAAAAACTGCCAGTAAAAGAAATGGTAGTTTCCTAAATAGATATCCAAGAGCCAGCCCCGCCCCTGTGCACCCCCGCAAATAAAGAGGGAAACACATAGGGGCGCTGCTCATCCGCATCCTATTCTCCGTCCTTCATCTTCCTCCTCAAGCCAAAAAAACTGCTTCCGCCGCCACCGCCTAGCCACCCGGCGTTGCTATATCCTTCGTCACCCTTGAGAGCTCAAGAGATAGGGTCAAAGATGGCCGACATCAAGGGGAAGGAGGCGGGTCCATCAGCAGACCCAATGGCCGAAGAGAGGAAGAGGAAAGCATAGGAGCTAGAGAAACAACGATAGAGAGATGTAGTCATATCCCACCGAGCTTGGACGACGGTACCTTGATTGATAGGTATGCCTACATGTGTGTGTGTGGGGGGGGGGGGGTAAACAATGGGGCATAAAGCGCATGTGGTTCTGCCGGACAGCCCGTGAGGGAAGATGCCATCAGACTCGTGCCGCTTCTTCTACGTGTACTTCTATTGTCACCTCTCTCCCCCTTCTTTGATTTCTTCTGTGCCATGATGGCGGTATATGGATTTCACCTCCTAGATTTCACGCCCAATGCAATGATGTGCATGGCGATCTTTGCTCATTTGTGCGAGAACTTCGTTAGAGCCACCCCCAATGTTGATTTGTTCACGCACTTCTTTGTCCCCCTGGATTCAAGACAATCTCATCGCTCGAGGAACATAAGCTAGATTCCTCAGGGAAAGAAGGAAGATTGGTGTTATCTCCCTGGCAAGCATCGCAGAAAGTGGGAAGATTGGGCGGGTGATTGGTGCTAGATGAAGGATGACAAAGCCCCCGAGTTCTGCATGGCATGGACTGAATGCGTCGTGCACGAAAACGACTGAAGCAAATCAGGCCTCACCAATGGCAAGCTCCGCCCGACGCTGAACATGATCATTCGACTCAAATCTGCCGGACTGACCATCAAGCACGAGCGGGCCGACTTCCTCCGTCACTGCATTGCGCCACTATAGAAGAGGGACATGCTCGCCTAGGAGTACAACGCTCCTGTCGAATGGATGTGATCATACCCATGCTCTGGCAACTACCTGACGATATACAGCCATGCTGACTATGTGATCAGTTGTTTGGCCACCTCGGGCCATTCCACTTGCCGACATGAGTCATCCCCTTGCATCTCAATTCCGCCCGGAACCAGATTCTGCAATGGATGCCTAATTGTGATGCCTCCGGGGCCAAGACTGACTGGGAGCTTCCCGTCTTGGAGAGAGAGATGGAGTGGGTCTCCAGCTTGGAGGAGAAAGCTGCCAGCACAGAGGATAATATGACCGGACCAACGAAGACGACAGAGAGGGCATTCATCGCTGCCTAGATTGCGGGGGACAAGATAGTCAGGACCGCCAGGGAAACGGCCTCCGAAGAAGAGGACAAGGTGGTGTCTGAGGATGATGACTCTTCCGAAGAGGAGAGCGAAATCCTTGCCCCATAATAGGCTGTCGGGCTCGAGTTTTCCGGGGTTGGGGGATTCTAAGTCACAGCGATAGGAACCCAAGAGGAGGCCGAGGCGGAGGAGGCGAAAGAGTCGGAGGAGGAGGAAGAGGGGTTCGAAGTGGGCCCTCAAGCTCCAGAACCAGGGCACAACATCCACCAATGCACCGGTCGAGGACCAACAACTCCTGCGTCTTCGTGGGGTCTCTTGAAGGTGAAGAAGACGACCTCCAAGGGAGGTGTACGTGAAACGGCGTGCCGCCGATCCCTCTGCATCACCCAAGCCAAAGCTTCTCCCGTCAAGCGACGTAGGGCCTTTGGGGTGGACCCCAACCCCCATCAAGCCCAACTTCTCCGCTAGGTTCGCCCTTGCCAGTGGTTCCGATTCCGCCACCAAGCACCGTCCCTCCAACTCCGGAGAGGGGCAGGTCAACTCCTCTACCTGTGACATACGAGCTGGGTTCCATGCTCATTGCCTCGGAGTGAGTCATTCAATCTCAAATTTTGCCAAAGTTCTTGTCCTTGATTCTCTTGATTGATCTTGTGTAACTAATTCTGACACGGATGAAGACAAGGAGCCCCTTGCGCATCGAGCCAAACAGGCCAAATCTACGGCAGGACTGGATCGCGTGGTAGGCATGAACCTGGCAGGGGATGTGGTGGAGAATCTCGTGCGAAGCCCCCAGTCTAGCCCTGTTCACGAAACCCAAGCACCGGCCTCATCCGTTGGCAGGGATGTGGAAGAGCATGCCACCCACACCTGTCAGGGAAATGGGAGAGGTCTATCAAGGAGAGGTTCACCAGAAGGAACCTTCGCTCCAAGATTTATCGTCGACCGTTGCCCGTGGGGAGGAATCACCGGCAAGGGCCTCCACCGAAGAGCCCCCCCGTGCTGAGTTCGTCACTGACAAGGTGGTGACAGACTGCACGCGAGCAACAGATGTTGTCGGGGAAAGGAATGCCCCTCCGCAGCAATCTCCATCAGGTATCCCACTTCCATTTGCTTCCACTTTTCCTGTTCTCTCTTCTTGCTTGCCTTGATGATTTCTGAATTTGATCTTTCCGTTTGTTGTCCTGGTCTGCAGCTTTGGTACTTAAAGAGCCTGAATTGTTGGAGGAGGTGGCTGATATCGGGAAAGATGCTGCCGAGGAAACAGCGAGGATTGCTACTGCTTAAGGATAATGGTTGGTTGCTGTCGAACTCCAAGAATTCACTGGGAGCACGAAACCAAACCCCAGTAGCGCAGCCGGCCTGGATGTTGTTATTGAGGAGAAGATTCCTCTTCAGTCCATGGGGCCCTCCCCGTCATGCTATCCTCTGCCTTCGGCCCTGCAGTCTTCCTTGAACCAATTGGCGATGGTCACCGCTCGCCTGCATCCCACAACTCCTGATCCAACCTTCTTGGCAGGCGCAAACATTGATGAGGGAATCAGATAAGTGCTGGCACCGCTGCTTCAGAGGGTTGAAGAGGTCGATGATTCTACTGATAGTGCCAAGATTCTGGCTTTCTTGGAATCTATGGCGACTGGGATCAAGGACGTGTAGAGTAGATACAACCTCAAATGGCACGCAGTCGAGGAGCAGCGGGACATGGTCGGACTTGTGGATCACCAGCTGAAGGACAAAGGGAATGAGCTGCGAGAGTGGTACAATCAGAAAGTCCACTCCCTTAAGAGGTAGCATGAAATGCTGTCCAAGCCAAGGAGGGCGTCTCGGCCCAGGAGGTCCGTCTTGCAGAGTGCAAGGCGCTTCTGGACACCGGAGAAGAGGAAATCTCCTCCCGAGAAAAGGCTCTTGAGGCTTCACTCTGTGGCAAGGACAAGGAGCTGGAGGCCCGCGTTCCACAACATACTAAAGAGCTGGAAGACGACCATAAAGCTGCCCTTGACGCACTTTCCCTGATGTCCTCTGTTTAGCTGAAGAAGGTGTCCAACGAGCTTACTGCCGCATCTGCTGCCAAGACCAACCTTGAGACCCAACTGAGCAAGCTGACTGAAGACCTTGCCAGGAGTAACAAGGAGATCGAGGCCCTCGAAGAGGAAGTGCATAAAGTGCAAGCCACTCTGGAAGAGGAGCAATCGCAAATTTCCACCAAGGGCCAAGATCTCGATGTTGCCAACGACGCTGTTTCCAAAGTGAAATCTAGGCTTGCCTCCTTGGGGAGCGATATTGAGTCTGCTGGCGCTCACGGGAAGCTGCTGCAGACTGACCTGGCCAACACGCAGTCCGCCCAAAAAGATGCTGACGACAAACTGGAGAATCAGGTTGAACAACGCGACATTTGGGTCAGAAGCTTGACTGACATTGCCGAGCGCCTCACCGCATAGATTGCAAGCATGAACATGAAGAGGTGGGCTTTCTCCGTCAGTAGGTATGAAGTCCCAAGCGACAAGCTGACACTCTTCTTCAAGGGCCTGATCAAGGGGTTGAAGACGTATGAGGAAGACAGAGCTGCCTGTTTTGTCGATGAATCTCAGAAGCTGGCTCGAAATGCTCTCTTCATGGTCTTGAGCAATTTGGACTTCTTCCACCCGAAGCTTGACCTCTCAGTGGGTTTCAAGACGTTGCCGTCAAGTTTCGATGTCTTTGTTGCCGAGGAGAAAGCTGGTCCTATTGCTGACATGGTTCTCATAGTCCCAAGGGTCCAGGGAGATCACCGGAACTAGCTTTGAACCACTCATGCCGCCGCACTATCCTGTACTTAAGACACAACATGTATTCCGTATCATACCATGCATTATCCTTGCTTTGATGTTTGCTAAGCTGGTGTTTTTATGTAAACGTATGTTATTCCCCTTTGCTTTCCTTCTGGTATTCATACGGTTACTTTCTTGTATGCCCTGGTTGCCCGCTAATGACGTGATGTCGTGATTGCTTTGAGTAACAAGTCCTTAGCATTCTGTTGGCAAGGATACGCTACTAGTGGATTTTTCCTTGATGCTTTATGATGCTGCTGCATGTCTCGTTGAGCAGAATCGAAACAAGAAAAGGGCGCGAACAGAGAGATGGTAAGGTTCCATTGTGTACATGATTCTCCGTACGAAACCTTGGTTGCTAGGGGAAATATACGAATGTAAGTTTTAGATAAAGCCAATAATTATGTCATGTAACATTGCAAAATTTCATTTTGGAATGTTATGAAATATAGCTATGCATCCATCATCATCATTGTTTGAATGCATGTGTTTGTTGAAATGTTCTTTCTAAAAATTCTGAAAGCCCTTTCAATTTTCCCCTAACTTGCTTTCACCTATTTGAAATTTTGGTTAAATGTTCAAAATAAGAGGGGAGTAACATGACACTCCACACCAGGGTCATCTTGGTGATCTATTTGAACAAAAATAACCAGGAGTTATTTTGAAAATATTTGCAAAAAGGTTTTAAAAATAATTAGGCAATTTCTAAAAATATTATTTTTTTCAAAGTGTTCAAATGACAGAATAAAAATGTTCATTAAATAGCATTTATTATTCTGTTAATTTTGATATATAATACTCCTATATTTAGAGACCATTTGAATGCTTTAAAGGCTTTTGAAACGCTCTGGAAAAACATTAAACAAAAACCGGTAACGGTTACTGTATTAAACGGGCCGGCCCACGGGCAGTTACTCGTGAATGGATTAAAAGCCGGCCGACCGACACGCATTCAACGCGCTCTCTCTCACTAACACTGGGCCCCACCCCGACCGACCGTTTCACCCGAACGGTCATCTCCTTCCTCCCCGCACGCGCCGGACTTCGCCGGCAGTTACTCCCTCTTCCCCGGATCTCTCTCCCCTCTCCTCCCCCGCACCCCTCGAGAACCCTATAAGTACCGGCCAGCCCCGCCTTTCGTTTTCCCCCCGATCCCCCTCTGTCCCTCACCGAGGCGCTGCCCAATTGCTCGCCGGAGTAGCCACCCCACCGAAGCTCCCGTCGACCGTAGCCGTCGATTCCGACCACCGTTCCACCCACACGTGCCACCAGTCGACTCCGGAGACCCGTCGCCGTCGCCCAGACCACTTCGCTGCCTTCCCCGACCACCGGAGCACCTCGCCGTCGTCTTCGCCGCTTCCGAACTCGCCGGAGAACTCCGACGCCGGCCACCTTTCCCCCGTAAGCTCCCTCGACCCTCGGATCCAGAATCAACGCCTCAGATTAGATCGGAAATAAATCCGAACCGGTATCCTCTACCGACCGGTCGCCCGCTCGAAAGCACTCGCGCGCACACCCTAGCCACCAATCGGACAGCGCCACGTAGCCCCCCTGACCGTTGCAAATCATTTTCCTTTCCTGTTTTTGTTTTAATTAACAGAATGATTTCAAATTTTGTTTTGCTTATAACTTTTAACCTGTTTAATATTTTGAGTTGATTCTTTTTGCAATAGCTCACATTTTTCATGTAGTTTCACCCTGTACTTTTAAATTTCAAATTTGAACTACAAAATTTGAATTGAATCAAATTTGCTCAAAATATTCAAATCTGAATAACTAGAGTTTGAAAATAGATTTTGATATGAATCTTTTTGCTACTGTTTGATATTGGTTAGTACTATCACCATGTTTAGTTTGATGATTTTTAGGATGATTTTGATTAGTGTTCTTGCTATAAATAGAATCTTCTTAGTATTACAATATAGTTTTATTTACTTAGTTTTAGTTAGTTCAATTTAGATTTAGTTTTAATTTGTTTAGTAGGTTTTGTTGATTTAAAACATTTAGTGTTTTACTTATTGTTAATAAAAATATAAAAATTGTTTAGTTTATTTCTTTGTTAATGTAGGAATCACAATTTCTTTTCAAATAGGTTTATTTTGATTAAAACAACTAGTTTAGTAATAGATTCTTTTAATAGAGTTTTATATAATTTAATTTTGTTTTCTAAAACAAGTTTATTTGTAAAAAAATTTCTGTTAAGAACATGTTTTACTAATAAATAATAAGTTTGGTTTTGCTCTCTTGTTAGTAAAACTATATTTGTTCCATTTAGTGTTTATCAAAATTTTTACAAACTTTACAAAAGCTTTCCCAACAAACTTAAATTGATTTTCTTCTGTTTATTAACAAAAATATTTTATTGTTCCTTGCTGTCAACAATTGTTTTGTTATTACAAAATAGTTTTATTATGTTAGTAGTGTTTTATCAATCACCTCCTAGTAAACAAAACTTTGTGTGTTTTCCTTACTTGTGATTTGTGCATTGTTTTGTCTTGACTGTTTACTAGTTCTTGATTGCTGTTTGTGGGTTACAATATTCTGTTGTATGCTTATTGAGTGTTTGTTTGTTTCGTTAGATTATCCGGAGTGCGAAGCTTGTTACTTAGAGTCACTCACGAGTACGAAGATCATCAACCAGGCAAGTCACTTTGATCATGATTACCCATGTTTTATATGCATTAGTTCTACCATCTCCCCAAATTGCATGCAAGATAGGTTAGTTGGAAACTTGGTTACATTGTAGTAGTATCATGTGGTAGGTACCCCCCTCAAACTCTTTGACACATTGGCCCCGGGAAACGTTGTTTTACTTTTTGCTATGCTATTAGTAGACGGGGTTGGTTGTGTGATTCATGAGAGTTGAGAGAGTTAATAAGTTGAAGACCTACTTAAAGATCAAGATTTCAAGACCCCGAGTTTTCAACATACCTCTGGGTGGATGATGGTTGAACGGCACCCTGGAGAAACCAGTGGATTTGCCTAGGTGATGCTGGAGATGGCCAGTATTCACGCGGAAAGATCCACCCAGGCACAAAGAGATGGATGGATGCTTCAAGACCCAAGGCTTACCTTCACAGCCACAAGTCATTATGGGCTCTGGCTTGGTTGGATATCGTGGTGACCCTGGACAGGCGGTGCTACGAGAGGTAGAAGAACGGTAGGAAAGGATGGGCACCGACAGAGTCGCAGGGAAACCCTTTGGAAGACCATGTTTTGGTCATCCGTTTCTCAAACACCCTGAAGTGCGAGAAATCAAACGGAGGCGACCAAATCTTGTGGGGAACGTGTGCAAAACTCTGCAGAGTACTCAAACCTAATCGATTAGCCGTGTCCACGGTCATGGACGAATTGAGCCAAAGGAACTGAAACATTCGGAACTCTCAACACAATTAATAATGAGGATGTGGGTATAAATAATTTGGGTATGAGAATTGGTTGGTGGAACCATCTCATTAATCAACCAACTTAGTAATATTTTGCTTATCCCCTTTCTTGATGTAGGAAAAAATTGGCTTTACGCAAAAACTTACCACCCCACCTTCCATATATGCATATAGACTAGATGATTATCTTTTCACCCCTCTCTTGTGACTTTGCCGGCATATTCCATATGCTGACCTACATGGCTGCAACATATCATGTTGCAGAGTACTTTTCCGACCAGGAGTGAGGACACGTTCTATGCTCAGTGAGATGCCCTTGGAGTCAGATGGACTCATCTACCTTCGACGCTTCCGCAAGATTTAGATATTCTCATGAGTTGGCTTTTAGCCACTTTATTGTAATTTTATTGTAATAAAGGACTCGAAATGAGATTTCGATTAATATATTTGCTGTGTGATTTCCCTTTGATATATACATTGATGTACCGTGTGTGTACCAGCATGATCTTGGGATGGTACGGAAACACCGGAGACTTGACCTTTCAGGTCGGGTCACTACATGTCAACTTAGCTTTAGTCAAGAGTCCTCCTTCTCCTCTAGCGCGTGTCTGTTCACGCACATTGTCCCTTCTTCCATTCTCGGTCGCCCCTCCTCTTTCGCGTTTCTTGGCGAATGTACACATGTAAATTCACCCTCACGCCAAGGAGAAGGAAAAAACGAAAAGGGACAACAAAAAAATTCGGGGGACCCATGAGTTATGAATATAATTCTTGACGTGAGCCTGCCGGGTCAGTACAATCATTGACAACTAATGAAAGGCAGTGGAGTAACACAAATGACCAGGCTCTTTTTCTCAACTTTCCTTCACACCCAACGGTCACGTGGCGAGCAACCCAACGAAAGCGTTGGCGGACCGGACCTTGCCATGGTTCGCTTGCCGGAGATGCCTACCAATGGATTCGCTCCAGCATTTGGCTTAGGATTTACCCTTGACGGGGAAAATGCAAGACCATGCCTCGTCCGAGCTCATCGACATTGGAGGCACTACGTTACTACCATATGCAGAGTTAATCATAGGCGTGGAAGGAGAGGAGCAAAGCGTATAGCCACATACCTTTTTGTTTGTCCATCAGGTCGAGTCGCGCCTCCCTGGGACTAGGCGGGCTTCCCCAATGATCGTGATGGGGACGACATCGTCACCCATTCCACCTCCTCCTCGGCCATGGTCTACGCCGTGGCGGCTCCATCCACGCCGAGCGCATCAACTGCCGCATGACGTTCCTCGATGCCTCCGTCGGCATCATCGCAGTAGCGGCACGTGGCAGAACCCGGAGAGGAAGAAGCATAGGAAGTAGTATTGCTCTTCTTCCCTGGCGCCCCCAGTGGAGGAAATGATGATGGAGATCCATTCGCTTCTCACGAACTTGGGTTCACACAAATGACGCGTCGCCTACGTGGTGTCGGTGTCAAAACCAGCGGATCTCGAGTAGGGGTCCCCAACTGTGGATCTTGGATCGATTGATAGCAAGAGACAAGGGAGACGGTATGTACCCAGGTTCCAGCCCTATTGATGGAGGTAAAACCCTACGTCCTGCTTTGTTTGTATTCATGATGGTGTATCGAGTACAGAGTTGATCTACCAAGAGATCGTATGTGGTGGTCTAAACCCTAAGAGCTATGCTCGTATGATGATATGATCCATGATGATCTGATTGTCCCTAATGACTAGCTTGGCCTCGGTTTATATAACACACCATAGGCCTAGGATAACAAGAGTCCTAGTCGTCTATGTCAGTGGAGAGGAGTCCTTGTCTTGATCACCAAGTCATGTGGAATCTTCCTCGTATGCATTATGGGTTGCTCAAAGTTGCCCATTAGTTAATCGTCATGGGGGTCCTCGGCCTGACCCATAGGTCGGGGGATGATGTGGTGAGTACCCCCTAGTCCAGGACACCGTCACCTTGTGCGCCAAAGATGTCGGGGCACGACGCACTCGATCACCTATGGGGCGGTAAGCCCTTTTGTGGTTCGGTGGGGGTGTAGTCACATGCACAAAGAGCGGTAATCGAGAGACAACATGTCAATTGAGACACTGAAGTTTACCCAGGTTCGGGCCGCTGAAAAGCGTAAAACCCTACTCCTGCTTTGGTGGATTGATTGGAGGAACACGAAAAATGTGCAATGCTCGAGCCCAGCAAGGGTTGCCATCGGAGGAGCTTCTACGCGAGTACAAGTATCCAAAGGTGTGAATCTTTAGCTAGGTTGCCTTGGGACTCCTTTTATAGTTCAAGGGGCGACCACAGTGGCAAAATAGTCATTGTCTGATGATTAGATAGCTAATAGTGCTATCATACCTCACTCTAGCATTTAGGACAAAATGCCATAAATGCATTCTAATTGGCGTGCGGGGGTGCGTCCCCGACAAGGTTCTACCACCGCTCTAGCTAACTATTGCACCACACCATGACACGCCTCTAGACGGGTGTCAAGGGGGCATAATCTGTCTTCCAGCGTGTTGTCATGTGCTTAGCAAAAGCCACTTAGCCACCTGGGAGCTCGACACCGCATCAATAAGTGACTGGAGTTGCGATGCGGTGGAGCGGTTGCTGATCGGCTCGTGCTTGCCGGGGAGTGACTTGTTGGGTCTTCCTGGAGGTGTTCGCGCCTCGGTCCCCGGTAGGCACCGGGGACATGCTTGGCGCGCTTTGGGCTCATCCTAAGCTATCGCGTTGAGCTTGTCGACATCGCACGACCAGTTGTAGGTGGCTCTTGCCAGAGTCTTGGTCTTGTATGTTTGTTTGGCTGCACCGGCGGCAGTAGTTTCCCCTGTAGGCTCCGACCATTGGGCCAGAGGCTTTATTGTCCATGCATAAGTCAGGGGTAAAACAAATACGCCTGTTTGTATACCCCGATAAGTAGCCTCTGATGATCTTCTCATCTCCTGAAAGGGCATCAAAGTGTATCTTAGAATGGTGTTGGTTGTAGGCAACCCTGCTTGCAGATAACATGCTGAGCCAAACTTATGTGAATGCACATAATCTCCAGGAATCACCTTATATATATTGCCATGGACGTGTGGCTCATCTTGGCTTCAGTGTATACGTCAAAGTCACCTCCTCAACAGGTGGAGCTCCTAAGATGGTATCCCACTCTTCAGCAGTTGATTGGTACCTTGTACCCTCTGTCATTGATGTCTACTACACAACCTTCTTCTTGTAGACTCGTGTTGGGCCTCCAAGCGCAGAGTTTTGTAGGACAATGGCAATTTTCCCTCAAGTGGATGACATAAGGTTTATCAAACCACGGGAGGTGTAGGATGAAGATGGTCTGTCTTAAACAACCCTGCAATAAAATAGCAAAGAGTCTCTTGTGTCCCCAACACACCCAATACAATGGTAAATTGTATAGGTGCACTAGTTCAACGAAGAGATGGTGATACAAGTGCAATATTGATGGTAGATATATTTTTTGTAATCTGAAAATATAAAAACAGCAAGGTAACAAATAGTAAACGGTGAGCAAAACGTGGTATAAATGCTTGGAAACAAGGCCTAGGGTCCATACTTTCACTAATGCAATTTCTCTCAACAATATTGGCATAGTTGAATCATATGTAAATACCTCTCGTGCGACAAAGAGTTCACTCCAAAGTCACAAATAGTGGAGAACCAACGAAGAAATTATTGTAGGGTACGAAACCACCTCAAAGTTATCCTTTTTAATCAATCTTATGGGCTGTCCCTATAAGTGTCACAAATAGCCCTAGAGTTCCTACTAAAACAACACCTTAACATACACATCAACAAAAACCCTCATGTCACCTAGATACTCCAATGTCACCACAAGTACCCGTGGGCTTGATTATACGATATGCATCACACAATTTCAGATTCATTATATTCAATCCGACATAAATAACTTCAAGGATTGCCCCAAAGTTTCTACTGGAAAGTCAAGACAAAAAACGTGTGCCAACCCTTATGCATAGATTCCCAAGGTCATGGAACCCGCAAGTTGATCACCAAAACATACATCAAGTGTATCAATAGAACATCCCATTGTCACCACAAATACCCCATCACAAGAGATACATCAAGTGTTCTCAAATCCTTAAAGACTCAATCCGATAAGAAAACTTCAAAGGGAAAACTCAATTCATCACAACAAGATAGAGAGGGAAAACTCCATATGATTCAATCTATATCAACAAAGCTCGCGGTACATCAAGATCATGCCATCTCAAGAACACGAGAGAGAGAGAGATCAAACACATAGCTACTGGTACATACCCTCAGCCTCGAGGGTGAAATACTCCCTCCTCGTCATGGAGAGCGTCGGGATGATGAAGATGGCCTCCGATGATGGTTTCCCCCTCCGGTAGGGTGCCAGAATGGGATCCCAATTGGTTCTTTGTGGCTCTGGAGGTTTGCAGCGGCGGAACTCCTGATCTAAGTTCTGTGTTGTTTTTTTTGGTATTTATAGGAAATTATGGCGGTGGAAATAAGTCTGGATGGGCTACGAGGGAGTCACAAGCCAGCAGGGCGCGACCAGGGGGGTCGCCGTGCCCCTGAGGCTTGTGACTGCTTCGTGGGTCTTGTGGCCCAACTCCGATGCTCCGTGGGTCTCTTCTAGTCCAAAAAAATCACCGTATATTTTTATTCCGTTTGGACTCCGATTGATATTCCTTTTCTGTAAAACTCAAAAACAAGGAAAAAACAGGAACTGGCACTTGGCTCTAGGTTAATAGGTTAGTCCCAAAAATAATATAAAGTTGTAGTAAAATGATTGTAAAACATCCAAGAAGGATAATATAACAACCTGTAACAAGCAAAAATTATAGATACGTTGTAGACGTATCAGCCATCCATACTATCCTGCCATCTAGATAGAAGTGAGCAATGGAGTAGAACTGCCTAAGTATCTCATCATTCAAGGCAGTGAACTCCCTTCCAACATAGTTTGCAATGTCAATGCAATGGAAGTTGTCTTGCACACTTGGAAAATAGTCTTCATTTTCCTTGATATATGCCCAGTCAACATATCTCATGTCACTAACTACTGGGCTCTTGTCCAATAGGACAGTCTCATCTAAATCCTATTTTTCCTTGGTGTGGAATCTGGCATCCACAACAGTCCTTTTCCTGGAGGCATATGGGTCATTTTCTCTCCATAATATCAACCCTGAGTCCTTCCTCTTCTTCATGTCATCAGCTAAAGGATGAACATCATTATGCTCTGGCAGATGGGACGTGAGCTTCCTCAACACTGGCAAGTCCTCCTTAGCATCCCTGGAGGTTGATGCCTTGTTCTTGGAAGCTAAAGGGATGTATCTAGTGGTCTTCTTGGACTTTGGAGCAATGGAGTTCTTGGGCGCAAATTTCTTGCTCTTTGATGGAGCCTAACTAGACATAGCATCTGCAAGAAGTTTCTTCTTCTTGGCAGGAGGAGCCTGAGCATATGGCTCTTCCTCCACTTCCACCTCTTCAGCTTCAGGTGGGTCCTCTTACATGGATGTAGGTTTGTCAATGACCTTGACAATCCTCTTCCTTGCTCTCTTCTCTCCTGCCTTCTTGGGCATGAAGCTCCTGGCTGCCTCAATTAAAACTGAGGTGGAGGCCCTGACACTCTCAAGTGCCCTTAGAGCATCAACACTTGCATAGACCTTCTTGACAAGTCTTTTGGAAGAAGTGGCATCTGCTGCTGTGCTATGGCAGCCTTCTCTTTCTGCCTCTTGGCAACATCTTCCTCTAGCAGAAAGTCAGAATCCTCCTCATCCGAATTTAGCTTCTTTCTTGCCCTGGTGGTAGCCTTGGGCAAATCAGGCAAGCTAGGGTCATCATCATAGGAAGAGTAACTACCCTCAGGACTAGTGCCTGGACTCATCTCCACATCCCTTTCTCTGAAGTTGTTCTGACTATCATCTGATCCTGACATGCTGACCCTGTGAATAGAGCATAGAAGAGCAGAGAGATTGAGCATCACAAAATACAGAAGTTTTTCTCAAATTTGAACTCAAATACTTAGTTTTTAATTTCAGCTAAGTGGGTTTCGATATCACCGAGTTAGAAAAATCGGAGCCACCTAGACAGACTCTCTCCCTTTATAGGAACTTCGCATCTCTTTTCGATGAGACCGAAAAGAGGCACCAGTTCCACCGAGAGCGTTCTTGGTTCCCCTAATCTACATATCGGAAAGACCGATATTTTCAACTCGGTGTCACCGAAACACACATGGCAGAAACTCAACCCTAAAAAATTTCATTCTTCTACTCTATGGAGGTTTTTTGAGGATGGATCAATCTCATAATGTGGCTTATAGATAAAATGACCCTAATGCATTAGAATTGGATAGGGGAGCACAAAAGGGATCGGATTATCACCCTAATTTTGTGAAGAGTCCTCTAGGGCAAAGACGACGGTGACGATTCCGTCGACGGCGAGGATCCCAGAAGGGAGAAAGCATGGGGAGGCAAGGCAGACGACCAGGGGTCCACGGCGGCAGCTAGGGCTTGGAGGAAACCAGACGTTTGAGGATTTAATTTCAATAGTATGGTCCACCACATTATATATCCCTTGCGGTCGGTGACACTAGTTCAAAAATTTTGGTGCCACCGAGTTCCTCAATTGTCAGTTAATAGGGAAACTTGGTGAAATCGAGACTATGGAATTGGTGTTACCGACTTTGGAAAACCAGATCAACCCTAGGCATCACTGGGACCGAGATTTTTGTGTTGGTTCCATCGAGAAGCACTTGGGAGGTTTTGGTGGTCAGCTCTTGACGAAACGGAACTCCGAGTGCTCCTCACACAGAGGGTTTGAGAAATGCTTCCTCAAATTTTGTGATGTAGCATGAATAGAATTTGAGACGGGAAAACATAGATGTCTAGAGAGGAGTCCTAGGCATTCTTGTATATCCAATTGACCAAATAAATTTGAAAGCTAAATAACAACAATTGGACATCCTCGAATGGGAAAAGATATGCATCCCAACAAGCTCACACAATAAGATATCAAATGAAATATGGCAAACATGCAAAACCACTCTGGTATCTACCAAGCACTTTGGTGATGACGGGGTGTAGGACCAAAAGTATGTCTAGAGGGGGGGTGATTAGACTACTTGACCAATTAAATGTTTTGCCTATACCAAGTTTTAGGGTTGACAGCTTTTAGCATTTCATGGCAAGTCAAGTACACCCTACACATGCAAGTCTAAGAGTATATAGTAGCGGAAAGTAACAACAAGCATGTATAGAAGGGATAGGGTAGGAAGATCAAACGCAGTTGTAGACACGATGATTTTTCCCGTGGTTGCGATAGGTGGCGCTATTGTACATCCATGTTTACGGAGTCTTCAACCAACGGAGGGTAACGGTCGCGAGAGGCCACAGAGGGCTCCACCCAAAAGGGTCCACGAAGTAGCAACCTTGATTATTCCATAACGGCTTCCGTCCACGAAGGACTAGCCTCACTATGGGTAGATCTTCACGAAGTAGGCGATCTCCTTGCCCTTACAAACTTCTTGGTTCACTCCAAAACACGAAGTAGGAGGATCCCAAGCGACACCTATCCAATCTAGGAGGCACCACCCTCCAAAAAATAATAGGCTCGGTAATGACGATGAACTCCTTGCTCTTGTGCTTCAAGATGATAGACTCCTCAGCACCCAATCACTCTCTCACAAATTTGGCATGGTGGAAGAGATGGGATTGGTGGAAAGCTACTTGGGGAGGCTAGAGATCAAGATCCATATGATTGGAGTGGAAGATCTTGACCTCAACACAAGGGTAGGTGGTTCTCTCTCAGAAAATCTGATAGGATAGGTATGGAATAGTTCCGAGTGCTTCTCTCTTGAGTAGGTGGTGGTGAAGGGGTATATATAGGTATCCCCAAAAATCCAACCATTACATATTAGTTCAAT
Source organism: Hordeum marinum (assembly GCA_022496015.1). Classification (NCBI taxonomy): domain Eukaryota; kingdom Viridiplantae; phylum Streptophyta; class Magnoliopsida; order Poales; family Poaceae; genus Hordeum; species Hordeum marinum. The sequence goes on from CM039675.1 coordinate 381,210,923, forward strand.
GACTTATATGTTGTTATTAATTACCAAAACCACCAAGGGAGCAAATGTGCTTTCAGTCTCCCCCTTTTTGGTAATTGATGACAACATATAGATCAAAGCTTCGACATATGATAAAATCAATGAATATAATTGTCGCTTTGAGAGGTATGTGATAAGCAAGAGCTCCCCCTAAATTTGTGCATTATTTTGATTTGCGTTTTAATGCAAATGCACAATCGATTAGGTATATGGGGCACTTCTTCCATGTCACATACAACTTGGTGGTGTGCGAGAATAATTAGAATGAACAACAAAGCACAACACAATCAAGCAAAGTTGAATGATCATCTCATAAGCATTAAGATGTCAGGAAATAGTTGCATCACACATAAACACAAAAGTATCTCACGTCAAACCAAAAGAACCAAATGTTTTGAAAAGCAACAAACACCAAAACGCTCTCTCGCTCAAAGCCTAAAGATCTATATACACTTCTCCCCCTTTGGCAACAAGTTACTAAAAAGTTCAAAGGTATACATCTAATCATTCTTGGGCTGATCTCCTCCGGTTGTTGATGAAGGTGTCAAGATAACAGCGTCGGCGAAGATCTCTGCAAATGTCGTGGATGGAGTTGGAGTGACAGCTGGAGGAACTGGAGCAGATGGAGCAGGAGCTGATGAAGAGGGCCTCAAGTCTTGTGCAGGCATTGTGGCTGATCTAGTCTGAGTGGTGAACTGAGTGCCCGGCCTTAGAGGTGATTCATCATCATCATCATCATCTTCATCATTTGAACTAGAAGAGACCCGAGGGATGTGCATGGAGTCAACTTCCTTCTGAAGCTCTGTGACTGTCTTAGTCAGCCTGTCCACCTTATCATTAAGGTTCTTGATCCTAGTTTCAAAGATCTTGACAAGATTGTTCTGGTTGTCCAGAATCCCCTTAATGTCCTTCTGCATGCCCTGAACTGATGATATCAACAGATCCATTTGCTCATTCCTGGATCGAGGGGCTTGAGCACTAGTGGCTCTATCTGCCTCTGCGTCTGCCTGAGGTGCAGCTGAAGTGGGATGATCAGCATCCATCACCACAACATTGTCCTCGACATCTGGCTGTAGGGGTAAATATGGATGATCTAGAGCAAAGATGTGCTTCTCCAGTTTTGAATTGATAAGCATCTGGATGTAGGGTGCATAACAGCAAGAGCGCTTCTGGTCAGCAGCAACCCTCTTGATTGTCTCAACAATCAAATCCACGACTCTGATCCTGGTATGTCTGTCAAGGTGGATTAACATATTGATGGAGTGGCCTCGAATCATCTTGTCATCTCCTGACTTGGGCATCAAAGTATGCCTCAGAATGGTGTTCATTGTGCGGACGCCAGCCTAAAGAAAGTAGATAGATCCTAGCCAGTGAGACTTCACATTGGAAGCAGGGATCTCCTTGTACATATTTGCCATAGCATTGTGGCTCGCCTTGGATTCTGAGTATACATCCATGTCACCATCTTGTGCTTCAGGAACTCCTAAGATAGCAGCCCATTCTTCAACAGTTGATTCATACCTTGCACCTTCAGTCATCCATACAATTCTACCATCTCCATAGAAATGTGCAGTGGAGCAGAATTGCATGATCATCTCATCATTCCAAGCTGTGAATTCTCTGCCAACAAACTCATCCAAATCTATGCAATGGAAATTGTCTTGGAAACTTGGAAAGTAGTCCTCATTCTCCTTGATGAATTTCCAGTCAACATACCACATGTCACTCATAGATGGACTCTTGTCAAAGAGCACAGTCTCATAGAAATCCTATTGCTCCTTGGTATAAAATCTGTAGTCCACATCTGTCTTCTTCCTCTGGGCATAAGGATCTATAGCTCTCCAAGCTCTCAATCTTGAACCCTTCCTCTTCTTCATGTCCTCAGCTAGTGGGTAGCTGGCATTGTGTACTGGAAGATGTGGTCTGAGCTTCATCAAAGTTGTCAAGTCATCATCCTCTTCCGCTCTCGAACCAGTCCCTTCTTCTTCTCAAAAGCTGGAATCTGCCTGGATGTCCTCTTAGGATTCTCAGAAGCAGGCTTCTTAGATGTGCAAGTCTTTGCCATAGCATCAGCCATAATCTTCTTTTCCTTTTTCTTGGGAGGAGCCTTTGTAGCTGGCTCATCCTCCTCTTCCTCAGCAGCAACACCAGTTGCTTCCTCTAGATCTTCATACATGGAAGTTTTTCTGCCAATAACATGAATAACCCTCTTTCTAGCTTTCTTCTCTCCTACCTTATTAGGCATAGCTTTCCTAGGGACTTCAAATGAGATAGTTGCTCTGGCAGTCTCATGAGCCTTGAATGTTGAAGCAGGAGCATAGATCTTGCCGATAACCCTCCTGGAAGAAGCGGCTTCAGTAGCAGACTTCTTAGCATCTTTCTCTTGCTTCTTAGCAAGAATCTCCTCAGGGATAAAGTCTGAATCCTCTTCATCCCAGTTCAGCTTCTTTCTGGTCCTTGTAGCAGCTTTGGGCAACCCATGGGAGCTGGGGGTGCCTGGATCTGAAAATGAACTGGGTTCTGGGCTTGTGCCTGAACTCATGTCTGCACCTTGCTCTGGCATGTTGTGACTGTCCTCTGCATCTGACATACTGACCCTCTGAATGGAATATAGATGAGCAGAAGTAGATGAGTCATCAAAAAAATATCAGTTGGTTTTTGAAATTTTGATCAAAGGATTTTCAAGGTTTTGCATTCTGTCAGAAACAAATCGGTAAGACCGAAGCAAAAGTTTCGGTGACACTGAGACTGACTGTCCCTCTTAACAAAAACTTGGCACCCTTTTCGGTGAGACCGAAAAGGAGTGCTCGGTTTCACCGAGATAGTTCTCAGCACACAAAAACAAAAATCGGTGGTACCGATTTTCTTGATTCAGTTCTACCGAGTTGCATCGGGCGGAAGGCAAAACCCTAGAAATCAATGGTTCGCTAGCCTATGGGGATTTCTTGTGGATAGGAACAAGTGCAATGAGTGGCTTATAGAGAAAATCAAGTCCAATGCGCAAGAATCAGAAGGGAGAGTGCAAGGGAGGTCGAATCCGTACCCTAACTTGGTGCGGATCAGCTACGACAGTGACGATGGAGTAGATTTGGTCGACGGCGGTGATTCCCAGCGGCGGAGGAGCGTAGGAAGACAAGGGCGACGACCAGGGGTCTCAAGGCGGTAGCTTAGGGTTCTCAGGCGCGACGTTTGAAGATAGAAATTTCAAAGCATCGGGGTCCACAACATATATACCCTCCACTGTTGGTGATACCAATTTTATGTTTTCGGTGTCATCGGGTTCCACAACTCTCAGCGGACAGGGAAACTCAGTGTAACCGAGAATATGAAATCGACAGTATCGAGATTGAAAACCAGATCAACCCTAGGCATTCGGTGAGACCGAGATTGTGGGTTTGGTTCCACCGAGATGCACTTGGGAGGTTTTAATGGTGAGTCCTTGTTGATATGGAACTCCGAGTGCTCCACACATAGAGGGATCAAAAAGCACTTGTTCAAATATTGTGATGCAGCATGAATGGAATATGAGGTGAGAAAGCATAGATAGCTAAAGAGTGGTCCTAGGCATTCTTGTCCTTCCAATTGGCAAAAGACAAAATCAATAACCAAATAGCAACAATTCGATGTCCTCGAATGAGAAAATAAATCCAGACCAACATGCTCACACAATAAGATATCAAAAGAAATGATGACAAATATGCACAAACACACTAGCATCTAACAAGCACCTAGGCGATGATGAAGTCATCTATATATGAGTATTTGACTTAGGAGCCAAGTAAGAGTACTTAATCAAAGGTCATACTGATCATTTAAGCACAAGTGGGGTTACCACTTTTACATAAAGCATTTAATGTTGTCACATACTAAGAGATACTTTGACTCAAGTCTTGGAGTAAAGCTCCCCTTAATGTGACATCCCCCCGTAAGAGGGATAAACTAACCTTGGGTTTGTCGATGAAGACGTCATGTTGGTGAGGTAGTCGTGGATGCTCAATGTTGATGAAGATCACCAAGAGTTGGGAGCATCCTTGTTGTTTCCTTACTCCTGTGACCTACATGGGTTAGTCCCAACACACAAGAGACAAATACAAGGATATCTATGGACATGGAGTGCAAAGCATATGTTATGATGTCCATTGATTAGTTGATTGCCTTGTACCTTGCTTACCTTTGAGGGAATGTGTGACTCCTTGAACTATTGCATTGAGTTGATGTTGAGTGCAAAAGGTCCTTGCCAATAATGAATGTGAGTGAATTTTATTGGCGGAGTCACCCCTCAAGAACTTACTAGTTCTTCTTCTTGGGGACCCACATCAAGTTGATGGGGATCCTTGGTGTTGAAGTAGCCTTTGTACTAGTTGAGCTTGAAGTAGCCTTGGTAACCCACTCCACCAAAGCTAGGGGTTCATCTTCATATGAGTCAATGTCCTCTTGAAGCTTGTTCTTGACCTTGAGCTTGTGGTCTTGTGGTGGAAGGTCATCTTGAGTGTTTGTCCCCTTGGGAAGAGTATTTTCATACTTCTCCTTTTGAGGAACAAACTTGGGCTTGGGATATTGACCTTCTTCCCATTCAACTCTATTAGCGTTGAAGTAGCCAACACCAAGATTCTTCCAGTATCGTCCCTGCTTGCGTACAATTTCCTCAAATTGCTTACATACGACAAGACTCTTGTAGATACCTTTTTCTTTAATTCCTTTCAATACAGCATTTTCTTGCTCAAGTGTAACTTGGCTAAGAGAATCATCATTAGTGGAATCAATAGAACTACTAGAAGCAACATCATTGGGTTTAGCATTTTTATTGTTGCTACTAGATGAAGAACCTTTCTTGCCTTTGTTACTATATTGCTTAGTTTTAACTTGAGGCATGAAAGTAGACAAAAGTAGTCGTTTGGCTAGATAAGATGAAGTCTTCTTTCGGAGATCGTCATTGATAGCTTTGAGAAACTCATGCTCTTGCTCCAAGTTGAGCTTCTCGAAGCGTAGCTTCTCATGATTTCTCACAAGCTCTCTATGATCTTCGAGAGTAGATTCATGAGCTAACTTAAGAGTGTTTAGTTCTTTAGTTAGTTATTCTATTTTTATCTTATCATCATCAAATGACTCATCTTGACTAGCATGAGAATTATCAAGTTCAGTTTGATCAATATTACTAGTTTTATCACAAAGCAAGTCATCATCACAAAGTAAGTCATCTTCATCACTATCAAAATCAAGATACTTGGGGTGTGATACCTTGGGGCCTTTAGCCATGAAGCAACTTCCACCCCCTTCGTTTGGTGAATCAAATAGATCATAGGAGTTGATAGTCACTAGAGCAATTCCGGCGACACGATCATGTTGACTATAGTCGGAGTCGGAGTGATAGCTTCTCTGAGAGTTGTTGTCGGAGTCGGAGCCGAAAACCCATTCACCAACATGAGCTTGATGTTTTCTTCTTGTGTAGATCTTGGTGTACTTGTCCTTCTTCTCCGAATCTCTACTTCTCCTTGAGGGTCTTCATTCATAATGATCATCTCTACCCCTTCTCTCTTTGTGGTGATTCATTCCTTGAGCTTCGTCTTCGAGGTGACTCTTCTCTTCTTTTGTAGGGAGCCGTGCACTCATTTGAGTAGTGTCCGGGCTTCCCACAATTGTAGCTATTGCGGTCACGACTTGACGAATGCTTCTCTTCATATTGTGACTTGGAGTTTCTTTCTTTGCCTCTATTCTTGTAGAACTTGTTGAATTTCTTGACCATGAGGCTTATCTCTTCATTGGTGACAAGGTTGTTGCTTGAAGTTGCGGGAGTATCACTTGTGGATTTGTAAGCACCACTAGACTTGTGATGAAGTTCTTCCTTATCTTTGAGTGCCATCTCATGAGCAACAATCCTTCCAATGACTTCCGTAGGCTTGAGACCTTTGTAGTTTGGCATCATTTGGATCAATGTGCACACGATGTCGTATCTCTCATCCAAAGCTCTAATTATCTTCTTGATGATGAATTTGTCAGTCATTTATTCGCTTCCTAAGCCGGCAATCTCATTTGTGATGAGAGCTAGCCTAGAGTACATCTCTGCGACTCCTTCACCATCCTTCATCTTGAACTTGTCAAGCTGACCTTGAAGAACATCTAACTTGGATTCTCTCATAGACTCGGTTCCTTCGTGCATATCAACCAAAGTGTCCCAAATTTCTCTTGCATTCTCAATATGGCTGATTTTGTTGAATTCTTCGGGGCATAAGCAGTTGAAGAGAATGCCGCACGCTTGAGCACTGAGTTGCAACATCTTCAACTCATCTGCGATCGCTTCACGATCCGGTTCCCATCCATCCGCAAAGAATTCACTTTGCAAGCCAACACGAAGAACAGCCCAAACGACAGGGTTATGACCAAGAATTTGTATTTCCATTTTGTGATTCAAACTAGCAAAATTAGTGCCATCAAAGTAGCAACCTCTATGGTGATAACTTCCCTCACTAGACGCCATACTCTCCTAGGTTGTGAGACCGAAGCAATGGAGACCAAAGCTCTGATACCACTTGTAGGACCGAAAGTATGTCTAGAGGGGGGGCGATTAGACTACTTGACCAATTAAAAGTTTTGCCTATACAAAGTTTTAGGGTTGACAGTTTTTAGCATTTCATGGCAAGTCAAGTACACCCTACACATGCAAGTCTAAGAGTATATAGTAGCGGAAAGTAACAACAAGAATGTATACAAGGGATAGGGTAGGAAGATCAAACGCAGTTGTAGACACGATGATTTTTCCCGTGGTTCTGATAGGTGGTACTATCATACATCCATGTTTATGGTGTCTTCAACCCACAGAGGGCTCCACCCAAAAGGGTCCACGAAGAAGCAACCTTGACTATTTCATAACGGCTTCCGTCCACGAAGGACTAGCCTGACTATTGGTAGATCTTCATGAAGTAGGCGATCTCCTTGCCTTTACAAACTTCTTGGTTCACTCGACAACACGATGTAGGAGGCTCCCAAGCGACACCTAATGTGACGCTCCCAATTTCGACCGTACGCTAAACATACACGCAATGCGTACGACCAAGATCAGGGACTCACTAATAAATATCACAAAACAACTCTAGACACAATTTAAAGTCATACAACTTCACATTACAAGCCAGGGCCCTCGAGGGCTCGAATACAAAGCTCGACAAGCACGAGTCAGCGGAACCAAAATAATATCTGAGTATAGACATAAGTTAAACAAGTTTTGCCTTAAGAAGGCTAGCACAAACATAAGTAGCAGATCGAAAGAGGCGAGGCCTCCTGCCTGGGAACCTCCTAAACTACTCCTAGGCATCGGCACTCTCCACGTAGAGGTAGGATCCTGCGGTGGTGTAGCAGTCACCTCCAGCGTACTCCATCTCTTGGGCTCCATCGTCTGAACGCAGAATCGCAACGAGGGGGAAAAAGAAAGCAAAGCAGCAGTGAGTACTCATCCAAAGTACTCGCAAGACTGACATCAGAACTATGCTAAGTATGCATCATTATCAAGGGTGGGGTTATATCTGGACTGACTGTAGAAGCAAGAAAATGGGGAAGGCCTAGTCCTATCGAAGACTAGCATCTTCAACATCTTGCAGCATGAGAAGGGAGTAGACTGGTAACACATATATAGTCATATTATTGTAGCAATTTTATTAAGTAACCACGCCTAGACATTCTTCCTCGACTCCCTGCGAGTTAGCAATCCCGGGGCCACATTTCAATTAAAGTAAATCACAATTATAGTTGTATAAGGTCAAGGTACAACTCCTGTTACCATGGACACGGCTATTCGAATAGATAAGTTCTTCCCTGTAGGGGTGCACCGCATTTCCAACACAGTTGATCACCTTCGGCCGGACACACTTTCCGGGGTAATGCCCGGCCTCAGGATCCAAAACGTCGTCGCCCCACCTAGACTCAACGAAGAGGCTAGCCCGCCGGTCTACTCCTAAGCACGCAGGTTTATGGGCCCACTTGCCCTTGCACTCCTGCATGATGCGTACGAGGCCGGAAGCAGACCTAGTACACTCAGTCCGGGAGCTATACCTTCCAGCCCAATCCAGCGCGCGCCGCTCCATTGCTGAGGTCCGAAGAGCTTCGGCTGATACAATGACGCTGAGCACCCATAACTTCTCCCACATGAAGGTTTAGTGTGTAAAAAGGTCAACGACCAACTCGGATCAAATACCCAACCCATTAGCATTTTATTAGTACGGGGCAAGCTCGAACCATATTGCAGCCGTCGCCCCGCCAATAACACTCGTGTGCCTTACCGACGCACCCCACCAAGTCTTCGGATGCCTTGCGGCGCATCCCACCAAATCTTTCTCACACAGGTACCCTTGGGGCCGACCCGTCTCAGAACTGTCGGGAACTCAGGTCCACCTCAACAGAGTGGTACCGCCTGTCCATTTAGTCCCGTCATGTTAGTACAGTGCCAAGTCAAAAGTAACTATGTGGTTATAACATCAAGACGGGAACTGAGGAATCACCCTCAATGGTCCACGCTCGATGTAACTGTCAAGGTGTACCTTAGAGGAATCACCCTCGAGGGTCCCACACTTGAGAGGTTGCACGACAGAGACATCGCCGGGAATGGCGAAGGAGGAATCACCCTTGATAACCATGACCGACTAGCTGCACTACATGACTAGCATCATGAGTACTTCATGAGGTGTCACCCGTGGTACTCGATAGTAGCACTGCAGAGTCATACAATCTAGGGGAGTGCGGTGATGTGAGCGGGCCTAGCTTGTCGGCCAGTTGACCGAGTCTTCGGGTCTTCAAGTTGTCGAGTCGTCGGGTCGTCGATGAAGAAGCATGGGCAACTCGGAGTAAGGGGTCACTGGGGGTTCACTAACCAACCTATATTAAACAGTTGGTATGATTGCAGGAATAGTATCAGTTTATCAAAAACGCGCTATGCATCAGAATAGAAGCTAACTAAAACGGTAGCAAAATTCTAATGAAAGAATAAGAGGGAGAGAGGTGGGTGATATCGGAATGCTCAAGGGGGTTTGCTTGCCTTGCTGCTCTGCGGCAAAGGGCTGATCGTCAACGGTGTAGTCGTACCTGGCAGCACTGTCAGTCTCGGGGTCTACCGGTAAGAAGAGGGGGGAGAAACAATAAATATAAAGCACACAGTTTAACACAAATCATAGCATAGCAATAATTTGTGTCGGGTGTGACCTAACGCAGTGCTACACGATACCAATGGAGGGGGAACCCATCTGGGAAAGTATTCCCGGTTCCGGATATTTTTCAGACAGTTGACCGGAGGGGGAATGAAACAATAATTACATGACAGGGATGCCACATGGGTGCATGACATGTGTAAATGCAGTTCTAGGGTGATTTACTTCCTATCTAAGTGCTCTAGTTAATTTAGGAATTTATTTGGAATTATTTTATTAAAGTCATGCACTATTCACCTATCCGAAACAGGCAAAAAGTTGCATGTTCATATAGCTAGGCAAGTGAGAGATGAATGGATGGCATATTTTGATTCGTGGTATTTTTCTGATCAACTTTCATATATAAATTATTTTCATCGGAGTTACGGTTTAAAAGATATGATTTTCTAAGTTTTAAACATTTTCTGACTTTTCCAGAACTAATTTAATTCGAAATTATATTAAATATTAAATGCTATGGGTACACAGAAGTGTACCCAGATATGTACAATAGAGGCTGACGGTGGGTCCCACTTGACTGCCCAGTCAACAATCAACTCAAGACTTTGACTGGTCAAAGGGGCCCAGGGGTCCCACGTGTCATAGTCTGGGCACTGCCCAGTCAGCACATTGACTAGTCAACTGGGTCCAGTGGGACCCAGTTGGTAGTGACTATTTAATTTAAATGAGTTTTATTTAGTCTAACTAAATAATTAGTGATGTGGGGCCCGGTTATTAGTGACCCAATTTAGTTAATAGGTTAGTTAAATTAAACCTAATGCTACAGTACCAGGGCCTACATGTCAGTGTGGGTTAGAGGGAGATTAGGGCCCACATGTTAGTGTGGGTCAGGGTGGGTCCCGTCGGCGTTTAAAAGTCGGTGCGCGTGCCGGTAACCAAACCGACGGCAGCGACATGCGGGACGTCGCCGGAAAATGTGCATGAGGCACGACTGAGGGCGTTCTTGGGTTCTACGGGGCAGGCGCGATGCGCCGCGTCCAATGGTGGTCGTGGTTGGCGTGGGGGTGGCCGAAGTCGACCGTTACGACATCATGCGGCGGCAGTGGTTTTTGGCAAGGTCGGTTTCATCGTCTCGGGGCACGACGAGGCTCATGGTCGGGCTCGTTGACCTCTTGGGGATCCTAGGAGCGCGTCTGTGTCACCGGTTCGAGCGGAGGAGCTTGGACGGGAGTTCCCGGACAGCAATGGCAGACGGTGGAGCTGCGGCCACAGTGGGGGATGCTAGCAAGGGCGCAGAGGCTCAGAGAGAGGGGAAAGAAGAGGCGATCGCTCACATCATTTGTAGGGAAGGCTCGAGGAGGACGGGGCTGCTCGAGGTGGCGCGAATCCGACGAGGACGACCACCATACAGAGGCGGCGGGGATGGCGTCAATGGCGGGGCTGCGAGGCAACCGTGGGCTTGTCCTGGCACCGAGAGGACGAGGGCGACGAGAGGGAGCTCCTGGCATGGTTCTGGGGGTCAGGGAGGCGCCTGGCCTCGGCCACGATGAGGCATAGCGGCGGCAGCTCAGTGGTGACGGGGACAGGGGAGGGACAGCAACGGAGAGGGGGGCTAATGGGTCCTAGGGTTTGCGGGAGGGAGTGAGGGTCATGGGGGTCGGTCTTATCCTCGGAGGGGGGGCTGGGGATGCACGTTGGCGTTCGGTCGCCAAGGCGCCGGCCTTCTCCTGTTATGGGCGAGGGGAAGAAGAAAGGCTGGCCTAGTTGGGCCGGGCCAGCCTATAGCCGCTGGGCCTAAGTGCCCAGTAGCTCCTTTTTCCATTTCTTTTTTTTTTCTGTTTCCTTTTATTTACAGTATACATTCACCTCTGAAAAATGTGAGACCTGGTCCAATAATTAAGTGGCAATAACCTGCACTGCCTCCAAAAATAATTGGGTTCTTTTGAAACTGTTTGTATTTTCCATGCAATTTAAGGGCTAATTTAAATGCTTTAAAGCTCTGTTTTTGATGGTGGGGTCCACACCAACATCAAGGTGATGTTGTTTTCCTTAACAACATTTGTTTGTGAATTTTAGCAAATGTGCAACATTTTCCTTATGCTGTTTGCCGACTTATTTTATCACAATAAAATCCCATCCTCATTAATGGAATTTGAAATGAGATATGAATTTTCAACTTGATCATATCTTGTTTAGCAAAATGATTAGGCACTGATCATGGTCATCACTGTGCTTAATTACAATGATCACTATAGCATAATCCCAGGGTGTCACACCTAACCAATCTCGGAGGCACCACCCTCCAAAAGGTAATAGGCACGGTAATGACAATGAACTCCTTGCTCTTGTGCATCAAGATGATAGACTCCTCAGCACCCAATCACTCTCTCACAGATTTGGCATGGTGGAAGAGATGGGATTGGTGGAAAGCTACTTGGGGAGGCTAGAGATCAAGATCCATATGATTGGAGTGTAAGATCTTGACCTCAACACAAGGGTAGGTGGTTCTCTCTCAGAAAATCTGATAGGATAGGTATGGAATAGTTATGAGTGCTTCTCTCTCGAGTAGGTGGTGGTGAAGGGTTATATATAGGCATCCCCAAAATCCAACCGTTACACGCAAAATGACTAACTCGATGACACCGATGTTAATCTCGTGGTACCGAAGTGACGAAAAGGTGGCAACTTTTGAATCTCGGCGAGACTGATAGAGGAAAATCGGTTGCACCGATAAGGTGACCAACGGTCAGATTTCCAATCTCGGTGACGCTGATCCAATATTCTCGGTGGGACCAAAAATGTGAATTTGCGTAACAGAAAGTTGGCAACCTAAACTCGGTGGCACCGGCACAAAATCGGTTGCACCGAAGTGGCTAGGGTTTGGCCGAGTTTGTCTAGGTTCTGGAATCGGTGGCACCGGTATGGGAAAGTTGGTTGCATCGATTTTGAGTGTTAGGTATAGAACAAACTTTGGTGGGAGAGTTTGTGGATGTTTTTGGCGGCTATCACTTGTGCACGTTTGAGCATATTGTTCACCAACAAAACCTTACCCCCTTTTAATAGTATTGGCTTTCCTATGGACTCAAAGTGATTTCTCACAAATATAAAATGTAGAGTCCTCTTGCTTGAAGCTTGGCCAACCTATTTCCTTGCATGTTGGGGTATGTCCACAATCTCCTTTTGCCAATCCTATCATTGAACATTTCCTAAAATATACTTGGTGGAAACATTAGTTCAATGACGTATATGTTGTTATTAATTACCAAAACCACCAAGGGAGCAAATGTGCTTTCACGGGGTCATCTGTATATGAATATATTGACTAAGGAGCCAAGTAAGAATACTTGATCATAGGTCATACTCATCGTTTAAGAAGAAGTGTATTTACCACTTTTACATAAAGCATTTTAATGTGTTCACATCTTTAAGAGATTTTTTAACTCAAGTCTTAGAGTAAAGCTCCCATTGGTGTGACATCCCCCCTAAGAGGGATAAACTAACCTCGGGTTTTGTCAAAAAAGGCTTCATGTGGGTGATGTAGTGGTGGATGCTCATAGTTGGTGAAGGTCATCTTTAGTTGGGAGCAATCCTCATTGTTTCTTACTCTTCTCACCTACATGGGTTAGTCCCAAAAAATAGACAAATACAAGGATATCTATGGACATGGAGTGCAAAGCCTACATGATGATGTCCATGGATTATTTAATTACCTTATCCCTTGCTTACCTTTGAGGGAAAGTGTGACTCCTTGAACTATTGCATAAAGTTGGAGTTGATTTCAAATAGTCCTTGGCAAAAATGAATTTGAATGAATTTTGTTGGCGGAGTCACCCCTCAAGAACTTCTCTAGTTCTTCTTCTTTGGGATCCACATCAACTTGATGGGAATCCTTGGAGTTGAAGTAGCACTTGTAGAAGTTGAGCTTGTAGTAACCTTGGAAACCCACTTGACCATGGCATGGGATTCATCTTCACACGTTGGTACCGTGACGTGCTATACAAATGATTTTTAACCCCTTTCCGCGGCGTAGTTCTGGACCTTCGCCTTGCATGTGTGGGTGATAGGGTTGGGGTCATCCCACACGACACCGAAACATCATCTACGATGATGCCACCGCCTGCTGACAATTTACCTAACGTAAACATATGCAAAGTTGTAGACTATCCCACATGCCACACTTTGATGCTACGTTTGTGGTCAAGCACACATCCGAGACGATGGCACATATATATTCGTGTGCGATACTTATTAGGATTGCACATGCGAAACGTATGTCAACCGTCTCTTGATCGTCCTACATTACACACGCACACAGGTTCATAACCGTTTGTGCTATTAACGGCAAGCGTAGAAAGTTACGCCATGCAAACGCGTGTGTGACAGTGCGAGCATCCCACACGCACAAAATATGCGACCATGTGTTCTAAAGGTGATAACGACACACACTATAATGTCCCCATCGCACATGGTTTAATCGTTCTAGCTATGTGCGCTATAATTTATTACCTAATAGCTTATTTTCGTTAATTTATTATTAGAATTGGAAATTTAATATTTTTTAATTATGAAATGTGGATTTGACATCCATCAATACATACCCAAATTACAATGGTTCAACAACCAATGCATAAATCAAAAGCTCACTACATGTTCCATGGTAACATAGTTCGGTAGAAGATTAAATACGATGAACCAAAATATATAGTACCAGAGGCGGTAAAGGTGAAGAGATAATAGTAAATGCTTTTGGCTGTCGATGGTGTTGAAGAAGCATAATACCCATAATGTGCCCTCCTCCATGTCAAAGGTGCGCTCAATTTTTGTCCAACCCCTTGTGATGATCGCCTGTCCATCCTTCACCGCCTTCAAGAAGACTTCTACACCGTTCTCATGGTAGGATGAATTATATAATATTTCCGCCACATCCATCTGGTTTGCTAGGTAATCTTGAGTAAATTCCTTCGTAAACCACTGAAAAGAGACAAGTTTCAGGTATTCATGTCTAATAGAGTAACTTGTTCTGGCCTAGAAAAGAAGGCAACATATTACTTACCATCCTAAAGTTCACTGATGTCTTGGATAAGGTATAAATAAAGAGTTTAATTCCAATCAGATGTCTCTTCTGCCTAACATTTTTTCTTAGTTTCCTCACTTGATGCTTGTTCATGTTTATCTCATTGCCCATATGCAAAGGGGGTCGAAGCGTGAATCAGTACCGCTGGCATATGTACCTACAAGCAAAAAATAATTGTTAGAACATAAGCTCCAATTGCACAAATGATGTAAAATATCATAAGAAAATGGGAGGTGACTAACCTCGATGGTAAACAACAGCATCGCGCATCGTAGCCCTACATAAGCACATAGAAAGGCGTGTTAAATACAACAGGGTTAACATCCATCAAAAATAGCAAATGTTAACTAAACGACAGTATGTCCGGTGATATTTTCATTGCAAGGAGTAGCACAGTAACAAAGGACATGTATTGGTGAAATTAAACCGGATGTGTTAACTTCAGAGTTCAGACAACCTAACATAGTCATTAAAACTTGTACCAGTGAAAGAGAAATTGACAGAGTTAAACATCATGAGCCAGTTCATACTTGGTAAATCCCGAGGGGTAGTTGCTGGGGTACTTCAACTCGGCCAGAGCCTCCACAAAGTCGGTGGCTAGGTGTTCTAGTTGGTTGCAGCGTGGATCAGTACCGCTAACATATGTACCTACAAGCAACAAGTAAATGTCAGAAGCTAAACTGCAACTGAACAAATGATGTAAAATACTATAAGATATTGGGTTGTGACTAACCTCGTCGTGCATTATGAAATTGCGTATGTACAAGGAAAGGCACGTCAAGCACAACAGGGTTAACATGTACCAAAAATATCTAATGCTGACTAAAGGACATAATCTCCATGATATCTTCTTTGCAAAGAGTAGCACGGTATCGAATAGACAACGTAAATAATGGATATAACTGTTCACTACAGCAGGCTTAACAGCAACCTAGCATAGGCATTGTAAGTTTGTAACTGGTATTGGTAAAATTGATCTGGATAGTTCATACTTGAACAACACATTGCGCATAACTGAAATAAACATCGGACGTGTTGACTACATAGTACATACAACCTAACATGGAAATTTAAACGTCTACCATTGAAACTGAAATTGACACCGTTAAACATTGCTATACTGGTATTTGTAAAAATGAACTCGACAGTTCATACTTGGTAAGTCCCGGGGGGTAGTTGCTTGGGGATTTCATCAAGGGAAAAGCCCACACCAAGTTGGAGGCGTCGATGGCGAGGTGTTCCTCCGGGTCGGCACGCATAGCATTCACTGCATCTTCGACCGCCATGACCAGCTCCTTGACCTCCACGTGATATGTGGTTTGGTTTACGCGAGGATGCTTGCCGATAGATGGTGGGGGTGTGGAGGCGTGAGGGTGGTTCACATGTTCTATCTGAGCTATCGGGCTGGAGCAGTGATGGAGATCAGATGTTACCTCACTAGATCGACGATCGAGACTAGTGTAGAACGTAGATTTGGTTGCGGCGGTGATGGCAGTTCGGGCTGGAGTTAGGCCGGGGGGCAGAGAGGGGTGGTGGGGATAGGGGAAAATGTTATGGGTGGGTATGGGGTGGGAGGAATAACTACTGAAATCATGCGCCTATTGAAAATTTGGCGGCGAAACTCGAACCTTATAGGGGGGACACACAACACAGACAAAGCGCATCAAATACCCGCGTGCGAGAAAAGAGAAAATTGGTGATCCCGCATTAGAAGAAATTCAAGTCTTCTCTCTCGTGCCATCGGATGCTTTGCAAATGGTTTGTTGTAAGAAAACGTTTGGCATTGAAGATGTATTATAAACAGAAAAGGCCTAGAAAATAAACAAAAGACTAAATATGATAAACGAGCCTGAAAATTGTGAAATTTGGACATGGTGCATTCTAGTGGGTATGTTGATCATTGAAAACAAATCAAGCTGAAAGGACCAAGGAAATATGGGATCCCTTCAAAACATGGTTATTTTCGCTCCCAAACCTTGAAACTCTATATGTGATGGTCCGGTTTATGAAGAGTGTCTATCACGACACTATCCATACCTCCTCAAATTTTTACCGAATCATATTGAGGTCATGCCTAGGCACCACACGAGATAACATGTTCTTCAAGCATGTTTCCATTTTTCTAGAGCTACAAAATAAATAAACGACACATCTCTGGTTGCCTCTTCCCACACATATCCTTTAAAATTGTATTAGTTTCCTATAAAATACATGAAAACTTATTCAATGACACAATTATGAATTTTCGAATCTTTTTTGAACGCCTTTTCATGTATAGAACGTTCTAACCTGAATTATAATCACAAAGGACCTAGAAAGTACACAAAAGGGACCAAATACGATAAACGAGCCTGAAAATTGTGAAATCAGGACATGGTGCATTCTAGTGGGTATGTTGATCATATAAAATAAATCTAGTTGAAAGGACCAATGAAATATGGGTTCCCCTTCAAAACATGGCGATTTTCGCTCTCCGAGCCATGAAACTTCATAGGTGATGGTCTAGTATATGAAGAGTGTCTATCACGACATTATCCATACCTCCTCAATTTTTTACCAAATCATATTGAGGTCATGCGTGGGAACCACATGAGATAACGTGTTCTTCAAGCATGTTTTCCATTTTTCTAGACTTACAAAATAAATAAACTACACATTTTTGGTTGCCTCTTCCCACACATATATATCCTCTAAACTGTGTCAGTTTCCTATAAAATGCATGAGAACTTATTCAACGACACAATTACGAATTTTCTAGTCCTGTTTGAATGCCCTTTCATGTACAGAATGTTCCAAAATTGTATTAGTTTCCTATAAAATACATGAAAACTTGTTCAACGACACAATTATGATTTTTTTCGTGTCATTATTGAACGCCTTTTCATGTATAGAACGGTCTAACCTGAATTATAAGCACAATGGACCTAGAAAGTACATAAAAGGGACCAAATACGATAAATGAGCCCGGAAATTGTGAAATCTTGACTTAGTGCATTGTAGTGGTTATGTTGATCGTATAAAATAAATCTAGTTGAATGGACCAAGGAAATATGGGTTTCCCTTGAAAACATGGTGATCTCGCTAACCGAACCATGAAACACCATAGGTGATGGTTCGGTTTGTGAAGAGTGTCTATCACGACATTATCCATATCTCCTCAATTTTTTACCGAATCATGTTGAGGTCATTCCTGGGCAGCACACTAGATAACATGTTTTGAACACCTTTTCATGTATAAACGTTTGAACTTGAATTATAAGCAGTAAATGCCTACAAAAGTACACAAAAAGAATAAATATGGTAAACGAGCCTGAAAGAATGTGAATTTTGGACACGTTACATTCTAGTGGGTATGTTGATAGTAAAATAATAATAATGGAGAAACGACCAAAGAAATATGGGTTTCCCTTGAAAATTTGTGATTTGGTTGGGCAAACAGTTACTTTGCGAATGTCATGTGCATTCACCCCATTACGTGATGTGTTCTGATTGGCCAGAACACCAACCACACAGATCGCGTATGTGCACCGTAGGATGCACCGCGATCGAACGACAATCCAAACTTCTACCATCACACCCGTATACTATGGTTGGGATTTTAGTTCGTACATGCACTAAATTAAGGTCCCAACAAAAACTTTAATTGCAGTAATCACACACGGTTCATATTTATGAAGCATTTCCGACGCAGACCCTCTACCCCGAGTCCGCGACCCTCTACCTCTTCTTACTCATTCGCATTTTTGTATACTTGCTTGTTCTCGACCTCTGCCTGACCAAATCTTCGATCTTGACAAGGCCTTTCGCAGCTGGGTGCCGCCAACGAACGCAATCGTAGTGTCCATAGTGCAAGCACAAATCCAGCATTAGCAGTTCAATCGAGCATTTACATGCTCAAATTGGTATAATGCGTAGTTGGCGGAGTAATTTACAAAACATTAGCTCGCTATTAATTATACATCAATATAATACATATAAATTGCGCGCGCGCAAAAGTTATACTTTCCCTAACGCCGACCCAGCACGCACAGCTGCCATCGTAGATCGATATCATGTCGTTCCTTGGCTCAGGAGGACGTGAGGTCACCAAGTCAATGACCTACACCTTGATCGACCGAGGAAGGGCGAGCCTCGATGACGGCGGCTGAGGAGATCCTGCCCATCGCCAATTCTGTAGCAACGACCGCAAGTCCTTCCCCGACGTCCGAAGGTGCATCCTCCTCCATCTGGGACATAAGTCCGCGCCTTGTGCAGCGGCCACTAGCACAGTTGTCCTTGTGGCATCGCGGTTCCTCCTCCGCCGCCCGCATCATCCGGCGCACTCTGTGCCGAGCCCGCAATATCGCCCAATGGCGATGGCTAGCTGCTTTCAAGATGACCCTGGCTAACTTCTTGGCTTGCTCATGTCGTGATTCCTACCTCCTATGGCTATCATCACGAGAGGTAGCGGCATGGCCGTTGATCCTCAAGCCGACCATCACGCAAGCAGCCTTGATTCCGTCGTCGCCCAACTTCATCTTGTCGTCGTCCATTGGCGGTTTGATGGTGTGTGTGGCAACTAGCTAGGGGATCATTGACTCGCTGCTGCCGGCCATCGCTGTGGTTATTTATAGCTAGCTGTTGGCAAGGGGGTTGGGGATTTTATAATTTACCGATGTGGGTGGCGCGTGCGCTTGTGTGGGAAGCATTTTCACAGTTTTTGAGTTTTTTCCGTGCACACATAATTGCACACAGAACACATATAGTAACTATCTGCAATCGTCTATAAGGTCATAAATAAATATCACCAGTCTTCACTCTCCATCGTCTCTTTCCCCTCTCGCACCCCCCAAATCTATCCTTCTCCCCACTATGCTCGCCTCCACAAAATCCTCAACATTAGACATGTCATCCGCACGGAGGACCCCACCGCGGAGGAGCGCACGGTTGAGGTAGGTACATGCTACTAAGGGTCCCGAGGCCTTGTCGGTGGTACGCGTTGCTGAGGGTCTGGAGGCCTTGGTGGCAATAGTGGAAGAGATGAAGATTACATTAGATCAGTTCCAGGCAAGAAGGTTCTGTACGCGGAACACGCGGTTATGGCCTTCGGATGGGCATCATGCGCTGACCAGTTCGTCGTTGCCTTGCCGGCTCGCGTGGATTTGGCCTCGGTAAGGGCAGCAACCTCCTTACTGTAGTCTCCTACCACTCTAGCACAACGTGCAACTCTTGACTATGTTGTTTACGACCGCTTTCAATATCAACATCGTAAGTGGGCCGTACGCATGCATTTGGCCACGGACGGGATTTTCCATGTGACCGGAGCTACCGTGATGGAGTATGAGCAGAGGAAAGTCTGGGCCTATGAAGCATTCAAGAACATGGTCATCGCCGACCCGAAAGTGGATCCTATTTCCATAGAGGATGTTGCATGAGTGCAGAAGATATTTCTACATTGGCGAACCAACAGGCCAGTCCCGCAACAACGACGACGAGTAGTTGTTTCCATTTTGCTTTTTTCTAAACCTTGCTGGTATGTAATGTCTCTATTATGTTCATTAGTCGGTTATGTAGGAGTGTAAACAATAATTTGTGCTATCACTTTTTGAATTAGGTGCTTATTACCATGAATCGTCTGTGTAATTATCTGTGTGTGTTATTTTCTGTCTTTCCACACAATTTAGATTACTAACATGTTTGTTGGGCATCACACACATGTTGTTAAGCCTAATTGTTTGTGTTATTTTGGCTCACACATTTCATCCGAGCGCACGGTATGTCGTCTATCGCACACATCTTGATCTGTGCAACCTTTTGTGTAGGCATCATAGATGTTGTGCAGACACAGCAAATCACAGTACACAAGCAAAAAACTACGAAACTCGTCGGTGATGATTACATCAATCGCTGACAAATTGTACACAAGCAACCGTTTTCCCACAACACAAACGGGTTATTAACACCAATTGTTTGTGTTATTCCTTGTGTTCCCACACGATTATGATTACTGACATGTTTGCCCTCTATCGCACACATCTGGTTATGCTGAATTGATTGTGTTCTGCTATATCATCGCACATAGTTTATGTAGTGAAATGTGTGCCCTATATCGCACACATATTGTTATACTGAATCATTTGTGTCCTGCTATATTATCGACATAGTTTGTACTGATGAACTGTGTGCCCACTATCGCACACATCTGGATCTGTATAACTGTTTCTGTTATCTTCGCTAATCACAAATGGTCCATAAGAACAAATTGTTTGTCGTAGATCACACACGCAACTACTTTCTGAATCGTATTTGATGGATCCGCCTTCGCACATAGTTCGTGACATTAGAGACGGAGCTTGAACTATACCTTTTGCGATTCATGAACTACACACAGTTTCATTGAAGGGTCTCTGATTGATGTGTCGCTTTAGCAGCATCCTGCAGTAGTCATATGAGTCAATCTCCTCTTGAACCTACTCCTTGCCCTTGAGCTTGTGGTCTTGTGGTTAAAGGTCATCTTGAGATTTTGTTCCCTTGGGAAGAGTGTATTCATACTTCTCCCTTTGATCAAAAAACTTGGGCTTGGGATATTGACCTTCTTCCCATTCAACTCCATTGGCATTGAAGTAGCCAATGTCATGCTTCTTCCGGTATCCTCCATGCTTGCGTACAATTTCCTTAAATTGCTTACATCCGGCAAGACTTTTGTAGATACGCTTTTCTATAATCCCTTTCAATAGATCATTTTCTTGCTCAAGTTTAACTTGGCTAAGAGAATCGTTTGTGGAATCAATAGAACTAATAGAAGCAATATCATTGGATTTATCATTTTTAATTCTTCTAGTTGTAGAACCTTTCTTGCCTTTGTTACTAGTTTTCTTGGCCTTAACTTGTGGAATGAATGTACACAAGAGTAGTCATTTGTCAAAATTAGTGCTCCAACTAGCAAAATTAGTGCCATCATAATATGGACCTCTACGGTGATAGTTTCCCTCACTAGACACCATACTCTCCTTGGTTGGTAGACTAATGTAATCGAAACCAAAGCTCCGATACCACTTGTTGGGATCGATAGTAGGTCTAAAGGAGGGGTGATTAGACTACTTGATCAAATAAAAACCTAACATTTTCCCAAGTTACTTGGTTGGCAGATTTTAGCAATTCTAGCATATCAAGTACACCCTACACATGCATGTATATGACTATTGCACCGGAAAGTAAAGACAAGCATATGTAAGAGGACAAGGGTTGGAAGATCAAACACAAGTGTAGACACGAAGATTTTTCCCATGGTTCCGATAGGTGCCGCTATGGTACATCCACGTTTATGGACACTTCAACCCACGTAGGGTAATGGTTGCGAGAGTCCATGGAGGGCTCTACCCATGAAGGGTTCCACAAACAACAAACCTTGTCTATACCATGATGGCCTACGTCCACAGAGGACTAGCCTTTCTTGGGTTAGATCTTCACAAAGTTGGCGATGTCCTTGACCTTACAAACTTCTTGGTTCAATTCCACAACAAGAAGTAGGAGGCTCCCAAGCGACACCTAACCAATCTAGGAGGCACCACCCTCCAAAAGGTAATATGCTCGATAGTAACGATGAATTCCTTGCTCTTGTGTTTCAAATAATAGTCTCCTCAACAACCAATCACTCTCTCACAAATTTGGCTTGGGTTGAAGAGATTGATTGGGTGGAAAGCAACATCGGGAGGCTAGAAATAAAGATCCATATGGTTGGAGTGGATGATCTTGACCTCAACACAAGGGTAGGTGCTTCTCTTTCAGAAAATAGGATATGGGAAGTGTGGGTCTATTTTGAGTGCTTCTCTGTCGAGTAGGATGTGGTGGAGGGGTAATTATAAGCATATCTAAAAATCCAACCGTTACAACATTATTGCCCAACTCGGTGAAACCGAGGTGAAAACTCAGTTGCACCGACTAGTGCAAAATGTGGCAACTTTGGCGTTTCGATAAGACCAATATATAATTCTCGGTGGTACCGATATGAGTGGTCGAGGGCAGTAACACAACTCGGTGAGACTGATTGACAAAACTCGAAATTTCCATTTCTTGTGAAACCGGCATAAGAAACTTGGTCACTAAAACTCGGTTGCACCTAAGTGAAAGTTGGTACTATCGAGATGTGGCTTTTTGCTAGGGTTTCTTTCTAGGGGTTTGACTCAGTGTTGCTGATATGGAAATGTTGGTGGCACCAATTTTGAGTGGTAGGTTCTAGAATAGAATCTTTGTGGGAGAGCTTGTGGGTGTTTTTGGTGACTAACACTTGATCACTTTGAGAATTTCATTCACCATTAATACCTCACCCCCTTTTGATAGTATTGGCTTTCCTATGGACTCAAAGTGATTTCTCACAAAGTAAAATGGAGAGTCTTCATGCATATAGCTTGTCCAATCCTATGCTTGCATCTTGGGGTCTCCTCACAATCCTTTGTCAATCATAACATTGAACTTTTTCCTGAAATATACTTAGTGAAAACATTAGTCAAATGTAATATATGTTGTTATTGATTACCAGAACCACCTAGGGAGAAGTTGTGCTTTCAACATCAAGGAAAATGAGGACTACTTTCCCAATGTGCAGGACAACTTCAGATGCATAGACATTGAGATCTTTGTAGGGAGAGAGTTCACGACTTGGAATGACGAGATGATTATGTAGTTCTACTCCACAACTCACTTCTACCAGATGGCCGTATCATATGGCTGACTGAGGGAGTCAGATATCAGTCTATTGTGGATGAGTGGGCTACCATCTTAGGAGCCCCACAGGTAGAAGAAGAAGAACTTGACGTCTACGTTGAATCCAAGATGAGTCACAACTCCTTGGCTGACATGTACACTGCTATCCTGTTGCATATATGAACACACATAAGTTTGGCATTGTCTATCATTTTCAAGTAGGACTAACCCACCAACACGATCATGAGATATACTTTGATGCCCAAGTATGGAGATGATGAGATGATCAGGGGTACTCCATTAACATGTAGCACCATATAGACACCCACACCAGATTTCGGGTGATGGATTTGATTGTAGAGACAATCAAGAGGACAACTGCTGATCAGAAACGATCATGTGGATATGCACCATACATTCAAATGCTCATTAAATCCAAGCTGGAGAAGAATGTATATGCACTTGATCGTCCTCGTATGCCACTTCAGCCAGAGCTAGAGGACAATATTCTTGTGATGGACCCTTCTCATCCCACTTAAGCTACTACACAGGGAGAGGCAGAAGCAAACAGAACCACTAGCGCTCAAGTGCCCAAGGCCAAGAGTGATCAAATGGCACTTCTCATCAAATCTGTCCAAGAGATAGAGAATCATATTGCTAATATTCTTAAGTTCCAGAAGAGCATTATGCAGATCATGGAAAGCAAGTTTCATGCTCCAGACAACAAGGTGGATGATATTACGAAGATTGTGACTGAGCTGAAGCATGAGGTTGTAGAGACCCGACCTGGAAAGGTCAAGCCTCTGTGTATTCTGTGCCATCCCTGGATCAGTATGCTGGCACACACAGTACATCAATGTATATATCAAAGCGCAATCACATGTAATTAACATAAAACTGATATATACCTTAAAATCTCAGCGGAAACAGTCAACAAGAGTGGAGTCCCAATAACACCAATGGCAGGTTGAGTGTAGACCGTAACCCTGAATCGTACTCTTACTCGTTGTAGAAGAGTATCTGCAACATAAGACGTTGCAGCCGTGTAGGTCAGTACATTGAATGTACTAGCAAGATCACCATAGTAGAACAGAAGAATAAAGGATATTCTATATACAAAGGCTTTGTGGCTCTGTGTCTGAGTTTTTGCGTAAAAGCTGATTTTATTTTTCCTACTACAAAGGAATATCAGGAATTTCACTATGGAGTTACCTATCATGACATGGTTCCGCCAACCAATGTCTCAATGCCCATAAGTATCATAAGTTGCCCACAATTAGTTATCAGTCCAGTGTTGAGAGTTCAGAGATAGATCCAAGTCCAGAGGCTCAAATTGTCCGTAACCGGGGACACGGCTAATCGATTAGGTTTAACTCTGCAGAGTGTTGTGTACTTTACCCACAAGATTCTTTCCCTCCTGGTAAGTCCTCGCACTGCATGGTGTTTGAGAACAGGATGAAAGAAACATGGTCTTTGAGAGTGTTTCCCTGACTACTGTCAGTGCCCATCCATTCCTAACGTCGACTAAATCTCGTAGCACTGCCCAGCCAGAGTCACAATAAAGATCAACCAAGTCAGAGCCCATAATGACTTGTGGCTACACAAGTAAGCTTCCGGGCATGAAATATTCATCCTTCCCTTGAGTCTGGGTGAGGCTTTCCGCGTGAATACTAGCACATCTCCAACAACACCTAGGCAAATCCACTGGCTTCTCCAGGGTGCCATTCCAACCATCCCTCACCCAGTAGTGTGTATTGAAAAACTTGTTTCTCAAGTCTCGAAGTCTTGAGGTCTTGAATATGCAGGACTTGAAGAAGCCTTCATGAAGTCGTCGTTTTGACGTGGAGTCCTCCTTCTCACACCACTCATGAACACTCATACCAGATCCCGTCTATTTAAGCATAGCATTGAAATAACTAGCGTTCCTGGGGCTTTAGTAACAAGTGGTGGGTTCCTACCTCATCCATACTACTCAACTACAAGAATTTCAATAACACTACGGGAGGGATTTTGTTGAAATGATGTCACTATATGCAATAAAACATAGGTATGAAAAGATGGTCAAAGTGAACTTGTGTAGCGACCCGACTCAAAACGAGTCAAGCCTCTGTGTATTCTGTGCCATCCCTGGATCAGTATGCTGGCACACACAGTACATCAATGTATATATCAAAGTGCAATCACATGTAATTAACGTAAAAATGATATATACCTTAAAATAGTAGCGGATACAGTCAACGGGAGTGGAGTCCCAATAACACCAATGGCGGGTTGAGTGTAGACCGTAACCCTGAATCGTACTCTTACCCGTCGTAGAGCTTATTTGCAACATAAGACGTTGCAGCTGTGTAGGTCAGCATTTTGAATATGCTGGCAAGATCACCATAGAAGAACAGAAGAATAAAGACTATTATATATGCAAAGGCTTTGTGGCTCTGTGTCTAAGTTTTTGCGTAAAAGCTGATTTTATTTTCCTACAACAAAGGAATATCGGGAATTTCACTATGGAGTTACCTATCATGACATGGTTCCGCCAACCAATGTCTCAATGCCCATAAGTATCATAAGTTGCCCACCATTAGTTATTAGTCCAGTGTTGAGAGTTCAGAGATAGATCCAAGTCCATAGGCTCAAATTGTCCGTAACCGGGGACACGGCTAATCGATTAGGTTTTAACTCTGTAGAGTGTTGTGTACTTTACCCACAAGATTCGTTCCCTCCTGGTAAGTCCTCGCACTGCCTGGTGTTTGAGAACAGGATGAACGAAACATGGTCTTTCAGAGTGCTTCCCTGACTATCCGACAGTGC
The DNA here is from genome assembly GCA_022496015.1 of Hordeum marinum. Taxonomy (NCBI): domain Eukaryota; kingdom Viridiplantae; phylum Streptophyta; class Magnoliopsida; order Poales; family Poaceae; genus Hordeum; species Hordeum marinum. Next base: position 381,236,636 of record CM039675.1, read on the forward strand.
CCACCGTATCCTAACGTCGACGACATCTCATAGCACTGCCTAGACAGAGTCACAACAAAGATCAACCAAGCCAGAGCCCATAATGACTTGTGGCTACACAGGTAAGCTGCCGGGCATGAAGTATTCATCCTTCCCTTTGAGTCTGGGTGAGGCTTTCCGCGTGAATACTGTCACATCTCCAGCAACACCTAGGCAAATCCACTAGCTTCTCCAGGGTGTCGTTCCAACCATCCCTCACCCAATAGTGTGTATTGAAAAACATGTTTCTCGAGTCTCGAAGTCTTGAGGTCTTGAATATGCAGGTCTTGAAGAAGCCTTCATGAAGTCATTGTTTTGACATGGAGTCCTCCTTCTCACACCACTCACGAACACTCATACCAGATCCCGTCTATTTAAGCATAGCATTGAAATAACTAGCGTTCCCGGGGCTTTAGTAAACAAGTGGTGGGTTCCTACCTCATGCCTACTACTCAACTACAAGAATTTCAATAACACTACGGGAGGGATTTTGTTGAAATGATGTCACTATATGCAATAAAACATAGGTATGAAAAGATGGTCAAAGTGAACTTGCATGTACTGTTGATGAAGATAAGTATCGCTCTCAGAAAATACTTGATAGAACTATACGTCACTCTCCGATGAAATCTATATAATCAAACAATGCATTCATAAGCAATCATGCTAGCAATAGATTCTAACAATCAAGAAGTAACACAAAAACCAAAAGTAACAAGGTTTATGAAGGAAATACTTAAGACAAATCTCAAAAATCAACAAAGTTTTCATGCACACAACTAAGGTAGTTCTCCATCTACAACAACTATTTTCAAATAGTAACAAAATAAAAACAAAGTAAAATATAACAAAAATATTTTAGTACATATTTTACTAGCAAAAAGAATTACTTTTGAAGAACAAGTAAAACTATGAAAACAACACCCTAACACAAAAGTGTTTGCTAAGTAAAACAATAAAATATTAAAATAAGAGAAAACAAAGTATAAAACAACTAAGTTAACAGAAAGTTAAACTTACAAAACAATTATTTTAAATAATTTTTCAAATAAGAAACCAACTAGCAACATAACAAATCAAAACAAAGCAAAGCAATGGACTCTAAGTTTTAGGTGGCTAAACTATTATTAATATAAAACAAAACTATTTTTTTAACCAAACTAAGAGTTAACAGAAAAGTATTAATAAGAATATTTATTATAAAACAGAATTAAATCATCTAAAACTTTTGTGAAAATAATCTCTACTAAAACTAAGTTGTTTTATAAAACATTACATAATGAAGAGGGATATAGATTCCTATTGTAAACTAAACTATTTTTTTAAAACATTTCTTAACAGAAAAGTATTACTAAAAACTTATTTGAAAACAGAATCTAATTACTTAAAACTTTGTTAAAAGAATTATTACTAACTAATTTGTTTTTAATAAACTATACCTATTTGAAAAAGGGTATAGGTTCCTACAATAAAAATTCATAAACTAAACAAATTATTTTTGTTAACAGCAAGTAAATTACTAAAGTTTAGAACAGCAGAACTAAATGAAATCTAAAACATAAGTTAAATCAAATTCAGATTTCAAATTAAACTAAAAGAAAATCAAACTAATTAAACTAATAGGAAACTAAAACAGATTCTGTTTTGGTTAACAATCCTAATCAAATTTATCCAAAAAATTCTCAAACTTTACCTATTGATAACTAAGATCACTAGTGACAAGTAGCAAAAAGAATCTACTCAAAATTTATTATTAAACTCAAGTTATTCAGAAAACAAGATTTAAATCAAATCTGTTTAAATTCAAATTTAATTATTCAAAAACATTCAAACTTGGTATCTACAGAAACTAGAGGAACTTTGTGACACAATGAAGAAAGAATCAAATTAAAACAACTAAAAACATAAAAGATATGATAAAAACAAAAACAGAACTATTCTCTTTTAAAACAGAAAACAGAAAAAGGAAAATTCCTAACTAACAGACAGGGGTACACGTGTCGGGTTCTGATTGGCTAAGGGCGTGCGCGTGCGGGTGTTTGCGGGCGGATGACCGATTGTTAGAAGAAAACTGTTCGGGGTTTTAAGTGATCTAATCTGGATTGTTAGATCCAGATCCAATGGTTAAGAGAGGGGGACGGGAGCTCACAGGGGAGGTCACCGGCGAGGGAGCTTCTCCGGCGAGGACGAGGCGTCGAGTTTGACGGGCAGGCATTCCGGTGGTCGAGGGAGGCGTCAGAGGGGTCCAGGCGACGGTGGCTGGCGTCTGGCGTCGAGTGGTGGTGACGGTGGGGCGAGGGGACGAGGGAGGCAACGACTCGGTGCGGTGGACGCTTCGGTCAGGGCAGGTACTCCGGCGAGCTCGAGCGAGGCGTTCTAGCGAGGGAGAGAGAGGGCTTTGGGGGGGATGGAGTGTGGAGAGTGGCCGCTTTATATAGGGCCGCGGGTGGGGCGAGGGGAAGTAAGGAGAGGGAGATCCGGCAAGGATTGGATCACCGGCGTCGATGGCGCGCGCGAGGTGAAAGGTGACCGCGCTGATCCAGCGGTCGGTCGGGGCGGGGCCTGCTGTTAGAGAGAGAGAGAGAGAGAGAGAGAGAGAGAGAGAGAGAGAGCATGGCAGCGGTGGCCGATGCGGAGTAGTTTCGGGAGAGGAATCAGGGGCAGATGGGCCGTGGGCTTTAAGAGCATTTAAGTTTTTCCTTTTTATTTTACAAGCGAATCAAAAACCATTAAATGTCCATAAATACTTTATACCAAAATGACCAGGAGAATTAATGCCATTAAGTGAACATTTTTCCTCGGCTAGAATAAATAGTAAAAAAATTATTTTTCAGAAAATGCCTATGTGGCTTTATTTATTTTTGCAAATATTTTTTAAATAACCCCTTGTGTTTTATGATTCAAAAACTTCACAAAATACCCCCTGGTTTGGTGTGTCACATTACTCCTCTCAAAAATTTGTCCAGGGTTTTGAATGCTTTGAAAATTTGAATAGGAACCAAATATGACATGGATTCCAAAAGAATAATTCAGAGGTTTTCTAAAGCACTTTCAAATCCTTCCTTTAAACTTCCAACTCATATTTCATATAATTTGAATAAGTCCTTTTATCCTCTCTCATGAAAATCATTGAGTTGCATAAAGTTTCTGAATTTGAAATATTTTCAAAATGGAATTCAAATCTCATGGGAAAGTCATTTTATTCCGTCTCATTCAAAAGTTTTCAAAAGTTCAAATTTCCTCTCACTTTCAATCACTCAAGCAAACAAACAATCATTCTAACATTTATTGTAACATTCCAAAATTTGGGATGTTACAACTTGCCTGTACTGTTGATGAAGATAAGTATCGCTCTCAGAAAATACTTGATAGAACTATACGTCACTCTCCGATGAAATCTATACAATCAAACATTGCATTCATAAGCAATCATACTAGCAATCAATTCTAACAATCAATAAGTAACAATAATCAAAAGTAACAAGGTGGATGAAGGAAATACTTAAGACATAACTCCAAGTAACAAAACTACATCAATACAAATGTGGTGAGGGAAATACTTAAGTCAAAGTTAAAATCAACAAAGTTTTCATGCACACAACTAAGGTAGTTCTCCCCTACAACAACTATTTTCAAATAGTAGCAAAATAAAAACAAATTAAAATATAACAAAATTATTTTAGTAAATATTTTACTAGCAAAAAGAATTACTTTTGAAGAACAACTAATAATTTAGAAAACAATACTCTAGCAACATAAGTTTTTAACTACTAGAACATATCAGCAAGAAAAACACTAATTTAATAATAGAAGAACAATTTTTTTAAAGCAAATAATTAACAGAAAGTATTTTCTCATAAATTTTTATTTTGCAAAAAGAGCTAATTGAAAAGCTTTTATAAAGATTCTTATGTTGATATAAAACAAGGTCATCCTTGGCTTAAACCACAAACAATCTCAACTATAATACAAATTGTTTCTGGTCTAAACTTAGATTAACAGAAAATCAAACTTATAAAACATTTTGTGGAAACTATTTTCAAATATAAGATCAACATAGAAATGGAAACCCAATTGCAAGTTATAGTTGAACTAGAATTAAATTTTCATGCAATCATCTAATAAAACATTATTTATTTTGAAGGGTTACTATTAACTAACAGAACACTTTATAAAATCTATCAACTAATATAAAATAAAAATAAATTAAAACAATTTTAAAACAAAAGAAATATAGATAAGTCTAACAAGAACTAAATAGAATCTGTTTTGGTTGAAAATACCATTTTAAAATATTCTAAAAATTTCCAAACTCTACCTACTGATAACTAAGATCACTAGTGACAAGTCAAAAAAAGAATCAATCAAAAAAATATTATTAAACTCAAGTTATTCAGAAAACAAGATTTAATTCAAATCTGTTTAAATTCAAATTTAAATATTCAAATATAGTCAAACTTGGTATCTACAGAAACTAGAGGTAATTTGTGACACAATGCAAAAAGAATCAATTTAAAATAACTTAAAACATAAAAGATATGATCAAACAAAAACATAACTAAATCTGTTTTTAAAACAGAAACAGAAATTAAAAAAATCCTAACTAACGGACAGGGGTGACGTGGCGCGCTCTGGTTGGTCGAGGGTGTGCGTGCTAGAGTGTTTCGGGCGGTCGGCCGGTAAGTAACAAAAACGATTCGGTCAACTATTTCAAAAAGAAAAACCGGACGGTTCTTTTTGAAAGAACCGAAGAGGTACATGGGTTCTAATCTACGCCGTTGAGACGAGATCGAACGGAAGGGAGAGGCTCACCGCGGTGGAAGTCAACTCCGGCGTGGTCGACGGCGGCCGGCGGCTCGGGCGTGGACGGGGGTGACGCTCCAGTGGTCCTCCGGCGACGGCGATGGCACCAATCGATGCGAGCGAAGACGGCGAGCACGAAGGTAGCGTCAGCAGGGCTTGGGGACGACGGTGGCGACGACGGTGAACTAGGGGGCAATGGCAGCACTCGGGTGGTCGTCGGGAAAGGGGTTTCGGGGGGGTTTAGAGCACGGGGAAATGCACAGGGAGGTGCGCACTGCCGTGGGGAGGTGGATGGTGGGCTCAGGAGGGATCGGGGTGGTCGGGGTGGAGCGGTGGCGCTGCAATGGCGCGGCGGCGTTCGGTAGCTCCGGCAAGGTATTCCAGCAAGGGGAGGGCACGGGCAGAAGGGTTTCGGAGGGGAAATAGTAGAGGGGGCCTCGGGCTTTATATAGGAGGGGTCAGGGTCGAGGGGAGGGACAGGAGAGAGATCTCCGGTGCGGATTCGTCGCCCGTGAGGATTCGGGGCGAGAGGAGAGAGGCGACCGCGCGGTGATTGGGAGCGGGCGGTGGGATCCGCAGTCAGAGAGAGAGAGGGGGCGCTGACAGCAGTGGCCGGTCTGGAGCCATTTCGGGAAGCTGTTTAGGGCAGGTGGGCCGACTAGATTTTAATTGCATTTAAGTTTTTTTTCCTTTATAAATACTAGAGCATTGAAAAGAGCATTAAGACATTTAAATCCTACCCAAAAAATAAAACTTATATATCAAAATGACTAGGGAACTAAATGCCATTAAATGGACATTTTTCCATGACCAAATTATATACTTTTAAAAAAATTATTTTCAGAAAATGCCTAAATGGCTTTATTTATTTTTGCAAATATTTTTTTCAAATAACCCCTTGGGTTTTATGATTCAAAAACTTCACAAAATACCTCCTGGTTTGGAGTGTCATTACTCCTCTCAAAAAATTTGTCCAGGGGGTTGAATGCTTTGAAAATTTGAATAGGAACCAAATATGGCATGGATTCAAAAGAATAATTCAGAGGTTTTCAAAAGCATTTTCAAATCCTTTGTTTAAACTTCCAACTCATATTTCATATAATTTGAAGAAGTCCTTTTATCCTCTCTCATGAAAATCATTGAGTTGCATAAAGTTTCTGAATTTGAAATATTTTCAAAGATGGAATTCAAACCATTTTCAAATCCTTTTCATTTCTAAAAATGGAAGAAGTCTTATCATCTTCACTCTCAGATTTGAATTGGATTTGAATTCAAATCACATGGGAAAGTCATTTTATTCCCTCTCATTCAAAAGTTTCAATTTTTTCACTCAATTTCAATCACTCAAGAAAACAAACAACCATTCTAATATTTATTATAACATTCCAAAATTTGGGATGTTACAGAGGTTGATGCGGTGCACAATCCCCAGTCCACAGATGATGATAGTCCTCCTCTCCAAACCAACACTTAGTTCAAGACTTGGGCAAGATCATGCCAGTTCCCCAAGTCGAGACGATCTTCATCAGCACTAGCTACTACTTTGACTGCTCCTTCAGCACCTTCAATGTTTACACCACCAACCCAAAGGACATTTGCCAAAGCATTCGCGGATACCCTTCTCTCGACTCCTTCAACAGCTAACGGAAGAGATCAGTCCCAAAGCAACGTTTAGCTCTATATTCTTTGAAGTTTTTGGTAACTTCTTGCCAAAGGGGGAGAAGTTATATAGATCATTGGGCTTTGAGAGAGAGTGTTTTCCCTTTTGTTGCTCTCTTTGGTTTCCTAACTTTTTATCGTGTGTTATGGCTTAAACTTCATTGTGTTTGATCATACACTTTGATGGTTGATGCTACTATGTCATATCTTTGTGTTACTTATGTTATGATCATTCACGTGTGTTTGGTGTCATGTGCATTATTATTCATTCATATCATTTATGCACACCACCAACTTGTAGGTGACATGGAAGAGTGACCCATGAACCTAATCAATCGTGCATTTGCATTCAAACACAAATTTAAAATCGTGTACAAATTTAGGGGGAGCTCTTTCTTATCACATACCTCTCAACGTGACGATGCTATTCAGTAATTATATCTTTTGTCGAGTCTTTGATCTATTTGTTGTCATCAATTACCAAAAAGGGTGAGATTGAAAGCACAACTTCTCCCTAGGTGGTTTAGGTAATTAATAACAACATATATTTCATTGGACTAATGTTTCCACCAAGTGTATCTCAAGAAAAAGTTCAATGATGGGATGGCTAAAGAATTGTGTGGAGAACCTCCCAAAGGAAAGGAAAGGAATAGGATTGTACATGCTTCAAGCTACAAGACTCTACATTTTATATCTTGAGTCCATACGAAAGCCAATACTATTAAAAGGGGCTGAGGTAAATATGATGATCTAGTTACTCAAGTGCTTAGAGATTAGCCACCAAATATTACTCATAAAATCTCCCACAAAATCAAAAATCAGTGCCACCAAGTTGCCCCTCTCGGCCATACCGATTTTTACTTAAGACAAAACTCTAGCAACTCGGTACAACCAATAATGGTTTCGATATGGCCAAGAATAAATGAGCAACTCTCTGGTTAGCTAATTCCTAAACTCAGAATTTTCAAGTTTGGTGAATCAGTGTCATCGAGATGAGGAACTGCCCTGGTCAGACCAAAATTGGTAGGACCGAGTCATGTATATCGGTTTCACCGAAAAGGACAAAGTTGCCACATTTTGCACTAGTCGGTAGAACCGAGTTTTCACGTCCGTTTCACCGAGTTGGGCAATAATATTGAAACAGTTGGATTTTTTGAGATGCCTATATATACCCCTACACCACCTCTCATTCGCAGATGAAGCACTCAGAACATACAAACACTTGTCCTATCCATTTTTCTGAGAGAGACACACCTACTCATGTGTTGAGATCAAGATCATCCCATCTAACCATATGGATCTTGATTTATAGCCTCCCCGAGTTGCTTTCCACCCAATCAATCTCTTTCTACACCTACTCATGTGTTGAGATCAAGATGAATCTTGGATTTGTGCCCAGTGCATTGGATCCGATGACTCTCATTCTCTAGCCAAGGAGCCCAGGTTTCACAAAGAGAAATAGACACATAAAGCGCTGCTTCAATTCCATCCGCGATTATATCAAGGAGCAAGACATAAACATTTGCAAAGTACATACGGATCAGAACGTTGCAAACTCATTGGCTAAGACTCTTCCATGAGCAAAACATAATCAAGACCAGAACTCTATGGGTGTTAAATTCATTACAATGTAAAGCTAGATTATTGACTCTAGTGCAAATGGGAGACTGTTGGAAATATGGCCTACAGGCAATAATAAAGTAGTTAATATCACATTTCCTTGTTCATGATAATCATTTATTATCCATGCTAGAATTGTATTGACCAGAAACTTAAATACACGTGTGGATATATAAGCAACACCGTGTCCCTAGTGAGCCTCCGCTAGACTAGCTTGTTGATCAAATATGGTTAAGGTTTCCTAACCGTAGACATGAGTTGTCATTTGATAATGGGATTACATTATTAGGGGAATGATGTGGTGGACAAGACCCAACCGTAAACATAGCATTTGATCGTATCACTTAGTTTATTGCTACTTCTTTGTTCATGTCAAGTATATGTTCCTAAGACCATGAGATCATGCAACTCCCTCACATCGGAGGAATGTCTTGTGTGTATCAAACTTCACTTGATAACTGGGTGATCATAAAGATACTATATAGGTATGTACAAGGGTGTCTATTGGGTTTGTATGGATCAAGACTAGGATTTGTCACTTTGTATGACGGAGAGGTATCTCTGGGCCCTCTCGATAATACAACATCACAAAAAGCTTTCAACCAACGTGACTAAGGAGTTAGTCACGGGATCTTGTATTATGGAACAAGTAAAGAGGCTTTCCGGTAACGATATTGAACTAGGTATGGAAATACCGACGATCGAATCTTGGGCAAGTAATATACCGCTAGATAAAGGGAACTACATATGGGATTGATTGAATCCTTGGAATCGTGGATCGACCGATAAAGATCTTCGTGGAATATGTGGGAACCGATATGGGCATCCAAGTCCCGCTATTGTTTACTGATAGGAGAGGTGTCTCGGTCATGTCCACATGATTCTCGAACTCGTAGTATCCGCACGCTTAACGTTCGATGATGATATAATATTATTGGGTTATGTATTTTGGTGACTGGATTTTGTTCGGAGTCCCGCATGATATCCGAGACGTCATGAGGATCTTTGGAATGGTGCGAAGGTAAATATTTATATATGTGAAGTCATATTCAGAGTTTCGGAAATGTTCGGGAATTTTTTGGTAGAGTATCGGGAAAGTTCTAGAAGGTTCCGGGGGTTCAACCGTGGGCCCCAACGACCTGGGAAGGTCCCACATGGACCGAGGGTTGTGGATACAGCCCACAAAGGCTAGCTGCACCATTCCCCAAGTCACATGTCATTTAAATCTAGAGATAAGATCTTACCTCTAAATTTAAAGGGTTGAATCTAGAGATAAGATGTTATCTTCATGTTTAAAGGGTTTTCTTCCTTGTGGCCAGCCCTAAGAGGTTTTTGGACGCCCCCGTGTCCTCTAGCCTACATATAGATGGGGAAGGTGCATTGCGGCAGCCAACCCTTCACCCTTGGCCATTGGCTCTCCCAACTCCTCCCACGTTTCTTCGGTACGCGCTTGGCGAAGCCGTGCCAGAATTCCACTGCCACCACCACCACCATGCCGTCGTGTTGTTTAGATCTCATCTATGTTTTCTCCCTCTCTATCTAGATTAAAAAGGGGGATACGTCACCAAGTCGGACATGTGCTAAACTCGGAGGTGCCGCACGTGCGGTGCTTGGATCGGATTGGATCGCGACACGAGTACGACTACACCAACCACGATCTCTAGATCGTTAACGCTTTTGATCTACAAGTGTATGTAGACACCTCACCCTCTCGTTTCCCATGCAACGTTCCCCAACAAATTAGTCGTCACTTAATCTGGGATCATGTCAAGCATGGGGAAATTGATCTTATTCATCTCAACATCTTGAAAAGCTTGCAAGTATATTCACAAAGCCATTAGATGAAGCAAGATTTTGTGAGTTAAGGCATGAGCTAAATATCATTGATTCGAGCAATATGAATTGAAGTATTCCACACCCCACCACACTCATCATATTATCATGTTTAGATGTAGGCATGGACATAGGGGGGGTTGTTCTCTTAATGAACTCCCCCTCCCATTATTATGCATAAATCTATCAAGTCTTTCACATTAGCCATTTTTGTTGGTACTTATTGATACGTCTCCAACGTATCTATAATTTTCGATTGTTCCATGTTGTTATACTATCAATCTTGTATGTTTTATATTAATTTTATAGCAACTTTATATCATTTTTGGGACCAACCTATTGACATAGTGTCAAGTGCCAGTTGTCGTTTTTTGCTTGTTTTTTACCTCGCGGAAAATCAGTACCAAACGAAGCCCAAACACCATGAAACTTTTGGGAGATTTTTTGGGCCAGAAAAAACCCAGTGGGCCAGAGAAGTGCCAGGGAAGAAGGCCGAGGTGAAGAACACTCACCGGGGCACGCTAGAGGCCCCTGGGCGGCCTGGTGGGTGGTGCCCTCCTCGGGACCCCCTCCACTGGCTATCAGCTCTATAAATTCTCAAATATTTGGAAAACCCTAAGGGAGATGATGAAACACAATTCTAGCCATCGCAAGTTCCACAACCGCGAGATCCAATCTAACACCATCACAAAGGGGTTCATCTTCCTCATAGGTACCTCTCTGATGATGTGTAAGTAGTCCACCATAGACCTATGGGTCCGTAAGCAGTATCTAGATGCCTTCCTCTCTCTCCCTCTCTCTCTCTCTTGATTCTCAATATAATGGTCTCTTTGAGATCTATTTGATGTAATGACTTTTACGGTGTGTTTGTTGGGACCCGATGAATTTTGAGTTCATGATCAGTTTCTATCCATGAATATGATTTGAGTCTTCTTTGATCTCTTATTTGCATGATTACTTATAGCCTCGTCTTTCTTGTTTGAACCTTTGGTATAGTTATGCCAACTAGATCGATTTTCCTTGCCATGGGAAGAGATGCTTTGTGATCGGTTCGATCTTGCGGTGTTCTTTCCCAGTGACAGAAGGGGCAGCAAGGCACGCATGTATCATTGCCATTAAGGATCACAAGATGGGGTCTATTCCTACATGAATAGATCTTATCTACATCATGTCACCATTCTTATTGCATTACTTTGTTTCTCCATGAACTTAGTACACTAGATGCATGCTGGATAGCGGTCTATGCGTGGAGTAATAGAAGTAGATGCAGAATCCTTTGATCTACTTATCTTGGACGTGATGCCTATATAATGATCATTTCCTTGATATCGTCATGATTATTTAATCTTCTATCAATTGACCAACAGTAATTTGTTCACCCACCGTGTGCTATACTCATGAGAGAAGCAACTAGTGAACCTACGACCCCCGGGTCTACTTTTCCAACATATTGCTTTCCAATCTACTATTTTGTTTTTTGTAGATCTATTGATCCAAACCCCAAAATACCTTGCTGTTGTAGGATCGAAAGTAGTGCTAGAGGGGGTGATTAGACTACTTGACCAAATAAAAATCTACTTTTTCCCAATTTTAATTCTTGGCGGATTTTAGCATTCATAGTATGTCAAGTACACCCCACACATGCATGTCTAAGAGTATAGCGGCGGAAAGAAAAGACAAGCATGTAAGTAAAGAGAGGGTAGGAAGAGCAAACACAATTGGTGGATGATTTTTCCCGTGGTTCCGATAGGTGGTGCTATTGTACGTCCACGTTCATGGAGTCTTCAACCCACGGAGGACAACGGTCACGAGAGTCCACGGAGGGTTCCACGAAGAAGCAACCTTGACTATACCATGACGGCCTGCGTCCACAAAGGACTAGCCTAACTTGAGGTAGATCTTCACAAAGTAGGCGATCTCCTTGCCCTTACAAACTTCTTGGTTCACTCCACAACACGAAGTAGGAGGCTCCCAAGCGACACCAAACCAATCTAGGAGCCACCACCCTCCAAAAGGTAATAGGCTTGATAGTGTCAATGAACTCCTTGCTCTTGTGCTTCAAGATGATAGACTCCTCAACACACAATCACTCTCTCACAAATTTGTCTTGGTAGACGAGATTGATTGGGTGGAAAGCAAGTTGGGGAGGCTAGAGATCAAGATTGATATGGTTGGAATGGAGTGGCATGATCTCAACACATGAGTAGGTGGCTCTCTCTCCGAAAATTAGTAGGTATGAGTGGGGAACTATTCTGAGTGCTTCTCTTGCGAGTGAGTGGTGGTGGAGGGTATATATAGGCATCTCCAAAAATCCAACAGTTACACCTAATAAGTCAGACTCAGTGGAACCGATATGTGAATCTCGGTTGTACCGAGTTGCCTCAAAGGAATCAACTTTTGAATCTCGGTGAGACCGATACATAAAACTCGGTTGCACCGATAGGATGACCAAAGGTTAAATTGCCAATCTCGGTGACGCCAATTCACAAAACTCGGAGGGACCAATTTTGTAAACTTGCATAACAGGAAGTTGGCAACCCAAACTCGATCGCACCAAAGCAGAATTGATGGCACCGAAAATCTAGGGTTTGGCTGAGTCTGGCTGAGATTTGGAATTGGTGGCACCGAGTGGAATGTGTTGGTTGCATCGGTTTTGAGTATTTGGTTTTGGATAGACTTTTGTGGAAGAGCTTGTGGGTGTATGTGGTAACTATCACTTGTGCACTTATGAGCATATTGTTCACCAACAAAACCTTACCCCCTTTTAATAGTATTGGCTTTCCTATGGACTCAAAGTGATTTCTCACAAAAGGTAAAATGTAGAGTTCTTTTGGCTTGAAGCTTGGCCAATGTTATTCCCTAGCATGTTGGGGTATTCCGCAATCCCTTTGCCAACCCATCATTGAACTTTTCCTGAAATATGCTTAGTGGAAACACTAGTTCAATGACATGTATGTTGTTATTAATTACCAAAACCACCAAGGGAGCAAATGTACTTTCAATATCCCCTTTTTGGTAATTGATGACAACATACAGATCAAAGCTTCGACATATGATATAGTCAATGAATATAAGTGTCGCTTTGAGAAGTATGTGATAAGTAAGAGCTCGCCCTAAATTTGTGCATTATTTTTCAATTCGCGTTTGAATGCAAATGCACAATCCATTAGGTACATGGGGCACAACTTCCATGTCACATACAACTTGGTGGTGTGCGAGAGCAATGAGAATTAACAACATAGCACAACACATCAAGCAAAGTGAATGATCATCACATAATCATCAAAGTATAGGAAATAGTAGAAACACACATAACAGCGTATGATCAAACACACACAAAATTATCTCACATCCAAACCAAAAGACCAAATGTTTTTAAAAACAGCAATAAAAAGCAGACGCTCTCTCACTCGAAGCCTAGATCTATATAAAATTTCTCCCTCTTTGGCAACAAGTGACCAAAAAAGTTCGAAGAGATATAGCTAATCGTTCTTCGGCTGATTTCCTCCGGTAGTCGATGTCGGAGTCGAGAGAACTGCGTCGGCGAAGACTTCCGCTAATGTCCTGGATGGAGTTGGAGTAGATACTGGAGGCACTAGAGCTGATGTCACTATGGCTAGAGTAGAAGATGAAGACCTCGTCTCTGGAGCTGGCACTGTAGGTGTCCTAGCCTTAGTCATGAACTGGGCAATCGTCCTGACAGGTGCACTATCCTCATCATCATTAGACTGATTCTGAACAGGTGCAACGGATAGGGGCTTCATCAACCTCCTTTTTGAGCTCATTGACTGTCATAGTCAGCCCATCTACCTTGTCATTAAGAGTTTTCTCTCTATCCTCAATGATGTTCGCAAGGCTCTCCTGAGTGTCCGTGATGGTTTTGATGTCCTTCTGCATATTCGTGACAGTGGAGATCGAGAGATCCATCTGCTCATTCCTGGATCTGGGGACCTAAGCACTAGTGGCTCTAGCTGCCTCTACATGTGCCTCTACATGTGCGTGAGCTGCAGCTGATGTGAGTTGGTCTGGGTCCATCACCACAATGTTGTCCTCAAAATCTGGCTGAAGTGGCAAGTGGGTCTATCCAGAGCAAAGATGTGCTTCTCAAGTTTGGAGTTGATAATCATCTGAATATAGGGTGCATAGCAGCATGAGCGCTTCTAGTCAACAGCAACCCTCTTCACAGTATCAACTATCAAATCCATCACTCGAATCCTGGTGTGAGTATCAAGATGGATGAGCATGTTGATGGAGTATCCACGAATCATCCTCTCATCTCTAGACTTGGGCATCAAGGTATGCCTCAGGATAGTGTGCATGGTACGGAGGCCTGCTTGAAGGAAGTAAATGCATCCTAACTTGTGAGATTGCAAGTTAGCAGCTGGAATAGCAATGTACATGTCCTTCATAGCATTGTGGATCTCCTTGGATTTAGAATAAACATCCAAGTCACCATCCTCAACCTCAGGGACTCCTAAGATTGTAGCCCACTTATCAACAGTAGATTTATATCTTGCTCCTTCAATCATGCAGACAATCCTGCCATCTCCATAAAAAGGAGCAGTGGAATAGAACTGCTTGATCATCTCATCATTCCAAGCAGTGAACTCCTTCCCAACAAACTTGTCAAGTCTAGTGAAGTCAAAGTTGTCTTGCACACATGGAAAATAGTACTCATTTGCATTGATATACTTCCAGTCAACATATCTCATGTCAATGATTGCAGGACTCTTGTCAAGTAAGATGGTCTCATAGAAGTCTTGCTGCTCCTTGGTATAAAACCTATAGTCCACAACAGTCTTTCTCCTCTAAGCATATGTATCAATGGCTCTCCATGCCCTCAGACCTGAATCCTTCCTCTTGTTCATATCCTCAGCAACTGGGTGGCTGGCATCATGTACAGGAAGATGAGGTCTAAGCTTCATCAACACTGACATAGCATCATCATCATCATCTGCTTCTCTGAAAGTGGATTTCTTGTTCTTCTCAACAGCAGGTATATCTCTGGTAGTCCTCTTGGACTTCTATGCAGCAGCTTTCTTGGATGCAACCTTGGTGCTCTTGGAGGGGCCAGGCTTAGGCATAGCATCAGCCAAAAGTTTCTTTGCCTTTTTCTTGGGAGGGGCCTTGACCACATGTTCCTCCTTCTCCACCTCAGCAGTAGCACCAGCAGCCTCCTCTGGATCCTCATACATAGAGATAGGCCTGACAATGACATGAATGATCCTCTTCCTGGCTGTCTTCTTCTCTCCTGCCTTCTTAGGCAATGATTTTTTGGGGATCTCAACAAACATAGTGGCTCTAACACTCTCATGTGCTCTGAAAGTCTCTAGAGGTGCATAATTGTTTTTTGACTACCCTCCTAGATGAGGTAGCCTCTGTAGTAGTCTTCTCTTGCTTTTTAGCAAGGATCTCTTCTGGCACAAAATCAGTATCTTCTTCATCTGAGTTGAGCCTCTTCCTTTTCCTTGTTATAGCCTTAGGCAATCCATGATAACTAGGAGTGCCTGGATCTGAGAAAGAACTGGCTTCACGACTAGTGCCTGAACTCATCTCAACATTCTGCTCTTGTAGATTATGACTGTCTTCTGAGCCTAACATGTCCGACCCTGTGACAAAATGCTGAGATTTTTGAAAGTTTGAACAAAAGATTCTTAAAGTTTACATTCTGTCACATGAAAATCGGTACCGCCGAAGCAAAAATATCGGTGCTACCGAGACAGACTTTCTCCTAAGCCGAAACTTGGCACCCCTTTTGGTGAGATCGAAAGGTAGTACTCGGTTTCACCGAGAAAGTTCTCAGCAACACAGACAGACAAATCGGTGACATCGATTTGCTCACTTCGGTTCCATCGAGTTTCATCGGGCGGAAGGCAAACCCTAGAAAATCAAATGTTCTCAATCTAATGGAGATTTCTATTGTATGGAACGATCTCAAACAGTGGCTAGACTAGGAGAAGTCCCTAATGCACATGAATCGGAAATAGGAGTGCGAGAGGAGGCCAAATCCATACCCTAACTTGGTTATGGATCCGCTACGTCGGCGACGATGGAGTAGAATACGTCGACGGCGGCGATTCCCAGCAGCGGAGGCGCTCGGGGAAGCAAGGCGATGATGAGGGGTCTTCAAAATGGCAGCTAGGGTTTTGGAGGCGTGATGTTTGAAGAGTGGATTTCAAAACATCGGGGTCCACACATTATATACCCATCACTGTCGGTGACACCGATTTGATATTTTCGGTGTCACCGAGTTTCACAACTGTCAGCTGACACGGAGGTGTAACCGAGCATATGAAACTCCGAGTGCTCCTCACATATGAAACCCGTGATATGAAATTGGCAGTACCGAGATTGGAAAACTAGATCAACCCTAGGCATTCAGTGAGACCGAGATTTTCGAGTTGGTTCCACCAAGATGCACTTGGGAGGTTTTAATGGTTAGTCATTTGTCGATACGGAACTCCGAGTGCTCCTCACACAGAGAGATCGAAAAGTACTTGTTCTAATTTTGCGATGCAGCATGAATAGAATATGAGGTGAGAAAACATAGATAGCTAAAGGAGTGGTCCTAGGCATTCTTGTATATCCAATTGGCAAATGAAAAATCAAAAGCCAAATAGAAACAATTGGATATCCTCGAATGAGAAAATAAATGCAGACCAACATGCTCAGATAATAAAATGTCAAATGAAATAATGACAAACATGCACAAACACATTAGCATCTAACAAGCACTTTGGCGATGACGGAGTCATCTATATATGAGTATATTGACTTAGGAGCCAAGTAAGAATACTTGATCATAGGTCATACTCATCGTTTAAGCACAAGTGGGGTTACCACTTTTACATAAAGCATTTAATGTTGTCACATTCTATGAGATTCTTTTACTTAAGTCTTAAAGTAAAGCTCCCCCTAGATGTGACATCGCCCCATAGGAGGGATAAACTAACCTTGGGTTTTGTCGATGAAGACTTCATGTAGGTGAAGTAGTGGTGGACGCTCAAAGTTGATGAAGATCACCAAGAGTTGGGAGCATCCTCATTGTTTCGTTACTCTTCTCACCTACATGTGTTAGTCCCAACACACAAGAGACAAATACAAGGATATCTATGGACATGGAGTGCAATGCATATATGATGATGTCCATTGATTTCTTGATTACCTTGTCCCTTGCTTACCTTTGAGGGAATGTGTGACTCCTTGAACTATTGCATGATGTTGATATTGATTGCAACTAGTTCTTGCCAATAATGAATATGAGTGGATTTCATTGGCGGAGTCACCCCTCAACAACTTCTCTAGTTATTCTTCTTGGGGACCCACTTCAAGTTGATGGGGATCCTTGGTGTAGAAGTAGCACTTGTATAAGTTGAGCTTGTAGTAGCCTTGGGAACCCAGTTCACCAAAGCTTGGGATTCATCTTCATATGAGTCAATGTTCTCTTGAAGCTTGTTCTTGCCCTTGAGCTTGGGGTCTTGTGGTGGAAGGTCATCTTGAGCCTTTGTTCCCTTGGGGAGAGTATTTTCATACTTCTCCTTTTAAGGAACAAACTTGGGATTTGGGGTATTGACCTTCTTCCCATTCAACTTCATTAGCGTTGAAGTAGCCAACACCACGATTCTTCCGGTATCTTCCGTGCTTGCGTACAATCTCCTCAAATTGTTTGCAACCTTCAAGACTTTTGTAGATACCTTTCTCTATAATCCCTTTCAAGAGTTCATTTTCTTGCTCAAGTGTAACTTGGCTAAGAGAAGAGTTAGTGGGATCAAGAGAACTACTAGAAGCAATATCATTTTTATTGCTACAAGTTGAAGTACCTTTCTTTCCTTTGTTATTAGCTTGCTTAGACTTAATTGTGGCATGAACGTTGACAAGAGAAGTCGTTTGGCTAGATAAGAGGAAGTCTTCTTTCGAAAATCGTCATTGATAGCTTTAAGGAACTCATGCTCTTGCTCTAAATTGAGCTTTTCGAAGCTAAGCTTCTCATGTGTCCTTTCAAGTTCTCCATGATCTCGTAGAGTAGAATCGTGAGCTAACTTAAGAGTGTTTAGTTCTTGAGTTAGTCGTTCTATTTCCAACTTATCATCATCGCACGACTTATCTAGATTAGAGTGAGTACTAGCAAGTTCATCTTGCCTAACATTACTAGATTTGTCAAATAGCAAGTCATCTTCAATTAACAAGTCATCTTCATCACTATTGAAATCAAGATACTCGGGTGTGATACCTTGGGGCCTTTAGCCATGAAGCAACATCTGCTCCCTTCATTTGGTGAATCAAATATGTCGTAGGAGTCGATTGTCACTAGTGCAAGTCCGGCAACACCTTCATCTTGCTATAGTCAGAGTTGGAGTAATAGCTTCTCTCAGAGTGGTTGTCGGATTCGAAGCCGGAAACCCATTCATCAACATGATCTTGATGTTTTCTTCTTGAGTAGCTCTTGGTGTACTTGTCCTTCTTCTCTGAGTCCCTAGTTCGACTTGAGGGTCTTCATTCATAACGATCATCCCTACTCCTTCTCTCTCTTTGAGATGACTCGTCTCTTGAGCATCGTCTTCTTGGTGACTCTTCTTTTCTTTTGTGAGGAGCCATGCACTTATTGGAGTAGTGTCCGGGCTTCCCACAATTGTAGCAGTTTCGGTCACGACATGACGAACACTTCTCTTCATATCTTGAGTTGGAGCTTCGATATTTGCTTCTATTGTTGTAGAACTTGTTGAATTTCTTGACCATGAGGCTTATCTCTTCATTTGTGACAAGGTTGTCGCTTGAGGTAGCGAGAGCATCACTTGTGGCTTTGTAAGCACTGCTAGACTTGTGGTGAAGCTCTTCCTTGTCTTCGAGTGTGATCTCATGAGCAACAATCCTACCAATCACTTCTATTGGCTTGAGATCTTTGTAGTTGGGCATAATTTGGATCAATGTGCATACGGTGTCGTATCGATCATCCAAAGCTCGAGGTATCTTCTTGATGATGAACTTGTCCGTTATTTTTTTGCTTCCTAAGCCGACAATCTCGTTGGTGATGAGAGCTAGCCTAGAGTACATCTCAGCAACTCCTTCACCATCCTTTATCTTGAAGTTGTCAAGTTGACTTTGAAGAACATCCAACTTGGATTCTCTCATAGATTTTGTACCTTCATGCATATCAATCAAAGTGTCCCAAATCTCTTTTGCATTCTCAAGGCGGATGATTTTGTTGAATTCTTCGGGGCATAGGTAGTTGAAGAGAATGTCACATGCTTGAGAATTGAGTTGCAACATCTTCAATTCATCCATAGTCACTTCGCGATCGGGTTCCCTTCCTTCCGCAAAGAATTCACCTTGCATACCAACACGAACAACAACCCAAATGGCAGGGTTATGACCAAGCAAATGCATTTTCATTTTGTGCTTCCAACTAGCAAAAATTGTGCCATCAAAGTACGAACCTCTATGGTGATAATTTCCCTCACTAGACGCCATACTCTCCTAGGTTGTGAGACCAATGCAATGGAGACCAATGCTCTGATACCACCTGTAGGATCGAAAGTAGTACTAGAGGGGGGTGATTAGACTACTTGACCAAATAAAAATCTACTTTTTCCCAATTTTAATTCTTGGCAGATTTTAGCATTCATAGTATGTCAACCCTACACATGCATGTCTAAGAGTATAGCAGCGGAAAGTAAACACAAGCATGTAAGTAAAGAGAGAGTAGGAAGAGAAAATGCAATTGGTGACACGATGATTTTTCCCGTGGTTACAATAGGTGGTGCTATCGTACGTCCACGTTCATGGAGTATTCAACCCACGAAGGGTAACGGTCGCCAGAGTCCACGGAGGTCTCTACCCACGGAGGGTTCCACGAAGAATCAACCTTGACTATACCATGACGGCCTACTTCCACGGAGGACTAGCCTAACCCGGGGTAGATCTTCACGAAGTAGGCGATCTCATTACCCTTACAAACTTCTTGGTTCACTCCACAACACAAAGTAGGAGGCTCCCAAGCGACACCTAACCAATCTAGGAGGCACCACCCTCCAAAAGGTAATAGGATCGATAGTGTCGATGAACTCCTTGCTCTTGTGCTTCAAAATGGTAGACTCCTCAACACGCAATCACTCTCTCACAGATTTGGCTTGGTAGAAGAGATCGATTGGGTGGAAAGAAACTTGGGGAGGCTAGAGATCAAGATTCATATGGTTGGAATGGAATGGCATGATTTCAACACATGAGTAGGTGGCTCTCCCAGAAAATTAGTAGGTATGAGTGGGGAACTGTTTCGAGTGCTTCTCTTGCGAGTGAGTGGTGGTATAGGCATCTCCAAAAATCCAACCGTTACACCTAATAAGTCAGACTCAGTGGAACCGATGTGTGAATCTCGGTTGTATCGAGTTGCCTCAAAGGTAACAACTTTGGAATCTCACTGATACCGATACATAAAACTCGGTTGCACCGATAGGGTGACAAACGATCAGATTGCCAATCTCGATGATGTCGATTCACAAAACTCGGAGGGACCAATTTTGTAAACTTGCGTAACTGGAAGTTGGCAACCCAAACTCGATGGCACCAAAGTAGAATCAGTTGCACCAAAAATCTAGGGTTTGGCTGATGTTGTCTGAGGTTTGGAATCGGTGGCACCGAGTGGAATGTGTTGGTTGCACCGATTTTGAGTATTTGGCTTTGGACAAACTTTTGTGGAAGAGCTTGTGGGTGTATGTGGTTACTATCACTTGTGCACGTATGAGCATATTGTTCACCTACAAAACCTTGCCCCTTTTAATAGTATTGGCTTTCCTATGGATTCAAAGTGATTTCTCACACAAGGTAAAATGTAGAGTCCTTTTGCTTGAAGCTTGTCCAATGCTATTCCCTAGCATCTTGGGGGATTCCACAATCCCTTTGCCAACCCATCATTGAACTTTTCCTGAAATGTGCTTAGTGGAAACATTAGTTTAATGACATTTATGTTGTTATTAATTACCAAAACCACCAAGGGAGCAAATGTGCTTCAGCTGCACTTTTTAGGTACTTGTTTTATTTTTGTGTTCTTGTGATATATATTTGCGATACGTATTGCAATCTAATCTATCTTATCATCGTAGAGAGCTTGACAACCTCTTATACGCTTCGGGTTGGAGGTATTTGTTATTTGTGTGTAGGTATCATTTAAATAGTTGCTTGATCTTCCTCTATAGATTGATACCTTCGTTTCTTAATTGAGGGAAATACTTACCGTCGTTGTGCTGCATCATCCCTTCCTCTTTGGGAAAATATCTATGCAGTCTTAAGCCATGTCAAAGGAATTTATAGCACCGTTGTCGGGGACGAAGCAATCTCTTCCTGTGCCAATCTCTTGCGTCAGGGAGATATCATCAACACCTATCAGGTTCCTAATCACCAATCTCATCTCCTTGCAATTTATATTATTTGCCATTTGCCTCTCATTTTCCTCTCCCCCACTTCAAAATTTTCTCTTTTTATTCTCCCTCTCATTTGCCTTTTTCTCGTCACATCTCTTATTCACATATTTCTTCACTATGACTAGCATCACTACCCCGTTGTCACTAGATTTTGAAGTTCTATACTTCAAACAAAAACAAGGGGAATATCTGAAAGATGCTTGGTATAGATAGATGGAATCATATTGTATTTGCAATCTAAAGGGAGATGCAAAGGTTTTGCTTCGAATCTTTTACATAGGATTAACTTTGCATCATAGACAACTCTCGGATTTTGCCGCTAAAGGAAACTTTACTAAACTTGATCCCAACACTGTTTATGAAATTTGGAAGGGATATTAGGGGTTCCTCCACCAAAAAAGGTTTATTCTCTTACACAAGAAGGGGCTAAATTTTTAGACAAATTGGGTGATTTACATAAACATTTGGTCGAGTTGCAAAAATAACATGAACCTCTTAAACATATTGGAGGAAACCTGAATCACATGAACACTTTGATTACTCTTTGCAATAGGTGTTTGGATATTTTAGATCTCAAGATGGTTTCCTGTCTTGAAAATGTGGGGAAGCGTAAAGAACCTTCTGGGTTTGAGAAATACCTCATAAAGGTGGCAAAAACTAAAGATGACAATACTTGAATCTATGCGTTATGCCCAACTAGGGGCGTAAAACGATAGCGCTTGTTGGGAGGCAACCCAATGAATAAATTATGTTTTATCTTTTAATTTATTTTTTTAGTTTTTACACAATTATTCTTATGTTATGATTGTGTTTTTATGTTTTATATAGTGTTTGTGCCAAGTAGAACCTTTATGATGATTCATAAGATGAGTAGAAAGAATGCTAAATCTGAAACATAAACTTTGTCTCTAGTGCATGAATTTTAGGTTTTTACTGGAACGCGATATTGAGCTGAAATTTTAACATAGTATTGATATACAATTTATTTACGTTTTCCTATTTTTTAAGAAATTTTAGAATTACAAAAAATATGGGTATAGTACATATTACTGCAGACTGTTCTGTTTGAGACAGATTCTGCTTTCGTTGCATTGTGTGCTTGTTTTGGTGAATCTATGGCTTGTATCGGGGGTATAAGTCATGGTAAATTTAGCAAAGAGTAGATATAATGCAATAATAAATTAATAATGAGTTTACAACAGTACTTAGAGTAGTGATTTGCTTTATTATACTAATAGATCTCACGAACATTTTGTCAAGTTTTGTGTGATTGAAGTTTTCAAGTTTTGGATGAGATCACGATGGATGAAGGAATAGAGAGTAAGAAGAGAATAAGCTTGGGGATTCTACATTAACCCAAGATAATATCCTAAGAGTAACAAGAAACTAAGCTTGGGGATGTCCCGAGTGGAATCCCCTCTTTCTTCTAACGACCATCGGTATCTTACTTGGAACTATATTTTTAGTCATCACATATCATGAGTTTTGCTTGGAGCGTATTGTATCTTTGCTTGTTTTTATTTTCAACCTTGCTGCACATACCTATTTGAGAGAGACAAAATTATGCTATGATTTGTTAGAATTTCTCTATATGCTTCACTTAATCTATTGAGCTATGGAATTGCTCTAGTGCTTCACTTATATCTTTTTGAGCATGGCTTGCTTTTTCATGTTTGAAGAAATGATCTCATGCTTCACGTGTATTAATTTGAGAGTTGGTAATCTTGAATAAATCCTCTCATGCTTCATTTATATTATTTTTAGAGATGAAATTTTTATGCTCATGGTCTTCACTTAAATCTATGTGAGCTTTTCAAAAGCAATGGCAATATATGAAACTAGTCCCATAGTGATAGATATTCAAGAGGGATATAATAAAAACTTTCATGAAGATCATTGGAAAAATTAAACTTGATTATTTGTAATAGTTTTGAGATATGACTATAGTAATATGTAAGTTATTATAGTGAGCAATTATGCTTAGTAAGAATATTGATGTTAAGTTTTGTGATTCCCTATGCAAGCACGAAAGTCAATGGTTGTGCAGTGAAATTACATGCTACTTATGGTGCATTATTCATTGTTAATTATGCTTAATGTTTGCATATGTGATTTTTCGTTTCTTGGTTGGATGCTTCTCAATCTATTTTCTAGCCTTCATTTGTACTAAGTACAAATACTACTTGAGCATCCAAAATACATAAACCCAGTTTTGCCATATGAGTCCACCATACCTACCTATATGCGGTATTTCCATGTTGTCCAACAAAATTTGTATGTGCCATCTCTAATTTTCAAAATAAATTTTCCTTTTTGTTAGCTCGTACCGCTCATGAAGCGGAAGGGGTGACCGATATTTTTCCATGCTAGATGTGGTATTCTCAATATGAGTATTTATTCACTTGTCATTGCACGAGAGTACGACGGTAATAGGGATGCCCAGTCCCAAAATAAAAAAAGAAATTTACTTTATGTTGTCAAATAATAAATTCCTTGGGAAGTGTTGGTATGGAAGGCAACCGTGGATTCGGCTAGCCATGGAAAGTGGAAGTATGGTGGAAAAAGGAATAAACTTTATTTTTCTCTTTGAGAACCGCTTATGATGTATCTAGCATGGAAAGGTACTGGAATCTCTCGGCCGTT
This sequence comes from Hordeum marinum, assembly GCA_022496015.1. NCBI lineage: Eukaryota > Viridiplantae > Streptophyta > Magnoliopsida > Poales > Poaceae > Hordeum > Hordeum marinum. Next base: position 381,260,626 of record CM039675.1, read on the forward strand.
TTCGTTGATAGGAAAGGTATGCCACCCAAAAATATTTTTCTCTATCAATTCAAACCTTGATATCTGGCAACTCTACAAATTCTTACTTCCCTCTGCAAAGGGCCTATCTCTTTACTTTATGCATTTTTTACTTTTACTTTTACTTGAGTCTCCATCTTCTCTTATAAAGCACCAACTAGGGGGCACTATGATCGTACTTGATCATTAGGTGTAGCTAATATTTGAGTGTGTTAAATGAATGGATCAATGATTGAGCATGATGGGCTAGGTATAAGTTGCTTTAGTGTTGATATTTTCAAAGACATGGTTGCTTGTTGACATGCTTGAGTATTAAAGTTTTCATGTAAAAACTAGATTATTGCTTTGAACCATCTAAAAGACCAAATTCCCATGCTATAAAGAAAACAATATGTGATGAACATGTTAGGCAGCATTCCACATAAAAAATTCTGTTTTTATCATTTACCTACTCGAGGACGAGTAGGAATTAAGATTGGGGATGCTGATACGTCTCCAACGTATCTATAATTTTTTATTGTTCCATGTTGTTATATTATCAATCTTGGATGTTATATATTCATTTTATAGCAACTTTATATCATTTTTTGGGACTAACCTATTGGCATAGTGTCAAGTGCCAGTTGTTGTTTTTTGCTTTTTATACTTCGTAGAAGATCATACCAAACGAAGCCCTAACACTGTGAAACTTTTGGGAGAAATTTTTGGGCCAGCAGACACCCACTGGGCGAGAGAAGTGTGAAGAAGAAGGACGAGGTGAGGAACACCCATCGGGGCGCGCCAGAGCCCCTAGCGTGGCCTGGTGGTTGGTGCCCACCTCAGGACCTCCTTACACCAACTATCAGCTTTATAAATTCTCAAATATTCGGAAAACCCTAGGGGAGTCACGAAGCACAATTCCAGTCGCCGCAAGTTTCAGAACCGCGAGATCCAATCTAACACCATCACGGAGGGGTTCATCTTCCTCATAGGTGCCTCTCCGATGATGCGTGAGTAGTCCACCATAGACCTACGGGTCCGTAGGCAGTGGCTAGGTGGATTCCTCTCTCTCTCTCTCTCTCTTGATTCTCAATACAATGGTCTCTTCAAGATCTATTTGATGTAATGACTTTTGTGGTGTGTTTGTGGGGATCCGATGAATTTTGAGTTCATGATGAGTTTCTATCCATGAACATGATTTGAGTCATCTTTGATCTCTTATTTGCATCATTACTTATAGCCTCGTATTTCTTCTTCGAATCTTTGGTTTGGTTAGGCCAACTAGATCGATTTTTCATGCCATGGGAAGAGGTGCTTTGTGATGGGTTTGATTTTGCGGTGTTCTTTCCCAGTGACAGAAGGGGTCGCAAGGCACGCATGTATCGGTGCCATTAAGGATAAAAATATGGGGTATATTACTACATGAATAGATCTTGTCTACATCATGTCACCATTCTTATTGCATTACTTCGTTGCTACATGAACTTAATACACTATATGCATGATATATAGCGGTCGATGTGTGGAGTAATAGAAGTAGATGCGGAATCATTTTGGTCTGCTTATATTGGACGTGATGCCTATATAATGATCATTGTCTGGATATCGTCATGATTATTTAATTTTCTATCAATTACCCAACAATAATTTGTTCACCCACCGTGTGCTATACTCATGAGAGAAGTGAAACCTACGGGTCATGGGTCTACTTTTCCAACATATTGCTTTCTGGTCTACTATTTTACCGTTTTGTTTTCAGATCTATTAATCCAAAAACCCAAAAATACCTTGATGCACTTTTTATCTACTTCTTTTATTTTGTGTTCTTGTGAGAACTATTTTCCGTACCTATTGCAATCTAATCTATCTTATCACCGTTGAGAGCTTGACAACCTCTCTTGCGCGTCGGGTTGCAAATATTTGTTGTTTGTGTGCAGGTGTCATTTACATAGTTGCTTGATCTTCCTCTATGGATTGATACCCTGGTTTCTTAACTAAGGGAAATACTTACCGTCGTTGTGCTGCATCATCCCTTCCTCTTTGGGGAAATACCTATGCAGTCTCAAGCCACACCACTTGTGCTTCAAAGAAGAGATTTGGTCATGGGACCAAGGTTAAAATCTTCGCAGTGTCATACCAATTTATTCAAACATAGGTGGCTTCGACTACCACCCCTCCTAGTGAGGTTTTTGTTATTTGATAGCTCGTTTTTGCTTTGTAGGGTGCTTCTATTTTTTGTTGTCCTTTTGACCTTGGTGTGTCTCTTCTTATTTGATGTGAGTGTCTCCATCCCAAACCTCATTTGCCCATATTTCATAGTTGCATAAGTCCCCTTTCATATTTTACTTGGATGTTATTTTTGGTTGCCAGCGGTACTACCGCTGGGTCTGGCCGGTACTACAGCTCTGGCGGTAATACCGCTCCCGACCGTGGTACTACCACTTTAGGAACTCCTGGACGGTTTAAGTGGTGGACAAGGGGAGTTCTAACTCCCCCATAGCCATTCACATCTCCCCTCCTCGAGCCCTCTCTCTCAAGCGACCAAAATCGGTCTCGGAGGCCGTCTCCGTTCCCCCCTTTCTGTGTCGTCTTTCGCATTTCTATCAGGTGGGATTAATCCCCCTTCTTCCTCGTGCCACGGACACTGGTATTGCCCTCTATTGTTTTATTGTGGCTCTAGTTTTTGAATCTTGGTTTTTGGGCAATGCATGTGGTTTCCTTGATTTTTTGTGAAATCTAGACATGTGTAGGACGTGGAATGTATGCTACATAGGAGAGTAGTTGATGGTCACCAGAAGTGTTGAGTTCCATGTCACCAGTACTACTAGATCTATGCCATGGAAGTTTTTTCGTAGTTTGGCCAGTACTACCGCTGGTACATGACCAGTACTACCGCTTACGGTGGTACTACTGCTACTACAGCGCGGTACTACCGCTGCTGGGTGTGGTACTACCGTTTGTGCCCTAGAATCCCAGACTTCCTTTTTTTTATCCTCTATTCTCATTTTTGTTTTTTTCTTTGGCTTATGCAATGCATTTACACATGATTTTCCATCATTCCTTCTTTATGGGTTCTAGGTGATGGTAGCTCTGCTCCTGCAGCTCGTCGCTTGAATCCAAGCCGTATTGGTGGTTCCAAGCAATTCCGCACTTCTAAGGATGCCAAGGCTGGTTCCAGTGCTCAACCCCATCGGCAAAATGTGTAGAAGGTTGCTAGCAATAAGAAGACTACCACCCCTCCTTAGGAGATGACTGCCAAGGAGTTTGGTGAGTTCCGTCAGCGCAACCCATGTCGCCATCCTCAGGACAAGAAACTAGTTGGTCGTCCCTACTAGACCAAGGAGTAATCTCTCACCTATGTTGGGGTCTTGAAGAACAAGACGAACCTCTATGTGGACGTAAAATCCATCGACACGAAGTACATGAGAAGCCGCCCTCACACTGAGTACTTATCTCAAGCGCGTGCTCTATGCCAGTAGTGGGGTATGTTTCCCATCATCGGTTTCAACAAGGACCTTGACAGCGAGGTTGTAGCTCAGTTCCACGCCACCATTTACTTTCACAATGACGAGGCAAGGACCTTGACATGGATTACTGGTGGCAGAGTGTTGCATTCCAACTGGAAGACCTTCATGAACTCTTTGGGGTATGCTGATTCGGGGTTGGATGTGCCTGTTGGCCTCAGGCCACCCACGAAAGTTGCGGCTATTCACAAGTCCAACCTTATTCGCTATTATAGGGTGCATACTATCGATGGTACATGCACTGAAATTATTCTATTTCTGGATATTATGCACCGTATCTTTTGCAACACTCTATTCTCTTGTTTTGGGAACAAGGATCGGGTTCATTCTTATCTTGTGAATCTACTGTTGATGTGTGTGAAGGAGATATTAGAGACTCTACTTTGTATGTTTCCCACATTATGTGGAGGGAGCTTCGTTCAGCTGTGCTTGACAGGAAGGTGCCTACCTGTAGCCCCTATCTCTTTAAGCTGATTGAGGATAATTGGGCTGCTTGTTCCCTGACAAGCTTCTTGTGACTGAAACCATGGTGCATCACGGTATTCTTAAGCTCCGTGTGAAGGAGGATTGGGGCTTGGGGCATTGTGCCATTTGTCCCTTAAATTCCCCCCACTAATTCTGATGATGAGCCAAAGCCAGATTACACTTATGCTCCACCTTCTGAGACTAAACCATCATGGGCTTCCAATCTCAATGGAATGGTGAAGAACCTTCTCTTCTTCTAGATCAAGGGTCAGTACAAGGCACATGTGGAGGCCAAAAAGGCTCGTGGCCATGACAAGATGATCATGCGAAAGATTGGTCTGGATGTTTGCAACGAGTATGAATAGAGAATCACTCATGAGTAGGAGTGGATCCAAAAGATTTGCCCATGGGCTGAGTTAGAGGAGGATGTGCCTGCTACTTCTGATGAGGAGGATAATATGAGCCCGAGGATTGATGGCCATCACGAGCTTACCATCACTTTGGATCGGTTTAGTCCTCTATGCCCCTTTTGGTCTCTGGATGCCACATGGGACAGAGTGTTTACGAATTTTTTGAGTCACGAGTGTTCTATTTTTATCTGCGTGTTTCCTCTCTCATGATCGTTTATTTGCTTGCTTTGGTTTATGTTGTCCAAACTTATAAGTACGTAAGTATGGTGTACACCTACCGACACTTCAAATAACGATAGAAGGAACATCGACAGGCTTGTCAAAACCAAATTTATCAACACAAGCCTACCCCCAAATTTATCAATACAAACCAAAACCAAATATATCTACGTCAACCTATTTGTACCAACCTTGGCAAAAAAAATTGAAACTGACATTGATTAGACATATCGGTCTGAAATGCTCAATGTGAATAGTGTAAGAGCACAATTTCCCCCAAGTAGTTTTCGTGGTTGATGACAATGCCCTTTGCGGACTAACCGTGTGCATTAAGCTTTCATAGATTATCAGGTGGCACGAGGCAGTTTTCTTCCCCTTAGTGGTTAAAAGAGAATACGGTTATTTTGTGTTGATTTAGTGTTGGTGGACTTGAGTCGTAGGAAAATACGTACTTAAGAGGGGGGCCGCATTTGGAAATGTTGGGAGGAATTATCACGTGCACATTTGCACCCCACTCCTTTCCCGGCACTCTGGAGCTTCTGATCTCTGCCTCAGGTACACCTAGAATCATCTAAGTGGAAGTACCGCACTGTAGAGTGGTAGTACCGCCCTGAAGTGCTAAGGCTACTTCTGCTTATTTTATTCTTATGGTGCATTTGCCTTGGTTAAGTAGAATTATTGCTCGGATGGAGCGGTAGTACCGCTTGGGCGGTACTGCCGTACTACTGCGTATGTTTTGCTCTCTTATGTTCTTCGTCACACGAGTAAAATTTGAGCGGCAGTAGCCAGCGGTAGTACCACTCCGGGCGGTACTGCCGTAATGCCCTCATCTCTTCTACTAGGTCCGCTCTTCCTACAATGCCAAGCGGAAGTACCGTTGGCAGGAGAGGTAGTACCACTCCGACGGAACTACTGCCTCCCTAACTGTGCCAGCCATCTATGAAGCCCAGATCTTCCATGTGGGCAGAAGTACTGCCGCCCCGAGTGGTACCGCTTATACACTACTTGTGGGTAGAAAACAGACAGATTCCCCTCTCCACTATATAAGTGGTTCTACTTCCTCAAGAGACCTTACCTCTTTTCTCCCAAAGCTCCATTGTTGCTCCTAAGCTCATTCTTGCCTGATCTCTCTCCCTAGCCCTCGAATCTTTTTGATGCTCTAGGGTTTAGAGGACAAGGCCTCGATCTACACTTCCACCAAGAGAAATTTTATTCCCCCCACTAATACCTTGTGGATCTTGTTACTCTTGAGTGTTTGAGCCCCCTAGACGGAAGAGGTCACCTCGAAGCCATATTCCATTGTGGTGAAGCTTCGTGGTGTTGTTGGGAGCCTCCAATTAAGTTGTGGATCTTGCCCCAACCTTGTTCATAAAGGTTCGATCGAAACCTTCAAGTGCACCGCTAGTGCAATCACGACACCTCACATTGTGTGAGGGCGTGAGGAGAATATGGTGGCCCTATTGACATCTTGGGTAGTATTGTGCCTCCACACCTCTCCAACGGAGACGTACTTCCCCTCAAAGGGAAGGAACTTCGGTAACACATCCTCGTCTCCACTGGTTCCACTTGGGTTATCTCTTACCTTTACTTTGTATTTAGCAATTGCTTGTCGTTGTTGTATTAGCATCATATCGGTTGTTCACCTAGTTGCATATCCAAACAACCTATTCCTTGCAAAACCTAATTTATTAAAGAAAATCTAAAAATTGATAGTTGTCTATTCACCCCCCCCTCTAGTCAACCATATTGATCCTTTCAAATAGCATCCACCTTCTTTGGCAACAACGTTATTGTTCCAAAGTTAAGGTAAAACAGCTGCAAGTGAGCATTAAACAAATAATAGAACATAGGCAATAAATCACCCTTTATAATATGCCAAAACTTCTTATAAAATTGTACCGGGAACTCGTTCGGTCCCGAGACCTTCTTTTGTTTCATTTGTGCTATTGCATTAAACAGCTCTTTCTCAGTGAACAGAGCTGAGAATACCTCATTCTCGTCTAAACTGAGCTGAGGTATGTCTCCCGTTGTGCTCTCATCCAGAGAAACAAAATTCTCTTCGTGTGCACCAAACAATTTCTTGTATTACTCGGAGATGTAGAATTTTAGGTTCTCATGCCCTAAAATTGTACCCTCATCCTATTCAAGTTGAATTATTTTCTTCTTCCTGTGCTTGCCATTCGCGATCATGTGAAAAATTTGTGTGTTATCATCCCCATGGACCACCTTCAACATCTTCGCTCGAAAAACCCATTTCATCTCCTCCTCTCTCAGAAGAGTTTGTAATTTCTTCTCGGCCTCATTCTTAATATTCCGATCTCACATATTAAGAAGATTAGACTATGCTTTGACGACTAACTCATTAATGAGGTGAATAAGCATCTCTTTTTCCACTTTGTATGGACCACTTTGATTCATGGCCCAACCTCTCAAGAACCGGCGCAAGTGTCTAATTTTTTTTGCCACCTATCAATACTAGATGATCCACCACATTCCCTAGACCATTCTGTAGAATTGATATCCATGAATCCTTCTCTCTAGAACCAACTTAATTTGAAACAGAAAAATTTCTGTTACCCACATGAGTCGCTTCCTCGGAATCGACCAGTAGTGGTGTGTGATCCCAAATGACCCTTTGTAATGCATGAAATGTTACCAATGGATACTTCTACTCCCACTCTGCACTGGTGAGAACCCAGTCCAACTTCTCATATGTTGGCACTGGTAAAGAATTAGCCCATGTGAATTATCTACCAGTGAGGTCAATCTCCCTCAAATCGAGACTATCTATAATCATGTTAGATATAACTGACCATCTTCCATCGAAGTTGTCATTATTTTTCTCCTCTTGCCTTCTAATGATGTTAAAATCTCCCCTAACTGAAATAGGTAACCTTTCATCTCCAAAAATTCTCACCAAATCTACGAGAAAATCCGATTTAAGCTCTGGTTGAGCGGCACCATATAGGTCACCAAAGCCCATCTGAAGCCATCAACTTTTGACCTTACACGAAATTTGACTGAAAAATCTCCGTAAACCACATTCAATACTTCTAATGATTCAAACTTCACCCCAAGTAAGTGCTGGGAAATGTTGCATGGGAAACAAAATTTTCCTACGCACACACAAGATCTATATATCCATGATGATGAGCATCTATGAGAGGAGAGATCGGATCCACATACCCTTGTAGATCTCTAAGCGGAAGCGATAAGAAACGCGGTTGATGTAGTCGAACGTCTTCGCGATTCAAATTACAAGTCGTCCTGTGGTCCAATCATGATCTAGCGTCGAACGGACGACACCTCCGCGTTCAACACACGTATAGCTTGATGACGTCCCCGCCTTCTTGATCCAGCAAGCGGGGGCGAAGTAGTAGATGAGTTCCGGCAACACAACAACATGGTGACGGTGGTGGTGAAGAACAATCTCCACAGGACTTCGCCAAGCACAACGGAAACTATGACAGAGGATAAACTAGAGGGGCGGGGTTGCCAGCACATGGCTTGGCGAAATCTTGATGTGTTCTGGGTGCTAGCCCTGCCCCTCTATTTATATGTTGATCCCTGGGGTCGAAACTTGGAGAAAGAGCCTCCTCAAAGTTGATTTGGTATGCATGGAAAAAGTCCCTCGTGTGCTTTACCCCTTGGCCCAAATAAAGTGTTCTTGTACCCGAACATTTCGGGAAACATCCGAAACCCCTTCCGGTGAATTCCGGAACCCTTCCGAAGACCAAACACTACTATCCCATATATCAATCTTTACCTCTGGACTATTCTGGAGCTCATCATCATGTTCAGGATCTCATCCGGGACTCCTAACAACTTTTGATCACCAACATAATAACTCAACTATACTTATATCGCCACCAAACATAAAGTGTATAGACCATGCGGGTTCGAGAACTATGCAGACATCACCGAGACACCTCTACGGTCAATAACCAATAGCGTGACCTAGATGCCCATATTGGTTCCTACTTATTCGGTTGAACCTCTATGTCAAGGATTCAATTAATCCCATATGTAGTTCCCTTTGTTCATGGAAATGTTACTCGCCCGAGATTTGGTCGTCGGTATCCACATACCTAGTTCAACCTCATTATCGGCAAGTCTCTTTACTCGTTCTGTAATACAAGATCTTGTGGCTAACTCTTTAGTCACTTTGCTTGCAAGGCTCATTGTGATGTTGCATTACTGAGTGAGCCCTGAGATACCTCTCTGTCACACGGAGTAACAAATCAAAGTCTTGATCCATGCCAACCCAACACACACCCTCGGAGATACCTGTAGAGCACCTTTATAGTCACCCAGTTACGTTGCGACGTTTGATACACACACTGTACACCTCCGGTGTTAGTGAGTTACATGAGCTCATGGTCATAGGAACATATACTTGACATGCATAAAACAATAGCAATAAACAGACAGGATCATATGCTACGTTTATAGTTTGGGTCTTCTCCATCACATCATTCTCCTAATGATGTGATCCCATTATCAAATGACAACACATGTCTGTGGCTAGGAAATCTTAACCATCTTTGATCAACGAACTAGTTTAGTAGAGGCTTACTAGGGACACTTTGTTGTCTATTGATAACCCACAAGTATAGGGGGTCGCAATAGTTTTCGAGGGTAGAGTATTCAACCCAAATTGATTGATTCGACATAGGGTAATCCAAACAATATTCTTGAGTATTAGCAGCCGAGTTCTCAATTCAACCACACCTGAAAGACTTAATATCTGCAGCAAAGTATTCAGTAGCAAAGTAGTATGAAAGTAACGGTAATGGTGGCAAAAGTGATAGTAGCAGTTTTGTAGTGTTTGTAACAGTAGCAATGGAAAAGTAACTTAGCAAAGATCAGTATGTGGAAAGCTCGTAGGCAATGGATCAGTGATGGATAATTATATCGGATGGCATTCATCATGCAACAGTTACAACATAGCGTGACACAAAACTAGCTCCAATTCATTAATGTAATGTAGGCATGTATTCCATATATAGTCATACGTGCTTATGGAAAGGAACTTGCATGACATCTTTTGTCCTACCCTCCCGTGGCAACGGGATCCTATTGGAAACCAAGGGATATTAATTCCTCCTTTTAATAGAGAACCATACTAAAGCATTAGCACTTAGTGAATACATGAACTCCTCAAGCTACGGTAATCACCGGAGAGAATCCCAGTTATTGTCACCCTGGGGGATGCGGATCATAACTCGTAATAGGTGTCTACAACTTGCAAGATAGGATCAAGAACACATATATATTCATTAAAACATAATAGGTTTAGATCTGAAATCATGTCACTCGGGCCCTAGTGACAAGCATTAAGCATAGCAAAGTCATAGCAACATCAATTTCAGAACATAGTGGATACTAGGGATCAAACCCTAAAAAAACTAACTCGATTATATGGTAAAGCTCATCCAACCCATCACAGTCCAGCAAGCCTATGATGGAATTACTCATGAACGGCGGAGAGCATCATGAAATTGGTGATGAAGGATGGTTGGTGATGAGAACGGCATCGATTTCCCCTCTCCGAAGCCCAAATCAGACTCCAGATCTGCCCTCCCGAGGAAGAATAGGAGGTGGTGGCGGCTCTGTATCATAAAACGCGATGAACTCTTCTCTATGATTTTTTCTCTCCGTAATATGAATATATATAGGAGTGGAAACAAGGTTGGAGGAGCAACAGGGGGCCCACAAGCAATAGGGGTGCGCCCTAGGGGGGTGGGTGCGCCCCTTGGCTTATGGCCAGGTCGTGGGCCCCCTGCAGTTGATTCGTTCGCCAATATTTTTTATTAATTCCAAAAATATTCTCCGTAAATTTTCAGGTCAATCCGAGAACTTTTATTTCTGCATAATAATAACACCAAGGCAATTCTGCTAAAAACAGCGTCAGTTCGGGTTAGTTCCATTCAAATCATGCAAATTAGAGTCCAAAACAAGGGCAAAAGAGTTTAGAAAAGTAGATACATTGGAGGTGTATCAACTCCCCCAAGCTTAAACCTTTGCTTGTCCTCAAGCAATTCAATTGATAAACTGAAAGTGATAAAGAAATACTTTTACAAACTCTGTTTGATCTTGCCGTTGTAAATATGTAACTTATGTTGAGATTTTCAGCAAAGATTATAGACTAACCACATTCACAATAACATTTAGGTCTCACATTTACTCATATCAATGGCATAATCAACTAGCGAGCAATAATAATAAGTCTCGCATGACAACAATTTTATCAAAACAATCATGATACAATATGACATAATGGTATCTCACTAGCCCTTTCTGAGACCACAAAACATAAATTCCTAGCTCCTCCCAAGAACGAGGGCTGACTGGACATTGTAATTCATGGTAAAAGAGATCCAGTCATACTCATACTAAATATCAATTAATAGCAAAGCATACAAATGTCGGTAGTGCTCTCTTGTAACATCCCAAAATTTCATTTTGGAATGTTATAAAATATAGCTATGAATCATCATCACATTGTTTGAATGAAATGAATTGTTGAAGTTCTTCTTTTAAAATTCTGAAAGGCCACTTTCATTTTCTCCATATACTTGTTTCTCCTATTTGAAAACCCCTGAAAATATTCATAAAAGAGAGGAGTAACATGACACTCCACACCAGGGGCATCTTTGTGAAATATTTGAACAATAAAACCAGGGGGTTATTTGAAAATTTATTGCAAAAGAATTTAAAATCAATTTAGGCATTTTCTGAAAATAATTTTTTTAAGTATTCATTTTGGCCGTGGAAAAATGTTCATTAAATAGCATTTATTCCCCTGATCAATTTGATATATATATCTTCAATTGTTGGAAAGGTTTTGAATGCCTTAATGAGATTTTAATTCTCTGGAAAATAGAAGAGGAAATGAATTAACTCCCCGAGATCCCTCTGGATCGGTCACCGACGCCGCTGACGCCGCCCCCTCCCTCACTGCCAAGCGGACCCCACCGCCTGACCGCGCCATCCTCGTGCTCGTCTCCCTCCCCACGCTCCCGACCTCGTCGGAGATCCCTCCCGCCCCGGATCTCGCTCCCCTTTCCATCTCCCGACCCCGCGCCACACCTATAAGAAGCCCCAGCCTCACCGCACTCTGTTCCACCCCCAAACGCCCCTGCCCTCGCCCAAAAACCCCACCGCACCACCTCGCCGGAGTTTGGCTAACAGCCGAAGCCCTCCGAGCACATGGTCGTCGCCTCCGTCATCCCCAGCCCCAACCGACGCCACCAATCGTCGTAGGAGCTTCGCCGTTGTCGCCTAGACCTTTTGGACGCCACCCTCGACCATCGCACTACCGTGTCCGATCACCTCCGACGTTCGGCCGCCATCGACATCACCGGAGCCCCGACCCCCTCCTCTGTGAGCTCTCTCTCCCACCTCAACCGTTGTATCTGGATCTTGATCCAGATTAGAACAATTAAAATGCCAAAACGTTTTCTTCTAACGTTAGGCCACCGCTCGCTAGTTCCCGCACGCCCACGGCCTCGCCCAATCACCACATGCTACGTAGCCCCTAACCGATAGTTAGTTTTTTTTTTCTTTTTCTGTTTCTGCTTTAGAAAGCAGAATGATTCCTGTTTTTATTTTTGTTATATATTTTAAAATATTTAGAGTTTTTGATTGGTTCTTTTTGCAACATGTCACAAATTTCATATAGTTTCTGTCTATAGTCTTAGTTTTCAAATTTGAACTTGTAAATTTAATTTTTTTTAAATTTGATCAAATCACTAAAACTTGACTAACTTAAGTTCAGAAATTTATTTTTTAGTGATTCTTTTTGCCACTCTTTTGTATTAGTTAGGTTTATCATCCAGCACTCTTTGAGAATTTTTAGGATATTTTAGATTAGGTTTTTTAGTAAAAACAGATTCTGTTTAGTTTCTTCTTAGTGTTTATTTGTATTGTTTTTATTTTAGTTTATTTTGATTTTTGTTTTAGTTTAACTATTTATTGTAGTTTCTTTAGTTCTGTTGTTCAACATTAGTTGAATTATCTTCTGGTAATAAAAAAATTATTTTGTGCTCTAGTTTAAATAGGTAAACCTTGTTTTCACCATTAGCATTGTGTAGAAAAATGTTTTGTAGTAATCCTTTTTGCACAAAATTTTTATAATGAAATATTTCCTGTTTTCTAATAAAAGTTTTGTATTTACTTTTCTGTTATCTATTGGTAAATTGTTGAAAACCAATTTGTCTTATTTTGTCTTAGTAGAAATTTTGCCACCAAAACTTTTAGAGTCTTCTACCTTGAGTTGATTTTATTTCTTTTGATTGTGCTAGTGATTGTGGTAGTATCTTTTTGTTTGCCTTGCTGTTGTTTGAATTGTATGGTGTTTATGCTTATTGTGTGCTTTGTTTGATTCGTTAGATCATCCGGAGTGCGAGGCTTGTTATCTAGAGTCAGTTGAGTACGAGGATCGTCAGCAAGGCAAGTCACTTTGATCATATTTACCCATGTTTTTATTGCATTAGTTCTACCATCTCCCCAATTGCATGCAAAGTAGGTAATTGGAAACTTGGTTACTTGATGTAGTACCATGTGGTAGGTTTCCCCCTCACCCTTTGACACTTTGGCCCCGGGAAACATTGATTTAAATTTTGCTATGCTATTAGTAGACGGGGTTGGTTGAGTGTCTCATGAGAGTTGTGAGATAATAATTACAAGACCTACTTGATGATCAAGATTTCAAGACTCCGAGTTTCCAACATACCTCTGGGTGGATGATGGTTGAACGGTGTCCTGGAGAAGCCAGTGGTTAGCCTAGGTGTTGCTGGAGAAGTGCCAGTATTCACGCGGAAAGGTCCACCCAGGCACAAAGAGATGGATGGATGCTTCAAGACCCAAGGCTTACCTGCACAGCCACAAGCCATTATGGGCTCTGGCTTGGTTGGATATCGTGGTGACCCTAGACAGGCGGTGCTACGAGATGTAGAAGAACGGTAGGAAAGGATGGGCACTGACAGAGTCTCAGGGAAACCCTTTAGAAGACCATGTTTTTGGTCATCCGTTTCTCAAACACCCTGAAGTGCGAGAAATTCAAGGGAGGCGATCAAATCTTGTGGGGAACGTGTGCAAAACTCTGCAGAGTACCCAAACCTAATCGATTAGCCGTGTCCACGGTCATGTACAACTTGAGCCAAAGGAACTGAAACTATTTGGAATTCTCAACACAAAGTATTATATTGATGTGGGTATTTAATGACAACTTGGGTATGAGAATTGGTTGGTGGAACCATCTCATTAATCAACCAACAATGTAGTAATAACTTTTGCTTTGCCCTCTCTTGTTGTAGGAAAAATTGGCTTTATGCAAAAACTTACTACCCCATCTGCCATATATGCATATAGAATAGATGATTACTTTTACCCCCTTTTGTGACATTGCCGGCATATCCAATATGCTGACCTACACGGCTGCAACGTATCATGTTGCAAAGTATTTTTCCGACCAGGAGTGAGGATACGCTCTATGCTCGGTGAGATGCCCTTGGAGTCAGATGGACTCAACTACCTATGAAGCTTCCGCAAGACTTTGGTTTAGTTTATCTCATGAGTTGGCCTTCAGCCACCTTATTGTAATCTTTATTGTAATAAAGAACTCGATATGAGATTTCGATTAATAAAGCTGTGTGATTTCCCTTTGATATATACATTGATGTACCGTGTGTGTACCAACATGATCTTGGGATGGTACGGAAACACCGGAGGTTCGACCTTTCAGGTCGGGTCGCTACAGAAACTGTATCAGAGCACACGCTGACCGTAGAACGTAACCTCTAGGATTGGAAAAAAACCTAGGAAAAAAATCATTTTTCTATTGTCTTTCAAATTCTTATATTCTCATCTGCTCATTTCTGACTTCTCTCCGATTTTCCAACTTTTCTAGATGGCCACCTTCACCCCAGTTTTGTTCACGGAGTTTTGCCTGCCTGACGCGACGATGCCATTTGGCAAAGAGCTGGTGAAGATCGTCAGGGACATAAGGATCGCTTTGCCCAGCATCACCGGGACTCCTATCATGTCTTTTCCATAAGACGGTCGCTACAGGATCGAGGTGCACATTCCCGGAAAGACCTTTGGAAATCGTAAAGAACCCATCGACTTCAAGTTTGTGGCACCCAACTGGATTCTTGGGAGGGACATGGCGATTCACCGTGCCCTCGGACGTATTCAGGAGGAATACAGGGGTGGTCCCATTTCTCCAAGTCTCGGCATGGTTTGTCGCAGAGATGCCACTGGAAATATCATAATCACCCCCACTCAAGACTCCACCATTTCCTATATCCAGACTTTGGAGACTCACATCAGGACTCTGGAGCTTCGGGTACGCGCAGACACGAAGACGATCAAGAGGCTAATGAACTGCGAGCTTGACCTCGAGGCTGACCTACGGGAAGCGAAGTACGAGCATAAGCATGAAGTGAAGGACTTCTTGGAGAGGATCGAGAAGCTGAACACTCGCATTGCAACTCTGGAGGAACAGCTGGACATGGGAGAAAATCTTCACCCAGAAGGAGACATGGCTCCCTTAATCAGCAACGATGATGACTATGAGGAGAGCACCACCGGAGGAGGCCACATCACCATGGACTTTTGAGGAGAACTTTAGCAATGCCCACCATGTATCTTTTATTTCATCGTTAAAACGTAGGACGATGTCTAGTTCTATTTGGAGACTTGTATCTCGATGTTTGAACCTTGAGTTGAATAAATGAATGAGTGTCTTGGTGTGATATGTTTGTTGCATTGCATATGGGTAGTGAATTTTTTTTCCTTTAGGCCCTTGTTCTATTTTAATTCTCACCCCTCTGAAAACAGCAAGATGCCTCCGCGACGTGAGCCCGACTTCACCTTCCCACCGGAACTCACGCAACTCCTCCAGCAGCAGAATGCCCTGATGCAGCTGTTGATCCAGAACCAGACAAACAACCACAACAACCACCCTCCACCTCAGGGCGACAACCTCACCCGTTTTCTCAGGCTAAATCCACCAACTTTCTCTAGCAGCACTGAGCCCATTGTGGCAGATGATTGGCTCCGCAAGATGGAGAGGGAACTCATCACCGCTAGATGCGCTGAGGCTAAAAAGGTGCGCTTTGCCGCCCATCAACTTGAGGGGCCAGCAGCTTCATGGTGGGAGAACTACACCACCACGTACCCCATTGCTGGTGTGACTTGGGAGCAGTTCAAGCTAGCTTTCCGCACCGCTCATGTTTCAGCTGGAGCCATGAGTCTGAAGAAGCATGAGTTTCGCAACTTGCGTCAGGGAAATCGATCAGTGGCCCAGTATGTGGATGAATTCAACATGTTGGCCCGTTATGCACCAGGAGATGTGGCCGATGATGCAACCAAGCAGGAGAAGTTCCTGGAAGGACTCAATGATGAGTTGAGCATGTAGCTAATGGTGGCTACTTTCAACAACTACCAGGAGATGGTAGACAAGGCCCTCATCTTGGAGGGGAAGCAACGGCAAATTGAAAACCGCAAGAGGAAGTATGGACAGGGGAAATCTAACTCTGGAGCTCAACAGAAGCCCCGCTACTCCCCGTACTCAGGGAATACCGAATCAAGGACCGGTAAGTACGGAGGACACACCCATGCCGTGCACAACCATGGAGGCCACAACCATGGGGGAAGTGGGAATAATTGTCCCAACAATGGCAACTTCAAGAATGGCAATGGAAGTGGAAATGGCAACCAGCACCGTCCCACCTCCAGCTCAGAAGGATCTGAACCATATCACCTGCTTCAAGTGCCAGAAGACAGGGCACTATGCCACTGAATGTCCCCAGAACAAGCAGGGAAATGGAAACAGCAACAACAACGGCAACTCATTAGCTAAGAAGCCAAATCCTTTTCCCCGTGCTCAAGTGAACCACATTGATGTGGAGGAAGTCTATGATCAGCCCGAGACTGTGGTTGGTAAGTTTTTATTGCATTCACGTCCAGTTATGGTACTTTTTGATTCCGATGCAACTCATTCATTCATATAAAGGGTAGTTGTGGAAAAGTATGGTTTGCCCACCAGAACCCTTAGTCAGCCTGTTAAGGCCAGTTCCCCAGGAGGCATGATCATGGTAGGGATAGGATGCCACGCCTTGAAACTCAATATAGGAAACCATGTTTTTCCCACCGACCTCATCGTCTTAGAGTCCTAGGGATTATATGTGATCCTAGGCATCGATTGGATGACCAAGTATGAAGGAAACATTGATTGCCCCAACAAGTCTATTTTTCTCACCACCCTAGGAAACAAGAGGATTAAGTATGTATCCCGACGCACACAAAAGGGTACTCGAGTAAATTCCCTTACAGGAGTTGTTCAGGAGGAAGTGCCGGTGGTAGAAGACTTTCCAGATGTATTCCCGGAGGAATTACCAAGCATGCCACCAGATAGAGAGATTGAGTTCCTGATAGAGTTACTGCCAGGAACAGCCCCAATTTCCAAGAGACCCTATCGGATGCCCGCAAATGATTTGGAAGAAATCAAGAAGCATATTAAGGAGTTATTGGACAAAGGGTATATTCGCCCAAGTTCTTCACCTTGGGGATCCCCAGTTCCTTTGGTGGAGAAGAAGGATAAAACCTTGAGGATGGTAGTCAATTATCGTGCATTGAACGAGGTGACTATCAAGAACAAGTACCCTTTGCCGATGATTAATGACTTGTTCGATCAGCTAGTGGGAGCCAAGGTGTTCTCCAAGATCGATCTTCAATCAGGGTATCACCGATTGAAAATTCGTGAACGGGATATACCCAAAATAGCCTTCACCACAAGGTATGGCTTATATGAGTATACAGTCATGTCTTTTGGTTTGACTAATGCTCCTGCCTATTTCATGAGTATGATGAACAAGGTGTTTATGGAATATCTGGACAAGTTTGTCATGGTGTTCATCGATGACATATTGATATTCTCCAAGAGCGAGGAAGAACACAAGGAACACTTGCGTTCAGTTCTGGAGAAGCTTAGAGAGCATCAGTTATATGCCAAGTTCAGTAAATGTGAATTCTGGCTGACAGAAGTCGAATTCCTTGGACATGTTATTTTTGGAGATGGAATAGCAGTGGACCCTGCTAAGGTTGAAGCAGTCACCGAGTGGAAGTCACCCACCTCAGTTAAGGAGATCCGCAGTTTTCTCAGACTTGTTGGATATTACCGGAGGTTCACTAAGAATTTCTCAAAGATTTCCAAGCACATGACGAAATTGTTGAAGAAAGAGTCTAAGTATATTTGGACTGAGAAATGTGAAGCCAGTTTCCAGGAGTTGAAGAAACGTTTGGTCACAGCCCCAGTGTTGATCTTGCCAAATATTCGGAAGGACTTCCAGGTTTATTGTGATGCTTCGCATCAAGGACTTGGAGGAGTACTCATGCAGGAGGGAAAAGTTTTAGCCTATGCATCCAGACAGCTACGACCTCATGAGTTGAACTATGCCACCCATGATTTGGAGCTAGCAGCCGTAGTGCACGCACTCAAGACCTGGAGACACTTCCTTGTCGGAAATAGTTGTGATGTTTACACGGATCATAAAACACTGAAGTATATCTTCATGCAGAAGGAGTTGAACCTCAAACAGAGGAGATGGCTAGAGTTAATCAAGGACTATGACATGAGATTGCATTATCATCCAGGGAAGGCAAATGTTGTAGCAGATGCCTTGAGCCGGAAGAGTTATGTGAACACACTCATAGCGGTAGGATTACCCCAGGAGTTAGCCGATGGTCTCAGAGAGCTCCGGCTAGAGATAGTTCCTAGAGGATATGTTGCCACACTAGAGATCCAGTCCACCTTGACCGAAAAAAATCGTGAAGCCTAGAAATCAGACAAGGAGATAGCTGAGATAAAGCAGAGAATGAAGGGTGGAAAAGCTAAAGGCTTTCGTGAGGATGAACAAGGAACTCTGTGGTTTGAGAACCAAATCTATGTGCCCAATGACCCAGAGCTCAGGAAGTTGATACTCTAAGAAGCCCATGACTCACCTTACTCGATACACCCAGGCAACACCAAGATGTATCTGGATTTGAAGGAAAGTTATTGGTGGACAGGTATGAAGAAGGATATTGCCGAATAAGTTGCGGTATGTGACGTTTGTCAGCGAGTAAAGGCGGAACATCAGAAACCAGCAGGGTTACTCCAGCCTTTGCCGATACCCGAGTGGAAATGGGATAAGCTTGGTATGGACTTCATCACAGGATTACCCAGGACCCGTTCAGGTTATGATTCCATCTGGTTAGTGGTCGATCGTTTGACCAAGGTGGCTCATTTCATTCCAGTGAAGACCACCTATACCGGTGCTAAAAACAGATTCTGTTTAGTTTCTTCTTAGTGTTTATTTGTATTGTTTTTATTTTAGTTTATTTTGATTTTTGTTTTAGTTTAACTATTTATTGTAGTTTCTTTAGTTCTGTTGTTCAACATTAGTTGAATTATCTTCTGGTAATAAAAAAAATTATTTTGTGCTCTAGTTTAAATAGGTAAACCTTGTTTTCACCATTAGCATTGTTTAGAAAAATGTTTTGTAGTAATCCTTTTTGCACAAAATTTTGATAATGAAATATTTCCTGTTTTCTAATAAAAGTTTTGTATTTACTTTTCTGTTATCTATTGGTAAATTACTGAAAACCAATTTGTCTTATTTTGTCTTAGTAGAAATTTTGCCACCAAAACTTTTAGAGTCTTCTACCTTGAGTTGATTTTCTTTCTTTTGATTGTGCTAGTGATAGTGGTAGTATCTTTTTGTTTACCTTGCTGTTGTTTGAATTGTATGGTGTTTATGCTTATTGTGTGCTTTGTTTGATTCGTTAGATCATCCGGAGTGCGAGGCTTGTTATCTAGAGTCACTTGAGTACGAGGATCGTCAGCAAGGCAAGTCACTTTGATCATATTTACCCATGTTTTTATTGCATTAGTTCTACCATCTCCCCAATTGCATGCAAAGTAGGTAATTGGAAACTTGGTTACTTGATGTAGTACCATGTGGTAGACTTCCCCCTCACCCTTTGCCACTTTGGCCCCGGGAAACGTTGATTTAAATTTTGCTATGATATTAGTAGACGGGGTTGGTTGAGTGTCTCATGAGAGTTGTGAGATAATAATTACAAGACCTACTTGATGATCAAGATTTCAAGACTCCGAGTTTCCAACATACCTCTGGGTGGATGATGGTTGAACGACGCCCTAGAGAAGCCAGTGGTTAGCCTAGGTGTTGCTAGAGAAGTGCCAGTATTCACGCGAAAAGGTCCACCCAGGCACAAAGATATGGATGGATGCTTCAAGACCCAAGGCTTACCTACACAGCCACAAGCCATTATGGGCTCTGGCTTGGTTGGATATCGTGGTGACCCTGGACAGGCGGTGCTATTAGATGTAGAAGAACGGTAGGAAAGGATGGGCACCGACAGAGTCTCAGGGAAACCCTTTAGAAGACCATGTTTTGGTCATCCGTTTCTCAAACACCCTGAAGTGCGAGAAATTCAATGGAGGCGATCAAATCTTGTGGGGAACGTGTGCAAAACTCTACATAGTACCCAAACCTAATCGATTAGCCGTGTCCACGGTCATGGACAACTTGAGCCAAAGGAACTGAAACTATCTAGAATTCTCAACACAATGTATTATATTGATGTGGGTATTTAATGATAACTTGGGTATGAGAATTGGTTGGTGGAACCATCTCATTAATCAACCAACAATGTAGTAATAACTTTTGCTTCGCCCTCTCTTGTTGTAGGAAAAATTAGCTTTATGCAAAAACTTACTACCCCACCTGCCATATATGCATATAGAATAGATGATTACTTTTACCCCCTTTTGTGACATTGCCGGCATATTCAATATGCTGACCTACACGACTGCAACGTATCATGTTGCAGAGTATTTTCCCGACCAGGAGTGAGGATACGCTCTACACTCGGTGAGATGCCCTTGGAGTCAGATGGACTCAACTACCTTTGAAGCTTCCGCAAGACTTTGGTTTAGTTTATCTCATGAGTTGGCCTTCAGCCACTTTATTGTAATCTTTATTGTAATAAAGAACTCGATATGAGATTTCGATTAATAAAGTTGTGTGATTTCCCTTTGATATATACATTGATGTACCGTGTTTGTACCAGCATGATCTTGGGATGGTACGGAAACACCGGAGATTTGACCTTTCAGGTCGGGTCACTACATCTCTAACAGGTGCCTTTTATAAGAGGATGATGACTCAACGGTAAAGTAAAATAGATAGGCCCTTTGCAAAGGGAAGCATTGATTTTCAAAGGTGCCAGAGCTCGAGCTTTTAAAACAAGGATGAAAAATCATTTTGAGAGGTATGCTTTCATTGCCAACATAGCAACTAAAAGATCTCGATATCTTCCAGACTAGATACATTATAGGCGGTTCCCAAACAGAATAGTAAAGTTTTTACTCCCCCTCCACCAAATCAATCACACTCCATGGCGAGCCGAATCAACGGGTACTGTCCATACAAACACAATCCTGGGGGAGTTTTGTTTTATTATACTTTGATTTGAATTTTGAGCATGGGACTGGGAATCCCGAGTACCAGCCACTTTCTCATGAATGATAGTGAATCAACACATATCGTGAGAATAACCCACCTAGCATGGAAGATACTGACAGCCCCTAGTCACTACATGAGCGATTTGGGCATACAAAACGAAATATTTATTTGAAGGTTTGGAGAATGGCACATGCAAATTTACTTGGAACGGCAGGTAAATACCCTATATAGGTAGGTATGGTGGACTCATATGGAACAATTTTGGGTTTATGGAGATGGATGCACAAGTAGTATTCCCACTTAGTACAAGTGAAGGCTAGCAAAAGACTGGGGAGCGACCAACTAGAGAGCGACAAGAGTCATAAACATGCTTTGAGATTAACTAACGTTCAATGCAAGTATGAGTAGGATATAAATCGCCGTGAACATAAACATCATGGAGGCTATGTTGGTTTGTTTCAACTACATGTGTGAACATGTTCCAAGTCAAGCCACTCAAATCATTCAGAGGAGGATACCATTCTATCATACTACACACAACCATTTTAATGCGCATGTTGGCACTCAAGACAAACCATTATCCACTCTTAGCTAATTAAGCATGGCATGAGAAACTATAATCTCTAATTGTCATTGTAAACATGTTTCATTTATAATGGGTTGAATTAAGAACGATGAGCTAATCATATTTACAAAAGTAAGATAGGTCGACTTCATACCAGCTTTTCTCCATCTCAATCGGTTCATCATATATCGTCATTATTGCCTTTCACTTGCATGACTGAACAATGTGAATAATAATAAGAGCGCACGTGCATTGGACTAAGCTGGAATCTGCAAACAATAACTCAAAAGGGAAGGCAAAGAAATATGGGCTCTATATAAGATAAATAATAATGCATAAGAGAGCCACTCAACATGTCATCGTGGTCTTCTCCTTATGACCCAAAGAAAAGAAAGGATAATTATTTACACGGGAAAGCTCCCAACAAGCAAAAGAAGAACGAGAAATCTTTTGGGGGTTTTCTATTAATGATACAACTAAACAAACTTAAAAGGTAAAGCTAGAACTAATTTTTTATTTGATTTTCTTAAAGATTGATTAAACTCACAAGAAGAAAACAAAAAGAACAAATAAACTACCATGGATAATACAATGAAAAAGTATGAACACCGACTAATAAGATGAGTGTGTGAACATGAATGTAATGTCGGTGAGAAATACGTACTCCCCCAAGCTTAGGATTTTGGCCTAAGTTGGTTTAGGGCCATGGCTGGCCTGAATAATATCAAAAATCATAGTTGGGGTTGTACTGGGTTGTGGCAGCTACTGCTTGTACAGCTGCAGCACGGAGGCGAGCGGCTTCCACCTCCCTCTCGTACTCATCTGCCTCCTCTCTGGTTATAAAGTGTCTTCGTTTTTCTTGAAAGTTAAAGAAGGCAGGAGCAGGAAGGGTAATATGGACAGCATGCTTTCTGTCAAAAATTAGTCGGTACTGGAGGGATTGTTCATTTCTCTCAAGAAATTGGTAGCGCACCATAGCCTCATAATCAAGAAAGGCAGGTGGTAACTCAATATCATTCTCCCTTATGGGTAACCCAAGATACTTAGCTATGCGAGTGGCACAAATTCCACCAAAGAAATCTCCATCCTTAGCATTAAGATGTAACCTCCTAGCAATAATAGCCCCCAAGTTATATCGTCTATCCCCATTACCGCACTCTTAAGAATACTCAGATCAGGTACGCAAAGGTGGCTATGCTCATGTTTACCTTTAATACATCTACCTATCAAGAGAGCAAAATAATGTATAGCAGGAAAGTGAATGCTCCCCAAAGTAGCTTGTGTAATGGTTCTAGTCTATCCCACCGTGATGCTAGCAAGGAAATCATTATATTCATTTTTATGAGGATCACTATGGCTACCCCACTATGGAATTTTGCATGCATCATTAAAATCATCCAGGTCCATGGTATAGGACTTATCATAAAGATTAAATAGAATAAAATGAGAGTTATGCCTTGATGAAAATTTAAACCTCCGCACGAAAGAATCAGTGAGTTGATAATATTTCTTGCATCGGTCTGAAATAAAATCCTCAAGTCCATCATTCCTTATGTACTCACAAAACTCTTCCTTGAACCCGGCATTGTCCATGAATTGATCCGACGACCATTCACAAGGCCGAACTCGAGCTTCCCTTGGTGTTTCAAAATCAGGCTCACGTAACGTGTGTCTTGGAGTTTTCTTGCTCGAGGAATCACCTTGGTACATTCTCCTCAACATCTTTTTCGCTGAAAAAATTCTAAAAAATTTAGTGACTCTAAATAATAGTGAACAAAACTCAACAAAACTCATAGCAACTACTCCCACAAGTGCCTAGAAGCTATATCATGCATCAAAAATACTTGGGACCATATAAATTTAACATGCAAGCTCAAGAACAAGGTCACCACAGCAGCAAAAATTTGCAATATGTAAAGCACTAGAACAAAAACTAATTGGACCATCGGAGGAGTCACATACCAATGAGCAATCCCCTAAAACGGTTTTGCAAATGGAGCTTTGAGTAAGGAGATCGAAAATGGCAGCAAAATGAGCTAGAACACGGGTTTGAACAATGGTGGGATTTTTTCTGGAGGAAGAAGAAGTGGACGGTGGCTGGAATAAATGAGGGGGCCCACGTGGGACACACAAGCCACTAGGGCGTGCCTAGGGGGGTGGGCACGCCCTATAGGCCTATGGCCCACTAGTGCATCCCCTGATGCATACTTAGTGTCAAAAATTCTTAAATATTCCAAAAACAACCATACTAAATTTTCAGGGAATTTTGGGAACTTTTATTTACAGGTCATTTTTCTATTGCACGGATAAAATAGAAAACAGGAAAATAATGACATTTTTGCTAAATTGAAACTAAGGAACAGAGAATAAAAGTTGGTTACAGAAGGCAGTGCTTTCTAAATTCATCCATCTCATCCTCATCAAAAAGAGTCCATCAATAAGGTTGATCGAGTCTTATTGACAAACTTTTTTTTGAATGACATGAAACCGAAGAATTTTCGAATGACACTAGGTTACCTCAATGGGGATATGCATGTCCCCAACAATAAGTATATCATATTTTTTCTTAGCAGTAGGGAGAGGGAATTCAAAACCTCCTATAATAATCGTTGGAATTTTTTCAATGGAGTTGATACTATGAACTTGAGGTTGTTTCTTAGGAAAATGAATTGTATGCTCATTACCATTAACATGAAAAGTGACATTGCTCATGTTGCAATCAATAACAGCCCCTACAGTATTAAAAAAGGGTCTACCAAGGATGATCGACATACTATCATCCTCGGGAATATGAAGAATAACAAAGTTCGTTAAGATAGTAACATTCGCAACCACAACAGGCACATCCTCACAAATACTAATGGGTAAAGCAGTTGATTTATCAGCCATTTGCAATAAGATTTCAGTAGGTGTTAACATATTCAAATCAAGTCTATGGTATAAAGACAAAGGCATAACACTAACACCAGCTCCAAGATCACATAAAGCAGTTTTAACATAATTTCCTTTAATAGAGCATGGTATAGTAGGTACTCCGGGATCTCCTAGTTTCTTAGGTATTCCACCTTTAAAAGTGTAATTAGAAAGCACGGTGGAAATATCAGCTTCCGGTATCTTTATTTTATTTGTCACAATATCTTTCATATACTTAGCATAAGGAGACATTTTCAAAATATCAGTCAAGCGCATACGCAAAAAGACAGGTCTAAGCATTTCAACAAAGCGCTTAAAATCCTCATCATCCTTTTTCTTGGATGGTTTAGGAGGAAAGGGCATGGGTATCTAAACCCACGGTTCTCTTTTTCTACCATGTTTCCTAGCAATGAGGTATCTTTTATCGTATCTTTTATTCTTAGGTTGTGGGTTATCAAGATCATCAGCAGGTTTAATCTCCACATCATTATCATTACCAGGTTGAGCATCAACATGAACATCATTATTAATGTTATAACTAGGCTCATGTTCATCACCAGATTGTGTCTCAGCATCAGAAATAGAAATATCATTTGGATTCTCAGATGTATCTATAACAGGTTCACTAGAAGCATCCAAAGTACTATCATCATTCTTTTTCCTACTCTTATTGGAACGAATAGGTGCATCAGTATTAACTCTCTGAGAATATTGCTCAATTCTCTTAGGATGGCCCTCGGGATACAAAGGTTCCTGAGTCATTCTACCACCTCTAGTCACAACTTTAACAATAGGATCATTGTCTTTACTATTCATATCATTAAGCAAATCGTTTTACGCCTTAAGTACTTGTTCTACTTGAGTAGTTACCATGGAAGCATGTTTACTAATAAGCTTAAGATCATTGACAGTTCTACTCAAATAATCACCCAAGCGATCAAGCATGTAAGCATTATGTTTCAGTTGTCTACTAACATAAGCATTGAAATTTTCTTGCTTCACAATAAAATTATCAAATTCATCCAAGCATTGTCTAGCAGACTTATTATAAGGAATATCTCTTTCATCAAATCTACGGAGAGAATTTACCTCTACTACCTGTGTCGGGTTATCAAGACCATGTATTTCTTCAATAGGTGGTAGATTCTTAACATCTTCAGCTTTAATACCCTTTTCTTTCATAGATTTCTTTGCGTCTTGCATATCTTCAGGACTGAGGAATAGAATACCTCTTTTCTTCGGAGTTGACTTAGGAGGTGGTTCGGCAATAGTCCAATCATTATCATTGCTCAATATATTATTCAATAGTAATTCAGCTTGTTCAATAGTTCGTTCCCTGAAAACACAACCAGCACAACTATCTAGGTGGTCCCTAGAAGCATCGGTTAGTCCATTATAAAAGATATCAAGTATTCCATTTTTCTTGAGAGGATGATCAGGCAAAGCATTAAGTAATTGGAGAAGCATCCCCCAAGCTTCTGGGAGACTCTCTTCTTCAATTTGCACAAAGTTAAATATTTCCTGCAAGGCAGCTTGTTTCTTATGGGCAGGAAAATATTTTTCAAAGAAGTAATAAATCATATCCTGGGGACTACGCACACAACCAGGAGCAAGAGAATTAAACCATATCTTAGCATCACCCTTTAATGAGAAAGGAAACAACCTAAGAATATAGTAATAGCGAATTTTTTCCTCATGAGTAAATAGGGTGGCTATATCATTCAATTTAGTAAGATGTGCCACAACAGTTTCGGATTCATAACCATAGAAAGGATCAGATTCAACCAAATTAATTAACTCAGGATCAACGGAGAATTCATAATCCTTACCAGTAACAAAGTTAGGTGAAGTAGCAAACTTAGGATCATATTGCATTCTAGCATTCAAAGATTTTTCTTTCCACTTGCGAAGCAATTTCTGAAGATCATCTCTATCCTTACAAGCAAGAAAGTCCCTAGATACCTCTCCTTCCATAACATAACCTTCAGGTATATCAGGAAATTCATATCTAGGAGAGCTGGGTCTAGCAGGTGTATCATAGTGTTCAGTTTCAATAATTTCATCAGATTCAAAAATATTATCAGTTTCAGCATTGGCTCTAGCAATTTGTTCATCAAGAAATTCACCCAGTGGCACTGTATCATCAAGCAAAGTATCATCATAAGCATCATGCATAGCAGAAGTAGCATCATCGATTACTTGCGACATATCAGAATTACTAGCAGGTGGTGGTGTCGCAAATTTACTCATAACAGAAGGTGAATCAAGTGCAGAGCTAGATGGCAGTTCCTTGCCTGTCCTCGTAGTTGAGGGATAGATCTTGGTTTTTGGATCTTTAAGATTCCTCATAGTGATCAAAAGATATATATCCCAAGTGACTCAGAGAATAGAGCTATGCTCCCTCGCAACGGCGCCAGAAAAAGGTCTTGATAACCCACAAGTATAGGGGATCACAACAGTTTTCAAGGGTAGAGTATTCAACCCAAATTTATTGATTCGACACAAGGGGAGCCAAAGAATATTCTCGAGTACTAGCAACTGAGTTGTCAATTCAACCACACCTGAAAGACTTAATATCTACAGCAAAGTATTCAGTAGCAAAGTAGTATGGAAGTAATGGTAACGGTGGCAAAAGTGATAGTAGCAGTTTGTAGTGTTTGTAATAGTAGCAACGGAAAAGTAACTTAGCAAAGATCAATATATGGAAAGCTCATAGGCAATGGATCAGTGATGGATAATTATGTCGGATGGCATTCATCATGCAACGGTTATAACATAGGGTGACACAAAACTAGCTCTAATTCATCAATGTAATGTAGGCATGTATTCCATATATAGTCATACGTGCTTATGGAAAAGAACTTGCATGACATCTTTTGTCCTACCCTCCCGTGGCAGAAGGGTCCTATTGGAAACTAAGGGATATTAAGGCCTACTTTTAACAGAGAACTGGACCAAAGCATTAGCACTTAGTGAATACATGAACTCCTCAAACTACGGTAATCACAGGAAAGAATCCCAGTTATTGTCACCCTGGGGATGCGGATCATAACTCGTAATAAGTGTCTACAACTTGCAAGATAGGATCAAGAACACATATATACATTCATGAAAACATAATAGGTTCAGATCTTAAATCATTTCATTCGGGTGCTAGTGGCAAGCATTAAGCATAGCAAAGTCATAGCAACATCAATCTCAGAATATAGTGGATACTAGGGATCAAACTCTAACAAAACTAACTCGATTACATGATAAATCTCATCCAACCCATCACCGTCCAGCAAGCCTATGATGGAATTACTCATGAACGACGGCATCATGAATTTGGTGATCAAGGATTGATGGTGATGATGACAGCGTCAATTTCCCCTCTCTAGAGCCCAAATCAGACTCTGGATCTGCCCTCCCGAGGAAGAACAAGAGGTGGCGGCGGCTTCGTATCGTAAAACGCGATGAACTCTTCTCTCTGATTTTTTTTTCTTCGTAAATAGGAATATATAGGAGTGGAAACAAGGTTGGATGAGCAACAGGGACACAAGCCACAGGGGCGCACCCTAGGGCATGGGCGCGTCCCTGGCTTGTGGCCAGGTGGTGGGCCCCCTGTAGTTGATTATTTCGCCAATATTTTTTATTAATTCCAAAAATATTCTCCGTAAATTTTCAGGTCAATCCGAGAACTTTTATTTCTGCACAAAAATAACACCAAGGCAATTCTGCTAAAAACAACGTCAGTCCGGGTTAGTTCCATTCAAATCATGCAAATTAGAGTCCAAAACAAGGGCAAAAGAGTTTGGAAAAGTAGATACATTGGAGACGTATCACCTATGTATCCACACATGTATGTGGGTTTCGAATCAATACAATAATAGCATGGATAATAAACGATTATCATGAACAAGGAAACATGATAATAACTAATTTATTATTGCCTCTAGGGCATATTTCCAACAGTAAGATCCCTGTGGATAGACCCCTTGAAGGTAAGCAGTGCCAATCAAAATCGACTCCACCTGAAATGGTATTTAGAAATTGCGAAGTGAAGTTATCTCTTCTCGTCTCCAATAGAGACATGAAATCCAATTGATACTCTATCGATGTTTCTCCAAGGGATCTCCTTTTAGCCAAGTCCGCTAGACCTCTGCTATTCCAAAAGATCCCTTTCATAAATCATCATAGATTTTTTTTCTTTTGTTTTACTCTCGCACTCCTACGCACTGCTGATCTAGGATAAACCTTCCTCTTCCAGGTTCTTTTTGGTTTATCCTTCATCACCTCTATGTCTTCATGACCAGTGGTAGTGGTAGAAATGATACTTGGTTGCAAAGGGGCCATATACCCCTCTAAAACCACATCCTCATCCTCATTTTGTAAGCTCTCCGTGGGAACCAGACCCATGCAGAGACTTTCTAACATCATAACCCCAAGATTATTAATATTAGAATCATTGAAAGGTTTCACCACCGTTGTGTTTCTAATTAAATCCAAAGCTCTATCCGCTCCTAAATCTAACAAATCGTTAATGGATTTGGTGGTTTGTTTGCCATTACTACCAAGATATATGCCTAAGTTGGAGGCTTTATCAATAATTTCAAGCTTGGAAAAAGAGAAGAATGGAACAATTGGTATTTACTAACGTACCTATATTTGCTTTAATATCTCGAAGCTTTGCGAACCTCATAGTATGCTCCAACTGTATGTTGTCTGCATCCGACTGGGCTTGGATCCGGTGACTAAAACGCCTGTCATCGAACATAGGGTCCAGAATCCCTTCAAAAGCGATCACTTTCTCCATAGGAATGCCGCCCGGGCTGTGGCCACCTGCCATATGCCCGACCGGGAATGATGCAATGGGAGATAGTGACCTCCCGGGCTGAGCCGCCGGTGATCTGTCCACCCTGACGGTCGATGCGCTAAGCACAGTCCATCGGTCCTCCTCACCAACCAACAGGGATGCCTCCTGTGTCGTACTCGTCGGATGTGGTGAAGTCGATCGAGGTGAAGGCGTAACCGACTGACTGGCCAGTACGCCTCCCTCCATCGCGGGTGGTGAGACAACCTCTGCCGGTCATCCCTCCTTCGTATCCACCGGTAAAACCTCGTGCGAAATCATATGCTGACTGAGTGATGTAGAAAGCAGTGATGACGGAGGAGTCCGTCGGGCCTCCTGCTCGATGTGAATTGTCTACATCTCGACCGAAGAAGTCCGCCGACTCTACGACGTCAGCTGCGAGGTAACCTCAAACACCTCCTGACGCTGATGCTCCACCATCACATCAGAGGCAAGGCTCTCGTGTAAGTCATCCGTCTCCACTCGGGCACCCTAAAGGCAACTATGTGCTGACACTGCCTGGAACGAACCAAACCAGAAGCCGTCGAAAGAGAAAGGGGCCGACCCCTTATCTGTCTACGGCTCTGCCAGCTGTGTGGACTTTCTGGCTGGTCTCTCCTTCCCAACATGCGCACCATGATTCCCATTCGTCCCCTGATTACCGTTGTCGTCTCCGCTGTCAGTCATGTCAGCATCTGTGATCCAGGTGTTGTTATCTACCTTATGTAACTCCTCAACCTCAACCTCGAGAACATAAGTCGTGCCATCATAAACCCATGGTACAAAGTCTGAAACATATTCCACATCAATAACACTAACAAACATCCTCGCAATCCCATGCATACGTGTAAAGGGCAAACCAAAAAGAGACCACCTTCTCTGTTTTACCTATCAGAGACCCGAGACTCCAAACAATAAGAAAGTCGTCAGGCAGAGCCTCTGGAACACCCGAGAGTCCAATCCGAACCTGCTCTAGTGGTATTCCCACCGGCTCAGTATTTTTGCACTCGTCAAACTCAAGAATGCACTTACTCCGAGTCACCTTACTGAACCCTAACTTCAGTAAGCGATCAAGATCCTCCCTCCTAGGGAATTCAACTCTGTAGACCTGCTCCTCCACCCTAATAGGTGACCAATGGAATGAATCTGAAACCCATCGTCAAAGTTGCTGAGACACCTGCTCATGTGTTAGCATCCCTTGAGTAACCCAGACTAACCAAAACTCTGAGCTTTCCGTATGTGGGGTCACCAAGACCGTGTGTGGAGTCTCAAAGAAGATAAACCTCTCGTTGTTGACACCATAAATAGTCACCATAGGCTTAGGCTCCATTAGCACCGGACAATCATTCGATGGGTGATCAGGTTTCCGACAAATGTCACATAACTATATCGTGCAATTTATCATGAAGTGACCTAGCTCACCACACCGATAACTGCTCATCGCTTCTTTCTCACGGGTCGCCTTATTAGCCCGTGCATTATCTTCTTTGTCGCTCCCTTTGTCACTTAGCACATCACTGTCGTTGAGGACATCGCAGCCGGTATAGACACCGCCACCGCCGCCTCCTTGGGAAGTGTAGCAGTAGAAGTAGAAGCTGACACCTTGGCCGCCCACCGCCAGTCGTCGGTAGCGTACCCGTCGGACGCTTAGGATCAGCCTTCGGAATAGACAGACGACATGGAGGAGGCTTCCGACTGAAGGTGCGACCACCTCCCCCACGCCCACCCCGGCGATGATAGTGAGGCCCCATGGCGCCTTCGATGAACTCACCGAGCGAAGGGTTGAAGTTTCGATGCCAACCGCCAAAACCACGTTCGCCACCATCATGCCATTGGTTCCACGCAGAATGTTGGCCCTGGTAGCCACCATCGTAACCACCGCCAGTTCCATAGCTACTGTGGTTGCCGTTGTAGCCTCCGTGCCCCGTGACGTGAGCACCGTGCTCGCATCGGGGGGCAGCGCGCCCCACGACATGGGCTCGTTGCCCACCCTCGATCGCCCCTCTGCCAGTGTTGTCCCCGCCATGAGGTCCAGCCTGCTGCTACCGCAACTCTTGTTGCGGGAAGCGTGGCAGTGGTTGGGCCCCCTACCGCTACACAACTCGGCGGAAGGCCGTTATATCATCCCGCCATTGACCCTCACGGTAGGCAAATAGTCTGATCCTATTATTATTTTTAAAGGTGAAGACAGATCATGCTAAACTTTTGAAAAATGGTGGTCAACACAACTACAGAAGGAATTTGAATTTGGCCAGCAACCTGCAGCGGACAGCATTGCAAAAGAAAAAAACTACGACGGACAGTCGGAGTTGGCGAATGGAACCCCGCGATAGCTAGCGGGTGACCTCCCCGCCCCTTACCAAATAATGAATCGCCGCTCCTTCCCAATTCCGTGGTCAATCGCCGACCACCTCGTCCTCTCCATTTCCAGCACAGGTCGATAATTCAAGGACGCCGCTAGCAAACTGATTGCTCTCACCCACGTACGTACAGTACTACCCTACGCGTGATCGCGCTCGACTACTGGCTGGCGCGGGCAACGACTTTTCCAACAGCTCACGTCCCACTGTGCCCCTGCTAGTCCACCACTGGACCGGACAATGTCACCCGGGACTAGAGGGAGACAGAGCGGTACGTATACTACTGGAGTACTCCTACTGTATAGCGACGTGCAGTGCAGCGCGCTCACGTTGCGCCGTGGCAATTTTGACCAATTTGACCTAAACTTGAAAGGAATTCGAAAAGTGAATCGCTAGTCGAAAAATACACCGGCGTAACCCTTTCGTGTGGCGCCCGACAACAAGGCGCCACACTAGACAGTGTAGCGCCGTACGCTTAGGCGCTGCACTATCGGCCATGCTGGTGCCCCATGGCACGGCCCGACCCCACCCACCCGTGTGGTGACTAAGACGTAGGCGCCACACTTGTTATGTGTGGCGCCTAGCTCTTAGGCGCCACACAGTGACTTATCCAGCCACGGGCAGAATCCCTCCCCTACCCGCTCCCATTCACCCCCACATAGCAGAAACAAAACAGGTCGGCGCCCACGAGTTTCCCTCCCCTCCCTTCCCAAATCCCTCCTCAAATCAAGCAGATCTGAAGGTTTGGTCCATGGATTTCGACCTCAATCCCTCCCTGAAGGCAACCTCCCCCGATCCCCTCCCTTTCATCCACGGAAAATGCTCACATTTGTTCAATTTTTTTGTAAGTGTGGGCAAACCCTAGTTCTACATGAATTTTGGGATGTGTATGATTTTGTTAGGGTTAGGCTTGTTTGTATGCTAGGGTTAGGCTTACGGTTCGTTGTTAGGATTAGGGTTAGGCTTGTTTGTATGTTAGGATTAGGGTTCTTTGTATATTTAAGGATTAAGGTTATGTTATGTTGGTGTTAGGTTATGGTGGGGTTAGGGTTGTCCATTTGATTATGAAAATGTTGTAATCTTTGGATGAGTTCTCATAAAAGCTATTGTATGGTTTGTTGTTTAAAAAATTTAGGGATGGGAAGAACATGTGTTTATGTTCATCACGTGGGCAAGGATGCCTTTTTGAAAGGCAATATTGACCCGGACCCAGATGAGCTTGACATGGCGTTTGACTGTAGTCCGAGCTTTGCGGAGTTGTTGGAACAAGTCCGAAAAGATTTGAATTGGATGGATACAAGTGATGTTGTTGAGTTTGATGGTAGGCATAATGTGAGATTTGGAATGCACATTCGCTGGTAGACCATGCATGTGAACTCCGAGCAACATTGGCTTGCATACAAGGAGACGGTGGCTGAATCACTAGACAAGGCTCTAGAGTTATTTGCCATAAAAAAGGTTGATGCTAACTTGCACTTGGATTTTAACCGGGTTGCCTCTCCTATTGTTGATAGTAGTCCTCCGCGAATGAACCAAGATGAGATGATTGAACCTCTTTTGACCCAACAAGTGAGGCCAACATTAACCCCGATCTCGAAGATCCAAGATGAAGCATTGCAAGAGGAGAGTAATGAGCATGAGGATGATGATAATGATGATGTTGTTTTCCATGACAACAACCTTGGTGATTTGGACAAATATTATTTGTAAGAGACCATGTACCATTCCATTTTGTACTCTCGTGCCTATGCCTCTGAGTCAGACGATGACGGTTCCGACGAAGAAGTTGATGAGGAAGGGTTCACGGCCAACGAGGCCGAAGCTTTCAAGAAGGTATTAGGGCGGGATCACCGGACATCATTGTTCGAGAATCTTAGTCTTGCAGATGAAGCCGTTGTTGACGGCGGCGAAGGTATAGTGCTTGGAGTTAGGCCATGTTCTCACCGGGACAAACATAGGAAGAACTGTATTGTGCCCGGGTCAAAGTTCGAAACATTGCTGGAATTGAAGATGTGGTTGGATGACTATTCGGTTACGCATTATCGTCCACACAAAGTTGTTCATTCGGACATGAAGGCGCGTTACACGGTTGCGTGTGAGGATCCAAAATGTCCATGGATTATGCGTGCAAGACCATGGAAAGGAGGCCCCGGATGGCACATTGTGAGTTGTCTACCTCACCTGTGTCGAGGCAAGAGGGTTGATGGCGAGCTTGTGTCCCAAAACCATAGACAACTCATCTCTGAGTTCATTGCTTACAGGCTTTCCAACTCCATCTCATCACTTCCAACAATGAGTATAAAAAGCGTGCAAGACCTTGTAAAAGCCCTCTTTCACTACGAGGTGAAATACGGGAAGGCATGGAAGGCAAAGCAAGCCGCATTCAAGATGTTGTATGGTGATTGGGAGCAAGCATACAACTGACTCCCTAGGTTATTGGGAGCTATGGCCGCCACTAACCCTCACATGGTTCATGTTGTTGAGCCATATGGGCAAAAAACAATGATTCACAATGAAAGGAGGGTCTGAGTCTTTGGCCGTGCATTTTGGGCATTTGAGCAATGCGTGAGGGCTTTTGAACTCTGCCGGCCGCTCATCTCCATCGATGGCACCTTCTTGACCGGACTATTCAAGGGCACTCTCTTGCTTGCAATAGGAAGTGATGCCAATAACCGGTTGTTGCCTTTGGCTTTTGCTTTGGTTGAGGCAGAGACGAATGATAACTGGGAGTGGTTCTTGCGTATTTTGAGAACCAAGGTATTACCGCCCGATAGGGAAATTTGTGTCATATTGGATCGCCATCAAGGAATTCTGAACGCAGTTGACAATGTCATTCCCGGGCATGCTCCTTTGCACCATAGATGGTGCATGAGGCATTTATAATCTAACTTCTATTGGGCATGTGGTAGCAAAGAGTTGACGGATGACCTTCAATATTGTTGTCAAGCTTTTTCCTACAAGCGTTTTGCAAGATTGTACAACCTTTTGGTCGCAAACAAAAAATTTGATGCAGGGGGTCAGGAGTTTCTGAGTAGGCACATTGAACTTAGGACAAAGTGGGCACGAGCTTATGATGAAGACGGACGAAGATACGGTCAAATGACAAGCAACATGGTAGAATGCTTCAACCGAGTGCTCAAGGGTGTCCGTGCATTGCCCGTGATGGCAATAGTTCAATACACATTCGACAAGTTGAGAGAATACTTTCTAAAGTACTCAATTGAAACGTGTACGCAGATTTCTGGAGAGAACAAGCAAAAGTACAAGTACAAGTTCCCATCAAAGGTTGATAAATGGATGACCTTTCAATCACGGAAGGCTGACTCCCAAACAGCTACATTATACAATAACGAGGATTGGACGTACCAAGTGAACGAGCCCGGAGGAACCACAAACGATGGCGAACAACATGGAAACCGGTCGTTCAAGGTATCTTTATCGGAGTGTCATTGCTCTTGTGGGAGGCCAAGGTTGGTTCATCTCGCATGCTCGCACTTGTACACGACAGCTCGCACTAGGAATGTGGACATCAACCATCCGCTCACTGTGAGGGAGTCCGAGTTCTCTATCATGACCACCAAGCATACATGGGCTCCTAGATTTCAACCATACTTTGACAAATCTCAATGGCCGGAGTATCATGGAGTTCAACTATGGACCGACCCGACATGGAAGGTGGTCAAATGGGGAAGACGAAAGACAAAGCGTTTTAGAGGAGACATGAATGGATGGGGTTGTGGTGGTGGCCGAGAAATGGGGAACAACCAATTCCAAGAGCCTAGTGAGAGAACCCATTGCGGAGAGTGCGGTGGTAGAGGGCACAACACAAGAAAGTGTACCAACCCGAAGAAGAAGTCCAAAAAATGATTCAAGGACAAGCCAACAAGTTCCTAGCCAACATGTTCCTAGCCAAGAAAGTACTAGCCAACAATTTCCTAGCCAACAAGTTCTTATCCAAGCAAGTACTAGCCAACAAATTCCTAGCCAACAAGGTCCTAGCCAAACAAGGAGCCGACTTGGACTTACAAGAGGACATACTAGTGGAATAGGTCGTGGTCGTGCTAGACGTGGGGCTGGTAGAGCTCGTGGTGGCGGTATATCCGGTGTTGGTGAGACTAGGATTGGTATGTGTGGATACCTACGAGGACCATTTCCGTATGTCCCTACTTTTCACTTATCTTTTCATGTTATTCTTATGCTCATTTCTGTGTTTACCATGTATCATTTCTCTTTATGATCATATTGTTTATTGCCTTTACTAACTAGTATCTTGCTTTTTGTTTGTAGGTATGGCAGCGTCTCAACCCAACAAGGCAACAACGGAGTGGGTGGAGGAGAAGGATGCGGCCGGTGAGGAGGAGGGTGAAAGTATCGATATAGTTGACTAGAGGGGGGTGAATAGGCAACTAACACTTTTTAAATTTTCTTTAACAATTAAGGATTAGCATCAAATAAGTTAGCTAGATGTGCAACTAGGTGAACAACCTATATGATGCTAATCACAACAAGTGCACAAGCAAGCAAGGGATATAACACAATAAAAGCTTGCAAGAAGTAAAGATGCGAGATAACCAAAAGTGGAGCCGGTGGAGACGAGGATGTGTTACCGAAGTTCCTTCCCTTGTGGGGAAGTATGTCTCCGTTGGAGCAGTGTGGAGGCACAATGCTCCCCAAGAAGCCACTAGGGCCACCGTATTCTCCTCACGCCCTCACACAATGCAAGATGCCGTGATTCCACTACTGGTGCCCTTGAAGGCGGCGACCGAACCTTTACAAACAAGGTTGGGGCAATCTCCACAACTGAATTGGAGGATCCCAACAACACCACGAAGCTTCACCACAATGGAATGTGGCTCCGAGGTGACCTCAACCATCTAGGGTGCTCAAACACCCAAGAGTAACAAGATCCGCAAGGGATTAGTGGGGGGAATCAAATTTCTCTTGGTGGAAGTGTAGATCGGGGCCTTCTCAACCTATCCCTAGGAAATCAACAAGATTGATTGGCGAGGGAGAGAGATCGGGCTAAAATGGAGCTTGGAGCAACAATGGAGTTTGGGAAGGAAGAGGTAAGCTTCTTGGGGAAGAAGACCTCACTTTTATAGTGGGGAACAAGATCCAACCATTATCCACTCCCTCAGCCCCACGCGTCGCGGTACTGCCGTGACGCCTTGTGGTACTACCACAGACTTGTGCGGTACTACCGCTCGCACGGGAGTAACTGGCCCTGGCTATTAGCACTAGGCCACAAGCGGTAGAACCGCCGGAGCGGTACTGCCGCGAGCCCGTGCGGTACTACCGCACGGTCGGCAGAGGCAGCCACTGGAGGTGCACAGAAGTAAAAAATTACTTTCGTGCCTATCTCTTCAGAGGGAAACTCTGCAAAAAAGTCTGGCACGGTAGTACCGGATGAGAATCACGGTACTATCGTAGTAGGGCGGATGTAAAAATGTACATTCGCGCCTACTACCACAGGTGTAGAGGCCAGGGCAGGAGACAGCAGTACTACCGCTCCACCGAGCGGTACTACCACTGGCACCTGCGGTACTACCGCTTCCTGGAGTGGTACTACCGCAGACCACTGAACACACACACCTAGTAGGCGTTCCTTTTGCATAGAGAATGAAAACGAGTTGGGGCTCCATTGAAGAAAGGGAAAGGTGGTGCGAAGGAATAGACGTGTACGTGTTGATTCGACCTAGACCTTTTCGAAGCGGACCCCCTCTTGATAGTACGGCTTTCCTATGATTCAAATCCACCAAAAGGAAACGCATAGAACAACCGTCTTCGAGAGATTCCGAGGGGCACTGAATCGTCTTGTGCCTAGACCTGGGATATCTGAAATGCTCAATGCACACGATTAGTCCGCAAGGGCATTGTCATCAATCACCAAAACCACTTAGGGAGAAATATGCCCTTACAATCTCCCCCTATTTGGTGGATTGATGAAAATACAGTGTTTGCACATAAGGATATAAAATGAGCATATGCCAAACTCAAGACCTACAAAATATAGAAGAGCTACCCCTAGATGTGTGCATATTCTAGATATGCTTTGGACTGCAAGGCACACACACTAGGATCAACACTCCCCCTATATTTTATAGGCAATGCAATCTTTGCAATAGAATGAACAGAACTAAGTATGGAACTAGGCATAGCATGTGAGCATTAAGATAAGGGTACGTAATAGACAGACTCACAAGCTACGAAACATACTAGACAATAATAAGGTAGCAGTGATAACATATGACTCACACCATATGATAGAGGAAGTCTCCAGGTCACACACACACAAAGGACATAAACCAAAGTTCAACGAAAGCAGAGAGGCGATGAAAAGACAAA
The DNA here is from genome assembly GCA_022496015.1 of Hordeum marinum. Lineage (NCBI taxonomy): Eukaryota > Viridiplantae > Streptophyta > Magnoliopsida > Poales > Poaceae > Hordeum > Hordeum marinum. The sequence continues at coordinate 381,298,793 of CM039675.1, forward strand.
CACAAATACGTGCAAATCCTACACTCTCTCCCCCTTTGGCATCGAGACGCCAAAAAGGCAGAGAGGACACCAAACACATAGGTGGTATCTCTAATGTAGAAATATTAGTCCTCTGACTCCTCTGAAGCATCTGGGATGGACTCCGCATCTGAATCAACCCATTGGAACTGCTGCTTAGCCATCCAAGTGGCCTCAGGGGTGATGTCCTTCTCAGACCCACTCAAGATGGTTTCGCCAAGCTTCCTCAAAACACCCTTGTCACACTGGCGACTCTCCTTCTGAGAAACGTGAGCCTGATACTGACCCTTGGCCTGCATGCAGAACAAAGTCTTCATCTTGTGAGAGAGCTTCTTGGCCCAAGATGGCTTAGAAGACGGAGGTACATAGGACTCAGAATTGTTGTCATCCTCCTCTTCGGTCTCAACCTCATCGACCTCCATACGAGCAGACGGTGGCTTAGTGGTGGTGTTGGCCCACTTTTCCTTCATACGCAGACGAATGGGCTCATGAAGAAACGTGTGCTCGAGCATGTCCTGACTGGGAAACTTCTTGTCCCAAGTAGCACGAATCAGATAGAACAAGTATGGCCCACAAATGGGGACCTTTCGATGAAACACAGAAGTGCGAAGCTCAGACCACATAACATGAGACACATCAAGGATGCCAATGTCTTCATTTCTTCCTTTCTCACATAGCAGCAACATATCCACCAGATAGGAGTGTACCTTGTCCTTGTCTCCCATGCGAGGAAACAGAGAGTTGCGGAAGATCCGGTGCATGACATCAAGGAAAGGGTTGAGCACAGGAATTTGCTCACCAGATCGTAAGGTCTTAAGAATATGGAAAGGCATGAGCTCTTCTTACATATTGACTAAGGGTTGCCGTGAGGGCGCAGACCAATTGGCACATCAAGCCCAGAATTAGGAACATGCAGCAAGTCCATGAAGTCCTTCCAGGTGGCAGACAATTGCTCTCCATGAGTCATCCATGTCATGGTCCGCTCCGCATCAGAGTGAAAGTGAACAGAGGCAAAGAACTGACCCAAGAGCTCGGGATCAAAGTCAAGGTGAAAGGATATGATGTCTGCGATAGCAAACTTCTGTACCAACTCCAAAGCATCACCGAAGTATTGCGGATGCTTCCTCATGTGTTCCAGATCAATGTATTGGACAGGAACATAGTGATTTTTCTTGCCCTTGATCACATCCAGGTGAATAAGATACTGCTGCTTGGACCAGAACAAGTCACTTGCCTTGGAAACTTCCCACGGCTTATCGTAGGGATTGATCAACCTTCGAGCCAGAAACTCAGCTTGGGGCATGACCTCATAGTTCTCAACTGGTCGCTTGATCTTGGATGTGGTTTTCTTGAAATGGCGGGGTGGATTATTGGATCCCTCAGGAGCATTAGGATTGCGGAGCCGCTTGGAGCTTGTGTCACGAGACGGATTGGAACGTCTTGGAGCAGAGCTGGAACCAGAGCCACCACCTATGGCACACAACACAAACATAATGGACAAATGGAAAAAGTAAGGCAAGGACGAAAGCAGACACAAAAACCATGTAGAAGGGTGAATAGACAGGACAAAACGAGTTAGCTTCGGATCGAGCGGTAGTACCAGCAGTTCTTGCGGAAGTAAAAAATTACTACCATTCCAGACGCGGCAGTACCACAGGAGCGGTAGTACCGTGGTTAGGGTGGTATTAAGATTTTACTGCCGCCCGTCGAGCGGAAGTAAAAAATTACTACCGCTCACGACGCGGTAGTACCGCAGGAGCGGTAGTACCGTGGCGTCAGCGGAAGTAAAAATTTACTTCCGCCCATCGAGCGGTAGCACCACACATGGTGCGGTAGTACTGCACGGGGCGGATTTCGCAAGAACAGATCGACAGATCATGTTGGTACTACAGTAGATCGAAAACTATCCCGTTTTATCCTACCAATACGCACTTCTACTGCAAAAACACCCTCAAAACATGCCCTCATGCACATATTGGATCAAACAAAGCTAGACCATCTCATATTTCCCCAAATCCTACATTCAAAAATAGAGAAGCAAAACAAAAGGGGATCGGGGAAATACTGGGGTCCATTGCAAGAGGACGAGGTGGGGAACGATCCCACCGGAGGAAATAGGAAGAGGGTGGCCGGAGACGGAGATCCAGTGAGGTGCTCCGGCGCCGGTTGAGAGGAGGAGAGAGAGAGACGAGAGGGGAAGAGACATAATGGGGTATGGGGAAGATGGGAACCCCCCTGCTGGCTCTTAACCCCCACGTCCACTCGAGTTATGGTAGTACCACGGTCATCATGGTAGTACCACTCCTCGGGCGGAAGTAATTTTTTACTTCCATGCGGTAAGCGGTAGTACCGCTCCAAGAGGTAGTACCGTGGTCCTCCACAGTAGTATCGTGCTACCCTCTTAGTGCAAGTTTTCGATAAACACAAACGAGAGAGAGAGAGAGAGAGAGAAATTGCCGCACAACAACAAGAGACAAGAGAGACTATGATGCAAGATAAAAACACGAGCATGGTCCACCGGAGTAGAGAAAATAGAATAGGACCAAATAGTGAGTCTCTACTTCTCATGAAGAGAGGGTGGTGGCTCTAGAGCCACCTATGTTTGAGTCAAATGGTATGGCACCGCGAAGAATTATCCTTGGGCCCATGACCAAGACTCGTCTCTTGAAGCACAGTAACCATCAAAAATGCCAAGTGTGAAAGACTTTGATTATTTTATGCATAATAGGAGGATGGATAGTTCATTGAGAGAACTAGACTCCCCCTAAATCCATGCCTACACCTAGACAAGACATAACAATGAGTGTGGGGAGGTGTGCACTAAGTCAATCCACATTGCTCGAATCAATGATATTTAGCTCATGCCTTAACTCGCGAAATCTTGCTTCATCTAATGGCTTCGTAAAAATATCTGCAGGTTCCTCATTAGTGCTCAGATGAATAAGATTGATGTCTCCATGCTTGACGTGTTCCCGAAGAAAGTGATGACGAATATCAATATGCTTCATCTTGCAATGTTGAACTGGGTTGCTGGAGATCATAATGGAACTTTCATTATCACAGTGAAGAGGCACTTTGTCACAATTGACACCATAATCCTTTAAAGTTTGCCTCATCCATAGAATCTGAGCACAACAACTGGCAGCAGCTACATACTCGGCCTTGATGGACGAGAGAGAAACACAATTTTGTTTCTTTGAAGACCAACTTACCAAAGACCGACCAAGAAATTGGCAGGCTCCAGAAATGGACTTTCTATCCACACGGTCTCCCGCCCAATCCGAGTCAGTATATCCAACAAGATCAAACGAAGCCCCCTTGGGATACCATAAGCCAAAGTTTGGGGTATGAGCCAAATATCGAAAGATTCGCTTGATAGCCACATGGTGACTCTCCTTAGGTGCGGATTAATATCGTGCACAAATACCCACACTTAACATGATATCTGGTCTAGATGCACAAAGGTAAAGCAAGGATCCAATCATGGAGCGATATACCTTTTGATCCACCGCTTTACCATTGGGATCGCTGTCAAGATGGCATTTGAGTGGCATGGGAGTGTTGGCCTTGGGAGGATTGAGCTCATCCATCTTGAACCTCTTGAGCATGTATTGAGTGTATTTGGCTTGATTGATGAAGGTACCTTGACTTCGTTGCTTGACTTCGAAACCAAGGAAGTACTTCAACTCTCCCATCATGGACATCTCAAACTTGTTTGTCATCAAAGTGGCAAACTCTTCATTGAAAGCTTTTTTAGGAGAACCAAAAATAATATCATCAACATATAGTTGGCATATGAACAAGTTACCGTTAACCCTCTTTGTAAAAAGAGTGGGGTCGATTTTCCCAATTTCAAACCCACGGTCTTGCAACATCTCGGTAAGGTGCTCATACCACACACGTGGGGCTTGTTTAAGGCCATATAGAGCCTTATCAAGAACGTATACATGATTGGGGAACTTGGGATCCTCAAACCCCAGGGGTTGCTTGACATATACCAACTCCTTAAGAGGGCCATTAAGAAAAGCACTCTTGACATCCATTTGATATAATTTAAAATTATGATGAGAGGCATATGCAAGTAACATGCGAATAGATTCAAGGCGAGCAACAGGAGCAAAGGTTTCATCGTAGACCATACCCTCGACTTGGGAGTATCCTTGTGCCACCAGTCTTGCCATGTTGCGAATGACAATACCGTCACATCTTGCTTGTTTTTGAAGATCCATTTTGTTCCAATAACATTGTGATTCTCCTTAGGTCTTGGCACCAGTCGCCACACTTGGTTGTGCTCGAAATTGTTGAGTTCATCGTGCATATCTTCAACCCACTCCATATCCTCGAGCGCATCTTGAACCTTAAGGGGCTCAATGCAAGAAACAAACGCATGATGTTCACAAAAGTTTGTTAATTGTTTACGAGTGGTTACCCCTTTTTGCAAGTCACCATAGATGTTCTCCAACAGATGTTGTCTAACTTTGAGCTTGGCGGCATTCTTGGCGGCTTTCTTGGCGGCTTGTCTCTCTAAGATTTCTTCCATGGACGGTTGAGAGACTGCATTCTGTGAGTCATCATCTTGATGATCTTGAGCGCCTTCTTGATCTTGCTCTTGATCTTGAAGAAGATCTTGATCTTGAGATTGCTCGGAGACAGGAACTTGATCTTGGGTATCACTTGGTGAGACACCATCATCAGTGGATTGATCCTGCCCTTGATCTTGTTCATGTGGTAGAGGACCTTCAGTTTGTTCTTCGGAAGCGTGTGGGTCTTGCATTGGTGATGGTTACACTTGAGTGGAACATTGTCCTTCTCCTTCGGCCACAAGGGGTTTCTCAACGGGTAGGAAGTATCCCACACCCATTCTTCTTATGGCTTGGGGAGGAACTTCATCACCTACATCACAAAGACCACTTTGCTCCACTTGGGAGCCATTATTTTCATCAAACTCTACGTTACTCGTATCCTCAATGAGTCCCGTGGACTTGTTGAGGACACGGTAAGCATGAGAGTTTGCGGCATAACCAACAAATATGCCCTCATGGGCTCTAGATTCAAATTTAGACAAACGAGCACCTTTCTTGAGAATGAAACACTTACAACCAAACACCCAAAAGTATGTGAGGTTGGGCTTGTTCCCGGTAAGAATCTCATAAGGGATCTTGTTCAAACCTTTGCGAAGATAGAGCTGATTAGATGCATGGCACGCTGTGTTGATGGCTTCGGCCCAAAAGTTGTACGGAGATTTAAACTCCGCCATCATGGTTCTTGCCGCATCAATCAACATCCGGTTCTTCCTCTCAGCAACACCGTTTTGTTGAGGGGTGTAAGGTGTGGAATATTGGTTCTTTATCCCTTCGTCACTGAGAAACTCATTTAGGGTGTAATTCTTGAACTCGGTGCCGTTGTCACTTCTAATCATCAAAATCTTTGCATCATGTTTGCGTTGGACTTCATTTGCAAAGTCGATGATGGTCTGTTGGGTATCACTCTTCTTCTTGAAGAAATAAACCCAAGTATATCTCGAGTAATCATCCACAATCACCAAGCAATATTTTCTTCCACCAAGACTGTCAAAAGATGGAGGACCAAAGAGATCCATTTGAAGGAGCTCTAAGGTCCTCTTAGAGTATATTGTAGTGGTTGGATGATGAGCCTTCTCATGTAGCTTTCCTTCTATACAAGCACTGCAAGCAAGATCTTTGTCAAAACTCACATTTGCTAGTCCAAGGATGTGATCCCCTTTGAGGAGACTTTGCAAAGATCTCATATTAACATGGGCTAGCCGGCGATGCCAGAGCCATCCCACATCAACTTTAGCCATTAAGCAAGTCGCGGTCTTAGTGGGTTGCTCCGAGAAGTTCATCACATAGAGACCGTTCTCGACATGCCCAACAAAAGCTACTTTAAGAGTCTTGCTCCACAAAAGGGTCACAGAGTCAATACCAAAAAAAGTACTAAAACCCATGGTTGCAAGTTGATAAACTGAAAGTAAATTGTATGCGAGGGTCTCAACAAGCATGACCTTCTCTATGGTGAGTTTCGGAGAGATTACCACCTTGCCAAGACCCAATACCTTTGAAATTGCATCATCACCAAATGAGACTTGGGTGGCCATAGATGTGTTAGAATGAATGTCCACCACCAAGTCCTTGCTTCCGGTCATATGATTTGTCGCTCCACTATCGAGCAACCATGATGTTCCTCCGGAAGCAAACCCCTACAAGAGATCAATGTTTGGCTTTAGGTACCCATTCTTTAATGGGTCCTTTCATGTTAGCAACAAGGGTCTTAGGAATCCAAATACACCATTCAATGTACTCATAAGAAGAACCAACATATTTGGCATAAACATGCCCATCACTAGCACGACATAAAACATAAGAGGGGTTAAAGTCGTCGGTCTTGTTGGGTTGGATGTTCTTGTTCTTGCCCTTCTTGGCATTTTCCAACATAACTTGATCTTTCTTCTTATCATGAGGACCTTCTCCAGCTCTTACAAAGGTTTGCTTGAGCAATGGAACTTCCTTGGTGTTTACCTTCTTCTTCTCATTAGTTTTGGGTACAAACCCCACTCCTTCTTTTGCCACAACTTCCTTCTGGGAAGTCAAAAGGTCATTAAGTGTCTTCTCACCTTGGATACACGTCACCAAACCCTCTTTAAGCTGCTCTTTTAGCTTGGCATTTTCCTCCACAAGGTGTGCATGCTCACATCATGGGTTAGTAGTAGATGCATTATCAATTAGAACAAAAGGGGGACATGTGGCAATTTCCTTAGTGAGTTTCACTTAGAGTTGATCATGTGACTCCATAAGAGAGGCATGAGCACATGTCAATGCCTTGTGAGCCTTGTCAAGTGTGTCAAGCTCAACTTTGAGACGATCATGATCCACCCCAAGTGTAACCTTCTCAGACTTGAGAGCATGGTTAAGAACAATAGCATGATCATAATCTTTACGTAATTTAGTAAGGTCAACATTGTGTGACTCCTCAAGAGTCATACGAAGACCTTGCTCTTCCTCAAGAGCAATACGTAGATCCGCTGTCTCGTCGGCATAATCACGACTATGACCTCTTAGTTCCTCAAGACACTCTTCTTGAGACTCAATAGTGTCATGTGCCTCACCAAGTTGTTGCAAGAGAGAAACGAAGTGCTTCTTGGATTCTCCATTGAGTTTACACATGAATTTGTCAAACTCATTTTTATCCTCTTTCCCCTCCTCAAGTTCATCCACACTATCTAAGGATTAAGTGGAAGAAATGGAAGTCTTAATGTTTGAGGTTATGAGTTGGAGGTTACCTTAGTGATACCTTTAACCATGAGGCACCTCGCGACGATGTTTTCATTGGGGGCGTCGAAGAGTGATGCCTTTGTCGGGGCAGAAGAGGCAATTGCCACGGATGCCATTGCCATTCCTTCATCGCTTGTGTCTTCATCATCAACATCATCATCTGAGGTATACTCTTCTTGAGCTACCAATACTTTGTGAGGAGCCTTCTTCACAAAGTTGGTTTTGTTTGGGAAGGACTTGGCTTTATCTTTGCGAATGAGCTTGCCACCATTGTCTTCCCTCTTCTCATATGGACAATCCACCACAAAGTGACTTACATTACCACAGTTGTAGCAAGTTCTCACACGTTGCTTTCCCTTTGACCCATTTGAGTTGTTCTTGGAGAAGTTGGGCCTTGAGTTTATCTTGTTGCCCCAAAATTGTCTGGACGTAAGAGCCATGTGCTCATGATAAGCATATTTGGTGTCCTCGAGGCAAACCTCTTCTTCTTATTCTTCCTCTTGACTGCCCTTGGCCTTCAATGCAAGATTAGGAGAGGACTTCCTTGACCGTTGAACACGAGCGAGAGCATTGTCGGCTGTCGTGTTCAGGATATTCATTGCAATGAATTCATCCAACACATCACCAGAGGATAAGGTGTGAAAGTCTGGCTTTTGATGGATGACAGTGGACATGGCCTTGTTGTAGGGCATGATGGCCTTCAGGAACTTACGCTTGATCCAAGTATCATCCACATCCTTGCTGCCATGATCCTTGAGGGAAACAGCGAGAGCGGTCACCCTTCTATAGAGCTCACGCGGTGCCTCATCCTCTATCATCACAAACTCATCTGACTAATCAAGAACAACTTCATAGTTTGACCGTTGAATGCTTGAGCTGCCCTTGTACATGGAGATGATGTGTTCCCAACATTCTTTAGAAACAGTGAAGGGTCGTAGGTGAGGTAGATCTTCAGGAGGAATAGCAGCTTGGAGTATGAACAAGGCGAAAGAATTTAGCTGTTTATCTGCTTGTTCTCTTGGAGTAAGATTGCGTGGATCATGAGGATAGTATCCTTCTTCAATGACTCTCATGAGATGAATTGAGCTGTGATCTAAATGAGACTTGATACTAAAAACCTAGTTAGCAAAATCATTCTTAACAAGTTTAGGAGGAGGGCCGAGATTAACTATATGAGGTGGGTGCACCAGTCCTCCATAGACCACGGGAGGGGGAACAGAGGCAAAGCTCCCCGACCCGTTAACTCTTTGAGCATGATTATCTTTGTCGGCACTAGCCCCCTCCTTACCGGAGTTGGCATCCGATGACGAGTTAGTGGGTTTGACCACTTGCCCCGCATAGGTATACATTTTAAGAGTATTAAGGAAATCTTTAAACATGGATTGAACCTCGGTTGCCATGGAGGATTTGAGTAAGGTCAAAGCCTCATTCAAATCCTCGCGTGAGACTGTGTTCACACCCATGGCCTCGAGAAGTTCTCCCACACGCTCCTCTTCGCCAGCCATACTCTTCGGGTGGTGAAACCCTTAATAAAGAGACGTAGCTCTTATACCAATTGAAAGGATCGATATGGTTGACTAGAGGGGGTGACTAGGCAACTAATACATTTTAACTTTTCTTTAACAATTAAGGTTTAGCATCAAATAAGTTAGCTAGATGTGCAACTAGGTGAACAACCTATATGATGCTAATCACAACAAGTGCACAAGCAAGCAAGGGATATAACACAATAAAAGCTTGCAAGAAGTAAAGATGCGAGATAACCAAAAGTGGAGCCGGTGGAGACGAGGATGTGTTACCTAAGTTCCTTCCCTTGTGGGGAAGTATGTCTCTGTTGGAGCAGTGTGGAGGCACAATGCTCCCCAAGAAGCCACTGGGGCCACTGTATTCTCCTCACGCCCTCACACAATGCGAGATGCCGTGATTCCACTATTGATGCCCTTGAAGGCGGCGACCGAACCTTAACAAACAAGGTTGGGGCAATCTCCACAACTGAATTGGAGGCTCCCAACGACACCACGAAGCTTCACCACAATGGAATGTGGCTCCGAGGTGACCTCAACCGTCTAGGGTGCTCAAACACCCATGAGTAACAAGATCCGCAAGGGATTAGTGGGGGAATCAAATTTCTCTGGGTGGAAGTGTAGATCGGGGCCTTCTCAACCTATCCCTAGGAAATCAACAAGATTGATTGGCGTGGGAGAGAGATCGGGCTAAAATGGAGCTTGGAGCAACAATGGAGTTTGGGAAGGAACAGGTAAGCTTCTTGGGAAAGAAGACCTCCCTTTTATAGTGGGGGACAAGATCCAACCGTTATCCACTCCCTCAGCCCCGCGGGTCGCGGTACTACCGCAAAAGTCACGGTACTACCGTGATGGCTTGTGGTACTACCGCTCGCACGGGAGTAACTGGCCCTGTCCGTTAGCACTAGGCCACAAGCGGTAGAACCGCCGGAGCGGTACTACCGCGAGCCCGTGTGGTACTACCGCACGGTCGGCAGAGGCAGCCACTGGAGGTGCACGGAAGTAAAAAATTACTTCCGTGCCTACCTTCGCAGAGGGAAACTCTGCGAAAAAGTCCGGCATGGTAGTACCGGACGAGAATCACGGTACCACCGTAGTAGGGCGAATGTAAAAAATTACATTCGCGCCTACTACCACAAGTGTAGAGGCCAGGGCAGGAGACAGCGGTGCTACCGCTCCATCGAGCGGTACTACCGCTGGCACCTGCGGTACTACCGCTTCCTAGAGCGGTACTACCGCAGACCACTGAACACACACACCTAGCAGGCGTTCCTTTTGCACGGAGAAGGAAAACGAGTTGGGGCTCCATTGAAGAGAGGGGAAGGTGGTGCGAAGGAATATACGTGTACGTGTTGATTCCACCCAGACCTTTCCGAAGCGGACCCACTCTTGATAGTATGGCTTTCCTACGATTCAAATCCACCGAAAGGAAACACATAGAACAACCGTCTTCGAGAGATTCCGAGGGGCACTGAATCGTCTTGTGCCTAGACCTGGGATATCTGAAATGCTCAATGCACACGATTAGTCCGCAAGGGCATTGTCATCAATCACCAAAACCACTTAGGGAGAAATATGTCCTTACAGAGGGGTTGTGGGAGAGGGCTGCAAAGAAGTTAAGAGAGGAGGATCCAGCCAAAGCGGAGAGGAAGAAGCAAGAGGTAGCTGAAGCAAAGATTAAGGAGCGCATGCAAATGCTAACTGACTATAGCAACTACCAAGCTAGGTTGAAGAGGGAGGAAAAGATGAGGAATGAGAAGCGTCAAAAGGATTTTGAAGCTGGTTGAATGAAAGAAAGGAGTCATGTCTTCTCGATGTACGGTGTGTATCGCTCATCGTACGGCATGGCAGTCGACGCCCCGTGGGACCGAATCTTGAGGGGCGCAAGATTCTGCAAACATACAAGTGATATGATTATGGTTTCACCTTTTCAAATAAACAAAATATATAAACTACCAACTAGTATGCTATCATTACCATCCTCTTCTCCGACATCAAATAGGACCGGTGTTCAACGTCATAGTAATCATCCAAAAGTCACACCATCCTACGTATTTCAAGATAATTACATGAGTTATACAAATACAATTCATCTCAACAAATACATCTGAAAAATGATACCACAAATTGAACAAATCATACATATGTTCATACAAAATGGTATCACAATTGAACAAATCATACATATGTTCCACATATGTTCATACATATATTCATCTAATATATATTCATGTAAACAATGATACATATGTTTCACAAAATGGTAGCACAAATGAACAAATCATGTAGGAAGACTCATCTGAATAATCATCTACTTATATACGAATCCTCATTTCGAATCCAACCAAATCTTGCATATCATCCTAACTTACATAAATCTGGAAAAAATGATACATTTTTGGGATAGAAAGATGGGAACGAAGGAGATTACCTTCAAAAACATTTTGGGGAAGAAATCCACGAAAAAAATTCATAAATCTGGTCAAATTCGAAGACGGGATTTCGAGGAGGAGAGAAGCATCCTGCCGCCGCCCTGGATGGAAAGAGGACTAGGAGAGGGAGGGGGAGGGGGTCGGCCCGCGGCTGCATAAATGGCAGTATGGCGCCTTACGGCAAGGCGCCACACATTACATGTGTGTCGCCTTTCTCTTAGATGCCACACTGCGGCGTAGTGGGGTCGGGCCTATGCCACGGTGCGCCAGCGTGGCCGACCTGTGGCGCCTGAGGCAAAGGCGCCATATAATACAGTGTGGCACCTTGCTGTCGGGCGTCACATAAAAAGGTTAGACCGTGATTTTTTCGACGGACAGTTCACTTTCTAAATTCCTTTCCGTTTTAAGTCAAATTTATTACTTCTTTCGTTCGCTTTTGTAAGACCTTTTAAACATTTAAGACAACATTTAAAATAGTTTAATTTCAGATGTCCTTGCGCCGATGGCGAATAGGTCAGCCTCGGGGCGCCCGTACGGACACATGGGACAGCTCGCCCCCCTGCATGTGCCGCGCTCTGAGAACGAGGACGGGCGCGTGTCGACCCGCCAAAGCGGTCACGTGAGCCGGCGCCAGAGGAGCGAGCCGCATGTGCGCACGCGACGGCACCGCGCGGCATGTGACGCCACCGGCTCCGGCTGGGACGGGCGAGGCCAATCCGAGGCGTACGCACCATCGAAATAGCGGAGGATCCACGGCGCAGGAAACAGCGGCGGCCCCCATGTCGTGCCGCCTCGGTGGTTTCGTCGGGGAGGCCGCGTGCGGCGGAGCCGGCAAAACACGAGGGGGGTGGGCGGCGGAGGAAACCAACCGCTGGATGGCAAGCAGGTGGGCGGCTGTCGTGCTCGTGCCGCAGCTCCGGCAGTTCCGGCTCGGGTCGGGTGGCCGCGCATGTGATGCCGCCGATCCATGTGATGTGAGCCTCTTCGACGGTGGAGCTCATTCATCACACAGATTGTCGGAGAACATACGCACGTCACCATCACACAAATCCGTCGTTCCAATTAGTTTACCATAAGCAAAACACCATGATTAGCAATGTGGATTAAGGAACCGGATACGTGCTAAGACGGCTAATGATTCTGTGGATCCTCCGCGATCTAGGAGGACGGCGACGTAAAGCCGACCTCGGTCCAGTTCTGCAAGTCACGGGCCTCAACTGTCAACACATTTAGATTAGCTTATTATTAAGACTAATAACCAAGTGAAGGTGGCACATTCCGCGGATCGATGCCTTGATGAGAGAAAGAAAGATTAGTTGCAGACTTGCAGTGTTAGCGCGAGGTGCGATTCGTGTTCGCTTTCGGTTAGGTTAGGCGGTAATGGTCGGCCAGCTGGACCAACAGTGCTGCTTGACCCGCTTTCGCAGACTTCGGTTTTACCCAAAGGTAAAAGGACGGCTGCTTCTCCGTGATGGAAAGTCAGGCGGAGTGGTGCGTCAGAGTTACCGCTCGGAGTTGGTAATTGTTCGTTCACCAACCTGTCTCCTTCGCTTTCATTTTGTGCTTGGCTCGTTGTACAGATGCACATGGCCTTGATTGATTGATGACGAGCACCCATGGTTAACAACTTATTAAGATCCGTTCCTACTTCGTCCCGGCTGTACGCAAGTTAGGCATGAATCGCATGGTACGTGGCACATTCAGGCGAAGGAGAACCAATTCTGATGCCGCTGGATTCGCATCGAATCCAAGCAGAAAAGCGCTGGAGCTGGCGAGAGTCGAGGAGCAGTCAAGTGAAGGACACGCGAAGGCAGGCCAACTCGATTCACGTTGATTCGATCGGGTCAGTTGGGCTAACACGATTCACGTTGATTCGATTAGGATAGCTGGGCCGCCAATTCGCCTGGGAATATGCATGCCTGCTCACCCCTGAGCGATGGATTGGTTCTCTGAACCGGTTAGGATGATCTCTTTCCCTATGGACTCAAACGGCTTATTGGACCCTTGATCCACGTCCTGATCGGGGACATTCAGTCCAAGCGAGGTTGGTGGGCCCCTGTCGCGCAGTGCCATATAGAGGAGATGGGGACCATGACACAAAGTACGAGGTTCGCCGTCGTCACTGTTTCTCACTCCTAACCCTAGTCCGATCGAGAGGGAGGCATTAAAGCGATGGGAAGCGCCACCAGCCACTTCACCGTCGAGCTCAACATCTTCGATCTCTTTGCTGCCACCGCCGTTGCCCTTCATCGATGGCCACCGGCGACAATTCGTCTCACCAGGGAGAAGGTAATCACCCCATCTCCATCCCTACTACCGGAACCTTCTAGCCCAGGTGATCTAGTGGATGTAACAATGATATCAGATGCCACTGGATGTTTTAGATGTGTTTTCGGTAGCAAAAGTAGACAGAAAAGAAACCTCCATCCCCCAAAGAACCCTAGCAAGGCAAAGAAACCCAAAAGAGCAAAAGTGACCGGAATCCTCTCCGGCAAAGAGCGCACCGTCATGGCCGCGCCGTTCCTCTCGATCCGGACGGGCATCGGCAAGCCGAGCCGTCCGGAAGAAGAACCATCGGAGACACCTCCGGGCTCGCCGGAAAAGAAGAAAGGGACACCACAATCAAACCGCTCGACGGCGGCGCGTTCACCGTGAGGTGGACGCACAACCGGCGAGGGGGGTGGCCACAGCGCCGCTGCATCCTACCGTTGTTTGCTCCGCCGTTGTACAGTACATTTGACAGAGGAGGAGCGGGCGGTGGTAAGAGATGAAAAAGAGAATGGGAAGGGAAAGGGGGCTCACAGCTCGCGCGGCGCGGCGACCAGACGGGCTGCTCGAGAAGAAGGGCTCGCGCGGGCACTCGACGTTGGTTCCTTCCGCCGTTCACGGAACAGAGAAAGGAGCAGAGCGAGCGGCGCAGAGAAAGGAGGAGAGCGACGCGTTGGCTCGTCGCCGGCGGCCGGCGGCCGGTGCAGTCGCCGTCGGTGGCTCGCTGTCGACGGTTGCGGAGGGCGCAGAGGCGCAGTAGAGAGTGACGCGGGGGAGGAGAGACCGACCAAGGGTTTTCGGTCTATTCCCCTCGCTCTCTCTCGTTTTGTTCCAGTGACACGCACGGGAAACGCGTCCGATCTGACGAACGGCCAAGATGGGCCGGCAGAGAAACCCTAGCCCCGGCTGGGCCTTTTGGGCCGAAAGCAGAGAGTGGGCCCATGCCCCAGGCTAGGGTTTTGGGTGGCTGGGCCATTTTCGGCCCAGAGAGCCTGGCCATTTGTTTTTCTTTTTTAGTTTTTTGTTCTGTTTAGGCAAAAAAAACTTTATATAGTTTTGATTATTTTTCTATACAGTTTTTTCCCACGAAAATCTTGTTTAGAAAATAGAAAAGAAAAGTTGAAAAGTTTCTGAAAAAGAAATAGAAAAGTCTCTGAAAATAAAAATAAAAAATTCATAAAAGAAAAGTTCATGAATTTTATAAAGAAAAATATAATTAAATTCGTGAATTTTTTATTTAGTAAAAGAAAAGTTTATGTAAAGTATAAAAGGTTCATGAATTTTGTATTCAAAGTTTCCGCTGCAAAGTAAAAGTTTTATCTTGCAATTAAATTGGAACCAACGGGGAAATTTAATTTGAAGAACTGTTCTTAGCAATGTTTTCCCCCTGTGGGTGAAATAAGATTTAGGTAGTTTCCTCTATGACAAAAGAAAGATATTTGTTTCAAAGTTAAAATATGGTATTGTTATTTTCTAACCAACGTTGATGATAACAGTATTATAATTCTATGAGTCTTATGTTCAAAGCTTAAATCTCTGATAAATTCTGTATCAAAGTGATCAATTTTCAGAAAACAGATAAAGATCAAGAAATGCTCTTGAACTAGAGAAATGTATATCTTTTGTTTCCACTGCAATAAATTTAATGATGATGATTATTTCTTAGAAAAGTTGTTTAATAGAAAATACTATCATCACATTGTTTATGAGTTGTATGCATTATTTCCATTTCCGTCCAACGGTGATATGGAATTAATGTAGAAGGATAATGTTTTATTCTAATTCTACCACAACGGTGATCTAGAATATAAAAAGAAAGTTTTAAAAAGTTTAATGTGCATATTTTTTTAACCAGACCAACGTAGGGTTATTTTTTATGCTCATTATTGTTGATTATTGGCTAAGTTTTCTCAGACTGAAAGTTTTCCATACCATCATTCGTGAAAGCGAATGGCTTGGTACTTGTGACCCGAAAGATGACCAAGAAATATCATAACGTGAGGGAGTATGTTCTCTCTAGAGAATGGCTTCAAAAAAAAGAATCCTTGGATATTGATTCAAGAAAAGAAAAGAAATAGATCATTGAGAGTCTTGGTTGACGAATGTCTTTCATGTACTCTATATGAAGAAGATTTTTCCCATCAACATGATTTGAGATGGAACAAGCAACATGCGTGTTTAATTTGACCAATGCCGGATCAAGCATGTGTGTCAAAGAGCATTCGGATTTATTTCTGAATCTGCTGATTGAATATGCAGTCAAAAGAGCCTATTCTGGCATTTATATCCCTTACAGGGAATTACCCGCATAGCGGGAAAAGTCTGGGAAAATACCTGCATAACTGGGTAAAGTTGACATAGTATTATGTCAAAAATCTTGCATGGCGGGAGAAAAATTTGGCAAAGGACTTATCCTGTATGATGGGAGAAAGATATGGCGACTCATGTGCGTTTAAAGTGTCCCACTCTAGGAGAAAAGTGTGGAGTAGCTATTATGCTTTCCTAGTATCGACCGTACACCTTATGTGTAACGGTCATTACGCACTCAATAAACCCAAAGAGAATAAAAACGGACGAACCTAAAGATAAGAATGATATGCAAGTGTGACTTGCAAAAGTACTAATGATAAAGAACTCTGTTGAGTTTCTGAAATGGAATGAGGAAAAAGTACTCCCATATCAGTTAACTGACAACTTCATTTCGCATGAAGTAATCAGATGAATGACATAGATAATCGAACTTTCCTCAATTCAGAAGAGTTATGAATGGTTTTTCGAAATTGTGGCAGAAAAGTTCTTGCCACATTTCGAGGGGGAGAAAGAGATATGAGATAAATTAAGAATGATCAAACTCCTCTATACTTTAGATAATGTGATGCACATTATGCATCTAAAGTGATCCACTAATGAAGAATGTGATTGTCTGGGGGAGTACGACGGTCATAATAATACCCCTAAAGAAAAGAAATAGTTGTATTCCTAGATCTTTTACAGTTTCGAAAGCATACTAAGGAATACTAAGACGGTGCTTAAAGTGTCATAAAGAAGAAAGTTTTAACAGAATAAACCCAAATAATAAAGTTTAAAGATACGCCATTTTAGTGAAGATGGAGTAATCTGGGAGAGCATGTTGTATGACCTATACAACACCTGTTGTTAGCTCTATAAAGGAGGAATGAGTAAACATGGATCTTGTGATAAAGGTCCTTGTAAAACATATTGCCTCTTGGAAATGAAAGACCATACAATTAATTTGACTTTTGGCAATGACAGAGCAACAACAGCCTCATATGAAAAGAAGTGCCAGTACCTGAGACAGAGATGGTCTCAGGAAATGAGAAAATCAGATACTTCTGATTACTATAAAGTCTATGTTAGTGAAATTCAAATGGAGGTTGATCCCACCTCATTTAAAGCGCTCAATCGAGCTTTGAGAAGTGTTTGTTTGTCTAAATGATAAGAGACTATATGAGACAAAATAAAATTGGTGAATCCTGACGATGTTTGGGACTCATAAGTAATTTCCAATGGAGCCAGAACAATAGGCTGTAAAGAGTCTACAAGGGTAAGTTGAGTCCAAAGGAAATATGTAAAGGTGTAAAGCACTACTTAAATCGAAAGATTTTGTGCAAAGAGAATGAATAGATAACAATGAGTGTTGGTGGCACATCATGATCGATATCATGATCCGAGTTACATCAGATGAAAGTAAAGAACACAAGGGACACTGCTTCAAGAAGTCTTGTATGGACTAGAGCAAGTCTCTAGACAGTGGCATTTAAAGTTAAAAGAATAAGATGTTATTTTGGGTTAAAGAAAATAAGAGGACAATTGTATTCATGCGAAGTTATAGAATGGGAAATTCATTTCCTAATTCCTGTGTATGTGGATGACGTCCTACTTGCTAGTGGTGATGTCAATCTATTGCAAGAGGAGAAAAGAAGTTCTTGTTCTCAAAGTTCAAAACAATGTTCTCAATAGAGTGTCTCTCGTTATAAGTATCGAGATTCACTAAGAAAGGAATAAAAGGGGTATTAGGAATGTCGCATGGACATGCTAAGAAATGTCTCTAAAGTATGCATGCGAGAAAACCTACGCCCGTTCTTATAGTCAAGGGTAATGGAACTCGAAACTATGGTGTTCCAAAAGTTAATGAGAAAAGATTGAAAAAACGGATATGGTACCATATGCTTCGGTTGTTAGAAGCTCAATATATTATCCTAACACAGTTCACGTATCCGGGTTGTTTTGGTAGTGTCCAATCCATATATAGATCTTTGGAATGGAGTCAAAGATATCGGCCTCATGTTGAAAGTAATAAGTGCTCTAAAAGGATTGTGAGTACAAAGACAAGACTTGTGAAATGTGTAGCGAAATCCACAATTGTCGCTAACTTTCACACTTGGAGTTTTTTGTGTGGAAAAGCTCCAAAAAATGAAACAATTATCATCAATGTGTTGCAAAAACATGTTATAGCATGATATGAGGTTGAGAGACTCGCAAAATGGTTAAGGAGAC
The DNA here is from genome assembly GCA_022496015.1 of Hordeum marinum. Lineage (NCBI taxonomy): Eukaryota > Viridiplantae > Streptophyta > Magnoliopsida > Poales > Poaceae > Hordeum > Hordeum marinum. Next base: position 381,316,841 of record CM039675.1, read on the forward strand.
ATATACCCGGAGTTGATAATGGTTGACAACAAAGATAACCATTTTTTAGCTTTTTGCTCCTATCACAACGAGTCAAGTGTTGATGCCAAACACACTGACACGGAGTTATGCGTTGTAAAGGAGAAAGTCCGGAATTATGTAGAAATGATTGAAGCATAAAAGCAATAGACAAGTGTTTGCAGATCTGCTTATTAAAGGCTTACCGCCCAGTGTGTTCGGAGAACACACAATCGACATGGGTTTTATGGTATAGTCTAAGATTTTCGGACAATAAAGGGCCCAAGGTTAAAGAATTTATTTCAAAACAGAGAGGTGCGTTGTGGCTGTCTGATTCTATCGGCAATTGAGCTGTGACGATGAAACATGTCCTATGTATTGATCTGTTATGAAACGAGTAAAGTAAAAATATAAGGTCAAAAATAAAAGTTAAGATCAAGGGAGGAATGTTAGGATGATCTCTTCCCCAATGGGCCCAAACGACCCATTGGACCCTTGACCCACGCCCTGATCGGGGGCGTCCAGTCCAAGCGAGGCTGGTGGGCCCCTGTCATGCATGCAGTGCCATATAGAGGAGGTGGGGACCATGGCATAAAGTACGAGGTTCGCCGCCGCCACTGTTCCCCACTCCTAACCCTAGTCCGATCGAAAGGGAGGCACTGAAGCGATGGGAAGCGTCACCAACCACTTCACCGTCGACCTCAACACCTTCGATGTCTCTGCTGCCATCGCCGTTGCCCTTCATCGATGGCCACCGGCGACAATTCGTCTCACCAGGGAAAAGGTAATCAACCCATCTCCATCCCTATCGGAACCTTCTACCCCAGATGATCTAGTGGATGTAACAGAACCAACTAGCCCCAAAAGTCCGCAGAATTTTTTCTGTCTGGCCTGGGAGCATTAGCATTGCGTTGCGCCCTTTATTCATCATTCGGATAACAGCTAATGATGCTGGCATGAGGTCAACTTTGTTAAATGTTTTAGCAAAGTGAATGCGATCAGGATGGATCTAAGTAGGGAGTATAAACGAGACGGATCGAATGGATCCCCGAGATAATGGGAAACGTGTAGTACCTTTGCTTGCAAGCTTGCATACATCATTTACAGTTTGATGCGCGCCGATTAGTCCCGCACTCTGGGCCCGTTGTCACTCACAGCTGATACTCCACTCGTCAGATGCCAAGCTGCTCATCATTCGAAGAGAGAGCGTAAGAAGTGCGCCATTTCACAAGAGGCAGACGCAGCTCATGTGACTGTTTTTTTTTTTTTTTTGGCCTATCACCGTAATCAGGAAAAAGAAAACCGTTAGACAGCGACTTGATTTGAGGGGAAGTAAATCAAGTGGTCATTTCACGGCGCGGCATGCAGAAAACCATACCATCATGGCATCATAGACATGTAAACGGTGGACGAAGCCCACATGCTAGCCTGTTGCATCACCGCTGGTCCATGAAAGCAAGTTGCGCTGTTGCGGAGTGCACAATCTGAATACATGGAACTGACGGAAGACCCGAAACACTACCTGGATCAACTAGCTAGGATGGACCACGGTCTCATCTGAATGCTTGTAGAGTAGTGGCAGTGATCTACTAACTAGTACTAGTAGAGATGAACCAATCGCGTCGGTGGCGGCTCAATCAGCGCCACCGCCACCGCCACCGGCCGCTGCAACTGCAAAGAAAAGTATTGATAGGACCACCACCGCAGTCAGTAGTTGTCAACTTGTCATCGCAGCCGTAGGTAGATCGGCAATCGGTTTTCCGTCCATGGTATTCGTTCCGATACCGGGCGGATACCGTGGGTTTCTCACAGTGCGTTGAGCTCGTTTCCCCCTCTTCTCCGTGCATGTTGAAATTCAAGGGACGTTTCCAGCCCTCTTTCTAAATAAACAAGAAACTTGCCTGTGCTTCGATCATTTGTACTCTCTTTGTCCCACAATGTAAGTCATTTTTTTACATTGTTAGGTCTTGTATAATGCAAAGTGTTTAGGAAAGGTGTTTAGAGAAATAAATCAGGTTTTTTTAAGCATCGATGCTTATTTATACAGGGTGGACGCTTAGTTAGGCGTCTTTCCTATAAAAATAGGTGCTTCAGCAAAATCTGGTTTATTTTTTTAATCATCTCCCTAAGCACCTAGTATTGTATAAGGCCTTAGATGCGAGTGCGGTTTTTTGACACTGTTAGATGCGAGTTTAGCTATGATCGCTTTCTAAGTTCATTGGCAACCTAGGAAGGACCACTAGCACAGGGAAATCTAGTACTGTTTAATTGTCACTCAAATCTCCAAGCACTGGTGAATAGAATTTCAGCGACCAGCCCTACTGGATGATCCTAATTCGTGACAGAATGAGCGTACGCTCCGTGCTCCACGGATAAGGCAAATGTGGCGCAAAAAGGGACGACGGAACGATGACTACACACAAAGACGGCACCCTCAACACTTGGAATAGTGCACAAGCATGGTAGCACCAAAGGCCAAAAACACAACAACGCAGAGGGAGCGGCACAAAGCTAGGCAAGCAGACACAACAGCACTTGAGATCTCAACGCCATGCTGACACACAGGCATGGACCGACGTGTGAACCGGACAAGTCCGATGCTTACTGCAAGAACCGGCGTGGGTACATCCGGGTATCGTCGGAGCATTCGTCGTCACAAACCGCAACTGGTCTCCGGTGAACCCGGCCGCAGAAGCAGCCACTAAAGCACTGGGTGAAGCAGTCGAAGCCGACGGTCCCGGCGTTCTCGGGCCACTGCAGGACCTCGAATGATGCCGTCCTTGTCACCGGCGGCGGCCGCAGCCCGCAGAGGCAACGCACATGGCCAGGAACGCGACGGCGGTGACCCCTGATGCGGATGTGAGGTGGCCGCCCATACACCATGGTAGCCACTAGCCACTCTTCCTGAGAAAGCTCTGCCTCTTGGTTTCACCTCAACCGACTCTCACTGCAGAGCTATAACTGTCCGGTGGCCTGAGAGCGATATATAGAGATAACCTGGGACACACACTACACAGCCAACTGGCCATGATCCTTGGTGGAACATACAGTCGAAGTTTCAATTTCCCTGCGATGATCTGATCGCCAGAAATATCCTACTGCGCAGCCGTTGCCCTGGGATGGATCAAGGCGCTGATCGGACTGCTCGGCGAGTCGGCGTCAACTGTTAACATGGGACTGACCCAGGCAAGGAGTACATGTGCATGCACCAACCATCTGGTCCATTCTCAAGGCTAAGAGCTGTTGAGTGGGTGGTTAGAACTTGCCCAGGATATGTGGCGACCATGCACCCTGACAACGCACAAGGAAGAGTTCATCGGGGCCGGCGGCACAACCTCGTGGCGTCGGCGTCAACTGGCATGCAGATCACCATGTGATTGATCACTGAGTGCACTCCCCCAATCAGCGGTTCTGAGAGCTACAGATGCTGGATGAATGGGACACAATTGGTCCCAGTTAAATGAGCCGCACTATCAGATAGGCGCTACCAGGTGCCAACAAATGGTATGTCAAATCTTGAACCAAATGCGACTTTCTTACCTGATGGGCAGACATCAAAGCGTTCAAATCAGTGGCCAGTGCAATGTGGCGATCTAACATCGCCATCAGCCGGATCAATGATGAACTTGAGAGGCAAAAGGAACAGCAGCCTATCAGGTTACCAGCATCACTTCCAACTTTTCGTAGGACCTTCCAGTAACAGCAGACACTGCTCACAAGCAGAACAAAGAGAAGTGCAAAGATCCCATGTAACAGATAAGGCATATCTCAATCAGTAGCATAATTACCTAAGGATTACTGTTGCCTAATCAGTAGCATAATAACAGGCTAGATGTTTCATCGCTCGAGCTTATAACAAGAATTTGAGGAACTGGTTGATCCTATAAGCAGCCTATTCCCCAAAGCAACCAAATGGATCCAACCAGGCCGACCAATGCATGTCAGCAGTCCCATGAACAAACACAAAATGGCATAAAGTAACCTCCCTACAGAAAGCACAAGATAAGTTCTCAAAATACATAACTTTGATAGGTCTGCGTCAAATGAACTTGAATATTATCGATAACAGAGAAAAACAAAAGGATAATCTATTTATTATCCTATTTAGTCAAGCAAGTATGCAAATATTAACTCATTCAGTAACCTGGGCTTAATTTTTTGGTCAGGCTCTAAACAGTGATTCCTTAAGTGGTAACCAGTAAATGAGAATTGCCACATATCAGGAAGGATGACTTCACATTACTACAGAAATAATATCTCTAGAAGCCATGTTTCAGATATTGCCACTGCTTATTACCTGGAATAATATCTCTAGGGCTACCAAGTGCCAACAAATGGTATGTCAAATCTCGAACCAAATGTCACTTTTTACCCGATGGACAGACATCAGAGCGTTCAAATCAGTGGCCAGGGCATTGTGGTGATCTAACATCGCCATCAGCCAGATCAATGATGAACCTGAGAGGCAAAAGGAACAGCGGCCTATCAGGTTACCGGCATCACTTCCAACTTTTAGTAGGCTCTTCCAGTAACAGAAGACACTGTTCACAAGCAGAACAAAGAGAAGTGCAAAGACTAGATGTTCCAGGTCTCATGTACTAACAGGTGAGGCATATCTCAGTCAGTAGCATAATTACTTGATGAGTACTGTTACCTCATCCTCCACGATGCAGTATTTCGGTATTTCATCCACTGTGATGGCTTCTCTTGTTCAGTTCTGATGGTAGTAGCACTGGCCTTGGAGTACGTTTCCACTATTACCGTGTCCCAAGGCGGCGGACTGCCCATTTCATCAATTGAGGAACTAGTTGATCCTATAAGCAGCCCATTCCCCAAAGTAACCAAATGGATCCAACCAGACTGACCAATGCATGTCAGCAGTCTCATAAACAAACACAAAATGGCATAAACTAACCTCCCTACAGAAAACAAAACATAAGTTTTCGAAAAACATAACTTTGATAGGCCCGCATCAAATGAACTTGAATATTATCGATAACAGAGAAAAACAAAAGGGTAGCTATTTGTTATCCAATTTAGTCAAATAAGTATGCAAACATTAACTCATTCAGTAACCTCCACTTATTGTTTTTGGTCAGGCTGTAAACAGTGATTCCTTAAGCGAGTGAGGAGGATTTTGAATTGTAGGGGATTTAAGCCCTCTCGATTCCATTCAAACCCCTCCGAATCAGATGGAACCGAACAAGCCCTAAGTGGTAACCAGTAAATGAGAGCTGCCACATATCAGGTAGGATGACTTCACATTACTACAGAAATAATATCTCTAGAAACCATGTTTCAGATATTGCCACTGCTTATTACCTGGAATAAATTTCAGACTGTATGAATCCGGAGATGCAGGAAGGTTGCTCAATTTCTAGCATAAAACATCACTTTGAAACAATCTCAAGATGTTCGTTCAGCATCCTTCAGTTACCTGTACAAAATGCCTTCCAATTCTATAAAAGATGAAAAGAGAGTAATTCCAGGTCAATGTTCTTTGTATTATATGTCAGAGTAATTCCCATTATCGCATTGGATATGGCTAGGTTGCTTGCTTGTACTAAGAGTCTAAGTTAACTTCAAATGTGACCTGTTTCCTGACATTCACTTCATACATATTACGAACAGTGATGACCTGCAGACCTGCACACATTTTCCTATATAGAGAGTGCCACAATATGGAGGACACAGAATAATATGAGTTCTTCTAACCTCAAGCTGACAGTGTGCCATCTGATGCCAATAAGCTTAAATAAGCAGAGAAGAGACAGGCCCATCTAAAAATTTGATGACAGACCTGTATGCTTATGTCACGAATAGGTCATTTAAAAAATGCTACTGGTAAATCACCAGCAAAAACACACATTTATAGCCAAGAAAATGATGGTGTTCAACTGCCCAAATTCACAATCCAGCAAAGTAACAGCATTCTCTTCATAATTTGTTGTGTCCGTAAATTTATATGCTTCACTACTTCAGCCATTTGAGAAACGCAAAACTAGGTCACTGGAGAGGGGGAATGTTGAATGAAATAGCATTTGAATGATATGCAGTAGTTATACTTGGGCACACCATTTGCATATGTATTATGGTTTCACATTCGAAATGTATGCGCAGAACCTCCCCTGAATCATTTTATTGTGAAGCAACATTAACGAATGCAAATCAAAATTTCCCTACAACTTCTAGCACTGTTAAAAAAAATCATCGGTCCGGAAGGAAGAGTTGATCAGGCGAGCGGCACAACCTCGTGGCGTCGGCGTCGAGTGGTATGCAGATCACCATGTGATTACTGAGTACACACCCCAATCAGCGGTTCTGAGAGTTACAGATTGCTGGATGAATGGGACACAATTGGTCCCAGTTAAATGAGCTGCACTATCAGATAAGTGCCAAGTGCCAACAAATGGTATGTCAAATCTTGAACCAAATGTGACTTTTTTTACACGATGGACAGACATCAAAGCGTTCAAATCAGTGGCAAGTGCATTGTGGTGGTCTAACATCACACTCGGCCGATCAATCATGAACTTGAGGCAAAAGGAACAGCAGCCTATCAGGTTACTAGCATCACTTCCAACTTTCTGAAGGCCATTCGAGGAGGAACATCAGACACTGCTCACTAGAACAAAGAGGAGAAGTGCAAAGACTAGATCTTCCGGATCCCACGTAACAGATAAGGCATATCTCAATTACCTAATGAGTACTGTTACCTAATCAGTAGCATAATAACAGACTAGATGTTTCATCCCTCGAGCATAACAAGAAAATGAGGAACTAGTTGATCCTATAAGCAGCCCATTCCCCAAAGCAACCAAATGGATCCAATCAGGCTGACCAATGCATGTCAGCAGTCTGACGAACAAACACAAAATGGCATAAACTAACCTCCCTACAGAAAACACAACATAAGTTCCCAAAAAACATAACTTTGATAGGTTCCGCATCAAATTAACTTGAATAATATCGATAACAGAGAAAAAGAAAAGGATAACCTATTTATTATCCTATTTAGTCAAATAAGTACGCAAATATTAACTCATTCAGTAACCTCCATATATTGTTTTTGGTCAGGCTGTAAACAGTGATTCTCAAGTGCTTGTTTGGCGATTGAGGAGGATTTTGATTTGTAGGGGATTCAAGCCCTCTCAATTCCCTTCAAACCCCTCCAAATTCCATGGAACCAAACAAGCCCTAAGTGGTAACCAGTACTCCCTCTGTACCGAAATACTTGTAGTTGGGGGAAACTGGTACAAGTTCCCCCAACTACAAGTATTTCGGTACAGAGGGAGCAAATGAGAACTGCCACATTTCAGGTAGGATGACTTCAAGTTACTACAGAAATAAATATCTCCACAAACCATGTTTCTGATATTCCCACTGCTTATTACCTGGAATAAATTTTAGCCCTGTATGAATCCGAGATGTAGGAAGGTTGCTCGATTTCTAGCATAGAACATATCACTTTGAAACAATCTACAGATGTTCGTTCAGCATCCTTCAGTTACCTGTACAAAATGCCTTCCAATTCTACAAAAGAGAGTAATTCCAGGTCAATGTTCTTTCTATTCTAGGTCAGCGTAATTCCCGTTATCCCATTGAATATGGCTATGTTGCCTGTACTAAGAGTCTAAGGTAAATTCAAATGTGACCTGTTTCCTGACATTCATTTCATCAAAATTATGAACATTGATGAGCTGCAGACCTGCACACATATTCCTATATATAGAGTGCCACAAAGAATAATATGAGTTCTTCTAACCTCAAGCTGATGCTGTGCCATCTGGTGCCAATAAGCTTAAATAAGCAGAAAAGAGACAGGCACATCTAAAACTTTGATGACGGACCTGTATGCATATGTCACGAATAAATGGTCAGTTAGAAAAAGCTACTGGTAAATCACCAGCAAAAACACACATGTGTAGCCAAGAAAATGGTGTTCAACAGTTCCCAAATTCACAATCCAGCAAAGTAACAACATTCTCTTTATAATTTTTGTGTCCGTAAATTTATATGGTCCACTGGTTCAGCCATTTGAGAAACACAAAAATAGTTCATTGGAGAGGGGGAGTGTTGAATGCAATAGCATTTGGATGATATGCAGTAGTTATACTTGGGCACACCATTTGCATATGTACTATGGTTTCACATTCGAATGAGTAAATGTATGCAGAGAACCTGTCCCTGAATCATTTTACTGTAAAGCAACATACTGAACATAAATATAAAAAAATCCCTACAACTTCTAGCACTGTTAATAAATTTTCTGAGCATGAACAATGATTGCCCATAATTATGACATCTAGCACCAATAATCATTTTCCTGAGCATGATCAATGATTTTAGCTGCCCATAAAGTTGCAAGAACTATGTGAATATTGTAGCATACTATATGGCATGAAATATGCCAGACAGTTATTGAAACCCTTCCTGTCTTTACAGTGTTTGAATAAGATACTGATATTGTTTCTGCAAGTAATGATGCTTATGTGACCATAAGATGAGGACTATCCCTTCTCACAGTAAACACCAACCAGTCAACCATAGATCAAAGCACAGGGAAGCAACATCCATGTCACCCAGAAAAGCTGAGGTTACAACAAAATAAACTACACAAGAGAGATTCTGGAATTTTCAGTATGTGTATCTTATATAATGCATAAGCAACAGCATATCATATCAGGTTCAGTTTCTTTAGCTATTGCATTAACGATAGGTAACAATGCAAACAAGGCAGAAATGGATGACCAAGTATAGTAGAATCACTGTAGTTAAAGTTATCAATTAATACACTGGATGCAACTAAGAAGCGATGATGAGAATGATGCAATTTGCATGGTAATAACACAGATTGTCCTGCTACAGTCGCAGTGAGTCAAATTCCACACATGTGCACACACAAAAACACAGATTAAGTTAATGCTCGAAAGTATAACATATAAGATAGTAAATACTATGATTAAGAACTTAAAGAACAGAATCAATGTCCAACTGTCTTGAAAGAAGACAGTAATCAACAGCAGCACTATAGACAGGTTAAGAAGGTTGAATTGATTAATCAGCCTGTATATCAGGGAAGATAAGTTACTTTCAAGCCTCACCTACAGACACTACATTAAATTGGTGCAAAAGCTTATGACATTCTAGATACAGAATTTACAAGACCTTCCTGGAATCAGGGATGAATCACAAATCTCACACAAGTCCATGTCTAAAACTGACATCTCCTGCATCACCACTGGAATCTAAACCTACAGGTGAATCATACCACTTGGGCCCAGAGTAGAATCCGTCTATCTGTATGCCTAACAAACTTGAGTCAGTTACCATAGTGTCATCATGCATCAACGGCTTAATAATCTTGGAATCCTCGCCACCATCTTCATCCCCACAGTTAAGAATACTCTTTTCATCGAAGTCACCAACATTCTCCTTCAGCATCCACTTATCACACTTTGGGCTATCACCCATTAGCATCTTCCTGTCCTCGCACTCTGCTGCCATTCTATCCCATGAGACGATGGGCCCAAGGCTCGAACCAAAATCAGTATCATCATCATCAAGCATCTCATCCTCCTTGCAGAAAGCACCATCGTGATGATCTAAATGGTGTGACACATCACCAGTCGCCCATCCCCCGATCTCATTGCCCATCATCAATGTCTCCTCTGGCTGGTAAGTGTTGCCATCCAAATTAAACTTCCTAATCCTGTGCAAAACCTCAGATAGCTCATTGGAAAGAGAACCCAATATCTCTGGGTGCATCTTAGCCACCTTCCCCTCTAGGGAGACCACTTCTGCTCTGAGATCCCGGACTTGCTGCAAGACTGCCTGATGCGAGTCATCAATGTCAACATCTACATCCCCCTTAATCGTAAAGCTAGGCTCACCTTCCTCATTGACATCATAAATATCTGGATCAAACTCAAATGTCCCCTTATGCCCAACTAATCTGTGAACAATCCGAGCACTGCCGTCAAGTGGCCCAGGCTCATGACCTGAGTGCACGGCGTAAAGCTTGAACACTGCAGTGCCCTCTTCTTGATATACAAAGCTCTTGTCTTTCTCGTTATAATTGGCTATGGGCACAATAGCCCTTATACGGAACCCACAGCCACACCTCTTGGATTGGTATGGCTCCCGCTTCAGCCCCCGTGGCTTCTTCGCCTCAGAGGCACTGGCTGAAGAGGATGCAGTATTCCCACTACTTGAAGTTGGCACTCCAGCACGATGGCATGCATAATCCTTCACCTCGGCCATGAATGGCTTATACCTTATATACTTCTGCCTAATACAGAGGACCACCTTGTGCTTGGCAGCCAACTGCTGTAACCGGCGTGGCACGTCTCGTGCAGGCACATCAAGCGTCTCGGTATATTCAAACCTGCGGCGCCGCTTGCCTCGTCCCGGTGACGAGATAGCAGAATCAGGCTGGCCAGCAGGTGCAGCCTTACAAACGGGGCACGCAGCAACACATACCCTGACAAATGATTCGGGAATACCATAGAATTTGGCTCCCACAGTCCAGGCCTGCCTGATACGCTCAACGGTGTCCTTGAGGCCGAGGTGGCGGAGCAGGTCCGGGTCGGCGTGCGCCTCCGAGACTATGTCCCGCCACTGGCCGACATGGGAGACGCGCTGCGCGGGGTTGGACTTGAAGTGGAGGTGCCGGCCGTCGGCCGATGCGGCGAGCTTGTCCTGGATGCGCTTCCACGCGGTGAGGTAGGCGGTGTCCTCGTTCCGGTCCTTCCAGACCGCCCGCCACGAGGCGAGCACGGAGGGGGACGTGGCGGCGCGGACCTCATCGGCGACGGCGGGGCGGCCGGCGAGGATGCACCGCAGCATGAGCGTGTGCGAGGCGGCGGTGAAGGTGTAGAACTGCGAGGAGATGTGCGGCGTCGGGTCGACGGTCGGCAGCGCGAGCGAGGAGGCGACGGCGCCCCCCGGGCTAGGGTTCGCGCCGCCGGGGATTTGGATCAGCGCCTCGTCGTCGGCGTCGACGTGGAGGAGGTAGCTGCAGGGGCTCGGGTTCGGGGAGCCGGGGTCCGGGTCCGGCGGGTGCTGGGATTTGAGGTAGGAGGAGGAGGAGGGGAGGAGGGGATTCATGGGGGAGACGGTGGGGGAAGGCGACGAGGAGGTCTTCGGCATATCCGCGGATTTTTTTTATTTTCTGGGAATTCGTTTTCCTCTTCCGATTTCACTGCGCCTGCTGTTCGTTATATATCTGCCTCTAGTCGCCGGTTGTTATGTGTCGGCTGCGCGTCACCGGGGCTGTTTGAGCTTCTCCCACTGCATCTGGGCCCGACAGTGGAACGGGTGATGTGGGCCTCTCTGTCAGTGCCTCCGGTGAGTTAGGTTTGAGTTACTTTTCCTTGGTACTGGCTCTGCCTATCTGTTCGGAGAGGGACGACTCGTCTAACGTTACCATGGGAATACTGCAGGTGGGCCATCGTCTGAAGTCTCTCTACTCCCGCTGGTGGTCTACCGAGATATCGAAGCCTACTGGTGGGGCCGGGAGTTCTCTGGATTTTGGTTTTTGTATATACGGTCAGTGTTCATTCGGTCCCATCTCATAACCCATGTGTCAAACTGTCAATAGTATATCATTTATTACTAATAACCCCGACGGCCCTCTCTAAAAAAAAGCTTATGACCTCCCACTATGTTGTGACGCCCTGAAATTGGTGCTACAGTGATCTTGATAATTAAGCTACAATAATTCAAGAGATTAAGCTAATTATTTTTGCTAAACCATGCTTGATCATATTGGAGTCATATGTCATATGAATTTCCTCATGAATTTCAAAATGCTTTTAAAAGTGCATTAATAGATTTGCAAACCTATAAACAAAAATCATGTCTGGGTTAGAAATACTCACCTGGTACTTATAAAATATGAACCAACATTTTATAAAGTAAATATATGCCTCTAAAACAATTATAACAGAGGCAAATCAATTATTTAATTGTCCTTTTGAGTTGACTAAATACCAAACAAATTCCAATTCCCCTAAAACCTTTGTATGGTTGTACTAAATATTGTAAAATAATTATATGGTATAACTCCATATTTTACAAAATCTATATGATAATTAAAATAAATGCAAAACAGAGACCTAATAAAAGTAACCAAAAAAAGAAAGAGAAAAGAGAGGCCCCCTGCCCCCCCCCCCCCCACTCGGCCTTGGCCCGTTGCAACCGGCCCACCCCAGCCCCTGGGGAGATAAACTCCCCCACTCCCACCGACGCTCCCCACCCACTCCCACTCGCCCCCCGTTTCCCCCTCCCTCCCCCTCGATCCCGATTGGATCGACCGACGCCGTCTCGTCGCCTCGCGTAACCGTCGCCTCCTCGCGTCGCGCCAGCGTCCCACCAGTGCCGCCCGCCGCCTCACGCCGTCGCCTCCTCGTCGTCGGACCCCCCCGCCTTCTTCCTCACCGGGCCACGACACCGCCCCTCCCCGAGCAGCTTACCTTCCCTCCCGCGCGCCATGTGAGCCCCGGGGCTCCCCCTCTCTTACCTCTTCCTCCCCCCCTGGCCGACCCCCCACCACGTCGCCGCTATGCGCCGCTGCGCCAGCCCCCCGCCGAAGGCGTGCCCGCTCGTCGCGGCCCCATTCGTGCCCTCTGGCCGCGCCCGCGACCCTGCTCGTCTCCCCGCTCGCCTTCGCGCTGTTGTGCCCTGTCCGACGCCCCTGGCCGCCGGCGAGCCCCTGCGACGCCCCTGGCCGATTCGGCCCTGGTGGGGGATTAACCCCCACCCCCCGACCCAATGACATGGGGTCCCACCCCCCAATAAACGTTTTAAAATAAAAATAATATAATACAAATACAAATAAAATAAAGAATTAAAGATTTTTTTAATAAAAATACATAATTAGGATTAGATAAAAGTAATTAATTATTAAATCAATTAATTAGTTAGATAAATAATTGATTAATTAGTTTAATTAGGATTAATTAAACTAATTAACCTCTCTGTTAATTAACTAGTTTTAACCAGAGAATGAGAGGTGGGTCCCATCCCATTAATTAATTTGTTTAATTAATTATTAACCTAATTAAAACAGTGTCAATGACATGCAGGGCCGACTGGTCAGTTTGACTAGTCAAATCCTGTTGACTGCTGATGTTAGCATGACATCATGCTGAAGTCATAATTCTGTTTATTGAATTAAAATAATATTTTTTAATTTCTGAATATTAATAAAACTTTATAAATTAATATAAAATAATTCGTAACTCGGATGAAAATAATTTGAACATAAAAGTTGCTCAGAATAATTCCACTTCCAACTACGCAGTCTGTTAGTCTGTCACGTGCTCCTAGCATAGCAAACATGAAACTTTTCTATCATTTCCATCTGTCCGGTAGTAGCCAGAGACCCGGGAAATATCGTCAGATATTCTTCCGACCCATCTACGACGTGTAATACTGCGTTAGTGCATGTCTAGCCCTACATATTGCCATGTCATGCATTGTGAATGCATTTGTCTGCTTTATATTTATTGTTTCTCCCCCCTGTTCTTACCGGTAGACCCCGAGGCTGACGGTGCTGCCGGGTTCGACTACACCGTTGACGATCAGCCTTTTGCCGCAGAGCAGCAAGGCAAGCAACCCCCCTTGAGCATTCCGATATCGCCTATTTCTTTCCCTCTTATTCTTACATTAATTTTTGCTATTGTATTAGTTAGCTCCTATTCTGATGCATAGCCTGTTTTTGATGAACTGGTATTATTCTTGTAATCATACCAACTGCTTAGTATAGGTTGGTTAGTGGATTCCTAGTGACCCCTTAGTACCAGTTGCCCCCTGCTTCTTCAACGATGACCCGACGATTCGACGACTCAAAGACTCGAAGACTTGGTCAACAAAACAACAAGCCAGGCCACTCACATCACCACGCTCCCCCTTAGTTGTACGACTCTACAGTGCTACTCTCGAGTACCGAGGGTGACACTTCGTGAAGTACTCATGATGCTAGCCCTGTAGTGCAGCTAGCCGGTCGTGGTTATCGAGGGTGATTCCTCCTTCACCATTCCCGATGATTTCTTTGTCGTGCAACCCCTCAAGTGTGGGACCCTCGAGGGTGATTCCTCTAAAGTCCACCTTGACGGTTACATCGAGCGGGGACCATTGAGGGTGATTCCTCAGTTCCCGCCTTGATGTTTTATACACACAGTAACTATGACCTGGTTATAGAAACATGTTGGTGATGGGTCGGCCTTGAGGGGTACCCGCGGTTTGCTTATGTTAAGGCGTGGACTGGCGAGAGAGGCCTTTGTCACACATCCTCGAGACGGGGTGACGGGACCGCACTTTATGGGTCATGCTTGCCCCGCATTAGTAAAATGCTAATGGGTTGAGTACTTGATCCGAGTTAGGTCGTTGGCCTTAATACGCACTAACCTTCACGTGGGAGAAGTTATGGGTACTCATCGTCGTTTGTATCAGCCGAAGCTCTTCGGACGTCAGCAATGGAGTGGCGCGCGTCCGAGTGGTCCGCAATGGCATCGCGCTTGTTATAAGGGGTGCTAGGACTGACCTCGGCCACGTTCGCATCATGCAGGAGTGCAAAGGGCGATTGGTCCATGACCCCTACGCGCATAGGATTTAGACCGGTGGGCTGGCCTCTTTGTTGAGTCTAGGTGGGGCGACGACGTTTTGATATCCCGAGGCCAGGCATGACCCAGAAAAGTGTGTCCAGCCAGAGGTGATTCAAGCGTGTGGGGAATATGTGGTGCACCCCTGCAGGGATGATAATCTATTCGAATAGCCATGTCCACAGTAACAGGACGATTTGGAGTTGTACCTTGATCTTATACAACTACAATTGTGACTTTAATTTGAAATGAATGTTGGCTCTAGGATTGCTTCCTCGTAGGGAGTTGAGGAAGAATCTCTGGGCGTGGTTACTTAATAACATTCCTACAACAAAATATTGCTATATGTGAGTTACCAGTCTACTCTCTTCTAATGCTGCAAGATGCTGAAGATGCTAGTCTTCGATAGCACTAGGCCTTCCTCCTATTCTTGCTTTCTACAGTTAGTCCAGATATACCCCATTCCTTGATAATGATGCATAATTAGTATAGTTCTGATGTCAGTCTTGCGAGTACTTTGGATGAGTACTCACCGCTGCTTTGCCTTCTCTTTCCCCCTCGATACATTCTGCATTCAGACGACGGAGCCCAGGAGATGGAGTACGTCGGAGACGACTACTACACCATCACTGGAGCCTACTACTACATGGAGAGTGTCGACGCTCAGGAGTAGTTAGGAGGTTCCCGGGCAGGAGGCCTCGCCTCTTTCGATCCGCTGCTTATGTTTGTGCTAGCCTTCTTAAGGCAAAACTTGTTTAACTTATGTCTGTACTCAGATATTATTTGCTTCCGCTGACTCGTGTTTGTCGAGCTTTGTATTCGAGCCCTCGAGGCCCCTGGCTTGTAATATGCAGTTGTATGACTTTATTTTGTGTCCAGAGTTGTGTTGTGATATTGATTAGTGAGACCCTAATCTTGGTCGTACGCATTGCATGTATGTTTAGCGTACGGTCGAAATTGGGGGCGTCACAAGTTGGTATCAGAGCCGACTGCCTGTAGGTAGCCCCCTTTCCAACTCCTTGGCCGAAGTTGAGTCTAGTACTTGAAAAACCTTTACTAACATTGTTGTGTGGCTTACGGGCCCACATCTCAATCGGGTGGTATTAGGATCTTTTATTCCTCGTCTATACTCTGGGTTCTGATCTCTCTCCTCTTTCGGGTTAAATATTTTGCTAACTCTAACTCTAGGTTCTCGTAACTACTTCCTCACGGAGAGCCCCTCATTCCAGATGACGACTTGATTCACCAGAAGACTCCAAAGATACTCTCTGATGTTTTCTCGAGAACTTGTGCTCACCGCGTTTGCGATTCCCTTCCACCGTCCACCCCTATGGATAACTACATACAACTGTCGTTCATACTCATTTCTCGTTGTTCTTGTTATTACAAGGTACATCGAATTGTCTTATCGGGGATTCGTTCATCCTCGGTTGTCAATGGTTTCATGAAATCCTTCGAATTGCTATTCGATCTTCTGAAATCACCAGTAGCCATTTTGCTCTTGACCTTTCCCACCTGCTTACATTATGGTTAATTCCATATGTCAATATTCATTGAAATCCTTTGTGATTATCATTTGATTTTATTAATTCAACCTGTGTGTGAATGCACAGAGTCATCTGTTGTTTCTCATAAATTATCTTTCTGGTTGGGACATCCTTCCAAACCTGAGTTGGTTTTCGACAAATCAACCTTGATTAATTGTCCATCTAAGTCCATTCAACTTACTTGTATTTGTTCGGAGCATCCGATTCTGATTCACCAATTTGGATATCTTAATTCCTTGGTTAGATAAGCATCAAGTTCTTTGGGTGTTCTATAATGTGATGCCTTGTGTTATTTCTCTCTCTTATTGAGCATCGATACTCACACCAGGTCCTTGGTGGATCGCCAAACCCATTGTTTGGTTATTACCTGGTAGCATCCTTCACATTCAAAACTCTTGTGGTGTTCTTCCCCTGATACATGATGCCATTGGTAAGTTGTGTCTTCTTCCTCTGATAAGATGTATCCTATGCTTTTGTCAGCCATGCTCTATGATCAAACATGTGTTAATTACTCTTGAAGTTTGTGGTATTTGTTCCTAAGATGCCCTGATGGGTTGGACCTGTGCCTTCCTTAATTCGTGTGAACCCGACAGTTTTCACGAGTCATACTTTTCTGGTGTTTTGCCAGTTAAACTTTCAAAACTACAACCTTATCAAAGGCGAGGAGTAAATGGAAGGTGATGCATTGATGAAGTGGGAGTCGACCTTGAGCCTTGTGTTCGTGCCCATGGAAACAATGTTGATCTTATCATAGAAGCTTCTCCTAACAATAATCTTCCCTTTGTTTGGGTTGATCTTGTATATGTGATTTGGTACTTTGCAACCATGGTTCCGACCATGATTGTTCTTCTTGATCCCATTTTTAGACAAGTTAAAGTACTTATCATCTTTAGATCAATACATTAGTCCAAGCTTTAATTCTGATATACCTCCTAGTATTATCCTTGGTATATCGAGAATATCACAGAGCTACATAGCTTCTTATGAGCTCCTCATCAACTATGTTTTCTTTCAATCGTTCCAGTTTCCTCGTGTTCTGAGTTGTGTGACACTCAAGGACATCGATAACTGAATCGATTACGCCTTATGATCCAACAACTCTTAGTAACCTCCTTTGCTTATGAGTTGGTACTCGATCATGGCATTCCAAGTTGTTAGGCTGCATCATCATCGTCATGCTAGAGCTTGACCATGCCATCTGTGTCCTTCATCCTCGAAACACACTCCCAACAGTGCACTAAGCTTACATTGAGCTTTCAGGCTCATGTTGGATGTCTTGAAAGGCAATTTTGATTCTGAGCTAGCATGCTAATCTATGGTTCCGACAACCTTTTCGCTTCACCATTTCTTTGCTCGATGTCATCGCCGATCGATAACATCATCAAGAGACTTCTCGACAATTGTGTCATGTTCATCATCAACATTCCGGGCTCTTCCAGGATATCAATTAAATTCATGATGAGAATAGCATCGTAATTGGTGTTGTCATCGGTGACATGCTTGCCTACCTTCCACACGTCGACTTAGTCTTGTTTCGGTTGAACCTTAAGTTCCTTGTTAGCCATCTTGCGTTATGTTCTATCTTGGAGTATTGCCATCTTTTGTCGAGAATGTCGTGAGAATTGCACACACCTTAAGAATTCTTGATATAGTGATACTTCTTACCATCACCTTTCATTTCTTAGTTCTCGTGTTGTTTCTAACCGATCTACCAACAAATGGACCGTGATGTGTAAATTCAACACTTATGGCATGCTAACTCTATTACCTTGGAGTAAATGAACAATACGTCCATTTATAGTGTGTTGGTTGTTGAATCAACATTCTACCATTGCTCGTGCTACTTAGTCCGCAATTTTGGGAGCACCTTTCGATCAATGTTTAATTGTGGATGTTTCCTTCGGGCATACCTCAATATGTCACCTTGTTTGACCAATTCTATCACCTTGTTCACTCTATCGTGGAAATCCATCTTTATGGTATCCTCGATGAATTGTTGCTGAGCCCATCAGCCACATCCTCTTCTTCTTCGTGGTTCATGATGAACATTGAAACTAGTGTTGGAAACCTTGAAAGCATTATCTTTGTGTCTAGCTCATGAAGAATATGTTTGATAAAGAAGTGTTTTTCTCTAAGTTCACGTGCATCTTGTTGTCGTGATTATGAGAAAATTCTGTTTCGCTGCCTCTAGAATCGTTCCAATTCATTCATGCATGTGTGAAGTATCCTATGGGTTGATGGCTTTGCTACCTTCACTCCATATGTATTCCTAGCACGTCAAGCCACTGATTGATTTGATCTGGGGAAAAGAAGTTCATCGTAAGAGCTATCCAGGCTTATACACGGAACTTTGATACCCTCTATGATGGATCCTAACCAGAGCTTGATTGCATTCCATCCAAAAAAACTTCCACGTGGACACAAATGTCTTGACATTGTGTTCATATGTCTTGCATTCCAACTCATGATTCAAGTCTTTCTTCCCTCGTTCATTCTAAGATTCTTGCAACATCATCTCGTAGATCTGCATTGCATCCTTTTCTTCTCAAGCCTTCTATGTCCGAAGTATCCTGACACCAACCAGATCTGAACCTCAGCGGATATGATGGTTGAAACTTTTCCTAAGAATTATAACATTGGTCTCTATGTTACTCGGTAAGGTGATGTGGCTAGCACAACTGCCCGAAAGACCTATTGTTATAATATCTTGTTCAACAAAGTTCTCCTTTCTCCCATAAGGAAATTGTAAGATTCATTTCATAAATTGTTCATGATGGATCCTTTGTGTATCCAAAATCTGACCTTTACCTAGTGACCATGTCGATGCTTCCCCGAAGCATGGTTGTGGTACCCTAGTCCTCAAGCAAGAACATGGTAAGCACAATGCTAAATGTTTCCTGATCAATTATCCAAACATCATTGTATGGGCAAACATCATGATTCTGCTTGCCCATTTTATCCAAAGGATTACGCATTTGCTGGAGTGTCATGTATGTAATGCTCTGCTTTTCCTTGGGAAAGATATACTCCTAAAACTTGAGTATAACCACATTTTCTTTCCATTGGTCTGTTTAATGAGATGAACACATTTTCCTTTCCATTGGTCTGTTTAACCTTTCTTGAGATTATATGATCTAAGCAGTAATAATTCTCTGCTTAGGTAAACACCTCGGTGAACAAGTCTGTGAGTAAGATCCAGTTACTATTGTTGATAACATTCCGGTAACCGCCGGTGGACGAGAACCTTGCCTATTGGTTCGTCTCGTTTCAAGGAGTAGGAAAATGGTTCTATTACTCTCCCTCCCTTGGTACCGACGTTGTTGCCAACATAACTGACAAGCTATCCTCTGACTTGTCATGCTACATGACCGTGCAAGTTGTCATCGCTCTTCCCGCTCTTAACCACATGGTCGGCCCATAACCCTCAGTTCCACAGGATCGAAACTTGACTCTCCTATACATCTTTGATTCCAAAGTATCCTTTGCACTTGGCTTTATAGGTAATTCCCCAGTCACGGTCCAGGGGATGATCTATTCTAATATCAGACACGATATTTATTCTCGTTGCTCTGAACTTCCCCCCTTTTCTTCATCTAATCCGGCAACGCTTGATTGCCTACCCGTTTGAAACTTTTACACCGTCACCTTTTGCTCTTAGTGATTCCTTGAGACTCAACTTGAGAGATAAATCTTGTGTTCCTCCCTGAGTTCGCCATCAGATGCTCAGCTTTGTTTAGATTCGTTCTTCCAGAGTTTTCCCTCTCTCACTCATAGGACGATGAAGATCCCGAAGAAAGGATGACGACTTCATCATGATGACCTGAAGCAGGAACATGAATATATCAATGAAAGGGATCAACTTCTTCGGAAGAGCAACCAAGGACGAGAAGATTCGTTAGAGTTTCGTAACCAAAACTTTGCCCCCTTACCTCAACCGCTTAATTCTCGGGACGAGAATTTCTTTTGGTAGGGGAGAATTGTGACGCCCTAGATTTAGTGCTACAGTGATCTTGGTAATTAAGTTACAATAACCCAGGAGATTAAGCTAATCCTTTTTGCTAAACCATGCTTGATCACATTGGAGTCGTATGTCATATGAATTCCCTCATGAATTTCAAAATGCTTTTAAAAGTGCATTTAATAGATTTGCAAACCTATAAATAAAAATCATCTTTGGGTTAGAAATATTCACCTGGTACTTATAAAATATGAACCAACATTTTATAAAGTAAATATGTGCCTCTAAAACAATTATAACAGAGGCAAATCAATTATTTAATTATCCTTTTGAGTTAAGTAAATACTAAACAAATTCCAATGCCCCTAAAACCTTTTTATGGCCGTACTAAATATTGTAAAATAATTATGTGGTATAACTCCATATTTTACAAAATCTATTTGCTAATTAAAATAAATGCAAAATAGAAACCTAATAAAAGTAACAAAAAAAAGAAAGAGAAAAGAGAGGCCCCGTGTCCCCCCCACTCGGCCTTGTCCCGTTGCAACCGGCCCACCCCAGCCCCTAGGGAGATAAACTCCCCCACTCCCACTGGCGCTCCCCACCCACTCCCACTCGTCCCCCATTTCCCCCTCCCCCCATCGATTCCGATTGGATCGGGCCGACGCCGCCCCGTCGCCCCGCACAACCGCCTCCGCCTCGCCCCACGCGAGCGTCCCACCAGCGCCGCCCGATGCCAACACCTCAGCCCGTCGCCTCCTCATCGCCGGACCATCCCTCGCCTTCTTCCCCACCGGGCCACGACGCCGCCCCCTCCCCGAGCAGCTTACCTCCCCTCCCGCGCGCCATGTGAGCCCCTGGGTTCCCCCCTCTCTCCCCTCTTCCTCCCCCCAACCGCCCCCCCGCGTTGCCACTGTACGTCGTCGCGCGCGCCCGTTGGCCTCGCGCGCCCGCTCGCCACGGCCCCATTCGCGCCCCCTGGCCGCGCCCGCGGCCCCGCTCGTCTCCCTGCTCACCTCCCCGTCGCCGTGCCCTGTCCGGTGCCCCCTGACCACGCCCGCGGCCCCGCTCATCTTCCTGCTCGCCTCCCCGCCATCGTGCCCTCTCCGGCGCCCCCTGGCCGCCGGCGAGCCCCTACGTCGCCCCTGGCCGATTCGGCCCTGGTGGATGATTAACCCCCACCCCCCGGCCTAATGACATGAGGGCCCCACCCCCCAATAAACGTTTTAAAATGAAAAAATATAATAAAAATAAAAATAAATAAATTGTTAAAGAAAACAAATTAATAAAAACATATAATTAGGATTAAATAAAAGTAATTAATTATTAAATCAATTAATTAGTTAGATAATTAATTAATTTAATTAAACTAATTAACCTCCCTGTTAATTAATTAGTTTTAACCCGAGAATGACAGGTGGGTCCCATCCCATTAATTAATTCGTTTAATTAATTATTAACCTAATTAAAACAATGTCAATGACATGCGGGGCCCACTGGTCAACTTGACGAGTCAAATCCTGTTGACTGCTGATGTCAGCATGACATCATGCTGAAGTCATAATTCTGTTTATTGAATTAAAAACGATCTATTTTAATTTTTGAATATTAATAAAATTTTAAAAATTAATATAAACTAATCCATAACTCGGATGAAAATAATTTGAACATGAAAGTTGCTCAGAATAATTCCATGGTTCCAACTACGCAGTCCGTTAGTCTGTCATGTGCTCCTAGCATAGCAAACATGGAACTTTTCCATCGTTTCCATCTGTCCGGTAGTAGCCAGAGACCCGAGAAATATCGTCAGATATTCTTCTAACCCGTCTGCGACGTGTAATACTGCGTTAGTGCATGCCTAGACCTGCATATTGCCATGCATTTGTCTGCTTTATATTTATTGTTTCTCCCCCTTCTTCTTACCGGTAGACCCCAAGGCTGACGGTGCTGCCGGGTTCGACTACACAGTTGACAATCAGCCTTTTGCCGCAAAGCAGCAAGGCAAGCAACCCCCCCTTGAGCATTCTGATATCGCTTATTTCTTTCCCTCTTATTCTTGCATTAGATTTTTGCTACTGTATTAGTTAGCTCCTATTTTGATGCATAGCCTATTTTTGATGAACTGCTACTATTCCTGTAATCATACCAACTGCTTAGTATAGGTTGGTTAGTGGATCCCTAGTGACCCCTTAGTACCAGTTGCCCCCTGCTTCTTCATCGACGACCCGACGATTCGACGACTCGAAGACTCGATCAACCGACCGACAAGCCAGGACACTCACATCACCGCACTCCCCCTTAGTTGTATGACTCTGCAGTGCTACTATCGAGTACCAGGGTGACACCTCATGAAGTACTCACGATGCTAGCGCTGTAGTGCAACTAGTCGGTCGTGGTTATCGAGGGTGATTCCTCCTTCACCATTCCTGATGATGTCTCTGTCGTGCAACCCCTCAAGTGTGGGACCCTCGAGGGTGATTCCTCTAAAGTCCACCTTGACGGTTACATCGAGCGGGGACCATTGAGGGTGATTCCTCAGTTCCCGCCTTGATGTTTTATACACACAGTTACTTTGACCTAGTTACAGAAACATGTTGGTGATGGGTTGGCCCTAAGGGGTACCCGTGGTTTGCTGATGTTGAGGCATGGATTGGCGAGAGAGGTCTTTGTCACACATCCTCGAGACGGGGTGACGGGACCGCACTTTATGGGTCGCGCTTGCCCTGCATTAATAAAATGCTAATGGGTTAGGTACTTGATCCGAGTTAGGTCGTTGGACTTAATACGCACTAACCTTCACGTGGGAGAAGTTATGGGTAGTCAATGTCGTTTGTATCAGTCGAACCTCTTCGGACGTCAGCAATGGAGTGGCGCGCGCCCGAGTGGTCCACAATGGCATCGCGCTTGTTATAAGGGGTGCTAGGACTGACCTCGACCGCATTCGCATTATGCAGGAGTGCAAAGGGCGATTAGCCATGACCCCTGCGCACATAGGATTTAGACTGGCGGGCTGGCCTCTTCGTTGAGTTTAGGTGGGGCGACGATGTTTTGATATCCCGAGGCCGGGCATGACCCAGAAAAGTGTGTCCGGCCGGAGGTGATTCAAGCATGCGGGGAATATGTGGTGTACCCCTGCAGGGATGATAATCTATTCGAATAGCCGTGTCCACGGTAACACGATGATTTGGAGTTGTGCCTTGACCTTATACAACTACAATTGTGACTTTAATTTGAAATGAATGTTGGCTCCGGGATTGCTTCCTCGCAGGGAGTTGAAGAAGAATCTCTAGGCATGGTTATTTAATAACATTGCTACAACAAAATATTGCTATATGTGAGGTACCAGTCTACTCTCTTCTAATGCTGCAAGATGTTGAAGATGCTAGTCTTCGATAGGACTAGGCCTTCCTCCTATTCTTGCTTTCTGTAGTCAATCCAGATATACCCCATTCCTTGATAATGATGCATAATTAGTATAGTTCTGATGTCAGTCTTGCGAGTACTTTGGATGAGTACTCACTGCTGCTTTGCCTTCTCTTTCCCCCTCGATACGTTCTGTGTTCAGACGACGGAGCCCAGGAGATGGAGTACGCCGGAGACGACTACTACACCACCGCTGGAGCCTACTACTACGTGGAGAGTGCCGACGCTCAGGAGTAGTTAGGAGGTTCCCAGGCAAGAGGCCTCGCCTCTTTCGATCCGCTGCTTATGTTTGTGCTAGCCTTCTTAAGGCAAAACTTGTTTAACTTATGTCTATACTCGGATATTATTTTCTTCCGCCGACTTGTGTTTGTCAAGCTTTGTATTCGAGTCGTCGAGGCCCCTGGCTTGTAATATGAATCTGTATGACTTTATTTTGTGTCTAGAGTTGTGTTGTGATATTGATTAGTGAGACCCTGATCTTGGTCGTACGCATTGCGTGTATGTTTAGCGTACGGTCGAAAATGGGGGCGTCACATATGTAGGCCAAAATCAACATCAAGTTCACGTTTGCTGCATTTGGCATTGATGCCCTCCATTTCGATGTCACAATAAAATTTCAGGGCGTCGAAGCACGAAGCACCTAGTTGCTTTGATGCCAAATTCACCCATGCAGTAATAAAATCATTTCATGGTCTAGCTCTCTTAGTTTTCATGCATGAAGCAATAATCATGAACTGTATCTTTGCTTTGGTCGACCGGCTCCGGTGAGCTCTTTGTCGCTTGTCATCGATGCTGGACTTTGCACGACATCGTTGTGCACCCTGCCAGTCTCCTAGGCTCCACCACCACCCGCTTTGCTCAGCCTTGCCTTTGATCGCGAGATCCGGCCGCCCGCGACCACCACCCTCTGGTTGCGGCCTCTCTCCCTAGACGTGAGCTAGACCCGCCTGCGACCACACCTCTGAGCGGCCCGACACCGACAACCTCCGTTGAGAGGTCGCCCTGCTCACAACATCTGCCCGGTGATGGCCCGCCCCAATTCCTTCGTTGCAAAACCTACATCTAACATGGATCTAGATGAGTGGACCTTAAATCAAGAAGAGAAGATGAGGAAGGAGATGGATCAGCTTGAATTGGATTTTGATTTTTTGCCCTATGGTCTACAAAGGAGCGGAGGAAGTGGGGAAGAGGCCATGTGAAGGAAATGTTGGTAGTTTTTTATGAGGATGAGGAAAACTTTGGCAGTTGAGTTGATTGGTTTGTTTATACTTATGGGCCTATGTGCATAGCGATGTCAAATTATATTACACTGCGAGAGCAGTGCCAAAAAATTCATTTGGCATTGACACGTGCGGGGCATGCTTTCTAGTAATATGGCACCAAATACATAATGGAAGGCCTAAGTGTAAAAATGAGAGTTATGTGTAGAGCCCTATGTGAGAATTTACAAGCCCTATGCCAAAATAAATAAATTTGTCCAATGCCCTTAAGAATTTAATTTTCAATTACAAGAATATGGTTCCCTTAAAAACCAAGAATTAGAAATTCTCATCGTTTGCGTCCAAAAGAAAGAATAAAAAAAACATGTACCCATCAATTTCACGGGAATTGTTTAATCACATATTGGCATGTATATTTATTGTTATACTCTCACGCGGCTCGCGGCTACGTAAAATTGTTTTTTTCTCAACATTGAAAAATCCAAACTTTCAAAACTGCTTCTTTTTCAAAATGCAGGCTTGAACTGTTAAAAAAAGTTCCTTCCAAAATGTGAGATTGTATAAAGATGTGACGATACAATTTAATTGTTGAAAATGCCTTAGCAACCCTAACAGACTTGTCAAATTTGCCCATATCTACATATGGAGTGTCTTGCCAAAATATTTCATTAACCACTTGGCAAAACGTGTTTCCTAAATTTTCGTTCACCTATATTTATCAGTTTACTGTGATTACCAAGAAACATGAAATCTACTTCCATTTGTTCTGTGATAACTATAGTGTTAATTTTTGAAAATTATAGCAAGAATAGTCCCAGCAGGATTCATTCCAATCGCCCTACATATCTATCACTAGTAGAACGCATGTGCGTTGCTACAGGCTATAATGCATATAAATAAAATAGACAAATGATTAAGTTTGTCTCAAAGGTCAAAGCTCATTTATCCCTTATATGTCTGAATGTGTTCAAACATCAAATGAGCACCCAGTGAGCTCCCCAAAATGCAACCATCTCGACACGATAGCCCGGGCTTCTCCAAATCTGCCATGTTATGTCTAACATGCAGTCCCACAAAAACCCTCTCGTTCCCCTCGGTTTCCCACTGTAACGGGACATTTCTGACTAGAGTCCTCTTCTTTAAAACGGAATGACGCCCACCTCACATTTGACATGGCACCCTTTCTCCTTCACACCATACCTTCCAATGAACCGCCAAATATGAGTCCCCGCCAACTGCCCGCTCTCCGCACTGATCCCCTCCAAATGCCTCATCTACCTAAATGCTCGTGCATTGATACAGGCAACTAAATTTGTTACCTGAAATGCTCGTGCATTGCTCGTGCAAATCCAGCTTAACCTGAAATAGTTGTTTATGTACGATTCTTTGCATTGTTGTGATGTTCTAACATCCAATGTGTTTATACAAACTATTTTTTGTCATGTTTGTATATATCCATTTTCTCTAAATATAGTCTTTCTTGATTGTCTTATGAGCACTGAGATCAAGGCTTTATGCTATAAAATAGCACAGGTGGTGCTCTTCAGGACCTGTTAAATTTTATGGTCTTGATGCTAACATAGTTACACAAATTTGTGTCCAATCGAGAGTCCCTATCACCCTATGTCTACTGACTGCACCTGTGAATCAACATTCACTGGTTGTGTCACGTCGACGCATACGGGATGTGTGTAACAGCCCAAGTGCATTCCTTGCCTTATTGTGATATAATTCTCATGTGCGACCTTCTATGGATGTTGTCAATGCCATCATGAGTTTGAGTTCTAGTTGCCATTTGTCATTGCATGCATCATGGCATCATGTTCATAACATCAAGTGCATCATATTATTCTTTTTGCCATGTTGTTGGTGGTGTGTCATGAGTGTGTCTCTTGTGATGATGGTGTGTTGGTGGCACATGTGTGCTTGGTTGTGGGAAGCCTCTCCTCTATTGTATTTCTCAAAAAAAAAAACCTCTCACAAATTCTCTAGAACTATGCCATATCTGTCTTTATTCAAATATTGCAACATGTGATGAATTTGCTTGTTGTTTTCCTATATTAAAAAAAGTTGATCCTTTTAGAAATACTCCAATATGGATTTTGAACCAGCTCCTGATCATGTTTGAGATTCATCCACCCTCATTTCGTCAAACAGATTGCTACTTGCATTAAAATATGCATATAAATTGTTTGGTCTAAAAATGCCCATTCTGATTTTGTTAAATAGGGGGTAATTTTGTGAGTTCAAAACTATCTTCGTTTTCCTCTAAATCTTTTTCTAGCTTCAGGAAGTTTTTCTTTGGTTGTGATTCTATTTTTATTAGGAAATATGTTTTCTGTGTGAGAGAGAGGGAGGAGCAGAGCCCACCTGGGCCTTAACCTCACTCAGGCCCAGCAGCATCGAGCTAGCGCAGCCCAACTAGCTCCCGCACGTGTTCGTCCCCCTCCTCTGTATGGTAGCCCATCTAGAGGAGCCACATCGGCCATGGCTTGATTTGACGGCCGTCCGGCACCCGTAGCTCCTATAAAGCATGTCCTTGGTGCCCTAGGTCCTCCCCGCAACCCTTTCCTCCCCTCACCTTGATGTGCTGCCACCAGGTAAGGTAGCTAAGCCGCTTGCCGTCGCCGTGCCCACGATGCTCCGGCCGAGCTTCAGCTCGTGCTCGGGGTAGTGCCTCCGCCTCGTCTCCGACCCCCCTCGGCATGGATCGAACCTTGGGAGCCCCTTCCGTCTTCTTTGACTCCGGACGCGACGCCTCCGAGCCCGAAGCCCCTCTCCCGCGTGGTCTTCTTCCCCTTCGATTCGGGCAGGAGATTGTCAAAGTTTGTCACCAAGTCACCATTGTTCCGCCGCGTCCCCGACCGTCTCGTCGTGTCAAGGTAGTTAGGTATCTTCCGCCCTACCTCCCTGTTGTGTCCCTCCGTCGGTAGCACCCTGTAGTGCTCGTTTTCGTCAGGCCATCGCTACGCTCTCCGCGCTCTGGGGAGAAGCCTGTAGCTTTCTTCAGAGGAGGCTTGGGTTTTTCTTGCTTCATCTCCATGGTTTTTCTGAATCAGCACGCGCCCCGCATCCCCGCTCGTGCACCGGCCTGCGCCATGCCCAGCTCGCTAGCGCAGCTCACCGCTTCCAGCAGTGCTTGCCGCCTCTGTGCCCAAGCTCGAGTTCAAGCTCGAGGTCCTCGTAGTCATGCATCACAGGCCTCACAAGCCCAGGGAATTGAACCCCTAGGGACCCCGCAGCACCCGCCGGTAGGCCTTGGCCACCTCCACCGCCTTCTCGCTTGTCGGCGATGTCGTTCCCTTCCCTGTTGTGGGGAAGAGGGAGGTAGACGTAGGTGGGATGTTCAAAAGAACATATGCGCGTAGTTGTTCAGATGCGCTTCGCTAGCGCAGTGGTAGCAAACCCAGGGAAGGTCGTGGGTTCGAATCCCCCGGCCTTTTTATTTTCGTGTGTGTGTGGTGTTGGGATCCTGTGTGGCCGTGGGTGGGATCCCGTGTGCATGTGTGTGTCTGTGCCTGTGTATGTGGGTGTGTGCTATGTATGTGTGTGTGTGAGCTGACAGTGGGCCAGAGGGCCAACATGTCATGGTCTTAGAGGGGCCCTGGCCAGTGCCAGGTGGGTCCCCTCCTTGTATTTGTTTTATTTGTTTTTATTGCTTGTTTTATTTATGTTTCTTTTTTATATAATTCCATTTCTGGAATATGTCCATTTGTGGACTTGCTATTTCTGGCAGTAGACATTTAGGGTAAGTTTTAACTTATAAGCCAAATGTGATTTTTGTGCATATTTTTCGAGTTGAATTGTGTGAGATATCTCTGTGCAAGTATAGGGGTATGATATATGATTTTGGGGTATAATTTCCCAAGGAATCCATTTGTGATATTTGTTTTGTCATTTGAGCAAGTTTGCAAAATGACATTTTTGTTCCAACATGCCATTTTGACATTTTTGTATGATTAAATCCATGCATGCTTTGATGAACTTGTCAACATGAATGTGCTAGTGTTTTGTGGGTACTAGGCCCTGGTAATTTTGTTTGACATGATAAACTTGTGGATGAGTGGGTTTCTTGTTGTTAACATACTTAGGATATATCAGTGGTTCATGGCTCAAATTTTGCTAAGTGTTGTAAACTGTTATTTTCTAGCTATGTTTAGAGGATGATTCCCATGGATGTAGTGCTCCTTTGGAGTTGAGCCAATGCCATGAGTTGTTGTGCTTGTCACCCTTTATCATGTGGTGTATTTACCTTTCCAAATGATTGCATCTTCTTGTAGCTATTTGCTGTCAAAGATGCCATGTTGAAATAAACTGTTGTTTTTCCCCTTGTGTTACTTTGGCAAAGTTTGAGATGATGTAGTTATTTTAAGCCATGTTTAGAGGATGATACCAAGTGTTCTGTTGTGTTCTAGCTCATGCTTAGTGCTAGTGTTTTGTAGTAGATGTTGTCCTCTACCATCCTGCTAATTTTCATGCCATGAGGTGGTCTCTAGCATCATTGTTTTCTACTGTCAAATTGCTATTAGGTTAACTCAGATTCCAAAAAATGTAATTTTCATTAAGTCCCTAGAATCTGTTTCACAATGCCATCTTGTGAGCTTCATTGCTAGTGATGCATGCTACCTTTCAAGTTTGTGTAGTTGGATGATTTGTTAAGCATGTTATGTAGTTTCTATGCATACTTTGTTTGTGGTTGGAAACACCATGTAGCTCTAGATAAGTGTTGTGCAAGTTGCTATGTTGCTGTTTTGGACAGGATGGGTGTGGTTTTGTTTTGTGACTTGTGGGAGCTATGCTCCATAGTTTTGCGTGATCTTTGGCTCCATTGTTGCTAGTTTTTCATTCCCTAACCAGTGGCATCCTTGGAATAGCAAGGAATATCCCATGGCCTTCCTTGTCTTGTTTTGTCTTCGTACCTTGCCGTGAGCGTTCCGTGAGCTATGTTACTCCGTTTGCGACATTCTTCATATGCATTTGCATCGATTTTGCATGAAGCATCCATATTTCCCATGATCATGCATGTTCAAACAACTTAACACGAGGTTCTGTCCAGAATTCTAGTAACTTAACTTTTGCATGAGAAACATGACTAGCTTAGGATTGCCATGTTAAACACTTCAAATGGATCATGCATCATCTTGATTGTGCATTGCACCTTGGTTGTATGTTTATTTCGTGTTGTTTCTCTTTGGGTAGACGCAAGTGTTGAACCTGAGTACGAGGATCCACGAGAGTACAACTACGAAGACCCAACTCTTTGTTCCTCTGAAGAACCAACATGCAAGATGATCGTACTTGGATTCCGAAACTATTTTTGCTTTGCTAGATGTCTCACTCTTATCGTTACACTTGCATTACCTACCACTTGAATGTCCAGCCTCCTACATTGCCATGATAGCCTCTAACCCCTCCACTACCTAGCAACCTTGTTTGGCTAAGTTACCGCTGCTCATCCCCTCTTATAGAATTCTTAGATGCAGGTGCAGGTTTTTTCCATGTGATAACATGGATATCTGGAGATATCATAATATTTTCTGCTATTTAATTTAATGCACATATATATCTTGGTAAGGTGGAAGGCTTGGCCTTTTGCTCGGTGTTTTGTTCCACTTTTGCCGCCATAGTTACTTGTTACCGGTGTTATGTTCCATATTTTGCGCTCCTAGCATGCTCGGGGTTGTTATGAGGACCCCCTTGATTATTCGTTTGAGATTAAAGCTTGTCTCGCAAGACCCAACTTTGGTACTACATTTGCTTAAGAACCTAATAAAAATGCATAGGGCTTTGCAACCTTGTGGATAATTTAATCAACAACCCGGGCCAGTGCTCCTCATGAGTGTTGGTCCAAACTAGAGCACTGTGCGGGGCCAACCCGGGGCAACTCGGGAGATTTCTATCAGGCCACCATACACTAGCTTATCCTGTCGTGTCCTGAGAACGAGATACGCAGCTCTTATCAGGTTCATCGACACGTCAGGCGGTCTTGCTAGACTTGTTTTACCTTTCTCGAATGTCTTATGCGAGGAATTCCGGTTTTTCTTTGGGCTATCTCGACGTGGCGGATTTCCTGTGGAATTGCCTAGGAAGATCACGAGATCCATGGTCGAGGTTATTCCCACGACGTGAGGTTAATTTGTGATGGATTAGTTGGAGCACCCCTACAGGGTTAAATCTTTCGGAAAGACATGCCCGCGATTATGTGGCAACTTGGATATTTTGTTTAACACCCGGTTGTAGCCAACTCGAAGTAAACTCCAATAAAATACACCAACTGTGTGCATAACCGTGATCGTCTCTGCTTGTGAACATGAATCAGGAGAGACACGGTGGGGTTATGTTTGACGTAAGTAGGTGTTCAGGATCGCTTAGCAATCATGCTAGTTCTCAACGTTATGCATATACCACCACATTTACTTATTGTCATCATAAGTTAGCCATTCAATAAATGCTTAGGTGCTTGCTGCAACCTCACCACTTACCCCTTCCAAACCCAAAAGCTTACATAGTTTTGGTACCCGGGATTACATGATTGCTGGTGTGGCTCACAGATTACAGCAATGCAAGTGCAGGTGTTGATGAGTTCGTGCCAGAAGATGTGACCTCACCACTTACCCCTTCCAAGTGTGGGAGTACGATGAAGAACGTGGCCGGATGTATGTCATGTACCCCAATGAGTAGATAGCCCATGGTCGTGATCCTTGGGATAGCAAGGCAGCTTTACATTGCTTCTTTTCTTCGTTTGATTTCTTCTGTAGAGGGACCCTGTCTTTGTTGGAAATATGCCCTAGAGGCAATAATAAAATGGTTATTATTGTATTTCCTAGTTCATGATAATTGTCTATTATTCATGCTACAATTGTGTTAAACAGAAACCGTAATACATGTGTGAATACATAGACCATCGCATGTCCCTAGTGAGCCTCTAGTTGGCTAGCTCGTTGATCAATAGATGGTCACGGTTTCATGACCATGGACATTGGATGTCGTTGATAACGGGATCACATCATTAGGAGAATGATGTGATGGACAAGACCCAATCCTAAGCATAGCACAAGATCGTGTAGTTCGTATGCTAAAGCTTTTCAATGTCAAGTATCATTTCCTTAGACCATGAGATTGTGTAACTCCCGGATACCGTAGGAATGCTTTGGGTGTGCCAAACGTCACAACGTAACTGGGTGGCTATAAAGGTACGCTACGGGTATCTCCGAAAGTGTCTGTTTGGTTGACACGAATCAAGACTGGGATTTGTCACTCCGTGTGACGGAGAGGTATCTCTGGGCCCACTCGGTAAGACATCATCATAATGAGCTCAATGTGACTAAGGAGTTAGCCACGGGATGATGTGTTACGGAACGAGTAAAGAGACTTGCCGGTAACGAGATTGAACAAGGTATGGCGATACCGACGATCGAATCTCGGGCAAGTACCATACCGATAGACAAAGGGAATTGTATACGGGATTGATTGAATCCCTGACATCGTGGTTCATCCGATGAGATCATCGTGGAGTACGTGGGAGCCAACATGGGTATCCAGATCCCGCTGTTGGTTATTGGCCGGAGAGGTGTCTCGGTCATGTCTACGTGTCTCCCGAACCCGTAGGGTCTACACACTTAAGGTTCGATGACGCTAGGGTTATAGGGAAAAGGTATACGTGATTACCGAAGGTTGTTCGGAGTCCCGGATGAGATCCCGGACGTCACGAGGAGCTCCGGAATGGTCCGGAGGTAAAGATTGATATATAGGAAGTCCAGTTTTGGTCACCGGAAAGTTTTCGGGCTCATCGGTAATGTACCGGGAGTGCCGGGAGGGTGCCGGAGGACCCCCGGGAGGGGTGTGACGACCAAAGGACCACATGGGCTGTTAGATAAAGTGTGCCAGCCCTTATTGGGCTGGGCAAGACTTTTGCTAAAGGCCCATGCGGCTGGAGATAAGGAGATAAGGCAAAAAGGATTTAAAAGGAGGAGATCCACCTCCCTTGTGGGAGGTGGACTCTCCCTTTAATTCAGCCGGCCATCTCCTCTTTGGAGTAGAGGCCAAGCCAGCCCTCCACGTCCCTCCTCCTATATATACTTGAGGTTTTGGATGTTTTGAGACAGGATTTGATCTCGATCTCTCACGGCGAAGCCCTACCTCTCTTCTTCCTTCTCCGCAGCGCTTAGGCGAAGCCCTGTCGGAATACCTTGCTACTCCACCACCACCACGCCGTCGTGCTGCTGTTGGAGCCCTTCCCCAACCTCTCCTTCCTCCTTGCTGGATCAAGGTGTTGGAGACGTCACCGGGCTGCACGTGTGTTGAACGCGGAGGTGCCGTCCGTTCGGCACTTGATCGGATCTACCGCGATCTGAATCGCTGCGAGTACGACTCCATCAACCGCATTCTTGTAACGCTTCCGCTTAGCGATCTTCAAAGGTATGAAGATGCAATCTCTCCCCTCTCGTTGCTGGTTTCTCCATAGATAGATCTTGGTGAACGTAGGAAAATTTTGATTTACTACTACGTCTCCCAACAGTGGCATCATGAGCTAGGTCTATGCGTAGAATCTATGCACGAGTAGAACACAAAGCAGTTGTGGGCGTCGAGTTTGTTAATTTGCTTGCCGCTACTAGTCTTATCTTGATTCGGCGGTATTGTGGGATGAAGCGGCCCGGACCAACTTTACACGTACGCTTACGTGAGACCGGTTCCACCGCCTGACATGCACTAGATGCATAAGGTGGCTAGCGGGTGTCTGTCTCTCCTACCTTAGTCGGATCGGATTCGATGAAAAGGGTCCTTATGAAGGGTAAATAGCAATTGGCAAATCACGTTGTGGTGTTGACGTAGGTAAGAAACGTTCTTGCTAGTAACCTATAGCAGCCACGTAAAAACTTGCAACTACAAATTAGAGGACGTCTAACTTGTTTTTGCAGCATGTGCCTTGTGATGTGATATGGCCAAAGGATGTGATGTGATGCATTGTGATGTATGAATTGATCATGTTCTTGTAATAGGATTCACGACTTGCATGTCGATGATTATGACAACCGGCAGGAGCCATAGGAGTTGTCTTATTTATTGTATGACCTGCGTGTCAATCATAAACGCCATGTAATTACTTTACTTTGTTGCTAAGCGTTAGCCATAGTAGTAGAAGTAATAGTTGGCGAGACAACTTCATGAAGACACAATGATGGAGATCATGATGATGGAGATCATGGTGTCGTGCCGGTGACAGTGATGATCATGGTGCCCCGAAGATGGAGATCATAGGAGCAAAATGATATTGGCCATATCATGTCACTATATTGATTGCATGTGATGTTTATCATGTTTACATCTTATTTGCTTAGAACGACGGTAGTAAATAAGATGATCTCTCAATAAAATTTCAAGAGAAGTGTTCACCCTAACTGTGCACCGTTGCTAAGGATCGTTGTTCCGAAGCACCACGTGATGATCGGGTGTGATAGGTTCTAACGTTCGCATACAACGGGTGTAAGCCAGATTTACACACGCGAAACACTTAGGTTGACTTGACGAGCCTAGCATGTACAGACATGGCCTCGGAACACGGAAGACCGAAAGGTCGAACATGAGTCGTATAGAAGATACGATCAACATGAAGATGTTCACCATGGATGACTAGTCCGTCTCACGTGATGATCGGACACGGGCTAGTTGACATGGATCATGTATCACTTGGAAGACTAGAGAGATGTCTGTCTAAGTGGGAGTTCATTAATTTGATTAAATGAACTTAATTATCATGAACTTAGTCTAAAATTGTCTTTACAATCTATGATGTAGATCCAATGGCCAACGCGAATGTCACCCTCAATTTCAACGCGTTCCTAGAGAAAACCAAGCTGAAAGATGATGGAAGCAACTATGCGGACTGGGTCCGTAGCTTGAGGATCATCCTCATAGCTTCCAAGAGATTGTATGTCCTAGATGCACCGCTAGGTGACGCACCCGTTCTCCCAGCGGAACAAGATGTTATGAACACTTGGCAATCACGCTGCGATGATTACTCCCTTGTTCAATGCGGCATGCTTTACAGTCTAGAACCGGGGCTCCAAAAGCGTTTTGAGCAACACGGAGCATATGAGATGTTCCAGGAGCTGAAACTGGTTTTTCAAGCTCATGCCCGGGTCGAGAGATATGATGTCTCCGACAAGTTCTTCAGCTGTAAGATGGAGGAGCATAGTTCTGTCAGTGAGCACATCCTCAAGATGTCTGGGCTACACAGCCGCTTGACTCAGCTGGGGGTTAATATCCCGGATGACTCGGTCATTGACAGAATCCTCCAGTCGCTTCCACCTAGCTTCAAGAGCTTTGTGATGAACTACAACATGCAAGGTATGGAGAAGTCCATTCCTGAGTTGTAGTCGATGCTGAAATCAGCGGAGGTCGAGATCAAAAAGGAGCATCAAGTGTTGATGGTGAATAAGACCACTAGTTTCAAGAAAGGCAAGGGTAAGAAGAACTTCAAGAAGGACGGCAAAGCTGTTGCCGCGCCCGGCAAGCAAGTTGCCGGGAAGAAGAAGAAAAATGGACCCAAGCCTGAGACTGAGTGCTTTTATTGCAAGGGTACCGGTCACTGGAAGCGGAACTGCCCCAAGTATTTAGCGGATAAGAAGGACGGCAACATTAAAGGTATATGTGATATACTTGTTATTGATGTGTACTTGACCAGCGCTCGTAGTAGCTCCTGGGTATTTGATACCGGTGCAGTTGCTCACATTTGTAACTCCAAGCAGGAGCTGCGGAATAAGCGGAGGCTGGCCAAGGATGAGGTGACGATGCGTGTCGGGAATGGTTCCAAGGTCGATGTGATCGCCGTCGGCACGTTACCTCTACATCTACCTTCGGGATTAGTTTTAAACCTTAATAATTGTTATTTAGTACCAGCTTTGAGCATGAACATTGTATCTGGATCTCGCTTGATGCGAGATGGCTACTCATTTAAATCCGAGAATAATGGTTGTTCTATTTATATGAGAGAAATGTTTTATGCTCATGCCCCGCTGGTCAATGGTTTATTTTTGATGAATCTCGAACGTGATGTTACACATGTCCATAGTGTGAGTACCAAAAAGTGTAAAGTTGATAACGATAGTCCCACTTACATGTGGCACTGCCGTCTTGGCCATATTGGTGTCAAACGCATGAAGAAGCTCCATGCTGATGGACTTTTGGAGTCACTTGATTTCGAATCATTTGACACATGCGAACCATGCCTCATGGGCAAGATGACCAAGACTCCGTTCTCCGGAACAATGGAGCGAGCAACTGACTTGTTGGAAATAATACATACCGATGTATGCGGTCCAATGAGCGTCGAGGCTCGCGGTGGCTACCGTTATGTTCTCACCCTCACTGATGACTTGAGTAGATATGGTTATGTCTACTTAATGAAACACAAGTCTGAAACTTTTGAAAGGTTCAAGGAATTTCAGAGTGAGGTCGAGAATCAACGTGACAGGAAAATAAAATGCCTACGATCTGATCGTGGCGGAGAATATTTAAGTCACGAGTTTGGCACGCACCTTAGGAAATGTGGAATTGTTTCACAACTCACGCCGCCCGGCACACCCCAGCGAAATGGTGTGTCTGAACGTCGTAATCGCACTCTATTGGATATGGTGCGATCTATGATGTCTCTTACCGACTTACCGCTATCATTTTGGGGATATGCATTAGAGACTGCCGCATTCACTTTAAATAGGGCACCGTCTAAATCCGTTGAGACGACACCGTATGAATTGTGGTTTGGAAAGAAACCTAAGCTGTCGTTTCTAAAAGTTTGGGGATGCGATGCTTATGTGAAGAAACTTCAACCTGAGAAGCTCAAACCCAAAGCGGAAAGGTGCGTCTTCATAGGATATCCCAAGGAGACTATTGGGTATACCTTCTACCTATGATCCGAAGGCAAAGTCTTTGTTGCCAAGAATGGATCCTTTCTCGAGAAAGAGTTTCTCTCGAAAGAAGTAAGTGGGAGGAAAATAGAACTTGATGAGGAAATTGTACCTCCACTCGAACCGGAGAGTAGCGCAGCACAGGAAGTTGTTTCTGTGGAGCCTACACCGGCTAGAGAGGAAGTTAATGATGATGATCATGAAACTTCAGATCAAGTCGCTATTCGAAGGTCCACCAGGACACGTTCCGCACCAGAGTGGTACGGCAATCCTGTCCTAGAGATCATGTTGTTGGACAACGGTGAACCTTCGAACTATGAAGAAGCGATGGCGGGCCCGGATTCCAACAAATGGCTTGAGGCCATGAAATCCGAGATAGGATCCATGTATGAGAACAAAGTATGGACTTTGGTGGACTTGCCTAATGATAAGCGAGCCATTGAAAACAAATGGATCTTTAAGAAGAAGACTGACGCGGACGGTAATGTCACCGCCTATAAAGCTCGGCTTGTCGCTAAGGGTTATCGACAAGTTCAAGGAGTTGACTACGATGAGACTTTCTCACCCGTAGCGATGCTAAAGTCAGTCCGAATCATGTTAGCAGTTGCCGCATTTTATGATTATGAGATCTGGCAAATGGACGTCAAAACGGCATTCCTTAATGGCTTCCTCAAGGAAGAACTGTATATGATGCAGCCGGAAGGTTTTGTCGATCCTAAAGATGCTAACAAGGTATGCAAGCTCCAGCGCTCCATCTATGGGCTGGTGCAAGCATCTCGGAGTTGGAACATTCGCTTTAATGAGGTGATTAAAGCGTTTGGGTTTGTACAGGTTTATGGAGAACCTTGTATTTACAAGAAAGTGAGTGGGAGCTCTATAGCATTTCTTATACTGTATGTGGATGACATGCTGATAATGGGAAATAATATAGAACTCTTGGAAAGTATCAAGGCCTACTTGAATAAGTGTTTTTCAATGAAGGACCTTGGAGAAGCTGCTTACATATTAGGTATTAAGATCTATAGAGATAGATCGA
Organism: Hordeum marinum; assembly: GCA_022496015.1. Taxonomy (NCBI): domain Eukaryota; kingdom Viridiplantae; phylum Streptophyta; class Magnoliopsida; order Poales; family Poaceae; genus Hordeum; species Hordeum marinum. The sequence continues at coordinate 381,354,534 of CM039675.1, forward strand.
AACGCCTCATTGGTCTTTCACAAAGCACATACCTTGAAAAGATATTGAAGAAGTTCAATATGCATCAGTCCAAGAAGGGGTTCTTGCCTGTGTTGCAAGGTGTGAGATTGAGTACGACTCAATGCCCGACCACGGCAAAGGATAGAGAAGAGATGAGTGTCATCCCCTATGCTTCAGCCATAGGCTCTATCATGTATGCCATGCTGTGTACCAGACCTGATGTGAACCTTGCCATAAGTTTGGTAGGGAGGTACCAAAGTGATCCCGGAGCGGAACACTGGACAGCGGTCAAGAATATCCTGAAGTACCTGAAAAGGACAAAGGACATGTTTCTCATATATGGAGGTGCCGAAGAGCTCGTCGTAAAGGGTTACGTCGACGCTAGCTTCGACACAGATCCGGACGACTCTAAGTCGCAAACCGGATACGTGTATATTTTGAATGGAGGGGCAATCAGCTGGAGTAGCAGCAAGCAAAGCATCGTGGCGGCATCTACATGTGAAGCGGAGTACATAGCTGCTTCGGAAGCAGCAAAGGAGGGAGTCTGGATGAAGGAGTTCATCACCGACCTAGGAGTGATTCCAAATGCGTCGGGCCCGATGACTCTACTCTGTGACAACACTGGAGCTATTGCCCTTGCGAAGGAGCCCAGGTTTCACAAGAAGACAAGACACATCAAGCGCCGCTTCAACTCCATCCGTGATTACATTCAGGAGGGAGACATAGATATTTGTAAAGTGCATACGGATCTGAATGTCGCAGATCCGTTGACTAAACCTCTCTCACGAGCAAAACATGATCAACACCAGAACACTATGGGTGTTCGATTCATCACAATGTAACTAGATTATTGACTCTAGTGCAAGTGGGAGACTGTTGGAAATATGCCCTAGAGGCAATAATAAAATGGTTATTATTGTATTTCCTAGTTCATGATAATTGTCTATTATTCATGCTACAATTGTGTTAAACAGAAACCGTAATACATGTGTGAATACATAGACCATCGCATGTCCCTAGTGAGCCTCTAGTTGGCTAGCTCGTTGATCAATAGATGGTCACGGTTTCATGACCATGGACATTGGATGTCGTTGATAACGGGATCACATCATTAGGAGAATGATGTGATGGACAAGACCCAATCCTAAGCATAGCACAAGATCGTGTAGTTCGTATGCTAAAGCTTTTCAATGTCAAGTATCATTTCCTTAGACCATGAGATTGTGTAACTCCCGGATACCGTAGGAATGCTTTGGGTGTGCCAAACGTCACAACGTAACTGGGTGGCTATAAAGGTACGCTACGGGTATCTCCGAAAGTGTCTGTTGGGTTGACACGAATCAAGACTGGGATTTGTCACTCCGTGTGACGGAGAGGTATCTCTGGGCCCACTCGGTAAGACATCATCATAATGAGCTCAATGTGACTAAGGAGTTAGCCACGGGATGATGTGTTACGGAACGAGTAAAGAGACTTGACGGTAACGAGATTGAACAAGGTATGGCGATACCGACGATCGAATCTCGGGCAAGTACCATACCGATAGACAAAGGGAATTGTATACGGGATTGATTGAATCCCTGACATCGTGGTTCATCCGATGAGATCATCGTGGAGTACGTGGGAGCCAACATGGGTATCCAGATCCCGCTGTTGGTTATTGGCCGGAGAGGTGTCTCGGTCATGTCTACGTGTCTCCCGAACCCGTAGGGTCTACACACTTAAGGTTCGATGACGCTAGGGTTATAGGGAAAAGGTATACGTGATTACCGAAGGTTGTTCGGAGTCCCGGATGAGATCCCGGACGTCACGAGGAGCTCCGGAATGGTCCGGAGGTAAAGATTGATATATAGGAAGTCCAGTTTTGGTCACCGGAAAGTTTTCGGGCTCATCGGTAATGTACCGGGAGTGCCGGGAGGGTGCCGGAGGACCCCCGGGAGGGGTGTGACGACCAAAGGACCACATGGGCTGTTAGATAAAGTGTGCCAGCCCTTATTGGGCTGGGCAAGACTTTTGCTAAAGGCCCATGCGGCTGGAGATAAGGAGATAAGGCAAAAAGGATTTAAAAGGAGGAGATCCACCTCCCTTGTGGGAGGTGGACTCTCCCTTTAATTCAGCCGGCCATCTCCTCTTTGGAGTAGAGGCCAAGCCAGCCCTCCACGTCCCTCCTCCTATATATACTTGAGGTTTTGGATGTTTTGAGACAGGATTTGATCTCTCTCTCTCACGGCGAAGCCCTACCTCTCTTCTTCCTTCTCCGCAGCGCTTAGGCGAAGCCCTGTCGGAATACCTTGCTACTCCACCACCACCACGCCGTCGTGCTGCTGTTGGAGCCCTTCCCCAACCTCTCCTTCCTCCTTGCTGGATCAAGGTGTTGGAGACATCACCGGGCTGCACGTGTGTTGAACGCGGAGGTGCCGTCCGTTCGGCACTTGATCGGATCTACCGCGATCTGAATCGCTGCGAGTACGACTCCATCAACCGCGTTCTTGTAACGCTTCCGCTTAGCGATCTTCAAAGGTATGAAGATGCAATCTCTCCCCTCTCGTTGCTGGTTTCTCCATAGATAGATCTTGGTGAACGTAGGAAAATTTTGATTTACTACTACGTCTCCCAACAGTCTTTTGTATGATGCTTGAATAATTGTGTGAACTTGTAAGATAGCTTGTGGCGAGTGTAAGCCAACTCATATACTCATCTCTTCATACATGTATGTAATGTTTGTTGGAAATATGCCCTAGAGGCAATAATAAAATGGTTATTATTGTATTTCCTTGTTCATGATAATTGTCTATTGTTCATGCTATAATTGTATTAACCGGAAACCGCAATGCATGTGTGAATACATAGACCACAACATGTCCCTAGTGAGCCTCTAGTTCGCTAGCTCATTGATCAATAGATGGTCATGGTTTCATGACATGGACATTGGATGTCGTTGATAATGGGATCACATCATTAGGAGAATGATGTGATGGACAAGGCCCAATTCTAAGCATAGCACAAGATTGTGTAGTTCGTCTGCTAAAGCTTTTCTAATGTCAAGTATCGTTTCCTTAGACCATGAGATTGTGCAACTCCTGGATACCGTACGAATACTTTGGGTGTGCGAAACGTCACGACATAACTGGGTGGCTATAAAGGTATGCTACGGGTATCCCCGAAAGTATCTATTGGGTTGGCACAAATCGAGACTGGGATTTTTCACTCCGTGTGACGGAGAGGTATCTCTGGGCCCACTCGGTAAGACGTCATCATAATGAGCTCAATTTGACTAAGGAGTTAGCCACGGGATGATGTTTTACGGAACGAGTAAAGAGACTTGTCGGTAACGAGATTGAACAAGGTATAGGGATACCGACGATCGAATCTCGGGCAAGTGTCATACCGGTAGACAAAGGGAATTGTATACGGGATTGATTGAATCCCCGACATCATGGTTCATCCGATGAGATCATCGTGGAGCATGTGGGAGCCAACATGGGTATCCAGATCCCGCTGTTGGTTATTGATCAGAGAGGTGTCTCGGTCATGTCTACATGTCTCCCAAACCCGTAGGGTCTACACACTTAAGGTTCGATGACGCTAGGGTTATAGGGAAATAGTGTACGTGGTTACCGAAGCTTGTTCGGATTCCAGGATGAGATCCCGGACGTCATGAGGAGTTCCGGAATGGTCCGGAGGTGAAGAATGATATATAGGAAGTGAGGTTTTGGTCACCGGAAGTGTTCCGGGCATCACCAGTAACGTACCAGGACCACCGGAAGGGTTCCGGGGGTCCACCATGTGGGGCCACCGGCACCAGAGGGCTGCATGGGCCGCAGGTGGGAGGGAACCAGCCCCTAGGTGGGCTGTTGCGCCTCCCACAAGGGCCCAAGGCACAACACTAGGTGGGAGGGGGCAAACCCTAGGGGCAGATGGGCCCTAGGCCCACCTAGGGCGCCGCCCCTCCCTCTCCCTCTCTGGCCGCCGCGCCCAAAGCCATCTAGGGCTGGCCGCCGACCCTAGGGTGGGAACCCTAGGGGCTACGCCCTCCCTCCTCCTCCTCCTCCTATATATAGTGGGGGTTTTGAGGGCTGCCAACACATGAGTTCCTCTCCCTCTCGGCGCAGCCCTACCCCTTCTCCTCCTCGTCCTCCGTAGTGCTTGGCAAAGCCCTACCGGAGTACCACACAACTCCACCGTCACCACGCCATCCTGCTGCCGGAGCTCTCCCTCAACCTCTCCTTCCTCCTTGCTGGATCAAGGCATAGGAGACGTCATCGGGTTGCACGTGTGTTGAACGCGGAGGCGTCGTTGTTCGGCGCTTAGATCGGAATCCACTGCAATCTGAATCATTACGAGTACGACTCCACCAACCGCATTTTAGTAATGCTTCCGCTTTGCGATCTTCAAAGGTATGAAGATGCACTCCCCCTTTGCTCGTTGCTAGTTTCTCCATAGATAGATCTTGGTGGCACGTAGGATTTTTTTTAATTTGCTACTACGTCTCCCAATAGTGGTATCAGAGCTAGGTCTATGCGTAGAATCTATGCACGAGTAGAACACAAGGTGTGGTGGGTGTCGATTTTGTCAATTGTCTTGCCGTTACTAGTCTTATCTTGATTCGACGGTATTGTGGGATGAAGCGGACCAAACCGACTTTACATGTATGCTTACGTGAGACTGGTTCCACCGCCTGACATGCACTTGTTGCATAAGGTGGCTAGCGGGTGTGTGTCTCTCCCACTCTAGTCGGATCGGATTCGATGAAAAGGGTCCTTATGAAGGGTAAATAGAAATTGGCATATCACATTGTGGTTTTTGCGTAGGTAAGAAACGTTCTTGCTAGAAACCTATAGCAGCCACGTAAAAACTTGCAACAACAAATTAGAGGACATCTAACTTGTTTTTGCAGCATATGCTGTGTGATGTGATATGGCCAAAGGATGTGATGTGATGCATGTGATGTATGAGATTGATCATGTTCTTGTAATAGGATTCACGACTTGCATGTCGATGAGTATGACAACCGGCAGGAGCCATAGGAGTTGTCTTAATTTATTGTATGACCTGCGTGTCAATCATAAACACCATGTAATTACTTTACTTTATTGCTAATCGTTAGCCATAGTAGTAGAAGTAATAGTTGGTGAGACAACTTCATGAAGACACGACGATGGAGATCATGACGATGGAGATCATGGTGTCGTGCCGGTGACAATGTTGATCATGGTGCCCCGAAGATGGAGATCAAAGGAGCAAGATGATATTGGCCATATCATGTCACTATATTGATTGCATGTGATGTTTATCATGTTTATATCTTATTTGCTTAGAACGACGGTAGCTAAATAAGATGATCTCTCACTAAAATTTCAATAAATGTGTTCACCCTAACTGCGCACCGTTGGTAAGGTTCGTCGTTCTGAAGCACCACGTGATGATCGGGTGTGATAGGTTCTAACGTTCGCATACAACGGGTGTAAGCCAGATTTACACACGCGATACACTTAGGTTGACTTGACGAGCCTAGCATGTACAGACATGGCCTCGGAACACGGGAGACCGAAAGGTCTAACATGAGTCGTATAGAAGATACGATCAACATGGAGATGTTCACCATTGATGACTAGTCCGTCTCACGTGATGATCGGACACGGGCTAGTTGACGTGGATCATGTGTCACTTGGATGACTAGAGAGATGTCTATCTAAGTGGGAGTTCATTAAATAATTTGATTATGTGAACTTAATTATCGTGAACTTAGTCTAAAATTGTCTTTACAATCTATATTGTAGATCCAATGGCCAACGCTAATGTTGCCCTCAACTTCAACGCGTTCCTAGAGAAAACCAAGCTGAAAGATGATGGAAGCAACTATGCAGAATGGGTTCGTAGCTTGAGGATCATCCTCATAGCTTCCAAGAGATTGTATGTCCTTGATGCACCGCTAGGTGACGCGCCCGTCTTCCCCGCAACTCAAGACGTTATGAACGCCTGGCAGTCGCGTTGTGATGATTACTCCCTGGTTCAATGCGGCATGCTTTATAGTTTAGAACCGGGGCTCCAAAAGCGTTTTGCGCAACACGGAGCTTATGAGATGTTCCAAGAGCTGAAATTGGTTTTCCAAGCTCATGCTCGGGTCGAGAGATATGATGTCTCCGACTAGTTCTTCAGTTGTAAGATGGAGGAAAATAGTTCTGTCAGCGAGCACATACTCAAAATGTCTGGGTTGCACAATCGCTTGTCTCAGCTGGGAGTTAATATTCCGGATGACTCGGTTATTGACAAAATCCTCCAGTCACTCCCACCTAGCTACAAGAGCTTTGTAATGAACTACAACATGCAGGGTATGGAGAAGTCCATTCCTGAGTTGTACTCGATGCTGAAATCAGCGGAGGTCGAGATCAAAAAGGAGCATCAAGTGTTGATGGTCAATAAGACCACTAGTTTCAAGAAAGGCAAGGGTAAGAAGAACTTCAAGAAGGACGGCAAAGAAGTTGCCGCGCCCGGTAAGCAAGTTGCGGGAATAAGAACAATAATGGACCCAAGCCTGAGACTGAGTGCTTTTATTGCAAGGGTACTGGTCACTGGAAGCGGAACTGCCCCAAGTACTTAGCGGATAAGAAGGCCGGCAACGTTAAAGGTACATGTGATATACTTGTTATTGATGTGTACCTTACCAACGCTCGTAGTAGCTCCTGGGTATTTGATACCGGTGCAGTTGCTCACATTTGTAACTCTAAGCAGGAGCTGCGGAATAAGCGGAGACTAGCAAAGGACGAGGTGACGATGCGCATCGGGAATGGTTCCAAGGTCGATGTGATTGCCGTCGGCATGCTACCTCTACTTCTACCTTCGGGATTGGTTTTAAACCTTAATAATTGTTATTTAGTACCAACTTTGAGCATGAACATTGTATCTGGATCTCGCTTGATGCGAGATGGCTACTCATTTAAATCCGATAATAATGGTTGTTCCATTTATATGAGAGAAATGTTTTATGGTCATGCCCCACTGGTCAATGGTTTATTTTTGATGAATCTCGAACGTGATGTTACACATGTCCATAGTGTGAGTACCAAAAGATGTAAGGTTGATAATGATAGTCCCACTTACATGTGGCACTGCCGTCTTGGTCATATTGGTGTCAAACAGATGAAGAAACTCCATGCTGATGGACTTTTGGAGTCTCTTGATTTTGAATCATTTGACACATGCGAACCATGCCCCATGGGCAAGATGACCAAGACTCCATTCTTTGGAACAATGGAGCGAGCAGCTGACTTGTTGGAGATAATACATACTGATGTATGCGGTCCAATGAGCGTCGAGGCTCGCGGTGGCTACCGTTATGTTCTCACCCCCACTGTTGACTTGAGGAGATATGGGTATGTATACTTAATGAAACACAAATCTGAAACCTTTGAAAAGTTTAAGGAATTTTAGAGTGAGGTAGAGAATCAACGTGACAGGAAAATAAAGTGCCTACGATCTGATCGTGGCGGAGAATATTTGAGTCACGAGTTTGGCACGCAACTAAGGAAATGTGGAATTGTTTCACAACTCACGCCGCCTGGCACACCTCAGCGAAATTGTGTGTGTGAACATCGTAATAGCACTCTATTGGATATGGTGTGATCTATGATGTCTCTTACCGACTTACCGCTATCATTTTGGGGATACGCATTAGAGACTACTGCATTCACTTTAAATAGGGCTCCATCTAAATCCGTTGAGACGACACCGTATGAATTATGGTTTGGAAAGAAACCTAAGCTGTCGTTTCTGAAAGTTTGGGGATGTGATGCTTATGTGAAGAAACTTTAACCTGAGAAGCTCGAACCCAAAGCGGAAAAGTGCGTCTTCATAGGATACCCCAAAGAAACTGTTGGGTATACCTTCTACCTCAGATCTGAAGGCAAAGTCTTTGTTGCCAAGAATGGATCCTTTCTAGAGAAAGAGTTTCTCTCGAAAGAAGTAAGTGGGAGGAAAATAGAACTTGATGAGGTAATTGTACCTCCACTCGAACTGGAGAGTAGCGCTGCACAAGAAGTTGTTTCTGTGGAGTCTGCATCGGCTGGAGAGGAAGTTAATGATGATGATCATGAAACTTCAGATCAAGTTGCTATTCAAAGGTCCACTAGGACACGTTCCTCACCAATGGTAAGGCAACCCTGTCCTGGAGATCATTTTGTTGGACAACGGTGAACCTTCGAACTATGAAGAAGCGATGGCGGGCCTAGATTCCAAAAAATGGCTTGAAGCCATGAAATCCGAGATAGGATCCATGTATGAGAACAAAGTATGGACTTTGGTGGACTTGCCTGATGATAAGCGAGCCATAGAAAATAAATGGATCTTTAAGAAGAAGACTGACGTGAATGGTAATGTGACCGTCTATAAGGCTCGGCTTGTCGCTAAGAGTTATCGACAAGTTCAAGGAGTTGACTACGATGAGAGTTTCTCACCCGTAGCGATGCTGAACGTCCGAATCATGTTAGCAATTGCCGCATTTTATGATTATGAGATCTGGCAAATGGACGTCAAAACGGCATTCCTTAATGGTTTCCTTAAGGAAGAATTGTATATGATGCAGCCGGAAGGTTTTGTCAATCCTAAAGATGCAAACAAGGTATGCAAGCTCCAGCAGTCCATCTATGGGCTGGTGCAAGCATCTCGGAGTTGGAACATTCGCTTTAATGAGGTGATTAAAGCGTTTGGATTTATACAGGTTTATGGAGAACCCTGTATTTACAACAAAGTGAGTGGGAGCTCTATAGCATTTCTCATATTATATGTGGATGACATATTGTTGATGGGAAATGATATAGAACTTTTGGAAAGCATAAAGGCCTACTTGAATAAGTGTTTTTCAATGAAGGACCTTGGAGAAGTTGCTTACGTATTAGGCATCAAGATCTATAGAGATAGATCGAGACGCCTCATAGGTCTTTCACAAAACACATACCTTGACAAGATATTGAAGAAGTTCAATATGGATCAGTCCAAGAAGGGGTTCTTGCCTATGTTACAAGGTGTGAGATTGAGTACGACTCAATGCCCTACCACGGCAAAGGATAGAGAAGAGATGATTTTCATCCCCTATGCTTCATCCATAGGCTCTATTATGTATGTCATGCTGTGTACCAGACCTGATGTGAACCTTGCCATAAGTTTGGTAGGGAGGTACCAAAGTGATCCCGGAGGGGAACACTGGACAGCGGTCAAGAATATCCTGAAGTACCTGAAAAGGACCAAGGACATGTTTCTCGTTTATGGAGGTGCCGAAGAACTCGTCATAAAGGGTTACGTCGATGCTAGCTTCGATACAGATCCGGATGACTCGAAGTCACAAACCGGATACGTGTATATTTTGAACGGAGGGGCAGTCAGCTGGTGCAGCAACAAGCAAAGCATCATGGCGGCTCTACATGTGAAGCGGAGTACATAGCTGCTTTGGAAGCAGCAAGGAAGGATTCTGGATGAAGGAATTCATCACCGACCTAGGAGTGATTCCCAATGCATCGGGCCCGATGACTATTCTGTGACAACACTGGAGCTATTGCCCTTGCCAAGGAGCCCAGGGTTCACAAGAAGACAAGACACATCAAACGCCGCTTCAACTCCATTTGTGATTACATTCAGGAAGGAGATATAGATATTTGTAAAGTATATACGGATCTAAATGTCGCAGATCCGTTGACTAAACCTCTCTCACGAGCGAAACATGATCAACACCAGAATTCTATGGGTGTTCGATACATCACAATGTAACTAGATTATTGACTCTAGTGCAAGTGGGAGACAGTTGGAAATATGCCCTAGAGGCAATAATAAAATGGTTATTATTGTATTTCCTTGTTCATGATAATTGTCTATTGTTCATGCTATAATTGTATTAACCGGAAACCATAATGCATGTGTGAATACATAGACCACAACATGTCCCTAGTGAGCCTCTAGTTGGCTAGCTCGTTGATCAATAGATGGTTGCGGTTTCATGACCATGGACATTGGATGTCGTTGATAACGGGATCACATCATTAGGAGAATGATGTGATGGACAATACCCAATTCTAAGCATAGCACAAGATCGTGTAGTTCGTATGCTAAAGCTTTTCTAATGTCAAGTATCATTTCCTTAGACCATGAGATTGTGCAACTCCCGGATACCGTACGAATACTTTGGGTGTGCCAAATGTCACAACATAACTGGGTGGCTATAAAGGTATGCTACGGGTATCCCCAAAAGTATCTGTTGGGTTGGCACGAATCGAGACTGGGATTTTTCACTCCGTGTGACGGAGAGGTATCTCTGGGCCCACTCGGTAAGATGTCATCATAATGAGCTCAATGTGACTAAGGAGTTAGCCATGGGATGATGTGTTACGGAATGAGTAAAGAGACTTGCCGGTAACGAGATTGAACAAGGTATAGGGATACCGACGATCGAATCTCGGGCAAGTGTCATACCGGTAGACAAAGGGAATTGTATACGGGACTGATTGAATCCCCGACATCGTGGTTCATCCGATGATATCATCGTGGAGCATGTGGGAGACAACATGGGTATCCAGATCCCGCTGTTTGTTATTGACCGGAGAGGTGTCTCGGTCATGTCTACATGTCTCCCGAAACCATTGGGTCTACACACTTAAGGTTCGATGACGCTAGGGTTATAGGGAAATAGTGTACGTGGTTACCGAAGCTTGTTCGGATTCCAGGATGAGATCCCGGACGTCATGAGGAGTTCCGGAATGGTCCGGAGGTGAAGAATGATATATAGGAAGTGAGGTTTTGGTCACCGGAAGTGTTCCGGGCATCACCAGTAACGTACCAGGACCACCGGAAGGGTTCCGGGGGTCCACCATGTGGGGCCACCGGCACCAGAGGGCTGCATGGGCCGCAGGTGGGAGGGAACCAGCCCCTAGGTGGGCTGTTGCGCCTCCCACAAGGGCCCAAGGCACAACACTAGGTGGGAGGGGGCAAACCCTAGGGGCAGATGGGCCCTAGGCCCACCTAGGGCGCCGCCCCTCCCTCTCCCTCTCTGGCCGCCGCGCCCAAAGCCATCTAGGGCTGGCCGCCGACCCTAGGGTGGGAACCCTAGGGGCTACGCCCTCCCTCCTCCTCCTCCTCCTATATATAGTGGGGGTTTTGAGGGCTGCCAACACATGAGTTCCTCTCCCTCTCGGCGCAGCCCTACCCCTTCTCCTCCTCGTCCTCCGTAGTGCTTGGCAAAGCCCTACCGGAGTACCACACAACTCCACCGTCACCACGCCATCCTGCTGCCGGAGCTCTCCCTCAACCTCTCCTTCCTCCTTGCTGGATCAAGGCGTAGGAGACGTCATCGGGTTGCACGTGTGTTGAACGCGGAGGCGTCGTTGTTCGGCGCTTAGATCGGAATCCACTGCAATCTGAATCATTACGAGTACGACTCCACCAACCGCATTTTAGTAATGCTTCCGCTTTGCGATCTTCAAAGGTATGAAGATGCACTCCCCCTTTGCTCGTTGCTAGTTTCTCCATAGATAGATCTTGGTGGCACGTAGGATTTTTTTTAATTTGCTACTACATCTCCCAATAGTGGTATCAGAGCTAGGTCTATGCGTAGAATCTATGCACGAGTAGAACACAAGGTGTGGTGGGTGTCGATTTTGTCAATTGTCTTGCCGTTACTAGTCTTATCTTGATTCGACGGTATTGTGGGATGAAGCGGACCAAACCGACTTTACATGTATGCTTACGTGAGACTGGTTCCACCGCCTGACATGCACTTGTTGCATAAGGTGGCTAGCGGGTGTGTGTCTCTCCCACTCTAGTCGGATCGGATTCGATGAAAAGGGTCCTTATGAAGGGTAAATAGAAATTGGCATATCACATTGTGGTTTTTGCGTAGGTAAGAAACGTTCTTGCTAGAAACCTATAGCAGCCACGTAAAAACTTGCAACAACAAATTAGAGGACATCTAACTTGTTTTTGCAGCATATGCTGTGTGATGTGATATGGCCAAAGGATGTGATGTGATGCATGTGATGTATGAGATTGATCATGTTCTTGTAATAGGATTCACGACTTGCATGTCGATGAGTATGACAACCGGCAGGAGCCATAGGAGTTGTCTTAATTTATTGTATGACCTGCGTGTCAATCATAAACACCATGTAATTACTTTACTTTATTGCTAATCGTTAGCCATAGTAGTAGAAGTAATAGTTGGTGAGACAACTTCATGAAGACACGACGATGGAGATCATGACGATGGAGATCATGGTGTCGTGCCGGTGACAATGTTGATCATGGTGCCCCGAAGATGGAGATCAAAGGAGCAAGATGATATTGGCCATATCATGTCACTATATTGATTGCATGTGATGTTTATCATGTTTATATCTTATTTGCTTAGAACGACGGTAGCTAAATAAGATGATCTCTCACTAAAATTTCAATAAATGTGTTCACCCTAACTGCGCACCGTTGGTAAGGTTCGTCGTTCTGAAGCACCACGTGATGATCGGGTGTGATAGGTTCTAACGTTCGCATACAACGGGTGTAAGCCAGATTTACACACGCGATACACTTAGGTTGACTTGACGAGCCTAGCATGTACAGACATGGCCTCGGAACACGGGAGACCGAAAGGTCTAACATGAGTCGTATAGAAGATACGATCAACATGGAGATGTTCACCATTGATGACTAGTCCGTCTCACGTGATGATCGGACACGGGCTAGTTGACGTGGATCATGTGTCACTTGGATGACTAGAGAGATGTCTATCTAAGTGGGAGTTCATTAAATAATTTGATTATGTGAACTTAATTATCGTGAACTTAGTCTAAAATTGTCTTTACAATCTATATTGTAGATCCAATGGCCAACGCTAATGTTGCCCTCAACTTCAACGCGTTCCTAGAGAAAACCAAGCTGAAAGATGATGGAAGCAACTATGCAGAATGGGTTCGTAGCTTGAGGATCATCCTCATAGCTTCCAAGAGATTGTATGTCCTTGATGCACCGCTAGGTGACGCGCCCGTCTTCCCCGCAACTCAAGACGTTATGAACGCCTGGCAGTCGCGTTGTGATGATTACTCCCTGGTTCAATGCGGCATGCTTTATAGTTTAGAACCGGGGCTCCAAAAGCGTTTTGCGCAACACGGAGCTTATGAGATGTTCCAAGAGCTGAAATTGGTTTTCCAAGCTCATGCTCGGGTCGAGAGATATGATGTCTCCGACTAGTTCTTCAGTTGTAAGATGGAGGAAAATAGTTCTGTCAGCGAGCACATACTCAAAATGTCTGGGTTGCACAATCGCTTGTCTCAGCTGGGAGTTAATATTCCGGATGACTCGGTTATTGACAAAATCCTCCAGTCACTCCCACCTAGCTACAAGAGCTTTGTAATGAACTACAACATGCAGGGTATGGAGAAGTCCATTCCTGAGTTGTACTCGATGCTGAAATCAGCGGAGGTCGAGATCAAAAAGGAGCATCAAGTGTTGATGGTCAATAAGACCACTAGTTTCAAGAAAGGCAAGGGTAAGAAGAACTTCAAGAAGGACGGCAAAGAAGTTGCCGCGCCCGGTAAGCAAGTTGCGGGAATAAGAACAATAATGGACCCAAGCCTGAGACTGAGTGCTTTTATTGCAAGGGTACTGGTCACTGGAAGCGGAACTGCCCCAAGTACTTAGCGGATAAGAAGGCCGGCAACGTTAAAGGTATATGTGATATACTTGTTATTGATGTGTACCTTACCAACGCTCGTAGTAGCTCCTGGGTATTTGATACCGGTGCAGTTGCTCACATTTGTAACTCTAAGCAGGAGCTGCGGAATAAGCGGAGACTAGCAAAGGACGAGGTGACGATGCGCATCGGGAATGGTTCCAAGGTCGATGTGATTGCCGTCGGCATGCTACCTCTACTTCTACCTTCGGGATTGGTTTTAAACCTTAATAATTGTTATTTAGTACCAACTTTGAGCATGAACATTGTATCTGGATCTCGCTTGATGCGAGATGGCTACTCATTTAAATCCGAGAATAATGGTTGTTCCATTTATATGAGAGAAATGTTTTATGGTCATGCCCCACTGGTCAATGGTTTATTTTTGATGAATCTCGAACGTGATGTTACACATGTCCATAGTGTGAGTACCAAAAGATGTAAGGTTGATAATGATAGTCCCACTTACATGTGGCACTGCCGTCTTGGTCATATTGGTGTCAAACAGATGAAGAAACTCCATGCTGATGGACTTTTGGAGTCTCTTGATTTTGAATCATTTGACACATGCGAACCATGCCCCATGGGCAAGATGACCAAGACTCCATTCTTTGGAACAATGGAGCGAGCAGCTGACTTGTTGGAGATAATACATACTGATGTATGCGGTCCAATGAGCGTCGAGGCTCGCGGTGGCTACCGTTATGTTCTCACCCCCACTGTTGACTTGAGGAGATATGGGTATGTATACTTAATGAAACACAAATCTGAAACCTTTGAAAAGTTTAAGGAATTTTAGAGTGAGGTAGAGAATCAACGTGACAGGAAAATAAAGTGCCTACGATCTGATCGTGGCGGAGAATATTTGAGTCACGAGTTTGGCACGCAACTAAGGAAATGTGGAATTGTTTCACAACTCACGCCGCCTGGCACACCTCAGCGAAATTGTGTGTGTGAACATCGTAATAGCACTCTATTGGATATGGTGTGATCTATGATGTCTCTTACCGACTTACCGCTATCATTTTGGGGATACGCATTATAGACTACTGCATTCACTTTAAATAGGGCTCCATCTAAATCCGTTGAGACGACACCGTATGAATTATGGTTTGGAAAGAAACCTAAGCTGTCGTTTCTGAAAGTTTGGGGATGTGATGCTTATGTGAAGAAACTTTAACCTGAGAAGCTCGAACCCAAAGCGGAAAAGTGCGTCTTCATAGGATACCCCAAAGAAACTGTTGGGTATACCTTCTACCTCAGATCTGAAGGCAAAGTCTTTGTTGCCAAGAATGGATCCTTTCTAGAGAAAGAGTTTCTCTCGAAAGAAGTAAGTGGGAGGAAAATAGAACTTGATGAGGTAATTGTACCTCCACTCGAACTGGAGAGTAGCGCTGCACAAGAAGTTGTTTCTGTGGAGTCTGCATCGGCTGGAGAGGAAGTTAATGATGATGATCATGAAACTTCAGATCAAGTTGCTATTCAAAGGTCCACTAGGACACGTTCCTCACCAGTGGTAAGGCAACCCTGTCCTGGAGATCATTTTGTTGGACAACGGTGAACCTTCGAACTATGAAGAAGCGATGGCGGGCCTAGATTCCAAAAAATGGCTTGAAGCCATGAAATCCGAGATAGGATCCATGTATGAGAACAAAGTATGGACTTTGGTGGACTTGCCTGATGATAAGCGAGCCATAGAAAATAAATGGATCTTTAAGAAGAAGACTGACGTGAATGGTAATGTGACCGTCTATAAGGCTCGGCTTGTCGCTAAGAGTTATCGACAAGTTCAAGGAGTTGACTACGATGAGAGTTTCTCACCCGTAGCGATGCTGAACGTCCGAATCATGTTAGCAATTGCCGCATTTTATGATTATGAGATCTGGCAAATGGACGTCAAAACGGCATTCCTTAATGGTTTCCTTAAGGAAGAATTGTATATGATGCAGCCGGAAGGTTTTGTCAATCCTAAAGATGCAAACAAGGTATGCAAGCTCCAGCAGTCCATCTATGGGCTGGTGCAAGCATCTCGGAGTTGGAACATTCGCTTTAATGAGGTGATTAAAGCGTTTGGATTTATACAGGTTTATGGAGAACCCTGTATTTACAACAAAGTGAGTGGGAGCTCTATAGCATTTCTCATATTATATGTGGATGACATATTGTTGATGGGAAATGATATAGAACTTTTGGAAAGCATAAAGGCCTACTTGAATAAGTGTTTTTCAATGAAGGACCTTGGAGAAGTTGCTTACGTATTAGGCATCAAGATCTATAGAGATAGATCGAGACGCCTCATAGGTCTTTCACAAAACACATACCTTGACAAGATATTGAAGAAGTTCAATATGGATCAGTCCAAGAAGGGGTTCTTGCCTATGTTACAAGGTGTGAGATTGAGTACGACTCAATGCCCTACCACGGCAAAGGATAGAGAAGAGATGATTTTCATCCCCTATGCTTCATCCATAGGCTCTATTATGTATGTCATGCTGTGTACCAGACCTGATGTGAACCTTGCCATAAGTTTGGTAGGGAGGTACCAAAGTGATCCCGGAGGGGAACACTGGACAGCGGTCAAGAATATCCTGAAGTACCTGAAAAGGACCAAGGACATGTTTCTCGTTTATGGAGGTGCCGAAGAACTCGTCATAAAGGGTTACGTCGATGCTAGCTTCGATACAGATCCGGATGACTCGAAGTCACAAACCGGATACGTGTATATTTTGAACGGAGGGGCAGTCAGCTGGTGCAGCAACAAGCAAAGCATCATGGCGGCTCTACATGTGAAGCGGAGTACATAGCTGCTTTGGAAGCAGCAAGGAAGGATTCTGGATGAAGGAATTCATCACCGACCTAGGAGTGATTCCCAATGCATCGGGCCCGATGACTATTCTGTGACAACACTGGAGCTATTGCCCTTGCCAAGGAGCCCAGGGTTCACAAGAAGACAAGACACATCAAACGCCGCTTCAACTCCATTTGTGATTACATTCAGGAAGGAGATATAGATATTTGTAAAGTATATACGGATCTAAATGTCGCAGATCCGTTGACTAAACCTCTCTCACGAGCGAAACATGATCAACACCAGAATTCTATGGGTGTTCGATACATCACAATGTAACTAGATTATTGACTCTAGTGCAAGTGGGAGACAGTTGGAAATATGCCCTAGAGGCAATAATAAAATGGTTATTATTGTATTTCCTTGTTCATGATAATTGTCTATTGTTCATGCTATAATTGTATTAACCGGAAACCATAATGCATGTGTGAATACATAGACCACAACATGTCCCTAGTGAGCCTCTAGTTGGCTAGCTCGTTGATCAATAGATGGTTGCGGTTTCATGACCATGGACATTGGATGTCGTTGATAACGGGATCACATCATTAGGAGAATGATGTGATGGACAATACCCAATTCTAAGCATAGCACAAGATCGTGTAGTTCGTATGCTAAAGCTTTTCTAATGTCAAGTATCATTTCCTTAGACCATGAGATTGTGCAACTCCCGGATACCGTACGAATACTTTGGGTGTGCCAAATGTCACAACATAACTGGGTGGCTATAAAGGTATGCTACGGGTATCCCCAAAAGTATCTGTTGGGTTGGCACGAATCGAGACTGGGATTTTTCACTCCGTGTGACGGAGAGGTATCTCTGGGCCCACTCGGTAAGATGTCATCATAATGAGCTCAATGTGACTAAGGAGTTAGCCATGGGATGATGTGTTACGGAATGAGTAAAGAGACTTGCCGGTAACGAGATTGAACAAGGTATAGGGATACCGACGATCGAATCTCGGGCAAGTGTCATACCGGTAGACAAAGGGAATTGTATACGGGACTGATTGAATCCCCGACATCGTGGTTCATCCGATGATATCATCGTGGAGCATGTGGGAGACAACATGGGTATCCAGATCCCGCTGTTTGTTATTGACCGGAGAGGTGTCTCGGTCATGTCTACATGTCTCCCGAAACCATTGGGTCTACACACTTAAGGTTCGATGACGCTAGGGTTATAGGGAAATAGTGTACGTGGTTACCGAAGGTTGTTCGGAGTCCAGGATGAGATCCCGGACGTCACGAGGAGTTCCAGAATGGTCTGGAGGTGAAGAATGATATATAGAAAGTGAGGTTTTGGTCACCGGAAGTGTTTCGGGCATCACCGGTAACGTATCGGGACCACCGGAAGGGTTCCGGGGGTCCACCATGTGGAGCCACCGGCACGAGAGGGCTGCATGGGCCGCATGTGGGAGGGAACCAGACCCTAGGTGGGCTGGTGCGCCTCCCACAAGGTCCCAAGGCGCACCATTAGGTGGGAGGGGGGCAAACCCTAGGGGCAGATGGGCCCTAGGCCCACCTAGGGCGCCACCCCTCCCTCTCCCTCTCTGGCCGTCGCGCCCAAAGCCATCTAGGGCTGGCCGCCGGCCCTAGGGTGGGAACCCTAGGGGCTGCGTCCTCCCTCCTCCTACTCCTATATATAGTGGGGGTTGTGAGGGCTGCCAGCACACGAGTTCCTCTCCCTCTCGGCGCAGCCCTACCCGTTCTCCTCCTCGTCCTCCATAGTGCTTGGCAAAGCCCTGCCGGAGTACCACGCAGCTCCACCGTCACCATGCCGTCATGCTGCCGGAGCTCTCCCTCAACCTCTCCTTCCTCCTTGCTGGATCAAGACATAGGAGATGTCACTGGGCTGCACGTGTGTTGAACGCGGAGGCGCCGTTGTTCAGCGCTTAGATCAGAATCCACCGTGATCTGAATCGCTACGAGTATGACTCGACCAACCGCGTTCTAGTAATGCTTCCACTTTGCGATCTTCAAAGGCATGAAGATGGACTCCCCCTTTGCTCGTTGCTGGTTTCTCCATAGATAGATCTTGGTGACACGTAGGATTTTTTTGATTTACTACTATGTCTCCCAACAATGTTTACTACACTTGCCAAACGACGAGATGCGCCTCTATCCCTGTCAAGGCCTCCGTGCCAAAATAAGGATAGTAGCGCATCTTGGGCGTTACAAGTTGGTATTCAAAGCCATACCAACCATAGGAGCCCCTTGCTTGATCGAACTTGTCCGAGTCGAGTGTAGTAAAAACTATTTTGTGTCTAGTTATATCGGAGAGTAGGTTTGCTTTACTCCTCTTCTATACTCTGGTGAGGCATTCGACTTAGGAATTTTTAATTCTACTCCTCTTCTCTCTCAAAAGATTTTTAGGATCACGTGGGTATTTTGGAAACTATATGATGCCGATGTGACAGAATTCTTTCTTGGTGCCTCCTGTCTGACTTGATTTCTTCGGGGGAGTTGAGCTCCAAGGGATTCTTGGCACATCATTATCACTTAGTTTCCTTAGTATCTTAGGACGGAGGGTGTTCGAAATTGCTTCAATACTTATCGTGGCGAGATAAGGTCGGAGTCAACCAGTACTGGGGAGGCGTCCGGGGTACCGGCATTTTTGGTATCGTTGTGTTTTCGAGGATCCGGGATAGATGGAGTTCCGAAGACTCTGGTTATGTGTTGATGGATGGATACAGTTGGAGTGTAGGGCTTGTTAGACGTGTGAGATATTTTGCCTCCCTATATCTCGAACACCCGATTGCATAACCAAAGATTTCGGAAGTTCTTAGGTGGGAATTCAAGTAGCTACCTAGGATCATCTTCTTCAGATGTATGAGGGTCTATACATTTGTTCTGAGCAAACTTAGCTCAATACTGTTGTGTTATTGCAAGTGGCTTCAAGATCTATTGATGTTATTCCGAACCTGAAGTATGCGTTCATACTAAATTTTTAGTTCGAATGCATGTGATGAGATTCATTGCAACTTCTTTCAACTCGTTGATTCAGCTTATTGCTTCATCTTGTCAATGGTTTGCTGATGATTCTGTCCGTCTTTAGGATGGCTCCACCAACTCGCGGGAATCCGGGTCATGATGGGGAGTAGTCTAACCCTCCACCACCCCTCCGCCTCCTCCTCCATAAGCTTGGCAAGTTGTGATGGCCGCGACCAACACGAATACTCAGATGTTGCTCAGGCTGTTGCAAGAGAGAGATCAGGGACAACAAGGTTATCAAGGGAATTTCTAGAATCAGCCTCAGTTCGCGACTCTCAACCAGTTTCTTGCCAACCAGCCCAAGTCTTTCACCTGTTGTGAGCAGCCTTTTGATGCGGATGATTGGCTCTGCGACATGAGCAAGCATTTCGAGTGTAGAAATGTCAGACTAGATGACTATGTTAGGTTCGCGATGTTTCAACTCAAAGGTCAGCCAACAGATTGGTGGCAGCAATACAAGGACTCAAGGGGTGATTGTGTTATCAGTTGGGATGATTTCTTCCGTGACTTTAGGGCCCATTACATTCCGCGAGCTTTGTCGAGGAGATGCGTGAGAAGTTCAGGCACCTGAAGCAGGGAAGCAATTCTGTCTATCAATACAATGTCGAGTTCTAGAATCTGGCCCGCTATGCTAAACAAGATGTTCCTGATGAGAAGTCCATGATTTATCAGTTCAGAGGTGGTCTCAAGGATGAACTTCTGCCGGGTCTAGTCTTGCAAGAGCCTCGTGAGTTTGATCAGATCTACAACATGGCTTTGAAGGTTGAGGCAACTCAGCTCAAGTTGGAGAACTCAAGGAAGCGTTCCAGAGAATCCTACTCTTCTTCTTTCAGCTCTCAGATGGTCCCTAAGCAGCAGAAGTATTGGGTCCCTCCTCCTCCTCTGTTTCGTCCTCCTCAGCAGCAGAGGCAGTTTGGTGGGCATGGTTCTTCCCACCCACCCAACCCAGGTTATCAGCAGAGGCCCTAGGTAGCCAAGTCAGTAAATGTTCCTCCTCGAAGCAACTTCCGTCTGCTCTCAGAGGTTACATGTCACAAGTGTGTTCAGAAGGGTTACTACTCAAACAAGTGCAACAACCAGCGATGTCTTCTGCCTCCTCCTCCTATTAGACCTCCAGGCAATGCTATGGTGAAGCATAATCCCAAGACAGCTAGAGTGAACATGGTGAATGCAGCTGAAGCAGAGGAGTCTTCTCAAGTGATCATGGGTAATCTGTTGGTTAATTCTATTCCTGCAAACATTTTGTTTTATACTGGTGCATCGCATTCATTCATGTCTAGACCTTTCGCTCCCAAGAATGATTTCTATTCCGAAATGTTGAGTAGACCTTTGGGTGTCGTTTCTTCGGGTGTGGCCATGAAAACCACCTTTGTGGTTCCGGATGTTTCTATCAAGATGGGAAATTATTCCTTCCTGGCTTCTCCTTATGTTCTTGGCAATTCCGATATTGATCTCATTCTTGGCATGGATTTTCTTGCTATGAACAAGGCATATGTTGATTGTCAAGCCAAGGAAGTCAAGTTGACTCACACTTCAGAAGACGTGATCATTTTCGCAGCTCACGATGACACGATTCGTCTCTTTGCTCTTAATGAGAAGGGTGAAATCTCAGCCATTTCTCAGATTCAGGTGGTTTGTGAGTCTGAAGATGTCTTTCCCAAAGAATTGCCAGGAATGCCTCCGCACCGGCCAGTTGAGTTTGTGATTGATCTCGAACCTGGAACTAAACCAGTGTGCAAGCGTCCTTATAAGCTTGGCCCGAAGAGCTGAAAGAATTGAAGAAGCAGCTAGATGAACAAGAACGTCTGGGTCTGATCAGACCAAGTTCTTCTCAATGCGGTTGTGGTGTTCTTATTGTCAAGAAGAAGGATGGCACGAACCGACTTTGTGTCGATTACCGTCCATTGAATAAAAAGACAATCAGAAAAAAGTATCCACTTCCCAACATCAATGAGTTGTTTGAGAAATTGAAAGGTGCCAAGGTTTTCTCGAAGCTAGATCTCCGTATGGGCTATCATCAGATTCACATTCGTGAAGTAGATATTCCAAAGACTGCTTTCAGGATGAGTTTTGGCTCTTATGAATACACCGTCATGTCCTTAGGTCTTGCTAATGCTCCTCCGACCTTCTCCAGGATAATGAACTTCATATTCTCTCCGTTCAAAAATGAGTTCATCTTGGTGTATTTGGATGATATTCTTGTATTCTCGGAGACTGAAGAAGAACATGCAGAGCATCTCCGGTTTGTTCTTGACAAGCTAAGAGAGCATCGATTCTATGCTAAGTTCTCCAAGTGCGAGTTTTGGCTCAATGAAGTGGTGTACCTTGGGCATGTCATCTCCGCCGAGGGCATTAAAGTGCACCCTGAGAAGGTTGAGGCAATCTTGAAGTGGGAGCCTCGTCAGAATGTCAAGCAACTTCGTAGCTTCCTCGGGCTTGCAAGTTACTGTAGAAGATTCCTGGAGAACTTCTCTCAAATTGCTAAGCCTCTGTCCAACCTCCTCCAGAAGAATGTCAAGTATACTTGGTCTCCTGAGTGTGATGTGGCATTCATTACGCTCAAGGAGAAGCTGACTCCAGCTCCAGTTCTTGTTCCTCCTGAGCAATCTAAGCCTTTCCAAGTGTTCTGTGATGCTTCCCTCCAAGGTCTTGGTGGAGTTCTCATGCAAGATAAGAAGATTGTTACTTATACCTCGCGACAGCTTAAGCCTAGCAAGAAGAACTACCCCACTCATGATCTTGAGCTAGCGGGAGTTGTCCATGCTCTAATGGCTTGGAGGCATTTGTTGTTGGGTAGACCAGTTGAGGTATACACCAATCACAAGAGCTTGAAGTGCATTTTTACTCAACCCAATCTCAATCTTCGGCATTCTCGTTGGGTGGAAATGATTGAGGACTTCAATCGAAGCATTGAGTATACACCTGGAAAAGCAAATGTCATTGCAAACGCGCTCAGCTGAAAGGCATACTGCAGCAGTCTTATCCTCAAGCCTTTTCAACCCGAGCTTTGTGAAGCCTTCCACAAGCTCAATCTTCAAATTGTTCCTCAAGGTTTTCTTACCAATCTTCAAGTCTTTGTAATTCTGGAAGATTAGGTTCACCAAGCTCAACTTCTTGATGCGATGGTGAAGAAAGTGAAGAAAGGTGTGGCCAAGAGCATTCCAAAGTATAAGTGCTTTTGCGTTGATGACAAAGATACCTTGTTATTTGAGGATCGTCTGGTGGTTCCAAAAGGTGATCTCAGGAAGGTTATCATGGATGAAGCTGTAGGATCGAAAGTAGGTCTAGAGGGGGGGGGTGATTAGACTACTTGACCAAATAAAAGTTTTGCCTTTTTCCCAATTTTAATTCTTGGCAAGTTTTAGCATTCATAGCATATCAAGTAACACCCTACACATGCATGTCTAAGAGTATTGCAGTGGAAAATAAAGACATTGCACATATAAGTAAAGAGAGGGTTAGGAATGCAAACACAAGTGATGACACGATGATTTTTCCCGTGGTTTCGATAGGTGGTGCTATCGTACGTCCACGTTCTTGGAGTGTTCAACCCACGGAGGGTAATGGTCGCGAGAGTCCACGGAGGGCTCTACCCATGGAGGGTTCCACGAAGAAGCAACCTTGACTATTCCATGCGGCTTTCGTCCATGAAGGACTAGCCTCACTATGGGTAGATCTTCACGAAGTAGGCGATCTCCTTGCCCTTACAAACTTCTTGGTTTACTCCACAACACGAAGTAGGAGGCTCCCAAACAACACCTAACCAATCTAGAAGGCACCACCCTCCAAAAGGTAATAGGCTCGGTAATGACGATGAACTCCTTGCTCTTGTGCTTCAAGATGATAGACTCCTCAACACACAAACTCTCTCCCACAGATTTGGCTTGGCAGAAGAGATGGGATTGGTGGAGAGCAACTTGGGGAGTCTAGAAATCAAGACCCATATGGTTGGAGTGGAAGATCTTGACCTCAACACAAGGGTAGGTGGTTCTCTCTTAGAAAACTGAGTAGGATAGGTATGGAATAGTTCTAAGTGCTTCTCCGTCGAGTGGGTGGTGGTGAAGGGGTATATATAGGCATCTCCAAAAATCCAACCGTTACACACAATAAGTCAGGCTCGGTGACACCAAAGTGGAAAACTCGGTGGTATATAAGTGACAAAAGGTGGCAACTTTTGAATCTCGGATGGACCAATATATAACTCTCGGTTGCACCGACAAGGTGACAACCGGTCAGAATTACCAAACTCGGTGACGCCGATTCACCATTCTTGGTCAGACCAAAAATGAGGATTTGTATAACAAAAAGTTGTCAACCCAACTCGGTGGCACCGAGTGCAGTGTTGGCTGCACCAAAGTGGTAGGGTTTGGCTGAGTGTGTCTAGGGTTTGGAACTCGGTGGCACCGGGATAGTAAAGTTGGTTGCACCAATTTGGTTTATTTGGCTTAGGACAAACTTTGGTGGGAGAGAATGTGGATGTCTTGGTGACTATCACTTGTGCACGTTTGAGCATATTGTTCACCATCAAAACTTTACCCCCTTTTAATAGTATTGGCTTTCCTATAGACTCAAAGTGACTTCTCACAAATATGAAATATAGAGTCCTCTTACTTGAAGCTTGGCCAACCTATTTCCTTGCATCTTGGGGTAATTCCACAATCCTGTGCCATTCCCATCATTGAACTTTTCCTGAAATGTACTTGGTGAAGACATTAGTTCAATGACTTATATGTTGTTATTAATTACCAAAACCACCAAGGGAGCAAATGTGCTTTCAATCTCCCCCTTTTTGGTAATTGATGACAACATATAGATCAAAGCTTCGACAAAGATATAATCAATGAATATAGTCGTCACTTTGAGAAGTATGTGATAAGTAAGAGCTCCCCCTAAATTTGTGCATTATTTCAAATTTGTGTTTGAATGCAAATGCACAATCGATTAGGTACATGGGTCAATTCTCACATGTCCCATACCACTTGGTGGTGTGCGATAATAATTGGAGTGAATAACATAGCACAACACAATCAACCAAAAGATGAAAGATCGTCACATAGGCATTTAAGATGATAGGAAATAGTAGCATCACACATCAAAGCGTATAATCAAACATCATCGAACATGTATCACAAGCAAGACAAAAGAGTATCACGACAACCAAAAGCAATTGTTTTTGAAAAACAGAAAACACCAAATGCCTCTCTCTCTCTCTCTCGAATCCTAATGATCTATATACACTTCTCCCCCTTTGGCAACAAGTTACCAAAAAGTTCAAAGGTATCTATCTAAGCGTTCTTGGGCTGATCTCCTCCGGTTATCGATGAAGGAGTCGAGAGCATGGCGTCGGCGAAGATCTCTGCAGATGTCGTTGAAGGAGTTGGAGTGGACACTGGTGGAACAGGAGCTGATGGAGCAGGCTGACAGTAGTTGGAGTTGATGAAGAGGGCCTCGATTCTGGAGTAGGCACTATGGCTGATGGCATCTGAGTGGTGAACTAGGTGCCTGGCCCGAGAGGTGATTCTTCCTCGTCAACATCATCATAATCATCCGAAGAGGTAGTGGAGACCCGGGGAATGTGCATGGAGTCAACTTCCTTCTGGATCTCAATCACTGTCTTGGACAACTTGTCCACCTTATCTCCAAGCACTTTGATCCTTGACTCGAAGATCCTCACAAGGCTGTTCTGGTTATCTAGAATCCCTTTGATATCCTTCTGCATGCCTTGGACAGCCATGATTAGAAGATCCATTTGCTCGTTCCTGGATTTGGGGACTTGAGCGCTAGCGGCTCGAACAACTTCTGCCTCTGCTTGTGCTGTAACAGATATGGGATGATCTGGGTTCATCATCACAACATTATCCTCGAACTCTGACTATAGGGGCAGGTGTGGGCAATCAAGAGAAAAAATGTGCTTCTCCAACTATGAGTTGATGAGCAACTGGATGTAGGGTGCATAGCAGCATGAGCGCTTTTGATCAGCAGCAACCCTCTTGATTGTCTCAATCAGATCCATGACTCTGATCCTGGTGTTCCTATGAAGGTGGATCAACATATTAATGGAGTAGCCTCGGATCATCTTGTCATCTCCAGATTTGGGCATCAAGGTATGCCTGAGTATAGTGTTCATAGTCCGGAGGCCAGCTTGCAGATAGTAGATAGATCCTAGGTTGTGTGATTGCACCTTGTCAGCGGGGATAGGAGTATACATGTCTTTCATGGCATTGTGACTAGCTTTGGGTTTAGAGTATACATCCAAATCTCCTTCCTGAGCTTCTGGAACTTCCAGTAGAGCAGCCCATTCCTCAATAGTGGATTCATACCTAGCACCTTCAGTCATCCATACAATTCTACCATCTCCGTAGAAATGAGCGATGGAGTAGAATTGCATGATCATCTCGTCATTCCACACTGTAAGTTCTCTACCAATGAACTTATCCGGACCGATGCAATGAAATTTATCTTGGGCACTTGGGAAGTAGTCCACATTGTCCTTAGTGAACTTCCAATTGACATATCTCATGTCGCTAACAGTAGGGCTCTTGTCAAGCAGAACGGTCTCATAGAAATCCTGTTGCTCAGTGGTATAGAACCTGTAGTTATCAGCGGTCTTCCTCCTCTGAGCATATGGATCTATGGCTCTCTAGGCTTTCAAGCCTGAGTCTTTCCACTTCTTCATGTCCTCGGCTACCAAATGGCTGGCATCATGCATTGGAAGATGTGGTCTGAGCTTCATCAATGTGGTTAGGTCATCATCATCTTTAGTTCCGAGGCAGTCCCCTTGTTCTTCTCTGAAGCAGGAATGTCTCTGGTGGTCCTCTTGGTCTTTTGCACTGCAGTCTTCTAAGATACAGGTTTGGTGTTCTTTGGCATAGCATCAGCCATGAGCTTCTTGGCTTTCTTCTTGGGAGGCACAATCTCAGCATGCTCTTCCTCCTCCTCACCAGCAGCACCAGCAACCTCCTCTGGATCCTCAAACATAGAGGTAGGCCTGCCCATAACACGAACAATCCTCTTCCTAGACTTTTTCTCCCCTGCCTTCTTAGGCATAGCTTTCTTGGGGACCTCAACTGAAATGGTTGCTTTGGCAGTCTCATGTGCTTTGAATGTTGAAGCAGGAGCATAGACTTTGCTGACAACTCTACGAGATGAAGTAGCTTTAGTTGTTGACTTCTTGGCAGTCTTTTCTTGCTTCTTAGCAAGAATCTCCTCAGGAATGAAATCTGAGTCTTCTTCATGCGAGTTGAGATTCTTCCTCTGGTGGCAGCCTTGGGCAACCCATGAGAGCTGGGGGTGCCTGGATCTGAGAAAGAACTGGCTTCTGGGCTTGTTCCATAACTCATATCAACTCCCTGCTCCGGCAAATTCTGACTGTCTTTTGAGGCTGACATACTGACCCTATGAATAGAGTATAGGAGAGCAGAAGAAGATGAGTCATCACAAAATGAGTCTGGTTTTGAAATTTGAGCAATGAATTTTCAAAAGTTTTGCAATCTATCAAATAGATGTCGGTGCATCCAAAAAGAAATTTTCGGTGGGGCCGAGACAGACTAACTCCTTAACAGGAACTTGGCAGCCTTTTCGGTCGGACTGAAAAGAACTAGTCGGTTCCATCGAGTCAGTTCTCATCCTCACTGAAAAGCATATCGGTGAGACCAATATTTTTGTTTCGGTTCGACTGAGATTTATCGGGCGGACGGCAAAACCCTAGAAAATCCATCTAACGTGAGATTTTGGGGATTTGAGAGGATAGGAATATGTGCACAGGGTGCAATGATGATTAACAAGTATCTAATGCGCAAGAATCGGATGGAGAACGCACTAGAGATCGAATCCGTACCCTAACTTGACGCGGATCCTCTATGGCGGCGACGAGGGAGTGGATTTCGTTGGCGACGGTGATTCCCAGTGGTGGAGGAGTGCAGGGAGACAAGGGCGACGACCAGGGGTCCTTGGAGCGGCACCTTAAGGTTTTGGAGCGCGACATTTGAAAGTGGAAATTTCAAAGTGTCGGGGTCCAGACTTATATACCCACCACTGTCGGTGACACCGATTCTAAGTTTTCAGTGTCACTGAGTGCCTCATCTGTCAGCTGACACAGACACTCAGTGTAACCGAGAAAATGGAATTGGTGGTACTGAGATTGAAAAACCAGATCAACCCTAGGCATTCGGTGAGACCGAGATTTTGGTGTTGGTTCCACCGAGATGCACTTGGGAGGTTTTAATGGTCAGTCCTTGTCGATACGGAACTCCGAGTGCTCCACACACAGAGGGATCGAAAAGCACTTGTTCAAATTTTGTGATGCAGCATGAATAGAGTATGAGGCCAGAGAGCATAGATAGCTAAAGAAGCGGTCCTAGGCATTCTCGTACATCCAGTTGGCAAAAGATAAATCAAAAGCCAAATAGCAACAATTGAATATCCTTGAATGAGAAAATAAATTCAGACCAACATGCTCACACAATAAGATGTCAAATGAAATCATGACAAACATGCACAAATACTCTAGCATCTAACAAGCACTTGGGCGATGACGAAGTCATCTATATATGAGTATTTGACTTAGGAGCCAAGTAAGAGTAGTTGATCATAGGTCATACTCATCGTTTAAGCACAAGTGGGGTTACCACTTTTACATAAAGCATTTAATGTTTGTCACATACTAAGAGATGCTTTGACTCAAGTCTTAGAGTAAATCTCCCCCTTGATGTAACATCCCCCCATAAGAGGGATAAACTATCCTTGGGTTTTGTTGATGAATACTTCATGTTGGTGAGGTAGTGGTGGATGCTCAAGATTTATGAAGATCACCAAGAGTTGGGAGCATCCTTGTTGTTTCCTTACTCTTCTCACCTACATGGGTTAGTCCCAACACATAAGAGACAAATACAAGGATATCTATGGACATGGAGTGCAAAGCATGTGTAATGATGTCCATTGATTTGTTGATTACCTTGTCCCTTGCTTACCTTTGAGGGAATGTGTGACTCCTTGATCTATTGCATAGGGTAG
The DNA here is from genome assembly GCA_022496015.1 of Hordeum marinum. Lineage (NCBI taxonomy): Eukaryota > Viridiplantae > Streptophyta > Magnoliopsida > Poales > Poaceae > Hordeum > Hordeum marinum. Next base: position 381,383,090 of record CM039675.1, read on the forward strand.
ATGTTGATTGCAAATAGATCTTGCCAATAATGAATGTGAGTGAATTTCATTGGCGGAGTCACCCCTCAAGAACTCTCTAGTTCTTCTTCTTGGGAATCCACATCAAGTTGATGGGGATTCTTGGTGTTGAAGTAGCACTTGTAGAAGTAGCCTTGGGAACCCACTTCACCAAAGATTGGGATTCATCTTCATAAGAGTCAAAGTCCTCTTGAAGCTTGTTCTTGCCCTTGAGCTTGGTGTCTTGTGGTGGAAGGTTATCTTGAGTGGTTGTCCCCTTGGTAAGAGTATTTTCATACTTCTCCTTTTGAGGAACAAACTTGGGATTGGGATATTGACCTTCTTCCCATTCAATCCCATTAGCGTTGAAGTAGCCAACACCACGATTCTTCCGGTATCCTCTGTGCTTGCGTACAATCTCATCAAATTGTTTGTACCCTTAAAGACTCTTGTAGACACCTTTCTCTATAATTACTTTCGATAAAGCATTTTCTTGCTCAAGTGTAACTTGGCTAAGAGAATCATCATTAGTGCAATCAATAGAACTACTAGGAGCAACATCATTTGGTTTAGCAATTTTATTGTTGCTGCTAGATGAAGAACCTTTCTTTCCTTTGTTACTAGTTTGCTTAGATTTGACTTGTGGCATGAATGTAGACAAGATTAGTCTTTTGGAAATATGAGATGAAGTCTTCTTTCGAAGATCGTCATTGATAGCTTTAATAAATTCATGTTCTTGCTCCAAGTTGAGCTTCTCGAAGCGTAGCTTCTCATGAGTTCTTACAAGCTCTCTATGATCTTCAAGAGTAGATTCATGAGCTAACTTTAGAGTGTTGAGTTCTTTAGTTAGTTCTTCTATTTTCATCTTATCATCATCAATAGACTTATCTTGACTAGCATGAGTAATATCAAATTCATTATGATTAACATCACTAGTTTTATCACATAGCAAGTCACCATCGTAAAGCAAATCATCTTTATCACTATCGAAATCAAGATATTTGGGGTGTGATACCTCGGGGCCTTGAGCCATGAAGCAACTTCCACCTCCTTCATTTGGTGAATCAAATATGTCATAGGAGTTGGTTGTCACTAGTGCAATTCTGGCAACACCATCATCTTGACTATAGTCGGAGTTGGAGTGATAGCTTCTGTCGGAGTGGTTGTCAGAGTCGGAAACCCATTCACCAACATGAGCTTGATGTTTCCTTCTTTAGTAGCTCTTGGTGTGCTTGTCCTTCTTATCCGAGTCCCTATTTCTCCTTGAGGGTCTTCATTCATAACGATCATCTCTACTCCTTCTCTCTCTTCGAGGTGATTCATCTCTTGAGCTTCGTCTTCTTGGTGACTCTTCTCTTCGTTTGTAGGGAGCTGAGCACTCATTGGAGTAGTGTCCGGGCTTCTAACAATTGTAGCAATTGCGGTCACGACTTGACGAACGCTTCTTTTCATATCTGGAGTTGGAGCTGCGATCTTTGCTTCTATTCTTGTAGAACTTGTTGAATTTCATGACCATGAGGCTTATCTCTTCATTTGTGACAAGGTTGTCGCTTAAGGTAGAGGGAGCATCACTTGTGGCTTTGTAAGCATTGCTAGACTTGTGATGAAGGTCTTCCTTGTCTTTGAGTGTCATATCATGAGCAACAATTCTACCAATCACTTTCGTTGGTTTGATATCTTTGTGGTTGGGCATCATTTGGGTCAATGTGCACACAGTGTCATATCTCTCATCCAAAGCTCGAAATATCTTCTTGATGGTGAACTTGTCAGTCATTTCTTCACTTCCTAAGACGGCAATATCATTGGTGATGAGAGCTAGCCTAGAGTACATTTCAGTGACTCCTTCACCATCCTTCATCTTGAACTTGTCAAGTTGACCTTGAAGACATCTAACTTGGATTCTCTCACGGACTCAGTTCCTTCATGCATATCAACCAAAGTATCCCATATCTCTTTTGCATGTTCAAGACGGCTGATTTTGTTGAATTCTTCAGGACATAGGCAGTTGAAGAGTATGTCACATGCTTGAGCATTGAGTTGCAACATCTTCAATTCATCCGCAGATGCTTCACGATCCGGTTCCTTTCCATCCGCAAAGAATTCACCTTGCAAGCCAACACGAACAACAACCCAAATAGCAGGATTATGACCAAGCAAATGCATTTTCATTTTATGCTTCCAACTAGCAAAATTAGTGCCATCAAAGTATGGACCTCTACGGTGATAATTTCCCTCACTAGATGCCATACTTCTCCTAGGTTGTGAAACCAATGCAATGGAGACCAAAGCTCTAATACCACTTGTAGGATCGAAAGTAGGTCTAGAGGGGGGGGGGGTGATTAGACTACTTGACCAAATAAAAGTTTTTCCTTTTTCCCAATTTTAATTCTTGGCAAGTTTTAGCATTCATAGCATATCAAGTAACACCCTACACATGCATGTCTAAGAGTATTGCAGCGGAAAATAAAGACATTGCACATATAAGTAAAGAGAGGGTTAGGAATGCAAACACAAGTGACGACACGATGATTTTTCCCGTGGTTTCGATAGGTGGTGCTATCGTACGTCCACGTTCTTGGAGTCTTCAACCCACGGAGGGTAACGGTCGCGAGAGTCCATGGAAGGCTCTACCCATGGAGGGTTCCACGAAGAAGCAACCTTGACTATTCCATGCGGCTTTCATCCACGAAGGACTAGCCTCACTATGGGTAGATCTTCATGAAGTAGGTGATCTCCTTGCCCTTAAAAACTTCTTGGTTCACTCCACAACACAAAGTAGGAGGCTCCCAAGCGACACCTAACCAATCTAGGAGGCACCACCCTCCAAAAGGTAATATGCTTGGTAATGACGATGAACTCCTTGCTCTTGTGCTTCAAGATGATAGACTCCTCAACACACAATCTCTCTCACCCAGATTTGGCTTGGTAGAAGAGATGGGATTGGTGGAAAGCAACTTGGGGAGGCTAGAAATCAAGACCCATATGGTTGGAGTGGAAGATCTTGACCTCAACACAATGGTAGGTGGTTCTCTCTCAGAAAACTGAGTAGGATAGGTATGGAATAGTTCTGAGTGCTTCTCTGTCGAGTGGGTGGTGGTGAAGGGGTATATATAGGCATCTCCAAAAATCCAACCATTACACACAATAAGTCAGACTCGGTGACACCGAAGTGTAAAACTCGGTGGTACAGAAGTGACAAAAGGTGGCAACTTTTGAATCTCGGATGGACCGATATATAACTCTCGGTTGCACCGACAAGGTGACCAACGGTCAGAATTACCAAACTCGGTGACGCCGATTCACCATTCTCGGTCGGACCGAAAATGAGAATTTGTGTAATATAAAGTTGGCAACCTAACTCGGTGGCACCGAGTGCAGTGTCAGCTGCACCGAAGTGTTAGGGTTTGGCTGAGTGTGTCTAGGGTTTGGAACTCGGTGGCGCCGCGATAGTAAAGTTGGTTGCACCGATTTGGTATATTTGGTTTAGGACAGACTTGTTGGAAATATGCCCTAGAGGCAATAATAAATTAGTTATTATAATATTTCCTTGTTCATGATAATCGTTTATTATCCATGCTATAATTGTATTGATCGGAGACTTAGATGCATGTGTGGATACATAGACAAAACCATGTCCCTAGTATGCCTCTAATAGACTAGCTCGTTGGTCAAAGATGGTTAAGGTTTCCTAGCCATGGACATGAGATGTCATTTGATAAACAGGATCACATCATTAGGAGAATGGTGTGATGGACAAGACCCAAACTACAAACGTAGCATATGATCGTGTCAGTTTATTGCTACTGTTTTCTGCATGTCAAGTATATGTTGCTATGACCATGAGATCATGCAACTCACGGATACCGGAGGAGTGCCTTGTGTGTATCAAACGTCACAATGTAACTAGGTGACTATAAAGGTGCTCTACAGGTATCTTTGAGGGTGTGTGTTGAGTTGGCATGGATCAAGACTGGAATTTGTTACTCCGTGCGACGGAGAGGTATCTCAGGGCCCACTCGGTAATACAACATCACAACAAGCCTTGCAAGCAATGTGACTAAGTGTTAGTCACGGGATCTTGTATTACGGAACAAGTAAAGAGACTTGCTGGGAACAAGGTTGAACTAGGTATGGAGATACCGACGATCGAATCTCGGGCAAGTAACATACCGAAGAACAAAGGGAACATCATACGGGATTAACTAAATCCTTGACATAGAGGTTCGACCGATAAAGATCATTGTAGAATATGTAGGAAACAATATGGGCATCCAGGTCCCGCTATTGGTTATTGACCGTAGAGGTGTCTCGGTCATGTCTACATAATTCTCGAACCCGCAGGGTCTGCACACTTAAGGTTCGGTGACGTTTCGGTAGTATAGAGTTATGCATGGTGGTGACCGAAGGTTGTTCGGAGTCCCGGATGAGATCCCGGACGTCACGAGGAGCTCCTGAATGGTCCGGAGGTAAAGATTCATATATAGGAAGTCTTGTTTTGGTCGCCGGAAAAGTTTCGGGCTCATCGGTAGTGTACCGGGAGTGCCGGTAGTGTACCGGGAGACCATCGGGAGGGGTATTTAGACCCAAGAGGCTCCATAGGCTGTGGGAGAGTGTTTACCAGCCCTTAGTGGGATGGTGGAAGTCCCACACAAGGCCCATGCGGTTTGGGAAAAAGGGCCCAAAGAGAAAAAGTGGAAAAAGGCAAAAATAGGGTGAATCCTAGTCCAACTAGGATTGGAGGTGGAGTCCACCTCCTCCACCTAGTTCGGCCGACTCCTAGGAGGCTTGGCCCTTGTTCCAAGCCTCCTCCTCTCTTCCTCTTATATATACTGGAGGTTTTAGGGTTTTTGCACAGAATTTTTAGCCACGTGCTGCCCGTTCCTCCAGTGCATAGTTTCTCCTCTAGATCGGATTTCTGCAGTGCTTAGGCGAAGCCCTGCCGGAATAGCTCCACCACCATCGCCGGAGCATTGTCACACTGCCGGAGAACTCTTCTACCTCTCCGCTCCCTCTTGCTGGACAAGAAGGCGGAGATCGTCATCGAGCTGTACGTGTGCTGAACGCGGAGGTACCGTCCGTTCGACGCTAGATCGGAAGGACCGTGATCAAGATTGCGAGACGGATCGTGATGAGTTCGCGGGACGGATCGTGATGAGTTTGTGGGACGGATCGTGATCAAGATCGCGAGACGGATCGTGATGAGTTCACGGGACGTATCGTGATGAGTTCGTGGGATGGATCATGATGAGATCGCGGGACGCTCGGCGATTTGGATCGCGAAGACATTCGACTACACCAACCGCGTTTCTTAACGCTTCCCGCTTAGCGATCTACAAGGGTACGTAGATCCACTCTCCCTCTCGTAGATGCTCATCACCATGGATAGATCTTGCGTGTGCGTAGGAAATTTTTTGTTTCCCATGCAATGTTCTCCAACAGTGGCATCATGAGCTAGGTCTATGTGTAGATGAGATCTCGAGTAGAACACAAAAGGTTTGTGGGCGTTGATGCTTAGATTGCTTCCTCCCTTGATCAGATTTTGGTTCAGCGGTATTGTGAGATGAAGCAGCCCGGACCAACATTACTCGTACGCTTACGAGAGACTGGTTCCCTCGGTCGCAACTTGTTGCATAGATGGCTTGCGGGTGCTAGTTTCTCTCACTTTAGTTGGATCGGATTCGACAAAGGCGGTCCTTGAGAAGGTTAAAAAGAAACTAGTGTATCACCGTTGTGGTTTTTGCGTAGATGAGAATTGTTCTTGCTAGATACCCGTAGCAGCCACGTAAAACATGCAACAACAATTAGAGGACGTCTAACTTGTTTTTGCAGGGTATGTTGTGATGTGATATGGCCAATTACATGATGTGATATATGTGATGTATGAGATGATCATGTGATGTATAGATTATCACGACTTGCATGTCGATGAGTACGGCAACCGGCAGGAGCCATAGGGTTGTCTTTAATTATTGTATGACCTGCGTGTCAATCATTAAGCGCTATGTAGTGCTTTACTTTATTGCTAAACGGTAGCAATAGTAGTACAATCATGATAGGCGCGACAACCCCAATGGCAACACGTTGATGGAGATCAAGATGATGGAGATCATGGTGTCGTGCTAGTGACGATGGAGATCATGCCGGTGCTTTCAAGATGGAGATCAAAAGCACAAGTTCATGGCCATATCATGTCACTTATGATTTGCATGTGATGTTAATCCTTTTATGCACCTTGTTTTTCTTAGGATGACGGTAGCATTATAAGGTGATCCCTCACTTAAATTTCAAGATGAATTGTGTTCTCCCCGAGTATGCACCGTTGCGAAAGTTTGTCGTGTTGAGACACCACGTGATGATCGGATGTGATAGACTCTACTTTCACATACAACGGGTGCAAACCAGTGTTGCACATGCAGAACACTCAGGTTAAACTTGATGAGCCTAGCATGTACAGACATGGCCTCAGAACACAAGAGACCGAAAGGTCAAACATGAGTCATATAGTAGATATGATCAACATGATGATGTTCACCATTGAAACCACCTCAACTCACGTGATGATCGAACTTGAGTTGGTGAATTTGGATCATGTATCACTCGAATGACTAGAGGGATGTCAATTTGAGTGGGAGTTCTTAAGTAATATGATTAATTGAACTCATTATCATGAACATAGTCAGTAGGGTCTTTGCAAACTGTGTTGTAGATTACTAGCTCACGCTGTAGCTCCCTTGAATTTTTATATGTTCCTAGAGAAATAGAGTTGAAAGATGATGGTAGCAATATTGCGGACTGGCTCCGTGATCTGAGGATTGTCCTCATTGCTGCACAGAAGGCTTATGTCCTTAATGCACCGATCGGTGCGCCAACCCCTCTAGCGTTGTTTGTAGATGTTGTGAACATCTGACAGGCACATTCTGATAACTACTTGATAGTTTAGTGCGTCATGCATTACAGCTTAGAATTGAGGCTCCGAAACGTTTTGAACGTCATGGAACATATGAGATGTTCTAAGAGCTGAAATTAGGATCTTAGGCTCGTGCCCGTGTTGCGAGATATGAGATCTCCAACAAGATTCTTTGCCTATAAGATGAAGGAGAATAGCTCAATCGTTGAGCATGTGCTCAGATTGTCTGGGTGCTACAATCGCTTGAATCGAGTGGGAGTTGATCTTCCAGATAAGATAGTGATTGATATTGTTCTCCAAGTCACTGTCACTAAGCTACTAGAACTTGGTGATGAACTATAAATGCCAGGGATAGAAATGATGATCCCTGAGCTGTTCACGATGTTTGACACCGCAAAGGTAGAAATCAAGAAGGAGCATCAAGTGTTGATGGTTAGTAAAACCACTAGTTTTGAGAAGGGCAAGGGCAAGGAGGGAAACTTCATGGATAGCAAGTCAGTTGCTGCTCCGGTGAAGCAACCCAAAGTTGAACCCAAACCCGAGACTAAGTGCTTCAATTATGAGGAGAGCGGTCGCTGAAGGGGAACAACCCTAGATACTTGGTAGATAAGAAGGTTGGCAACATCGACAGAAGTATATTTGATATATGTGTTATTGATGTGTACCTTGCTAGTACTCCTAGTAGCACCTGGGTATTGGATACCGGTTCGGTTGCTAAATGTTAGTAACTCGAACTAAAAGCTACGGAATAAACGGAGAACTAGCTAAGGGTGAGGTGACTATGTGTGTTGGAAATGTTTCCAAGGTTGATGTGATCAACATCGCATGCTCTCTCTACCTTCGGGATTAGTGACAAACCTAAATAAATGTTATTTGGTGTTTTGTGTTGAGCATGAACGTGATTGGATCGTGTTTGTTGCTACACGGTTATTCATTTAAGTTAGAGAATAATGGTTATTCTATTTACATGAATAATACCTTCAATGGTCAAGCACCTAGTGAGAATGGTTTGTTGAATCTTGATCGTAGTAATACACATGTTCATAACATTGATGCCAAAAGATGCAAAGTTAATAATAATAGTACCACATACTTGTGGCACTGCCGCTAAATTTCATATTGGTATAAAACGCATGAAGAAACTCCATGCCGATGGATCTTTGGACTCATTCGATTTCAAATCGGTTGAGACATGCGAACCATGCCTCTTGGTCAAGATGACTAAGGGCCCCGTTTTCTGGTTTGATGGAGCGGGCAAGTGACTTATTGGAAATGATACATGTTGATGTATGCAATCCAATGAGTCTTATAGCGTGCGGTGGATATCATTATTTTCTTACCTTCACTGATGATTTGAGTAGATATAGTGTATATTTGCTTAATGAAACACAAGTCTGAATCGTTGAAAGGTTCAAGCAAATTCAGAGTGAAGTTTAAGATCATTGTGACAAGGAGATAAAAATGTCTACGATATGATTGTCAATATGAATATCCGAGTTGCGAGTTTGGAATACAACTTTAGACAATGTGAAAATTGTTTCACAACTCACGCCACCTGGAACACCATAGTGTGATGGTGTGTCCGAACGTCATAGTCGTGCTCTATTGGATATGGTGCATGCTATGATGTCTCTTATCGTTTTGTTACTATAATTTTGGGGTTATGCATTAGAGACAACTACATTCACTTTAAATAGGGCACCATCTAAATCCGTTGAGATGACACCGTGTGAATTATGGTTTGATAGAAACATAATCTGTCATTTCTTAATGTTTGGGGCTACGACGCTTGTGTGGAAAATGTTTTCACCTAATGAGCTCGAACCCAAAACGGACAAATGCATCTTCATAGAATACCCTAAGAACAGTTGAGTGAACCTTCTATCTCAGATCCAAGCATAAAATGTTTGTTGCTAAAACTGGGTCCTTTCTCGAGAAAGAGTTTCTCTCGAAAGAATTGAGTGGGAGGAAGATAGAACTTGATGAGGTTGTTGAACCTTTGTTCAATCAGAGAGTAGCGCAGCGCAGGAAGCTGTTTCTGTGAAGCCTACGTTAGTTGAAGAGGAAGTTAATGATGATGATCATGAAGCTTCGGATCAAGTTACTATCAAACTTCATAGGTCGACAAGGACGTGTACTGCTCCTGAGTGGTGCGGCAACCCTGCCTTAGAGGTCAAGTTGTTGGACAACGATGAACCTACAAACTATGGAGAAGCGATGATGGGCTCGGAAACCAACAAATGGTTAGAGGCCATGAAATCCGAGAAAGGATCCATGTATGAAAACCAAGTATAGACTTTGGTGGACTTGCTCGTTGGACGGCAGGTCGTTAAGCACAAATGGATCTTTGAAATGAAGACAGACGCTGATGGTAAATGTCACCATTTGTAAAGCTCGACTTGTTGCAAAGAAGTTTACGACAAGTTCAAGGAGTTGACTGCGATGAGACTTTCTCACTCGTAGCGATGCTAAAGTCTGTTGAAATTATGTTAGCAGTTGCTGCACTTTCAATTATGAAATGTGGCAGATGGATGTCAAAACATCGTTTCCTTAACGGTTTACTTGAGGAAAGGTTGTATGTGATACAACCAGAAGGTCTTGTCAGTCCTAAGGATGCTAAAAGGTGTGCAAGCTTCAGTGATCCTTTTATAGACTGAAGCAAGCATCTCGGAGCTGGAATGTACACTTTGATGAGGTGATCAAAGTTTTTGAGTCTATACAAAGTTTATGAGAAACTTGTATTTGCAATAAAGTGAGTGGGAGCACCATAGAGTTTCTGATAAGTATATGTGGATGACATATTGCTATTCGAAAATAATGTGGAATTTCTGGAAAGCATAAACGGTTGTTTGAAAAGTGATTTTCAAAGGAAGACCTGAATAAAGCTACCTAATTGTTGAGCATCAAGATCTATAAAGATAGATCAAGATGTTTGATAAGACTTTCAATGAGTACATACCTTGACAAGATTTTGAATGAGTTCAAAATGGATTAGTCAGAGAGAAGTGTTCTCGCCTGCTTTGTAAGGTGTGAAGTTGAGTGAGACTCAAAGCTCGACCACGACAGAAGAAAGAGAAAGGACGAATGTCGTCCCCTATGCCTTAGCCATAGGCTCTGTATAGTATGCCATGCTGTGTACCGCACCTGTGTGTGCCTTGTCATGAGTCCGTCAAGGGGTACAAGAGTGATCCAGGAGTGGATCACTGGACAGTGGTCAAGATTATCCTTAGTAACTAAAAGACTAAGGAGATGTTTCTCGATTATGGAGGTGATAAAGAGTTCATCGTAAAGAGTTACATCGATGCAAGCTTTAACACCAATTCAGATGACTCGTAGTAGCAATCTCGATACATATAGTGGACGAGCCATTTGGAATAGTACCAAGTGGAGTGTGGTAGCAGTGTTTACGGTTTGACATAGAGATTTTCAAAGTACACACAGATCTGAATGTCGCGGAACCGTTGACTATAAGACCTCTCTCACATGCAAAGCATGATCGAGCCCCAGAACTCATTGGGTGTTAGATTCATAAAAATGCGAATCACATGGTGATGTGAACTAGATTATTGACTCTAGTGCAAGTGGGAGACTGTTGGAAATATGCCCTATAGGCAATAATAAATTAGTTATTATCATATTTCCTTGTTCATGATAATCGTTTATTATCCATGCTATAATTGTATTGGTCAGAGACTTAGATGCATGTGTGGATACATAGACAAAACCATGTCCCTAGTATGCCTCTTATAGACTAGCTCGTTGATCAAAGATGGTTAAGGTTTCCTAGCCATGGACATGAGATGTCATTTGATAAACGGGATCACATCATTAGGAGAATGGTGTGATGGACAAGACCCAAACTACAAACGTAGCATATGATCGTGTCAGTTTATTGCTACTGTTGTCTGCATGTCAAGTATATGTTCCTATGACCATGAGATCATGCAACTCACGGATATCGGAGGAGTGCCTTGTGTGTATCAAACGTCACAACGTAACTGAGTGACTATAAAGGTGCTCTACAGGTATCTCCGAGGGTGTCTGTTGAGTTGGCATGGATCAAGACTGGAATTTGTTACTCCGTGTGACGGAGAGGTATCTCAGGGCGCACTCGGTAATACAACATGACAACATGCCTTGCAAGCAACGTGACTAAGTGTTAGTCACGGGATCTTGTATTACAGAACGAGTAAAGAGACTTGCCGGTAACGAGGTTGAACTAGGTATGGAGATACCGACGATCGAATCTCGGGCAAGTAACATACCAAAGAACAAAGGGAACATCATACAGGATTAACCGAATCCTTGACATAGAGGTTCGACCGATAAAGATCTTCGTAGAATATGTAGAAACCAATATGGGCAACAAGGTCCCGCTATTGGTTATTGATCATAGAGGTGTCTCGGTCATGTCTACATAGTTCTCGAACCCGCAGGGTCTGCACACTTAAGGTTCGGTGATGTTTCGGTAGTATAGAGTTATGCATGGTGGTGACCGAAGGTTGTTCGGAGTCCCGGATGAGATCCTGGACGTCACGAGGAGCTCTGGAATGGTCCAGAGGTAAGTATTCATATATAGGAAGTCCTGTTTTGGTCGCCGAAAAAGTTTCGGGCTCATCGGTAGTGTACCGGGAGTGCCGGTAGTGTACCAGGAGACCATCGGGAGGGGTATTTCGACCCAAGAGGCTCCATGGGATGTGGGAGAGTGTTTACCAGCCCTTAGTGGGCTGGTGGAAGTCCCACACAAGGCCCATGCGGTTTGGGAGAAAGGGCCCAAAGAGAAAAAGTGGAAAAAGACAAAAATAGGGTGAATCCTAGTCCTACTAGGATTGGAGGTGGAGTCCACCTCCTCCACCTGGTTCGGCCGACTCCTTGGAGGCTTGGCCCTTGTGCCAAGCCTCCTCCTCTCTTACTCTTATATATACTGGAGGTTTTAGTGTTTTTGCACAGAATTTTTAGCCACGTGCTGTCCGTTCCTCCAGTGCATAGTTTCTCCTCTAGATCGGATTTCTACAGTGCTTAGGCGAAGCCCTGCCGGAATAGCTCCACCACCATCGCCGGAGCTCCATCACGCTGCCGGAGAACTCTTCTACCTCTCCGCTCCCTCTTACTGGATCAAGAAGGCGGAGATCGTCATCGAGCTGTACGTGTGCTGAACGCGGAGGTGCCGTCCGTTCGACGCTAGATCGGAAGGACCGTGATCAAGATCGCGAGACGGATCATGATGAGTTCGCGGGACGGATCATGATCAAGATTGCGAGATGGATCGTGATGAGTTTGCGGGACGGATCGTGATGAGTTTGCGGGACGAATCATGATGAGATCGCGGGATGCTCGGCGATTTGGATCGCAAAGACGTTCGACTACACCAACCGCGTTACTTAACGCTTCCCGCTTAGCGATCTACAAGGGTACGTAGATCCACTCTCCCACTCGTAGATGCTCATCACCATGGATAGATCTGCGTGTGCGTAGGAAATTTTTTGTTTCCCATGCGACGTTCTCCAACAAGACTTTGGTGGGAGAGAATGTGGATGTCTTGCTGACTGTCACTTGTGCACATTTGAGCATATTGTTCACCATCAAAACTTTACCCCCTTTTAATATTATTGGCTTTCGTATAGAGTCAAAGTGATTTCTCACAAATATGAAATGTAGAGTCCTCTTGCTTGAAGCTTGGCCAACCTATTTCCTTTCATATTGGGGTAATTCCACAATCCTGTGCCATTCCCATCATTGAACTTTTCCTGAAATGTACTTGATGAAGACATTAATTCAATGACTTATCTGTTGTTATTAATTACGAAAACCACCAAGGGAGCAAATGTGCTTTCAGAAGCACACAATTCTCTCCTCTCAATTCATCCATGCAGTTCCAAGATGTATCAGGACCTCAAGAAAACCTTTTGGTGGACTCGCATAAAGCGGGAAATTGCTCAGTTCGTGAACGAGTGTGATGTTTGTCGCAGAGTGAAGGCGGAACATCAACGCCCAGCAGGTCTCCTTCTGCCTTTGCCTATTCCAGAGTGGAAATTCGATCATGTGGAGATGTATTTCGTCACTGGATTTCCTAAGTCCAAGAAGGGCAACGATGCCATCTTTGTGGTTATCGACAAGCTGACCAAAGTTGCCCATTTCCTTTCGGTCAAAGAGTCTATCTCGACAGCTTAACTGGCAGAGCTGTACACGTCAAGGGTAGTTTATTTGCACGGTATTCTTCAGCTCATATCCTCAGATCTTGGAAGCCTATTCACTTCGAAGTTCTGGGACTCCTTCCAGACTGCTATGGGTACCCAATTCCATTTTAGCATTGCCTTCCGTCCTCAGACAAGTGGCCAAGTTGAGAGAGTCAATCAAATCCTCAAAGACATGCTCAAAGGCTGTGTGATTTCTTTCGGCGTGAAATGGGAAGACTGCCTTCCATACGCTGAGTTTTCATACAACAACAACTTCCAGGCTAGTTCGGACAAGGCCCCGTTCGAGATTCTCTATGGTGGGAAGTGCCGCACCCGCTCAATTGGTCTAAAACCGGTGAGCGTCAAATTCTTGGCAATGACATGATCACTGAAGCAGAAGAGATGTGCTGTGTCATTCGTGAGAATCTCAAAGAAGCTCAATCCCTCCAGAAGAGTTATTATGATAACAAACATCGGGATGTCTCCTTTCAAATCGATGATTTGTCTATCTCAGAGTTTCTCCCATGAAGGGCACTCAGCGTTTTGGCATCAAAGGGAAGCTCACCCCTCGCTTTGTGGGTCTTTTCAAAATTGTGGGCAAGAGAGGTGACGTTGCCTATCAACTCGAGCTTCCTCCAAATTTCTCAAATGTTCATGACGTGTTCCATGCCTCTCAGCTCAGGAAGTGCTTCAAGACTCATGAGCGTACCGTTGACCTCCAAGACCTTGATCTCCAAGAAGACCTATCCTATCCTGAGCATCCAGTTGCTATTCTTGAGGAAACTAAGCATAAGACATGCAACAAGTCAATCAAGTTTCTCAAGGTGAAGTGGTCTCATCACTCTGACAAATAAGCTACTTGGGAACATGAGGATCTTCTCCGTTCTGAATTTCCAGAGTTCTTTCGTTCTTAGATCTCGGGTCGAGATCCTCGTGTAGTGGAGGAGAGTTGTAACAGCCCAAGTGAATTCCTTGCCTTATTGTGATATAATTATCATGTGTGACCTTCTATGGATGTTGTCAATGCCATCATGAGTTCGAGTTCTAGTTGCCATTTGTCATTACATGCATCATGGTATCATGTTCATAACATCAAGTGTATCATATTATTCTTTTTGCCATGTTGTTGGTGGTGTGTCATGAGTGTGTCTCTTGTGATGATGTTGTGTTGGTGGCACATGTGTGCTTGGTTGTGGGAAGCCTCTCCTCTATTGTATTTCTCAAAAAAACTCTCACAAATTCTCTAGAACTATGCCATGTCTCTCTTTATTCAAATATTTCTACATGTGATGAATTTGCTTGCTGTTTTCCTATATTAAAAAAAGTTGATCCTTTTAGAAATACTCCAATATGATTTTTGAACCAGCTCCTAATCATGTTTGAGATTCATCCTCCCTCATTTCGTCAAACAGATTGCTACTTGCATTAAAATATGCATATAAATTGTTTGCTCTAAAAATGCCCATTATGATTTTGTTAAACAGGGGGTAATTTTGTGAGTTCAAAACTATCTTCGTTTTCCTCTAAATCTTTTTCTAGCTTTCGGAAGTTTTTCTTTGGTTGTGATTCTATTTTTATTAGGAAATATGTTTTCTGTGTGAGAGAGAGGGAGGAGCAGAGCCCACCTGGGCCTTAACCTCACTCAGGCCCAGCAACATCGAGCCAGCGTAGCCCAGCTAGCTCCCGCACGCGTTCGCCCCCTCCTCTGTACGACACCCCATCCAGAGGAGCCACATCGGCCATGGCTTGATTCGACGGCAGTCCGGCTCCCTCAGCTCCTATAAAGCGTGTCCTCGGTGCCCTAGGTCCTCCCCGCAACCCTTTACTCCCCTCCCCTTGCTGTGCCCTAGCCAAGCCGCTTGCCGTCGTCGTGCCCGCGATGCTCCGGCCGAGCTTCAGCTCGTGCTCGGGGTAGTGCCTCCGCCTCGTCTCTGCCCCCCTCGGCGTGGATCGAACCCTAGGAGTCCCATCCGTCTTCTTGGAGTCCGGACGTGACGCCTCCGAGCCCGAAGCCCCCCGCCCACATGGTCTTCTTCCCCTTCGATTTGGGCAGGAGATCACTGAAGTTTGTCGCCAATTCATCGTCGTTCCGCCGTGTCCCCGACCATCTCGCCGTGTCAAGGTAGTTAGGTATCTTCCGCCCTACCTCCCTGTTGTGTTATAGCTCATGCTCAGTGCTAGTGTTTTGTAGTTGATGTTGTCCTCTACCATCCTGTTAATTTTCATGCCATGAGGTGGTCTCTAGCATCATTGTTTTCTGCTGTCAAATTGCTATCAGGTTAACTCAGATTCTAGAAAACTAAATTTTTCACTAAGCCCCTAGAATCTGTTTCACAATGCCATCTTGTGAGCTTCATTGATAGTGATGCATGCTACCTTTCAAGTTTTTGCAGTTGGATGATTTGTTAAGCATGTTATGTAGTTTCTATACATACTTTGTTTGTGGTTGGAAACATCCTGTAGCTCTAGATAAGTGTTGTGCAAGTTGCCATGTTGCTATTTTGGACAGGATGGGTGTGGTTTTGTTTTGTGACTTGTGGGAGCTATGCTCCATAGTTTTGCGTGATCTTTGGCTCCATTGTTGCTAGTTTTTAATTCCCTAACCAGTGGCATCCTTGGAATACCAAGGAATAGCCCATGGCCTTCCTTGTCTTGTTTTGTCTTCGTACCTTGCCGTGAGCGTTCCGTGAGCTACGTTACTCCGTTTGCGACATTCTTCATATGCATTTGCATAGATTTTACATGAAGCATCCATATTTCCCATGATCATGCATGTTCAAACAACTTAACATGAGGTTCTATCCAGAATTCTAATAACTTAACTATTGCATGAGAAACATGACTAGCTTAGGATTGCCATGTTAAACACTTCAAATGGATCATGCATCATCTTGATTGTGCATTGCACCTTGGTTGTATGTTTATTTGGTGTAGTTTCTCTTTGGGTAGATGCGACTGTTGAACCTGAGTACGAGGATCCACGAGAGTTCAACTATGAGGACCCAACTCTTTGTCCCTGTGAAGAACCAACAGGCAAGATGATCGTACCTGGATTCCGACACTATTTTTGCTTTGCTAGATGTCTTGATCTTATCGTTACACTTACGTTACCTACCACTTGAATGTCCAGCCTCCTACATTGCCATGATAGCCTCTAACCCCTCCACTACCTAGCAACCTTGTTTGGCTAAGTTACCGCTGCTCAGCCCTCTTATAGCGTTCTTAGATGCAGTTGCAGGTTGTTTCCATGTGATAACATGGATATTTGGAGATATCACAATATTTTCTGCTATTTAATTCAATGCACATATATATCTTGGTAAGGTGGAAGGCTTGGCCTTTTGATCGGTGTTTTGTTCCACTTTTGCCTCCATAGTTACTTGTTACCGGTGTTATGTTCCATATTTTGCGCTCCTAACATGCTCAGGGTTGTTATGGGGACCCCCTTGGTTATAAGTTTGAGATTAAAGCTTGTATGGCAAGACCCAACTTTGGTACTACATTTGCTTAACAACCTAATAACAATGCATAGGGCTTGGCAACCCCGTGGATAATTTAATCAACAACCCGGGCCAATGCTCCTCATGAGTGTTGGTCCAAACTAGAGCACTGTGCGGGGACAACCCGGGGCAACTCAGGATATTTCTATCAGGCCACCATACACTAGCTTATCTAGTCGTGTCCTGAGAATGAGATACGCGGCTCTTATCGGGTTCGTCGACACATCGGGCGGTCTTGCTCGACTTGTTTTACCTTTCTTGAATCTCTTGCACGAGGAATTCCAGTTTTCTTCGGGCTATCTCGAGGTGGCGGACTTCGTATGGAATTGCCTAGGAAGATCACGAGATCCGTGGTCGAGGTTATTCCCGTGGCGTGTGGTTAATTTGTGATGGATTAGTTGGAGCACCCCTGCAGGATTAAATCTTTTGGAAAGCCATGCCCGCGGTTATGTGACAACTTGGATATTTTTTTAACAACCGGTTGTAGCCAACTCGAAGTAAACTCTAATAAAATAAACCAACTATGTGTGTAACCATGATCATCTCTGCTCGTGAACATGAATCGAGAGAGAACACGATGGGGTTATGTTTGACGTATGTAGGTGTTCAGGATCACTTAGCGATCATGCTAGTTCTCGACCATTATGCGTAGACCGCCACATTTACTTATTGTCATCGTAAGTTAGCCACCAATAAATGCTTAGGTGCTTGCTGCAACCTCACCACTTACCCCTTCCAAACCCAAAAGCTTACATAGTTTCGCTACCCGGGATTACATGATTGCTGAGTCCTTTTGGCTTACAGATTAGAACAATATAGGTGCAGGTGTTGATGAGTTCGTACCAGAAGATGTGACCCAGCTCCAGTGGGAGTACGATGAAGAACATGACCGAATGTATGTCATGTACCCCGATGAGTAGAGAGGCCATGGTCGTGATCCTTGGGATAGCAAGATAGCTTTACACTGTTTCTTTTCTTTGTTTGATATCGTCCGTAGAGGGGTCCTGTCTTCTGTATGATGCTTGAATAATTGTGTAAACTTGTAAGATAGCTTGTGGCAAGTGCAAGCCAACTCATATACTCATCTCTTCATACATGTATGCAATGTTTACTACACTTGCAAAATGACGAGATGCGCCTCTATCCCTGTCGAGGCCCCCGTGCCAAAATAAGGATAGGAGAGCATCTTGGGCGTTACAATGTGATACCCAATCATTCATACACAACAATCAATAGTCACTCAATATGTTAATCCTTCAAATTGATTGTCACAAATGTACAGTGAGTAAAGCCGAGCATGGCTAGATTGAACTACAACATCCACGGTTATCTTTGACAAATGCCTGAAAGGCACAAGAAGACATGGGCAACCTTGGGGTACCTCGATCGGATCTCGTTCTCCATCTCCATGGCATACAAATATGTCTTTCGTTCAGTATATGTTGCGGCACGGAAAGTCCTGGATCATCGATGGCTCACCTTTTTCATACACGCAAACCTTGAACAACTTCTCCATCTCCTAGTAGCCCCTATCAAAATGATCAAACATTTATTATTTTCAGCAATGCTACAGCCGTGTTCCCACTTCCCATCCAAAATAAGCTAGTGAGATCAATCTTTTGAATACTACTCCCCAGCCATTTCTCGCCCTAATATTTAAATGGTTAATGGAAAAGAAATTCTTGTGCCTGAGAATTGCACAAGAATTCTTGTACACTGATCCAATAGGTAAGGTTAGTGGAGGTCGATTGTTCTTGTTTGATAGTCTCATTTGTCATTGAACGATCTTTTGCAAGATCGAGTTCTAAGCTCTGTAGTTTTACATACCTCCTTTAGTTGATGAGTTACGCCACCCGAGGTAGTAGCATTGTCATAACCGCTTTCCTACAATACATCAAACAGATCTAAGTAACTTGCTGAGTCCAATTCACAACATTTGTAACATCCGTAATGTAAGTTAACCATGCTCTATACAAAAATAAGTGTGACATAGCTGTTTGGAGACATACTACAGAAACTTAGCTTTTCTGAAGATTGAAACCCCGTTGACAACTCTAGACAACACATACACAAAACATGCATATATGCAGGGATCTCGGTTTAAAGTATCAACTTTGCAACTACACATTGTAAAAATTATGTCCAATCTCCAAATTCTGTTTGTGATATGCATGTAGGGGTGATCAACAATGTGCTATGGACACCATGGCAAACTAACCTTGTGAAGGAATTTGGCATGCAAGAGAAGGGCAAGTATTGGCCGAGTTAGTTCGAATCGTCAGTTCCACACCAGTGGCGGCCACAGATGGAGAAGTCCGAGATATCGAAGTGAAACTCATATTTGGTTGTCCCGCCACATTTGCCCGTGCGTTGATCACCTACTAAGAGTAAGAACATGATGAGAAATCATGAGTATTTTCTAAGTTGTAAAATTACACAAGGCTCAATATATATACTTTGGAAAGATTACTTAGAGTCTGTTGGATAAATTCTATTGAACATCTGTGATGAAATATATCATTAGTCACACATACAATTACCAAGATGAAATATATGAAGTATTACTACCGCCAAAAGAAAATTGTAGGAAAGCAAGTCAAAATATTAGTGGCAATGAAAGCTTCCATTTTCGAAATAACCTCGCAGGGGGAAATATCTTGGTAGTTTACAATATGGAGTAAGAACTATGTGTTTAACATGAAATCAAAACCCTATCAACAATTGCCTGGTGTTAACAAAAAATGATAATTTCAGAGAGGTTAATTTGTCAAGATATATATGACATCATGCTTAATTTTGCATCGATATGTACTGGGCAAGATACACCATGTCGTATCCTGCAAACAAAGACGAAATAAGAAAAGTTCAAAGAAAGGATAAGCGTAAAAAGTAAACTAATCATAAGAAGATAGATACCACATCGAATAAGTGTCATGCTGCAACAATGATGAATCTTTCAACACATAGTTGCTTAGTTTACATAGCAAACACTTTCTGAATATAGTGTAAATAACTTAAATGGATAGATAAACCTTTGCCAATTCTTGATTCCCAATTGATGTAGGTATGAAATTCAGAGCAGTAGAATTCAGACCAGATCACTTCACGTAACTGTCTCTCAATTACAAAATGTCTGTGTGCATACAAAGGAGCAACTAACTGATGGTAGAAGCAAAGAGGTAGCAAGCTAAGAGGGAGAACTGGGCAAGGTGCTCGCAGTTGACATCGTAGGGCAGGTTGCCGGTGTACACCTTGGACTCCATCGACAGCTCCATGTACTCCTCGATCCCCTTCATGTCCTCCCCCTCCTCCTTTGTATCACCTTCCCGCGTGACGCCTTCCTCGTCCCCCATGAGGTAGTCCTTGTTTAAGGGGTCCTCCGATGGCCGACCTGCTTCTCATGGGCCGGACTATATGGGCCACTTGCTGAGCATTGGATTGATCAAAGGCCCCATCACCAGGGAGGAAGCTTTTGGAGTCGTGGCGTGTCCTTCAAGTTTGAAATAGTAGATAGGCATGTTTTTCCCTTTGATGTGCAACCGACCATGTGTAAACCCTAGGTACCCTCGGCATCTATATAAGACGGAGGGTTTTAGATTGTAGGGCAGAGAAACTCGTCTAGGGTTTAGCTATTTGATCTCGAGGTAGATCAACTCTATAACCTTCATATTATCAATATAATCAAGCAAGACGTAGGGTTTTACCTCCATAGGAGGGCGCGAACCTAGGTAAACATCGTCTCCTTCGTCCCCTGTTACCATCGATCCTAGTCTCACAGCTTGGGACCCCCTACCCGAGATCCGCCGGTTTTGACACCAATATTGGTGCTTTCATTGAGAGTTCATGTAACATCCCAAATTTTGGAATGTTATAATAAATATTAGAATGATTGTTTGTTTGATTTAGTGATTGAAATTGAGTGAAAAATTTGAAACTTGTTGAAAACTTTTGAATGAGAGGGAATGACATGACTTTCCCATATGCTTTTGGAATTCAAATTCCTACATCAGTGAGAGAAGATGACATGACTTCTTCAATATAAAAAGATTTGAAGAGTGAATTTGAAAGCATTTGAAATTTTCTGATATGGAATTCATTTCATATTTGGTTCCATTTTTAAATTTGAAAGAATTCAAATACCCTTGAAAAGATCTTGAGAGGAGTAACATGACACTCCACACCAGGGTAATTTTGTGAAGTATTTGAACCATAAAACCCAGGGGGTTATTTGAAAATTTATTGCAAAAGAATTTAAAATCAATTTAGGCATTTTTCTGAAAATAATTTTTTTAAAGTATTCATTTTGGCCGTGGAAAAATGCTCATTAAATAGCATTTATTCCCCTGATCAATTTGATATATATATCTTCAATTATTGGAAATGTTTTGAATGCCTTAATGAGACTTCAATTCTCTGGAAATTAGAAAAAAGAAACGAATTAACGTGTATTAAAACCAGCCGGCCCACCTGCCCTAAACTCCCTCCCGAATTTACTCCGAATCGGCCACCGACGCCGCGCCCTCTCTCTCTCTCGCTGACCGCATGGCCCCACCGACCGCTCGCACCATCACCGCGGTCGCCTCCCTCCTCTGTCTCCTCCCCTTTCCACGCCGGCGTCCACCGGATCCGTCACGGTCTCCCCTCTCCTTCCTTTCAGACGACGCCGAGGCCACCTATAAAACCCCGCCCATGCCCGCATCCGTTCCCCTCCAAACCCCCAACTCCCGTGCGCTTCCCTCGCCACAATCGCTCGCCGGAGCCCGAGCGCTGCCGCCTCGCCATTTCCCCACCCTTCTCGCTCACGACGCCTCCTGCAGCTCCTTGTGCATTCGCCCGTGCTCTAGAGTCACCAGAGACGCCCCTCCATCGACCACCCGAAGATCTCCTCCGCTCACGAGCTCGCCGTCATCGACACCGTCGTCCCCGAGCCATCTCAGCGCCACCAGACGGATCCCCGTCCTCGCCTGCGTCGATTGGTGCCGTCGCCATCGCCAAAGGACCACCGGAGCGCCGTCCCCGTCGACCATGCCGCCTCAGACCTCGCCGGAGCTCTCGCCGGACTCCACCACCGCCGCGGTGAGCTTCCCCTTTTCCCCCTTCGTTTGATCTTACCCCAAAGGCTGAGATTAGAAGGCCCGTACACCTTCGTTTAGTCTGGTTTTAGTTTAGTAAACCGGTTGGTTTTTCCTATTTAATTTTAGCTGAACCGTTTTCTTTTAAGTTGCGGCCATTCGCTCCGTTGTATCTAGCGCACACCATCTCGGCCAATCAGAGAACGCCACATAGCACCCCTGTCCGTTAGTTAGATTTTTTCTATTTTTCTGTTTGTGTTTTAAAAACAGAATAGTTTTGTTTTTGTTTTCTTTATTACTTTTATGTTTTTAGTTGTTTTAATTTGATTGTTTTTGCATTGTGTCACAAAGTTTATGTAGTTTCTGTAGATATAAAGTTTGACCATATTTGAATAATTTAAAAAATTGATTTCAAACAGATTTGTTTCAAATCTTATTTTCTGAATATCTTGAGTTTAAAAATAGATTTTTGGTTGATTCTTTGTGCTACTAGTCACTAGTGATGTTATTTATCAGTAGGTAAAATTTTACATTTTTAGAATATTTTAAGTTAGTATTTTTAACAAAACAAATTCTGTTTTAGTTCTTTCAGGTTTATTTCTATTTCTCTTGTTTCAAATTGTTTTAATTTATTTTTATTTTATATTAGTTGACAAATTCTACTTTGTTTTCTGTTAGTTAGAAGTAGTTTTTTCAACCAAGTTTATTTTTATGTCATTTATTATTTTTATAGCATGAAATCAATTCTAGTTTCATAATAACTTGCAAATTGATTTCATTGCTAGATGGATTTCCTATTTGAAAGTATTTTCATAAATTGTTTTATAAAGTTTCACTTTCTGTTAACTTTATGATAGATCATAAACAATTTGTATTAAAGTTGAAATTGTTTGTGGTTAATTCAAGGTTAACATTGTTGATGTCATAAGATGAGTTTTGATAAAAGCTTTTGATTAGTTCTTAAGTTATCCTTCAAAACTAATTCTTTTTGCTAGTAAAATATTTACTAAAATAATTTTGTTCTATTTTACTTTGTTTTTGTGTTTTACTTTTGAAAATAGGATTTACTTGTAGAGAAAACCAACCTTAGTTGTGTTGATGAAAGTTTTGTTGTTTTGAGTTTTGTCTTAAGTATTTCCTTCATCACAACCTTGTTGCTTTTAGTTTTGTGTTGTCTATTGATTGTTAGTATTGATTGCTAGAAGTGTTTGCTTATGAATGCAATGTTTGATTGTATAGATTTTCATCGGAGAATGACGAATAGTCTATCAAGTTATTTCTGAGAGCGATATTATTTCTTCATAAACAGTACAGGCAAGTTCACTTTGACCATCTATTTCATACCTATGTTTTATTGCATGTAGTGATATCCTTCAACAAATCCCTCCAGTAGTGTTATTGAAAATTCTTGTAGTCAAGTAGAATGCATGAGGTAGGAACCCACCACTTGTTACTAAAGCCCCGGGAACGTTAGTTATTTTAATGCTATGCTAAAATAGACGGGGTCTGGTATGAGTGTTCGTGAGTGGTGTGAGAAGGAGGACTCTACGTCAAGACGACAACTTCATGAAGGCAGCTTCAAGTCGTGCATCTTCAAGACCTCAAGACTTTGAGACTCGAGAAACAAGTTTTCAATACACACTACTGGGTGAAGGATGGTTGATTGGGCATCCCTGGAGTAACCAGTGGATGGCCGGGATGCATGGAGAAGCGCCATGACGTCTTGTGGAAAGCTTCACCCAGACTCAAAGAGACGGATGAATACTTCTTGCCCGGAAGCTTACCTGTGTAGCCACAAGTCATTATGGGCTCCGGCTTGGTTGATCTTTGTTGTGACTCTGGCTGGGCAGTGCTACGAGATGTAGTCGACGTTAGGATTGGATGGGCACTGACAGTAGTCAGGGAAACACTCTGAAAGACCATGTTTCGTTCGTCCTGTTCTTGAACACCCGACAGTGCGAGGACTTACCAGGAGGGAACGAATCTTGTGGGTAAAGTACACAACACTCTGCAGAGTTAAACCTAATCGATTAGCCGTGTCCCCGGTTACGGACAATTTGAGCTTCTAGACTTGGATCTATCTCTGAACTCTCAACACTGGACTGTTAATTAATTGTGGGCAACTTATGATACTTGTGGGCATTAAGACATCGGTTGGCAGAACCATGTCTTGTTAGGTAACTCTATAGTGAAAACTCTTGATATTCTTTTGTTGTAGGAAAAGAAAATAAAATCAACTTTTATGCAAAAACTCAGACACAGAGCCACAAAGCCTTACTGCATATAGAATAGTTTTTATCTTCTGTTCTACTATGGTGATCTTGCCGATACATTCACTGTACTGACCTACACGGCTGCAACGTCTCATGTTGCAGATACTCTTCTTCGATGAGTAAGAATACGATTCAGGGTTACGGTCTACACTCAACCTGCCATTGGTGTTTATTGGGACTCCACTCCTGTTGACTGTTTCCGCTGAGATTTTAAGGTATATATCAATTTTACGTTAATTACATGTGATTGAACTTTGATATATACATTGATGTACTGCGTGTGCCAGCATACTGATCCAGGGATGGCACAGAAAACACAGAGGCTTGACTCGTTTTGAGTCGGGTCGCTACAAAAATGGTATCAGAGCACATGTTAACTATAGGACGTGACCCTAGGCAATGGATTAGAAATAGGAAGACCTTGATAGGAACAACTTTTGTTTTCAGTACTCTCGTAACTTCTAAGTTCTTTTACTGAACCCTCCCTGTTTCAAACTATAGATGGAGAACACACCCTGAACAAAAGAGAGGACTACGAAGATGTTCTCGGAGGCTCATTCCTCATGGAGCTAGTGATACCTGAGATACCTGAGATCAGTTGGTGAAGCTGCCGATACCTGAGATCAAGGCGACTAAGAGGAAGTCTAGATTCTAGGGCATCAAAACTAAAGTTTTTGGACGTGAAGAAGACCCCAAGACTGAAGACATCAACTATGGCACATTAAGCCATGAATGTGAGATGGGCATGAACACTGCTGTCCATGATGCCATCGCACGTTTGAGCTATCGTCATCGTGCTGAGTTATGCAACCACTACTTTGGAAGGCTTGAATGGCAGAAGCCTGATGGAGCACTCATCGACCTGACCGACGAACAGAAGATGAAGTTTTCACCCGTACTTGTGTACAACCAAGAACTGGAGCGCTACATCAAGAACCTTCAAATGGACCTTCTCTCGGAGTTATTTGAGAACGAAGCACTTCGTGAGAGCCTCACGAACAGGAAGCTAAAGGTAGCCAATCTGAAGAAACATGATCCCGAGATTCAGAAGCTTCGTCAAGACTTGAAGAATAGTCAGGCCATGGCTCATGCTGGAGATGTTGAAATTCAGAAGCTCAAGAACCAACTCCTGGAACTACAGGGA
This sequence comes from Hordeum marinum, assembly GCA_022496015.1. Classification (NCBI taxonomy): domain Eukaryota; kingdom Viridiplantae; phylum Streptophyta; class Magnoliopsida; order Poales; family Poaceae; genus Hordeum; species Hordeum marinum. The sequence continues at coordinate 381,408,159 of CM039675.1, forward strand.
CGACACCGAAAACTCCACATCAACAGGGAAAATCTAGTAGAAGAACTTGAGAATATCAAGCATGACCAGAAGAAGCACACTGAAGATGAAAACATGATATAGACTAGCTTAGTAGTAGCCCCACCATGAGAGAAATAAAGATAAATGTTTTTACGATTTGAGTGATTGACCACACCAACCTTATGTGGGTGGCGATACTATAGTTTGATTGAACTTTATGAATGCGTGGGCTTGAGTTTGATGTTTTTGAGTTGTTTGTATCCCTTCTCTCTCTGTCTCTCTCTCTCTTACCCATCTCATCCCCAAAACCTTGAACCCAATAGATGGTGAATGAAGCTGGACTTGAATCCTCTAGACCAATGACCCATCTAGAGGTAGATGTATGGATTCAAAACATGGAGGAAAATGAGTTGTGGATGCATAAACTGGGATTTTGCTAAATTACAAGGATATAATAGAATATGGTAAATGGAATAGAAGCTTGGTTTGGATGATAAGGAATGCTTACACAAGAAGAAACATATGTTATTCTGAGTACCTTTTTCTGACACCTGCAGATGACCACCCTTTATGAGTCTTTCCTCAAGGGCGCGGAGACGACCATGACCCTGAGTAGTGATCATGATTACCCAAGGATCCTGAAGGATATGATGAAGCACATCCGTCTTGAAGGAGATGCAGTCTACAAGGGCTACCCATTCATGGAAAATGGAGTGGAACTCTGGTATGTGGAGGTACACCTCCACCGTGTGAAAGGAGTTTGCCCAAATACTATGGGACAATACTTTTACATATCTCGTGTACCACGAGCAACTTTCTTTGATGCTGTTCGTGATGCTGCCATGGAAGTCATACGTTGGATTGGAGAAATACTTGAAGCCAGACTCCGTCATACTCAGGAATACCTGCATGAGGTGCATACGGAGATGATGGAGATGAAAGTCATGTCCACCCTGATCAAGCAAAATATGGATGATTTCAGGGAGCACATCGCAAAGTTCTAGTGGTACTAAAATATCTCCAAGGAGGGATAAATGAATAAAGTTGGGAGTGATGCTGGACCATGCCAAACTTTGTGGATGGCGGCATTTGTAATAAAGTACTTTTAGGAGTTTTAAGAAGTGATTGAGGATGTAACAGAGGATTGAATACGAGAAGAAAGCTAGAATGGAGTAGTTAAGATGGCAATAACTGTATCATTAAGCACTCTTGTTTTCATGAAGATTATTTTGTAACGGAAGTCTCAGAGTTTGTAATGAATTCATGAGTCAATGGAATTATGGTTCTCGAATGTTGAATTATAAGAACTGTTACTCTATGAACAAAGATCACTAACCATTTTCGAGGATATGAGAAAATATGGTCTATGCAGGCATGTGTACATTTCGTTTTAAAGTGTGGTAGTAACCATAGGGACCAATGAGTGAAGAAAGTACCATTCTTGTTAAGGAGTTTGGATAAGTGAATACAGGTGAAGAGAATGTGGAACCATATCCAACTATGTGGATGACAACACCTGAAATAAAATACCTTGGATTTTGAATATGATGAACCAAAACTGTTATTGGTAAACAGACCAATGGAAAGGAAAAACATATTCAAGGAATAGAATGTGTATCAAGGATGGATGTCATGGTTTCATGAAGGTTACCCCAAGATCTTGAAGCAAGAAGGTGTGATTGGATTAGCAAACATTTTCTTAGGAGTATACGACAACCTGAGAGTTGTGAAGGAACGATAAATGTTTTGCTTAGCTTGCAGAATCAATGGATTTATCCGAACCTTGTTCGTTGACAAGAGAAATTTCTGCAACGCTTGTGAGGAAGCCCAAGTGTTAGAATACGAGATTCACTGAACCTTATACATGGAAATGATTTCAGTGCGGCATGGATTGATTACCATGACGACTTACTCTTATCATTTCTCTTGCTATTCAGAATGGTAAATCTGAGTGACTTACCCATAGTAAAGAGACGACGTTCCTTGAAGCTTTTGTTTAAGCCTTAGAATGGTATGAAGAAAACCCCTTGTACATGACAATTGTTGTCACGCGTAGGAATTATACGGTGAGGAATGAATGCCAAGACCCATTTCACTGCAGGATGACCACAAATGGTAGACCACCATGAGATCATCGATAGGTTACTTAGAATGATCACGAGACCTGTCAGTTAAGAAGACCCAGTATCGAGAAAATACATTTTGTTATGAGAACACAAGATTTTGACTTAAACGGAAGAGCATCACCGAAGGAGCTATCGTGAAGTATGTTAAGAGACAGATGCACCTAGAGGACTGTCATGAATTTTGAAGGACCAGTAACTCTCATTTTAAGTGTGGTAGACCCCACACCTTCTTGGTCAATGGATTTGCTAGAAGACCCCAAACCCTAACCTTTTCTTTCTAGCCCTTTCAAATCTCGAGGACGAGATTCATTTTAAGTGTGGTAGGTTTGTAACATCCCAAATTTTGGAATGTTATAATAAATATTAGAATGATTGTTTGTTTGATTTAGTGATTGAAATTGAGTGAAAAATTTGAAACTTTTTGAAAACTTTTGAATGAGAGGGAATGACATGAATTTCCCATATGATTTTGGAATTCAAATTCCTACATCAGTGAGAGAAGATGACATGACTTCTTCAATATAAAAAGATTTGAAGAGTGAATTTGAAAGCATTTGAAATTTTCTGATATGGAATTCATTTCATATTTGGTTCCATTTTTAAATTTGAAAGAATTCAAATACCCTTGACAAGATCTTGAGAGGAGTAACATGACACTCCACACCAGGGTTATTTTGTGAAGTATTTGAACCATAAAACCCAGGGGGTTATTTGAAAATTTATTGCAAAAGAATTTAAAATAAATTTAGGCATTTTTTTGAAAATAATTTTTTAAAGTATTCATTTTGGCCATGGAAAAATGTTCATTAAATAGCATTTATTCCCCTGATCAATTTGATATATATATCTTCAATTGTTGGAAATGTTTTGAATGCCTTAATGAGATTTCAATTCTCTAGAAATTAGAAAAAAGAAACGAATTAACATGTATTAAAACCAGCCGGCCCACCTGCCCTAAACTCCCTCCCGAATTTACTCCGAATCGGCCACCAACGCCGCGCCCTCTCTCTCTCGCTGACCGCGTGGCCTCACCGACCGCTCGCGCCATCACCGCGGTCGCCTCCCTCCTCTTGCTCCTCCCCTTTCCATGCCGGCGTCCACTGGATCCGTCGCGGTCTCCCCTTTCCTTCCTTTCAGACGATGCCGAGGCCACCTATAAAACCCCGCCTATGCCCACATCCGTTCCCCTCCAAACCCCAACTCCCGTGCGCTGCCCTCGCCACAATCGCTCTCCAGAGCCCGAGCGCGGCCGCCTCGCCATTGCCCCACCCTGCTCGCTCACGACGCCTCTGACCACCAAGGCCACCACCAACCAGTTCACCTCACTCTCCTGCAGCTCCTTGTGCATTCGCCCGTGCTCCAGAGTCACCGGAGACGCCCCTCCGTCGACCACCCGAAGATCTCCTCCACTCCCGAGCTCGCCGTAGTCGACACCGTCGTCCCCGATCCATCTCAGCGCCACCAGACGGATCCCCGTCCTCGCTTGCGTCGATTGGTGCCGTCGCCATCGCCAGAGGACCACCGGAGCGCCATCCCCGTCGACCAGCCGCCTCGGACCTCGCCGGAGTTCTCGCCGGACTCCACCACCGCCGCGGTGAGCTTCCCCTTTTTCCCCTTCGTTTGATCTTACCCCAAAGGCTGAGATTAGAAGGCCCGTACCCCTTTCGTTTAGTCCGGTTTTAGTTTAGTAAACCAGCTGGTTTTTCCTATTTAATTTTAGCTGAACCGTTTTCTTTTAAGTTGCGGCCATTCTCTCTGTTGTATCTAGCGCACACCATCTCGGCCATTCAGAGAACGCCACGTAGCACCCCTGTCCGTTAGTTAGATTTTTTCTATTTTTCTGTTTGTGTTTTAAAAACAGAATAGTTTTGTTTTTGTTTTCTTTATTACTTTTATGTTTTTAATTGTTTTAATTTGATTGTTTTTGCATTGTGTCACAAAGTTTATGTAGTTTCTGTAGATATAAAGTTTGACCATATTTGAATAATTTAAAAAATTGATTTCAAACAGATTTGTTTCAAATCTTATTTTCTGAATATCTTGAGTTTAAAAATAGATTTTTGGTTGATTCTTTGTGCTACTAGTCACTAGTGTTGTTATTTATCAGTAGGTAAAATTTTAGAATTTTTAGAATATTTTAAGTTAGTATTTTTAACAAAACAGATTCTGTTTTAGTTCTTTTAGGTTTATTTCTATTTCTCTTGTTTCAAATTGTTTTAATTTATTTTTTATTTTATATTAGTTGACAAATTCTACTTTGTTTTCTGTTAGTTAGAAGTAGTATTTTCAACCAAGTTTATTTTTATGTCATTTATTATTTTTATAGCATGAAATCAATTCTAGTTTCATAATAACTTGCAAATTGATTTCATTGCTAGTTGGATTTCCTATTTGAAAGTATTTTCATAAATTGTTTTATGAAGTTTCACTTTCTGTTAACTTTATGTTAGATCATAAACAATTTGTATTAAAGTTGAAACTGTTTGTGGTTAATTCAAGGTTAACATTGTTGATGTCATAAGATGAGTTTTGATAAAAGCTTTTGATTAGTTCTTAAGTTATCCTTCAAAAGTAATTCTTTTTGCTAGTAAAATATTTAATAAAATAATTTTGTTATATTTTACTTTTTTTTTTGTGTTTTACTTTTGAAAATAGGATTTACTTGTAGAGAAAACCAACCTTAGTTGTGTTGATGAAAGTTTTGTTGTTTTGAGTTTTGTCTTAAGTATTTTCTTCATCACAACCTTGTTGCTTTTAGTTTTGTGTTGTCTATTGATTGTTAGTATTGATTGCTAGAAGTGTTTGCTTATGAATGCAATGTTTGATTGTATAGAGTTTCATAGGAGAGTGACGAATAGTCTATCAAGTTATTTTTGAGAGCGATATTATTTCTTCATTAACAGTACAAGCAAGTTCACTTTGACCATCTATTTCATACCTATGTTTTATTGCATGTAGTGATATCCTTCAACAAATCCCTCCAGTAGTGTTATTGAAAATTCTTGTAGTCAAGTAGAATGCATGAGGTAGGAACCCACCACTTGTTACTAAAGCCCCGGGAACGTTAGTTATTTTAATGCTATGCTAAAATAGACGGGGTCTGGTATGAGTGTTCGTGAGTGGTGTGAGAAGGAGGACTCTACGTCAAGACGACAACTTCATGAAGGCAGCTTCAAGTCGTGCATCTTCAAGACCTCAAGACTTTGAGACTCGAGAAACAAGTTTTCAATACACACTACTGGGTGAAGGATGGTTGATTGGGCATCCCTGGAGTAACCAGTGGATGGCCGGGATGCATGGAGAAGCGCCATGACGTCTTGCGGAAAGCTTCAACCAGACTCAAAGAGACGGATGAATACTTCATGCCCGGAAGCTTACCTGTGTAGCCACAAGTCATTATGGGCTCTGCCTTGGTTGATCTTTGTTGTGACTCTGGCTGGGCAGTGCTACGAGATGTAGTCGACGTTAGGATTGGATGGGCACTGACAGTAGTCAGGGAAACACTCTGAAAGACCATGTTTCATTCGTCCTGTTCTCGAACACCCGGCAGTGCGAGGACTTACCAGGAGGGAACGAATCTTGTGGGTAAAGTACACAACACTCTGCAGAGTTAAACCTAATCGATTAGCCGTGTCCCCGGTTACGGACAATTTGAGCTTCTAGACTTGGATCTATCTCTGAACTCTCAACACTGGACTGTTAATTAATCGTGGGCAACTTATGATACTTGTGGGCATTAAGACATCGGTTGGCGGAACCATGTCTTGTTAGGTAACTCTGTAGTGAAAACTCTTGATATTCTTTTGTTGTAGGAAAAGAAAATAAAATCAGCTTTTATGCAAAAACTCAGACACAGAGCCACAAAGCTTTACTGCATATAGAATAGTTTTTATCTTCTGTTCTACTATGGTGATCTTGCCGGTACATTCAGTGTACTGACCTACACGGCTGCAACGTCTCATGTTGCAGATACTCTTCTTCGATGAGTAAGAGTACGATTCAGGGTTATGGTCTACACTCAACCTGCCGTTGGTGTTTATTGGGACGCCACTCCTGTTTACTGTTTCCGCTGAGATTTTAAGGTATATATAGATTTTACGTTAATTACATGTGATTGCACTTTGATATATACATTGATGTACTGTGTGTGCCAGCATACTGATCCAGGGATGGCACAGAAAACACAGAGGCTTGAATCGTTTTGAGTTGGGTCGCTACAGTTCTGTTGTGACCGCCAAAGGGATCGATGGCTCGCCTTGTCATAAGCAGCAAGATCTATAGCCAGGATGTTCTCATCCCTAGTCAGATCTTCATAGGCGGCGATGTCTTGTCGCATGCCGACCCGACCGGCCACCTTGGCCAGAGCAGAAGCTTCGCCCCCGATCAATGAATCAGGTTTAGAACCCTAGAGTTCGTCGTTGATTCACGGTGCGAGCTTGTATTGATGGAACCCTCAGTTATCATGGAGGAGCCCGCAGATCCCCATGCCTCGACGCCGAAGACATCGGGCCCCACCTCTGAGGTGACTTCAGCCTTGGGCTATCTAGAACGCACAATCCAGTCATCGCGCTTGGATCCTCTACCGCCGAACATGACCCGGATTCGCTGTCAAGCGACTCCGGAACCGCGACGCCATAGATCGGCCCCACGCGCTTTGGCAACACGCATCCTACCGGCGCCTCGTACCTAAATGAGCTGTTTGATTGGATTCAGGTCATGCGTATGACTGATGACCAAACCCCGATCTATGATCGGATCGGGCTTAAACCCGACGATAGGGAGATTCGCTCCCCCTCGGTCACCCAATTAGTCACCACCATCGAGTGTCCAGCTGGGGGATCCTCCCCCCAATGACCGGAATAAAAACGGTTTATACCTCAATCTCCAATCATCGAGACCTCGCTTGCAACCCAGACCCTGGAGTTCGCTTTGGAGATAAATTGGAATCGGTCCCCGATCTAGCGTGCAACTCGGAACCCGTGATTTCGGACTCACATCATGGCGAGGAATCAAGGTTTTTCCCACCCACCACCCAAGTCGAGCACTCAAGCATCGCAGGAGAGTCCAAGTCTTCAAACTTACGGGATGTTTAAACAGTTACCAGGAGAGTCGGTTCATCATTTTTGGGCTAGACTCCTCCTCGCTAGAAACAAAATAAGAGGATCTAGTGACCAGGAGATAATGGCAACCTTCAACCGCAATTGTCATGACGAAGGGATCCTCAATGCCCTGGCTCATCGGCACATTAGCGGCTTCACCGAGTTGTTGGACTTGGTACAAAAATACTGTGCCTTGGAGAGCACCTGGCAAGCCGAACGGCTACTTTCGGAACCAACCTTTACTGAATACCCTAGAGGAGATCGGAAAAATAGGATACCTCTGAAGTGGCTAGCCGAATTTGAACCGCCAAAAAGAGAAATAGACCCCTTACAAGAGCCAGAACTCTCCTTGACGGACTATTGGAGAAACCATGCCCTATACATTCTGTCTTGCTGAACACAAGCCCGACTCACAGTCTTAGAGGTTGCTGGGTCAACAGGCAGGTCACAAAGAGTGATGAAGCCATCCTCGAGGCACTACCGCTGAACAGGCGCTCCGCATCGCCACCGAAACACAACGCTGAAGTGCTGTCGATCTATGAAACGTCCCCCTCAAGGAACAGGAGAAAAAGAGCTCTTATAGAACTCGAACAGGTCTACCACGTGGCAACAACAAGTTCATGGGCGGATATACCCATCACCTTCGGAGATACTGACCAACCCGCCACCCGTCCCGGTCATACACCGGCCACACTGGTCTTAAACCCCATCGTCGATGGCTTCAGGCTGCATAAGGTGCTAATGGATGGAGGAAGTGGTTTAAACCTTATCTATGAAGATACCCTAGAAAAAATGCAGTTCGGTTGATCTCGCATCGAGCATAGCAACACAACATTCTGAGGGATCATTCCTGGGAAAGAGGCGCATTGTTCAAGACGTATCACCCTGGACGTAGTGTTTGGCACCCCAAAAACTACCGATATGAAGAACTTCTCTTCCATATTGTGCCCTTCCCCAGCAGCTACCACACCCTGCTAGGGCGTGACGCCTTCACAAAATTCGAGGCTATACCACATTATGGGTATATGAAGCTCAAGATGCCAGGCCCAAATGGGGTAATCACAGTCGCAGTGATCCGAATATAGCCCTCCGAGCTGAAAAAATAGCAGCGCTTGCCGTTGAGGCACTAGGTGAGACCTTCGCTGCAGAAGAACTGACCGCACTCTGGTCAACAGTAGACAAGGATGACGTGATCCTTAGCAAAAAGCCCAAACCCACGTGTGATAACCCACAAGTATAGGGGGTCGCAACAGTTTTCGAGGGTAGAGTATTCAACCCAAATTTATTGATTCGACACAAGGTAATCCAAAGAATATTCTCGAGTATTAGCAGCTCAGATGTCAATTCAACCACACCTGAAAGACTTAATATCTACAGCAAAGTATTTAGTAGCAAAGCAGTATGAAAGTAACGGTAATGATGGCAAAACTGACAGTAGCAGTTTTGTAGTGATTGTAACAGTAGCAACGGAAATGTAACTTAGCAAAGATCAATATGTGAAAAGCTCGTAGGCAATGGATCAACCATGGATAATTATGTTGGATGGCATTCATCATGTAACAGTTATAACATAGGGAGACACAGAACTAGCTCCAATTCATCAATGTAATGTGGGCATGTATTCCATATATTGTCATACGTGCTTATGGAAAAGAACTTGCATGACATCTTTTGTGCTACCCGCCCATGGCAGTTGGGTCCCAATGGAAACTAAGGGATATTAAGGCCTCCTTTCAATGGAGAACCGGACCAAAGCATTAGCACTTAGTGAATACTTGAACTCCTCAAACTACAGTAATCACCGGAAAGAATCCCAGTTATTGTCACCCTGGCGGATGCGGATCATAACTCATAATAGGTGTCTACAACTTGCAATATAGGATCAAGAACACATATATATTCATGAAAACATAATAGGTTCAGATCTGAAATCATGGCACTCGGGCCCTAGTGACAAGGTTTAAGCATAGCAAAGTCATAGCAACATCAATCTCAGAACATAGTGGATACTAGGGATCAAACCCTAACAAAACTAACTTGATTACATGATAAATCTCATCCAGCCCATCGTCGTCCAGCAAGCCTACAATGGAATTACTGACGGACGACGGAGAGCATCAAGGAATTGGTGATGAAGGATGGTCGGTGATGACGATGGCATCGATTTCCCCTCTTCGGAGCCCAAAACAGAATCCAGATTTGGCCTCCCGAGGAAGAACAGGAGGTGCAGCGGCTCCGTATTGTGAAACGCGATGAACTCTTCTCTCCAAAAAATTTCTCCGTAGATGTGAATATATGGAGTTGGAATTGAGGTCGGTGGAGCTCCAAAACGGAGGAGCTCCGTAGATGATGATGGCGTCGATTTCCCTGCTCAGGAGCCCAAAACGGACTCCAGATCTGGCCTCCCGAGGAAGAACAGGAGGTGGCGGCGGCTTCGTATCGTGAAACGTGATGAACTCTTCTCTCCGATTTTTTTCTCCACAGATGTGAATATATGGAGTTGGAATTGAGGTTGGTGGAGATCTAGGGGGCCCACAAGCCTACTAGGCACGGCCACGGGGTGGTCGCGCCCCCTGGCTTGTGGCCTGTGGGTGGCCCCCCTCCGATTGATTCTTTCACCAGCATTTTTTATTAATTCCAAACATTATCTCCGTAAATTTTCAGGTCAATCCGAGAACTTTTATTTCTGCACAAAAATAACACCAAGGAAATTCTGCTGAAAACAGCGTGAGTCCGGGTTAGTTCCATTCAAATCATACAGATTAGAGTCCAAAACAAGGGCAAAATAGTTTGGAAAAGTGCATATGATGGAGACGTATCAACGTCCTTTAAACATGTAGAAGAAATCATTAAATTCCAGGTACACCCAACGGACCCCAATAAGACAACGTCCATCGGAGCTCAGCTGGACCCCATGGTGGACGAAGCACTGCGAGCATTCTTACGAGAAAAATGGGACATCTTTGCCTGACATCCTTCCGATATGCCTGGAATCCCACAACGGCTAGCAGAACATAGTCTGAACATCATCGCAGGCTTCAAGCTCGTTAAGAAGACTGTGCGTTGCTTTTCCGAGCCCAAACGGCATCACCTGTGTGAAGAATTAGCCAAACTGTTAGAGGCCGGATTCATACGGGAGATCAAGCACCCCGAATGGTTGGCAAACTTGGTAATGGTACCAAAGAAAGACAAATTCTGGTGGTTGTGCGTCAACTTTAAAGACCTCAACAAGGCCTGCCCTAAGGACCCTTTCCCCTTACCACGCATACACCAGATTACTAACGCCATAGCCGAACACGACTCATTGTGTTTCCTCGATGCTTATTCCGGCTAGCATCAGATCAAAATGAAGGAATCCAATCAATCCACAATCGCATTCCTCACCCCTTACGGCCCATTCTGCTTCAACATGATGCCTTTCGGGCTAAAAACGCTCGGGCTACCTACCAACGCATGATCCATACTTGTCTCACAAAATAAGTTGGTAAAACAGTCGAGGCATTCGTGGACGATGTGGTAATCAAAACCAAACACGTTAGCCAGCTGATTGATGACCTAAGGCAAACCTTCGCCAACCTACGTGAGTATGATATATGACTCAATCCAGAGAAATGTGTATTCAGAGTTCTCGCTGGTAATGTAGCGACCCGACTCAAAACGAGTCAAGCCTTTGTGTGTTAGTGCCATCCCTGGATCAGTATGCTGGCACACACAGTACATCAATGTATATATCAAAGTGCAATCACATGTAAATAGCATAAAGTTGATATATACCTCTTAAATCACAGCGGAAACAGTCAACGGGAGTGGAGTGCCAATAAACACCAACTACAGGTTGAGTGTAGATCGTAACCCTGAATCGTACTCTTACTCGTCGTAGAAAAGTATCTGCAACATAAGACATTGCAGCCGTGTAGGTCAATACATTGAATGTACCGGCAAGATCACCATAGAAAGAATGATAAAGTCTATTCTATATGCAAGATGCTTTGTGGCTCCGTGTTTGAGTTTTTGCAGAAAAAGCTGGTTATATTTTCCCTACAACAAAGGAGTGAAACGAAAATCACTACAAACAGTTGGTTGTTAATGAGATGGTTCCACCAACCAATTCTCATGTCCCAAAAATTATTAATAGACCCACTCATCATAAAATATAATAATTGTGTTGAGAATGGCTGATAGTATCATCTGCGGTGCTCATGTTGTCCGTAACCGGGGACACGACTAATCGATTAGTTTGACACTCTACACAGGTTTGTACACTTTACCCGCAAGAATCGATCCCTCCCGTTATGTCCTCACACTGCCTGGTGTTTGAGAACGGGATGATCGAAACATGGTCTTCCATAGTGATCCTACGATAGAAAGTCAGTGCCCATCCAAATCCTACCGTTCTTCTACATCTCATAGCAACTGACCTACCGAGTCACCACTAGGGTCAACCAAGCTAGAGCCCATATTGACTTGCGGTTGCACATGTAAGCTTTCCGGCCTTGAAGTATCCATCCATCTCTTTGAGCCTGGGTGGCATTCCGTTGGGATGATCACAGGTAGATACTAGGATTCCCGGGCATAACCATGATAGATATCAGGCTGCCAAAATGCATGTTCGATCCACCCAGAGGTATATTAAGTCCTTGAAGTCTTGAACTCTTGATCATCATGCAGGTCTTGAAATAACTAATTAACCTCACAACACTCCTGAATCTCACAACCAACCCCGTCTACTAAAGCATAGCAGGTGTAAGTAACGTCCCTTCCCGGGCAAGTGGTAACAGGATGTTGGGTTTCTCCTACCTCATGATACTACTATAAGTTCAAGCTCAATATCCTACTTTATGTAGATGGAAAGATTGATTCTAATGCAAATAAAACATAGGTAATGTAAGATGATCAAAGTGAACTTGCCTGTACTGTTGATGAACAATAATATCGCTCTTAGAAATAACTTGATAGAACTATTCGTCTCTCTCCGATGAAAATCTATATAATCAAACATTGCACTCACATAAGCATTCACTCTAGCAATCAATACTAACAAACAATAAGCAACACAAAACAAAACACAAAAGTGTTATGATGAAGGAAATACTTAAGACAAAAGTTAACACACAAAACTTCATCAAAACAACCAAAGGGTAGTGTTCCCTACAAATAACCTATTAATAATAGCAACAAAACACAAAGTAAAAATCTACCAAAAGTAATTTAGTAAATATTTTACTAGCAAAAACAATTACTTTTGGAGACCAACTAAGAATTATGAAAAACAACACACTAAACACCATAAGTTTTCTAGTTAATAAACTTAACAACAAGTAAAACAAATAAAATAATAAAATAATAAGATAAGATAAAACAAAATATAAAGCAACTAAGTTAACAGAAAGTAAAACTCATAAATCAATTTATAAAAATATTTTCAAACAGGAATTCAAACTAGCAATGAAATCAATTTGCAAGTTATTATGAAACTAGAATTGATTTGATGCTATAAAAATAATAAATGACATCAAAATAAACTTGGCTGAAATACTACTGCCAAATACCAGAAAACAAAGAAAACTTGTCAACTAATACAAAATAAAATAAATTACAACAAGTTAAAACAAAGAAAATAGAAATAAACCTAATATAAGAAATAAAACAGAATTTGTTTTTCTTGAGATCCTAATTTAAACTATTCTAAAAAATTCTAAAATTCTACCTACTGATAACTAAGATTACTAGTGACCAGTATAAAAAAGAATCAACTCAAAATCTATTTTAAACTCAAGATATTCAAATTCTAGTGATTTGAGAAAATTCAACAAAATTCAAATTGAAAACTTTCAAATATGGCCCATTTATACAGAAACTGGAACAATTTTTTGACACCATGGAAAAAGAACCAAATTAAAATACTAAAAATCCTAGGAGTTATCTAAACTTTTCTGTTTTTAAAACAAAATCAGAAAAACAACAACTAGCAGACGGGGGGGGGGGGGGCTACGTGGCGGTTTCTTACTGGATCAACGGTGTGTGTTGCTAGAGCTAACAAACTGTCGCAATATAACAAAAAGCGGTTCAGCTAATAACCAGACAGAAAAATCGGCCGGTCCATTTAAAATAAACCGAAGGGGTATGACAAATCTAATCTACATCGTAGCTTTAAGATCGAACGGAGGGGGTGGCTTATAGGGGCAAGATCACCGGCGAGGGAATTCCGATGAGGCGGCAATGGCAACAGGGAGCTCGTTGTCGTCGTGGAGGGAGCTCCGGTGCGTCTCCGGCGACGGCGCGGGCACCTATCGACGTAGACGAGCACAATGGGGCGCCTGGTGGTATTGGAGCAGAACGTCGGTAATGGCGACGGTGGCGGCTCGAAACTCTAGTGGAGACTTCTACGGTGTTCGCCGGCATCGGGGAGGGGTCCAGGTGGTGCTGAGGGGCGCGGAGATGAGGTATATGGCCATGGGGAGGGCTTGGGGTGGCTGGAGCGAGCAGGGCAAGCTCAAGGAGTTTTGGGGGCGCGGTTTCTCCGGCAAGGTGGGCGGGGTGTGTTTTGCTCGAGAGGCTTCATCGAGTTCATAGAAAAAATGAGATGCGGCCGGACTCCTCCATTTATAGGGCCCTCGGGTTTGCGAAATAAGGTAAAGGGAGATTGGGACCAAGGCAAAAAAATCGGCAACCGATCGAGTTCAGCGAGCGCAAGGAAGGAGATGATCTCGTGGAGACGATGAACGTTTCGGGAGAGGCTTCGGTTGGGTGGGTCCCACCTATCAGCGGGCATGCACGTAAGGAAAGGGGCGGTGGCCGATTTGATGCTGTTTCGGGGAGAGGCCGCGGTTGGGCTTCATTAGCGCCGTGGGCTGGGGGAAAGAGGGAGGTGGGCCTCGGGGTCTATTTCCTTCTGAAGGAAATTCCTTTCCCTCCTTTTGTTTTCTAAAAAAAACTAACAATCACAAACAAAGAAAACAATTAAAAGAAAAATAACTCCGAAGATAGGAGTATAATATATTATAATTTTCAGAAAAATCGAATTTACAACATGAACATATTTTCAAGAATTTTTGAAATACTTTTAAAAACAAATATTTTCCAAAATTCAAAAATGACTTTATCCTAAAATCTAATATTTTACAACTGTTTATATGAGTTTATAAATTCAAATGAAATTCACATTGCGTCTAGTTTGGAGGGTCATGTTGCTCCACTCATTAATTTTAACTTTGGGCAAGTGAAATTGAATTCTTTCAAATTTTGAAATAGAACCAAATATGAAATGGATTTCCAAATAGAATATTTCAGAGATTTTTAAAATCCACTTTTCAAATCCTTTTATTTGAAGAAGTCATGTCATCTTCTCTCATTGATTTGAATTGGATGAATTTGAAATCAAACACAAAGGGGAAAGTCATTTTATTCCTTCTCATTCAAAAGTTTCAAATTTCACTCAGTTTCAAACACTCAATCAAACGGACAATCATTGATCTATTTATTAACATCCCAAAATTTGGGATGTTACAAACCTACCACACTTAAAATGAATCTCGTCCTCGAGATTCGAAGAGTCTAGAAAGAAAAGGTTATGTTTGGGGGTCTTCTAGCAAATCCATTGTCCTGCAAAGTGTGGGTGCTACCACACTTAAAACGAGAGTTACTGGTCCCTAAAAATCATGGCAATCCCGTGGGGTCCTATGCAATATTTGCCTCGTCACCTTCTTCGTAGTAACTCCTTTGGTGATGCTCTTCCGTTATATTTATAACGTTTCCTTCAGAATCTAGTGTTTCCATGGTTAATACAAATGTCTTCCGTCACTAGATATTCTTAACTGACAAGTCTCATGATCATTCTAAATAACTTATCGAAGATCTCATGGTGGCCTAGCATTAGTGGTTTTCCTGCAGTGAAATAGGTCTTGGCTACATTCCTCACCATAAAATTCCTACGTGTGGCAACAACTGCCATGTACAAGGGGTTTCATCATACCATTCTAAGGCTTAAACAAAAGCTTCAAAGAACGTCGTCTCTTTACTATGGGTAAGTCACTCAGATTTACCATTCCGAATAGCAAGAGAAATGATAAGAGTAAGTCGTCATGGTGGCCAAGCCATGTCGCACTGAAATCATTACCTAGTATAAGGTTTAGTGAATCTTGTATTCTAACACTTGGGCTTCCTCACAAGCATTGCAGAAATCTCTCTTGTCAACGAACAAAGTTCGGACAAATTCCATTGATTCTGTAAAATGAACACAAAGCATCTATCGTTTCCTCACAACTCTCAGGTTTTCGTATGCTCCTAAGGAAAACGTTTGCTGATCAGTCGTAGCTTCTTCCAAGTTTCTTGCTTCATAAAGGTAGGGCTTGATCCTTATCAATCCCGAGGTCTGTGGTTCTGTGGGATCACAGCTTTAAGTCACCCTTGAGGTTACTAGTGTTTCATATTCCAACATTACCTTTAGTTCACTCCATCATACCCCTGAGGTAATAAATCACAGACTTATTCTTGTCTGGATTCCACTCTCTGGAATTCATTTTCCTTTCCATTGGTCTGTTTAACCTTGGATATTGTTTCATCAAAATCATTCCTTTTCCCAGTATTCCAACTTCAAAAGTACTTTTTCACAAATGTTGTCATCCACATAGTTTGATATGGTAAAACATTACCTTTAACTGTTTTCATTTGATCCAGACTCCTTGGCAATATGGCACTTCCTTATTCCATGGATCCTATGGTTTTACCGGTTACTACCATACTTAAAATGAAATGTACATAAGCCTGCATAGACCATATTTTCTCATATGCTCGAAAATGGTCGGAGATCTTTGTTCAGGGAGTAACAACTCATATATATCAACATGACACAATAAATTTCATTGATTTATGAAGTTATTACAATCTCAGAGACTTCCCTTACAAAATTTAACTCCATAATCTCATGAAAACAAGAGTGTTTCATGTTACACATATTGCCATCTCAAAACTTACTACTCCATTCTAGCTTTCTTCTCCTTTGGACATTCACTAGCATAATGTCCTGCTTCCTTGCAATGAAAACATATGACTACTGACAAGTCTCATGGCTTCTTGATGCTGGTGTTTGCTCCTTGGGTTCTTGGTTCCTTTCCTGGGCACATATTGGCGTAGTGACCCATATCCTTACACTTGAAACATATGATATGACTCTTGTCCTTCTTTGTAGAAATAGGGTTGTTCTCGGGATGTATTCGGCTTTTATTCCTAGACTTGCTTGTTCCGATCAATTCTTCTATTTCTAGTGGATCAAGCTCCATTTTTTTCTATGGGGAGGTCCCCAGATACTCTCGGCTTTCCTTCATGCAATCCTGGGAAAAATGTCCTTTTTCTCCACATGAGTAGCAGGCATTAGGGAAAAATTTGGTTAAGCCTTGTCCATCAAGGTCTTCCAAATCTTCCTTCATCACTCGTTGTTCAAAAATCCCCTTGAATGTTTCTTTCATTCCTTCTTTTTGTTGCTTGGAAACTTGTTGTACCTTAGGGTAAAGGTGACACTGAGCTGGGTAGTGGGTGGTTCCTTCACATAAGAAACAAGTCACCTGACTAGTTGGGCACTCCTCAGCTGGGTGATTTTCTTCACAGCGACGACATCCATCATTGTGTTCTTCCTGGGTGTGTCCTATCTCTCCACAGATCTTGCATGCACAAGCCTTCTTCATCGGGTTAACACAATGCTTCTAAATGAGACCGGATCTTAACAAAGTCTTCTTGAATTCTTCCCAAGTTTTTGCTCCATTACATCCTTGTATGGCTTGATGCATTTTCCACCAAGATGCAGCACTCTGGGTAAAGTATTGAAGAGCGTATTGAACCTCATACTTCTTTGCAATCGAGTTTCTCTCGAAGCTATTCTCCATGTTTTGAATCCATACTTCTACCTCCAGTTGGGTCATTGGTCCAGAGAATTCAAGTCCAGCTTCATTCACCATCTATTGGGTCCAAGGGTTTTAGGATGAGATACTAGGGAAATAGAGGGAGATACACACAACACAAATAATAGTTTTGAAAATATGTTTTATTCGCGGCTGTCAAAAAAGGCACACAAATGATAGCTCACACATCACCATATCTAACGTGAGTATGCAACAAGGGTTTGGTCTTCTAGGGGGCATAAAATCTTTGAAACTCTTCATGGTCTTCAATTTCTTCACATCCTTATAGTCTTCAATTTTTTGTAGCTCTTTCCATAGTGAAATGCATCTTTTTCTGAGTTGGTCATCAGCTGTCCAATATCTTGTCCTGGTTGAAGTGACAATAAGTTGATTCCTCCGAGTGGTCAAAGGGACAAGGGTATTACGTAACTATTTGGTAAAACTCAGAAGGGATGAGAAGTATACGTTTTTTTTGAGAATAAGGTTTGAGAGATATCCCGTCCTATGGGGTTTCTAGTTGTTTAGGGTCACATCCTATAGTCAACATGTGCTCTGATACCATTTCTGTAGCGACCCGACTCAAAACGAGTCAAGCCTCTGTGTGTTAGTGCCATCCCTGGATATGTATGCTAGCATACACAATACATACATGTATATATCAAAGTGCAATCACATGTAAATAGCGTAAAGTTGATATATACCTCTTAAATCACAGTGGAACAGTCAACGGGAGTGCAGTCCCAATAAACACCAACTGTAGATTGAGTGTAGACCGTAACCTTGAATCGTACTCTTACTCGTCGTAGAAAAGTATCTGCAACATAAGACGTTGCAGCCGTGTAGGTCAATACATTGAATGTACCGGCAAGATCACCATAGAAAGAATGATAAAGGCTATTCTATATGCAAAATGCTTTGTGGCTTTGTGTCTGAGTTTCTGCAAAAAAGCTGATTTTATTTTCCCTACAACAAAGGAGTGAAACGGAAATCACTACAAACAGTTGGTTGTTAATGAGATGGTTCCACCAACCAATTCTCATGTCCCAAAAATTATTAACAGACCCACTCATCATAAAATTTATTAATTGTGTTGAGAATGGCGGATAGTATCATCTCCGGTGCTCATGTTATCCGTAACCGGGGACACGGCTAATCGATTAGTTTGACACTCCACAGACGTTTGTACACTTTACCCGCACGAATCGATCCCTCCCATTATGTCTGCGCACTGCCTGGTGTTTGAGAATGGGACGATGGAAACATGGTCTTCCATAGTGATCCTTCGATAGAAAGTCAGTGCCCATCCAAATCCTATCGTTCTTCTACATCTCGTAGCAACTGACCTACTGGAGTAACCACTAGGGTCAACCAAGCCAGATCCCATATTGACTTGCGGTTGCACACGTATGCTTTCCGGCCTTGAAGTATCCATCCATCTCTCTGAGCTTGGGTGGCATTCCGTTGGGATGATCATAGGTAGATACCAGGATTCCCGGGCATAACCATGATAGATATCAGGCTGCCAAAATGCATGTCCGATCCACCCAGAGGTATATTAAGTCCTTGAATTCTTGAAGTCTTAATCATCATGCAGGTCTTGAAATAATTAATTAACCTCACAACACTCCTGAATCTCACAACCAACCCCGTCTACTAAAGCATAGCAGTTGTAAGTAACATCCCTTCCCGGGCAAGTGGTAACAGGATGTTGGGTTTCTCCTAACTCATCATACTACTATAAGTTCAAGCTCAATATCCTACTCGATGTAGATGGAAATATTGATTCTAATGCAAATAAAACATAGGTAATGTAAGATGATCAAAGTGAACTTGCCTGTACTGTTCATGAAGAATAATATCGCTCTCAGAAATAACTTGATAGAACTATTCGTCACTCTCCGATGAAAATATATATAATCCACCATTGCACTCACATAAGCATTCACTCTAGCAATCAATACTAACAAACAATAAGCAACACAAAACAAAACACAAAAGTGTTATGATGAAGGAAATACTTAAGACAAAAGTTAACACACAAAACTTCATCAAAACAACCAAAGGGTAGTGTTCCCTACAATTCTATACCTACTAATAAAAGGCTATCGCTTCTGCCGGTATGTCATTAAAATTGTCCTCAAAGTTGATACAAATTACCCACCATGCCATTGGTAAGTCAAAAAATGTTTCGTAGTTTTCCTTCTAAAATCCGCGCAGGCTTTAGTTTATATAACCAAGCGAGCGCTTTATATATCATGAGCGCCCGAGTAGCCCAGCGGCCCGAGCCTCGCTTCTCCAGACAGGAGACCCTGGTTCGAATCCCACTTCTATTACCCTTTTGCGTTTCTTAGTAGCTTGACTGCACAATGTTACAGTGCCAACCCAGCTACTCAGTTTTACAACGTTTTGTTTTCTTTTTGACGAATGAAATGCTTTAAAAAATCATACCTTTTAAACCTTAACATTAAATTAAACATTTGATTTACGAAAAATCCTTAGAAAAATGTTTACGTTCCAAATATGCTACTATCATGTATGTTAATTATTTCTAAAATTATATTTAAGATGCACCCTTCAAAATTTCTATTATATATTTTTTCTACCCATTTAAATTGACTAGATAGAATTTTTCAAGAAAAGATTAAAAATAATAGTTTGATGCTCTCACAAAATCTATTATTGGCGCCATAAGAAATGTATAATCTAAAGGCTATAATAGACATATAATCATCCCCTCTATTTCGCCCATCGCGCAATAACCAACCCATATACAATGTTGTACAAAAGTCTAATGATATGAGCTTTATGTAAATCAGTGTCTTAACGTTAATTTTCATAGTAGTTGAAATTGTGCTTCTAAAGAATTTCTTTAAGAATATCATTGTTATAAACAACCTTGAACATTCATTATGCATGTCCTTACAAACTGATTATTTTCGATGGAGTACTAAAATATATTTTGCTACTTTTAGCTTATACATTATTTTGGGGCATCATTGAGGAGGAACACCAACAAAGACGTGAATTGATGCATGAACATAGGTAGATATTTCAATTTTCTAATAAATTGAACACATGTTTAGTACACTAAAAAAATGTTCCACATTTATGTATTCGTACAACACCAATTATTATGTTGTTCCTCACGAGACATCGTTAAATATCTCAAGAGATTTACCGATGTTGTCAAGGGTGTATGAGGGGTGTTTTTCTCCCATTGCAACGCACAGATGTTGCAACACATTTGCGGGTTGAATAAATTAAATAGCAGGGGCTTTTTCACATAATTACCAACAACTTACGACCAGAAGTTATCGGTGCTTTATCTATATCTATATACTAATATTAAAGGGAGGATTGTTTCTCCTAATTTTTTCGTTCATTGCGGGACCCACACATTTTTTCGTCCGTCTGTAACAACCACCCTTTCCCGATTTGTTTCTATTAAAAAACCAAACGACGCATAGAGTCGAGATGCGCCGGACCATTAGCGGAAATTGTCCAAGAAAAAAATAACAAGAGTAATACTCTGATAGGAATCGAACTCAGGCGCTGACATTGAAGACTGCAGTGCGCTAGCCACTGCACTACAGAACACATTGTGAGCAAAATTAGCCATAAGCCGCATCACATACTAAGAGCAAAATGATTTGTTGGGGAAAAATTAATATATTTTAGAACGCGATTTTTTTGCAAATTTGTGAACAAAAAATTGAAACTCGAACATTTTTAAAAAAATGAAAAAATAGTTTTTATTTTTTGAAACCTGATTATTTACTTAAACATGGGCAAGTTCCGAAAACTTGGAGGTATTTGAATTCAAAAAGACAAACATTTTTTGAAAACATTAACAATTTTTGAAAACAGAGAGGTATTGTAGCTAACATTTTTGAATTTTATACCTATTAATTAAAATGGGTGATTTTTTAAATATGAGCATGCATGCATTGTTTTAGTTTAATTTATTAAATTAGGAATATGGAAGGAATCATTTTCTTCACCGCGTCTTCATGTATGAGATTTTATTAAATTAGCCTTATTCAGCCCAGTGACACCCGTCTCAACGCATAAGGAATCTAACTAAGATTTCATGGTTTATGGAACACAAACTATTCAACTTACATGATAACACATACATTTATTATGCTTTTAACTATTATATTAGTCGAATGATAAAATAAATCTTTTCTCAACACTGTTGATCTCGTCGGACGCGAAGGAGACTTAGTGATCCAGCTATTGAATATGGCCAACCATGATTAGTGACAACTGCTACTACAACCACCGATGATGAGTGAGACAAAGAGAACAAGCAGATGTTTATTATGTTAGGATGTGGACATGATGAAGAGGTATTTGTGATGTCTTGAACTTTGCACTGAGTGAGTAAGGGCATGTGGGGGCTGTTTCCACCCGTTGCAACACACGGACATGTTTGTTATCTATACCTATATCTATTAATAAAGGAAATAGGTATTCTTAGTCTGTCAATCTATTTTTTAGAAACACCCTTGATGTTTGTGACATTAAACTCGCAACTCATATTAAATGTTTAAAAAAAATACTCATATCTTCTAAACTCTAACTCCAAATTTATCATGTTTTATATGGAATTTGATTAGAAAATTATGTATAATCTGAATATGATGTTATTTTATCTATTAACCATCTCAAAAAAAATACTAATTAAGGTGCAATTTAATAAATGATGCATTATCCATCTTTTTTTTCATACCGGTAGTGATCCGGATTGGAGATGAACACCTCAGCAAAATAAGTATTGAAGACGAAATTAAAGGTCACTTGCCCATTTCTTTGTACGTATTAAATTTACATGCGAGCCGGGTTGAAATAGAAGACCTGACATCTTGAATTGCATTTTTGTAGGCTAATACTATCTTTGTTTGTGACCTAATTACAAATTCTCGGATTATAGACCATTATTAAGAGCGTGTGATATTCTTTTCTCCCGTTGCAATGCACAAGCCCTTTTGCTAGTAACCTATTAATAATAGTAAAAAACACAAAGTAAAAATCTATCAAAATTATTTACAACTAAGAATTACTTTTGGAGAACAACTAAGAATTATGAAAAACAACACACTAAACACCATAAGTTTTCTAGTTAGTAAACTTAACAACAAGTAAAACAAATAAAATAATAAAATAATAAGATAAGATAAAAAAAATATAAAGCAACTAAGTTAACAGAAAGTAAAACTCATAAATTTTTTTATAAAAATATTTTCAAATAGGAATTCAAACTAGCAATGAAATCAATTTGCAAGTTATTATGAAACTAGAATTGATTTCATGCTATATAAATAATAAATGACATAAAAATAAACTTGGTTGAAATACTACTGCTAAATACCAGAAAACAAAGAAAACTTGTCGACCAATACAATACAAAATAAATTAAAACAATTTAAAACAAAGGAAATAGAAATAAACCTAATATAAGAACTAAAATAGAATATGTTTTTCTTGAAATCCTAATTTAAACTATTCTAAACAATTCTAAAATTCTACCTAATGATAACTAAGATTACTAGTGAACAGTATCAAAAAGAATCAACTCAAAATCTATTTTTAAACTCAAGGTATTGAAATTCTAGTGATTTGAGAAAATTCAACAGAATTCAAATTGAAAACTTTCAAATATGGTCAAACTTTATTTATACAGAAACTAGAACAAATTTTTGACACCATGTAAAAAGAACCAAATTAAAATACTAAAAATCCTAGGAGTTATCTAATTTACAAAGCAGAAACTTTTCTGTTTTTAAAACAGAATCGGAAAAAGAAAAAAAACAGCTAACAGACGGGGGGGGGGGGCTACGTGGCGGTTTCTTATTGGCTGAAGGGTGTGCGTTGCTAGAGCTAACGAACAAACGGTTGCAATATAACAAAAAGCGGTTCAGCTAATGAGCAGACAGAAAAACCAACCGGTCCATCTAAAATAAACCGAAGGGGTATGACAAATCTAATCTAGACCGTAGCTTTAAGATCGAACGGAGGGGGTGGCTTACAGAGGCAAGATCGCCGACGAGGGAATTCTGGTGAGGCGGTGATGGCAACAGGGAGCTCGGGGTCGTCGTGGTGGGAGCTCTGGTGCGTCTCCGGCGACGACGCGGGCACCTATCGACGCAGACGAGCATAATGGGGCGCCTGGTGGCGTTGGAGAAACGTGGGGACGTCAGGGTGGAGCAGAACATCAGTAATGGCGATGGTGGTGGATCGAGACTCCGGTGGAGACTTTTGCACTGTTCGTCAGCATCGGGGAGGGGTCCAGGTGGTGCTGAGGGGTGCGGAGATGAGGAATATGGCCATGGAGAGGGCTTAGGGTGGCTGGAGCGAGGAGGGAAAGCTCGAGGAGTTTCGGTGGCACGGTTTCTCCGGCGAGGTGGGCGGGGTGTGTTTCACTCGAGAGGCTTCATCGAGTTCACAGAAAAAACGGGATGCGGCCGGACTTCTCTATTTATAGGGCCCTCAGGTTTGCGAAATAAGGCAAAGTGAGATTGGGATCGAGGCAAAAAAATCGGCAACCAATCGGGTTCAGCGAGTGCAGGAAAGGAGATGATCTCGTGGAGATGATGACAGTTTCGGGAGAGGCTTCGGTCAGGTGGGTCCCACCTATTAGTGGGCGTGCGCATAAGGAAAGGGGCGGTGGCCGATTTGATGCGGTTTCGGGGAGAGGCCGTGGTTGGGTTTCATTAGCGCCATGGGCTGGGGGAAAGAGGGAGGTGGGCCTCGGGGTCTATTTCCTTCTGAAGGAAATTCCTTTCCCTCTTTTTAAAAAAAAGCAACAATCACAAAGAAAGAAAAAACTTAGAAGAAAAATAACTCCGAATATAGGAGTATAATATATTATAATTTTTGGAAAAATTGAATCTACAACATGAACATATTTTCAAGAATTTTTGATATACTTTTAAAAACAAATATTTTCCAAAATTCAAAAATGACTTTGATCCTAAAATCAAATATTTTACAAGTGTTTATATGAGTTTATAAATTCAAATGAAATTCAAATTGCCTCTGGTTTGGAGGGTCATGTTGCTCCACTCATTATTTTTAACTTTGGGCAAGTGAAATTGAATTCTTTCAAATTTTGAAATAGAACCAAATATGAAATGGATTTCCAAATAGAATATTTCAGAGATTTTCAAAATCCACTTTTCAAATCCTTTTATTTGAAGAAGTGATGTCATCTTCTCTCATTGATTTGAATTGGATGAATTTGAAATCAAACACAATGGGGAAAGTCATTTTATTCCTTCTCATTCAAAAGTTTCAAAAAGTTTCAAATTTCACTCAATTTCAAACACTCCATCAACTAGACAATCATTCATCTATTTATTATAACATTCCATAATTTGGGATGTTACAGGTAAACTGCTCGGATTCATCGGTTCTCATAGTGGAATAGAAGCAAATCCGGCTAAGATTCGGGCCCTACCAGAACTTGGAGTTCCCACAGAGCTAAAGCATGTCCAGAGGTTGGCTGGTTGCATGGCGGCGCTAAGCTGCTTTATCTCCCGCCTTGGTGAAAAGGCTTTACCGCTCTATAGATTGCTGAAATGGACCAACAATTTCGAATGGACAGATGAAGCAACCTCTGCGTTAGAAGAAATTAAAACACTGCTGGCAAGTAATCCCATACTCATAGCACCAAGCGCTGGTGAACCCATGTTATTATACATATCGGCCACCAACCAAGTCGTTAGCACAGTGCTCGTCATCGAACGAGAGGAGGAGGGACACAAATTCTGGATACATAAGCCGGTCTATTACGTGTCAGAAGTAGTAACGCAGTGGAAGTCCATATACCTGCACTGCCAGAAGATAGCCTATACAGTATTTATGGCATCATAGAAACTAAGACACTACTTTCAAGAGTGTTCGGTTATGGTGACATACGAGGTACCTTTGAACGATAAAATCAACAACAGGGATGCCACCGGCCACATAGCCAAATGGGCCATTGAGCTCCTGCCTTTTGAAATTGCCTACAGGCCACGACGAGCTATTAAATCTCAGGTGCTGGCAGATTTCCTCGCCAAATGGAAAAAGTCTGAACTCCCTAGGGAATATAGTACATACTCCCATTGGATGATTTACTTCGATGGATCCAAAACTTTGGCCAAACTAGGGGCTAGAGTTATTCTCACATACGCCACAGGCGACAATGTTCGATACGTGTTGTAGATCCTGTATGCCAATTCCAACAATGCAGCTGAATACGAAGCACTCTTGCACGGTCTTCAAATGAAGCATCAATGGGTATACAACGCCTGGAGGTATGGGGAGACTCCAACTTGGCCATCTCCCAAATCAAGGGCGAATTCGATGCCAAAAACCTGAAGATTGCGTCATATAGAAACGCTGTCCACAAGATATCCGCACGGTTTGAGGGGCTTGAATTTCACCATGTCGCTAGAGACAACAACCAAGTCACCAACATACTACCCCGCATGGGGCCCAAATGCGACCCTGTCCCAAAAGACACTTTCCTAGAATGACTCTTTAAGCCATCAGTGGTTTGGCAGGACGATAGTAAGGGCATCGGTCTCACCAACACGGAAGAGGTCGTTCCCCATATAAACGAACCAGACGACCAAATCATCGGCGGCTTCGTAATGGACTGCCCTCGGCTCATGAGGTTATGGCAGTAATCGCACCATGGACCGAGCCCTTCCTTGCCTACGATCAGACAGAGGCGCAACGCATAATTCAGCGATCCAAAGCATATAAAGTCCACGGGGGTGAGTTATACAACAAAAGCACCACCGGAGTACTACATCGGTGCATATCTGAGCAAGAAGGATCATAGATCTTAGCCGAAGTCCACGCAGGGATGGGCGGCCATCACACCACGGAAAGGGCCTTAGTAAGCAAGGCCTTTCGGACTAGTTTCTTCTGGCCCACTGCTCGAGCGGACACCCAGTCACTTGTCAAGCACTGCGTGGGGTGTCAACTCTTTGCAAATCAAAGTCACATGCCCCCAACAACTCTTCAGACCATTCCGATTACCCGGCCCTTTGCAGTCTGGGGGCTGCACATGGTCGGACCACTTAAAGGGGGGACCAAGAAGAATAAATACCTACTAGTCATGGTTGACAAATTCACCAAATGGATAGAGGCAAGACCTGTCAAATCAGCCAAGTCCTGACCAGTAATCGACTTTATATTCGGCATAGTACACCGTTACGGCGTCCCGCATAGTATAATAACGGACAATGGATCCAACTTCACAGCCCAAGAGGTCAAAGACTGGTGTGCAAAAATGGGCATCAAGCTCGATTATGCATCGGTGTATCACCCGCAGACCAATGGACAAGTCAAACAGGCAAACGGCCTCATCATTAGTGGTATTGAATGACGCGTGGTCCGATATCTGCATGAGTCCGACTGCCATTGGGTAGAGGAGCTTGACTCCGTTGTGTGGGGCCTGCGCGCCACCCCGAATAGATCAACGGATACACACCGTTCTTCATGGTCTACGGGGCAGATGCAGTCCTCCCCTGTGATATTGTTCACGACACACCAAGGGTGCGCATGTACCAGGAAAAGGAGGTTGAGTTAGATCGGCAGGATAACCTGGATGCCTTAGAAGGAGAGCGTGACATGGCCCGGGCTCGTTCTACTTTTTATCAACAGCAGGTCCGACGTTACCAGAATAGGGAGGTTAGGGCAAAAGTGTATAATGTGGGTGAACTCGTCTTACGACTCCCGGAGAAGCAAAAGCATAAACTCAACCCCAAATGGGAGGGGCCCTTCATAATTGATGAAGTACTTGCAGGAGGGGCTTACCGTCTTCGAAACCCGTCGGATAACCGCCTTGAACCAAAGCCATGGAACGCGGCTCGTCTTCGGCGCTTCTACGTATAGACCGGTGTCATCATACTCTTTACCCTTTACTTCCTTTTCTTTCCTTTTCTTTATTTTTTCCTTTCCCTCCCACTTTGATTTTCGGAAGGATTGGATTTTTTCTTTTTCCCAAGTCCATGTTCTGTTAAACCGATTTTGTATTAAGATTTGGCATACATCCTTAAATGTTAAATCCGAACACAACACCTGGGGGATTCTTTCCGAAGCCAACAATTTTATAGTCTAAAGCATCTATTCACATTCATCGTGTTTGCATGTTTCCCTTGTCGATTTTTAAGCCATTTTATGCATCAATTCGAACTAAGATTTTTGCCAAGCTGGGTTGCCTCGCTCCTGTGTTTAGCCTCTACGTTCCCGATTGTTCGGCCAGAGAGTAAAGGGAGAACCTCTGTGATTGTTACAACTGGGTTATCCGGATATGTACCTTAGACGGGTGAAGCCACAAGCTAGCTATCTTAAGCAGAAAATTGGTTGGCTACGATGGAAACAACAAAAATTATGGTTGTTATTGCCATTACTCAGGCTTCCTTTTTACAAAAAGAGCAATTAGTCGCATACTAGCAATATATGGCCTTATTATCCACGATTTACATAGCATCCTAAAGAAAGGTATCAATAGAGGTACTATTTTCTTTGGAAGATGTTTCTTACGCTAAAATGTAATATAACATATCTCCCTGTGCATTTTTCTGTCTGTTCGCACCAAATGGCCGGATTGCCTGGTTCCTTGAAGGAATTTCTTCCTAGCAAGGGATATTTTATAAGGAACACTTCCAAGATCTTTGCATGGGAGGTCGAAGCCGATGGATGGTTAAGACAGAGTTTACAACACAGACGGAGAAATTTTTGATTTAAAATACATAGTTACATAAAATCACTCATCCGGCTGCTGGTCAATATTGTCTATTAATGCATCTAGGGCGCAATCTTCCTACGAGAGATGAGCGGCAGGCATCACTTGGTCATACACCAAATGAAGAGGCACTTCTTGCCCATCAGGTCCTGCTGTCCCAACCCAAGCCATATGCTCGGGGTTAAGGCCAGTATACCGAGTCTTGATCATCGCCCATGCCTCTCGTGCTCCCTCCCGGTAGGCAGATGTCTTCCATAACTCGAACCGACTTTGGGCTCCCTTGAACCGGTCAACCAGTTCGGTCATCCCCTCCGGAGGTTGCTCGGCGGGCCATAGCTCTTTTATCATGCTCGTCGTGGCTTTTTGTGCCTGCTCATGAAGGGCGGACAGTTCCTTCATAAGGCTTCCACGGTAGGATCTGATCTCTTCTTCAGGCCGTCCGGTTAGGAGACCTATACATGAGACAAGGCATATCCATTACGCCTAACGTATGCGAGGTATTCAAGGATGTTATAATTACACTTACTACACATGCCCCTCTGTAATTTCTAGTTCGTTTCTTGGCTCTGGGCCAATTGAGCTTTTAAACAATTGATCTCTTCGGCTTGCCGTTTGTTCTCCGCATAGAGGTGTTTCTTCTCTTCCAGGTTTCATTGCAACGAAAGGCAGCCAGCCTCATGTTGGGACTCGGCGTACGTCTGAGATTCCCGGGCTGCATCTAAATATTTTTGCAACTGCCCTATTGATTCAGCTGCTACAAAGTACCCTTGCGCCAGCAGGGGATTGTATACTAAGATCAGCAGAACAAATATACTCATCATGCGCCTCCCGGGTAAAGTTCTTCACTTGATCAAGTTCGGCCTTCACAGTTTCCACCTGTGTTCAGCTCGCCTATAGTTCCTTGGTTAGTTGCTCGTTCTGCTGCCTTGAGGCTTGCATCATCAGTAAAACAATACACAGACCCTTAATTCGGTCATTCTGACCAATTCAAGGCTTGGGGGCTACTGGGTTTACATGTGTGTTCGGATTCTTATAGCCGATCACTCACCTACAGGCTGGACGATATCAGTTTCATGGCTTCCCCGAGCCCAGCTCGGGCAACTCCAATGTGTGCTTCAGCCGAGCATAAAGCATTGAACTCTTGTTCGGAGAACACCAGGTGGTGCAGGGCTTCTCGTCGCTACGAGTGATTCATCACACTCTCTACCTCGGATTTACTAACTGATACCGCGTCCCCGGAGT
Source organism: Hordeum marinum (assembly GCA_022496015.1). NCBI lineage: Eukaryota > Viridiplantae > Streptophyta > Magnoliopsida > Poales > Poaceae > Hordeum > Hordeum marinum. The sequence continues at coordinate 381,437,266 of CM039675.1, forward strand.
CTTCAGGGGCCTGATTGACCACAGGGACCTCCGTAGTGGGATCAACATGAGCAGAGGATCTGGAATCGTGAGCATTGCCGGACACCTTGGCAACATCCTTGGCAAGAGATGGCTGAACTCGTTGCCTGAGTATTTTGACATGAGATCTCTTGTGAGGCCCTATCGATCGTAATAATAAATTAAGCAGCCGAACAAAGTACCTTTGAGCCGAACGAGTTGTTGGGCCTATCCCCACGACCGGCTCACTTGATGGGTACCTGTTGCTACCCGGTCCGGGCATTGCTGCCGTAGTCGATGTTTGTTGCGCGGACCAACTACGCTTGGGAGCGGGAGCCGGCGCGTTTGGGTCGATGGAGGATACTTGCCTTTTGCGGGTCGAATTTTTCTTCTTCTTGCCTCTAGTAGGGGAAGGGAATGATCCGGGGTAATTGGCTACAATAGCCACCTTGGAGCGGTCGAGGCTATCTTGGTAGAAGACCCCGTCTTCAAACTCAACTGATAGCTCCACCGCATCATGAAATCCTGGATTGTTGTCACGAGAATAGTTCTCGGGTTGGGGGGGCGGACAGTTAACTGTCTCAACAAAGCTCCTCCATTTCTGTTCACACATATTAAGGGCTTCAGTCAAAAAGGGACAAATTGAAAACCGAATTCGGGTCACAGAGTCGAAAGGCTCACCCATTCGATGGGATTGTGAGTTGAGTAGCCCTCCTTGGCCGGTAGCCCAACAAAATCTTCTTTCTCCCCTTTGTATAGGTCGGCAAGTGCAGCGGATAATGTTGCTTTATTGGCAGGGCCCAACCATCAGGAGCGAGTGGTGTCGCTTGTCCCGTTGTAGCACCCCAAAGGGTGTCTTCTTTGCTGAAGAGGATGAACGCACCGGGTGATGGCAGCGGCCATGACGTCTATCATGGTCAACTTCTGATGGGCTAGTAGCCTTACATGGGCGGCCAAGCATTGCACTTTGGTGCCGTCCTCTTGGGAGGAGCTCTTCGGTCGCCAGTTGTACCTTTTCTTCAAGGGAGCATCGGAGTATTCGGGCAAACCCCTCCGAGCTGGATCGAATAGGCGAATGTCCTCGATATAGAACCATTCCGAAGACCATTCTTCAGACTCCTTCGGTGTCCCCACTGGATACCCCATCCCGGCTATGCAGCATATGTCGGCTCCTCCGACCTCTAGAATTGTCTTACCCCGAGTGTGAGGAACGAGGCAAAAGTACTTCCTCCACAATTCGAAGTGTGCCTCGCAGCCCAGAAACATCTGGCAAAGGGCGACGAAGCCCAAGATATGCAGAATGGACCCAGGGGTGAGATGATGGAGCTGGATCCCATAGAACTCCAATAACCCCCTCAAGAAAGGATGAATGGGGAACCCGACACCCCTCAAGAGGAAGGGCATGAAGCATACTCGCTCCCCCTTTTGAGGATTAGGGAAGTTTTCTGTGAAGGCTTCGCCATTGAAAGAAGTCAAATCGGCGGGTAACCGCTAGATCCGAGGAAGGAAGATACCCTTTGGTCTCGAGGTTGCGCAGTCGGAGGAGTGATACAGAGCAGCTTGTCCAATCCCCAGGACGGGATCCGTAAGGGCGCGAGGAAGAGCTGGGGGTACTCGCCACGTTCTTGTGGTGATCTCTGGCTGAAGGTTCTTTCTTTTCTAGTGGGGAGGAAGAAGAATATGTGGCCTAGACCACAATTCAACTTGTTTAAATGGGTGGTGCCTCTTTTGTGGGAGGGACAATCTTGTAAAAAGCTACTGAACCGCTCGTCTTCCCTCAGTGTACGACGATCGAGAAGCGCTGACAGTTATTACAATGGACCCCACAAGTTTGTGACGCTTGGGATTTCACCAATGACATGATGGTTGCCGAACAAGAAGGGATAAAGGGACTCGCCTCGCAAGGCGAAGACTTCAATGTGCGAGATTGTCTGGATATTATACCTCGACATTGGAGGCTAGTACGGGGGCTACTGAGGGAGTCCTGGTTCAAGGGGTCCTCGGATGGCCGACCTGTTTCTCATGGGCTGGACTATATGGGCCACTTGCTGAGCATTGAATTGATCAAAGGCCCCATCGCCAGGGAGGAAGCTTTAGGAGTCGTGGCATGTCCTCCAAGTTTGAAATAGTAGATAGGCATGTTTTTCCCTTCGATGTGCAACCGACCATGTGTAAACCCTAGGTACCCTCGGCGTCTATATAAGCTAGCGGGTTTTAGATTGTAGGGCAGAGAAACTCATCTAGGGTTTAGCTATTCGATCTCAAGGTAGCTCAACTCTGTAACCTTCATATCATCAATATAATCAAGCAGGACGTAGGGTTTTACCTCCATAGGAGGGCCCGAACCTAGGTAAACATCGTCTCCTTCGTCCTATGTTACCATCGATCTTAGTCTCATAGCTCGGGACCCCCTACCCGAGATCCGCCAGTTTTGACACCGACACCCCTCATCTCCTTCTCCCTAGCTCTTTGTTCCGACTCTGGCCATGGTTTACCATGACCTCAGTGGCTGCTCCGTCCGCTCGCACGCAATCTCGACCATGGCTTAGCCAATTGGACCCACCTCCTTCTGTCCGGTGCTGCTTGTTTTGCTCCTCCGGTGGAGCAAGGGTAAAGGGCAGCGGCCGGAGCATAGGCGAGGAGCAGCGCCGCTCGTAGTCATCACTGCCATCGACTGAGGGAGGAATATGGGGAGGGGAGGTGGAGATCACAGGCACTACATGGTGAGGCGCATCGGCAATCTCGACCATGGGTCTCAGAGCGGTCTACCACATGTGGGAAGGCCTCATACGCCGTTGCGCTAGTGAGGATCATGGGAAGGCCGTAGCAGCATGCAGTGCCTGATACGTCTCCAACATATCTATAATTCTTGATTGATCATGCTAATATGTTACCATTTTGGGATAATTTTTGGGCATTTGTTTACCAATTTATAATATTTCTAAGCACTAACCTATTTACGCAGTGCCCAGTGCCAGTTGCTGTTTTCTGCATGTTTTTGACTTTTCAGGTTAACAATAGCAAACGAAGTCCAATTGCCACAAATTTTTTTGATGATTTTTTATGGACCAATAGAATACTTGGAAGCTTCGGGAGGAGGTCGAGAGAGCCATGAGGGGCCCACAAGCCAACAGTCCGCGCCACCAGGGAGGGCGCCCTGATGGCTTGTGCCTCCCTCGCGCGCCTCCCGACGCCTCTCTGTGGCCTATAAATTCACATATATTCCACAAACCCTATAAGTGCTCCTGAAACACTTTTTCCGCCGCTACAAGTCTCTATTCCAACGGGAGGCCATCTACACCTCCGTTCCGGCACCCTGCCGGAGGGGAGATTGATCATGGAGGGCCTCTTCATCAACCTTGCTACCGCCACCATGATGTGTGAGTAGTTCACCACACACTTATAGGTCCATAGGTAGTACCTAGATCGCAACCTCTCTCTCTCTCTCTTGATCTTCAATACAATGTGCATCGCATTGTAACATCCCAAATTTTCAATTTGGAATGTTTTACAATTATAGTTATGCATCTATGCATTTTGAGTGAAATGGATGTGACAATTGAATTTTATTTTGAATTTTTATTTCATTTCAATGGCACTTGATTTCTAATTACAAATTCCTGGCAGAATAGCTTATGAAAAGAGTATGAGAGGAGGTAACGTGACACCCCTAAAGTCAGCGGAAAATAGTGCCAATTTATTTCAAAGTCAAATTTTGGTTTTATTTGAATTATTATTTTTATTTTCAAATTTTTTTATAAAGTTTTTCTTTTGCGTCTAGAAAAATGTTCATGTTAGAGGATTTCTTTTTTCGATCGTTCTGGAATATAACACTATATTTTTGTTTTAACGTTTGATACATGTTTTTCTTCGTCCAGATCTGTAAAAAAACGAAACCAAAGTGCTATGCACATTGGCCATGCTAGGCCGGCCCAGCCAAGCGCACGCAGCAGCCATGCGCACGAGGGAATGAGCCCTAGCGCTCGTTTTCCTCCCCAGCCGCCGCAAGGAGTCCGTAGCTCCCACGAGCGCTCCTCCCTAGCACCGCCAGGAGTCAATGATAAAAAAACGATTCGCTCGCCTCTCTCTTGCTAATCTCTCTCTCATGCAGCCTGCAAGTGGGGCCCGACCGAGCCCCATCGTCCCCAACCTCTCGCTCTATCCGTGCGGGATAGAGCAGGGCACTGCAGCCCCGCACTAGCCGACCGCCGCTCGCAGGATAGCGCTTATCCTCGCAGCTGCTCTCGCCTGACCACGCCTATAAAAGCCCCACAATGCCCTCGACCCATTCAGCAACCCCGCTCCACCTCTAGCCACCCTTAGCCACCGCAGTTGCTACTTGGATCTCACCGTCCGGAGCTAGTTCGTCGGAGTACCACGCCGCCGGTGAGCTGCCTTGGCCCTGTTTCCTTGCGGGAATCGGACCCCCTCGTCCTTGTGCACCTCCCCGACGTCTTCGTTTGCCCCTAGGATGCCCCGGAGACGCCACCCCGACGACCTGCGTTGCTGGAGTTCACTGTAGCACAGGAGCTTCGCTGCCTCCCTCTGCTTCATCTGGCTGTAACCGCCGACCGCCGTCACCACCGCCCGGTCGCCCCCGTCACGTCGCACCTGCCCGACAATCTTGCCCATGCCGGAGCCCGCCGAAGCCATCGCCCCGTCGCCTCTAACTTCCTGCCCTCTGTAAGCACGACAACTTGTGTCGCTAGTTTTTTTCCTTTAGACCGAAGCGTTTGGTTCTCATGTTAGATCGGTTCGGTTAGTTCGGTTTGGATCGAACCGGTTCGTGTTTTTTTATTAGCTGTCACTTCCCAATAGGCTATGTAGAGATCGTTCCTACCTTAATCTTCGCAGTGAACAAAGCCAGCCAATCCTATCAGGCCACATGACGCCATAGTTGCGAATGGCCACACTATAACGCTTTTCAGAAAATTCCTGTTTTCAGATTAGATGCATTTTTTTGTATCTTTAGTTTTACAACTCCGATTAAGCTGATTCCTTTTGCTACGGATTCAAAAAAATCCCATCTTTCCAGAGGAACCAACGAAAAATATTTTTAGACCTTTTAATTTACGAGTTTAAACACATTTGTATTAATCACTAAATTAGACACAACTTTTATGTAAAAAATGATTTTTGAGTGTTTCTTTTTGCGTAGAAATTTGTAGTAAAATTCCTTTCTGTTTTTCTATCAAAACTTTAACTTTCACCCTATTAAAAAAATATTAGATGCAGAAAACTATTCATAGTCGTTTCATTTTAGAAGTAGCTTTGCAATGGAGTTTTGGATGAATTTTTGTTTTCCTTTGTTTTGTTTTCCTTGTTTGCATTGTTTAATTGTTAGTTTTACTTGCTGTTATTATAAGTTGTGTTATGCTTATGCTTATTGTGTGTATTGTTTGATTCGTTAGATCATCCGGAGTGCGAGGCTTGTTACCTAGAGTCACTCGAGTGCGAAGATCGTCAGCAAGGCAAGTTCACCTTGATCATACTTTACCTATGTTTTTGTTGCATTAGTTCTGCCATCTCCACCCATTGCATGCAAAGTAGGTACTTGGAAACTTGGTTACTTGAGTAGTATCATGTGGTAGGCACCCCTCAAACCCTTGCACCTTGGACCCGGGAATCGTTATTTTTGCTATGCTTTTAGTAGACGGGGTTGGTTGTGTGATTCATGAGAGTTGTGAGATAAATTGTTACAAGACCTACATGACGATCAAGACTTCAAGACTTCAAGTTTTCAAGATACCTCGGGGTGGATGACGGTATGAACAGTGCCCTGGAGAAACCAGTGGTTAGCCTAGGTGTTGCTAGAGAAGTGCCAGTATTCACGTGGAAAGGTCCACCTAGCCACGAAGAGATGGATGGATACTTTAAGACCCGAGGCTTACCTGCACAGTCACAAGCCATTATAGGCTCTGGCTGGGTTGGACATCGTGGTGACTCTTGACGGGCGGTGCTACAAGATGTAGAAGAATGGTAGGAATGGATGGGCACTGACAGTGGCTTAGAGGAACCCTTTGGAAGACCCTGTGTTGATCATCCGGTTCTCAAACACCCTAAAGTGCGAGGACTTCAATGGAGGTGATCAAATCTTGTGGGGAACGTGTGCAAAACTCTGCAGAGTACTCAAACCTAATCGATTAGCCGTGCCCATGGTCATGGACAACTTGAGCCAAAGGAATTGAAACTATCTGGAACTCTCAACACAAACAATTATAATGATGAGGGTATTATTGTTAACTTGGGTGCGAGAATTGGTTGGTGGAACCATCTCATTAAACAACCAACATTGTAGTAATAATTTTTGCTTTGCCCCTCTCTTATTGTAGGAAAAAAATTGCTTTATGCTAAACTTATACCTACAGCCCCACCTGCCATATATGCATGTAGAGTAGATGATTATTTCACCCTCTCTTTTGTGACTTGCCGGCATATTCAATATGCTGACCTACACGGCTGCAACGTATCATGTTGTAGAGTACTTTTCCGACCAGGAGTGAGGATACGCTCTATGCTCAGTGAGATGCCCTTGGAGTCAGATGGACTCAACTACATTTGAAGCTTCCGCATGTTTTGGATTAGCTTTATCTCATGAGTTGGCCTTCAACCACTTTATTGTAATCTTTATTGTAATAAAGGACTCGATATGAGATTTTGATTAATAAAGTAGTGTGATTTCCCCTTTGATATATACATTGATGTACCATGTGTGTATCCGCATGATCTTGGGATGGTACGGAAACACCGGAGATTTGACCGTTTCAGGTCGGGTCGCTACACGCATCTTCGCTTTGATCTATCCGATGTAGTCCCTTTGTATGGTGCATTTGTTGGGATCCGACGAATTGTGAGTTTATGTTCAGATTATTCATGAAAAGTATTTGAGTCAAATCTAAATACTAAGATTCTTATTTGCATGATCATCATAGCTTCATAATTCTCTCCAATCTATTGAGATAGTTTGGCCAACTAGATTGATATTTCTTCAGTGGGAGTGGTGCATTGTAGTAGGTTCAACCTAGCGAGTTTCTATATCCCAGTGAAAGAAGGGGATAAGTTGCATCTTTGTGTTGCTGCTACTAAGGATAAAACAATGGGGCTTATTCATATTGGTTGAGTTTACTTTGTCTACATCATGTCATCGTTCTCCAAGCATTACTCTGTTTTACTTAATACTCTAGATGCATGCTGGATAGCGATCGATGAGTGGAGTAATAGTAGTAGGTGCAGACAGGAGCTGACCTATTTTCTTATGGATGTGATGACAATATACACATGATCATTGCAGTGAAAATCACATAACTATTCGCTTTTTTATCAATTGCCCAACAGTAATTTGTTTACCCACCGTATGCTATTTCTATGAGAGATGCCACTAGAGAAATCTATGCCCCCAGGTCTATTCACTTATATATATTCACAAAAACTTTCACTACCTTGCTGTTATTTACTTGCTTTTATTTTATTTTGCAATTTACAATTGTCTAAAATTATCTACACAACTCACTTGCTTGTAAATAACGAGATCAAGGGGATTGACAACCCTCTTGCCGATTGTCACAACCCTAGCAAGTGTCTTAGGTTGGTCTTGTGCTTGCATCATCATTCATCATCATTGCATTAAGTTGAAATGGGGAGAAGGAAAGAAACCCCAAGCACCTAATGAAATAAGGTAATTCAACTTGATGGATTTTCAACAAATCCAAAATGCCCATTAAAAATGTTCCCCATGTATGATAATTATGGGCAAACATGTATTAGGGGTCATTCATGTTATTTGAACTTCAGAAATAATTTAAAACCAATGATTAAAGCCCCTAAAAATGATAAATAATTCATTATTAACATTTTTCTTTTCAAAATAATTTGAAAGTTCAGTCACAAGTTTGAAATATCCAGACTACTTTTTAGAAAACATTTGGGGATAATTTGAAAGTTATTTGAACCTGGAAATAAAATAAACATAGGTCACAAAAATAGAAAACAGAAGAAAGGAAAAAAAGAGAAAAAGAGAGAGGGAGCTTACCTACTGGCCCATCTGGCCCAGGAGGGTCTTCTTGCTCCTGGCGTCCAGTAGGCGCGGCGTGTGGCCGCCGTGCGCTCACGCCGGTGGCGCCACGCAGCTGCCTGCCTGGCCCCTCCCTCGCCAGCGCGACGACGGGAATAAGCTCCGAGACGCTTCCCCGCCGCTCTCTCCCTCCTCTTCCCCGCTCTTCCCTCTTCTCCTCTCGGACCCGCCATGGCCGCGCAGCTCCTTGCCGTCGTGCCGCCGTTCTAGCCACCCCTGAGCCCCCTCTGACCCAACCAGCAGCTCCGCCCTGAGCCCCTGAAGCCCTCGACGGAGGAATCGAGCCGGGAGCCCTCTTCTTCGCCGTCATCGCCGAATCCCCTCCGCCGGTCACCGTCGGTCCTTGCCATCGTTTGGAGCCGTCTGGTCGTCCCCGAGCCCGCCGGCCAGTCCGTCCGACTCCCTGTGAGCTTCTCGTCTTTCTCCCCCTCTCCCAGTGGTCCTCCTCGCCTCTTAGCCGCTAACCTCGCCGTTGCCGAGCTCCGGTCGCCACCAAAGTCGTCGTGGCCATCGACTGCAGCGACCCCGCGTTCTCCCGTTGCCCTAGGTGGATGCGCGCGAGTCTTAGCCGTCCGTAGGTGCCCTCTGCCGCTCAAATGGTCGCCGGAGGAAGATTTCCGGCGACCCCCACCGTCTCGGCTCGCCGCCGCCGGCCTCCCTCCGGCAAGTGCCAGCGTGGCGCCGTCATTAGTGACTAATGATCGTGCTAACTAACCCCCCTAGACGCTGACAGTGGGCCCTGGCCCGAGTCAAACCTCGGGTCAACTCGGGATTAACCCGTGAGTCACTGACTATAGGGGCCCACTTGCCAGTGACACTAGCCAGCTTTGAGAGGTTGATAGGCGGGTCCCACTGCTCAGGTTTGACCTGGACCTGGCCCTGTTGACTGCTGACGCAAGCATGACATCAGGCTGACGCATTTAATCATTTTCTTAATAAAAATAATTCCAGAAAATGTTTAAAACTTTGAAAAATCATATAAAATAATCTGTAAGTCAGATGAAAATAATTTATATATCAAAATTTATCGGAAAAATCCAATGAATCCAATGGTGCTATTCTCATGCATGTTAGAGCAACCTAAATAGGTGAACATGGACATTTTAGCATTAGGTCAATATATAGAATTTGAAATGAGAACAACTTTGAACCTATATTCAAATGCATTTCAAATTGACATGATCACTAGTTACATTAGCTCATCCATGCATACCATTATGCCATGATCATGCATCATATTGTTGCATCTGCTTGTATTGAATGTTTTTATCTGCGTTGCGGTAGGCCCTAATCCGGAGGATACTACCCCGTACCCCGACGAAGGAGAGAACTCTTCCGCAACCCAGCATGGCAAGCAACCCATTGATCATTCCGATAACATCCCATTCTCTCACTCATGCTCTCATTTATTGCATTAGGACAAACGATCACATGTCAGTCATTCACGGTAGATGATCCTATTCTTATGCTTGACCTGATCTTGTCACAGTAAATAGCTAAACCTTGCAACCTAGCTTACCTGGTAGATTCTTGCGCCATGATGTGCTTAGCTTACTTTGCCTTCTATGCTTGCTATGCTTAGAGTTGTGTCAGGTCTGTTTCATCTGGGTGATGAACTGAATGAAACAATGTTGTCCGATGTGATAAGCATATAATGAACACGATTTGGTAAAGGTAGCGATGAGAGGCTATGTAGGAGTACATAGTGGGTTGTCTCATTGGGACCGTTCTTAGGAACTGGGTTCCGTGTTTGTGATCCAAGATGAGATACTACCACATGCTGGGCCCTGAAATATGACCCCGCTCAACTTATCAGTCGCTTAGTCTTTGGTCCAGGTATTGCACGTAGTTTCTGGTGTTTATAGCATGCTGGAGGCCGTGCGTAGCGCTGGCCCTCGGGGTGGGTTACGACGCGGTAGGCAGTGGCACGGTGTACCAAGGGTCACCCGAATGGTGGACTTAGGAACCCTGCGCACATCATTTGGGGCCATTGCGGAAACTTCGGCCGGACTTCCGTACGGGTTCAGTCTCAAATAGGCGGTAGCCTGGACTAGAGGTCTTATGTAATTGACGGTCGTGGCCGACTCCCTCGCTGGGCATCCGCTTGAAGGTTGCCGAGGTGCATGGTTTGTGGCACACAGCGATAAGTGGCAAGAGCGTGTGTGAAGAAGTACACCCCTACAGGGTTATGAAACTATTCGAATAGCCGCGTCCTCGGATATGGACTACTTGGAGAACTTATGCTGTTCATAGATAACCAAATGGATACCTCTAAAAACCTCAAGACAAGTGTGAGTACCGTGGATGGCACTCTTCCGGAAGGGGAAGGTGAGTCCATGGTGGTGTATTGTGATGGAGTTAGTGGACTCGTGTGCGGTAAATAAAATTGTAACAAAGAGTTTAAAACTGAGTAGTGTAGGTTAGCCATGAATCAAAGCTGGCTTTCTGCATAAACTCCACCACCCCCTTGTTGATACATGAGCATAAATAGACTAGGTCTGTTTTAAAGACTTGCTGAGTACGATTGTACTCATCCTTGCTTAATTAATGTTGCAGAGGAAAACCAGGACCCATCGGGTGGGTTCTATCTAGACGTTGACGATGCCGAATAGCTGGTGTCCCAGCTACGATCTTGCCCGTGTGGTGGGCTGTAGATAGTCAGGCCGTGTGCCTATTTTTATATTTTGCCGTCTGTACTCAGATAGCTTAAGTTTCCGCTGGTTTGTATGACTATGTTTGTATGACTTGAGTGCCGGGTCATGTGACCCCTGTCTGTATGAACATATTATGCAAGGCTCGTCTGAGCCTCTTAAATAAAAAGTCATGCTATTATATGGTTATGTTGTGATGCCATGGTTGTATCTATGCATATCGGGCATGTCGTGCGTACGTGTGACGTGCAACGGTATGTATGGGATCCGACACCTAGTCGTGTGCCTGTAGTAGTACTCTTTACGGGAAACTGCCTCTTTGTGCTTCCACCGAGCCATGGTAGCTTGCTACTGCTCCGGACACATTGATTGACCGACATGTATCCTTCTTTGCTGTTGTGTCTGTTCCTTTGGGGAAATGTCTCGCAGTGTAATGGAGTCCACGTAGCCCGCTACGACTCGTCTACGTGTAGTGATGACATTCGTGTCTCGTGACGTAATGGAGTCCTTGTAGCTTGCTATGACTCGTCTACACACGCTTGAGACCGACACCTGCATTGCTGGGTTATGTATGCATGTTTCCATACGGATGTGCCACTTGGGTTCTATGACTAGTCATGTCGGCCCGGGTTCTTTGTTGTGTGATTGCCAGCGACATGTTCACATACGTGAGCCAAAAGACGCAAACGGTACCGGCCAAGGTAAGGTGGCAGTCGTGGAGTACCGTGCGTGAGGCCGCAAAGTGATGTGGCTTGTTACAGTATGGAATCATATAACTTAGGATCGGGGTCCCGACACCGATGTTGGGTGCAAGTTGTTTGTTCTTTTGTGTGTAGCCGCTGAAGACGGTTGAGGATTGGTATCCTATTGGTTCTATAAACTTTGGTTTCATAACACGTTCCTCTTCACAGAGAACCCAACGCAGATCACGAGTATGAGGAAGGATTTCTGGCATCGTTACCGGGGAATACCATCACCAACTATCAAGTAACTGCTCACAAATTTTCATTCACCTATTCTTATTTTTATCTGCTGTTATATTTAGTTTTTCTGATAAAAATAAAAAAACAAAAAAAATCTTTACTAGTTACTAGTTTACTTCTTTGCTTGCTTTACTTGCTTGCTTTACTTGTCTTGCTTGTTGCTTGCTTGTTCGGTCACCATGTCTCAAGGTACTACTAAGTTGTGTGATTTCTCAAATACTACTAATAATGATTTTATTAGTACTCCTATACCACCCGCCACTAGTGCGGAGGCATTTGATATTAATGCTTCATTGCTGAATCTTGTCATGAAAGAACAATTTTTGGGAAGTCCTAATGAGGATCACGCATCACATCTCAATACCTTTGTTGAATTATGTGATATTTAAAAGATAAAGGATATGGATAATGATATTGTGAAATTAAAATTATTTCCTTTTTTTCACTAAGAGAAAGAGTAAAGCCTGGTTTTCATCTTTACCTCGTAATAGTATGGGAACATGGGATAAGTGTAAAGATGTTTTTATTGTCAAGTATTTTCCTCCTGCTAAGTTCATCTCCCTTAGAAATCAAATAATGATTCTTAAGAAACAAGATGAAGAGCATGTTGCAGAAGCTTGGGAGATAATGAAATTGATGGTAAGAAATTGTCCAACTTATGGCTTAAACTTGTGGATGATTATCCAAAACTTCTATGTTGGACTAAACTTTGTGTCTATATATCTTGTAGGTTCTACCGCAGGTGGTACCTTTATGGAAGGAGAGGCCACAAAACTTCCAGGCAACATTATGACAAATTATTCTCAATGGCATACTGAAAGAGCTCCAACTGGTAAGAAGATAAATTCTATCGAAGAAATTGCTACTTTGAGTTAAAAATGGATGCTCTTATGAATATTGCTAGCAAAAATACTCATGTTGATCCCAATGATATGCCTTTCTATACTTTTATTGAGCAAAATAATGATGCTATTGATGTGAACTTCATCTTGCGAAATAATTTCAATAACAATGCTTATAGAGGAAATTTCAATGCTAGACCGTATCCCGTAGTTCCTCTAACAACTATGGAAATTATTCTACAAATACTTATAGAATACCTACTGATCGTGAGAACACAATTAAGGAATTTATTAATCTATCCAAATATGTTTTTGGTGTTACCGCAGGTAAATTACAGCTTTTATAGTTTCTGAGCGCGGCATCGATGCAAACCCAGATAAAATCAAGGTCATCACTTCCCTAACCAAGCAGTCCAATATCAATGGAGTTCAGAAGCTCATGGGACGCATTGCAGTTTTGAGTCGGTTCATAAGTCGGCTAGGTGAGAAGGCGATTCCCCTATATCAGCTTTTGAGAAATACTGATAACTTTGTCTGGAATGATGAGCCAACAAATCTTTCGAGGACCTCAAGAAGTAGATTTCTGAAGCACCCATCTTGGTGGCTCCTCAGATAAAAGAACCTACACTCCTATACATCGCAATAAATAACAAATATGTCAGCGTCGCAGTCACAATAGAACTCAAGGAAGCACGCAAGGAATACCCAATAGCGCTCGGTTTATTATGTCAGTTAAGTCCTAACCGGATCCAAACAACGCTACCCACATTGCCAAAAATTGGTTTCTGGGGTGTTCATGGCCAGTCAAAAGCTAAAGCATTATTTCCAAGAGCATCCTATAATCGTGGTTAGGTGTGGACCCTTAGGGAATATCATCCAGAATAGAGAAGCCGCATGCCAAGTTGCCAAGTGGGCAATTGAGCCGGGACCTCATCAAGTCAGGTATGTACCACGGAAAACCATCAAATCACAAGCCGTGGTGGATTTCATCAACGATTGGATAAATTCCTCAAAAATTCACTAAGTGACTGATGTCTTATACCATCCAAGGATAAAAGACTCCCCTCTTGGTATCAATGGATAAATTCACTAAGTGGGTTGAAGCAGAACCAATCAACAATTGTGATGCAGCAACGGCGGTTCAATTCCTCAAAAATCTCATATTTCACTTCAAGTTTCCGCACAACATTATCACTGATAATCGCACAAACTTGTCCAAAGGAGCGATGAAGCAATTTTTCCTAAAAGAGCATATTCGTCTCGACCTGGTTGCGGTGGCACATCCTTGGCCTAATGGTCAGGCCGAACGAGCTAACCAAGAACTTTCTCACGGGATTAAGCCATGACTCCTAATTCCCCTCGAGCGTACCCATAGTTGTTGGTTTGATGAGCTTCCTGTGGTTCTTTGGAGCATATGGACTACACCCAATAGTCAATTGGCTATACGTCATTTTTTCCTGTCTATGGTGCTGAAGCTGTATTGCGAAGTGACACCCATCATGACTCTCCACAAGTTACAACATACATCGAAGCAGACAATGAGCAAGCTCATCAAGACTCCCTTGATGCTCTTGAAAAGGAGTGCGATCTTGCCGCGTCACGGTCAGCTATCTATCAACAAGACCTATGTCGCTATCACAATCATAGGGCCATACCTTTTAGGAGGGTGACTTGGTGCTCTATCTCATACAAGATCAGACATGCATGCATAAGCTCTTAGCCCCCCGGGGAAGGACTCTTATCGTCAGCAAGAATCTCAATAACGGCTCAAATTATCTCGTTGACATACATGAAGCAAAGAAATCATGTACCTTTGAAGAGGAAACTAGCAAGCCTTGTTGATAAAGTCACGACCCGAACCTACTAGTTGGCCGCCTCGTTCTCCATCGGATAAGAAGGCAATCCTTGATGACGGCACTTATAGATAAGAACAGAGGATAAGGAGGAATGGAGAACTTGGGAGCGAGGCGGGTAGTGGGTGGAGGTTGATATGTCTCCAACGTATCTACAATTTGTGATTGTTCCATGCTATTATATTATCTGTTTTGGATGTTTTATATGCATTAATATGCTATTTTATATTATTTTTGTGGGTAACCTATTAACCTAGAGCCTAGTGCCAGTTTCCGTTTTTTCCTTGTTTTTGAGTATTGTAGATAAGGAATATTAAGCGGATTCCAAATGGAATAAAATCTTCGCGATGATTTTTCTTGGACCAGAAGACATCTACCAGACTTGGAGAGGGGGCCAGGAGACATGCCAGGAGGTCACAAGCCACCCTGGCACGGCCAGGGGGGTGCCCCTCACTTGTGCCCCCCCAGAAAATCTCCTAGCCATAATCTTGGGCCTATAAATTCCCACATATTCCCCCAATACCAAAAAGAGCCACACAAATACTTTTCCACCGCCATAAGCCTTCGTTCCCAAGAGATCCAATCTTGGAGCCTTTTTCGGTAATCTGCCAGAGGGGGATTCGATCACGGAGGGCATCTACATGAACTCCATTGCCCCTTCGATGATGCGTGAGTAGTCCACCACAGACCTACGGGTCCATAGCTAGTATCTAGATGGCTTATTCTCTCTCTTTGTGCTTCAATACCATGTTCTCCATGATCTCCATGGGGATCTATCCAATGTAATACTCTTTTGTGGTGTGTTTGTCGAGATCCGATGAATTGTGGGTTTATGATCAGCTTATCTATGAATATTATTTGGTTCTTATCTGAATTCTTATATGCATGATTTCATATCTTTGCAAGTCTCTTCGAGTTATTGGCTTGGTTTGGCTAACTAGATTGGTAATTCTTGCAATGGGAGAAGTGCTTAGTTTTGGGTTCAATCTTGCGGTGTCCTCACCCAGTGACAAAGTAGGGGTAGCGAGGCACATATTGTATTGTTTCCATCAAGGGTAAAAATATGGGGTTTTCATCATATTGCTTGAGTTTATCCCTCTACATCATGTCATCTTACTTAATGTGTTACTTTGTTCTTCATGAACTTAATACTCTAGATGCAGGCAGGAGTAAGTCGATGTGTGAAGTAATAGTAGTAGATGCAGAATCGTTTCGGTCTACTTGACACGGACGTGATGCCTATATGCATAATCATTGCCTTGGATATCGTCATAACTATGGACTTTTCTATCGATTGCTCGACAGTAATTTGTTCACCCACCGTGTTATTTTCCTTAAAGAGAGATGCCTCTAGTGAAACCTATGCCCCCCGTGTCTATTCTCCATATTATATTTTCAGATCTATATACCAAAAATACCTTGCTGCAATTTATTTACCTTTTTTACTTTCCGCAATCTTTTACATCTATCTCTATCGGATCTAATCCTTGCAAGTAATCGTGAAGAGATTGACAACCCCTTTATAGCATTGGGTGCAAGAGTTTGATTATTTGTGTAGGTGCATCCATTGGTGACTTGCTTGTTCCTCCTACTGGATTGCTACCTTGGTTCTCAACAACTGAGGGAAATACTTATCTACTTCGCTGCATCACCGTTTCCTCTTCAAGGGAAAACCAACGCAAGCTCAGAGGTCAGAGGGCTCGATTCCCGGTGAGCCAGCTGCACGGCACACTGCTCACACGCGTCCTGTTGAGCCTACACGACGGACTGCTCGCACGCATCCCGTCTAATCAAACATTCTGCCAGAGCAAATCGTAGCCAACAAAATAATAGGGACGTATGGCAACACGTAAATGGTTAGTATAACAGAGACGATTAAAATAAGACAACCGGTTGCAATATTAACTTGCCGGCTAGTTGTTCCAAAAATTAACATGGCAACTATTTTGAAATCCATTCACGTTTCTTGCATGGGAACTAAACATGCACCCACGGACACATATATGATTTTTAAACCATTTTGGTGCACCGAAGCATGTCCATGTAGTAAAATTTGAGTTATGCACACTAAATGCCTAGAAATCTCAGTTAATGTATAAAAACGTCCAAACAAACCATGGTAATTCCAAATGTTAGCACGACACTCCTATATTTGCATGTTGCTTCTATAAAAAATTCAAGGCGAGAAGAGGTAACAAATGTAGTTTCGTCCACAAAGGTGACACCTTCCCTACCGAAAGCACGAGGCTTCTAGTGAGAAGCTCTAGTTGTGTAATAAGGTTATGCCAAAACTTTACTCAAATTGGGAAAAAATACCATGACATGTTGGTACCATTTTATGATACCATGCCGAGTTTCATGAATTTCAGACGACTTTTGGATTTACAGGAATTTTAAAACCAAACTTCTCAATGTTTGTGGTCGATCCACAAGTACGAGGTGTTTTAAATACATTCCCATTCTTGCCTGGGAAATAATCATGCATCGAGGGACACATATATGATTTTCAACCCACTTTGGTGCATTGAAGCATGTGCCTACAGTTCTGTCAGAATCGGGGCTCCGCGGACCCAATGAGGTTCGAACTCTAGGGCTTGTGCGAAGATCTCAACCAGCTCAAAGTCTCAAGCTCGTCACCCTACAGCAAAGCCTCGTCAAGTGCGTGCGAGCAGGGAAGAAGATGGACATAGAGATTTACCCAGGTTTGGGCCACCTTGTGGCGTAAAACCCTACTCTTGCTTTTGGTGGATTGCCCTCACGAGGAGGTTGGGGATGAACCAGTACAGTGGCGGAGCAACTTCGTGAGGGCTCTTGGTGGGGATGAACTAAGTTCTCCCCGTCTACGGTGGAAGCTAGTCCCTATTTATAGTGTCCTCGGTCCTCTTCCCTTATTGCACAGGAGGGAAGGGATCCCACAACGGACAAATTTGAAAGGGGACAGGAGGTACATCTTATCCTGACTAAAGGTGGTCTTCGCCTGCAAAGCTCCCGGGTGTGGCATAGAGGTGGGCTCGGCGATGACATCCGTTTGGCCGAGCTCGTGGTCTTGGTATTTTTGCACTAGAAGGGAAACCTTTGGGGGATTCCTTGGGAACCCGCATACGTCCTGGCCTACTTAGCACGAAAGAGGAAATTGTCCTCCTCTGCGCCCATTGGTGCCCGCCTGACCTCAATCGTCACGGCCCACGTCATCCCGGCCTCACGAGGTCGGGTACCTGCATAGCAATCTTCGCTCCTTGGGAGGCAGTCTGGGGGATGCCACTCCTTTAGAGGTATTGGCGATGTTTGCCTCACGAGTCCCGGGCTCTCGTGGGGGCCTTGACTTGGGGAGTTTTCCACTGGGCCGTACCAGGACATCGATGTGGGCCATGTGCTGGGCCGCAGGTAGGCAGGTCTAGGTACCCCCTATCCGAGAACGTCGACAAGTTCAAATTTCAATTATGAACACTAAATGCCTAGAAAACTCAATTAATGTGCTAAAATGTCCAAACAAACCTTGGATAATTCCAAATTCGCACACGACACTCCTATAGTTGAATGTTGTCTTTGTAAAAATATTCAAGGCGACAAGAGGCAACGAATGTCATTTCGTCCATGAAGGTGACACCTTCCCTGCTGGAAGCACGAGGCTTCTAGTGAGAAGCTCTAGTTTGTAAGAAGGTTATACCAAAACTTTACCCAAACTGGACAATTTTTTTATCATGACATGTTGGTACCATTTCATGATACGATACCAAGTTTCATGAAGTTTAGAGGAGTTTTGGATTTATAGGAATTTAAAAACCAAGCTTATCAACGTTTGCGGCGGATCCATGATGCCGAGGTGTTTGATATCCATTTCATTTCATGCATGGGAAATAAACATGCACCCAGGGACACATATATGTTTTTTCAACCCATTTTGGTGCACTAGAGCATATGCATGCTGTTCAAATTTGAATTCTGAACACTAAATGCCTAGAAAACCGAGTTAATGTATAAAATGTCCAAACGAACTTTGGATAATTCCAAATTTTAACACGATACTCCTATAGTTGCATGTTACCTCTCTAAAAATATTCAAGGCAATAAGAGGCAACGAATGTCGTTTTGTCCACAAAGGTGACACATTCCCTCTCGGAACCAGAAGACTTCTAGTGAGAAGCTCTGGTTTGTAAGAAGGCTTTGCCAAAACTTTACCCAAATTGAACAATTTTTTAACCACAACATGTTGGTATCATTTCATGTGACCATGCGAAGTTTCATGAATTTTAGACAAGTTTTGGATTTACAGGTTTAAAAACCAAGCTTCTCAATGCTTGCGGCCGATCAACGACGTCAAGATGTTTGAAATCCATTCACATTTCTTGTATGAGAAATAAGCATGCACCTAGGGATACATATATGATTTTTCAATCCATTTTGGTGCAGTGGAGCATGTTCCCATAATTCAAATCTGAATTAGGAACAAATGCCTAGAAAACTCAATTAATGTATAAAAATGGCCAAACGAACCCTGGATAATTCCAACTTTTAACACGACACTCTTGTATTTGCATGTTGCCTCTATAAAAGTATTCAAGGTGAGAAGAGAAAATGAATGTCATTTTGTCCACAAAGATGACACATTCCTTACTGGAACCATGAGGCTTCTAGTGAGAAGCTCTAGTTTTGTAAGAAGGTTATGCCAAAACTTTACTCAAATTAGACAAAAAATTTACCATGGCATGTTGGTACCATTTCATGACACCATGCCGAGTTTCATGGATTTCAAATGACTTTTGGATTTACAGGAACTTGAAACCAAACTTCTCAATGTTTGTGGCCGAAACATGATGCCAAGGCATTTTAAATCCATTCCCATTTCTTGCGTGGGAAATAATCATGCACCCATGTACACATGTATGGTTTTTCAACCCATTTTAGTGCATTGGAACATGTGCACGCAGTTCAAATTTGAATTACAAACACTAAATGCCTAGAAAACCCAGTTAATGTATAAAAATATCTGAACGAACCCTGGATAATTCCAAATTTGAAACACGACACTCCTATAGTTGCATATTCACCGAATATAATTGTTTTAGAAATTTAAACATTACCCTTTTCCACCGTAACCCCATTTTGTCTTTCAATTCAAAATGAAAAATCAAGTACACTTCAAAAACTTCATTAGCAAGAATTATGTGTGATGTAGTATAAAATATATTGGGATCTTGCTTACTTCAGAATCTTGGATATCTAGAGTCCAATGCTCGCGCGTCAACCACACTTGCGGGATAGTTTTTCAATTTTCAGCGTACAGAGCGAAAATTTCCGGCAACCGCAAAAATATATACTTTGCCCCTACCAAATGCCACCATACCATTGTTTCCTCCTTGTTTTCCCAAGTCCACAGGTGCACTGCTTGCTTGTAGTGTCGCCTCCTTGCCGCTGACGCTCCTTCCTGCTGCGCGGCCTCATAGATCTAGTCAAGTAATGCACACCCCACATCCTCCTCCTCCTCCTTCTCCACCCCAGATACGCTGACAGCCGGCGCGACACCTTCCATCCAAATCTTTGCCCCATCCTCCAAATAAGTGTCGTCCTAAGCCATGGTGCATGAAGTATAGCCAGGATCTCAAGGAGCATCTGGCAGCGGAGAAGCAAATCACAGCCACATGCATGGATGAGGTCACAAGGGCTGCCGTGCGTGCCAACTGCCAGATCTTGGAGGAGCACATCTCCGTATACCCCCACCATCAACGCCTCATGTGCAGGCGCCACAACGTAGTTGACTGGTTTAAATGATAGTTCATGCTGTTTTCTCCAAGCCACCGTCGGTCCATTCTTGTGATGTTAATATGCAATCTGATATTCTAGTATAAATGTTATATATAATGTGGAATGTGGTGCTCAATTAATTGTTTGGTTCATTTGTTGTGATGTTCAGTCAATAGTTTGGTTCAATCCTGAAATGCGGTGTTCACTTCTTGTGGGTTCAATTTTTTATTGTTATGTATTGCAAAATAAATTGAATTTGGCTGTACTAAATACATGAGAAACATATCCAATTGCTATGTTTCCAAGTTTTTAAGCATGCTTGGTTTGGATAACTAGCTTTTCCAGGTGTCTCGACTTAATCTTCTGGAACTTGCTGTTCATTTTTCATCAACATATTTTACTTATAGTATGCCAACTCTCATTTAAACTGGTCAATAACTACCTTATATGTGTTACACGTAAACAATAGGAGGCACTAAGGTTTACCATCAAGGTTTGCATATGCATGGTTCTTTGGCTAATAACACATTATTGTGCAATTGCAGGAACCATTCTAATATCTGATACGTCTCCCACGTATCTATAATTTATGAAGTATTCATGCCATGTTTACAATAATTCTATATGATTTTGGTATGATTTTATTATAACTAACCCGGACTGACGCTGTTTTCAGCAGAACTACTATGGTGTTTTTTTTGTGCAGAAATAAAAGTTCTTGGGATGAGCTAAAGATTTACGGAGAATATTTTTGGAAAATATAAAAAATACTGGAGCGAAGAGTCACCGGAGAGGAAGGTCGAGGAAGCCACAAGCCACAGGGGCGCCCCCACCCCCTAGGATGCGCCCCTGGGCTTGTGACTTCCTCGTGGACTCCCTGGACTTGTTTCCACTGCCAAAAACTATTATAAATACAGAAACCCCTGAAAAGAAACCTAGATCGGGAGTTCCGCCGCCGCAAACCTCCAGAGCCACGAAAAACTAATCGGGAGGCCGTTCCGGCGCCTTGTCGGAGGGGGAAACCATCACCGGAGGCCATCTTCATCAGCCCGCCACTCTCCATGACAATGCGGGAGTAGTTCACCCTCGGGGCTGAGGGTATGTACTAGTAGCTATGTGTTTGATCTCTCTCTCTCTCTCTCTCGTGTTCTTGAGATGGCACGATCTTGATGTACCGCGAGCTTCGTTGATATAGATTGAATCATATGAAGTTTTCCCCTCTTTATCTTGTTGTGATGAATTGCGTTTTCCCTTTGAGGTTTTCTTATTGGATTGAGTCTTTAAGGATTTGAGAACATTTGATGTATGTCTTGCGATGGGATATCCATGGTGACAATGGGATGTTCTATTCATCCACTTGATGTATGTTTTGGTGATCAACTTGCGGGTTCCGTGACCTTGGGAATCTATGCATAGGGGTTGGCACACATTTTTGTCTTGACTTTCTGGTAAAAACTTTGGGGCACTCTTTGAAGTTCTTTGTGTTGGATTGAACATGATGAATCTGAAATTATGTGATGCATATCGTATAATCACGCCCATGGGTACTTGTGGTGACATTAGAGTATCTAGGTGACATTAGGGTTTTGGTTGATGTGTATCTTAAGGTGTTATTTTAGTACGAACTCTAGGGCTGTTTGTGACACTTATAGGGATAGCTCATAAGATTGATCGAAAAAGATAACTTTGAGGTGGTTTCGTACCCTACAATAATTCTCCATTATTTCTCCACTATTTGTGACTTCATAGTGAACTCTTTGTCGCACGAGAGGTATTTACATATGATTCAACTATGTTAGTATTGTTGAGAGAACTTGCACTAGTGAAAGTATGAACCCTAGGCCTTGTTTCCAAGAATTTATACAACGTTTTGCTCGCCGTTTACTATTTGTTACCTTGCTGTTTTTATATTTTCAGATTACAAAAAACTATATCTACCATCCATATTGCACTTGTATCACCATCTCTTTGCCGAACTAGTGCACCTATACAATTTACCATTGTATTGGGTGTGTTGGGGACACAAGAGGCTCTTTGCTATTTGATTGCCGGGTTGTTTGAGAGAGACCATCTTCATCCTACACCTCCTGCAGATTGATAAACCTTAGTTCATCCACTTGAGGGAAAATTGCCATTGTCCTACAAAACTCTGCGCTTGGAGGCCCAACACGAGTCTACAAGAAGAAGGTTGTGTAGTAGACATCAAGCTCTTTTCTGGCGCCATTGCCGGGGAGGTGAGTGCTTGAAGGTATATATTTAGATCTTGCAATCAAATCTTTTTGTTTCTTGTTTTTAACGAAAACTACAAAAAAATGGAATTGAGGTTGCCTCATATGCTTCATCTTTTTAATGTCTTTCGTGAAAATGATGGAAAGGAAAATTGGGCTCAATTGTTAGAAGAAGAAGTTATTAAAATGTTTGGCACTAAATCTTTGAGCGATGAGAATGATTGCAATGTTGTTAGTATGAATTCTTTGAATATCCATAGTACTAATGATGATTGCACTAGTCATGATAAAAAAATTCTTATAAGCATGTCAATTTTTGTGGAGTGCATAGAGTTTGTCAGGACATGACTAAAAGGGAAGATAGATTTTGTAAGAGGCATAAGTATTTCAAAACTAAATGGTTGCAAGAGAGGCTATATGTTTGTGCTGAGAGACTTAATATTTCTTGCCGTCCTTGTAAACTTTGCAATGAAAGTGGTCATTTTAATTTCCCAAGTGAATTATTTCATGATCGAATTGTGTCCAAAAATTGTGATAACCTCATTACCTTAGATCATCATAATGAAATTAGTCTATTCTTGGGGTACGAAGAAATGAAACATGAAACTAAGGATGTTCCAGCTTTGGTTCTCATGAAAATGATTGATTTTGATCTAAATGAAATCTATATGTATTGCATGGTAAATTGCATTGAGAATCCTTATATTTCCAATTACTTAAATACAAGAAAACAAATATAATAGTAAGATAATACTAATGAAGGGGAAGAGGTTTCCTAATATCCTCCTATTTTTTCTTCTGATAAATCAGGTAACGAGAAGAAGCTTTTTATCCAACCAACCTCTTCAAAAATAAGTTTGGATGAATTAAATAAAGCCACACATAATGTGGTGAAGAATAATAAAATAAGGAAAAGTAAAGGTAAAGAGGTATCTCTCCCAAATAATGTTGCTCCCATTATTGATAGGCCTCATGAGAATGAATCAAAAATAGTTGTGGAAGATGATACACTTGAGGATGATTTTGTTATGCCTATTGCTTGTTGTGATAATTATGATTGGGAAGATAATGATACTTCTTATAATCTTGAAAATATTTATGGCACCAACTTGGAGGATGATGATAATAATTGCTATACTGTTGGTGCTATTCATACCATTAATGATGAGAGTGATTATGTTTATGATATACAAAGCCATAAGCTTGAGGATGCTATGTTTGATGAAAATGACATGTTTGAGAATTTATTTTCTGCAATTAATGTTTGTCCCAAGCTTGGGGACGCTATGCTTAATGAAGATGATCTTTTTATCCCCCCTACTTTGAATGATCAAGTTTATTATAATGATTGCATGCCTCCTACTTATGATGATTATTGTGATGATACTTATGCAATGCAAAATAGTGATGATTACTATTATGATAATGTCATAATTATGAATATCCTTTTACTAAATATTACTCTTTTAGTGTGGAACCAATTTGTAGTATTCAAGTCTTTTATGATACTCCCACTATTAGTCATGAGAAGAAATTTGCTTATGTGGAGAGTAGTAAAATTTCTATGTTTGTAGATCATTAAAAGAATGCTTTATGTGCTGGTTATATTGTGGAATTGCTTCATAATGCTACTGAAAATTATTATGAGGGAGGAACATATGCTTATAGGAATTGCAATAATATCAAGTTTCCTCTCTATGTGTTCAAATTCTTGAAGATATGCTTGTTTTCCCTTCCTATGCTAGATGATTCTTGCTCTCATAAATTGTTTGCTCACAAAATCCCTATGCATAGGAAGTGTGTTAGACTTAAATGTGCTTGTCCTGAGATTCATGATGCTCTTTTGCATGTTCCAATTATTATTCCTATGTGAGCATCATTGAAATCATTATGCCTAGATAAAAGGCATTAAAGAAAAGCGCTTGTTGGGAGACAACCCAACACTTTTACTTTCTGTTTTGATGTTTTCACATGATTAAGATACTGTAGTAATCATGTTTTGTGTCTTTTATTCCAATAAAGTGCCAAGTAAAGTCTTTGAGATAGTATGGAAACTTGTTTGTTTGATTCTGTGCAAAAACAGAAAGTTTTGCGTCCAGTATATGAATTATCTGATTTTACTGGAGCGTGAAAAATTCTGAAATTATTACACAACATTTATATACCAATTACTTGAGCTTTAATAATTTTTCATAATTTTTTGAGTCAGGTAAGTATGGTGATCATTCATATCTTACAGACTCTTCTGTTTTTGACAGATTCTATATTGCATGCATAGTTTTCTTGTTTCAAGTGTTCCTATAGATTATATTGAGTAGTATAAATTATGGGAATGATGGAATACAGTAGGTATCATTTGGGAATAATTATGAATCTTTGCTTGATAGTACCTAAGTGAATGATTTATCTTTACTACACTAACTCTTCTCACGAAGTTCTGTTAAGTTTTGTATGATTGAAGTTTTCATGTTTTGGGTGAGACACCGATATGAGGAGAATAAGGAATGACAAGAACGTAAGATTGGGGATTACCAAGGAACCCTGAAGTTCATATGGAAGGAATACTCAAGCGCCTAAGCTTGGAGATGCCCCGGAAGGCATCCCCTCTTTTGTCATCAACGCTATCGGTATATCTTACTTGGAACTATATTTTTATTCGTCACACAATATGAGTTTTTCTTGGAGCGTCATTTTATTTTTTTGTCCTCTGTTAGGTGTTATTTATAATCTTGTTTTTCAATAAAAAGTTCCAAGAATTGCCTTTAGGATGCTTGAATTGCATGTTTGATGTGTGCTGTGTAAAAACAGAAACTTCTGCTATAGTGTTTGAATTTTCTTATTTTACTGTAAAATGGAAGGTTTCTAAAAAATTTACAAAGTGTTTTAATATGAATTTTATAGCATGTCCTAAATTTTCATAATTTTGTGAGTTAGATAAGTACACTATTTTCATAAATTGCTACAGACTTTTTTGTTTGGACAGATTGCTGTCATAGTTTTGTTATCTACTTATCCTATAGTTTCCATAGCCTATATTGGTAGATATAAATTGTGGAAATGATAGTATACAGTAACTAATGTTTGAAAATTATTGTCAACCTGTCTTGGAAGTATATGAAGTGTTGATTTATTCTTATGTGTACTAACCTATCTCACGAGTTCTTTTCGAGTTTTGTGTGGATGAAGTTTTTGAGAATAGGTGGCACCATGATATGAGAGGATTGAAAAAGATATAAAAGCTCAAGCTTGGGTATGCCCAAGGCACACCAAGTAAATATTTCAAGAACTCTCAAGCATCTAAGCTTGGGGATGCTACGCATCACACATCTCTTCATCAACAATTTTTGGTTAGCCTATGTTGAGCCTAAATTTTTGTTCGTTCACATGATATGTGCTATTCTTGGAGTGTTATTTATGTTTTTATTGCTGTTTAAATAAAATACTCAGATCTGAAAATCTTTATTGGGGGATAGATAGAGAGAAAAAGTCCTCACATAGCTACTTAATTGTTTGACTACTCATCGATCTTCACTTATATGTTTTGGAGTAGTTTTGTCATTTACTCTCGTGCTTCACTTATATCCTATGAGTAAATGGTTGAATGAATTGAATATCATAAATCTGAAATTATATATGTTTTATATGCTTATTGCATGGGGAGTAATGACTTCACATATAGGAAGTATATGTGGTAAAATTTATTGGAAGTTAGCAAACACCGCATTGGTCACTTGAACCATTCATGAAAGAACATTGAAGGAATAGAGATTTGACATATAAATATACTATCTTGGGCATCTTATATGATTGTGAATACCCATTAATTATTTTCAAACTTGAGCAAATTAGTTGAAGTTGGACAAGGAAGACAACATAATGAGTTATGTGTTGGAAATATGCCCTAGAGGAAATAATAAATTGGTTATTATCAGATTTCCTTGTTCATGATAATCTTTATTATCCATGCTATAATTGTATTGATGGGAAACTCACATACATGTGTGGATACATAGACAACACCATGTCCCTAGTATGCCTCTAATAGACTAGCTCGTTGATCAAAGATGGCTATGGTTTCCTAGTCATGGACATGAGATGTCATTTGATAACGGGATCACGTCATTAGGAGAATGATGTGATGGACAAGACCCAAACTACAAATGTAGCATATGATCGTGTCAGTTTATTGCTACTGTTTTCTGCATGTCAAGTATTTGTTCCTATGACCATGAGATCATGAAACTCACTGACACCGGAGGAGTACCTTGTGTGTATCAAACGTCGCAACGTAACTGGGTGACTATAAAGGTGCTCTGTAGGTATCTCTGAGGGTGTCTGTTGGGTTGGCATGGATCAAGACTGGGATTTGTTACTCCGTGTGACGGAGAGGTATCTCAGGGCCCACTCGGTAATACAACATCACAATAAGCCTTGCAAGCAATGTGACTAAGTGTTAGTCATGGGATCTTGTATTATGGAATGAGTAAATAGACTTGCAGGTAACGAGGTTGAATTAGGTATGGAGATACCGACGACCGAATCTCGGGCAAGTAACATACCGAAGAACAAAGGGAACATCATACGGGATTAACTGAATCCTTGACATGGAGGTTTGACCGATAAAGATCTTGTAGAATATGTAGGAACCAATATGGGCATCCAGGTCCCGCTATTGGTTATTGACCACAGAGGTGTCTCGGTCATGTCTACATAGTTCTCGAACCCGCAGGGTCTGCACACTTAAGGTTCGGTGACGTTTCGGTAGTATAGAATTATGTATGGTGGTGACCGAAGGTTGTTCGGAGTCTCGGATGAGATCCCAAACGTCACGAGGAGCTCCGAAATTGTCCGGAGGTAAAGATTGATATATAGGAAGTCATGTTTTGGTCACCGGAAAAGTTTTGGGCTCATCGGTAGTGTACCGGGAGTACCGGGTAGTGTACTGGGGACCATCGGGAGAGGTATTTCGACCCAAGAGGCTACATGGGATGTGGGAGGAGGTAAACCAGCCCCTGGTGGGCTGGCTGAAGCC
This sequence comes from Hordeum marinum, assembly GCA_022496015.1. Classification (NCBI taxonomy): domain Eukaryota; kingdom Viridiplantae; phylum Streptophyta; class Magnoliopsida; order Poales; family Poaceae; genus Hordeum; species Hordeum marinum. Next base: position 381,464,665 of record CM039675.1, read on the forward strand.
TCCTCTAAGGTCCCATACAGCTGGAGTGGTTTGAGAAGGAAAAAATCCAAAGGTGGAGAGGTGGAAAGAGTTTCCAAGTGGAAAGGAGGAATCCTACTCCTAATAGGATTGGAGTAGGACTCCTCCACCTCCAATTTCGGCCAGGTTTGAGTCTGCCTCCTCCCCTCCCTCCCTCCTATATATACTTGAGGATTTAGTGGAAAAAGCTAACCCTAATAGCCATGTGCTACCTCTCCTCTAGATCGCAGTTTCTTCTCTAGATCGGTTTTCAGCGATGCTTAGACGAAGCCTTGCTGGAATAGCTCCACCACCATCGCCGCAACACCATCGCACAGCCGGAGAACTCATCTAACTCTCCGCTCCCTCTTGCTGGATCAAGAAGCCGGAGATCGTCATCGAGCTATACGTGTGTTGAACGCGGAGGTGTCGTCCGTTCGGCGCTAGATCGGAAGGACCATGGTCAAGATCGCGAGATGGATCGTGATGAGATCGCGGGACGGATCGTGATGAGTTTGCGGGATGGATCGTGATTGGATCGCGGGCCGAATCGTGATGAGATCGCGGGATGCTCGACGATTTGGATCGCGAAGACGTTCGACTACACAAACCGCGTTTCTTAACGCTTCCCGCTTAGCGATCTACAAGGGTATGTAGATCCACTCTCCCTCTCGTAGATGCTCATCACCATGGATAGATCTTGCGTGTGCATAGGAAATTTTTTGTTTCCCATGCAATGTTCCCCATGCAATGTTCCCCAAAAAGTGGCATCCTGTGCTAGGTCTATGTGTAGATGAGATCTCAAGTAGAACACAAAGAGTTTGTGGGCGTTGATGCTTAGATTGCTTCCTCCCTTGGTCGTGTTTTGGTTCAGCGGTATTGTGGGATGAAGCGGCACGGACCAACCTTACTCGTACGCTTACAAGAGACCGGTTCCATCAACTGACGTGTAACTTCGTTGCACAAAAATGGCTGGCGGGTATCTATTTCTCCTACTTTAGTTGGATCGGATTCGACAAAGGCGGTCCTTGAGAAGGTTGAAAAGCAATTTATGTATCGCCGTAGTGGTTTTGTGTAGGTGAGAATTGTTCTTGTTAGATACCCGTAGCAGCCACGTAAAATTGCAACAACAATTAGAGGATGTCTAACTTGTTTTTGCAGGGTATGTTGTGATGTGATATGGCCAATTACATGATGAGATATATGTGATGTATGAGATGATCATGTGTTGTATAGAATATCATGACTTGCATGTCGATGAGTACGACAACCGGTAGGAGCCATAGGGTTGTCTTTAACTATTGTATGACCTGCGTGTCAATCATTACGCGCTATGTGATGCTTTACTTTATCGCTAAACGGTAGCTATAGTAGTATGAGCATGGTGGGCGCGACAACCCCGATGGCGACACAATGATGGAGATCATGATGATGGAGATCATGGTGTTATGCCGGTGATGATGGAGATTATGCCAGTGCTTTAAGGATGTAGACCAAAAGCACAAGTTCATGGCCATATCATGTCAATTATGATTTGCCTATGATGTTAATCCTTTTATGCACCTTGTTTTGCTTAGGACTACGGTAGCATTATAAGGTGATCCCTGAATTAAATTTCAAGATAAATTGTGTTCTCCCCAAGATGTGCACCGTTGCGAAAATTCGTCGTGTCGAGACACCACGTGATCATCGGGTGTGATAGACTCTACATTCACATACAACAGGTGCAAGCCAGTGTTGCACATGCAGAACACTTGGGTTAAACTTGTCGAGCCTAGCATGTACATACATGGCTCGAAACACAAGAGACTGAAAGGTCAAACATGAGTCATATAGTAGATATGATCTACATGATGATGTTCGCCATTGAAACCACCTCAACTCACGTGATGATCGGACTTGAGTTGGTGAATTTGGATCATGTATCACTCGAATGACAAGAGCGATGTCAATTTGAGTGGGAGTTCTTAAGTAATATGATTAGTTGAACTCATTATCATGAACATAGTTAGTAGTGTCTTTGCAAATTATGTTATAGCTCACGTTGTAGCTCCCTTGAATTTTCACATGTTCCTAGAGATATAGAGTTGAAATATGATGGTAGAAATATTGTGGACTGGGTCCGTGATCCGAGGATTGTCCTCATTGCTGCACAGAAGGCTTATGTCCTTAATGCACCGCTCGGTGCACCACCCCCTCTAGCGTCGTTTGTAGATGTTGTCAACATCTGACAGGCACGTTCCAATGACTACTTGATAGTTTACTGCATCATGCATTACGGCTTAGAATTGAGGCTCCAAAACGTTTTGAACGTCACGGAACATATGAGATGTTCTAAGAGCTGAAATTGGGATCTCAGGCTCGTGCCCGTGTTGTGAGATATGAGATCTCCAACAAGATTCTTTGCCTGCAAGATGAAGAATAATAGCTCAATCGTTGAGCATTTTCTCAGATTGTCTGGGGGCTACAATTGCTTGAATCGAGTGGGAGTTGATCTTCCAGATAAGATAGTGATTGATATAGTTCTCCAAGTAACTGTCACTAAGCTACTAGAACTTGGTGATGAACTATAAAATGCCAGGGATGGAAATAATGATCCATGAGCTGTTCGCGATGTTTGACACCGCGAAGGTAGAAATCAAAAAGGAGCATCAAGTGTTGATGGTTAGTAAAACCACTAGTTTCGAGAAGGGCAAGGGCAAGAAGGGAAACTTCATGGATGGCAAGTCAGTTGCTGCTCCAGTGAAGCAACCCAAAGTTGAACCCAAACCCAAGACTAAGTGCTTCTATTATGAGGAGAGCGATCACTGAAGTGGAACAACCCTAGATACTTGGTAGATAAGAAGGCTGGCAACATCGACAGAAGTATATATTTGATATACGTGTTATTAATGTGTACCTTACTAGTATTCCTAGTAGCACATGGGTATTGGATACCGGTTTGGTTGCTAAATGTTAGTAACTCGAAATAAAAGCTACGGAATAAATGGAGACTAGCTAAGTGTGAGGTGACGATGTGTGTTGGAAATGTTTCCAAGGTTGATGTGATCAACATCGCACACTCTCTCTACCTTCGTGATTAGTGACAAACCTAAATAAATGTTATTGGTGTTTGCGTTAAGCATGAACATGATTGGATCGTGTTTATTGCAACACGGTTATTCATTTCAGTTAGAGAATAATGGTTATTCTATTTACATGAATAATACCTTCAATGGTCATGCACCCAGTGAGAATGGTTTGTTGAATCTTGATCGTAGTAATACACTGTTCATAACATTGATGCCAAAATATACAAAGTTAATAATGATAGTACAACATACTAGTGGCACTGCCGCTAAATGTCATGCTGGTATAAATCGCATGAAGAAACTCCATGTTGATGGATCTTTGGACTCATTCGGTTTCGAATCGGTTGAGACATGCGGACCATGCCTCTTGGGCAAGATGGCTACAGACCGCGTTTTCAGTATGATGGAGCGGGCTAGTAACTTATTGGAAATAATACATGTTGATGTATGCGATCCAATGAGTGTTGTAGCGTGTAGTGGATATCGTTATTTTCCTTACCTTCACTAATGATTTGAGTATATTTGCTTAATGAAACACAAGTCTGGAAAGTTTGAAAAGTTCAAACAAATTTAGAGTGAAGTTTAAGATCATCGTGACAAGAATATAAAAATATCTATGATATGATCGTGAGGTGAATATCCGAGTTACGAATTTGGCATACAACTTTGGACAATGTGAAAGTTGTTTCACAACTCACGCCACCTGGAACACCATAGTGTGATGGTGTGTCGGAACGTCATAGTCATGCTATATTGGATATGGTGCGTACTATGATGTCTCTTATCATTTTGCCACTATCGTTTTGGGGTTATGCATTAGAGACAACTACACTCACTTTAATAGGGCACCATCTAAATCCGGTGAGATGACACCATATGAATTATGGTTTGATAGAAACCTAAGTTGTCATTTCTTAATGTTTGGGGCTGCAACGCTTATGTGAAAAAGGTTTTCACCTAATGAGCTCGAACCCAAAGCGCACAAATGCATCTTCATGGAATACCCTAAGAATAGTTGGGTATACCTTCGATCTTATATCCTAGTACAAAGTATTTGTTGCTAAAACTGGGTCCTTTCTCGAGAAAGAGTTTCTCTCGAAAGAATTGAGTGGGAGGAAGATAGAACTTGATGAGGTTGTTGAACCTTTGTTCAACCAGAGAGTAGCGCAGAGCAGAAAGATGTTTCTGTGGAGCCTACGTCAGTTGAAGAGGAAATTAATGATGATGATCATGAAGCTTCGGATAAAGTTACTATTGAACCTCGTAGGTCGACAAGGACGCGTACTGCTCCTGAGTGGTACGACAACCCTGTCTTGGAGGTCATGTTGTTGGACAACGATGAACCTGCGAGCTATGGAGAAGTGATGATGGGCCCGGATTCCGACAAATGGTTAGTGGCCATGAAATCCGAGAAAGGATCCATGTATGAAAACCAAGTATAGACTTTGGTAGACTTGCTCGTTGGACGACAGGTCATTGAGTACAAATGGACCTATAAGATGAAGACTGACGCTGATGGTGAATGTCACCATTTATAAAGCTCGACTTGTCGCAAAGAAGTTTCCGCCAAGTTCAAGGAGTTGACTACAATGAGACTTTTTGTTGGAATTATGTTAGCAGTTACTGCATTTTTCAATTATGAAATCTGGCAGATGGATGTCAAAAACATCATTTCCTTCCTTGAGGAAAGGTTGTATGAGATACAACCAGAAGGTTTTGTCAGTCCTAAGGATGCTCAAAGGTGTGCAAGCTCTAGTGATCTGGCTATGGACTGGAGCAAGCATCTCGGAGTTGGAATGTATGCTTTGATGAGGTGATCAAAGTTTTTGAGTCTATACAAAGTTTATGAGAAAGTTGTATTTACAATAAAGTGAGTGTGAGCACTATAGAGTTTCTGATAAGCATATATGGATGACATATTGTTGATCGGAAATGATGTAGAATCTTTGGAAAGCATAAAGGGTTGTTTGAAAAGAGTTTTTCAAAGGAAGACCTGTATAAAGCTACTTAATTGTTGGGCATCGCGATCTATAGAGATAGATCAAGACGTCTGATAAGACTTTCAATGAGTACATACCTTGACAAGATTTTGAAATAGTTCAAAATGGATCAGTTAAAGAAAGAGTTCTTGCCTGATTTGTAAGGTGTGAAGTTGAGTGAGACTCAAAGCTCGACCATGGCAGAAGAAAGAGAAAGGATGAACGTCGTCCCTTATGTCTTGGCCATCGGCTCTATATATTATGCCATGCTATGTACCACACCTGTGTGTGCCTTGCCATGAGTTTGTCTAGGGGTACAAGAGTGATCTAGGAGTGGATCACTAGAAAACGGTCAAGATTATCCTTAATAACTAAACTACTAAGTAAATGTTTCTCGATTATGGAGGTGATGAAGAGTTCGTCGTAAGGAGTTACGTCGATGCAAGCTTTAACACTGATCCGGATGGCTCTTAGTAGCAATCCGGATACGTATAGTGGAGCAGCCATTTGGAATAGTTCCAAGTGGAGTGTGGTAGCAGTATTTACAGTATGACATAGAGATTTGCAAAGTACACACGGATCTGAATGTCGCAGACCCTTTAACTAAAAGACCACTCTCTCACATGCAAAGCATGATCAAGCCCCACAACTCATTGGGTGTTAGATTCATAACAATGCGAATTGCATGGTGATGTGAACTAGATTATTGACTCTAGTGCAAGTGGGAGACTGTTGGAAATATGCCCTAGAGGCAATAATAAATTGGTTATTTTCATATTTCCTTGTTCATGATAATATTTATTATACATGCTATAATTGTATTGATCGGAAACTCAGATACATGTGTGGATACATAGACAACACCATGTCCCTAGTATGCCTCTAATAGACTAGCTCGTTAATCGAAGATGGCTATGGTTTACTAGTCATGGACATGAGATGTCATTTGATAACGGGATCACGTCATTAGGAGAATGATGTGATGGACAAGACCCAAACTACAAATGTAGCATATGATCGTGTCAATTTATTGCTACTGTTTTCTGCATGTCAAGTATTTGTTCCTATGACCACGAGATCATGCAACTCACTGACACCGGAGGAGTACCTTATGTGTATCAAATGTTGCAACGTAACTGGGTGACTATAAAGGTGATCTATAGCTATCTCCGAGGGTGTCTGTTGGGTTGGCATGGTTCAAGACTGGGATTTGTTACTCTGTGTGGCGGAGAGGTATCTCAGGGCCCACTCGGTAATACAACATCGCAATAAGCCTTTCAAGGAATGTTACTAAGTGTTAGTCATGGGATCTTGTATTATGGAACGAGTAAAGAGACTTGCCGGTAACGAGGTTGAACTAGGTATGGAGATACCGATGATCGAATCTCGGGCAAGTAACATACCGAAGAACAAAGGGAACATCATACGGGATTAACTGAATCCTTGACATAGAGGTTCGACAGATAAAGATCTTGTAGAATATTTAGGAGCTGTCTCGGTCATGTCTACATAGTTCTCGAACCCGCAGGGTCTGCACACTTAAGGTTCGGTGACGTTTTGGTAGTATAGAATTATGCATGGTGGTGACCAAAGATTGTTCAGAGTCTCGGATGAGATCCCGGACGTCACGAGATTGGAATGGTCCGGAGATAAAGATTGATATATAGGAAGTCCTGTTTTGGTCACCGGAAAAGTTTCGGGCTCATCGGTAGTGTACCAGGAGTGTCGGTAGTGTACTGGGGGACCATCGGGAGAGGTATTTCGACCCAAAAGGCTACCTGGGCTGTGGGAGGAGGTAAACCAGTCCCTGGTGGGCTTACCGAAGCCTCCTCTAAGGGACCATGCGGCTGGAGTGGTTTGAGAAGGAAAAAATCCAAAGGTGGAGAGGTGGAAAGAGTTTCCAAGTGGAAATGAGGAATCCTACTCCTAATAGGATTGGAGTAGGACTCCTCCACCTCCAATTTCGACCAAATCTTGAGGGTTTGAGGCTGCCTCATCCCCTCCCTCCCTCCTATATATACTAGATGATTTAGAGGAAAAAGCTAACCCTAATAGCCATGTGCTACCTCTCCTCTAGATCGCAGTTTCTCCTCTAGATCAGTTTTCAGCGGTGCTTAGGCGAAGCATTGCTGGAATAGCTCCACCACCATCGCCGCAACGCCGTCGTGCAACCGGAGAACTCATCTACCTCTCCGCTCCCTCTTGCTGGATCAAGAAGCCGGAGATCATCATCGAGTTGTACATGTGCTGAACGACGGAGGTCCGTCCGTTCGGTGCTAGATTGGAAGGACCGTGATCAAGATCGCGAGACGGATCGTGATGAGATCACGGGACGGATCGTGATGAGTTCGCGGGACGGATCGTGATTGGATCACAGGACGGATCATGATGAGATCGCAGGATGCTCGGCGATTTGGATCGCGAAGACGTTCGACTACACCAACCGCGTGTCTTAACGCTTCCCGCTTAGCGATCTACAAGGGTATGTAGATCCACTCTCCCTCTCGTGGATGCTCATCACCATGGATAGATCTTGCGTGTGCGTAGGAAAATTTTTGTTTCCCATGCAACGTTCCCCAACATTATGCTTGGGTATATTTGCATACAAGTTATATTGTTATGGATCCTCCAACATGTGGTGCTTGCTTCCATCTCATACTAGCCAAAACTCCCGCACCAAGTAGAAATACTACTTGTGCATCCAAACACCCTTAAACCCAAAGTTGTTCCATATGAGTCCACCATACCTACCTATATGCGGTATTTACCTGCCGTTCCAAGTAAATTTGCATGTGCCAAACTCTAAACCTTCAAATAATATTCTATTTTGTATGCCCGAATCGCTCATATAGTAACTAGGGGCTTTCGGTATCTTCCATGCTAGGTGGGTTATTCTCATGATATGTGTTGATTCACTATGATTCACGAGAAAGTGGCTGGTAATAGGGATTCCTAGTCCTGAAATAAAAAATGCAGATAATTAAACAAAAAAAACCAGGAATGTTGTTGGTATGGACGGTACCCATGGATTTGGCTCACCGTGGAGTGTGATTGATTGGTGGAGGGGGAGTAAAAACTTTACCCATCTGTTTGGGAACCGCCTATAATGTATCTAGAATGGAAGATACCAAGATCTCTCTATTGTTATGGTGACAATGAAAGCATACCGCCCAAAATTGTTATTCATCTCTGCTTTAAAAGCTTGAGCTCTGTCACCTCTACAAATCAATGCTTCCCTCTGCGAAGGGCCTATATTTTACTTTCTAGTACTTAGCTTTATACAAGAGTCATGTTGATCTTCACCACTTCCTATATTTTGCCTTTTTCTCTTGGCAAGCTCATGCGTTGGGGAAAGATGCAAGCATATATGGCCATTCAAATATATTTGATCATGAATTATTATTGTTGACAATTATCTATATGATAAATAAGTTGGGAGGCGAAACATTAAGCCCCTATCTTTCTCTATGTTCGACGGATGCCATTTGCTCTAAAAATATGCTTTGAGTGCTAGCAATCATGGAAGACTATATGATAGTTGACCATGTGGAATTTGCTAAATCAAAGCTCTTACATAGACCCTTCCTTTAAATAAGATGAATTGTAATTGTTTGGTGACTGAAAGCATAGTTTCTTAGTCTTTACTTTAACATGTGGATAGCTTGTTATTTAATGATGAGAAGGTTTATGAGATGAGTTACTGTTTATGATATATAATGATAATAGAAAGAGTGTTTGGAATTATTATTGTTCAAATTTATGCACTATGCTAGCATTCACACTTCATAAATTATTTCTTTTATCATTTACCTACTCGAGGACGAGCAAGAATTAAGCTTGGGGATGCTAATACGTCTCCAACATATCTATAATTTATGAAGTATTCATGCCATGTTTACAATAATTCTACATGATTTTGGTATGATTTTATTAGAACTAACCCGGACTGACGATGTTTTTAAAAGAACTACCGTGGTGTTGTTTTTGTGCAGAAATAAAAGTTCTCGGAATGAGCTAAATATTTACGGAGAATTTTTTTGGAAAATATAAAAAATACTGGAGCGAAGAGTCATCAAAGAGGAAGGCCGAGGAAGCCACAAGCCACAGGGGCACCCCCAACCCCCTAGGGCACGCCCCCTGCGCTTGTGACTTCCACGTGGACCCCTTGGATTTGTTTCCGCCGCACAAACTCTTATAAATACAGAAACCCCTGAAAAGAAACCTAGATCGGGAGTTCCGCCGCCGCAAACCTCCAGAGCCATGAAAAACCAATCGGGAGCCTGTTCTGGCACCCTGTTGGAGGGGGAAACCATCACCGGAGGCCATCTTCATCATCTCGTCTCTCTCCATGACGAGGAGGGAGTAGTTCACCCTCGGGGCTGAGGGTATGTACCAGTAGCTATGTGTTTGATCTCTCTATCTCTTTCTTGTGTTCTTAAGATGGCACGATCTTGATGTACCACGAGCTTTGGTGATATAGATTGAATCATATGGAGTTTTTCCATCTCTATCTTGTTGTGATGAATTGAGTTTTCCCTTTGAAATTTTCTTATCAGATTGAGTCTTTAAGGATTTGAGAACACTTGATGTATGTGTTGCGATGGGATATCAATGGTGACAATGGGATGTTCTATTGATCCACTTGATGTATGTTTCGGTGATGAACTTGCGAGTTCCGTGAGCTTGGGAATCTATGCTAAGGGGTTGGCACACATTTTTGTCTTGACTTTCCAATAGAAACTTTGGGGCACTCTTTGAAGTTCTTTGTGTTGGATTGAACATGATGAATCTGAAATTATGTGATGCATATCATATAATGAAGCCCATGGGTACTTGTGGTGACATTAGAGTATCTAGGTGACATTAGGGTTTTGGTTGATGTGTATCTTAAGGTGTTATTTTAGTATGAACTCTAGGGCTGTTTGTGACACTTACAGGGATAGCTCATAAGATTGATAGAAAAATATAACTTTGAGGTGGTATCGTACCCTACAATAATTTCTTTTTTATTTCTCCACTATTTGTGACTTTGGAGTGAACTCTTTGTTGCACGAGAGGTATTTACATATGATTCAACTATGTTAGTATTATTGAGAGAACTTGCACTAGTGAAAGTATGAACCCTAGGCCTTGTTTCCAAGCATTTATACAATGTTTTGCTTGCCGTTTACTATTTGTTACCTTGCTGTTTTTATATTTCCAGATTACAAAAAACTATATCATCCATCCATTTTGCACTTGTATCACCATCTCTTCGCCAAACTAGTGCGCCTATACAATTTACCATTGTATTGGGTGTGTTGGGGACACAAGAGAATCTTTGCTATTTGATTGTAGGGTTGTTTGAGAGAGACCATCTTCATCCTACACCTCCCGCGGATTGATAAACCTTAGGTCATCCACTTGAGGGAAAATTTCCATTGTCCTACAAAGCTCTACACTTGGAGGCCCAACACGAGTCTACAAGAAGAAGGTTGTGTAGTAGACATCAATATCCAGGTTTTTAACTTTTTGGTCTTCCACACGTAGGTCCTACTAGAGGTTTAGACCCACAGTTTGATCCATTTTTGCATATGGGGAAATGAGATGTCCATGAATATCATTCAAGTCAAGAAACTTAGAAAGATAGTTATAATAAAGAAACTAGCGATTAATAGCAACAAGATCTTTGTTTGTACAATGAAGAAGACATGAGTCAACTATAGGATGGTAATAACTCTTTACCTAGTTTTTTTCCTTTGCACCATTTCAAAATTTAGAACAAATATTTATGCATATCTTTGTTTCCACTCCTTCAGAAAGCAGTTCACCTATTATTACCTCTCAGACCACCTGCATGGTCAAGAGACGAAGAAGGTATTCATTCAAAACACACGGTACACTACTGAAGTCTTCCTCAAGAGGATGAAGGTTGGGCAGGCAATCATCCACATCCATTAGCCTAAAGTTGAAAGGGCATTCAACATCACTCAGAGCTCAGTATTCGCCTTCAGATTCACCAGTTTTCCACATGAGGTTCATTTGTCTATTTATCAAATATGATGCTACTTTCCAAAGGTTTTACATGTTGCATGTGAAACTTGATGTTGTTGAGTAATGTCGTAGCTAGCTATATGCCTATATGATGTAACTGATTGCGAAAGCTATCTGATGTAATTTAGTTGTTTAATCCTGGTTGCCGTAATACAAATATGAAATATATGGCATGTTTGATTTGAAATGTCAATTTGATTACTAAATGGAGTATCAATAATATGCCAATTAGCCTACTTATCGTGGTTTCTATTGCATATGGTTTCTCAGACAGAACCGTGGACGATGACCTAATACAACCCATGCGGTTTCTAGAAAGTACATGTGTTGGAACAATGAACAATCACGCATGATTTCCGCCAGAAAAATGTTTGCGTTAGGCCACCTTGCAGAAATGTATCCACGAAACAAACGTGTGTGATGGACAGACTATGACATACATTTGTTCTAGGCACCGTGCATGATGCTAAAAATCTCACACGATTTTTCCTATATAATTGCTTGCGATGGCTCACCAGATCACACACGCGCTCTTTTTGCTCAGCGTGTGTGACCGGAGGACCTATCAACTACGGTTTCCTGGTCGCGTGGGATGCACAACCCCTATCGCACACACAGGCTAGGCGATGGTTGAAAACCCCATCGCAAAAAGGGGTTTTAAACCGTTTGCATAGGACGGGTGTGCAGCAGCGCGAGTTCAATTGGCCACAGTCTCGAGCTTGGGGTTGGGTGATGTCTTGGTGCGCCTCAGCCGGACCTCGGCGGTGGCGGCTCCTCTCAGATCTCGGCGGCGAAGAAGGGCTCCGCTATAGCGGTTGGGCATCCTTGACAATCGAGGTAGGAAATAGATCGAGGGGGGCCTCGTTGCCTATTTTTTTTGTTACGGGCGAGAGAGAGGGAACCAGACGAAGAGATGAAAAAACCAGACAAAGGTGGGAGATGAGATGAAAAATGTCATGGAGTGGAGACTATCAAGTCCTCCTTTAGAATAGAAGATTATTTAAACAAATAAATAATGGTCTACCTAATTTTTTGCATGCCTAATTAACTACCAACTAAATCAATTAATTATCCGCCTAATTGGAAAAATTCATTACTTCTAATTATCTACAAGCATAATTGACTCTCTACCAAATTAATTAATTGCATTAATGACTCCATTTCCAAATTTATTCGATGCAAAAAAATCCTATTTAGATGGCATAATTGATTGTATACGTAATTAGTTATCTAGTTAATTATTTCCATTGATGGTTTTTCTGAATTGATTCAATGCTCGATTTCTAATATATTTTTGCATGAATGGGTACTAAGAACAATGACGACTACCGAGTATTGTAGGACACATTTCCTTAATGGGTTTATGTGGGATCACTAGAAGGGATGTTTAGAGGGGGGTGAATAGACTACATGACAAAATTAAAACCTAGTTAATTGGTTGGCCGATTTTAGCAATTCTAACAAGTCTAATGCACCATACACATGTTAGTTAACAAGTATGGCAGCGAAAAGTTACGACAAGCACATGTAAGAAGGAGTAGAAGTAGGAAGATCAAATGCAATTGCAGACACGAAGTTTTATTTCCGTGGTTCCGATAGGTGGTGCTATCGTACGCCATATGATTTGTTGATCCACTATCAAGCAACCATGAACCTCCTATAGAAGCAAACCCCTACAAGAGATCAATGCTTGGATTTTGGTACCCATTATTTAATGGGTCCTTTTATGTAAGTCACAAGGGTCTTAGGAACCCAAATGGACCATTCAATGTGCTCATAAGAAGAACCAACAAATTTGGTATAGACATGCCCATCACTAGCACGGCATAAAACACAAGAGGCGTTAAAGTCGACGCCTTTGTTGGAAGGGGTGATCTTGCCCTTCTTGGCATTACCACCCACAACCTTGTCCTTCTTCTTCCCATGAGTATCCTCCCCTGCTTTGACAAAGGTTTCCTTGAGAAGGAGAGGTTGTTTGGTCTTTAACTTCTTCTTCTTAGTCTTGGGTGCAAACCCAATCCCTTCCTTTGCAATAATTTCCATTTGATTGCTCAAAAGGTCATTAAGATTCTTCTCACCTTGGATACATGTCACAAGGCCTTTCTCAAGTTTCTCTTTCAACTTGGCATTCTCCTCCACAAGATGCACATGGTCATAACAAGGGTTAGGAGCATTAACATTATCAATTAACAACAAAAGGAGGACATGTGGTTATTTCCTTAGTAAGTTTTACTTGGAGTTGTTCATGAGACTCCTTAATAGAAGCATGAGCACTCTTCAAAGCTTTGTGAGCATTGTCAAGTGTGTCAAACTCTTCCTTGAGTCTACCATGGTCAACCCCAAGTATAACCTTTTCGGATTTGAGCACATGAGTAATAATGAGAGCATGATCACGATCTTTTCATAATTTAGCAAGGTCACCGTTGTGTGGCTCCTCAAGACTCAAACGAAGACCTCACTCTTCCTCAAGAGAAATGGAAAGATCGACTATCTTGTCGGCATAGTCACAACTATGACCCTCCAACCTAGATATGTTTTCCTCATTAGAATCAATGGGATCACTAGCATAACCAAGTTGTTCCAAGAGAGCAACAAAGTGCTTCTTGGTCTTAGCCTTGAGTTTAGACGTGAACTTGTCGAACTCATTCTCATCAACGTTCACCTCCTCATGTTCATCCACGCAATCCAACCAAGAAGGAGTAGTGGTCATGGATGTTTTGATGTTGGAGGTTACCTTGTTGATACCTTTGGCCATGAGGTACTTGGAAATACGGTTCTCGTTGGGGAGTCAAAGAGAGACACCTTGGTTGGGGAAGAGGTTGCAATGTCCACCGTGGCCATCGCCATTCCTTCACCACTTGCATCTTCATCATCATCATCATCATCATCATCATCATCATCGGAGATGTACTCTTCGTGTGCCACCAACACCTTTTGAGGCACCTTCTTGGTGAAGTTTTTCTTTTTGGGGAAAGACTTGGCCTTGTCTTTGGGGATGAGTTTGCCACCATTGTCTTCCCTATTCTCATACGGGCAATCCACCATAAATTGACTCACATTGCCACAATTATAGCAAGTTCTAACATGTTGCTAGCCTTTTGAGCCACTTGAGTTGTTCTTGGAGAACTTTGACATTGAGTTTCTCTTGTTGCCCCGAAATTTCCTTGACGCAACAACCATATGCTCGTGGTCTGCATATTTAGTTTCTTCGGGCCAACCTTCCTCTTCTTCATCTTATTCCTCTTACGAAATTGCCTTGGCCTTCAAAGCAAGGTTGGGTGAAACTTTCTTTGACCGTTGGACATTAGCTAGTGCATTGTCGGCGGCCTTGTTCAAGATGTTCATGGCAATAAATCCATCCAAAACATCACTCGAGGACAAGGTGTGGAAGTACGGTCTTTGACGGATCACGGAGGACATGGACTTTTTAAATGGCATGATGGCCTTGAGAAACTTACTCTTGATCCAATTGTCATTCGTATCCTTAGTCCTATGATATTGAAGGGAGACCACGAGAGTTGTCAATCTCCGGTAGACCTCACGAGGGTGTTCATCTTCATTCATCACAAATACATTGGTCTCATCGAGAACCACTGATACGTCCAATTTGCATCATGAGTTCTTACTGATATTTATGATATTCTTGTCCATTATTCCTCATCATGATACAATTCTTATGCCTTCTCTCTCTCTCTCTAAATATACAAGCTACATCATAAAGAGGGAAATCACTAGAAACTGGAATTCTGGACCTGAAACCCAAGAAAATGGCTGAAAATTCACTGGACTCCAAATGACCTGAAACTTCATGGAGATATATTATGGAACATACTAGATTTTTTTGGGTCAAAAATATACCAGAGGGGGGCCACCTGCTGTCCACAAGCCAACAAGGCGCGCCCCCCTAGGCGCATCTTGTTGCTTTATGGGGCCTAGCAGGTCTCTCGACCCCCCTATTCTCCTATATGGTGTGTTTTACCCTAGCAAAAAACATAAGGATACTTTCGGGATGAAGCGTCGCCATCTCGAGGCGGAAATCTAGGCAGAGCCCTTTTGGTCTCCGACGGAGAGATTCTACCGGGGAAACTACCCTCCGGGAGAGGGAGAACGAAGCTATCGTCATCACCAACGCTTCCTACTTCGTGGGAGGACCAATATTCATCAACATGTTCGCCATCACCATCTCATCTCAAACCCTAGCTCATCTCTTGTATTCAATCTTTGTCTTAAAACATCAGATTGGTACATGTGGTTTACTAGTAGTGTTGATTACATCTTGTAGGTGATGCTCATTGATCTTCATTATTACACCTATGACCTTGAACTTCTTGATGATGTGTGAGTAGATACTTTTGTTCTTGAGGACATGAGTGAAGACTTGTTATAAGTAATCATGTGAAGTTGGTATTCGTTTAATATTTTGATGATGTGTTTATTGTTGCTTCTCTTAGTGGTGTCGTGTGAACGTTAACTACATGACATTTCACCATGTTATGGGCATAAGGGAAGGCATTGTGCAGTAACAAGTAGATGATGGGTTGCGAGAATGACAAAAGCTTAAACCCAATTTATGCATTACTTCATAAGGGGCTAATTTGGATCCACACGTTTCATGCTATGGTTAGATTTATCTTAATTCTTCTTTCGTAGTTGCGGATGCTTGCAAGAGGGGGTAATCATAAGTAGGTTGTTGTTCGACTAAGAACAACACCTTAGCACTGGTCCAACCACATATCAAATTATCAAAGTAACGAACGTGAATCAACTCAACATCATGAACATGACTAGACAAAAATTCTCATGTGTCCTCGGGAGCGCTCGCTTAATATAAGAGTACTTTCAGGCTTGTCCTTTGCTATAAAAAGGACTGTGCTACCTTTCTATGCCTTTGTTACTATTGCTACTTGTCACTTGTTACGGATTACCTTGCTACAAAACTATCTATCACTATTACTTGCAACACTTGCAGAGAATACCTTACTGAAAACTATTTATCATTTCCTTATACTCCTCATTGGGTTCGACACTCTTACTTATTGAAAGAACTACGATTGATCCCCTATACTTGTGGGTCATCAAGACTCTTTTCTAGCGCTGTTGTCGGGGAGTGAAGCACCTCTGGTAAGTGGAACTTGGTAAGGAATTTTTTTTCGATACGTGCTGAAATTTACTGTTGCTTGTTATTATGGACAGTCACCCTTTGAGTGGCTTGTTTGGGGCAACTTCACCTCGATCAAAAGTGGAGAAGGTTTCCACTAAACCTATTGAACCTACTAAAAATATTTATTATGAGATTCCTTCGGGTATGGTAGAGAAACTACTAGCTAATCCTTATGACGGTACAACTCATCCTGATTACCACTTGATATATGTAGATGAGATTTGTGGATTGTCTAAGCTTGCAGGTTGATGACCCATAAGTATTGGGTATCAATCGCAGTCCTTCCAATAAGTATGAGTGTCGAACCCAACGAGGAGAAGAAGGAAATGATAAGTAGTTTTCAGCAAGGTATTCTCTCCAAGTGATGTGAGTAACAGTGGTAGATAGTTTTCTAGCAAGATAATTCGTAACAAATGACAAGTAACAATAGTAACAATGGTGCGACAAGGTAGCCCAATCCTTTTTGTAGCAAGGACAGGACTGAAAGTACTCTTATATTAATCAAGAGCTCCTGAGGACACATGGGAATTTCTCTCTAGCCATGTTCATCATGTTGAGTTGATTCGTGTTTGCTACTTTTATAATTTGATATGTGGGTGGACCGGTGCTAAGGTGATCTTCTTACTTGAACTAACAATCTACTTATGATTAAACCCTGTCGCAATCATCCACAACTACGAAAGAAGAATTAAGATAAATCTAACCATAGCATGAAACATGTGGATCTAAATCAGCCCCTTATGAAGCAACACATAAACTGGGGTTTAAGCTTTTGTCACTCTCGCAACCCATCATCTACTTGTTACTCTACAATGACTTCCCTTAGGCCCAGAACAATGGTGAAGTGTCATGTAGTCGACGTTCACATGACACCACTAAGATAAGTAATAACATACATATCATCAAAATATCGAACACATGCCAACTTCACAAGATTAGTTATAACAAGACTTCACCCATGTCCTCATTAACAATAGTAACTACTCACACATCATCAACATGTTCGAGATTAGAGGAGTAATAATGATAATTAAGGATCTGAACATAATCTCTTCCACCAAGTAATCCAACAATTACCAACTACAAGATGTAATCAACACAACTAGTAACCCACACATACCAATCAAAGGTTTTGGGACAAAGATTGAATACAAGAGACGAACTAGGGTTGGAGATGAGATGGTGCTGGTGAAGAGGTTGATGAAGATTGGTCCTCCCATGATGGAGGAAGCGTTGGTGATGACGGTGGCTTCGATCTCCCCCTCCCGGAGAGGGATTTCCCTAGCAGAATTTGACTGCCAGAGTGCAAAAGGGCCTCTACCCAGGTTTCCGCCCCGAGACGGAGGCACTTCATCCTGAAAGGTTCCTTGTGATTTTTTCTAGGGTAAAATACGCCATATGGGAGAAGAGGGGCATTGAAGGACTAGCAGGGGGCCCACAAGCCATCTGGTCGCCTGATGGCAACTCCTCTCGAGTATATTTTTTCTCCAGAAATTCTTAAATATTCCAAAAATATTCTCCGTAAATTTTCAGGTCATTCTGAGACTTGTGATTTGTCTGCCTTTTTCTCGATTTCCCGGTCCAAAATTCGAGTTTCTTGATATTTCCCTCCTTGTGATGTACCTTGTATATTCAGAGAGAATAAACATAGGAATTGTATGATAATGTGTAATAATGGATAAAAATGAGGTAGATAGTGGTAAGAAATCATGATGCAAAATTGACGTATCAACTCCCCCAAGCTTAGACCTCGCTTGTCCTCAAGCAAAAGCCAAACTCTAAAATAATGAACACATAATTTGAGAGAGAGAGAGATGTCAATAAAAACAGAATACAGACATGAGAGCATGATGAATATCATCATAGCAGCAAGTTTTCAATCATATAACCTCTCATGAACAAGTAACAATCTATTCACAACTAAAGAAATATGGAGCATAATCTTTATTAGAACCAACAAGCAATGCAATTAGTCCTTGAGATAATCATTTCTTTTGCAATCGAGAGAAGAGACTATGTAAGAGATTATATTCCTAGAAAGTCCACATATTCAACTATGATGTAACCTTCTATGATTGCTAACATACATTGCACATTTCTGGAACAAGTGACTTCGCGGGACACATAGGAAGATGAGGATTGTAATGTTCTTGCCACCCAACTTATTTACCTCAAGGATAATGTAAACAATAATGGACCATGATCATTTACATTCATCTGGATATATTTGTTTGAATCTTTCCTCAACATATAATGCTTGCCACTAAATAGTTTGGATAATAAGAACAAGGGAAATATTATTGACTCTTGCATGAAAATAAAACTTGTAAGAATGTAAAAGATAGGCCCTTCGCAGAGGGGAGCAGAGCTTGTCATGAGCTTTTATTTGTTTTATATGTTTAATCTCTTAACATAAAGGAACATCACTTCATATTTCCCCTTGTGATAGCAAACTTTATTATGCATTATGTTGCTTTTATTACTTCACCATCACAAGATCGTACAAAGCTTACTTTCCCTTACAATAGAAGATCTTACATGATTAGAGGCAATTTTTAGTGCCTTGTGCAACAATGAAAACTTACTTGAAGGATCTTATTCAATACATAGGTAGGTATCGTGGACTCTCATGGCAAGAAACTGGGTTTAATGGTTATGGATGCACAAGTAGTATCTCTACTTAGTGCGAATCTTTGGGCTAGCGAAAGGTCCTAAGGAAGCATCACATGTTAAAGGATTCAATACCATATGGCTTCTATGAAGATGTAGACAAACATGATCATTATGTTGTCTTCCATGTCCCACTTCAACACTTGTTCATTATGTAATATTTTGACGGAAGATCACAATCATAGAAAGTGCTCATGATAGTATATTTATATGTAAATTTCCTCTTCTCTACCACACTTTTGCATAGATCATATCAATTACTAACATTATGTGTGTTGGTTTCCAACACTTCTTGTTGCTTATACCTCTTTTTATATGTGAACTCATTACTTCTCAAGAGATAGGCATCTGATCTTTTCCCTATTCCTTTTATTCCCTTGCTAAGATGATGGGTGCAAGTGAAGAAGGGGCACACAATCCAACTAACTTTATTATATAACTCTCACACTCGATTACAAGGATAGGTAGAACTCAAAGCAAAAACTCTAAAGAAAGCAAATCTGAAATTTAACTCCCTAAATCACGAAAAACTAAAGAGCGAACTAAGATAGATAGTGCTGGTAAAAAGTGATGGTGATACGATACAAGGGCACCTCCCCCAATATTGGAACGAGCCCGGGGTGGTGCCCATACCCATGTACTCAAGTGTTCTTCGGTGATGGCGGTGATGTTTGGTAGTCCTCCGTCCTCCAAGGCATAGGTTCTCCATCAAAGATAGAAACCATTGTCTCTCGAATCCTGAAATCAGCAACTAGGCTCATCCTTTTAAACCTGGATTCATGCTCACATTTTGTGAGTTGGAGTTGATAGAGTCGATCCTCGAGGTGTTCAATCCGATATTGAAGCTTGGCGAGAGCCTCCCCCATGCTTTCAGTGTCCATCTTGTTTTCATGGATGATGTCTGTCATCATAGAGTGATTAGCACTCAAGCCACGTTCAACCATCCCTTGACACTTGAAGATTTATTGCTCCACTTATGCAAGCCTGGCCTTCTCGCTTCCCTCCTTCTTGGGGCCTTGAACGTCCTAGATGGTGAGCACTCCCTCACGCATCTCAATAGCTTGAGGGTGCTTCATCACCTTCGGCTGGTAGGGATTGATGACCTTCTCGAAGAACTTGTCCATGGTTGGCGAAGGGGAAGTCATAGGATCTAGATCTGTTAGAAAATTAGCCCGAAACAAGAAGAAACCTCGCGATGCGGAGGTCAAAACATCTACGGGTATATATAATGATTTTTCTAGGTCAGAATGCATGTTCCAGAAGAAATCGGAGTCCGGAGGCCACACGAGGGACCCACAAGCCATCCGGTTGCACCCCCTAGGGGCACGGCCTGTTGGCTAATGCCTCCCTCATGGGTCCTTCCCACTTAGTTTTATTTTTGTAATTTTGCTAAAATACCAAAAACGACATAAATTGTTGTTATGGAATTTTTGGAGTCGGTTTACTTACTGTACCATGTACCTATCCCTTTTTCAGGTTTTTGGAGTGTTCAGGAAGACTTCCTTCATGTGTTCTTCCGGTGTGATGACTTGGATGACATTTGTATCTTCATTAATTGGTGCACCTAAAATATAATGCCTAATTCTTTGACCACTCACCACTCTCTCGGATTCTTGCCTCCGAAGTTGTTGATTTTTATAGCACCGGAGCGATAAAGCTCCTCAACAACCTATGGGCCTTCCCATTTGGAGAAGAGTTTTCCTGCAAAAAATCTGAAACGAGAATTGTATAAAAGTACTAAGTCTCCTACGTCGAATTGTCGAATCCTTTTGTCATGCCATCTTTTAACTTTTTCTTTAAATAAGTTAGCATTTTCATAGGCTTGTGTTCTCCATTCATCAAGTGAGCTAATGTCAAATAACCTTTTCTCATCGTCAAGTTTAAAATCATAGTTAAGTTCTTTAGTTTCCTAGTAAGCTTTCTGTTCTAACTCAAGAGGTAAATGGCAAGCCTTCTCGTAGATCATTTTGTACGGATACATACCCATAGGATTCTTATAAGCAGTTCTATAAGCCCAAAGTGTATCATCTAGTTTCTTAGACCAATTCTTCCTAGATCTATTAATAGTCTTTTGCAATATAAAATTTATTTCTCGATTAATCAATTCAACTTGACCACTAGACTGGGGATGATAAGGTTATGCAATCCTATGGTTAACTTCATATTTATCTAGAAGTTTACAGAAAGCACCATGAATAAAATGTGAACCACCATCAATCATTAAATATCTAGGTACTCCAAGGTGGGGAAAAATATCTTTAAGCATTTTAATAGAGGTGTTATGATCAACACTACTAGTTGGAATAGCTTCTACCCATTTTGTCATGGTTTTGTCACGGCAGATGTCCGAAGACTTAAGTTCGAGGCCATCGCTAAGGAGGTGGACTCAAAGGGGTTGGACGGGACAAAAGACACGGATTTACCAAGGTTCGGCCCCTCGAGATGAGGTACAAGCCTTCGTCCTGCTTGGTGTATATTGATTGGAGTATCGATTACAACGGAGCATATTTGCTTGTCCTACCTTTTGATTGATTGGATTCTGTCTAAGCCATCCCCGAGTCTCGCCTTTATATAGGAGGTCAAGACCACGGGTTACACAAATCTCATACCGACTCTTACAATGTGTCTGACTCTGTCTCTAAGCCGTCTTGCCGACTCTGGGCGGCTATCTCCAGGCGGCTTACGTGCCCAGGTCTTGCGTCTTCTTCCTGACTCTAGGCCTCCGTCTCAGCCCATATGGTAAGCAGACATGCATCCCATATTGGCAATATGCCCTAGAGGCAATAATAAATTTGTTATTATCATATTTCCATGCTCATGATAATCGTTTATTATCCATGATATAATAGTATTGATTGGAAACTCAGATACATGTGTGGATACATATACAACACCATGTCCCTAGTATGCCTCTAATAGACTAGCTCGTTGATCAAAGATGGCTATGGTTTCCTAGTCATGGACATGAGATGTCATTTGATAACGGGATCACATCATTAGGAGAATGATGTGATGGATAAGACCCAAACTACAAATGTAGCATATGATCGTGTCAGTTTATTGCTACTATTTTCTGCATGTCAAGTATATGTTCCTATGAACATGAGATCATGCAACTCACTGACACCGGAGGAGTACCTTGTGTGTATGAAATGTCGCAACGTAACTGGGTGACTATAAAGGTGCTCTATAGATATCTCCGAGGGTGTCTGTTGGGTTGGCATGGATCAAGACTAGGATTTGTTACTCCGTGTGACAGAGAGGTATCTCAGGGCCCACTCGGTAATACAACATCACAATAAGCCTTGCAAACAATGTGACTCAGTGTTAGTCACAGGGTCTTGTATTATGGAACGAGTAAAGAGACTTGCCGGTAATGAGGTTGAACTAGGTCTGGAGATACCGACGATCGAATCTCAGGCAAGTAACATACCGAAGAAACAAAGGGAACATCATACGGGATTAACTGAATCCTTGACATAGAGGGTCGACCAATAAAGATCTTCATAGAATATGTAGGAACTAATATGGGCATCCAGGTCCTGCTATTGGTTATTGACCGTAGAGATGTCTCGATCATTTCTACATAGTTCTCGAACCCGCAGGGTCTGCACACTTAAGGTTCGGTGAAGTTTCGGTAGCATAGAGTTATGTGTGGTGGTGACCGAAGGTTGTTCGGAGTCCCGGATGAGATCCCGGATGTCATGAGGAGCTCTCAAATGGTCCGGAGGTAAAGATTGATATATAGGAAGTCCTGCTTTGGTCGCCGGAAAAGTTTCGGGCTCATCGGTAGTGTACTGGGAGTGCCAGTAGTGTACCGGGAGACCATCGGGAGGTGTATTTCGACCTAAGAGTCTACATGGGCTGTGTGAGGGTGAATACCAGCCCTTAGTGGGCTGGTGGAAGTCCCACATAAGGCCCATGTGGCTGGGAAGAAAAGCCCAAAGATAAAAAGGTGGAAAAAGGCAAAAAGACCACAATAAGGACGAGCCCCAGTCCTACTAGGATTGGAGGAGGATTCCTCCTCTCCTCCCACTTCGGCCGAAGCCTAGAGGGTTTGGCCCTTGCGCCAAGCCTCCTCCTCTCTTACTCTTATATATATTAGAGGTTTTAGGGTTTTTGCACTAGATTTTCAGCCACGTGCTACCTGTTCCTCTAGTGCATAGTTTCTCCTCTAGATCGGTTTTCTCCAGTGCTTAGGCGAAACCTTGCCGGAATAGCTCCACCTCCATCGCCGCAATGCCATCACGCTGCCAGAGAACTCACCTACCTCTCCGATCCCTCTTGCTAGATCAAGAAGTCGGAGATCGTCATCGAGCTGTACGTGTGCTGAACATGGAGGTGTCGTCCGTTTGGCGCTAGATCGGAAGGACCGTGATCAAGATCGCGAGATGGATCATGATGAGATCACGGGATGGATCATGATGAGTTTGCGGGATGGATCGTGATTGGATCGCGGGACAAATCGTGATGAGATCGCGGGATGCTCGGCGATTTGGATCGCGAAGACGTTCGACTACACCAACCGCGTTTCTTAATGCTTCCCGCTTAGCGATCTACAATGGTATGTAGATCCACTCTCCCTCTCGTAGATGCTCATCACCATGGATAGATCTTGCGTGTGCATAGGAAATTTTTTGTTTCCCATGCAACGTTCCCCAAAAGTGGCATCATGAGCTAGGTCTATGTGTAGATGAAATCTCGAGTAGAACATAAAGAGTTCGTGGGCGTTGATGCTTAGATTGCTTCCTCCCTTGGTCGTGTTTTGGTTCAGCGGTATTGTGGGATGAAGCGGCCCGGACCAACCTTACTCGTACGCTTACGAGAGACCGGTTCCATCAACTGACGTGTAACTTCGTTGCACAAAAATGGCTGGCGGGTGTCTATTTCTCCTACTTTAGTTGGATCGGATTCGAAAAAGACGGTCTTTGAGAAGGTTGAAAAGAAATTTATGTATCCCCGTTGTGGTTTTGCGTAGGTGAGAATTGTTCTTGTTAGATACCCGTAGGAGCCACATAAAACTTGCAACAACAATTAGAGGACGTCTAACTTGTTTTTGCAGGGTATGTTGTGATGTGATATGGCCAATTACATGATGAGATATATGTGACATATGAGATGATCATGTGTTGTATAGAATATCACGACTTGCATGTCGATGAGTACGGCAACCGCCAGGAGCCATAGGGTTATCTTTAATTATTGTATGACTTGCGTGTCAATCATTAAGTGCTATGTAATGCTTTACTTTATCGCTAAACGGTAGCTATAGTAGTATGAGCATGGTGGGCTCGACAACCCCGATGGCGACACAATGATGGAGATCATGGTGTTATGCTGGTGACGATGGAGATTATGCCGGTGCTTTAAGGCTCGAGATCAAAAGCACAAGTTCATGGCCATATCATGCCACTTATGCTTTGCATGTCATGTTAATCCTTTTATGCACCTTGTTTTGCTTAGAACGATGGTAGCATTATAAGGTGATCCCTCACTTAATTTCAAGATAAATTGTGTTCTCCCCGAGTGTGCACCATTGCGAAAGTTCGTCGTCTCGAGACACCACGTGACGATCGGGTGTGATAGACTCTACATTCACACACAACGGGTGCAAGCCAGTGTTGCACATGCAGAACACTCGGGTTAAACTTGACGAGCCTAGCATGTACAGACATGGCCTCGAAACACAAGAGACCGAAAGGTCGAACATGAGTCATATAGTAGATATGATCAACATGATGATGTTCACCATTGAAACCACCTCAACTCACGTGATGATCGAACTTGAGTTGGTGAATTTGGATCATGTATCACTCGAATGACCTGAGGGATGTCAATTTGAGTGGGAGTTCTTAAGTAATATGATTAATTGAACTCATTATCATGAACATAGTCAGTAGTGTCTTTGCAAATTATGTTGTAGATTACTTGCTCACGCTATAGCTCCCTTGAATTTTTATATGTTCCTAGAGAAATAGAGTTGAAAGATGATGGTAGCAATATTGCGGACTTGGGTCCATGATCTGAGGATTGTCCTCATTGTTGCACAGAAGGCATATGTCCTTAATGCACCGCTCGTTGCGCCAACCCCTCTAGTGTCGTCTGTAGATGTTGTGAACATCTGACAGGCATGTTCTGATGACTACTTGATAGTTTAGTGTGTCATGCATTATGGCTTAGAATTGAGGCTCCAAAACGTTTTGGACGTCACAGAACATATGAGATGTTCTAAGAGCAGAAATTAGGATCTCAGGCTCGTGCCCATGTTGCGAGATATGAGATCTCTAACAAGATTCTTTGCCTGCAAGATGAAAGAGAATAGCTCAATCGTTGAGCATGTGGTCAGATTGTCTGGGTGCTACAATCGCTTGAATCGAGTGGGAGTTAATCTTCCAGATAAGATAGTGAGTGATATAGTTCTCCAAATCACTGTCACTAAGTTACTAGAACTTGGTGATGAACTATAAAATGCGAGGGATAGAAATAATGATCCCTGAGATGTTTGACACCGCGAAGGTAGAAATCAAGACGGAGCATCAAGTGTTGATGGTTAGTCAAACCACTAGTTTCGAGAAGGGCAAGAGCAAGGAGGGAAACTTCATGGATAGCAAGTCAGTTGCTGCTCTAGTGAAGCAACCCAAAGTTGAACCCAAACCCGAGACTAAGTGCTTCGATTATGAGGAGAGTGGTCGCTAAAGCAGAACAACCCTAGATACTTGGTATATGAGAAGGCTGGCAACGTCGAGAGAAGTATATTTGATATACGTGTTAATGATGTGTACCTTGCGAGTAATCCTAGTAGCACCTGGGTATTGGATACCAGTTCGGTTGCTAAATGTTAGTAACTCGAAATAAAATCTATGGAATAAACGGAGAACTAGCTAAGGGTGAGGTGATGATGTGTGTTGGGAATGTTTCCAAGGTTGATGTGATCAACATCGCATGCTCTCTCTACCTTCGGGATTAGTGACGAACCTAAATAAATGTTATTTGGTGTTTTGCGTTGAGCATGAACGTGATTAGATCGTGTTTATTGCAACAGGGTTATTCATTTAAGTTAGAGAATAATGGTTATTATGTTTACATGAATAATACCTTCAATGGTCATGCACCCAGTGAGAATGGTTTGTTGAATCTTGATCATAGCAATACACATGTTCATAACATTGATGCAAAAAGATACAAAGTTAATAATGATAGTACCACATACTTGTGGCACTGCCGCTAAATGTCATATTGGTATAAAGCACATGAAGAAACTCCATGCTGATGGATCTTTGGACTCATTCGATTTCGAATCGGTTGAGACATGCGAACCATGCCTCTTGGGCAAGATGACTAAGGACCCCGTTTTCCGGATTGATGGAGCGGGCAAGTGATTTATTGGAAATGATAGATGTTGATGTATGCAATCCAAGGAGTCTTGTAGCGTGCGGTGGATATCGTTATTTTCTTACCTTCACTGATGATTTGAGTAGATATAGTGTATATTTAATTAATGAAACACAAGTCTCAATCGTTTGTAAGGTTCAAGCAATTCAGAGTGAAGTTTAATATCATCGTGACAAGAAGATAAAAATGTCTGTGATATGATCATGGAGGTATCTGAGTTACGAGTTTGGCATACAACTTTAGACAATGTGAAAGTTGTTTCACAACTCACACCACCTGGAACACCATAGTGTGATGGTGTGTCCGAACATCATAATCGTGCTCTATTGGATATGGTGTGTGCTATGATGTCTCTTATCGTTTTGCTACTATAGTTTTGGGGTTATGCGTTAGACACAAGTACATTCACCTTAAATAGGGCACCCTCTAATTCCGTTGAGATGACACCGTCGGAACTATGGTTTGATAGAAACCTAAGCTGTCATTTCTTATTGTTTGAGGCCGCGACGCTTATGTGAAAAAAAGGTTTTCACCTAATGAGCTCGAACCCAGAGCGGACAAATGCATCTTCATAGAATACCCTAAGAACAGTTGGGTATACATTCTATCTCAGATCCAAGTGCAAAGTGTTTGTTGCTGAAACGGGTCCTTTCCCGAGAAAAAGTTTCTCTCGAAAGAATTGAGTGGGAGGAAGATAGAACTTGATGAGGTTGTTGAACCTTTGTTTCAACCAGAGAGTAGCGCAGCGCAGAAAGATGTTTCTTTGGAACCGATGTCAGTTGAAGAGGAAGTAAATGATGATGATCATGAATCTTCGGATCAAGTTACTATTGAACCTCGTAGGTCGACAAGGATGTGTACTGCTCCTGAGATGTACGACAACCCTGTCTTGGAGGTCATGTTGTTGGACAACCCTACGAGCTATGGAGAAGCGATGATGGGGCCGGATTTCGACAAATGGTTAGAGGCCATGAAATCCGAGAAAGGATCCATGTATGAAAACCAAGTATAGACTTTGGTAGACTTGCTCGTTGGACGGCAGGTCATTGAGTACAAATGGATGTTTAAAATGAAGACAGACGCTGATGGTAAATGTAACCATTTATAGAGCTCGACTTGTCGCAAAGAAATTTTTGACAAGTTCAAGGAGTTGACTGCGATGAGACTTTCTCACTCATAGCGACGCTAAAGTCTGTTGGAATTAGGTTAGCAGTTGCTGCATTTTTCAATTATGAAATCTGGCAGATGGATGTCAAAAGATCATTTCCTTAACGGTTTTCTTGAGGAAAGGTTGTATGTGATACAACCAGAAGGTTTTGTCAGTCCTAAGGATGCTAAAAGGTGTGCAAGCTTTAGTGATCCTTCTATGGACTGAAGCAAACATCTCGGAGTTGGAATATACACTTTGATGAGGTGATCAAAGTTTTTGAGTCTATACAAAGTTTATGAGAAACTTGTATTTACAATAAAGTGAGTGCGAGCACTATAGAGTTTCTGATAAGCATATGTGGTTGACATATTGTTGATCAGAAATGGTATAGAATTTATGGAAAGCATGAAGGGTTGTTTGAAAAGAGTTTTTCAAAGGAAGACCTGGATAAAGCTACCTAATTGTTGAGCATCAAGATCTATAGAGACAGATCAAGATGCTTGATGAGACTTTCAATGAGTACATACCTTGACAAGATTTTGAAAGAGTTCAAAATGGATCAGTCAGAGAGAAGTGTTCTCGCCTGCTTTGTAAGGTGTGAAGTTGAGTGAGATTCAAAGCTCGACCACGGCAGAAGAAAGAGAAAGGACGAACGTCGTGTGCTATGCCTTAGCCATAGGCTCTGTATAGTATGCCATGTTGTGTACCGCACCTGTATGTGCCTTGCCATGAGTCCGTCAAGGGGTACAAGAGTGATCCAGGAGTGGATCATTGAACAGCAGTTAGGATTATCCTTAGAGACTAAAAGAATAAGGAAATGTTTCTCAATTATGGAGGTGATAAAGAGTTATGTCGGTGCAAGTTTTAACACCAATCCGGATGACTCTTAGTAGCAATCCGGATACGTATAGTGGAGAAGCCATTTGGAATAGCTCCAAGTGGAGTGTGGTAGCAGTATTTATAGTTTAACATAGAGATTTGCAAAGTGCACATGGATCTGAATGTCGCAAACCCGTTGACTAAAAGACCTCTCTCACATGCAAAGCATGATCGAGCCCCAGAACTCATTGGGTGTTAGATTCATAATAATGCGGATCAGATGGTGATGTGAACTAGATTATTGACTCTAGTGCAAGTGGGAGACTGTTGGAAATGTGCCCTAGAGGCAATAATAAATTGGTTATTATCATATTTCCTTGCCCATGATAATCATTTATTATCCATGTTATAATTGTATTGATTGGAAACTCAGATACATGTGTGGATACATAGACAACACCATGTCCCTAGTATGCCTCTAATAGACTAGCTCGTTGATCAAAGATGGCTATGGTTTCCTAGTCATGGACATGAGATGTCATTTGATAATAGGATCACATCATTTGGAGAATGATGTGATGGACAAGACCAGAACTACAAACGTAGCATATGATCGTGTCAGTTTATTACTACTGTTTTCCGCATGTCAAGTATATGTTCCTATGACCATGAAATCATGCAACTCATTGACACCGGACGAGTACCTTGTGTGTATCAAACGTCGCAACGTAACTGGGTGACTATAAAGGTGCTCTACAGGTATCTCCGAGGGTGTCTGTTGGGTTGGCATGGATCAAGACTGGGATTTGTTCCTCCGTGTGACGGAGAGGTATCTCAGGGCTCACTCGGTAATACAACATCACAATAAGCCTTGCAAGCAATGTGACTAAGTGTTAGTCACGGGGTCTTGTATTATGGAACGAGTAAAGAGACTTTCCAGTAACAAGGTTGAACTAGGTATGGAGATACCGACGATCGAATCTCGGGCAAGTAACATACCAAAGAACAAAGGGAACATCATACGGGATTAGCTGAATCCTTGACATACAGGTTCGACCGATAAAGATCTTTGTAGAATATGTAGGAACCAATATGGGCATCTAGGTCCCGCTATTGGTTATTGACCTTAGAGGTGTCTCGGTCATGTCTACATAGTTCTCAAACCCGCAGGGTTTGCACACTTAAGGTTTGGTGACGTTTCAGTAGCATAGAGTTATGTATGGTGGTGACCGAAGGTTTTTCGGAATCCCGGATGAGATCCCGGACATCACGAGGAGCTCCGGAATGGTCCGTAGGTAAAGATTGATATATAGGAAGTCCTGTTTTGGTCGCCAAAAAAGTTTCGGGCTCATCGGTAATGTACCGGGAGTGCCGGTAGTGTACCGGGAGACCACCGGGAGGGGTATTTCGACCCAAGAGGCTACATGGGATGTGAGAGGGTGAATACATACCTTAGTGGGCTGTTAAAATTCCCACATAAGGCTCATGCGGCTGGGAAGAAAAGCCCAACGAGAAAAAGGTGGAAAAGGGCAAAAAGACCAAAATAAGGAGGAGTCCTAGTCCTACTAGGATTGGAGGAGGATTCCTCCTCTCCTCCCACTTCGGCCGAAGCCTAGAGGGCTTGGACCTTGCGCCAAGCCTCCTCCTCTCTTCCTCTTATATATACTAGAGGTTTTAGGGTTTTTGCACTATTTTTTCAGCCATGTGCTACCCGTTCCTCTAGTGCATAGTTTCTCCTCTAGATCGGTTTTCTGAAGTGCTTAGGCGAAGCCCTGCCGGAATAACTCCACCACCATCGTTGTAATGTCGTCGCGATGCCGGAGAAATCGTCTACCTCTCCGCTCCCTCTTGCCGGGAAGTTGGAGATCGTCATAGAGTTGTACGTGTGCTGAACGCGGAGGTGCCGTCCGTTCGGCGGTAGATCGGAAGGACCGTGATCAAGATCGCGAGACGGATCGTGATGAGTTCGCGGGACGAATCATGATTGGATCACGGGACGGACCATGATGAGATCGTGGGATGCTCGGTGATTTGGATCGCAAAGACGTTTGACTACACCAACCGCGTTTCTTAACGCTTCCCGCTTAGCGATCTACAAGGGTATGTAGATCCACTCTCCCTCTCGTAGATGCTCATCACCATGGATAGATCTTGCGTGTGCTTAGGAAATTTTTTGTTTCCCACGTAACGTTTCCCAACAGCCTAATCTTCCTCTTCGAGCCCATACGCTACGAGCCGCCAGGTATGACCCGGCCCCTCCCGAGCAGGTCTTACCACGGAGTTATATCCCCAACATTATGCCCCAGATTGATTTGAGCTTGCTCATGTCAATCTCCAATTTTTAACCAGCGGGGAGTCTCACACCCTCATCACCTGAAAGGGAAAAACACATAACCCGCCCTGACATCACCTTCATTTATTTTGAAAATATTCCGTGACGTATGCCGTAGATCCCTTCATTAAACGGTCGGCCCAAAAAATTGAGGCGTTCGTCTCGGTCGGTCATTATTTTTCGCCTTGATTCTGCCCGTTTGACCTTCCATCCCCTTAAATAGGACCGCAAGGGGTCTTTTCATTTTCTCCGCCTCCACCACTCTTCTTCCTCTCGACACCAACACTTCCGAGCTCCGTCGCACCGGTGGAGTCCCGTCGCCGTCGACGAACCTTTCCGTTGCATCAACCTGAACGCTTCCAGATTCTCGCGCGCGTCCACCGCATCCTTAAGGTGCGTTCGTTGTCCTCTTTCAGATCTATGACTTCCCACTTGAATCATGTCAAGTTCATCAAACTCCATTAGCATGCTTGTTCATTGTTTTAATGCCAACCGATGAATAGATCCTTAAATCTTGTGGTATTGTTTAATCTACCGCAGTCATTTATGCGAAGTTTTGACGACGTTTATATTAGATCCATGTACTGCCCCACTGCACGCGTGAACTACATGTTCTTCCTTAGCCCCTTTTTAGGGTTAGATTATGTTTGATTTTTCCTTGCCTATAGTTCTTCTTGCTTCAGCATAATATGTAAAACATGTTTGTATGTCCTTAGCAGTTTTTTCATCATGGCCTTGTTCACTTAACCCGCCATCAAATTTCTGAGTCCTTTGATAAACTATACCGGTGGCTTAGTAACACAGCATTTTAATTTCATCGGTCGTCTGGTTGTCCACTCACTTTCTAACCCGCCGCGTACTGCCACCTTTCACAGCCTTGACACGCCATCATGTCTCGGGCATCTTCTTCTTGTAACTGGGTCGGCTCTAGAGTCTCCAAACAATTCTTACAGGATTGTGTAGAGGCAGGAACCCTGTCGGCTCAGAATGTTATCCATTGGCGGGTCCGGGGTTACCGAAGAAACCCATCCCACAAGAGGGTGAAGTTGTTATCTTTGCCGACCACCTTATGCGTGGTTTCAGCCCGCTCAGATCTAAGTTCTTCCGAGACGTCCTCCATTTCTTTAAATTTCATCCTCAAGACATTTCCCCTAACTTTGTCTCCAACTTGTGCAACTTCCAAGTCCTTTGTGAAGTTTTCTTGCAAGAAGAGCCGTCAATTGATCTTTTCCATGACTTTTTCTATGTTAACCACCAAACGGAAGTGGCGGCCGGCCCTAGCTTGGAGCTCGGCGGAGTCTCTATCCAAAGAAGAAGCGATCTGGCTTACCTAGCTATTAAAATGCCAAGCCATCCCAAAGATGGGAACAGAACTTGGTTCTATTGCACAGACACGTCTCCAGAAGGTGACAACCCCCTGCCGGGTTACCGTCCTACCCGGCTCTGTACTTCTACCGAGCTTCCAGACCAGATGTCATCCACAGCACGAGCGAAGTATGCTCTGGCTTTCACAAAAATCAAGGCCTTTCTGGCAAACGGTTTGACGGGAGTGGACCTAACCCGTTGTTGGATCTCATGGAAGGTATTACCATTGAGCCGGCGTGATCGGCTTACCTGTGAGTACACAAGCGATGCAAATGATCCTCTCTGCTTCAACCACACACCCTTGACAGAAGAGAACATCACCTCTGCTTTCAAGGGACTTACTCGCGGATCCCAAGAAGCTTGTCGTTTAGTAGGCCTAAAACCTTTCTGCACCACAAACCCGGCTCCAGACGTAAGGGCGGCTTTCAGATGTACTTTTCTCTCCGTCTTGACCTGATATATACATAGTCATCCTAACTCCTCTTGGCGGCTTTGACTCACAGGCTAACTCCAGATTCTGGAAGAAAAAATACACTCATCCATTGAAGAAGAAGAAGTCTCAGGCGGGTAACACCCGCGGCCGCAAATCAAAAACGTTGGCTCAAAACCTGCTTGAACTTGATGACTCAGAGGTAAAATTTGATCCCCTTGGCCGTCTTTTTATGCAACTTACTAACAATGACTGTACACAGGAGGAGACAGAGACGAGCCACGCTAACGCCCCTGAGGTAACTTATCTTTCTTCTGACTCAGAAATCTTCCCACCAGCGAAGATACGGCGGGTCATCCGAAAAGTTCCTTTTTCGCATCCTCTCGCTTATTTAGATCCCGAATTTTCCTTGAAAAAACAACAACACGACTCACGACGTCAGACTCGGAGCACCGATTGTGGGGATCTTATGACCGGCTTACCTAACGCCCCGGCGCCGCGGAAACGTCCTGCTGAGGTACTTATAAAGAACCCAATATCTGTCTTATATTTCCATAATGCTGCCTTAATATTACATCTAACTGTCTTAATTTGTAGGAGTCACCTCCTTCCTGTGGCGACTCAACTTCCTCTAAACTTCCTCCCATGAAGGTTAACCCAGAGTATGTCTTCACCTCTGCCGTGTATATGTTACCTGTATCACCTTTATACTATGTGCTGACTCCTTGATCTTTCAGGGCGCAAGCCAAACGCAAAAAAGCCGGCGGGTCTACCGCTGCTCCAACCGCTCAACAGCCAGATACCGCTAAGCCTTCCCTATCTCCTGTTAAACCTTCTGAAGCTACCAATGAAGCACCTGAGCAATCTCCCCCGCCCTCAGAGTTAGCGGGGCATCATTTGGCGGCTTCCGATAGTCCCGCGGTTGACCCTAAGCCGCCCAATCCTTCCACTAAAGACTCGTCTCTCCCTGATGTTACCATCACCAGGACGGGTTATCAATCTCCCGTGCACCATACTGTGACAAAGCACTCCAGCAAAGTTGCTACTTACTCTCCCGAGAAGCTTGATTTCGAATTCCCTGTCTTGGAGAAGATGACTGTAGACGATTTACACGCCGGCTATCGGAACCGCCAGTCTGCCAGTCGCAACATGGAGAGCAAGCTTGTTGGTTTGATGAAAAATAAATATGAGGTATCTTCCATCTTCTATCTTTCTCTTATATCCATACCTAGCTCCCAGGAACCTGGTTAATATTGCAAATAATAGACCAGGTTTTCCAAACCTTCAATCGTGTGACCCCCAAGTACCGAGTTAAATTGCATATAAGTCGATACTTTTATACAAAGTTATAGATCCAATCGTAGCCCTCAAGTCCGGAGCATTATGATAATGATGACCCGGATCTCTCATATGTAAGAATTTTCTTTGGATGTAGCCCCCAAGTCCGGTTCATTATACTAGTGATGAGCTGGAACTTTCATTGCAGACTTGAAAATGAAAACACAGACATTAGCCCCCAAGTGCCAAGTATATTGCTTGGAATGTGCTTGGGAGTTGTGAGAATAATTTCATCCTGGCGACTTAACATTGATAACCTTTCACTTGTGAAATGCAGGTGGCATCGAATACTGCCGAGTCTGAGCGGGCCGGCTTGAGGGAAGATCTGTCAGCCCAATAGACCGCTCGAGCCATAACAAAAGAGAAGTTGTGTGCGGCTATTGAAAAGCTTGAGAAACTCCAAGCTGAATTTACTATGTATAAAAAGACTGTTGAAACTGAGATAGCCGCCCTGGTGAAGCGTGCGAGCGATGCAGAGGAACAACTCAACCTTGCATCAGCAGAGCTGAAGACCCACAAAGATCACATCTCCAAGATGATCGCCACTATCTTTGGTAAGTGCATACAACTCAAAAAATACTTTCATGAAATAAATACCCGCTGGGCGGCTTATACCTTCGACCTTTTCTTTGCAGGCGAAAGGAGCCGCCAGCTATCATCTGATAGTCTGATGAAGTTGAAAGCAGTCTATACTTTGACGGAGCAACTCTATAGTGGGGTCCTGTGCACCATCAAGGCCATGATGACAGCCAAGTACGTCCCAAAATTTATGAAGGGCATCATAGAGGTCTTATCAACTTTCCCAAGCAAGTGGAGGAAATAAGGCGATCAGCCGCTAGAAGAGGAGCCATAGCTGCGCTGAGCCGGTCCTTGGCCTTTGCTCCGAAATTAACTACTGAAGAGATGATGAATGGCTTCCCTTCCAAGAAGAATGATGGCTCAGACTTCATCGAAGCAGACTATGACAAGTGCATTAAGGCCTCCAGGCGGCTTGCCTCCATACTGGTTGATGAGACGGACCTGGTTTCTTACCAGCCGGCCTATGATGAAAACAACCAACGGCTGCGTTGCCTGACCTTTGAAGCCAGAGACTTGGTCCCTGCCTGTCGTAAGCCGCTCTTCGCCCCTGACGTTGATCTGTCTCCACTTTTTGATGATCCACAATTTGAAGCCTTACTAAACTGCAACTGGGATGTGGATCGTCTTCAGATCGAAGAGCCCGAAGACCCGGCGCAGGATGACCCGCCAGACAGTTAAACTCTTTGTTCTCAACTGAGTGTAACCCGGCCAGCTGAGCCGGAACAAGTGAAAAACTTTTAAGTCCTTTGTCCATTGAGCTCTTGGAGAGCCCTGTAATGTACTTTGCAATCTTCTTATGCCTTAATCGGCGACTCATCTTTAGAGATAAATCCTAAAAAAACCGAACAAAAACAATCTACAATGTTTGCCTGGGCGGCTTTAGAAAAGCATAACCCGGAGATCATTAATATAATCTTGCTTCATCTTTCCATCTTGCTCTGGCCACACTTATAATATGAATGCAATGTATGATGCAGCTATGATGCAATGTATCATGCGGCTATGATGCAATATGTATATGATGCAATATGTGATGTAATATGTATGATGCAATATGTGATGTAACGCATGATGATCATGCTTTCCCCTTGTTTTTTGTTTTTCAAAAACTCATATTCTGGACCGTCTGAGGGGGAATTGTTGCTTTGAACCGCTTAACAGGCAGGGTCTCTAATGAGAGTGACCGCCAATCTTGCACTGCTCAGGGTCTCTAGGCGAGATTAACTGTCAAGGGCGCAACAGACCAAAATTTACAACAGGGTGAGTGCCCGGCTCATAAGATACTTCTCACGTGACATAAATCTATAGTTTGAACCTTAAACAATGTCACTTGTTAAGGGTATGATGGGCCACTTGGCGGAGAGTACGTAGAAGATGAGAGAGCTTCCCTCGCCGCTGTATGAGGCCCTC
This sequence comes from Hordeum marinum, assembly GCA_022496015.1. NCBI lineage: Eukaryota > Viridiplantae > Streptophyta > Magnoliopsida > Poales > Poaceae > Hordeum > Hordeum marinum. Next base: position 381,500,391 of record CM039675.1, read on the forward strand.
AAAGGGGGTGAGTTGACAGCTTGCAACACCCTTGGATGAGCGGCAGGTACATACAGGCAGGTAGAAATCTACCAAGAGTGGGGCGGCCTTCACCCACTCTGGCACTTGCTCTGGTCCACGACCTGTCTTGCATCATGGTACCTATGTTTGAACAGCTCGCACCCTGGTGGCTCATCCTCTTTGGCACCCATGGCACCCATGTTTGAATGTCTCGCATCATGGCGGCTCGCCCTCTTGAGTGACTTGGCACCCATGTTTGAATGGCTCGCATCATGGCGGCTCGCCCTCTTGAGCGACTTGAGATCTTTCACCGATAAGGTAAGGCACCCATGTTTGAACGGCTCGCAACGTGGCGGCTCATCCTCTTGAGTGACCTTAAATCTTTCATCAATAAAATAGTGCACCCATGTTTGAACAGCTTGCAACATGGCGGCTCATCCTCTTGAGTGACCTGAAAAACTTTTGTCCATAAGGCGGCGCACCCATGTTTGAACGGCTCGCAACGTGGCGGCTCGTCCTCTTGGATGACCTTAAGCCTCTCGCCATCCTGCACGCCATCATCCCATGGGTCGCCGCTTTGTAAGCCGCCATCCCGCAGACTGCCATCTTGTAAGTCGTCGCACAATGGTTCTACTTTGGCTGAAGAGCCGGTCAAAAGGGTGAGCAAGCTAAACCCGATGGGTTGGAAGCCCCCCAAGTGACCACGTGGAGGTGTTCATCTTTGCACAAATCTGTAATGCCACAGAGAAAAAATGGCAGAGGCCCCGTCTTGCAGGGATGCCAACTTTATTATATGAGTATAAATACAATAAAATATGTATGCACAAAGATAAGAGTCAATGACTCAAGTATAGTAAGGCCGTAGGCGAGTGATGTTCTACGGCCGGTGAGTTTCCTGCCCGAAAGTACGTGATTCGTCTCGCACGACGATGAGATAATAAGACCCATTGTTCAGATTCCAACTAACCACGGAAGGTCCTCCCCATGGGGGTGATAACTTGTGCGCATCTGTCTGATCTTGAATCAAACGTAATACCAAGTCGCCTTCTTGGAACGTCCGGGTCTTGACCCTACGGCTATGGTGGCGACGTAGGTCCTGTTGATAAATCGCTGATCAAGCTGCTGCAAGATCACGTGCTTCATCCAGAGCATCCAATGCATCCCGACGCGCCACCTCATTGTGAGCTTCCACATAGGCCGCCACACATGGTGAATCATGACGTATGTTGCTTGGTAACATGGCCTCCGCACTGTAAACCATGAAGAAGGGGGTGTAACCCGTCAACCTGTTAGGCATAGTATTGATGCTCCAAAGGATGGACGGCGGTTCTTCCACCCAACAACCCGGCGTTCTCTGTAAAGGAACCATGAGCTGGGGCTTGATACCTCTCAAGACTTCCTGATTTGCCTATTCCGCCTGACCGTTGGACTATGTATGAGAAACAGCTGAAACATCAAGTTGGATGTGCTCGCTTTTGCAGAATACCTTCATAGCCCCCTTGGACAAATTTGTGTCGTTATTTGTAATGATGCTATGAGGGTATCCAAACCGGTAGATCAATTTTTTGACAAACTGAACCGCAGTGGCTGCATCACACTTACTGACCGGCTCAGCCTCCACCCACTTATTGAATTTATCCACTGCCACCAAAAGGTGGGTCTTTTTATCCTTAGACCGTTTGAAAGGTCCAACCATGTCAAGCCCCCATACGGCAAACGGCCAAGTGATCGGTATCATCTGTAATTCCTGAGCCGGCACGTGATCACGTCGTCCGAACTTCTGGCACCCATCGCACTTAGCAACCAGATCCTCCACATCCTTATGAGCCGTCAACCAGAAGAAGCCATGTCGGCAAGCCTTGGCCACTAAAGATTTTGAACCGGCGTGATGTCCGCAATCGCCAGCATGTATTTCATATAAGATTTCCATGCCTTCCTCCAGCGAGACACAATGTTGGAAGATGCCGTGATGCTGCACTTGTGCAATTCCCCTCCAATGATGGTCATGGACTTAGAATGCCTCCCGATTTGCCGCGCCAGAGTCTCATCTTCAGGCAACTCGCCCCGGGTCAGGTATGCCAGATATGGCAACGTCCAGTCTGGAATAGCATGTAAAGCCGCCACTAGCTGCCCCTTCGGGTCAGGTATAGCCAGATCCTCCTCTGACGGTAGCTTAACAGACGGATGATAAAGTACATCCAAGAAAACATAAGGTGGCACCAGCTTACGCTGAGAGCCCAGTCTTGACAATGCATCTGCCGCCTCGTTCTTGCGTCGATCAATATGATCTACCTGATAACCCTTGAAATGACCAGCGACGATATCTACCTCTTGTCGATAAGCCGCCATCCACGGGTCCTTGGAATCCCACGTGCCTGACACCTGTTCTGCCACAAGATTGGAGTCACCAAGGCACCTAACCCGGCTCAAGTTCATCTCCTTGGACACGTGAAGCCCATGAAGTAAAGCTTTATACTCAGCTACATTGTTCGTGCAAGGAAACATCAGCCATAATACATAACAAAACTTATCACCTTTGGGAGAGGTTAAAACAACTTCAGCCCCCGAGCCCTCCAACTGTCTGGACCCGTCAAAGTGAATCATCCAGTATGTGTTGTCCGGCTTTTCCTCCGGCGACTAACACTTCATCCAGTCGTTTATTGTCACAGCCCTGGAAATTGATTGCATTAGTTGCATCATGTGCATCATGTCATCACGCTAGAATTCAAATGAAACTTGAAATGGGGATTGTCAAACCCTAGCACTTCATCAAATAAATAAAATTCCAACAATTGAATTTTCAATGATTCCAAAATGCTTTTCAAAAATGTCCACTGTTTCTGATAAATGTTGGCAACAACATATTAGGGGACATTTTAATTTTCAAAACAAATATAGCATTTCAAAATACCCATTAATGCTACTGAAATGAACTAATAAAGTATTATAAATATGATAGTTGTCTAAAAATGCCCAAATCTTTTGTGTAAATTGGAAATAATCAGACTATGTTTAATAAAATAGTAGGTAATTTTGTACTAGGTAGTTTGGCCTTACATAAATAGAAGAAGAATGTTAGAATAAAGAAAACAGGAAATAAAATAGAGAAGGAGGGGCTTACCTGGCTTACCTGGCCTAGAGCCGGACCAGCCCAGCCCACCAGGGGCAGGGGCGTCTTCCTCCTCGCGCTAGTAGGCAGAGGGGAAGGCAGCCACGGCGCCGGGCGAGCCAGCTCCTGCTTCGCACTGGCGAGCTCTCCCGCATCCTTATCCCATCTTGGAGGACGCGTGGATCCTCCTCGAGCTCCCTCTCGCCTCTCCCCCTCTCCCCTGCTCCTCTCCCTCCCTCCGCCCGCCATGGTGCCGCCGGACCTCGCCGCGATTCGCTCCGCCCGGTGCTTCCCCGAGCTCTCCGACCCCGCGTGCGCAACCCCAGTGAGCCTTGCTCCATTTCTCCCCTCTCTCCATCGCTCCTCCCCTCCTCTATCCCTGCTAGCTGCCGACGCCCGAGTGGAGTTCGCCGCCGGCAATGGTGTGGCCGTGGCCACAGCCACCACGGGTCGCGCCCGAGCATCTCCGCGTGCTCCTAGAGCTCCCTTGAATCTGCCTCGCCGCTCGCTTTGCTCGCTCGTGCCTTGCAGCCCCCCGTTCGGATGCGCCCGAGCTCCGGCGGCCGTCGATGTCGTCGCCACCGTCGATAGAAGCCTCCCCTCGCCCGTGCCCTGCAGCCCCGCGTTCGGATGCACCCGAGCTCCGACGGCCGTCGATGGACGTGGACGAGCACCAGCACCCTGTAGAGCCCAGCCGCGTGTCCAACCGCGGTCGGAGTAGCGTCTCCGGCGAACTCCGCCGTGGTTTTGGTCACCAGCGACTCGTCGCTGGCGGGTGCCGACGTGGCTCGTGATTAGCACCTAATCCCCACGGTAACCCCCCCTCTAGACGCTGACCAGAGGGCCCCACAGGGGGTCAAAGCTCCATTAGTCCCAGGTTTGACCGGGAATTAGCCCCGGGTCAATGACAGGTGGGGCCCAGCCCTATTTAACCCAGGATTAGATTAAAAATAACTAATTTACTTAATTAACTTAGTTAGACACTGACTGGTGGGCCCTGATGTGTTAATTAACATTAGGAAATAAAATTAAAAATCTATTAGTGATTGTGTCACTGACCAGTGGGTCCCACTGCTCAGGTTTGACCTGGACCTGGCCTAGTTGACTGCTCACGCAGGCATGACCTCAGCATGACGCAATAATAATTTTCTGTAATAAAATAATTCCAGAAAATGCTTAAAACTTCTAAAAATCATAGAAAATAATCTGTAAGTCAGATGAAAATAATTTATATATGAAAAATGATCAGAAAAATCCAATGAATATGTTTATGCCATGATCATACATGTTTGAACAAGTTAACATCATCAAGTAGGAAATTTTATGATTAGGCCAATATATGAAATATCATTTGGAGTTGGAAATTCAAACTTGTTTGAATTCCACTTCAACCAATTTGACTAACCACTCCTCTAGGTTAGTTAAGTACCTCAATATGCCATGTCATACATCATGATTGTTGCATTGCATTGAATATATTCTTTCTTTCTGTTTGCCGGTGGTTATTCCCTCTCGGTAGACGATGATTCCGACGATGTGAACGTTGACACTAATGAAGAGAAGTATTTCTTCAGGATTGTCAGGCAAGCAAAATCCCCTTGAGCATACTGATATCAACCCACTCTCTTGCTCCTGCTCTCTTTTACTGCATTAGGACAACAGCGATTCAACAGTTACATGTCAACGGTAGTTGAACCCATTCCTTTGCATGACCTGTCCTTGCCACAGTAAATAGTTGAAACCACTTAGCATGAATAGCAATTGTTTGAGCCTTGTTGTGCTTACTCATACATGCATGCTTAATTACTGCACCTACTATGCTTAGAGTCGTGTCATATCGGGTCTGATACATCTGGGTGATGGATCGGAATGGCAGTGTTCATGTCCTACGGTGTGAGAGCTAAGTGTGTGAACATGATTTGGTAAAGGTAACGATGAGAGGTCATGTAGGAGTACATGGTGGGTTGTCTCATCGGGACCGTCTTTAAGAACTAAGTTCTGTGTATGTTATCCAAGACAAGATACTACCACACATTGGGCCCTGAAATATGACCCCGCTCGACTTATTAATCGCCCAGACCTCTGTCCAGGAGTTGCAACTAGTTTCTGGTGTTTGTAGGGAAAGTGTTGGCGGTCGTGTATAGTGCTGCCCGACAGGGTGGACTATGATGCGGTACAGACACAGTGGCACGGTGTACCAAGTGGCACCCGAACGGTGGGCTTGGGAACCCTGCGCACATCGTTTGAGGCCGTAGCGGAAACTTCGGCCGGACTTCCGTGCGGGTTCAACCTCGAATATGCGATAAACCTGGACTAGGGTCTTGTGTGGTTGACGGTCGTGGCCGACGCCCACGCCAGTGCTTCCGCTTGAAGGTTGCCGAGATGCATGACGTGCATATGGTGCTAAGTGGTGAGAGCATGTGTGAAGAAGTATCCCCCTGCAGGGTGAAATAATCTGTTCGAATAGCCTCGTCCTCGGATATGGACTACTTGGAGAACTTATGTGGTTCATAGACAATTGAAAGTGGATACTCTAAAATATGCAAGATAAGCGTGAGTGCTATGGATGGCCTTCTTGTAGGGAGACGGAAGTGGATCCATAGTGGTGTATTGATTGGTGAATATGTGGACTCGTGTGCGCTATTTCACCTCAAAGTAAGGACTTGTAGTCGTAGTATAGGTTAGCCAAGAGTCAAAGCTGGCTTGCTGCAATAAACTCCACAACCCCCTTCATTGATACTGATGCATGTGTAGTTAGTTCTGATGTAAGTCTTGCTGAGTACTCTTGTACTCACGTTTGCTTAATTTATGTTTTGCAGAGGAGGCATCAATCTCATTAGTGGTATTTATGACGTGAAGTTCGATGTTGACCGGATTAGCTTGGGAATCCCAGACAGAGGTCTGTTTCCTTTGGTAGGGTCGTTGTAGCTTTTCAAGCTCCTCTAGCCACTTTTGTAGATGTCTGTACCTAGACATGTTTAACTTCCGCTTGCTTGTTTGAATGCTCTCTATGTAGGGTCTTGTGACCCCTATTTGTAACATCTATTGTATTGGCTCTTCCGAGCCTTCTAAATAAATGTTGTAATGTTGTATGGTTATGTTGTGATGCCATAGTTGTATCTATGCATATCGGGCATGTCGTGCGTACGTGTGACGTGCAACGGTATGTATGGGGTCCAACACCTAGTTGTGTGCCTTTAGTAGTACTCTTTACGGGGAACTACCTCTTTGTGCTTCCACCGAGCCTTGGTAGCTTGCTACTGCTCCGGACACATTGATTGACCGGCATGTATCCTTCTTTGCTGCTGTGTCTGTCCCTTTGGGGAAATGTCTCGCAGTGTAATGGAGTTCATGTAGCCTGCCGCGACTCGTCTACGTGCAGTGATGGCATTTATGACCCACGGCGTAATGGAGTCCTTGTAGCTTGCTATGATTCGTCTACACACGCTAGAGATCGACACCTGCATTGCTGGGTTACGTATGCCTGTCCCTGTACGGATGTGCTACTTGGGTTCTATGACTAGTCATGTCGGCCCGGGTTCTTTGACATTTGAATGCTAGCGACATTATCACATACGTGAGTCAAAAGACGCAAACGGTCCCGGCCCAGGTAAGGTGGCAGCCGTGGAGATAACCGTGCGTGAGACCGCAAAGTGATGTGATGTGTTACATGCTGGATTCTTATGGCTTAGGATCGGGGTCCCGACATTTATGAAATCCACCAATGCCCGAGACTTCACGGTTGTGCGAGGTGCATACTTCAAATTTAGAGGCCCAAGCTCCAGCGCCCACTTAGCAATTCTACCAGTGGCTTCCCAATTCTGTATTATGTCTCCTAGCGGAGCAGAGCTAACCACGGTGATCTAATGTCCAAGGAAATAATGTTTCAACTTACGTTTCGCCATGAACATCCCGTATATTAGCTTCTGCCAGTGTGGGTATCTTTGCTTTGATTCAATAAGCACCTCACTAACATAATAAACCGGCCTCTGAACCGGATACTCTTTCCTGACCTCTTTACGCTCCACCACAATCGCAGCACTAACCGCCCGATTATTAGCCACCACATAAATGAGCGGGGGTTCCTTCTCAGCCGGAGCGCTAAGATCGGCGGCTCCACCAGCTGCTTTTTAAGCGTTCCAAGAGCTTCATCTGTAGCTTTACTCCACACAAAGTCATCCGTCTTTTTCATCATCTGGTATAGAGGAATAGCCTTCTCCCCTAGGCGGCTGATGAAGCGGCTTAAAGCGGCAATACAACCCGCCAAGCGCTGCAGACCAGTCACACTATATAGGAGAAGAGGGGCATGAGAGGACCAGCAGGGGGCCCACAAGCCATCTGGTCACGCCCCCAGGGGGCGGCCAGTTGGTTTGTGGCCTGATGACAGCCCCTCCCAGGTATATTTTTGCTCCAGAAATTCTTAAATATTCCAAAAATATTCTCCGTGAATTTTTAGGTCATTATGAGACTGGTGATTTTTCTGCCTTTTTCTCGGTTTCTCGGTCCAGAATTTCAGTTTCTAGGTATTTCCCTCCTTGTGATGTACCTTGCATATTCACAGATAATAAACATAAGAATTGTATGATAATGTGGAATGATGGGCAAAAAATAAGGTAGATAGTGGTAAGAAATCATGATGCAAAATGGACGTATCATAGGTTTATCTGGAGACAAAGTTAAGAAGAAGGTTTTATCTTTATCTTTGAAGGGAAAAGAACTAATGTGGTACATGCTATTGGATGATATTGGATCATGGGACTGGAATAACTTGAAGCTAGAATTTCATCAGAAGGTTTATCATGTGCATCTAGTCCATCGTGATCGGAACTTTATATATAATTGTTGGCCTCGTGAAGGAGAAAGTAGCTAGATCTTGGGGAGGCTTAAATCTATGATGCACACTTGCCCCAACCATGAGATCTCAAGGGAAATTATTATATAATTTTTTTATGCTCGGGTTTCTCTTGATGATCAATTACTACTCGATTCGTCTTCTACTGGTTCGTACATGAAGAGGACTATCGAATTCAAATGGGATCTTCTGGAAAGAATTAAATGCAACTCTGAATATTGGGAATTCGACAAAGGTGAAGAGTGAGGTATAAAGCTGAAGTTTGATTGTGTTATATATTTTATGGAAACTGGTACTTTCCATGAGTTTAGCAATAAATATGGGCTTGACTTCGAGATAGTAGCTTTTTATGTGAATCATTCGCAACTCATGTTGATCTCCCTAAAGAGAAGTGGTTTAAACATCACCCACCTATTGAAAAATCATTAGAGGAACATGTTAAAGTTAAAGGGGGAAAATGTTAATCATGTTGGTCCAGTTGTGCCTACCGCTTACATTGAGAAACCCCCTTTTCCCATAGGATTGAGGAACATGCTAAAGTTGCAACTGTGGTTAATAAAATTTATATTAGAACACCTAAACCCTCTGAACAAATAAATCTTGAGCCTAATATTGCTATGGTTAAAGATATCCTAGCTGATAATATTGATGGTCAGGTTATCTATTTCTATGATGAAGCTGCTAGAATTGCAAAACCTGCTAGAAACAAATACGTCTCCATCGTATCTACGTTTCCTAACACATTTTCTCTTGTTTTGGACTCTAATTTTCATGATTTGAATGAAACTAACCCGGACTGACGTTGTTTTCAGCAGAACTACCATGGTGTTGTTTTTGTGCACAAATAAAAGTTCTCGGAATCGAACAAATTTTTTTGGAGACTTATGTCAGAATAAATAAAAAATACTGGAGCCAAAAACCACCAGAGGGGGTGCCTTGGTTGGGCACGATACACCCGGGTACGCCCTAGTGCGTTGTGCCACCTCGTGGCCCTGCTGACCCTAATTCTGGTACTATAAATTCCTATTTTCGAAGAAAAAGATCAGAGAGGAAGTTTTATCGCGTTTCACGAGATGGAGCCATTGCCACCTCCTGTTCTTCATCGGGAGGCCAGATCTAGAGCCCGTTTGGGGCTCCAAAGAGGGGAATCTTCGGTCTTCGTCATCATCAACCCTCCTTCATCGCCAATTCCATGATGCTCCCCACCAGGAGTGAGTAATTCCTTCGTAGGCTTGCTCATAGGTGAGGAGTTGGATGAGATTCATCATGTAATCGAGTTAGTTTTGTTAGGGCCTGATCCCTAGTATCCATTATGTTCTAAGACTGATGTTGCTATGACTTTGCCATGCTTAATGCTTGTCACTAGAGCCCGAGTGCCATGATTTCAGATCTGAACCGTTTATGTTATCATCATAATATCTATGTTCTTGTTCCGATCTTGCCTAGTCATATGCACCTATTACGTGTTATGATCCATAAACCCTAGAGTGATAGAAATCGGGATACTTTCCGGTGATGACCGTAGTTTGAGGAGTTCATATATTCACTATGTGTTAATGCTTTGTTCCGGTTCTCTATTAAAAGGATGCCTTAATATCCCTTCCTTATGAACCCTGCTTCCATGGGAGGGTAGTGTCGGTGTCAAAACCAGTGGATCTTGGGTAGGGGGTCCCAAGCTATGAGTCTAGGATCAATGGTAACACGGGACGAAGGACATGATGTTTACCAAGGTTTGGACCCTCCTATGGAGGTAAAAACCTACGTCCTGCTCGATTATATTGATGTGTATGAAGGTTACAAAGTTGATCTACCACGAGATCAGATAGCTAAAACCCTGGATGAGTTTCTTTGTCGTAGAATCTACCCCCCCCCCCCCCGTTTATATAGACACCAGGGGGTACCTAGGGTTTACACATGATAGGTCTCCTGTCAGGGATGGAGATGTCGATGTCCTCATCTTGACTTGGAGTGCACGACATGCCTTCGAGACTTACTTCTATAACACAGGGTTGTGATGTGTCCGGCACTTCCCGGGATAGTCAGAGAACGGCCCACAACGCCGGCCTATTGGGATATAGGCCAGCGGCCCGAGGTCCCCTTAGTCTAGGACTCCCTCAGTAGCCCCCGAACTATCCCCCAACGCCAAGGGTCACAGCACTGGCAGCTCCACGTGATCGGAGTCTTCGGCTTGCGGGGTGAGTTCTTCTTCCCATTAATGACTGGCTGAGATTAGTCTGGCTTCTGATGATGCGTAATTTTCCCGATCATATGCTTGTCCGTATGCTATGAGTTTCTTATCCCCGAAGGCCAAACGTCAAAGTGTAAACAGTGTTTTTTGACAGCCTTTTTGACGAAGGGTCGTGACCTATCACGACCGATGAACCAGTTATGAAAACTTGATTCACGGTTCGAGGCTGTTTTTACATTGGCACGACTCATCAATGTACAGATCGTGCTCCGTTTCACATGGGATATGCTTAACGCCCTAGGTTGCTTTACGCGTGCATAACAACACGCACATCTCGGGAAGCAGAGAGACTTGCGGTGCAGTAAAGGGAGGCTCATCGGTGTCACGCCTCATAAAAGGGGAAAACAAGGCCTATTCACGCTTCCCATTTGCATCCATCACTTCCTCAATCTTCCCAAGCTCTAAAAGCCCAGATCCAGTTCTCCCTCAATCTCTCCCCTGAGCTCAGCCATGGCGGGTTCGGGCTCCATGGGTAAGTGGGAGGCCTCTATGGTCACCAACAAGGACATCTGGGAGTTAAAGCTTGTCGGCTACCTCCCTACCAACATATTCCACTGCGCTCCAGAGGCGAACCAAGTGGTCCCTACCCCTAAGCCAGGAAAGAGGGTGGTGTTCGTCCCCCATTTTATTCGGGGACTAGGCTTTTCGCTCCACCCCTTTGTTAGGGGCCTTATGTTCTTCTACGGGCTGGATTTCCACGATCTTCCCCAAAACTCCTTCATGCATATTTTCGCATTCATCCTTGTCTACAAAGCCATCCTGCGGGTCGAGCCACACTTCGGCTTTGGCTCAAGGTATTCAATGTCAAGCCAAGATAGTCGTTGGTGAGCATGCAGACTATGGACGGGCGGTAATCAGTAAGCTCCCCCGCGTCGAGTGGTCGGATGGTACCTTCATCGGTACAATCAAAATCTGGCAGAAGGAATGGTTCTATATCACCGAGCCAAGGGACAAGGGCTGGGTGGCACCCGCCGAGTTCATATCTGGACCTCCTCCGAGGTTAACCTTGTTGCTAAAGAAGAACCTTGACTAGGGGTTGGACACAGAGGTGAAATTGCTGTAGAAGCATATTTCCTCAATGATCGCGGCCATGGTTGATCTAGCTAATGTGGTCTAGGTCATGCTCCGACACCGTCTTCTTCCCTGCTAGCACCGGGCCTCCCTAATGTTGGCTTATCAGCTTGAGGATGAGCCTATAGTGCAAGGATTCTTCCGCACTACCCACCAGAAGTTGTGGAAGGTATTATTCAAGCCCCAGAAGAGCTGGTCAATCGAGGAGGAGGACTTGGGCCTAAGCGCCGATAACCCTCCTACCCAGTTATGATATAATTTTGATACTCCGGCTCTGTTGTCTAACAAAGAACTGAACAACCTCCCTCTTATCTTTACAAAATTGGCTAAGCAAGGCTGTCAAAATGGACTGTCCGGCCCCTCACCCAAACGCCCCGGGTAGGATCTGCTGACGGTGATGCTCATCGTTGTGCTGTACACAGCACCAGAGAAGAAGGAATAGAAGAGAAACCAAGAAGGCCTCCGCATAAGGGACTTGTCAGACACCACGTCCAAGGAAACCCATGCCTCCTCTACTCATGAGGAAGAGCACGAGGATGGGGGGAGAGGAAATTCCCCCCTCACAAGAAAGACGGCGACGTCACTGGACGCCGTGCAGGATCTACCTCCTCCTGCCCCGAAGAGGGCGTGTCGACCAAGGTTAATCCTGGACGATGACATCTCGGACTCCAATGCTGAGTCTGAGGACTTTGAGAGGGTTCCCCGAAGGAACCTAAGGGTCAAGCCCCCAGCCCAAAGGTACGAATCCGAAGATCCCCTAGGTCATTTATGTGAAGCTTTTGATGTTTTAAATGGATGAATGCCTTTTAATCTGCATCCCACTGCGCGTTCTCCCCACCGACCAAATATCACATGGGGAGTCTCCACCCGCCGATCTGGCGGAGAATGGGACTGCGTCACACTCCACACCTCCAGGGGCTTTGAAAGAGGCCACGGAGGTGTCATCGCGCCAGGCTCCTTCAGAGCTGAACATAGGTGGTGGGGGCAATGATGTCATGGCCAAGGTTAATGCCTCGACCGCCGAAAGACTAGGGGGAGGAACCCCTCCTGGCCGCTGAGGAGGAAGGACAGAGGAATATCCACTCCCCTCCGAGGACATCTCAGGAGCGCACTATGCCTCCTAAGCTACTGGCTCAATCCCCCGTCAAAGACCGGGTTAGCCGGTCGCCACCGGTGCCACCCATGACTGGCTGGCCGCTCATGATGGAGGAGGCTCTATCAAGCACCTCCATCTCTGAGGATCACCGCACTCTTATGGGTGCGGTTTTGCAAAGCATTCAGTCCATTGATAGTAGACTGAAAGAGGGCTTCAATGGTCTCTTGACGGGCTTCAAGGTGAGCCACGTAATACCCTTTCCCCGAAAAATTTAATTCGATTAAGTTTGTGCTATCTTTATATATATAGTAGCCCCCGAGCCCTGGGTGGGTTTGAAAAAACTCACCCAGGGGTCAAATATCCAGGAGTGACCAACGATGCACAAGGCACCATTTGTCTTGCACAATTCTAAAAGCCCTTAAGAGAACCGAGCATAGGGTCGTATTCTTGATAGTTCAGGGGTTTGAACGCACATAACCTGATATTTATGTATTTTTGTAGGCCCTGTCATCAGCGGTGGCTGATAATGCCATAGAGCTTGCCAAGCTAAATCGGAAGCTCAAGATCTTCGAAGAGGAGCTTGATAGCCTGAACAAGAGGATCAACGAGGCACAAGGTAAGCCGAATTGTAATATCCGGGTTGTCTATCATTAGTGATCCGCACTGGTAACCCAATGTAATTATTTATTTATTGCTTCCATAGTTTCGGCTGTAGAGGTCGAGAACCTCAAGGCCGAGCTGAAAAAGATAAAGCATGAGGCCGCTGATGAGAAGGCGACAACCGAACAAGCAGCAGCCACACTATCCGCATTAAAAACTTTGAGCGAGAAGCATGAGGCCCGGGTCGAGGAGGTGCAGTAGGAGCTCAAGGATGCCAGCACGAAGTGTGAGGCCCTTGAGCATAAAGGCAAAGAGCAAGCCACCGAGCTATCCACTCTGAAACCCCAGCTCCAAAAGGAGCAGGTGGACAGGCGATTCTTTGAAGAATAAGTCCGCCAAGTCAAGGCTATCATAGATGGTAAGCCGTATTTACTATAGTGTGCCTTTGCTAGTAGTAGGTTTGCGTTGCTCACCCAGGTGTGGCATTCCTCAGGTGCCTGTACGGACCTCCAAAAGAGTGTAGCGGACGCGAACAAGTTTTATGCTTTGCAGGGGGAGGATGATGAGGCTCGGCTATTCTGTGCACAGTTTGAAGCCCCTGATTGCTCTCCTCTTCTGATCGAGCATATGAAGCAATTGATCCAGCTGCACAGGATGTCGGAGCCAGCCATGAAGGATCTCTGCATCCGGCTGTGGCCTGGAGAGCCGTTGCTAAGCAACTACTTCGGCTTGGTGTGGAAACCGTGCAATGTTGTGCCACGGATTGACGCACTAAAGCATTCTACATGCATCGAGGGAGCTGAGATGGCCTTTGCAAGGACCATGGTGCACTAGCCAAAGCTCAAGCCAACCGATCCACCGGACCTCCGCCCCTTGGGAAGGAGCATAGGCACCCCGAGAAATACTTCTCCGTAGTGATGAAGGGTGCTCAGGCGATAGAGGACCAATGCTCTAAAGATGTTTTTTATGAATGAGTGCGCTGTAATATGTCTCAAGACTGTTAACACTTTATAGTGATGCAGCATGGTTTATGATGTCTTTTGAGTTTTATCTTTATTGTGACTCCCATGTGGCCGTTTTATCTGATAGTTGCGAGTCATCGACTTCAGCCCCCACGTAGATACTAGGCAAGGTGTTTCTGCCTCCACACTGTGACCCTTAGTCAAGGTATCAGTGCTCGAAGGCGATAGTGCGAGGGGAACAAGGCAATCGGACTATGATGCTTTATCACTTTCACTTAGCCATAGGAGCTTAAAAATGTAGGGCTGATGACTAGCCCCCAGTGTTTTGTGATGTTCGGATGTACCGACGCCAAAGCTAACATCACATGGTTTGTACAAGTACAAAAGCCATTGTATGACACGGAATAATATCTATTGATTTTTTTAGTATGACACTTATGATCGGATTTGCAGATCGGTTCTCGCTTACTATGACAGTCAGTTTTTGGCTTTCTCCCCTGACGTTCTTGACGAGGCAAGCTAGAAGCACAATTGCGGTGGTTCTCCCTTTGCCCTTTTAGACGAATGAGCGGAACGTAAGAGGCAAACACAGGAGCCGAGCAACCCAACTATTGACCCAAGACATAGTTTGGATCCAATGCATATAAAGCAAAAGCCAACATGCCGAACACATGATCAATTGTATCGGGGTGATGCTTAGGGTGATATTTTAAATTCAATCCCCCCGTCTATTAGCCGGTTGCATCGTAATGTATACCAAATAGTTTCGCAAGAAGCGTTGATGAGGGAAGAACAGAGTATGTAGCATAAAATACACTAAAGAGGCCATGTATAATGGTCTTTTGTTTGCTCACTAATTCTTATAACTCAAATTGCTGAAGCAACTATTTACAGGTATTTGAAGATGAAATATAAAGCTTACAGAGGAGAGGTTGTACCAGGGATCTTCGATGGGTGGCTTGACGTCCTCGATATGCTGTGTCGCCTGTTCGCTCCTGGGCCTCCTAGGGAGTTGCATTCCTTTAAGGGTGATTGGTGTCGGCGAGCGGACCTTGGGAAGAAGATCTTAAGAAGTCGCCAAAGTATGGAAGAGATTTACGCTTTAGTAGGTCCTTGATGGTACATGTGGTTTGTCTGAGGACATGTACGGGCAGTTGTTGTTGGGAACGTTGCATGGGAAACAAAAAATTTCCTATGCACACAATATCTATCCATGGTGATGAGCATCTACGAGAGGGAGGGTGGATTTACATACCCTTGTAGATTGCTAAGCGGGAAGCGTTAAGAAATGCGGTTAGTGTAGTCGAACATCTTCACGTCCAAATCGCAGAACGTCCCGTGATCTCATCACGATCCGTCCCGCGATCCAATCATGATCCGTCCCGCGAACTCATCACGATCCGTCCCGTCATCTCATCACGATCCGTCTTGCGATCTTGATCACGGTCCTTCCGATCAAGTACCGAACAGACGACACCTCCGCGTTCAGCACACGTGCAGCTCGGTGAAGATCTCCGCGTTCTAGATCCAGCAAGAGGGAGCAGAGAGGTAGACGAGTTCTCCGGCAGCGTGACGGTGTTGCGGCGATGGTGGTGGAGTAATCTCAGCAGGGCTTCGCCTAAGCACCACTAAAACCGATCTAGAGGAGAAACTACGAACTAGAGGAGAGGCAGCAGGTGGGTTAGGGTTTCTTGATGTGTCCCAAGTGCTAGCCTCGCCCCTCTATTCATATGCTGAGCCCTAGGGCCGAAACTTGGAGAAAAATCCTCCTCAAGGTCGGTTTGCCCGCAAGGCAAGAGTCCTCCTCAGACTCCAGGACCAGACGCCAAGGTCCTCGGCATCTGGCCCCTGTCCTCCACAAAATAGCTTTTTCACCTTCCTAAAGCCTCATGGTCTTTACCCCTTGGTCCAAATAAAGTGTTCTTGTACCCCGAACATTTCGAGAAACATCCGAAACTCTGCCGAACAATTCCGGAACCCCTCTAGAGACCAAACACTATTATCCCATATATCAATCTTTACCTTCGTACCATTTTGGAGCTCCTCGTGACGTCCGAGATCTCATTCGGGACTCCAAACAACCTTCAGTCACCACCATACATAACTCTATACTACCGAAACATCAACGAACCTTAAGTGTGCAGACCCTGTGGGTTCGAGAACTATGTAGACATGACCGAGACACCTCTACGGTCAATAACCAATAGCGGGACCTGGATGCCCATATTGGTTCCTACATATTCTATGAAGATCTTTATCGGTCGAACCTCTATGTCAAGGATTCAGTTAACCTCGTATGATGTTCCCTTTGTTCTTCGGTATGTTACTTGCCCGAGATTCGATCGTCGGTATCTTCATACCTAGTTCAACCTCGTTACCGACAAGTCTCTTTACTCGTTCCGTAATACAAGATCTCGTGACTAACACTTAGTCACATTGCTTGCAAGGCTTATTGTGATGTTGTATTACGGAGTGGGCCCTGAGATACCTCTCCGTCACATGGAGTAACAAATCCCAGTCTTGATCCATTCCAACCCAACAGACACCCTTGGAGATACATGTAGAGCACCTTTATAGTCACCCAGTTACGTTGTGACGTTTGATACACACAAGGTACTCCTCCGATGTCAGTGATTTGCATGATCTCATGGTGATAGGAACATATACTTGACATGTAGAAAATAGTAGCAATAAACTGACACAATCATACGCTACGTTTGTAGTTTGGGTCTTGTCCATCACATCATTCTCCTAATGTTGTGATCCCGTTACCAAATGACATCTCATGTCCTTGACTAGGAAACCATAGCCATCTTTGATCAACGAGCTAGTCTATTAGAGGCACACTAGGGACATGGTGTTGTCTATGTATCCACACATGTATCTGAGTTTCCGATCAACACAATTATAGCATGGATAATAAACGATTGTCATCAACAAGGAAATACGATAATAACCAATTTATTATTTCCTCTAGGGCATATTTCCAACAGTCTCCCACTTGCACTAGAGTCAATAATCTAGTTCACATCAGCATGTGATTCACATTGTTATGAATCTAACACCCAATGAGTTATGGGGATCGATCATGCTTTGCATGTGAGAGAGGTCTTATACTCAACGGTTCTGTGACATTCGGATATGTGTGTACTTTGCAAATCACTATGTCAAACCGTAAACACTGCTACCACACTCCACTTGGAGCTATTCCAAATGCCTAATCTACTATATGTATCTGGATTGCTACTAAGAGTCATCCGGAATGGTGTCAAAGCTTGCATCGACGTAACTCTTTACGACGAACTCTTTCTCACCTCCATAATCGAGAAACATTTCCTTAGTCTTTTGGTCACTAAGTATAATCTTGACCACTGTTCAATGATCCACTCCTGGATCACTCTTGTACCTCTTGACGGACTCATGGCAAGGCACACAAAGGTGCGGTACACAACATGGCATACTATACAGAGCCTATGGCTAAGGCATAGGGGACGACATTCATCCTTTCTCTTTCATGTGCCGTTGTCGAGCTTTGAGTCTCACTCAACTTCACACCTTACAAATCAGGCGAGAACTCTTTCTCTGACTGATCCATTTTGAACTCTTTCAAAATCTTGTCAAGGTATGTACTCATTGAAAGTATCATCAAGCATCTTGATCTATCTCTATAGATCTTGATGGTCAACAATTAGGTAGCTTTATCTAGGTCTTCCTTTGAAAAACTCTTTTCAAACAACCGATTATGCTTTCCAGAAATTCTACATCATTTCCGATCAACAATATGTCAACTACATATGCTTACCACAAAATCTATAGTGCTCCCACTCACTTTATTGTAAATACAAGTTTCTCATAAACTTTGTATAGACTCAAAAACTTTGATCACATCATCAAAGTGTATATTCCAACTCCGAGATGCTTGCTTGAGTTCATAGAAGGATCACTAAAGCTTGCACAACTTTTAGCATCCTTAGGACGGACAAACCCTTCGGGTTGTATCTCATACAACCTTTCCTTAAGGAAGGAAACAATGTTTTGACATCCATCTGCCAGATTTCATAATTGAAAAATGCAGCAACTGCTAACATAATTCCAACAGACTTTAGCATCGCTATGAGTGAGAAAGTGTCATCGCAGTCAACACCTTGAACTTGTCGGAAATTTCTTTGCGGCAAGTCGAGCTCTATAAATGGTGACATTTACCATCAGCGTCTCTCTTCATCTCAAAGGTCCATTTGTACTCGACAACCTGCCGTCCAACGAGCAAGTCTACCAAAATATATACTTGGTTTTCATACATGGATGCTTTCTCAGATTTCACGGCCTCTAACCATTTGTCGGAATCCGGGCCCATCGTCGCTTCTCCACAGCTCGTAGGTTCATCGTTGTCCAACAACATGACCTCTAAGACAGGGTTGTCGTACCACTCAGGAGCACTACACATCCTTGTCAACCTACGAGGTTTGATAGTAACTTGATCCGAAGCTTCATGATCGTCATCATTAACTTCCTCTTCAACTAACGTAGGCTTCACAGAAACATCTTCCTGCATTGCGCTACTCTCTAGATAAAACAAAGGTTCAACAACCTCATGAAGTTCCATCTTCCTCCCACTCAATTCTTTCGAGAGAAACTTTTTCTCGAGAAAGGACCCAGTTTTAGCAACAAACATTTTATGCTTGGATCTGAGATAGAAGGTTCACCCAACTGTTCTTTAGGGTATTCTATGAAGATGCATTTGTCCGCTTTGGGTTCGAGCTCATTAGGTGAAAACATTTTCCACACAAGCGTCTTAGCCCCAAACATTAAGAAATGATAACTTAGGTTTCTATCAAACCATAATTCACATGGTGTCATCTCAACGGATTTAGATGGTGCCCTATTTAAAGTGTATGTAGTTGTGTCTGATGCATAACCCCAAAATTATAGTAGCAAAACGATAAGAGACATCATAGCCGCACCATATCCAATAGAGCATCACTATGACGTTCGGACACACCATCACACAATGGTGTTCCAGGTTGCGTGAGTTGTGAAACAACTTTCACATTGTCTAAAGTAGTATGCCAAACTCGTAACTCAGATATTCACTTCCACGATCATATCGCAGACATTTTTATCTTCTTGTCACGATGATCTTAAACTTCACTCTGAATTTGCTTGAACCTTTCAAACGATTTAGACTTGTGTTTCATTAAGTAAATATACACTATATCTACTCAAATCATCGGTGAAGGTAAGAAAATAACGATATCCACCGCACGCTATAAAACTCATTGGATTGCATACATCAACATGTATCATTTTCAATAAATCACTTGCCCGCTCCATCAATCCGGAAACCGGGGTCCTTAGTCATCTTGCCCAAGAGGCATAGTTCGCATCTCTCACCCGATTCAAAATCGAATGAGACCAAAGATCCATCAGCATGGAGTTTCTTCATGCGCTTTATACCAATATGACATTTAGCGGCAGTGCCACAAGTATGTGGTACTATCATTATTAAGTTTATATCTTTTGGCATCAATGTTGTGAACATGTGTATTACTACGATCAAGATTCAACAAACCATTCTCACTGGGTGCATGACCATCGAAGGTATTATTCATGTAAACAGAATAACAATTATTCTCTAACTTAAATGAATAACCGTGTTGCAATAAACACAATCTAGTCATGTTCATGCTGAACGCAAAACACCAAATAACATTTATGTAGGTTCGTCACTAATCCCGAATGTAGAGAGAGCATGCGATGTTGACCACATCAACCTTGGAAACATTTCCAACACACATCATCACCTCACCCTTAGCTAGTTCTCCGTTTATTCCGTAGCTTTTATTTTGAGTTTACTAACATTTAGCAACCGAACCGGTATCCGATACCCAGGTGCTACTAGGAGTACTAGCAAGGTACACATCAATAACACATATATCAAATATACTTCTGTCGACATTGCCAGCCTTCTTATCTACCAAGTATCTAGGGTTGTTCCGCTTGAGCAACCTCTCTCCTCATAATTGAAGCACTTAGTCTCGGGTTTGGGTTCAACTTTGGGTTGCTTCACTGGAGCAGCAACTGACTTGACATCCATGAAGTTCCCCTCTTTGCCCTTTCCCTTCTCGAAACTAGTGGTTTTACTAATCATTAACGCTTGACGCTCCTTCTTGATTTCTACCTTCCCAGTGTCAAACATCGCGAACAACTCAGGGATCATTATTTCTATCCCTGGCATTTTATAGTTCATCACCAAGTTCTAGTAGCTTAGTGATAGTGGCTTGGAGAACTATATCAATCACTATCTTATCTGGAAGATCAACTCCCACTCGATTCAAGCGATTGTAGCACCCAGACAATCTGAGCACATGCTCAACGATTGAGCTATTCTCTTTCATCTTGAAGGCAAAGAATCTTGTTGGAGATCTCATATCTTGCAACATGGGCACGAGCCTGAGATCCTAATTTCAGCTCTTAGAACATCTCATATATTCCATGACGTTCAAAACGTTTCGGAGCCTCAATTCTAAGCCGTAATGCATGACGCACTAAACTATCAAGTAATCATCATAACGTGCCTGTCAGATGTTCACAACATCTACAGACGATGCTAGAGGGGTTGGCGCACTCAGCGGTGCATTAAGGACATAAGCCTTCTGAGCAGCAATGAGGACAATCCTCAGAACACGGACCCAGTCCGTAATATTGCTACCATCATCTTTCAACTCTAGTTCTCTAGGAACATATAAAAATTCAAGGGAGCTACAACGCGAGGAAGTAATCTACAACATAATTTGCAAAGACAATGCTGACTATGTTCACGATAATGAGTTCAATTAATCATATTACTTAAGAACTCCCACTCAAATTGACATCCCTCCGGTCATTCGAGTGACATGATCCAAATTTACCCACTCAAGTCCGATCATCACGTGAGTTGAGGTGGTTTCAATGGTGAACATCATCATGTTGATCATATCTACTATATGACTCATGTTCGACCTTTCGGTCTCTTGTGTTCTGAGGCCATGTCTGTACATGCTAGGCTCGTCAAGTTTAACCCGAGTGTTCTGCATGTGCAACACTGGCTTGCACCCGTTGTATGTGAACGTAGAGTCTATCACACCCGATCATCACGTGGTGTCTTGACACGCCGAACTTTCGCAATGGTGCACACTCGGGGAGAACACAATGTGTCTTGAAATTAAGTGAGGGATCACCTTATAATGCTATCGTCGTCCTAAGCAAAACAAGGTGCATAAATTTTTTAACATCACATGTAAATCATAAGTGACATGATATGGTCATGAACTTGTGCTTTTGATCTCCATCTTGAAAGCACCAGCATGATCTCCATCGTCACCGGCATGACACCATGATCTCCATCATCTTGATCTCCATCAACGTGTCGCCATCAGGGTTGTCGTGCCCACCATGCTTCTACTACTATTGCTACCGTTTAGCGATAAAGTAAAGCATTACATAGCGCTTAATGATTGACACGCAAGTCATACAATAACTAAATACAACCCTATTGCTCCTGCCGACTGTTGTACTCATCGACATGCACGTCGTGATATTCTATACAATACATGATCATCTCATACATCAAGTATATCTCATCATGTAATTGGCAATATCACATCACAACATACCCTGCAAAAACAAGTTAGACGTGCTCTAATTGTTGTTGCATGTTTTACATGGCTGCTATGGGTATCTAGCAAGAACAATTCTCACCTACGCAAAAACTACAACGATGATACATAAGTTGCTTTTCAACCTGCTCAAGGACCGCCTTTGTCGAATCCGATCCATCTAAAGTAGGAGAAACAAACACCCTCCAGCCATCTTTGTGCAACGAGGTTACACATCAGTCAATGGAACTAGTCTCTCGTAAGCATACGAGTAAGGTTGGTCTGGGCCGCTTCATCCCACAATACCGCTGAACCAAAACACGACCAAGGGAGGAAGCAATCTAAGCATCAACGCCCACAAACTCTTGGTGTTCTACTCGAGATCTCATCTACACATTGACCTAGATCATGACGCCACTGTAGGGGAACGTTGCATGGGAAACAAAAAATTTCCTACGCACAAGCACGATCTATCCATGGTGATGAGCATCTACGAGAGGGAGAGTGGATCTACATACCCTTGTAGATCCCATGAACTCATCACGATCCATCCCGCAATCTCATCATGATCCGTCTCGCGATCTTGATCATGGTCCTTCCGATCTAGTGCCAAACGAACGGCACCTCCGCGTTCAGCACACGTACAGCTTGATGACAATCTCCGCCTTCTTGATCCAGCAAGAGGGAGCAGAGAGGTAGACGAGTTCTCCGGCAGCGTGACGGCGCTGCGACGATGGTGGTGGAGTAATCTCAGCAGGACTTCGCCTAAGCACCGCTGAAACCGATCTAGAGGAGAAACTACGAACTAGAGGAGAGGCAGCACGTGGCTTAGGGTTTCTTGATGTGTCCCAAGTGCTAGCCTCGCCCCTCTATTTATATGCTGAGCCCCGGGGTTGAAACTTGGAGAAAAAACCTCCTCAAGGTCGGTTTGCCCGCAAGGCAAGAGTCCTCCTCGGACTCCAGGACCAGACGCCAAGGTCCTTGGCGTCTGGCCCCAGACGCTAGGGTCCCTGGCGTCTGGCCCCTGGCCTCCACAAAACAGCTTTTGCACCGTCCTAAAGCCTCATGGGATTTACCCCTTGGCCCAAATAAAGTGTTCTTGTACCCCGAACATTTCGTGAAACATCCAAAACTCTTTCAGTGAATTCCGGAACCCTTCCGGAGACCAAACACTATTATCCCATATATCAATCTTTACCTCCGGACCATTTCGGAGATCCTCGTGACATCAAGGATCTCATCCAAGACTCTGAACAACCTTCGGTCACCACCATACATAACTCTATACTACCGAAACACCACTGAACCTTAAGTGTGCAGACCCTACGGGTTCGAGAACTATGTAGACATGACCGAGACACCTCCACGGTCAATAACCAATAGTGGGACCTAGATGCCCATATTGGTTCCTACATATTCTACGAATATCTTTATCGGTCGAACCTCTATGTCAAGGATTCAGTTAACCCCATATGATGTTCCCTTTGTTCTTCGGTATGTTACTTGCCCGAGATTCAATCGTCGGTATCTCCATACCTAGTTCAACCTTGTTACCAGCAAGTCTCTTTAGTCGTTATGTAGTACAAGATCCCATGACTAACACTTAGTCCCATTGCTTGCGAGGCTTATTGTGATGTTCTATTATCGAGTGGGCCCTGAGATACTTCTCCATCACACGGAGTAACAAATCCCAGTCTTGATCCATGCCAACCCAACAGACACCTTCAGAGATACCTGCAAAGCACCTTTATAGTCACTCAGTTACATTGCGACGTTTGATACACACAAGGTACTCCTCCGGTGTCAGTGAGTTGCATGATCTCATGGTCATAGGAACATATACTTGACATGCAGAAAACAGTAGCAATAAACTGACATGATCATATGCTACGTTTGTTGTTTGGGTCTTGTCCATCACATCATTCTCCTAATGATGTGATCTCGTTACCAAATGACATCTCATGTCCATGACTAGGAAACCATAGCCATCTTTGATCAACGAGCTAGTCTATTAGAGGTATACTAGGGACATGGTGTTGTCTATGTATCCACACATGTATTTGAGTTTCTGATCAACACAATTATAGCATGGATAATAAACGATTATCATGAACAAGGAAATATGATAATAACCAATTTATTATTGCCTCTAGGGCATATTTCCAACAGTAGTTCGGTCCAGCCGAATACTTTCCCTTTGATAGTTGTTCCCCACTGCTGCCCATGGAATCTTGAGTGCAATGTTGTGCCATCTTGACACATGTTTGACGAGCACTAGGGTTGTGCAATGGGGAGTGTGTCCCTATTTCTGTGGAGAAGAAGATTCCGGGAGTTCAAACTGAGATCAAGCTCGTTGTCAACCTTACATGCCTTTATGGCAGATCGTCGTCGTAACGGAATTCGGCTGCCAAGGCCATTGCATGTTCCTTGGTTCGGAGGGAATGCTCTGTGTTGCCGTTAACAGTAATGACCCCCTTGGGGATGGGCATCTTGAGCTTGAGGTATGTGTAGTGTGGGACGGCGTTGATGCGATTGAACACTATGCGGCCCAGCAGGGCGTGATAACCGCTGTGGAAAGGGATAGTATCAAAGATCAAGTACTCGCTGCGGAAGTTGTCGAGCGAACTGAACACTACTTCCAGGCTCACAGAGCCCGTGCATCGGGCTTCGACGCCTAGGATCACTCCTTTAAAGGTAGTGTTGCTAGGTTTGATCCTTGATGGATCTATACCCATGTTTTTCACCGTGTCTGAGTAAATCAGATTGAGGCTACTTCCTCCATCCATTAGGACTTCAGTGAGGTGATATCCGTCGATAATGGGGTCTAGGACGAGGGCCGCCAAACCCCCATGATGTATACTGGTCGGATGGTCCCGTCGATCAAAGGTGATCAAGGTACGCCGACCATGGGTTATACTTCGGGGCTACAGGCTCTACGGCGTGGACCTCTCAAAGGGTGCGCTTCCTCTCCTTTTTGGGTATGTGAGTGGCGTATATCATGTTCATAGTCTTTACCTCTGAAGGGAACTACTTTTGTCCTCCATTGTTCAGACTGCGGGGCTCGTCATTGTCCTCACCGTGTGGGCCCTTGCTGCTCTTAGGTTGTGAGCTTGCCAGCTTGCTTGAACACCCAACAGTTATGGTTGGTGTGGGTGGCGGGCTTGTCTTGGGTGCCATGGATCTGGCAAGGCTTCTCCATGATTTTGTCCAGCGGTGTAGGTCCATCGCGATTACCTTTAGAAGGCTTCTTCCGCTGCCTGGATCAGGGGTTGCGGAAACCGGTGTTAACAGTCATGTCGTCGGCATCACCGTTGTTGTGTTGGTGTTTAATTTTGTTGCGTCATGGTTTACCGTTTCCATCCTGGACTTCGGAGGTGTCGGGGTCTTCAGGGTTGTGGCTTCGTCTAGCTAGCCAGTTATCCTTGCCCGCGCAAAAGCGGAACATGAGTGATGTAAGGGCAGACATGGTCCTAGGCTTGTCCTGACCGAGTTGGTGAGCCAGCCATTCATCCTGAATATTGCGCCTGAAGGAGGCTATTGCCTCGGCGTCTGGGAAATCGACAATCTGGTTCTTTTTGGTCAAGAACCGATTCCAGAATTGTTGAGCCAATTCGCCTTCTTTCGGGACAACATTGCTTAGGTCGGAGGAGTCCGGCAGCCATACATAGGTGCCTTGGAAGTTAGACCGGAAAGCGTCCTCAAGATCCTCCCAACTCCCGATAGAATTTTCGGGGAGGCTGTTTAACCAGTGTCGACCTGGCCCCTTAAGTTTTAGGGGCAGATACTTGATGGCATGGAGATCATCTCCTCGTGCCATATGAATATGGAGGAGGAAATCCTCGATCCACACTGTTGAGTCAGTTGTCCTGTTGTATTGCTCTATCTTCATGGGTTTAAACACTTCCGGGAACTGATGCTACATCACCTCGTCGGTGAAGCACAGTGGGTGGGCAACGCCTCTGACCCGGGCTATGTCACGCCGGTAGTCGGCGCCTGATCTGGCCCGGTTTTGTTCCCGACCTCTGTTCTTGCGGTCGAGACAAGGTTGGTATCCGTCCCATCTATTGGGGGAGTACCCTCTAGATCCGTAGATGGATCTCATGCGGCCTGTTCTATAATCCAGGTTGTTTCGCTGGTCGTACTTGTCCTTAGGCTCTATTTGCTCTTTTCCCCTTCTGTGGAGTATCACCGGCCTATAACCGGCATTCCAGCTGTCCTATCTCATCCTCGGGGAGGACGGTCCGGCTGGTCATATGGAGTGTGCTTGGGAGATGGTGTATTAGGGGCCTCGTCGTCGAACTGCGGCAGCACCCGTCGGTGTGGATAGCTCTTGGGTTGGTCCAAAAGACCGGTACCGTACCCTTCCTCGACTGATAGAACCCTCGTCCATCTATCATTGAGGGAATCCTGTTCAGCCTTAAGCTATCGTTCTTTTGCCTTCAGGCTTCGGGCAGTGGCTCTAATCTCTTGCCTAAATTGTTCCTGATCCTCAAGGTTTTCGGGGACGGTGAAGTCTTCGGCTTCCAGGCCGTCCTCCTCCTCGACGGGGGGGGGGTAGTTGTCATCCTTGGAATCATTTAGACCCTCGGGGTCGCGCTCATCTTCTGGCCTCTCCTGGTTCTCTAGCGGCTGCTCGAGGATATCAAGGTTGCCAAGGTCTTCTGGGGTGTTGTTTTCCCCGGAGCCAGCAATGGCTTCCCTTCCCTTTTTTGCCTTTGATCGTTTGCGCAGTTTCTGGTGCCTTGACGGCTCTCCACTCAATTTATCGCCATTTTTCGGGTGTGTGTTCACCCTTATTGACTGGAGTATCCACCATGTAGACGTCGTAGGTGGAGGTGGCAGTCCATCGCCCGGTGTTGATGGGGGCGGGAGCGTAATCCTCTTCATCCATGTATTCTGCCTCCTTGGAGGCGTAGTCCAACATATCAGTTAAGTCTTTGACAGCGGCTACTAAGTGGGTGGTGGGTGGGATGAAAAATTCCTCTTGACCCACCTTCAGACCGATCTGAGCGTGGACCAGGGTTGGGTTGTCAGTGATTTTCACCGATAGGATCCGATCTACAGCCTTGTTAAGTGTCGAGAGCTCGATCGGGTCAATCCGCCCAGAGCTTTCGTAGTTAACCACCGATGTGTATGCACAAGGAGTGTGTTTGGTAAGAGCTGACCCCTGTGTTAGAAATATGCCCTAGAGGCAATAATAAAATGGTTATTATTGTATTTCCTTGTTCATGATAATTGTCTATTGTTCATGCTATAATTGTATTAACCGGAAATCGTAATGCATGTGTAAATACATAGACCACAACGTGTCCGTAGTGAGCCTCTAGTTGACTAGCGCATTGATCAATAGATGGTCATGGTTTCATGACCATGGTCATTGGATGTTGTTGATAACGGGATCACATCATTAGGAGAATGATGTGATGGACAAGACCCAATCCTAAGCATAGCACAAGATCGTGTAGTTCGTCTGCTAAAATCTTTTCTAATGTGAAGTATCATTTCCTTAGACCATGAGATTGTGCAACTCCTGAATACCGTAGGAATGCTTTGGGTGTGTCAAACATCACAACGTAACTAGGTGTCTATAAAGGTACACTACGGGTATCTCCAAAAGTGTCTGTTGGGTTGGCACAAATCGAGACTGGGATTTGTCACTCCGTGTGACGGAGAGGTATCTTTGGGACCACTCGCTAAGATATCATCATAATGAGCTCAATGTGACTAAGGAGTTAGCCACGGGATGATGTATTACGGAATGAGTAAAGAGACTTGTCGGTAACGAGATTGAACAAGGTATAGGGATACCGACGATCGAATCTCGGGCAAGTGTCATACTGATAGACAAAGGGAATTGTATACGGGATTGACTGAATCCCCGACATCGTGGTTCATCCGATGAGATCATCGTGGAGCATGTGGGAGCCAACATGGGTATCCAGATCCCGATGTTGGTTATTGACCAGAGAGGTGTCTCGGTAATGTCTACGTGCCTCCCGAACCCGTAGGTTCTACACACTTAAGGTTCGATGACGCTAGGGTTATAGGGAAATAATGAATGTGGTTACTAAAGGTTGTTCGGAGTCCCAGATGAGATCCCGGACGTCACGAGGAGTTCCAGAATGGTCCGGAGGTAAATAATGATATATAGGAAGTGAGGATTTGGCCACCGGATGTGTTTTGGGAATTACCGGTAACGTACCGGGACCACCGGAAGGGTTCCGGGGGTCCACCAAGTGGGGACACCAGCCCTAGAGGGCTGCATGGGCCGGGAGTGGAAGGGACCAGTCCCAGAGTGGGCTGGTGCACCCTCCACCCTGGCCCAAGGCGTAGGAAAGGTGGGAAGGAGGGGAAACCCTAGGCCCAGATGGGCCTAAGGCCCACCTAGGGTTGCATCCTCCCCTCTCCCTCTCTGGCCGCCGGGTAGATGGCCAATCTAGGGCCGGCCGCAGCCCCTAGGGTGGGAACCCTAGGGCTTCGCCCTCCCTCCCCCTCCTCCTATATATAGCGGAGGGTTTTGGGGCTGCGAGACACACGAGTTCTCTCTCTCTCGGCACAACCCTACCCTTCCTCTTCCTCGTTCTCTACGGTGCATGGCGAAGCCCTGCCGGAGACCACGTAGCTCCACCATCACCACGCCATCGTGCTGCCGGAGCTCTCCCTCAACCTCTCCTTCCTCCTTTCTGGATCAAGGCGTAGGAGACATCACCGGGTTGCACGTGTGTTGAACGCGGAGGCGTCGTTGTTTGGCGCTTAGATCGGATTCCACCGCAATCTGAATCGCTGCGAGTACGACTCAACCAACCGCGTTCTAGTAACGCTTCCGCTTAGCGATCTTCAAAGGTATGAAGATGCAATCTCTTTCCCACTTGTTTCTGGTTTCTCCATAGATAGATCTTGGTGAACACGTAGGAAATTTTTTGATTTACTACTATGTCTCCCAGCAGTGGCATCATGAGCTAGGTCTATGCGTAGAATCTATGCACGAGTAGAACACAAGTTGTTGTAGGTGTCGATCTTGTTAATATGCTTGCTGTTACTAGTTTTATCTTGATTCGACGGTATTGTGGGATGACGCGGCCCGGACCAACTTTACACGTACGCTTACATGAGACAGGTTCCACCGCTTGACATGCACTTGTTGCATAAGGTGGCTAGAGCGTGTTTGTCTCTCTCACCTTAGTCGGATCGGATTCGATGAAAAGGGTCCTTATGAAGGATAAATAGCAATTGGCATATCATGTTGTGGTTTTGGCGTAGGTAAGAAATGTTCTTGCTAGAAACCTATAGCAACCACGTAAAAGTTGCAACTACAAATTAGAGGACCACTAACTTGTTTTTGCAGCA
The DNA here is from genome assembly GCA_022496015.1 of Hordeum marinum. NCBI lineage: Eukaryota > Viridiplantae > Streptophyta > Magnoliopsida > Poales > Poaceae > Hordeum > Hordeum marinum. Next base: position 381,529,310 of record CM039675.1, read on the forward strand.
TATGCCTTGTGATGTGATATGGGCAAAGGATCTGATGTGATGCATTGTGATGTATGAAATTGATCATGTTCTTGTAATAGGATTCACGACTTGCATGTCGATGAGTATGACAACCGGCAGGAGCCATAGGAGTTGTCTTAATTTATTGTATGACATGCGTGTCAATCATAAATGCCATGTAATTACTTTACTTTATTTCTAAACATTAGCCATAGTAGTAGAAGTAATAGTTGGCAAGACAACTTCATGAAGACACGATGATGGAGATCATGGTGTCATGCCGGTGACAGTGATGATCATGGTGCCCCGAAGATGGACATCAAAGGAACAAGATGATATTGGCCATATCATGTCACTATATTGATTGCATGTGATGTTTTATCATGTTTACATCTTATTTTCTTAGAACGACGGTAGTAAATAAGATGATCTCTCAATAAAATTTCAACAAAGGTGTTCACCCTAATTGTGCACTGTTGCTAAGGATCGTTGTTCCGAAGCACCACGTGATTATCGGGTGTGATAGGTTCTAATGTTCGCATACAATGGGTGTAAGCCAGATTGACACACGCGAAACACTTAGGTTGACTTGATGACCCTAGCATGTACAGACATGGCCTCGGAACACAGAAGACCAAAAGGCCGAAAATGAGTCGTATAGTAGATGCGATCAACATGGAGATGTTCACCATGGATGACTAGTCCGTCCCACGTGATGATCGGACACGGGCTAGTTGACATGGATCATGTATCACTTGGATGACTAGAGAGATGCCTATCTAAGTGGGAGTTCATTAAATAATTTGATTATGTGAACTTAATTATCATGAACTTAGTCTAAAACTGTCTTTACAATCTATATTGTAGATCCAATGGCCAACACTAATGTCACTCTCAACTTCAATGCGCTCCTAGAGAAAACCAAGCTGAAAGATGATGGAAGCAACTATGCGGACTGGGTCTGTGGCTTGAGGATTATCCTCATAGATTCCAACAGATTGTATGTCCTTGATGCACCACTAGGTGACCCACCCATTTTCCCAGCGGACCAAGACGTTACGAATGCTTGGAAGTCACGCTATGATGATTACTCCCTGGTTCAGTGCGGCATGCTTTATAGTTTAGAACCGGGGCTCCAAAAGCGTTTTGAGCAACACGGAGCATATGAGATGTTCCAAGAGCTGAAACTGGTTTTCCAAGCTCATGCCCGAGTCGAGAGATATGACATCTCTGACAAGTTCTTCAACTGTAAGATGGAGGAGAATAGTTCTGTCAGTGAGCACATACTCAAAATGTTTGGGTTGCACAAACGCTTGACTCAGCTGGGAGTTAATCTCCCGAATGACTCGGTCATTGACAGAATCCTCCAGTCGCTTCCACCTAGCTACAAGAGCTTTGTGATGAACTACAACATGCAGGGTATGGACAAGTCCATTCCTGAGTTGTACTCGATGCTGAAATCAGCGGAGGTCGAGATAAGAAAGGAGCATCAAGTGTTGATGGTGAATAAGACCACTAGTTTCAAGAAAGGCAAGGGTAAGAAGAACTTCAAGAAGGACGACAAAGTTGTTGCCGCACCCCGTAAGCAAGTTACTAGGAAGAAGAACAAGAATGGACCCAAGCCTGAGACTGAGTGCTTTTATTGCAAGGGTATCGGTCACTGGAAGCGGAACTGCCCCAAGTACTTAGCGGATAAGAAGGCCGGAGACGTTAAAGGTATATGTGATATACTTGTTATTGATGTGTACCTTACCAGCGCTCGTACTAGCTCCTGGGTATTTGATACCGGTGCAGTTGTTCACATTTGTAACTCCAAATAGGAGTTGCGGAATAAGCGGAGACTGGCAAAGGACGTGGTGACGATGCGCGTCGGGAATGGTTCCAAGGTTGATGTGATCACCGTCGGCACGCTACCTCTACATCTACCTTCCGGATTAGTTTTAAACCTCAATAATTGTTATTTAGTACCAGCTTTGAGCATGAACATTGTATCTGGATCTCGCTTGATGCAAGATGGCTACTCATTTAAATCTGAGAATAATGGTTGTTCTATTTATATGAGACAAATATTTTATGGTCATGCCCCGCTGGTCAATGGTTTATTTTTGATGAATCTCGAACGTGATGTTACACGTGTTCATAGTGTGAGTACCAAAAAGTGTAAGGATGATAACGATAGTCCCACTTACATGTGGCACTACCGCCTTGGTCATATTGGTGTAAAACGCATGAAGAAACTCAATGCTGATGGACTTTTGGAGTCTCTCGATTTTGAATCATTTGACACGTGCGAACCATGCCTCATGGGCAAGATGACCAGGACTCCGTTCTCTGGAACAATGGAGCGAGCAACTGACTTGTTGCAGATAATACATACCAATGTATGCGGTTCAATGAGCGTCGAGGCTCGCGGTGGATACCGTTATGTTCTCACCCTCACTGATGACTTAAGCAGATATGGGTATGTCTACTTAATGAAACACAAGTCTGAAACCTTTAAAAGGTTCAAGGAATTTCAGAGTGAGGTAGAGAATCCATGTGACGGGAAAATAAAGTGCCTACGATTTGATCGTGGCGGAGAATATTTAAATCATGAGTTTGGCACGCACCTAAGGAAATGTGGAATTGTTTCACAACTCACGCCGCCTGGCACACCTCAGCGAAATGGTGTGTCTGAACATCGTAACCGCACTCTATTGGATATGGTGCGATCTATGATGTCTCTTACCGACTTACCGCTATCATTTTGGGGATATGCATTAGAGACTGTCGCATTCACTTTAAATAGGGCACCATCAAAGTCCGTTGAGACAACACCGTATGAATTATGGTTTGGAAAGAAACCTAAGCTATCATTTCTAAAAGTTTGGGGATGCGATGCTCATGTGAAGAAACTTCAACCTGAGAAGCTCGAACCCAAAGCGGAAAAGTGCGTCTTGAGAGGATATCCTAAAGAAACGATTGGGTATACCTTCTACCTCAGATCCAAAGGCAAAGTCTTTGTTGCCAAGAATGGATCCTTTCTTGAGAAAGAATTTCTCTCGAAAGAATTAAGTGGGAGGAAAATAGAACCTGATGAGGTAATCGTACCTCCACTCGAACCAAAGAGTAGTGCATCACGAGAAGTTGTTTCCGTGGGGCCTACACCGGCTGGAGAGGAAGTTAATGATGATGATCATGAAACTTCAGATCAAGTTACTATTGAACGTCGAAGGTCCACTAGGACACGTTCCGCACCAGAGTGGTACGGCAACCCTGTCCTGGAGATCATGTTGTTGGACAACGGTGAACCTTCGAACTATGAACAAGCGATGGCGGGCCCGGATTCCAAAAAATGGCTTGAAGCCATGAAATCCGACATAGGATCCATGTATGAGAACAAAGTATGGACTTTGGTGGACTTGCTTGATATTAAGCGAGCCATTGAAAATAAATGGATCTTTAAGAAGAATATTGACGCGGATGGTAATGTGACCATCTATAAGGCTCGGCTTGTCGCTAAGGGTTATCGATAAATTCAAGGAGTTGACTACGATGAGACTTTCTCACCAGTAGCGATGCTGAAGTCTGTCTGAATCATGTTAGCAATTGCCGCATTTTATGATTATGAGATCTGGTAAATGGAAGTCAAAACGGCATTCCTTAATGGCTTCCTTAAGGAAGAACTGTATATGATGCAGCCAGAAGGTTTTGTCGATCTTAAAGGAGCTAACAAAGTATGCAAGCTCCAGCGCTCCATCTATGGTCTGGTGCAAGCATCTCGGAGTTTGAACATTTGCTTCGATGAGGTGATTAAAGCGTTTGGGTTTGTACAGGTTTATGGAGAACCCTGTATTTACAAGAAAGTGAGTGGGAGCTTTGTAGCATTTCTCATATTATATGTGGATGACATATTGTTGATGGGAAATGATATAGAATTTTTGGAATGTGTAAATGCCTACTTGAATAAATGTTTTTCAATGAAGGACCTTGGAGAAGCTGCTTACATATTAGGCATCAAGATCTATAGAGATAGATCGAGATGCCACATAGGTCTTTCACAAAGCACATACCTTGACAAGATATTGAAGAAGTTAAATATGGATCAGTCCAAGAAGGGGTTCTTGCCTATGTTACAGGGTGTGGATTGAGTACGACTCAATGCCTGACCACGGCAAAGGATAGAGAAGAGATGAGTGTCATCCCCTATGCTTCAGCCATAGGCTCTATTATGTATGCCATGCTGTGTACTAGACCTGATGTGAACCTTGCCATAAGTTTGGTAGGGAGGTACCAAAGTGATCCCGGAGCGGAACATTGGACAGTGGTCAAGAATATCTTGAAGTACCTGAAAAGGACAAAGGACATGTTTCTTGTATATGGAGGTGCCGAAGAGCTCGTCGTAAAGGGTTACGTTGATGCTAGCTTCGACACAGATTCGGATGACTCCAAGTCACAAACCAGATACGTGTATATTTTGAATGGAGGGGCAGTTAGCTAGTGCAGCAGCAAGCAAAATGTCGTGGTGGCATCTACATGTGAAGCGGAGTATATAGCTACTTCGGAAGCAGCAAAGGAAGGAGTCTGGATGAAGGACTTCATGACCGACCTAGGAGTGATTCCAAATGCGTCGGGCCCGATGACTCTATTCTATGACAACACTGGAGCTATTGCCCTTGCCAAGGAGCCTAGGTTTCACAAGAAGACAAGACACATCAAGCGCCACTTCAACTCCATCCGTGATTACATTCAGGAGAGAGATATAGATATTTGTAAAGTACATACGGATCTGAATGTCGCAGATCCGTTGACTAAACCTCTCTCACGAGCTAAACATGATCAACACCAGAATGCTATGGGTGTTCGATTCATCACAATGTAACTAGATTATTGACTCTAGTGCAAGTGGGAGTCTGTTGGAAATATGCCCTAGAGGCAATAATAAAATGGTTATTATTGTATTTCCTTGTTCATGATAATTGTCTATTGTTCATGCTATAATTGTATTAACCGGAAATAGTAAAGCATGTGTGAATACATAGACACAACGTGTCCCTAGTGAGCCTCTAGTTGACTAGCTCGTTGATCAATAGATGGTCGTGGTTTCATGACCATGGACATTGGATGTCGTTGATAAAGGGATCACATCATCAGGAGAATGATGTGATAGACAAGACCCAATCCTAAGCATAGCACAAGATCGTGTAATTCGTATGCTAAAAGCTTTTCTAATGTCAAGTATTGTTTCCTTAGACCATGAGATTGTGCAACTCCCGGATACCGTAGGAATGATTTGGGTGTGTCAAATGTCACAACGTAACTGGGTGGCTATAAACGTGCACTATGGGTATCTGCTGACACCTGATTTTGGCACGGTGCAAAATGCAATAAAGATGTATTCAAATGAAAGGGTTTTTTCTACGAGAAAGATCATATTGCTGACTGAAACAACCTTGATGTTTAGGCCATCACCATTCGGCATCATTTCAAAGGCCAAATTACACTTGGATTGTCATGTAGATGTTCTTAGTGCTTTTTGGTCCATTACGCATTCTAGACGTCCTCGGATGGAAAAACTTACTACATGAAAATGTTTCGTGTTGTCAAGGCGATTGATTTTTATATATAAGTCTTCTCAATCCGAGGTCGTATGTGACCTGGAGAGGCAAAACAAAATCAGCCTCAGGTTTCACTCGGGATTTCCGAGCGAAAGTTTGTCGTCGAGTGAAAAGTTTCCTGTCCGGCCGAGTGAAATCGCCAGCCGAGTGAAATTGCCATTGCCGTCCGAGTAAAAAGTACCGGTCGAGGGAAAATACTGGCCTGAGTGCAATTGCCATCTGAGTGAAAATCACCATCGAGTGACAGTTTCGAATTCTTGTTTGCGATTGCCGTCCGAGTGAAAATCACCGTCGAGTGACAGTTTCGGCCTGAGTGCAATTGCCGTCCGAGTGAAAATCACAGTCGAGTGACAGTTTTGGCCCGAGTGCGATTGCCATCCAAGTGAAAATCACCGTCGAGTGAAAATTTCGGCCCGAGTGCAATTGTCGTCCGAGTTAAAATCACCGTCGAGTGATAGTTTCGGCCCGAGTGCGATTGTTGTCCGAGTGAAAATCACCGTCGAATGACAGTTTCGGTGGAGTGAAAGTGTTGGTCGAGTGAAAGTTTAAAATGGCCTCGGATGGAAAAGTGTTAAACCTGAAAGTTGTTTGAAACATCGAAATGGTCAACTTTGCTTTTATGGTCATTATCATCTGAAATAGTATATGGCATGTTGAGACGCTACAACACTCGGATAGTCTAGTCTGCTACGTGATCAAGTCCGATTTGAAGTTAAAGATGACCTCGTGGAGTATTCAAGATGACTTTATTCAGGAAAGTGATCAACATACGGATTGTTGGCCTCATCGAGGCACACAAAATTGATGTTTGGACTGTCTCCATCGGAGGTCATATGCAGATTCTACGGCCCATGCAAGAAGCGAGACGAAAGATTGGGCCAGATTTGGGCTGAATCTGAGTGGAATTAGAACTAGGACTCTAGGACGTGAATTGATGTAATTTTGTTGTAAGGAAAGCCTAGATGAATCCTTTGCTTGTATGGGAAGTCCATCCGCCTCTTATATATGTTGGAGGTGACGGCCGATGGAACAACACACAATCAAACAAATCAATCTATACTACTTTTTCATCTACATTCTTCGTTTTTTCTCTCTCGTTCTTCGATGTTCCTCGTGTTTGAGAACTGCGAACCCCGAGGCTTTAGGGGCGAGAGAATCGACCTAGGGCAGCCCATAGCCGTTGCACTCCCTGACGAGGTCCCTCCCTGGCGTGAGGGGTTTTGGGTCTGCAAAAAGCGTCTGCCGACTGTCTTGCGTATCGCGCTGCCGGACGGACCTCCCTCGACGTGAGCTGTGGTGCATCACCCCCGGTGTCGAGGGTACACGGTGACGTGTTCGTGTGTCAACACACTTTTTGGCGACTCCGCTGGGGAATAAAGATCAATCATCCTCATCAACTATCATGTCTGATCTTCCCAAGCCATCTGAGATAGATGCCGATAACTTCATTAAGCCCAAGCTTGATGAACTATCGGCTGATCATCGCCAAGCTTATGAGGAGTACAAGAAGGCACGTGAAGAGAAGGAGTTGCTGGAGTTCCTTGGAAACTTCAAGAAAGGTCGCCAAGGCAATATCACTCCGATTGGAGAAATCAAGTTCCCTCCTCTTCAGGCCGAGCAAGTTAAACCTCCTGTAAGTACTACATTTTCTCCTGAGAAGTGGGCTGAGATTGAGAGTTGTATTGCCGATGGTAATAATTTGGTCTATCAAACATTTATAGAAAATACCAATGAGCAGAAAATATGCCTCAATCGTCTAGTGGTAATATTGGTGTGGCTGCTAGTGTAGGAAACCCTAATCTGTCTTTACCTCTCTCATCGGCTCCTCCCATGCTGATGAATTACTATCCTACCCACACCAATCAAATTGTGGCTGCACCCGCTAATTCCATCATGAGCATGCCAAGTTCGGTACCTATACCGAACCAAGCTGTACCTATAGGTGCAAGCACTCGGCCACAGCTGAACTACAGTTCGGCATGTGTGCCACAGTTCCTGCCGACTGCCAATAATTCTACTCCTCCCATCCCACAACATCAAGCTTCACCGTCTATTGCGGACGACACTTTAGCTAGTTTTAGAGAGGAGATGGCTAAGATGCTTCGAGAGAATTTTGGAGTTGAGTTACCTCGGAATTGGATTTACCAAAAACGTACCTCGGGTACTTTGACGCTATCCAGTGCCCTTCGGGATATAAAATTCTAGATTTTGTTAAGTTCAATGGAGAAAGCACAAAAACCACATGGGAGCATATTAGTCAATACTTAGCACAACTGGGTAAAGCAGGCTCGCTGAATGAATTGAAAGTGCGCTTGTTTCCTTTATCATTAACTGGTACTGCATTTTCATGGTTTTCTTCTCTACCACATGGTTCTATCCGTGTGTGGTCGCAGCTGGAACAAAAATTTCATGATCACTTTTATAGCGGCGACAACGAACTTAAATTATCACATATTACATGGTTAAGCAGAAAAGTGATGAATCGGTCTCCGATTACATCAAGAGATTTAGAGATACAAAGAACCGGTGCTATAGTTTGGTGATAACCGAGAGGGACTTGGTTGACCTTGTTCTTAGTGGTTTGAAAACTCACATTAGGGAAAAGCTAGAAGGCTATGAGTTCTTAAGTGTCAACCAGGTCCTGCAAAAAGCTTTGGCTCAGGAGAGCCGGAGCAAAGATCTCAAAGAGGTGCATAGATATAAAACTGATCATCGTAAAATGAATATGGTTGAGTATGGTAGTGATCACTCAGACGATGAAGGTGATATGTATGCTGCTGAATTTGTTTGGCCGTGTAAGGCCAAACCATTTACTTGCAATGATCTGAAACCGATTCATAAGAATCGTGACGAAGAGATGAAGTTTACTTTTAACATTGCTAAGTGTGACAAAATATTTGATGCTTTGCTGCAAGATAAGATCATTAGGATATCTCACACTTTACCGTCGATTGAAGAGTTGAAATGGCGTGCTTATTGCAAGTATCATAATTATTTTTCTCATGTTACTAACGATTGCAATGTTTTCCGACGACAGATACAATCGGCCATTAATGACGGACGATTGAACTTTTCTGAGATGCAAGTTGATAAGCAGCCCTTCCCAATTAAAACTCTAGATTTGGAGGGGGAAAAGTTGCTCATTCGGCCAGAGGTAGCTGAATCTGCTAATAAAACTAATGTCATTATTGGTGCCTAGGAAAAGCAAGGAGGACAACAAGGTCTTAGGGAGGCAGGTTGTGCTTGACAAGCAACCCGATGGCAAGGAAGTAATCAAGATCACCATCAAGAATCATGCACTCGAGGGGCAACAACAAGTGCAATAAAACACTCGTGTTAAGTTTGTTAAACCCAAGAGTCCAGAAGTTGGAAAGTGGAAGAGGAATGAAGCCAAGGTACATCGTAAGCGAGTCAAACCAACTTTTGATATGCTGCTGTCCAAATATGCAAATCATCTGCCGGTTCTAGCTCTAATCGGTCATCGTACCTAAAGTGACCAAGGTCGCCATCAGCTGATATGTTCAGTCAGTATGCAAAACCGACTGTTGGGGATATAAACCCGCAATATGACCCGCCATTAAGGTTCCGGGTCACATTGATGGCTCGTGAGCCAGCCCAAGGGTGAGCCGTAAAGTCTACGGCCCAGGAAGATAAGCGGCTCTCGGTGCGGGCCGCAAGGTGGCCCGGACGGAGAAGACCCGGGCGTGTAAGCCGCTCGGGGATAGATTAGACAAGAAGATAGAGGAAAACTCGGATAGACAATGAGACTCGGTTAGACAATGTAAAGACCCGTGGTCCTGACCTCCTATATAAAGGCAGACCTGGGGCGACTTAGAGATCAGGTTATCAAGAACTAGGTCAAGCTTTAGCTCCCTTGTAATCGATACAACAAGCAATACAAGAACAAGCAGGACGTATGCTATTACCTCGACTTGAGGGGCCAAACCTGGGTAAACTCGTGTCCTTCATCCCAATCAACCCCTTTGAGTCCATCACGTTAGTGATGGCCTCGAATCCAAGTCCGTTCACCCGAACATCTGCCGTGATAAATCCACGACAGTTGGCACCCACCGTGGGGCTTGCGCTTTGTGGTGTTGAGTTCTCAAAGGGCTCTCTCCCAGGGCTCAAGGGATGCGTGGTCGGAAGGATGAGCAAGAGTCACTGCGGCTGGTTCTACATCAACGATGCCGGCTGGGGTCTTGACGCCGAGTCCGTGTAGTATGGATTCCGGGTTCCGTTCGGCGGGATCCACGTTTTCATCGGAAAAGCTGATGGATCTACACTCCGGCCGGACGTCTGCACCAACATTGTCGAGCCGGCTCGGCGTCTCCAATCTGCAAGTAACGTGCGGCCTGCCCGCGCCAATCCGGGTCAGAGGCATGTCTTTGTAGGCTTCACTCAAGGTATGGATCTGGAAGCATCCGGGTCACAGGAACCCCTTGTTTATTCAGAAGATGAATCTTCAAGTGGAGAAACAGAATTAGTGTACCAGCTCTGCAACGATGGCCTTGGGGGCTACGACGATGCATACCCTGAGTCGGATGTTATGAAACCTCCGGTCCATGCGGCGGTGTTCATGGCGGGATCAGCCCCAGCCGCAAGTAACGCATGCGTGGGAGCCGCCACTTCGGGTGATAACCCGCCGCCGCCGGCTCAAGTTCTTGTGGAGCTGATGGATGAACTCGTGGCTCTCATGGCCACTGAAGTCACACCAGATAATCAAGCAGCTCGGGATCTAGAGATTGCAATGATCAAGGGTCGGATGGCAGAGGAACAACAAAGGATGGCTGAGCTGAAGGTCCAGATGGAAGAAGAGGCAGAACGTATCAAGACAAATGCTTTCCGTCTAGGTCTGGAGCAAATGTCAGCAGTGGCGGTACAACGGAGGAGGCATCAGTCCCGTCTACCAGAGCGTTATGAAGCGAGGAACCTCTTTAATACCCCTGGCGCGGGGCGAGCCACGGGCGCGCTCGAGAGCCGCCCAACGGAACGGCCGGCAACTCATCCAGCCCAACGTTACCAAGTTTCACCTAGGGGCTTTCCAACGCTGGCGGGTCATTATTCTAACTCGGCCGAGAATATGGTAGCAGCTGCCACCCGGCTTGAGACGATCCCTATCCCGGATGAAGCACCCTTTGAAGAGGATGTACGGAACGCCATCGGGTACTTGCAGACGGCCATGGCCCAGCAGGAGAGATACGCTCATAGTCGGAGCCGCGTCCATTCAACCCCTCTTCCTAGCCATAGTTTTAGCCGGCGCTACGAGTCACCAGCAAGTTCCAGCAGCAACCATCACAGAGAGATTCCAACGGGTCACCGACCACGAAGAGATACACAAGCATGTGTAAACCATGCGGGAAGCCCGCAAGAGGCGCCAGCTAGGCCGGCTTACCAAGAGCCTGGGCCTTCCGTTTTCGTAGGGGCAGGAGTAACCCCCAGGACGGGAGGGCTGCCGTGTCTATCGCTGGCTCTCCAAAGCGAACGGTTGCCGAAAGACTTCAAAGGTCCCCGCAAGGTCCCAAATTACACCGCTGATTTACCCCCAGAGGCCTGGGTGGAAAGCTATGAATGGCCATGGAGATGCTGGATGTTAGTGAGGCAGTTTCTGCCAAATTTTTTGTCATGATGCTTGAAGGCCCGGCTCGTACATGGCTAAAGGGGTTACCACCTAATACCATCAATTCATGGGCAGAGCTCAAGGCTCGATTCATTAAAAACTTTCAAGGGACGTGCAAGCAGCCTATGACTATTGTGGATCTTGATCACTGTGTCCAACATGAGAGCGAGTCGGCTCATCATTGGGTATGGCGGGTCTCGACAATTATTCACTGATCAAAGCAGATCACGGCGGCTCAAGCGGTGTTGATCTTAGAGAAGAACTGCCACTTTATTCCTCTAAAGCAGAAACTTGGTCGGCTCAAGCGTACGTGTCAGGACATGGGAGAGATCATGACGGCTCTCACGAAATACGCCAACTCAGACAACATGAAGGATCCGGCTTCTGATGAGGAAAAGCCTAGTCAAGGCAAGAAGGGCAACCAAGGCAAGGGTGTAGTGAACAATGGTAGCCAGAGTAAGCGCAAGAATCCATAAGCAGGATCAAAGCTGGTGGCCAACACAAATGCCCAGCAGAATCATCCCAAGGGCAACAGGACGTTTGGACTGCCCTCGGGCAGGGATAATTTTTCCTCGAACATGGAAGAGTTGCTTAAGCGACCTTGTCCGAATCACAGTTTTCCTGATAGGCCAACAAATCATACATGGGAGAGTTGTTCTTTTATGCTTCAAGCGGTATGTCACACAACCTAACCATCGCGGTGGCGGCCCGCCAGGCGGCCCAAGACATGGTGGGTCAGGAGTCGGATTTCGTTCTGGCGTTCAGCATCCGGTCATCCGGGTCAGGATAATCACGGGGGAAAGTAGTCGCACTCTGGTAATAATAATCAACAACAACAGCAACAACGGAATCAGTCCGGTTTTTAGAGTAACCTGAAGCAGCTCAGCTCCGGGCAGTACCACGTCTTCATGACTAGTCTCAATAGACGGGACCAGAAGTTGTGAAAACAGGCGGTCAATGCGGTTACGCCGGCTCTTCCACAGTATCTAAAGTGGTCTAAATATCACATAACATGGAGCCGTGAAGATCACCCGCCACGCGTTGATGACCCGGGGCGGCTGGCTTTGGTTGTAGCCCCCCAAGTGGGTGGGTATATGTTGAACAAGGTGCTCATGGATGGCGGCAGCAGCATAAACATCCTTTATTATGACACCTTTCGGCGGATGAAGTTGCTCGACAAGGACTTAAAACCTTCGTCCACTGTTTTTCATGGTGTGGTGCCGGGTAAGTCGGCGCATCCGATGGGCAGGATTTCTTTGGAAGTGGCTTTTCACAATGAATACAACTACAGAGTGGAGTCCTTATGGTTTGAGGTGGTTAAGATCAAGAGCCCTTATCATGCCTTGTTTGGACGGACGGCTTATGTTAAGTTCATGGCTCGGCCCTGCTATGTTTACTTACAGCTCAAGATGCCCGGCTTAAACGGTACCATCACCGTTCATGGTAACCGAAACATGGCTATTGAGTGTGAAGAAGGAGTTGCGGCTTACGTAGAGTCCAGTTGCGCCCAGGAGGAGCTTAAGTTTTATACGGAGAATGTTGATCCGGAGGATATGACCCCCCTGAAAAAGCCAACCACGGAGGTTGAGCCGCCCCTCAAGTTTTCAGCAGATGATACCAAGGCAGTAGATTTCAATCCGGGCAACTCATCTAAGCAGTTCATCATTGGAGCTCATATGGATCCCAAATAGGAAAGCGCGCTCATCGAATTCATCCATGAGAATCGGGACATCTTTGCATGGAAGACCTCTGACATGCCAGGTGTATCAAGAGAATTCACTGAGCACAACCTTAATGTGGATCCAAAGTTTAAGCCGATCAAATAGTTTTTGCGGCAGTTCAATGAGGAGAGACGCAAGGCTATTGGGGAAGAAGTTGCCCGGCTCTTGGCTGCAGGTTTTATTGTTGAAGTTTTTCACCCGGAATGGTTGGCTAACCTAGTGTTGGTGCTCAAAAAGAACGACACATGGCGTATGTGTGTGGATTACATGGACCTTAGCAAGGCTTGTCCGGCTGATCCCTTTGCCCTCCCACGTATTGATCAGATCATTGATGCTATAGCAGGATGTGAAAGCTTATGCTTCCTGGATGCTTATTCCGGTTATCATCAGATCAAGATGGCAGTGAAAAACCAGGAGAAGACGGCGTTCATTACACCCTTTGGGGCATTCTGTTATGTCTCTATGCCTTTCGGGCTCAAGAGTGCCCATGCGACTTATCAACGGTGCGTACAGAACTGCCTTCACAGTCAAATTGGCCGTAATGTTTATGCTTATGTGGACGACATCATAGTCAAATCCAGAAAGAAGGAGACTCTTTTGGAGGACCTAAAGGAAACCTTTGACAATCTCCAGGCCTACAAGATGATGCTTAACCCGACCAAGTGTGTCTTTGGGGTTCCAACAGGAAAGCTTTTGGGTTTCTTGGTCTCTGAGCATGGCATCGAGGCTAACCCGGATAAAATCAAGGCTATTACTTCTCTAGGAGAGCCGGCGTGCATTAATGACGTTCAGCGCCTGGCAGGGCAGATTGCTGCGTTGAGCTGGTTCATAAGCCGCCTTGGAGAGAAGGCTATTCCTTTATATCAGATGATGAAGAAGACAGACAAGTTTATCTGGAGCAAAGCGGCGGGTGAAGCACTTAAGGCGCTTAAGAAATAGCTGACTGAGTCGTCAGTGTTAGACGCTCCGGCTGAGAAAGAACCGTTGCTCCTTTATGTGGCGGCTAACAACAGGGCAGTCAGCATTGCAATTGTGGTCAAGCACAAGGAGGCTGGGAAGGAGTATCCCGTGCAAAGGCCGGTTTATTATATCAGTGAGGTCCTAGCAGAATCTAAGCAAAGATATCCGCATTGGCAGAAGCTGGTATACAGAGTTTTCATGGCCAACCGCAAGTTAAAACACTACTTTCTAGGGCACCATATAACTGTGGTCAGTTCTGCTCCGTTGGGGGATATTATCCAGAACAGAGAAGCCACAGGAAGGATCGCTAAATGGGCGTTAGAGCTGGGACCTCTTAATTTAAAGTATGTTCCTCGCACGGCGGTCCAGTCCCAAGCTTTGGTGGATTTCATAAATGATTGGACAGAGTGTCAAGCTCTCGAAGAAAAGCCGAATAACACATACTGGACTATACACTTTGATGGATCCAAGCAGTTAGAGGGGTCTGGAGCAGGGGTTGTCCTGACATCCCCAAAGGGTGACAAGTTTTGTTATGTGCTCCGGCTGATGTTTCCCTACACTAATAATGCGGCTGAGTACGAGGCTTTGCTTCATGGTCTTAGATTAGCCAAGGAGATGAATTTGAGTCGAGTCAGGTGTTTGGGCGACTCAGATCTAGTGGCTCTGCAAGTTTTTGGCACTTGGGACTCCAAAGACCCGCGGATGGCGGCTTATAGGCAGGCGGTTGATATTATTGCGGGTCACTTCAAAGGGTATCAGGTCGATCACATTAATCGTCGCAAGAACGAGGCGGCTGATGCTTTATCACGGCTAGGTTCCCAACGTAAGCCGATGCCGCCTAATGTCTTTCTGGACGCCTTACACCATCCGACTATCACGATACCTTCAGAGGAAGATTTGGTTGTTCCTGACCCGGAGGCAGAATTGGTGGCGGCTCTGCACGCTATCCCCGATTGGACGATTCCTTATTTGGCCTATTTGACCCGGGGCGAGTTACCTGAGGATGAAGACCTGGCCAGAGAGATCACCCGGCACTCTAAGTCCATGACGATAGTTAACGGTGAGTTGCATAAATGCAGTGTAACAGGGGGTTTTCAACATTGTGTTTCACTAGAGGAGGGCCGGCAGATCTTGAATGAAATTCATGCTGGTGATTGTGGACACCACGCTGGCTCGAAATCTTTGGTGGCCAAGGTTTTCTGGCACGGTTTCTTCTGGTTAACGACTCACTAGGATGCAGAGGATTTAGTCCGCAAGTGCGACGGCTGTCAGAAATTTGGCCGGCGTGCTCATGTTCCGGCTCAAGAACTGACGATGATACCAATCACTTGGCCGCTTGCGGTCTGGGGGCTGGACATGGTAGGGCCCTTCAAGAGATCCAAGGACAAGAAAACGCACCTCCTGGTGGCGGTTGACAAATTTACCAAGTGGGTAGAGGCAGAGCCGGTCAGCAAATGGGATGCAGCTACAGCGGTTCTATTTATTAAGAAGCTGATCTACCGTTTTGGTTACCCGCACAACATCATTACTGACAATGGTACAAATCTATCCAAGGGGCTATGAAGAAATTCTATGACGAAGAGCATATCCGGTTTGATATTTCAGCCGTGGCACATCCACAGTCCAATGGTCAGGCGGAGCGCGCCAATCAGGAAATTCTAAGAGGGATTAAACCGCGGCTTATGGTTCCTTTGCAGCGAACGCCCGGGTGTTGGGTCGAAGAATTACCCTCCGTCTTATGGAGCATCAGAACCACCCCTAACATGTCCACGGGTTTCACACCCTTCTTTATGGTGTACGACGCCGAGGCCGTCTTACCCAGTGACATCCGGCATGACTCGCCAAGGGTGGCGGCTTACGTTGAGACAAACAATGAGACGGCACGCCAAGACGCATTGGATGCTTTGGAAGAGGCACAAGAGTTAGCAGTGGTCCGATCGGCGATTTATCAACAAGACCTGCGCCGCTATCACAGCCGCAGGGTCAAGACCCGGACATTCCAGGAGGGCGACTTGGTGCTCCGGCTGATTCAAGACCAGACAAATATGCATAAGCTGTCACCTCCATGGGAAGGACCCTTTGTGGTCAGCAGAAATCTCAACAACGGGTCATATTATCTCACTGATATTCGAAACGACTTAGATACGGCGGGTCAAGAGACCCGTCGGCCATGGAACATCGCGCATCTCCGGCCCTATTTCACTTAAAGGGTATCGAGACCCACCATTGTACACTATCATTGTGCATATCATAGATGTATAAATAAAGAAGCCTCTGCTATTTCACGCATCCTCATATGGGAAAAGATTACACAGTATTCCGGTTGATGCATCAACTAAGATTGGCAAATGGTAGTAGATGCCTATCAGCCAGGCTTTATGCCACAAAAATCCGGCTCAGGAAAATGAGCCGCGGCAAGGGCGGCTTCCTACCTTTAGCCGGTACAGCTTCTAACGCCTATCCATCGGCGCTTTGCATCGTATCGCTGAATGGTGGTAGACACCTATTAAGACGGCATTTTTGCCACAAAAAACTGACTAAGGTAAATTATTCATGGCGAGGGCGGCTTCTTACCTTCGGGTATAGATTCTAACGCCTATCCGCCGGGGGGTCACGCTGTATTTCTAAGGGGGGCTTCTTACCGACAGGTACCGCTTCTAACACCCTATCAGCCGGCTTTATGCCATCTCCGGCTAACCAGTTTAGCCACGGTTATGAGAGTTTTTTTACCGATGGTTAGCTAACATCTCATGACCTGCGAACGGCGGCTTCTTACCTCCGGGTACAGCTTCTAATGCCTATTAGCCAGCTAAGGCCATGTAAAAATAGCTAAGGTAAATTAGCTGCGGTGAACGGCGGCTTCTTACCTTCGGGTACAGCTTCTAACGCCTATTAGTTGTTCTTATAAAAATCCGGCTAAGGAAAATTATCCACAGCGAGGGCGGCTTCTTACCTTCGGGTACAGCTTCTAATGCTTATCGGTCGGCGTTTACGCCATATTATTACCTCCGGGTGTATCTTCTAAAATGCTTTATCATCCAGGCTTTACGCCATCTCCGGCTGACCAGATTAGCCGTAATTACCAAAAAGGGAGTCACCACCTCTGGGTGTAGCTTACCTAATCTTGGCTTCAGGTGTCTTCTATGATGACAAGGCAAGTCTAAATGATTCAAAGCATACAAAGACAAATGGCAGCCAAGAACCGGATCATCTTATAAAAACATCATGACAAGTTTCAGACAAGTTTCATCTAGCTATTACACTCCCACTTCGCTAAATCAAGGGTGTCGTTTCCACAAGAACAATGACAACCTGTTTGGGATCGACTTGGATGCTTGTACGAAAACCGACTGAACATTGGTGTCCATTACTCGGGTGGTCAAAATATGCCTCCGAGTGAAAACTATCCGAGTATAAGAATGCACCCGAGTGGAAGGTATCTAAATGAAAGAATACGGTCGAGTGGGTTTTACTCAGTCGAACATCTGAATGGATTTCATCCGAGTAAAAAGGTGCGCCCGAGTGAAAACTTTGTAAGCCAGAAAAGTCGACAAGAGTGGCGCGTCAAGCTGCCGAGTGTTGCAGCAGTGGAGTCAGGGAAAGGCAAGGAAAATGCCGACTCACTCATCCTGGGTAGTGAAACGTTCACCACACAGCAGTCGACTGTGTGTAGCAACCCAACTGAGCCGATACTTGTTATCGCGCCGAAGCACTCGACCAATGATCATGAAGCAAGTACCAGCCAAGTGAAGCCAGTTGATCCTAAATACACTCGACCAAGGTGGTGTCCTCCAGGTCTAACGAAGACACAAAATAGGAAATTACAGAGGTTGAGGAATCAAGAGATGGCAGAACAAGAAGCTGAGAAGCAAAGGGACGAGTTGTTCAATGTCACTCGGCCCATGATACCAGCGAAGCAGGTGTGGAAGCCCAAACCAGTGCAAAACGTGGTGGATTCTACATCTACCATGGTAGCAATTACACCATCAAAAGAGGACGATGTAGCTATGACATCATCTCAGTCGCCTGTTACTTCTCCTTCACTCGAAAAGAATTCAGATTCGATGGACGCGCGCGAGGAGGAAGATGATCTGTTGGACTATGAGTCTACATCGGTTCATGAAGGTATGGATATCAATATGGTGTATTACTCAACCGCTAAATTCCGTGTTGTGGATGAAGAGGGGGAAGTGGCTCAGCTGAATTTTCGCCCCAGAAATGCAATATTCGAGAAGCCAAAAGAACCAGTGACGCACTTGAAACCATTGTACCTCAGAGGTCATATCAATGGATCACCACTCACTCGGATGCTTGTTGATGGTGGTGCTATGGTGAATCTCATGCCCTATTTGGTCTTCAAGAAATTGGGTTTGCACGATGATGAATTGATCAAGACCAATATGGTGCTTAATGGGTTTGAAGGCAAAGAGAAAACTGAAGCCAAAGGTGTGATGTATGTGGACCTTACAGTCGGGAGCAAAACTTTGGCTACTGCATTCTTTGTTGCTGAGGTGCAAGGTAACTCCAACGTCATACTAGGCCGTGATTGGGTTCATGCAAACCAGTGCGTACCATCTACCATGCACCAGTTTTTGATCCAGTGGGTTGATGATGAGGTAGAAGTCATTCATGCGGATAACTTGGCTTGTGTTGCTTTGGCCGAGGCATCGGTGGATTGGCAACATCCCAATGCTACTTGCTTGATGGGACATGACTTGTCAGAGTTTGATTTCCTTAGCGCAACCAAGAATGGCTTTGTGCCCGTCTCTTTAAAGCCGATTAGTGGCAATCGGCTCCAAGGTATGATATGTTTAAATGGATTCTAATTCAGAGTGGTTGCAGAAACGTCTTGCAGAATATCGGTCTAGTGAGAACGATATGTATGAATCTATAGAGGAGTTGGATGAGATGGATAAATGACAGGGTTTTCAGTTGGCAGATCCATTAGAAGAAATAGATATAGGGGATGGTTCAGTTCCTAGGCCAACGTTTGTAAACAAGAATTTGAAAGACGATCATAAAGCTAAGTTGATCGATCTATTGCAAGAATATGTTTGTTGCTTTGCATGGGAATACCATGAGAAGCCAGGTTTAAGCCGAGAACTAGTGGAGCATCAGTAACCTATAAAGGTGAGTTTTACACCTTACAAACAATCGGCCAGAAAGTTTAATCCAAAAACATATGACCGGATCAAGGAGGAGATCGGTCGGTTGCTCAAAGCTAATTTCATTCGGCCTTGTAGGTATGCCGAGTGGATCTCTAACATTGTGTTGGTGGAGAAGAAAGGACCCACCAAGTTAAGGGTGTGCATTGACTTCGGAGATTTGAATAGAGCTACACCCAAAGATGAGTACCCCATGCCAATAGCCGACATGCTTATTAATGATGCTTATGGACATAAAGTTATTAGCTTTCTTGATGGTAATGCGGGTTATAATCAAATTATTATGGCCAAAGTGGACATGTCCAAGACAGCCTTTCGTTGCCCTGGTTTCCTTGGTTTATTCGAGTGGACAGTGATGACATTCGGATTAAAAAATGCGGGTGCCACATATCAAAGAGCTATGAATTTAATTTTCCATGATTTACTCAGAATTATACTTGAAGTCTATATTGATGATATTGTTGTCAAATCGGATGCTTTTAAGTCTCATTTGGCCGATTTACGTTTAGCTTTCGAAAGAATGAAAAAATATGGACTGAAGATGAATCCTTTGAAGTGTGCATTTGGCGTGTCGGCTCGAAAGTTTTTGGGCTTCATTATTCATGAGAATGGCGTAGAAATTGATCCCCAAAAGATAGAAGCTATAAAAAAGTGGAGGCTCCAACATTCAAGAGGGATATGCAAAAATTCCTTGGCAAAGTCAATTATTTGAGGAGGTTCATAGCTAATTTGTCAGGGAAGGTTGATGCATTCACTCCTATCCTTCGGTTAAAGAATGATGCCGATTTTACTTGGGTGCAAGACAGCAAGAGGCATTCAACATGATCAAGACTTATTTAAGCACTCCTCCAGTAATGAGAGCACCTAAACATAAAGTGCCCTTTAGGCTTTACATTGCGGCAGAGGAAGGTGTTATTGGTGTTGTATTGACTCAAGAAACCGAAGGAAGAGAACATACTATTACATATTTGAGTCGACGCTTATTGGATGCAGAGACAAGGTATACATTTATTGAAAAGTTATGCCTCTGTTTATATTATGCTTGTACAAAACTGAGACATTACCTTGTGCCGAGTGCTTGCAAAGTAGCTTGTCAAACCGATGTCATTAAGTACATGTTGCATAGGCCAATTCTTAGT
This sequence comes from Hordeum marinum, assembly GCA_022496015.1. Lineage (NCBI taxonomy): Eukaryota > Viridiplantae > Streptophyta > Magnoliopsida > Poales > Poaceae > Hordeum > Hordeum marinum. Next base: position 381,549,509 of record CM039675.1, read on the forward strand.
GGTAGAATTGGCAAGTGGGCTTACGCTTTAATTGAATATGATTTGGCTTATGAATCTCTAAAGTCCATGAAAGGCCAGATTGTTGCTAATTTTATTGTTGAGCATCAGATTAATGACAAGCATGATGTTGATATAAACCTTGTCTCATTAGTGCCATGGAGGTTATATTTTGATGGTTCAGTTTGTAGCAATGGCCAATGTGTTGGTATTGTTTATATATCTCCTTATGGTGTTGTTTTTCAAGCCTCATGCCGACTGGAATACTTTTGCACAAATAATCAAGCTGAAATATGAAGCATTGTTATTTGGTTTAGAAATGTTGCTCGCTATAGGTGCTACGCATGTTGAGGCTTTTGGTGATTCGTTATTAGTAGTGCAGCAAGTGTCCAAAATCTTTCAATGTTTAGATGAATCACTTAATGTTTATCTTGATAAGTGTCTAGATGCTATTTCTACTTTGGATTATTTTAGCATTGCTCATATAACTAGACATGACAATTGGGGAGCAAATGAGTTAGAAAAACAAGCATCCGGCTATCATATTGATCATGGCACGTTTCATATTTCTCAGAAGCCGATGTCTTGTCTTGCTAATGTGGGAGAGGCCGAATTAGAGCCTATTGATTCGGCCACTAACAATAAATATAGTATAGGTGAAAATCATGACTAGAGGAAGCCCATTATTGATTACTTGTGCAATCCGACTGAAAGGGTGGACAGGGTTGTTCGGCGTATGGCTTTCAAATATATGATGAGAGATGATGGTCTTTATCACCGAACGGTTGAAGATGTTCTCTTGAAGTGTTTGGACAAAGACCAAGCAAGAGTTTCTATGGGAGAGGTACATGAAGGCATTTGTGGTACTCATCAGTCGGCACCCAAAATGAAATGGCTCTTACGGCGTGCTGGATTTTATTGGCCGATTATGATGAATGATTGCTTCAGGTATTATAAAGGGTGTGAAGCTTGTCAAAAATTTGGTGATATTCAGTTGGCTCCTGTTGCTATCTTGCATCCTATTATCAAGCCGTGGCCTTTTAGGGGATGGGTTTTAGACTTCATTGGAAAAATTCATCCATCTTCTTCGAAGGGGCATCGGTTCGTGTTGGTGGCAACCGATTATTTCACTCAATAGTCTGAAGCAGTACCTCTCAAGAACATGACACACGCGGAGGTAATTCAATTCATAACCGAACACATTATTCATATATTCGGCATTCCTCAGACATTAACTACAGATCAAGGTTCATCTTTCATGTCACATCAAGTTAGAGAATTTTCCGAATCATACAACATAAAGTTGCTCAATTCATCTCCGTATTATGCCCAAGCTAATGGACAAGTTGAGTCTAGCAACAAAATATTGATTAAACTCATCAAGAAGAAGATTGAGGATAATCCAAGAAAATGGCATGGGTTGTTGTCTGAGGCTTTGTGGGCACATAGGATCTCAAGGCATGGTGCTACAAAGGTAACTCCGTATGAGATAGTATACGGGCAAGAGGCTGTTTTACTTGTGGAGGTAAATTTGAGTGCTTTGAGAATAGCCAAACAAAATGATTTATCGGCAGTGGACTTTTATGATTTGATGATGGAAAATATTGATGAGGTTGTTGATAAACGTTTGGCTGCATTAAAGGCCATAGAGAAGCACAAATTAAGGGTAGCAAGAGCCTACAATAAAAAGGTCAAGTTGAAGAATTTTCAAGTTGGCGATCTTGTGTGGAAAGTGATTCTGCCGATTGGTTCTAGAGATAGAAAATTCGGGAAGTGGTCTCCAAACTGGGAAGGTCCTTTCAGGATTGCAAGAATAGTTCCTGGAAATTCATATTTAGTAGAATCCATACAAGGAGTATTATTACCTCGAGCTCTCAATGGCAGATATTTGAAGAAGTACCACCCGAGTGTGTGGCAAGAAGCCTAATTAGGCAATGGTCGATATATGATTATCGCCCTTAGCATAAACATCGCCAATACATAATTATCGCCCTGAGAAATATAAATGGTCGATGGAGTGTTGACATCGTCCTTAGGACAAACATACTGCAAATTATTTTTCGGCATGCTAGCTTTGCCGAAAAACAGGGGGGCATGTGTTGACACCTGATTTTGGCACGGTGCAAAATGCAATAAAGATAGATTCAAACGAAAGGGTTTTTTCAACAAGAAAGTTCATATTGCCGAGTGAAACAACCTTGATGTTTAGGCCATCACCATTCGGCATCATTTCAAAGGCCAAATCACACCTGGATTGTCATGTAGATGTTTTGAGTCCTTTTTGGTCCATTACGCATTCAAGATGTCCTCGGATGGAAAAACTTACAGCATGAAAAAGTTTCACATCGTCGAGCCGATTGATTTTCATATATAAATCTTCTCAATCCGAGGTCGTATGCAACCTGGAGAGGCAAAACAAAATCAGCATGAGGTTTCACTCGGGATTTCCGAGTGAAAGCTGGCCGCCGAGTGAAAAGTTTCCTATCCGGCCGAGTGAAATTGCCATTGCCATCCGAGTAAAAAGTACCTGTCGAGTGAAAATATTGGCCCGAGTGCAATTGCCGTCCGAGTGAAAATCACCGTCGAGTGACAGTTTCGGCCCGAGTGCGATTGCCGTCTAAGTGAAAATCACCGTCGAGTGACAGTTTCGGCCCGAGTGCTATTGCCATCCGAGTGAAAATCACCGTCTAGTGACAGTTTTGGCCCGAGTGTGATTGTCGTCCGAGTGAAAATCACCATCGAGTGACAGTTTCGGCCCGAGTGCGATTGTCATCCGAGTGAAAATCACCGTCGAATGACAGTTTCGGTCGAGTGAAAGTTTAAAATGGCCTTGGATGGAAAAGTGTCCAACATGAAAGTTGTTCAAAACGTCGAAGCGGTCAACTTTTCTTTTATGGTCATTATCATCTGAGATAGTATACGGCCTGAAGAGACGCTACAACACTCAGACAGTCTCGTCTTCTACGTGATCAAGTCCGATTCGAAGTTAAAGATGAACTCGTGAGGTATTCAAGATGGCTTTATTCGGGAAAGTGATCAACATACAGATTGTTGGCCTCATCGAGGCACACAAAATTGATGCTTGGACCGGCTCTATAGGAGATCATATACAGATTCCACGGCCTACGCAAGAAGCGGGACAGAAGATTGGGCCAGATTTGGGTTGAATCCGAGTGGAATTAGAACTAGGACTCTAGGACGTGAATTGATGTAATTTTCTTGTAAGGAAAGCCTAGATTAATCCTTTGCTTGTACGGGAAGTCCAGCCACCTCTTATATATGTTGGAGGTGACGGCCGATTGAACAACACACAATCGAACAAATCAATCTATACTACTTTTTCATCTACGTTCTTCGTTTTTTCTCTCTCGTTCTTCACTGTTCCTTATGTTTGAGATCTACGAATCCCGAGGCTCTAGGGCAAGCGAATCGAACTAGGGCAGACCATAGCCGCCGCACTCCCTGACGGGGGTCCCTCCTGGGCATGCAGGGTTTCGAGTCTGCAAAAAGCGTCCGCCGACTGTCTTGCGTATCGCGCTGCCGGACGGACCTCCCTCGACGTGAGCTGCGGTGCATCACCCCCGGCATCGAGGGTACACGGTGACGTGTTCGTGTGTCAATGGTATCTTCAAAAGTGTCTGTTGGGTTGGCACGAGTCGAGACTGGGATTTGTCACTCCGTGTGACGGAGAGGTATCTCTGGGCCCACTCGGTAAGACATCATCATAATGAGCTCAATGTGACTAAGGAGTTAGCCACGGGATGATGTATTATGGAACGAGTAAATAGACTTGCCGGTAACGAGATTGAACAAGTTATAGGGATACCGACGATTGAATCTCGGGCAAGTGTCATACTGATAGACAAAGGGAATTGTATACGGGATTGATTGAATCCCCGACATCGTGGTTCATCCGATGAGATCATAGTGGAGCATGTGGGAGCCAACATGGGTATCTAGATCCCGCTGTTGGTTATTGACCAGAGAGGTGTCTCGGTCATGTCTATGTGCCTCCCGAACCCGTAGGTTCTACACACTTAAGGTTCGATGACGCTAGGGTTATAGGGAAGTAATGAACGTGGTTACCGAAGGTTGTTCGGAGTCCCGGATGAGATCCCGGACGTCATGAGGAGTTCGGGAATGGTCCAGAGGTAAAGAATGATATATAGAAAGTGAGGATTTGGCCACCGAAAGTGTTTTGGGAATTACAGGTGATGTATCGGGACCACCGAAAGGGGTTCCCGAGGTCCACCAAGTGGGGCCACCAGCCCCAAAGGGCTGCGTGGGCCGAGAGTGGAAGGGGCCAGCCCCAGAGTGGGCTGGTGCGCCCTCCACCCTGGCCCAAGGCGCAAGAAAGGTGGGAAGGAGGGGAAACCCTAGGCCCAGATGGGCCTAAGGCCCACCTAGGGTTGCGCCCTCCCCTCTCCCTCTCTGGCCGCCGGCTAGATGGCCAATCTAGGGCCGCCACAACCCCTAGGGTGGGAACCCTAGGGCTGCGCCCTCCCTCCCCCTCCTCCTATATATAGTGGAGGGTTTTGGGGCTGCCAGACACATGAGTTCTCTCTCTCTCGGTGCAGCCCTACCCTTCCTCTTCCTCGTTCTGTGTGGTGCTTGGCGAAGCCCTACCGGAGACCACGTAGCTCCATCGTCAGCATGCCGTCGTGCTGCCGGAGCTCTCCCTCAACCTCTTCTTCCTCCTTGCTGGATCAAGGCGTAGGAGACTTCACCGGGCTGCACGTATGTTGAACGCGGAGGCGCCGTTGTTCGGCGCTTAGATCAGATTCCACCGCGATCTGAATCGCTGCGAGTACGACTCCACCAACCGCGTTCTAGTAACGTTTCCGCTTAGCGATCTTCAAAGGTATGAAGATGCAATCTCTTTCCCACTCGTTGTTGGTTTCTCCATAGATAGATCTTGGTGAACATGTTGGAATTTTTTTGATTTACTACTACATCTCCCAGCACCCTGACCATCCGGTACTATGACCGGAGCCGTACTAAAAGACACATCGTCGTCGGGGTTGATCCCGTGGGCCAGGTTTAGAGCAAAATCCGAAGTCAAGGCCTCAGAGCCCTCGGGTGCGTCAGATGAGATTGCAAGCCTGATGAGCAAAAGATTGCCCCGAGAGTCTACAAAGTACTCTAGGTTCCCGAATTTGGCCTCTTAATTAGGGCGAAAATCCCGACCCGGCCAAGACGGTCGGTCGGGTCGGTGTGCAGCACGATGCTGCCGAAAGCGAAGATCTGTCCAGGGACAAAGGAGTCCATGTTGCAAACTTCCTAGCTAATGACTAAGAGAGCCATTGATTCCTTTGGCGATCACAGCGGAACTCTCAATGAAAGCACCAATGTCGGTGTCAAAATCAGCGGATCTCAGGTAGGGGGTCCCGAGCTGTGAGTCTAGGATCAATGGTAACAGGGGACAATGGAGACAATGTTTACCCAGGTTCGGGCCCTCCTATGAAGGTAAAACCCTATGTCTTTCTTGATTATATTGATGTGTACAAAGGTTATAGAGTTGATCTACCACGAGATCAGATAGCTAAAACCCTAGATGAGTTTCTCTGTCCTACAATCTAAAACCCTCACGGTTTATATAGACACCAAGGGGTACCTAGGGTTTACACATCATAGGTCTCCTGCCGGGGATGGAGATGTCGATTTCCTCATCTTGACTTGGAGTGCACGATACGCCTTCGAGACTTCCTTTTATAACACGGGGCCATGGCGTGTCCGGCCCTTCCTGCGATTTTCAGACAACAGCCCACCAAGCCGGCCTATTGGGGGATAGCCCAATGGCCCTAGGACCCCTTAGTCCAGGACTCCCTCAGGTAGGACAAAAGATGGCATGCAAGTTCTTTTCCATAAGCACGTATGACTATTTACGAAATACATGCCTACATTACATTGATGAACTGGAGCTAGTTCTGTGTCACCCTAGGTTATGATTGTTATATCATGAATATCATCCAACGAATACATCGATCTAGTGCCTACGAGTTTTCCACTTATTGTTCTTGCTAAGTTACTACTGCTGCTGTTACTGTTGCACTTGCTACAAAATCACTGATGCTATTGTTAACGCTACTGTCACTATTACCACTGCTATCAAACTATCACATTACTATGCTACTGATCACTTTGCTCTAGATATTTAATCTGCAGGTGTGGTTGAATTGACAACGCAAGTGCTAATACTCTCAAATATTCTTTGGCTCCCCTTGTGTCGAATCTATAAATTTGGGTTGAATACTCTACCCTCGAAAACTGTTGTGATCCCCTATACTTGGGGGTTATCAAGACCTTTTCTGACATCGTTTTCGGGGAGCATAGCTATATTTGCTGAGTCACTTGGGATTTATATCAATTTATCACTATGAAGAATCTAAAGGATACAAGAACCAAGATCGTGCCCTCTAAGACGAGGGGAGGTATGAATTTGCCATCACACTGTGCACTTGATTCACCTTCTGTTATGAGTAGACTTGCAACACCACCACATGCTATTAATCATGATATGTCGCAAGTTATTGATGATGCTACTTCTTATATGAATGATGCTTATGGTGATGCTAGTACCTTGCTTGATGATACTGTGCCACTAGGTGAATTTCTTGATGAACAAATTGCTAGAGCTCAAGAGAATGAAATTATTGAAACTGATGAAACTATTGAAACTGGTGAAGTCTTTGAAACTAATTATTATGAAACACCTATTAGACCTAGCTCTCCTAGATTTGAAATGCCTGAGATAACCAAGGGTTATGTTATGGATGGATAAGTATCTAGAGACATTCTTGCTTGTAAGGATATAAATGATCCTAAGAAATTACTACGCAAGTATAAATAAAATATTTTGAATGCTAGAATGAAATGCGATCCTAAGTTTGCTACTTCACCTATCTTTGTTACCGATAAGGATTATGAATTCTCTGTTGACCCAAAGTTAATTACTTTGGTTGAATCTGATCCTTTTCATGCCTATGAAACTGAAACTATAGTGGCACATCTTACTAAGTTGAATGAGATAGTCACCCTTTTTTCTCATTATGAGAAGATTCGCTACTATTATATTGTCAAATTATTTCCATTCTCATTAAAGGGTGATGCCAAGATATGGTACAATACTCTTGCTCATGGTTGTGTGCATAGCCCCCAGGATATGATTTACTACTTCTCTAAAAAATATTTTCCTCCTCGTAAGAAACAAGCTGCCTTACCGGAAATATTTAACTTTGTGCAAATTGAAGAAGAGAGTCTCCCACAAGATTGGGGTAAGCTTCTCAAATTGCTTAATGCTATGCATGACAATCCTCTTAAGAAAACTTAAATGCTTGATATCTTCTATAATGGACTAACTGGTGCTTCTAAGGACTTCCTAGATAGTTGTGTTGGTTGTGTTTTCATGGAACGAACTGTTGAACAAGCTGAGGAACTATTGAATAATATATTGAAGAATTCTGATGATTGGACTCTCCCTGAACCAACACTTGAACCCACTCTAAACAAGAGAGGTATATTATTACTCAGTCCTAAAGATATGCAAGAGGCAAAGAAATGTATGAAGGAAAAGGGTATTAACGCTGAGGATGTTAAGAATTTACCACCTATTGAAGAAATGCATGGCCTTGATACACCACCACCTGCATAGGTGGTAGAGGTAAATTATTTATTAAAGTTTGATGAAGGTGACATCCCTTACAATAAACATCCTAGTCAATGTTTATCTGAATTTGATAACTACATTAGGAAACAAGATCACTTCAATGCAAATGTTTTGAAACAATTGAAATATAACTCTGATATGATTGATCGCTTGAGTTACTTGTTATTTAGAATCAGTAATGATGTTAGAGGTGTAGGAAAACATGCATCTATGGTTCAAACTCAGTTAGATTAAGTTGCTAAATCTCAGAGAGAAATGCTTAATGAAATGAATAATAATATGAATGATCATGTTATTAGAGTAGTGACTAGAGGAGGTAGAATGACCCAAGAACCTCCTTATCCTGAAGGATATCCTAAAAGAATTGAACAAGACTCTGAAATAATTAATGTTGATGCACCTACTCCTTTTAAAAAGAAAAAGAAAAATGATAGCACTTTGCATGCCTCTAGTGAACCTGAGATAGAAAAACCTCCTCATGATAATAATGATGTCTCTATTTCTGATGCTAAAACTCAATCGGGTAATGAACATTCACCTAGTGATAATGAAAATGATAGTGATGTTCATGAAGATACTCAACCAAAAAATGATAAAGAACCAAATAATGATGTAGAAACAGAACCCGTTGTTGATCTTGATAACCCACAACCTAAAAATAACGATATGATAAAAAGGACTTTGTGGCTAGAAAACATGGTAAAGAAAGAGAGCCATGGGTTTAGAAACCCATGCCTTTTCCACCTAAACCATCTAAGAAAAAGGATGATGAAGAATTTGAACGCTTTGCTGAAATGATTAGGCCAGCCTTTTTGTGAACCCATTTAACTCATATCTTAAAGATGCCCTCTTATGCATAATACATGAAAGACATCATCACTAATAAAAGAAAGATACCTAAAGTTGAAATCTCCACCGTGCTTGCTAATTATTCTTTTAAGGATGGAGTACCTAGAAAACTTGGAGATCCTAGAACACTAACTATACCTTGCTCCATTAAAAGAAATTATGTCAAAATTGCTTTGTGTGATTTGGGAGCTGGTGTTAGTGTTATGACTTTCTCTTTATATAAAAGACTTGATTTGAATAAACTCACACCTATTGAAATATCTTTGCAAATGGCTGATAAATCAACTGCCATACCTGTCGGTATTTGTGAGGATGTGCCCGTTGTTGTTGCAAATGTTACTATCTTAACAGACCTTGTTATTCTTGAGATGCCCGAGGACGACAACATGTTGATTATCCTTGGTAGACCCTTTTTGAATACTGTAGATTTTTTTATTGATTCCAATAAAATCAAAGTCACTTTTCATATCAATGGTAATGAGCATATGGTGCACTTTCCAAAGAAACAATTCCAAGTGAATAGTGTAAATGTTATTGAAAATTCTCCAACGCTCACTATTGGAAGTTTTCATCTACCTCTACCTGCTGCCAAAAAGAAATATGATACAATTATGGTTAGGGATATGCATATCCCCATTGAGGTAACTTAGTGTTTTACGAAAGTTCTTCGGCTTCATGCTAATCGAAAGTGGTTGTTAATAAGACTTGATCAACCTTATTAATGGAACATTTTTGAGAGGTATGAAGTTGATGAATTCAGTAGACACAACCTTCTGCTCCCACCTTTTGATTTCTATTTTTCTTAGTTAAATAAAATAAAATGCCATGTTTATCCTGTTTTTTGAAGAAAAAAATCGTGCAATAAAAAATGACCCAAAAATAAAAGTTCTCAGAATGTCCTGAAAATTTAACACGATTTTTTATGAATATTTCTGAATTTCTGGTGCAAATAACATCAGAGGGGTGTGCACCTGGTGCTCGCAAGACACCAGGGCGCGCCGGCAACTGACTTGGCTTGAGACTGTGTCGGTATTTTCCTAAAGAGGAAGGGATGATGCAGCACAGCGACGTAAGTATTTCCCTCGGTTATAAAACCAATATATCAATCCGTAGAGGAAGATCACACACCCATGTAAACATCACCTACACAAAAACAACAAATACTTGCTACCCGACGCGAAACAGAGGTTGCCACATTCTCTATGGTAATAAGATAGATTAGGTAGTGATAGTTTTGGCAAAATAGATCTTGCAATAACACAAATTAAAATAAATAAACAAAAAGTGCAGCAAGGTATTTTTGTTTTTTTGGAATAATAGATCTGAAAAAAAAGTTACAAATAGTAGATCGGAAAGCAATATGTTGGAAAAGTAGACCCGGGGCCGTAGGTTTCACTAGTGGCTTCTCTCATGAGTATAGCACATGGTGGGTGAACAAATTACTATTGGGCAATTGATAGAAGATCAAATAAACATGATGATGTCCAGGCAATGATCATTATATAGGCATCACGTCCAAGATAAGTAGACCGAAACGATTATGCATCTACTTCTATTACTCCACACATCGACCGATATCCAACATGCATCAAGTGTATTTAGTTCATGGAGAAATGGAGTAATGCAATAAGAACGGTGACATGATGTAGACAAGATCTATTCATGTAGGAATAGATCCCATCGTGTTATCCTTAATGGCAATGATACATGCGTGTCTTGCTGCCCTTTCTATCACTGGGAAAGAACACCGCAAGATCAAACCCATCACAAAGAACCTCTTCCCATGGCAATAAAAATAGATCTAGTTGGCCTAAATAAACCAAAGATTCGAAGAAATATATGAGGCTATAAGTAATCATGCATATAAGAGATCAAAGAGGACCCAAATCATATTCATGGATAGATACTGCTCATGAAGTCAAAATTCATTGGATCCCAACCATTACATCAAATAGATCTCCAAGAGACAATTGCATTGAGAAACATAGAGAGAGAGGAAGCCATCTAGCTACTGCCTACGGACCCGTAGGTCTATGGTGGACTAGTCACGCATCATCGAAGAGGCACCTATGAGGAAGATGAACACCTCTGTGATGGTGTTAGATTTGATCTCAAGGTTCTGGAACTTGCGGCGGCTGAAATTGTGTTTCGTTGACTCCCCTAGGGTTTTTGGATTTTTAGGGAAGCTCGATAGTCGGTTAGGGGGTGCCCGAGGTGCCCACCATCCACCAGGTTGCGCTAGGGGCCTCTGGTGCGCCCTAGTGGAGCGTGGCCACCCTAGGCCCCCTCTTTCTGTGTTGTTTGTCCCATCTTTCTTCTTCTGGTCCACAAAAAATCCACAAAAATCCCCGCATTTGTTTGGGCTTTGTTTGGTACTGATTTTCTACGAAGTAAAAAACAAGCCAAAACAGCAATTGGCACTTTGGCACTATGTCAATAGGTTAGTACCAAAAAATGATATAAAGTTGCTATAAAATGATTGTAAAACATCCAAGATTTATAATATAACAGCATGGAACAAGCAAAAATTATAGATACGTTGGAGACGTATCAGCATCCCCAAGCTTGATTCCTACTCGTCCTCAAGTAGGTAAATGATGAAAACAGAATTTTTGATGTGGAATGCTGCCTATCATGTTCATCACATATTCTTTTCTTTATAGCATGGACATTTGGACTTTTTATGGTTCAAAGCAATAGTCTGGTATTGACATGAAAACTTTAATACTCAAGCATATCAACAATCAACCATGTGTTTCGAAATATCAACGCTAAAGAAAGTTATCCCTAGCCTATCATGCTCAATCATTGATCCATTACACACTCAAATATTAGCTACACCTTATGCTCAAGTATGATCATAGTGCCTCCTAGTTGATTCTTTGTAAGAGAAGATGGAGACTCAAATTGAAAAATAAAAATTCCATAAAGTAAATAGATAGGCCCTTCGCATAGGGAAGTAGGGATATGTAGAGGTGCCAAAGCTCAAGTGTTTAAATTGATAGAGAAAATATTTTGAGTGGCATGCCTTTCCTGTCAACGAAAATGACCTAGAGATTTCAATATCTTTTGGTCTTTCCACACTAGATGCATCATAGGTGGTTCCCGAACAAAAAATAAAGTTCATTCCTTTTTCCACCATACTTTCACTTTCCATGGCTAGCCGAATCCATGGTTGCCTTCCATACCAACACTTTCCAAAGAATTTACTATTTGACAACATAAAGTATTTTTTTTCTTTTTCATTTTGGGACTGGGCATCCCTATTACCTCCATACTCTCGTGCAATGACAAGTGAATAAACACTCATCTTAAGAATAACACATCTAGCATGAAAAAGTATCGGTCACCCCTACCATTTCATGAGCGGTACGAGCACAAAAAAAGGAAAATTTATTTTGAAAGTGTAGAGATGCCACATACAAATTTTCTTGGAATGGCATGGAATTACCATATATAGGTAGGTATAGTGGACTCATATGACAAAACTTGGTTTAAGGAATTTGGATGCACAAGTAGTATTTCTGCTTAGTACAAGTGAAGTGTAGCATGAGATTGAGAAGCATCCAACTAAGAAACGAAAAATCACATAAGCGATTAAGCATAACTAACAATGAATAATGCACCATAAGTGGGATGTAATTTCGTAGAACAACTATTGGCTTTCGTGCTTGCATAGGGAATCACAAACCTTAACACAAATATTCTTACTAAGCATAATTACTCATCAACATAACTCACATATCACTATTGTCATGTCTCAAAACTATTACAAAGAATAAAGTTTTAATTTGTCCAATGATCTTTATGAATTTTTTTATTATATCCATCTTGAATAGCTATCACTTTGGGACTAGTTTCATATGTTGCAATTGCTTTTGATAAGCTCACATGGATATAAGTGAAGAACATGAGCATACAAGTTTCATCTCTCAAAATAATATAAGTGAAGCATGAGAGGATTTCTTCAAAATTAGTAACTCTCAAAATAATATAATTGAAGCATGATATGATTTCTTCGAACATGTAAAATCACGCCGTGCTCAAAAAGATATAAGTGAAGCGCTATAGCAATTCCTTTGCTCAAAAGTTTTAAGTGAAGCATAAAGAGCAATCCTAACAAATCATAGCATAATTTTGTATCTCTAAAATAGGTGTGTCCATCAAGGATACTAATGAAAATGAAAAAAGGTAAATCAAGAAAATATACAAGACGCTCGAAGCAAAACTCATGATATGTGACGAATAAAAATATAGGTCCAAGTAGTATACCGATCGTTGTTGGAAGAAAGAGGTGATGCCACTCGGGAGCATCCCTAATCTTAGTTGCTTGTTTCTCTTTGGATATTACATTGGGGTGATACAGCATCCCCAAGCTTTGACTCTTCTAACTCCTTATTCCTTCATCCATCGTGATCTCACCCAAAACTTGAAAACTTCAATCACACAAGACTTGACAAAATTCTCGTGAGATATTTTAGTATAATAAAGCAAATTACCACTTTAGGTACTGTTGTAAACCAATTAATATTTTATTATTGCATCATAAATACTGTATTCTAACTTTACCATGACTTATACCCCCCGATACAAGCCATAGAATCATCAAAACAAGCACACAATGCAATACAAACAGAATCTGTTTCAGACAGGACAGTCTGTAGTAATCTGTACTCCACCCATACTTATGGAACTATCAAATATCTAAAAATTAGGAAAACTTAAAGAATTTTTATATAAATACTGTGTTAAAAATTCATGTCAATATCAAGTTCCGGTAAAAAATGACAATTTGTGCATTGGGAACAAAGTTTCTGTTTCGGATTCAGCATTGTTTCTACTCATATTATCGATCATCCTAAAGGCATTACTTGGCACAAACACTAAATAAAACATAAAAACACAATAATAACAGAATAATAATTTTGCAAAACACTCAAAAACTTAAAGCAAAATATAAAAACAATTTATTCATTGGGTTGCCTCCCAACAACCGCTATCGTTTTACGCCCCTACCTAGGCATAACGCATAGATTCAAGTATTGTCATCCTTAGTTCATATGATGGATTAATTCTTGTTCTAGTGAAGTATTCCATACCCTTTATAAGAGGAAACAGAAACTTAATATTGCCTTCTTTCACATCAATCATGACACCTATAGTGCGTAAAAACGGTCTACCAAGTATGATGGGACAAGACGAATTGTAATCAATATCAAGAACAATAAAACAAATGGGCAAATAAATCCTATTTGAAATAATAATAACATCATTAATTCTTCCCAAAGGCTTTTTAATAGTAGAATCCGCCAAGTGAAAAATTAAGAGAACATTCTTCAATACTGGTAAGACCAAGCACATCACATAGAGATTTTTGAATTGTGGAAACATTAGCACCCAAATCACACAAAGCAAAGCATTCATACTTTTAAATCTTGAATTTAATGGTAGGTTACCACTCATAATGTACTTTTCTAGGAATCAAAATTTCAAATTCCAACTTCTCTTCTAAAGATTTCATCATGGCATCAATGGCATGTTTAGTAAAAGCTTTATTTTGTTCATAAGCATGGGGTGAATTTGTCATAGATTGCACCAAAGAAATACAATCAACCAAGGAGCAATTCTCATAATTAAATTATTTGTAATCAAAGATAGTGGGCACATCACTAGTTAAATTTTTGACCTCTCCAAACCCACTTATATCAAAAAATTCATCAAGATTTTCACCCTCCAAATTATTGGAACGCCCTCTAACTAAAGTTGACTCTTATTAAGTCCCTTTATCATCAATTTTAACATTACTAAACAAGGAATAAATAGAGCAAACACCAATCATTTTAATATCTTCATCATTGTTATGAAAGTAATCGCTAGAAAATGCTTTTTCTAAAAATTCTCTTTTAGCTCTAAGCATAGCGGTTCTTTTCTTACATTCATCCATAGAAACATATAAAGACTTAATTGATTCACTGATATTAGGTGGAAAAGCATGCAACTTGAGATTTTCAACATCACTGGAAATTCTATCAATGCTTCTAGACATATCATCAATCTTATTCAACTTTTCTTCTATCGTAATATTGAAAGACTTTTGAGCATTGATAAATTATTTAAAAATATTCTCAAGATCAGAGGTGTTACTATTATTATTATTATTATAAGAATTACCATAATTATTAGAGGAATTTCCAGGAAAAGGACTAGGATTAAAATTAACTCTATAAGCATTGTTATTGAAGTTGTTTCGCGAGATGAAATTCACATCTGAGGAATCACTATTTTGATCAATAAAAGTAGACAAAGGCACATCATTAAGATCAGAGGAGAATTTTTACTAGCAACTAACTTCATAAGAGCATCAACTTTTTCACTCAAAGTACTAATTTCTTCTACCAAATTAACCTTTTTAATAGTAGGTGCTCTTTCAGTATGCCATTGTGAATAATTTTCCATGATATTATCTAGCAATTTGGTAGCTTCACCCAAAGTAATTTCCATAAAAGTACCACCCGCGGTGGAATCTAAAAGATTTCTAGAGACCCCGCATAAAAAATTGTATGATCATCCAAAGATTTAAACCATGTGTAGGACAATTTCTTGGCATCAACTTCATTCTTTCCCTAGATTGTGCAACATGTTCATGCTCAAGTTTCTTAAAATTCATGATCTGAGTCCTAAGGGATATAATTTTAGCGGACGAAAAATACTTAGCAATAAAAGCGTCCTTGCACTTATTCCAAGAATCGATACTATTGCGAGGCAAAGAAGAAAACCAAATTTTTGCATGATCCCGCAAAGAGAAAGGAAATAATTTCACCTTCAGAATATGATTGTCCACATCTTTTTTATTTTCCATATCGCATAATTTCACAAAGGTATTTAGATGGGACGCGACATCCTCATTAGGAGTACCGGAAAATTGATCTTTCATGACAAGATTCAACAAAGCGGCATTAATATCACAAGACTATGCACTAGTGGCGGGAGGAGCAATAGGAGTGATAATAAAAACATTATCATTGGTATTGGAAAAATCACACAACATGGTGTTTTCTTGAGTCATTGTGACAACGCAAATAAGATTGCAACCAAACAAGAGATTTGACGAGAAAAAGGCAAACGAAAAAGAGAGGGCGAATAAAACGGCAAATTTGTGAAGTGGGGGAGAGGAAAACGAGAGGCAAATGGAAAATAATGTAATTGCAAGGAGATGAGATTTGTGATTAGAAACCTGGTAGATGAGATTGCTTCCTCCCTGGCAATGACGCCAGAAATTCCTTTGATGTGGCTTGAGACTGCGTCGGTATTTCCCCAAAGAGGAAGGGATGATGCAGCACAATGACGATAAGTATTTCCCTTAGTTATGAAACCAAGGTATCAATCCATAGAGGAGGATCATGCACCCACGTAAACAACACCTGCACACAAACAACAGATACTTGCAATCTGATGCGAAAGAGAGGTTGTCACGCTCTCTACGGTAATAAGATAGATTAGGTAGTGATAGTTTTGGCAAATAGATCTCGCAAGAACACAAAGTAAAATAAATAAACAAAAAGTGCAGCAAGGTATTTTTATTTGTTTGGAATAATAGATCTGAAAACAAAAGTTGCAAATAGTAGATCAGAAAGCAATATGTTGGAAAAGTAGACCCGAGGGCCGTAGGTTTCACTAGTGGCTTCTCTCATGAGTATAACACATGGTGGGTGAAAAACTTATTGGTGGGAAATTTATGGAAGATCAAATAATCATGACCATATCTAGGAAATGATCATTATATAGGCATCACGTCCAAGATAAGTAGACCAAAACAATTCTGCATCTACTTCTATTACTCCACACATCGACCGCTATCCAGCATGCATCTAGTGTATTAAGTTCATGGAGAAACGGAGTAATGCAATAAGAACAGTTACATGATGTAGAAAAAATCCATTCATGCAGGAATAGACCCCATCTTGTTATCCTTAATGGCAATGATACATGTGTGTCTTGCTGCCCTTTCTGTCACTAGGAAAGAACATCGCAAGATCGAACCCATCACAAAGCACCTCTTCCCATGGCAAGAAAAATTGATCTAGGTGGCCTAACTAAACCAAAGATTCAAAGAAGAAATACGAGGCTATAAGTAATCATGCAAATAAGAGATCAAAGAAGACTCAAATCATATTCATCGATAGAAACTGATCAGGAACTCAAAATCCATTGGATCCCAACAAACACACCGCAAAAGTCATTACATCAAATAGATCTCTAAGATACCATTGTATTGAGAAACATAGAGAGAGAGAGGAATCCATCTAGCTACTACCTACAGACTAGTAGGTCTATGGTGGCCTACTCACGCATCATCAGAGAGGCACCTATGAGGAAGATGATCCCCTCTGTGATGGTGTTAGATAGGATCTCGAGGTTCTGGAACTTGCGGCGGCTGGAATTGTGTTTCGTCAACTCCCCTAGGGTTTTTGGATTTCCACAGAATTTATAGGCTCGATAGTCGGTTGCGGGTGCCCGAGGTGCCCACCCTCCACCAGGCAGCTCGAGGGGGCCTCTAGTGCGCCCTGGTGGAGCGTGACCACCCCAGGCCCCCTCTTCTGGTGTTGTTTGGCCCATCTTTCTTCTTTTGGTCCATAAAAAATCGATAGAAAATCCCTGCAGCGTTTGGGCTCCGTTTTGTATTGATTTTTGCGAAGTAAAAAACAAGCAAAAATAGCAAGTGGCACTTTGGCACTATGTCAATAGGTTAGTCCCAAAAAATGATATAAAGTTGCTATAAAATGATTGTAAAACATCCAAGAATGATATAACAGCATGGAACAAGCAAAAATTATAGATACATTGGAGACGTATCAGGAACCCCAGGTGCGCCCTGGTGGGTTGTCGTCCCCAGGTGGGTCCCCACACTTACTTCTTTATCCCATGTCATCTCCTACCTCTAGAAAAAAATCACCATAGCTCTCTCTCTCTCGTGTTCTTGCTCACAAACCCGTGGATTTCGATCTCTTTGCTCGAAGCTCCATTTCCAAAATTGTTTTAGGGGATTGATTTTTGGTATGTGGGTCCCTCATTGCTCCTATTAGTTTTTTGATTTAGTGGTTTATTTTCAGAATAATTACCTACTCTTGGTGCTGCTGTAGCTGAGCTTGCCTGTTGAATTCGTAGAGTTCTAAGTAGTTTTAATGCTTGATATGGCCTCTAGGCACCCTTATGAGTAGTTGCTATCAATCTTGTGAAGTTTTGTTCACAAAATTTTGTGTCACAATTTTCAGAAATTGTTTGCAAATAAAAAATGCAATTCTTTAGGACTTCTTTGAGGATAAGATCCTCAGGACATCGTCAAGTGGAAGCTCTATCCGACAATCTTATGTTGAACCAAGTGCAAGCTCAATGTAGGACGCCAAAACTAAATCGTGCCTTTGGTCGTGTAATACATTCATGGAAGGTGCGGGCATTAAGGAAGAATTTGAGCAGTATGTTGATAACACCAATCTCGCTCCCTTCATCGAAGATAAGTGCACCCAACACCTCAACCTCACAGAGACATTTAATAAGAAATTTAAATATTTTCATCGTGTGTCTAGACTTTCGTTTAGTCCTTATAATAATGCTTTCACCATGCCTTTAGATGTGTCCCGCGAGGCACGCAAAATTCCATATTGGGGTTCGCTAGACGAACCACCAAAATCTGAGTATGAGTCATTTTTGAGTAATCTTTGCTACGGTGAAGATAGGGGAGTGACACAAGGTAGAATAAAAAGCATCCATTTCCCATCTATGCAGTACTTTGCAATCTTTAATGGCAAATGCATTGTAGGCAAGCAAGATTGCAGCACACTATGTGCCCCTGATTTGTGTCTTATACACACTGCTGTAATGGGAATTAAAAATTATAATCTAGCAGCAATTGTTGCATGGAGATTGAATCTCAATGCTGCTAATGGTCATTTCTATGGTGGCATTTATGCCTACCGTATAGCTACGAAGCTGGGTGTGTCCCCGTGGCCTAACGATCCTATCTTACCTAATCAATACTTAGACTTTGAGGCCATGAAATGCCATAAGTTCCTTAAGGGCACAGTCACTAATTATACTTACAACTTGAGGTTCAATAACGATCCCATTGTACCTATCGTATTGCCCAGTCCTGCTCTCTTTGATTATCACAAGACGGGAAGATAATACGTCCTGGAGAGCGAGGCCCGCACGTACAATGCGAAGGTTGAAGCTGCCAAACGAGCTAAGGAGGCTGCACTAAGAGCCCCGATGGGCTATCACTTGGACTATTATCCATGTTGCGGATGGTGATTACCAAGCTAGGCCGAAAGTCTAAGCTTGGGGGAGTACGTGTTCCCACCGACATTATGTTCATGTTCACACATTTCATCCTAGTTGTCGGTGTCCACACTTTTTCATTGTATTGTCCATGCTAGATTTATTTCTTGCTTTCTTTTTGTGTTTGAAAACTTTGAGAAAATCCAAAAATATTTCTTGCTTCTTTTCAGTTTTTCTGCTTAGTTTAATTAGTTGTAGTATTAAAAGAAAACCCAAAAATATTTCTTGTTTCTTGTTTTACTTGTTGGAATCTCTCCTGTGTAAATACTTTTTCTCGTTTTCGTTTCCCTTTATTTTATTTGCCTTCTTCAAGAAAAACTAAAAACTCCAAAAATATTTTAGTGTGTTTCTCTAAAATTCTCTTCCTTTTATTGAGTCGTACCAAGGAGAAGACCAGGATGAAAATGTTGAGTGGCTGTCATATGCACCACTATTGATCTAACAAAGAGCCAATATTACTTTGTATTCTCCTCTTGAATAAAATGGTTGCATGTTCCAGCTTAGTCCACAACACTCTTGTGCTATTATTATTTTCATATCATTTGGCCGTGCAAGTGAAAGGCAATAATGACGATATTTGATGAATTGACTGTGGCAAAGAGAAGCGGATATGAACTCAACTTGTTTTTGTTTTTGTAAATATGTTTAACCTAGTATCCATAATTTAGCATATTATGATCGAACATGTTTGCAATGACAATTAGAGATTCTAGTTGCTCATGCCATGCTCAAGTAGCTTGGAGTGGATAATGATTTATATTGGATGTAAACATGCATTAAAATGGTTGTGATGTAGTATGATGATATGGTGTCCTCCTCAGAATGTTTCAAGTGGCTTGACTTGGCACATGTTCACGCATGTAGTTGAATCAAAACCAACATAGCCTTCATGATATTTATGTTCATGGTGTCCATATCCTACTCATGATAGCATTCAATGTTTATTATTTATAATATTCATGATTGTCTTTGCTCTCTAGCTGTCCGCTTCTCAACCTATTTGATAGCCTTCACCTGTACTAAGCGGGAATACTGCTTGTGCATCAAAAAATCTTAAACCAAAGTTATTCCAGATGAGTCCACTATATCTACCCATATGCGGTATTACCCTGCCATTCCAAGTAAATTTGCATGTGCTACCTCTAAAAATTTAAATGAACACCTATTTTGTGTGCCTGGACCGCTCATGGAGCGACAGGGGGTGGTCGGTATCTTCCATGTTAAGCGGGTTATTCTCATGATGAGTGTTTGTTCACTCGTCCTCGCACGAGAGGGGCGGTAATAGGGATTTCCAGTCCCGAAATCAAAGAAAAGCAAATAATTAAACAAAACTCCCCCAGGAATGTTGTTGGTATGGACGGTACCCATGGATTCGGCTAGCCATGGAGTGTGTTTGTTGGTGGAGGGGGAGTAAACCTTTACTCGTGCCGCTTGGGAACCGCCGCTAATGTGTTTAACATGGAAGATATTGATAACTCTTGGTCGTAACGTTGACATGAAGGATGCACCTCCCAAAATTATACTTATCTCCGATTTAGCTTTAAGCTATGGCACCTCTACAAATCAAGTTTCCCTCTGTGAAGGGACTATCTATTTACTTTTATGTTGAGTCATCACCTTCTCAAATAAGCGCCAGATCTGAGAGCACTATTGTCACCCTCATGCATTGTGTATAGTGAATGTTGGATGCATCATCACTAGATCTTTTCTACCATGAATTACAGTGTCTAGTCGCTGCTTGAGCTTTGGAGGTGCTCTGCATTTATGTTTTGCGGTCTCAGAAAGGGCTAGCGAGATACCACTATTGCCATATTATATCATGATTGTTTTGATAAAGTGTTTGCATTTGAGATATCTTATTATTGCTCGCTAGTTGCTTATGTCATTGATATGAGCTAATATAATCTTTAAGAGTTATTATTGACATGGTTAGTCATAATCTTTGCTGAAAACCTGAGTGCTACTTAAGCATATGTATGTAAACAAGAACAAAAGAGTTCGTAAACGTTTTTCTTTATCACTTTCAGTTTGTCAACTGAATTCCTTGAGGACAAGCAAGGGTTTAAGCTTGGGGGAGTTGATACGTCTCCATCGTATCTTCTTTTCCTAACACTTTTGCTCTTATTTTGGTTCTAATTTGCATGATTTGAATGAAACTATCCCAGACTAACGTTGTTTTCACCAGAACTACCATGGTGTTGTTTTTGTGCAGAAATAAAAGTTCTCGGAATCGAACGAAATTTT
Organism: Hordeum marinum; assembly: GCA_022496015.1. NCBI lineage: Eukaryota > Viridiplantae > Streptophyta > Magnoliopsida > Poales > Poaceae > Hordeum > Hordeum marinum. The sequence continues at coordinate 381,570,600 of CM039675.1, forward strand.
TTGGAGACTTATTTTAGAATAAATAAAAAATACTAGAGCCAAAAACCACTGGAGGGGGTGCCCTGGCTAGGCACGATACACCAGGGCGCGCCAGCCCCCCAAGGGGCGCCCTGGTGGGTTGTGCCCACCTCGTAGCCCCGCTAACCCTAATTCCAGCACTATGAATTCCTATTTTCGGAGAGAAAAATCAGAGAGGAAGTTTTATCGCGTTTCACGAGACAGAGCCGTCGCGACCTCCTGTTCTTCATTGGGAGGCCAGATCTGGAGCCCGTTTGGGGCTCCAAAGAGGGGAATCTTCGGTCTTTGTCATCATCAACCCTCCTTCATCGCCAATTCCATGATGCTTCCCACCGAGAGTGAGTAATTCCTTCGTAGTCTTGCTGGTTAGTGAGGATTTGGATGAGATTCATCATGTAATCAAGTTAGTTTTGTTAGGTATTGATCCCTAGTATCCACTATGTTCTAAGATTGATGTTGCTATGACTTTGTCATGCTTAATGCTTGTCACTAGGGCCCGAGAACCATGATTTTAGATCTGAACCGTTTATGATATCATCATTATATCTATGTTCTTGATCCGATCTTGCCTAGTCATATGCACCTATTATGTGTTATGATCCATAAACCCCGGGGTGGCAGAAATCGGGATACTTTCCGGTGATGACCGTAATTTGAGGAGTTCATGTATTCACTATGTGTTAATGCTTTGTTCCAATTCTCTATTAAAAGGAGGCCTTAATATCGCTTAGTTTACTTATGGACCCCACTTCTATGGGAGGGTAGGACAAAAGATGTCACGCAAGTTCTTTTCCATAAGCACGTATGACTATTTATGGAATACATGCCTACATTACATTGATGAACTGGAGCTAGTTGTGTATCACCCTAGGTTATGACTATTATATGATGAATATCATCCAACGAATACATCGATCCAGTGCCTATGAGTTTTCCACTTATTGTTCTTGCAAAGTTACTACTGTTGTTGTTACTGTTGCACTTGCTAAAAGATCACGAGTGCTATTGTTACCGCTACTGTTACTATTACCACTGCTATCAAACTATCATATTTCTGTGCTACTCATCACTTTGATGTAGATATTTAATCTCCAGGTGTGCTTGAATTGACAACTCAAATGCTAATACTCTCATATATTATTTGGCTCCCCTTGTGTCAAATCTATAAATTTGGGTTGAATACTCTACCCTCGAAAACTATTGCGATCCCTTATACTTGTGAGTTATCAGAAACAAGCATAATGAGATAGCTAAAAATATACCAGCTATTTGCATGCTTGTTGTTTCTGTTAAGATTGAGGATCATTGTTATCATGGCTTATGTGACATCGGTGCTAGTGTTAGTGCTATACCTTTTATCTTATATCAAGAAATTATGAATGACATAGCACCCTCAGAGATCGAAGATATTGATGTCACTATTAAACTTGCAAACAGAGACACCATCGCACCATTGCACCACATTTATGGAGACTTCAACCCACGGAGGGTAACGGTCGCGGGAGTCCATGAAGGGCTTCACCCACAAGGGGTCCACGAAGTAGCAACCTTGTCTATTCCATGATGACCTACGTCCATGGAGGACTAGACTTATTTGGGGTAGATCTACATGAAGTAGGCGATCTCCTTTCCCTTACAAACTTCTTGGTGCAACTCCACAATAACGAAGAAGGAGGCTCCCAAGCAATACCTAACCAATCTAGGAGGCACCACCCTACAAAAGGTAATAGATGTGGTAGTATGATGAACTCCTTGCTCTTGTGCTTCGAAAGATAGTCTCCTCAACACTCAATCACTCTCTCATGGGTTTGGCATGGGTAGAAGATATTGATTAGATGGAAAGCAACTTGGGGAGGCTAGAAATCAAGATCCATATGGTTTCAGTGGATGATCTTGACCTCAACACATGGGTAGGTGGTTCTCTCAGAAAATTGGATATGACAAGTGAGTGTGTGTTCTGAGTGCTTCTCTTGTGAGTGAGATGTGGTGGAGGGGTATACATAGGCATCTCCAAAAAACAAACCATTATAACATTATTGCCCAACTCAGTGAAACTAGAGTAAAAACTCAGTTGCACCGACTAGTGCAAAATGTGGCAATTTTGGCCTTTTCAGTGAGACCGATATATAAATCTCGGTGGTACCGATATGGGTGACCTAGGAAGTTAGCAAATCTTGGTGCACCGATTCCTTAAACTCGATGGGACCGATTTTAAGAAATTGGTTAACAGAAAATTAGTCACTGGTTTTCGGTTGCATCGAATGAAAACTTGGTAGTACCGAGATGCTAGGGTTTGGCTGGGTTTCTGTCTAGGGTAAAACTCGGTGGATCCGAATGGGAAATATTGGTGTCACCGAATTTCGACTTTTGGCTTTGGACAGAGAATCTTGTGGGAGAATGGGTGAGTATTTTTTGTGGCTAATCTCTAAGCACTCGATGTCACATCCCTAGCTAGCTTACTTAGGATAGCATGTGTGTGCATCATGTTTCACTTTTTGCATCAATTTGAAATGGGGATTAGCAGAAACCCCAAACACCTCATTTGAATCAAACCAATTTAATGATAGTGAAAAACCACAAATCCAAAATTCCCATCAAAAATGTCCCCTATGTCTGATAAATGTGAACATGAATATACCAGGGGTCATTCTAAATATTTGAATATTTATAGCATTTCAAAAATAAATATTAAAGTTACTGAAAATGCCAACTAAAGCATTATAATTATTTTAGTTTTCAAAATATTCTGAAACCTTTTATAGAAGTTTGAAATATTCAAACTAAGTTCTATAAAATATTTGGGATATTTTATGCCTAGCATTTGTGCCTAAAAATAAATAAAACCAATGTCAGAAAAATAAAACGGAAACTGGAATTTTTTTAAAAAGAAAAGGAGGAAGCCTCCTGGGCTGGCCCATCTGGCCCAGCACCATCGTCGTCCTCCTGGCGGCCAGGAGGACGAGCGTGTGCTCGCCGTGCGCCCGCGCCGGTGCTGCCACGCAGCTCCCTGTGTGCCTACATCCCCCGCCGCGCTGGCGAGAGGATGAGGACGCTGCTGACGTCCCCATTGCTCTCTCTCTCTCTCTCGCCCGTTCGCCCCCCCCCCCCCCCCCGCCTCTTCCCTCTCCTCTACCCGCCATGGCCGCTGCCTTCTCGCCGCCATAGTTGCCACTCCAGTCGCTCCATCTCGCCCCTGAGCCCCCGTGTAGCTCCGCCTTGACGTGTTGGTCCTCTCTGTTGGGATACATAGTAGTAAATCAAAAAAATTCCTACGTGTTCACCAAGATCTATCTATGGAGAAACCAGCAACGAGTGGGAAGAGATTGCATCTTCATACCTTTGAAGATCGCTAAGCGTAAGCGTTACAAGAACTCGGTTGGTGGAGTCGTACTCGTAGCGATTCGGATCGCGGTGGACTCCGATGTTAGCGCCGAACAACGACGCCTCCGCGTTCAACACACGTGCAGCCCGATGACGTCTCATACGCCTTGATCCAGCAAGGAGGAAGGAGAGGTTGAGGGAGAGCTCCGGCAGCACGATGGCATGGTGACGCTGGAGCTGAGTGGTCTTCGGCAGGGCTTCACCAAGCATTACGGAGAACTAGGAGAGGGAGGAGTAGGGCTGCGCCGAGAGAGGAAGAAACTGTGTGTCTGTGTCTGGCAGCCCCCCAAACCCCCACTATATATAGGAGGAGGGGAGAAGGGTGCACAGCCCCTAGGGTTCCCACCCTAGGGTGGTGCGGCATCCCTAGATGGCCTTTGGCCGACGGCCAAGAGGGGAGAGGGGGAGGGCACAGCCCTAGTGGGCCTTAGGCCCATCTAGGTCTAGGATTTCCCCTCCCTCCCACCTTTCCTGTGCCTTGGGCCAGGGTGGAGGGCGCACCAGCCCACTCTGGGGCTGGTCCCTTCCACTCTCGGCCCACGTAGCCCTCTGGGGTTGGTGGCCCCACTTGGTGGACCCCCGGAACCCTTCCGGTGGTCCCGGTATGTTACCGCTAATTCCCGAAACACTTCCGGTGGCCAAAACCTCACTTCCTATATATCAATCTTTGTCTCCGGACCATTCCGTAACTCCTCGTGACATATGGGATCTCATCCGGGATTTCGAACAACCTTCGGTAACCACGTACACTATTTCCCTATAACCCTGGCGTCATCGAACCTTAAGTGTGTAGACCCTACGGGGTCGGGAGACCCATAGACATGACTGAGACACCTCTCTGGTCAATAACCAACAGCGGGTTATGGATACCCATTTTGGCTCCCACATGCTCCATGATGATCTCATCGGATGAACCACGATGTCGGGGATTCAATCAATCCCGTATGCAATTCCCTTTGTCTACCGGTATGATACTTGCCCAAGATTCGATCGTCGGTATCCCTATACCTTGTTCAATCTCGTTACCAGCAAGTCTCTTTACTTGTTCCGTAACACATCATCTCATGGCTAACTCCTTAGTCACATTGAGCTCATTATGATGATGTCTTACCAAGTGGGCCCAGAGATACCTCTCCGTCACACGAAGTGACAAATCCCAGTCTCGATTCGTGCCAACCCAACAGACACTTTCGTACATACTCGTAGTGCACCTTTATAGCCACCCAGTTACGTTGTGACGTTTGGCACACCCAAAGCATTCCTACGGTATCCGGGAGTTGCACAATCTCATGGTCTAAGGAAACGATACTTGACATTGGAAAAGCTTTAGCAGACGAACTACACAATCTTGTGCTATGCTTAGGATTGGGTCTTGTCCATCACATCATTCTTCTAATGATGTCATCCTGTAATCAATGACATCCAATGTCCATGGTCATGAAACCGTGACCATCTATTGATCAATGAACTAGCCAACTAGAGGCTCACTAGGGACATGCTGTGGTCTATGTATTCACACATCAATTATGGTTTTCGGTTAACACAATTATAGCATGAACAATAGACAATTATCATGAACAAGGAAATACAATAATAACCATTTTATTATTGCATCTAGGGCATATTTCCAACACTCTCCGCCGAAAGAATCGAGCCCGGAGGCCCCCAGCGTCGACCTCGACGTCTTCTTCCTCCTCGGTCACTGGAGACCCCCGCCGTCCGTTCGTTGCAAGCAAGGCCACCCCGAGCCTGCTCTCGTTGCCATCGCATCCATTGTGAGCTCCTGCTCCTTCTCCTCCCCCTTTTCCCCTTCGCTAGAACGTTTTAGCGTCGGATCCCCTCTGGTCCGAGTGCTCATCGCCGCCAGCGAGGAGGTGGCCGTCACTGTAGCGGCCCAAGCTCACACCTAAGCATGTAGTCGTGCTCAGGAGGAACCTAGGTAGCCTTAGGAGCCCGTAGTTGGGTCATTCGAGCTCCGACTCGACGAGCCCGTGCTCGCCCGAGCTCCGGTAACCGCCGTGCTCATCGCCGGTGCTGATTCCGGCCATCCCAGCCCATGGGAGGTGTCGGGCTCGACGCGCGCGAGCACGCAGAGCCGATCGGTGCCCTCCACCGTCCATTTGGTCGCCAGAGGAGGAAACCCGACCCCCTCCGTCGTCTCTAGAGCCACCGGCGGCTCAACGCCCATGGGTCTGGCCAGAGTTGACCATGGAGGTTTGACCCCTGGGTCACAGGCAAGTGGGATCGGGGTCTGTTAAATTAGGATTAGTTTAAATGTTTAATTAATCAATGTAATTAAGTTAATTACCCACTGACCAATGGGACCTACCCTAACTAATTAGTAATTAGTATTTTAAGTAACTTTGTTAGTAGCTGGGTCACTGACCAATGGACCCCACTGGTCAGGTTTTTGACCTGTCGACGGTTTGCTGGCCAGCTAACGTCATGCTGATGTCATGCTGATGCAATAAAGAATTTCCTGAATTAAGTTAATTTCTGAAACTATTTAAAACTTAGAAAATTCATAGAAATTAATCTATAACTCAGATTGAAATAATTTATATATGAAAATTAATCAGAAAAATTCAATTAATCCAATGGTGTTGTTATAATGCATGTTAGAGCAACCTAAGTAGATGAACATTGACATTTACTAATAGGTTAACATATGGAATATGAAAAGGAGAATGATTTTGAACCTATATTCAAAATTACTTCATTTAACTTGGATAGTAGTTGCATTAGCTCATCCGTACATGTTACCATGTCATGATCATGCATCATATTGTTGCACTTGCCGTGTATTGATTGTTATTTATCTGCACTGCGGTAGGCCCTGCTTCTGAGGATACCTCTGAGTATTCCAACGAAGGAGAAAACCTTCCTGCTTCCCAGCAAGGCAAGCAACCCCATTGATCATTCTGATAACATTCCATTCTCTCGCTCCTGCTCTTGTTCATTGCATTAGGACAAACGTTCACTTGTCTGTCATACACGGTAGATGAACCCATTCCTTTGCATGACATGTCATTATCACAGTAAATAGCTAAACCTTGTAACCTAGCATACCTGGTAGATGCATGTGCCATGATGTGCTTTGCTAACTTTGCCTGCTATACTTACTATGCTTAGAGTTGTGTCAGGTTTGATTCATCTGGATGATGAACTGGAGTGAAACAATATTGTTCTGATGTGCTAAGCTTATGATGAACCCGATTTGGTAAAGGTAGCGATGAGAGGCTATGTAGGAGTACATAGCGGGTTGTCTCATTGGGACCGTTCTTAAGAACTGAGTTCCGAGTTTGTGATCCAAGGCTAGTTACTACCACACGTTGGGATACTTAATTGACCCTCTCGAGTTATCAATCGCTTAGGTCTTGGTCCAAGAGTTGCAAGTAGTTTCTGGTGTTTATAGTATGCTGGAGGCCATGTGTAGCGCTGACCCTAGGGGTGGGTTACGACGCGGTAGGCAGTGGCACGATGTACCAAGGGTCACCCGAATGGTAGGCTTGGGAACCCTGCGCACATCGTTTGGGGCCGTAGCAGAAACTTCGACCGAACTTCCGTGCGGGTTCCGTCTCAAATAGGCGATAGCCTGGACTAGAGGTCTTATGTGATTGACGGTCGTGGCCGACTCCCTCACTGGGCTTCCGCTTGAAGGTTGCCGAGGTGCATGGTTTTATGAGCACGTAGCGATAAGTGGCGAGAGCGTGTGTGAAGAAGTACACCCCTGCAGGGTATGAAACTATTCGAATAGCCGCGTCCTCGGATATGGACTACTTGGAGAACTTATGTTGTACGTAGATAATTTAATGGATACTCATAAAAATATCAAGACAAGTGTGAGTATCCTGGATGGCACTCTTGTAGGAGACGGCAGTGAATCCATGGTGGTGTATTGATGTGGAGTTAGTGGGCTCGTGTGCGATATCAAAAATTTGAACAAAGAGTTATAACTATGTAGTATAGGTTAGCCATGAGTCAAAGCTGGCATTGCTGCATAAACTCCACCACTCCCTTGTTGATACTTGAGCATGAATAGTCTAGGTCTACTTTAAAGACTTGCTAAGTATGTTTGTACTCATGTTTGCTTAACAAATGTTGCAGATGAGACTCAGGACCCATCAGGTGGGTTCTATCTAGATGTCGACGATGCTGAATAGCTAGTGTCCCAGCTACGACCTTATGCCCTGTGCCGGGCTGTAGATAGTCAAGCCATGTGCGTTTTACCCTTTCAACAGTCTGTACTCAGACATCTTTATTTTTCCACTTGGTTTGTATGAACTTGTTGTATGACTTGAGTGTCGGGTCATGTGACCCCTACCTATAAGAACATATTATGCAAGGCTCTTCTGAGCCTCTTAAATAAAAGTTGTGTTGATGTATGGTTATGTTGTGATGCCATAGTTGTATCTATGCATATCGGGCATGTCGTGCATACGTGTGACGTGCAACGGTATGTATGGGATTCGACACCTAGTCATGTGCCTTTAGTAGTACTCTTTACGGGAAATTGCCTCTTTGTGCTTCCACCGAGCCTTGGTAGCTTGCTACTATTCCGGACACATTGATTGACTGACATGTATCCTTCTTTGCTGTTGTGTCTGTCCCTTCGGGGAAATGTCTCGTAGTGTAATGGACTCCATGTAGCCTGCTATGACTCGTCTACGTGCAGTGATGACATTTATGTCCCACGGTGTAATGGAGTCCCTGTAGCTTGCTATGACTCGTCTACCTACGCTTGAGGCCGACACCTGCATTGCTCGGTTACGTATGCTTGTTTCCGTACGGATGTGCCACTTGGGTTCTATGACTAGTCATGTCGGCCCAGGTTCTCTGTCGTTTGATTGCCACCGACATGTTCACATACGTGAGCCAAAAGACGCAAACGGTCCCGACTAAGGTAAGGCTGCAGCCGTGGAGTTTACCGTGCATGAGGCCGCAAAGTGATGTGATGTGTTACAGTCTGGATTCATATCACTTAGGATCGGGGTCCCGACAGCGTTTGTATCAGATCCTGACTGACTGTAGGACTACCAAGCCAAACTAGTCGAAGTTGAGTCTAGAAATACTATAGAAAAGTAGGGGAAATGATTATGGAAGGGAACGTAAGGCTCTTTTTACTCCTCTTCCCAAGTTATTCTATTCTGAGTCACTCTCATCTTTTCGACGAGGTTAAGAACTAGGCTTCTCATCTATTGCTTAGGATGACGAGTTACTAACCATGGACTATTAGCTAGTTTGTTCACAAGTGAACTTCGGTACTCGAGTATTGTTGGTGTGACAAACAGTTGGAGAAGATATTTGAGTCTAGATAGTCGAGTGGTTATGCTTTCCAATCTTTTGAAGTTGTCTCAAAATCCTTTTTGAGCAATTACAGCCGTTATGCTTTCCAATTTCTGCTAGAATATCTAATGTCTTTGCATCATTCTTTGTTTCAGATGCCCCCTCGTCCTTCCCGTCGGGTGGTCCGTCTGACTAGGTGCATCGATGTACCGGGTCACATGACCATGTTGGTTAGAGTTATGACGGAGGCTGGTTACCGTTGGTACCCAGAGTACACAATGGAGGAGCAGTATCGAAATTTCCACCAGAGCCAATATCTGTGTACTGTTAAGATATATCCATCATATCCTGGAGCTGCAGAGCCGCTTCATTGGACTTATGGATTAGGTGTCACCATATACATGGCAGTTCAAGAGGCCGCCTATACCATGCTTACTATCATGAGGTTTCACCATGGTCTGCTTCAGAACATAGAGTTCTGTTATGTTCCTGCTTCTCTGGGAGGAGAGGATAGTTACCTTAGCGCAGCCTACTATGATCATTCTCATGAGGACCCTATACTGCAGGTGACCGCTCAGATGTTGGAGAACAGGGATCGTGATGCATGTGCCCTTCGCATGGAGCTATACTACCCGTGCACGTCTTTGGACAGCCCTGATGCAGCTAGCACCTGTTGTGCAGACAGGCTATGGAGATTTGGAGATGCCGAACCCATCGCGGACTCATCTGCCAGCACACATAGACTGGCCCGATGTTGGAGGCATCACTCCTCTTCGAGGACCACTGTTGCCACCAACAAGGGGACCAAGGCCACATTCGTGTCCTTATGGTTTCTAGGGATCACAGGCTAGGGTGTTTCCAGATCCTCAGGTTCAGCTCCCAGGTCACGGGGGTAACCTATATGAGGCATTCTACGGCGATGCTTGAGTACGTGGATGTTAGTTCTAGTATGGTAGTAGTTGTATTGCCACAGTCATGTGTGTCTTGTGGGATATGACTGAGGTTGAGAGAGTTGAGTTCCGGAGGTGTAGATAGATAATGTATAGGAAGCTTGTAATGCCTCCGATGAGTTGTGTCGTCTCCCTTTGTAGTTTGTATTTCAGCTTGGGCTTGTACTGAACTATGTCATGGTGTGTATGAATCATGGTGTTCATATGGCAGTTTGATATTACCATGTTGATCGGGTGTTTACCCATGCATGCCATGTTATCCAGTACATTCCTTATCTCATTCCTTAGAGTTGGTGTCTTCTTTGTCTAAGTTGTGGGTTTGTTTTCCTAGGATGGTGTCAACTAGGAATAACCCCATGCCTACCCCCGAGCAGGGCGAGGGAAGCCAGCCAAGGCAAGAGAATCTGCCACAGGCACCCTCCCTGGCAGAAGTGATGCTCGAAGCTGAGAGGAATAAAAGGGAGACCTACAGGCTATTGGAACGTATTGAGCATAACACAACGTGTCCTCCCTGCAATGATTGCAATGATGGTGTGTCCCTCAATGACTTCGTCAAGTTGTGCCCACCTAAGTTTCATCATTCGGTCGACCCGCTCGATGCGGATGACTGGCTGACCAGCATGTCCCGCAAAATCTGAGCTGCCAATGTATCTGAGGCCAACAAGGTGACCTCTGTTGCATACTTTCTGGAAGGACCTGCCAATCTGTGGTGGGAAAATTATGAAGCCATGCAACCCGCAGGCCCCGCACCAACTTGGGCAGATTTCAGTGAGGCATTCCGTACCCATCACATCCCGGAAGGGCTGATGGATCGCAAGAGAGAGGAGTTTTGTGCTTTCACCCAAGGCAGACTAATAGTGGATGCTTATAGCCATGAGTTCGGCAATCTTGCTCGTTATGCTCTGGAGGAAGTGTCAACCGATGCCAAGACACAGGCTAGGTTCCGCAAGGGACTTAGTCCTGAGCTCCGTCGAGATCTACGTCTGCATGAGTGCAACTCTTTCCACGCTCTCGTCAACAAGGCTATCAATGCCGAAACAGGACAAACAGATTACGAGGCAACTAAGAAGCACACCCGTGACTTCAGCCCCGCATCTGGCTCGGGCTCCAACAAACGCCGTGTTGGAAATATGCCCTAGAGGCAATAATAAATTAGTTATTATCATATTTCCTTATTCATTATAATAGTTTATTATCCATGCTATAAATTGTATTGATCGGAGACTTAGATGCATGTGTGGATACATAGACAAAACCATGTCCCTAGTATGCCTCTAATGGACTAGCTCGTTGATCAAAGATGGTTAAAGTTTCCTAGCCATAGACATGAGATGTCATTTGATAACGGGATCACATCATTAGGAGAATGATGGACAAGACCCAAACTACAAACGTAGCATATGATCGTGTCAGTTTATTGCTACTGTTTTCTGCATGTCAAGTATATGTTCCTATGACCATGAGATCATGCAACTCACGGACATCGGAGGAGTGCCTTGTGTGTATCAAACGTCGCAACGTAACTGGGTGACTATAAAGGTGTTGTACAGGTATCTCCGAGGGTGTCTGTTGAGTTGTCATGGATCAAGACTGGGATTTGTTACTCCGTGTGACGGAGAGGTATCTCAGGGCCCACTCGGTAATGCAACATCACAATAAGCCTTGCAAACAATGTGACTAAGTGTTAGTCACGGGATCTTGTATTACGGAACGAGTAAAGAGACTTGCTGGTAACGAGGTTGAACTAGGTATGGAGATACCGACGATCGAATCTCGGGCAAGTAACATATCGAAGAACAAAGGGAACATCATACGGGATTAACTGAATCCTTGACATAGAGGTTCGACCGATAAAGATCTTCGTAGAATATGTAGAAACCAATGTGTACATCCAAGTCCCGCCATTGGTTATTGACCGTAGAGGTGTCTCGGTCATGTCTACATAGTTCTCGCACCCGCAGGGTCTGCACACTTAAGGTTTGGTGACGTTTCGGTAGTGTAGAGTTATATATGGTGGTGATCGAAGGTTGTTCGGAGTCCCGGATGATATCCTGGACATCACGAGGAGTTCCGGAATGGTCCGAAAACAAAGATTGATATAAAGGAAGGTGGTTTTTGGACTCCAGAAAGGTTTCGGGCACTTTCGGTAGTGTACCGAGAGTGACGAATGGGTCCCGGGGGTCCACCAGTGGGGCCATCCCACCCCATGGGCCAAAGTGGCGACCCACCAGCCCCTAGTGGGATGGTGGAGTCGGCCAAGGTGGCCTAGGCATAGGGGAGAGAGGCCCAAACCAAATTGGGGTGGAGTCCTCCCCAAGTTCCACCTCTTGTGTGAGAGGTGGACTCCCAATTGGAGGAGGACTCCCCCTCCACGAGTTCGGCCGAAGCCAAGAGCGAGCCCTCCCCTTGGGAATAGACTCCTCTCCCCTCCTCCTATATATACTAGTGGATACCTAGGGTTTTGGCACTGAATTTACGGCCACGTGCTACCCGTTCCACCGGTGCTCCTCTAGATCGGATTTCCGCAGTGCTTAGGCGAAGCCCTGCCGGAATTGCTCCACCACCATCGCCGGAGCGCCGTCATGCTGCCGGTGAACTCGTCCTCCTCTCCACTTCCTCTTGCTGGATCAAGACGGTGGAGATCGTCATCAAGCTGCATGTGTGCTGAACGCGGAGGTGATGTCCGTTCGGCGCTAGATCGGAAGGACCGTGAACAAGATCGCGAGACGGATCGTGATGAGTTCATGGAACGGATCGTGATGAGTTCATGGGACGGATCGTGATGAGTTCGCGGGACGGATCATGATTGGATCGCAGGACGGATCGTGATGTGATCGCGGGACGCTCGGCGATTTGGATCGCAAGATGTTCGACTACACCAACCGCGTTTCTTAATGCTTCCCGCTTAGCGATCTACAAGGGTATGTAGATCCACTCTCCCTCTCGTAGATGCTCATCACCATGGATAGATCTTGCGTGTGCGTAGGAAATTTTTTGTTTCCCATGCAACGTTCCCCAACAGTGGCATCATGAGCTAGGTCTATGTGTATATGAGATCTCGAGTAGAACACAAAGAGTTTGTGGGCGTTGATGCTTAGATTGCTTCCTCCCTTGTTCGGATTTTGGTTCAGCGGTATTGTGAGATGAAGCGGCCCGGACCAACATTACTCGTATGCTTAGGAGAAACCGGTTCCCTCGACGCAACTTGTTACCTAGATGGCTTGCGGGTGTCAGTTTCTCTCACTTTAGTTGGATCGGATTCGACAAAGGCGGTCCCTGAGAAGATTGAAAAGCAAATTATGCATCACCGTTGTGGTTTATGCATAGGTGAGAATCGTTCTTGCTAGAAACTCGTAGCATCCACGTAAAACATGCAACAACAATTAGAGGACGTCTAACTTGTTTTTGCAGGGTATGTTGTGATGTTATATGGCCAATTACATGATGTGATATATGTGATGTATGAGATGATCATGTGATGTATAGAATTTCACGACTTGCATGTCGATGAGTACCGCAACCGGCAGGAGCCATAGGGTTGTCTTTAATTATTGTATGACCTGTGTGTCAATCATTAAGCGCTATGTAATGCTTTACTTTATCGCTAAACGGTAGCAATAGTAGTAGAAGCATGGTGGGCGCGACAACCCCGATGGCGACACGTTGATGGAGATCAAGATGATGGAGATAAAGATGTTGGAGATCATGGTGTCATGCCGGTGACGATGGAGATCATGCCGGTGCTTTCATGATGGAGATCAAAAGCACAAGTTCATGGCCATATCATGTCACTTATGATTTGCATGTGATGTTAATCCTTTTATGCACCTTGTTTTGCTTAGGATGGCGGTATCATTATAAAGTGATCCCTCACTTAATTTCAAGATAAATTGTGTTCTCCCCAAGTGTGCACCGTTGCGAAAGTTCGTCGTGTTGAGACACCACGTGATGATCGGGTGTGATAGACTCTACGTTCACATACAACGGGTGCAAGCCAGTGTTGCACATGCAGAACACTCGGGTTAAACTTGACGAGCCTAGCATGTACAGACATGGCCTCGAACACAAGAGACCGAAAGGTCGAACATGAGTCATATAGTAGATATGATCAACATGATGATGTTCACCATTGTAACCACCTCAACTCACGTGATGATCGGACTTGAGTTGGTGAATTTGGATCATGTATCACTCGAATGACCGGAGGGATGTCAATTTGAGTGGGAGTTCTTAAGTAATATGATTAATTGAACTCATTATCATGAACATAGTCAGTAGTGTCTTTGCAAACTGTGTTGTTGATTACTAGCTCTCGCTATAGCTCCCTTGTATTTTATATGTTCCTAGAGAAATAGAGTTGAAAGATGATGGTAGCAACATTGCGGACTGGCTCCGTGATGTGAGGATTGTCCTCGTTGCTGCACAGAAGGCTTTTGTCCTTAATGCACCGCTCGGTGCGCCAACCCCTCTAGCATCGTCTGTAGATGTTGTGAACATCTGACAGGCACGTTCTGATGACTACTTGATAGTTTAGTGCGTCATGCATTACGGCTTAGAATTGAGGCTCCGAAACGTTGTGAACATCACCGAACATATGAGATGTTCTAGGAGATGAAATTAGGATCTCAGGCTCATGCCCATGTTGCGAGATATGAGATCTCCAATAAGATTCTTTGCCTATGATATGAAAGAGAATAGCTCAATCGTTGAGCATGTGCTCAGATTGTCTGGGTGCTACAATCACTTGAATTGAGTGGGAGGTGATCTTCCAGATAAGATAGTGATTGATATAGTTCTCCAAGTCACTGTCACTAAGCTACTAGAACTTGGTGATGAACTATAGAATGCTAGGGATAGAAATAATGATCCCTGAGCTGTTCGCGATGTTTGACACCGCGAAGGTAGAAATCGAGAAGGAGCGTCAAGTGTTGATGGTTAGTCAAAACCACTAGTTTCGAGAAGGGCAAGAGCAAGGAGGGAAACTTCATGGATAGCAAGTCAGTTGCATCTCCAGTGAAGCAACCCAAAGTCTAACCCAAACCCGAGACTAAGTGCTTCGATTATGAGGAGAGAGGTCGCTGAAGCAGAACAACCCTAGATACTTGGTAGATAAGAAGGCTGTCAACGTCGACAGAAGTATATTTGATATACGTGTTATTGATGTGTACCTTGCTTGTACTCCTAGTAGCACCTGGGTAATGGATACCGGTTCGGTTGCTAAATGTTAGTAACTCGAAATAAAAGCTACGGAATAAATGGAGAACTAGCTAAAGTGTGAGGTGACGATGTATGTTGGAAATGTTTCCAAGGTTGACGTGATCAACATCGCGTGCTCTCTTTACCTTCGAGATTAGTGACGAACCTAAATAAATGTTATTTGGTGTTTTCTGCGTTGAGCATGAACGTGATTAGATCATGTTCATTGCAACAAGGTTATTCATTTAAGTTAGAGAATAATGGTTATTCTATTTACATGAATAATACCTTCAACGGTCATGCACCCAGTAAGAATGGTTTGTTGAAACTTGATCGTAGTGATACACATGTTCATAACATTGATGCCAAAGATATACAAAGTTAATAATAATAGTACCACATACTTGTGGCACTGCCACTAAATGTCATATTGGTATAAAACGCATGAAGAAACTCCATGTTGATGGATCTTCGGACTCATTCGATCTCGAATCGGTTGAGACATGCGAACCATGCCTCTTGGTCAAGATGACAAAGGACCCCTTTTTCTGTTTTGATGAAGCGGGCAAGTGATTTATTGGAAATGATACATGTTGATGTATGCAATCCAATGAGTCTTGTAGCGTGCGGTGGATATCATTATTTTCTTACCTTCACTGATGATTTGAGTAGATATAGTGTATATTTACTTAATGAAACACAAGTCGGAGTCGTTTGAAAGGTTCAAGCAAATTCAGAGTGAAGTTTAAGATCATCATGACAAGAAGATAAAATGTTTGCGATATGATCGTGGAGATGAATATCTGAGTTACGAGTTTGGCATACAACTTTAGACAATGTGAAAGTTGTTTCACAACTCACGCCACCTGGAACACCATAGTGTGATGGTGTGTCCGAACGTCATAGTCGTGCTCTATTGGATGTGGTGCGTGCTATGATGTCTATTATCATTTTGTTACTATAATTTTGGGGTTATGCATTAGAGACAACTACATTCACTTTAAATAGGGCACCATCTAAATCCGTTGAGATGACACCGTGTGAACTATGGTTTGATAGAAACCTAAGCTGTCATTTCTTAATGTTTGGGGTTGTGACGCTTGTGTGGAAAATGTTTTCACCTAATGAGCTAGAACCCAAAGCGAACAAATGCATCTTCATAGAATACCCTAAGAACAGTTGGGTGAACCTTCTATCTCAGATCCAAGCATAAAATGTTTGTTGCTAAAACTAGGTCCTTTCTTGAGAAAGGGTTTCTCTTGAAAGAATTGAGTGGGAGGAGGATAGAACTTGATGAGGTTATTGAACCTCTACTTCAACCAGAAAGTGGCGCAGCGCAGAAAGATGTTTCTGTGAAGCCTACGTCAGTTGAAGAGGAAATTAATGATCATGATCATGAAGCTTCGGATCAAGTTACTATCGACCTACGAGGAAAATAGAACTTGATGAGATTATTGAACCTTTACTTCAACCAGAAAGTGGCGCGGCGCACAAAGATGTTTCTGTGAAGCCTACATCGTTTGAAGAGGAAGTTAATGATGATGATCATGAAACTTCGAATCAAGTTACTATCGAACTTCGTAGGTCGACAAGGACGTGTACTGCTACTGAGCGGTACGACAACCTTGTCTTGAAGGTCATGTTGTTGGACAACGATGAACCTACGAACTATGGAGAAGCGATGATGGGCCTAGAAACCAACAAATGGTTAGAGGCCATGAAATCCGAGAAAGGATCCATGTATGAAAACCAAGTATAGACTTTGTTGGACTTGCTCGTTGGACGGCTGGTCGTTAAAGTACAAATGGATCTTTAAAATGAAGACAGACGCTGATGGTAAATGTTACCATTTGTAAAGCTCGACTTGTTGCAAAGTAGTTTACGACAAGTTCAAAGAGTTGACTGCGATGAGACTTTCTCACTCGTAGCAATGCTAAAATTCTGTTGGAATTATGTTAGCAGTTGCTGCTTTTTTCAATTATGAAATCTGGCAGATGGATGCCAAAACATCGTTTCCTTCCTTAAGGAAAGGTTGTATGAGATACAACCAGAAGGTTTTGTCAGTCCTAAGGATGCTAAAAGATATGCGAGCTTCAGTGATTCTTCTATGAACTGAAGCAAGCATCTCGGAGTTGGAATATACACTTTGATGAGGTGATCAAAGTTTTTGAGTCTATACAAAGTTTATGAGAAACTTGTATTTGCAATAAAGTGAGTGGGAGCACTATAGAGTTTCTGATAAGTATATGTGGATGACATATTGCTATTCGGAAATGATGTAGAATTTCTGGAGAGCATAAAATGGGTGTTTGAAAAGAGTTTTTCAAAGGAGGACCTGGATAAAGCTACCTAAATTGTTGAGCATCAAGATCTATAGAGATAGATTAAGATACTTGATGACACTTTCAATGAGTACATACCTTGACAAGATTTTGAAAGAGTTCAAAATGGATCAGTCAGAGAAAGAGTTCTCGCTTGATTTGTAAGGTATAAAGTTGAGTAAGACTCAATGCCCAGTGACTGCAGAAGATAGAGAAAAGATGAGTGTCATCCCCTATAGGCTCTATCATGTATGCAATGTTGTGCACAAGACCCGATGTCAGCCTTGCCATAAGTATGGCCAGAAGGTTTCAAAGTGATCCCAGAACGGAGCACCGGACAGTGGTCAAGATTATCCTTAGTAACTAAAAGACTAAGGAGATGTTTCTCGATTATGGAGGTGATAAAGAGTTCGTCGTAAAGAGTTACGTCGATGCAAGCTTTAACACCAATCCGGATGACTCGTAGTAGCAATCTGGATACGTATAGTGGAGCAGCCATTTGGGATAGTACCAAGTGGAGTGTGGTAGCAGTGTTTATGGTTTGACATAGAAATTTGCAAAGTACACACGGATCTGAATGTCGCAGACCCGTTGACTATAAGACCTCTCTCACCTGCAAAGCATGATCGAGCCCCAGAACTCATTGGGTGTTAGATTCATAACAATGCGAATCACATGGTGATGTGAACTAGATTATTGACTCTAGTGCAAGTGGGAGACTGTTGGAAATATGCCCTAGAGGCAATAATAAATTAGTTATTATCATATTTCCTTGTTCATGATAATCGTTTATTATCCATGCTATAAATTGTATTGACCGGAGACTTAGATGCATGTGTGGATACATAGACAAAACCATGTCCCTAGTATGCCTCTAATGGACTAGCTCATTGATCAAAGATGGTTAAGGTTTCCTAGCCATGGACATGAGATGTCATTTGAGAACGGAATCACATCATTAGGAGAATGATGTGATGGACAAGACCCAAACTACAAACGTAGCATATGATCGTGTCAGTTTATTGCTACTGTTTTCTACATGTCAAGTATATGTTCCTATGACCATGAGATCATGCAACTCACGGACATCGGAGGAGTGCCTTGTGTGTATCAAACGTCGCAATGTAACTACGTGACTATAAAGGTGCTCTACAGGTATCTCCGAGGGTGTCTGTTGAGTTGGCATGGATCAAGACTGGGATTTGTTACTCCGTGTGACGGAGAGGTATCTTAGGGCCCACTCGGTAATGCAACATCACAATAAGCCTTGCGAGCAATGTGACTAAGTGTTAGTCACGGGATCTTGTATTACGAAACGAGTAAAAAGACTTGCCGGTAACGAGGTTGAACTAGGTATGGAGATACCAATGATCGAATCTCGGGCAAGTAACATACCGAAGAACAAAGGGAACTGCCTACGGGATTAACTGAATCCTTGACATAGAGGTTCGACCGATAAAGATCTTCGTAGAATGTGTAGGAACCAATGTGGACATCCAGGTCCTGCCATTGGTTATTGATCGTAGAGGTGTCTCGGTCATGTCTACATAGTTCTCGAACCCGCAGGGTCTGCACACTTAAGGTTTGGTGACGTTTCGGTAGTGTAGAGTTATATATGGTGGTGACCGAAGGTTGTTCAGAGTCCCGGATGAGATCCCGGACATCAGGAGGAGTTCCGGAATGGTCCGGAAATGAAGATTGATATATAGGAAGGTGGTGTTTGGACTCCGGAAAGGTTTCGGGCACTTTCGGTAGTGTACCGGGAGTGACGAATGGGTCCCGGGGGTCCACCAGTGGGGCCATCCCACCCCATGGGCCAAAGTGGCGACCCATCAGCCCCTAGTGGGCTGGTGGAGTCGGCCAAGGTGGCCTAGGTGCAGGGGAGAGAGGCCCAAACCGAATTGGGGTGGAGTCCTCCCCAAGATCCACCTCTCGTGTGAGAGGTGGACTCCCAATTGGAGGAGGACTCCCCCTCCACCAGTTTGGCCGAAGCCAAGAGGGAGCCCTCCCCTTGGGCGCAGCCTCCTCTCCCCTCCTCCTATATATACTAGTGGATATCTAGGGTTTTGGCACTGAATTTACGGCCACGTGCGACCCATTCCACCGGTGCTCCTCTAGATCGGATTTGCAGTGCTTAGGCGAAGCCCTACCGGAATTGCTCCACCACCATCGCCGGAGCGCCGTCACGCTGCCGGTGAACTCTTCTTTCTCTCCACTTCCTCTTGCTGGATCAAGACGGTGGAGATCGTCATCAAGCTGCACGTGTGCTGAACGCGGAGGTGTCGTCCGTTCGGCGCTAGATCAGAAGGACCGTGAACAAGATCGCGAGACGGATCGTGATGAGTTCACGGAACGGTTCATGATGATATCGCATGACGGATCGTGATGAGTTCGCGGGACGGATCATGATTGGATCGCGGGACGGATCGTGATGTGATCGCGGGACGCTCGGCGATTTGGATCGCGAAGATGTTCGACTACACCAACCGCATTTCTTAACGCTTCCCGCTTAGCGATCTACAAGGGTATGTAGATCCACTCTCCCTCTCCTAGATGCTCATCACCATGGATAGATCTTGTGTGTGCGTAGGAAATTTTTTGTTTCCCATGCAACGTTCCCCAACACGCCGGGTGTGGGTGCCCAACGCAGCTCTACCACCAAGGTACACCGCGAGGCCATCCTTCCAGGCGCCTCGCCCAGCTCCGCCCAACCCTCCAGTTAGGACATTTGGAGGTCCCCCTGTCAATGTTGTTCCCCATGCCACCGTTGTCTGCTACAAGTGTGGAGAACCAGGACACTACTCCCGTGAGTGTCCTCAGAACAATGCCAAGCCAGCTGGACGTGGAAAGCCAGGAAAAGCCTTATATGTGAAGCCAACTCCTGCCCGTGATCGAGTGAATTATGTTTCTGCTGAAGAAGCCCTTGAGGATCCTGATGTTATCCTAGGTACACTCCTTGTCAATAGTCATCCAGCATATGTTCTATTTGATACTGGAGCATCTCATTCATTCATCTCAGAAAGTTATGCAGAGTTGCATAACATGTATTTTTGTGATATGCCTACTCCTTTAGTATTTCAGACTCCTGGTTCAAAATGGAAAACCTCTAGGGTGAGCCATGACAGTGAGATTCTTGTGGATAGGCTAGTATTCCTAGCATCTTTGATAGCCCTCAAGTCTTCAGACATCAATATCATCTTAGGCATGGACTGGAGTAAAGCCCACTATGCTAAGATTGATACTCATACTAGGAATGTTCAACTTACACATCCCTCAGGTGAGATAGTTAATGTCTCCACTCGAGCAGCCAAGCGCCAACTCTCTTCTCTCAATGCTAGCCCTCTTCCAGAATTAGAAGATATTCCGGTAGTCCATGACTTTCCGGATGTCTTTCCAGAAGAACTGCCAGGAATTCCACCTGTTAGAGATGTTGAGTTTGTGATAGAGCTCATCCTAGGGAATGTCCCAATAGCCAGAAGACCCTATAAGATGGCACCATTAGAACTAGCCGAACTTAAGAAACAACTTGATGAGGCTTTGAAGAAAGGTTTCATCCGTCCTAGTTCTTCTCCTTGGGCTTGCCCCGTCCTCTTCGTTAAGAAGAAAGATGGATCAGATCGGATGGTTGTGGATTATCGGCCAGTGAATCTGGTCACCATAAAGAACAAGTATCTGCTCCCCAGGACCAACGATTTGTATGATCAACTCGCTGGACCCTCTATCTTTTCCAAAATGGATTTGAGGTTGGGATACCATCAAATCAGAATTAGAAACGGGGACATTCCAAAAACGGCTTTTGTTACTCGTTATGGCCAATACGAGTACACCGTCATGTCCTTCGGTTTAACCAATGCCCCAGCCACCTTCTCTCGCTTGATGAATTTGATCTTCATGGAGTATTTGGATAAATTCGTCGTGGTATACCTCAACGATATACTCATCTACTCGAAGAACGAACAGGAACATGCCGAGCATCTAAGGCTGGTATTGATGAAACTTCGAGAGCATCGTCTGTATGACAAATTCTCCAAGTGTGAATTTTCGTTACCAGAAGTGACCTAGCTAGGCCACATGATCTCTGGTAATGGTATTGCTGTCAATCCCGAGAGAGTTTAGGCCTTCCTTGATTGGACTCAACCTGAATTGGTTAAGCAAGTTCGGAGTTTCCTTGGCTTAGCAAGCTATTATCGACGCTTTGTCAAAAATTTCTCCAAGGTTGCGAAACCTCTGACTGAGCTCCTTAAGAAAGATAAAAAGTTCGAGTGGACTCCACAATGCGAGCACAATTTTCAGGAGTTGAAAAGACACCTGACCTCTGCTCCCGTTCTGGTGCCACTAGACTTCTCTAAGGACTTTGTTATCTATTGCGACGCCTCGCAACAAGGATTAGGTTGCATTCTCATGCAAGATTGTCATGTGATTGCTTATGCATCTCGACAGTTGCGTCCACACGAGGATAATTATCCAAAACATGATCTTGAGCTTGCAACTGTGGTCCATGCACCGAAAACATCGTGACATTACCTTCTGGGTAATCGTTGTGAAATTTACACTGATCACCAAAGTCTGAAATATATCTTCACCCAGACGGATTTGAATCTCAGGCAAAGATGGTGGGTAGAGTTGATTACAGATTACGACTTAGGGATAACTTACACCTCAAGGAAAGCCAATGTCATGGCCGATGCACTAAGTCATAAGTCTTATTGTAACAACCTGATGTTACAACAAGGTCAACCACTTCTCTATGAGGAATTTCGGAAGTTGAACCTCCACATTGTTCCTCAAGGATTCCTTTCCAACCTGGTGGCGAAACCTACTCTTAGGGATCAAATAGTAGCTGTCCAGAGGTATGATAAGGGTATATCTTGGATCAAGGAGAATATTGCTAGCGGAAACGCTAAAGATTTCTCCAAAGACGGTCAGGGTGTTGTGTTCTTTCAGAACCGGTTGGTGGTTCCTAAGAGCAGACGCTTAAGACAGCTGATCCTTAAGGAGGCTCATGATTCTCCTCTCACAATTCATCCGGGTAGTACCAAGATGTATCAGGACCTACGCCACAGGTTCTGGTGGACTAGGATGAAGAGAGAAATTGCTCGGTTCGTTGCTAACTGCGACATTTTTCGTTGCGTTAAGACAAAACATCAAAGGTCTGGTGGCACCCTTCAACCTTTAGCTATTCCTGAATGGAAATGGTATAAGGTCGGTATGGATTTCATTACCGGATTTCCCAGGACTAAGAGAGGGAATAATGCTATCTTTGTGGTCGTAGACCGCCTTTCCAAAGTGGCTCATTTTCTTCCAGTTCGGGAGAGTATAACTACTAGCCATCTAGCGGAGTTATATGTTTCTCAAATAGTTTCTCTTCATGGTGTTCCATTGGAGATTAACTCAGACCGCGGAAGTATCTTTACTTCTTGATTTTGGGAAAGTTTCCAAACCGCTATGGGGACTCATCTATCCTTTAGCACTGCTTTCCACCTGCAATCAAGTGGTCCAGTTGAGCGAGTCAATCAAATCCTCGAAGACATGCTCCGATCATGTGTTATATCCTTCGGTATGAATTGGGAGAAATGTCTTCCATTTGCCGAATTTGCTTATAACAATAGTTATCAATCAAGCTTGGGCAAAGCCCCTTTTGAAGTTCTCTATGGACGAAGGTGTCGAACACCTCTTAACTGGTCAGAAACCGGAGAGACGCAACTCTTTGGCCCGGATATGATCCAGGATGCAGAGGAGAAAGTTCGCATTATTCGTGAAAAGTTGAAAACAACCCAATCTCGTCAAAAGAGCCAATATGATCGTCATCATAAGGCTGTGACCTATGAAGTTGATGAGAAGGCTTATCTTCGGGTTACACCTCTAAAGGGTACCCATCGATTGCGGTATAAAGGGCAAGTTGGCTCCTCGTTACATTGGACCTTTTCACATTCTTGCTAAACGAGGAGAGGTTGCCTACCAATTGGAACTTCTGCCACATCTTTCCAAGGTTCATGATGTCTTCCACGTCTTGCAACTCACGCGTTGCTTCTCGGACCCTGTCCGCGAAGTAGACCACGAAGCGCTTGATCTCCAAGATAACCTTACATATCGAGAATACCCTGTTCGTATTCTTGATCAAGCTGAGTGTACCAGGCGTCAAAACATCAAGTTTCTCAAGGTTCAGTCGTCACACCATTCTGAGAAGGAGGCCACATGGGAAAGAGAGGATTGTCTTTGACTAGAATATCCCGTGCTCTTCCCGACGACTTCCAAAGGGGACGAGATTCTTTTGAGTGGGGGTGAGTTGTCACATCCCTAGCTAGCTTACTTCGGACAACATGTGTGTGCATCATGTTTCACTTTTAGCATCAATTTGAAATGGGGATTAACAGAAACCCCCAAACACCTCATTTGAATCAAACCAATTTAATGATAGTGAAAAACCAACAAATCCAAAATGCCCATAAAAAATGTCCCCTATGTCTGATAAATGTGGACATGATTATACCAGGGGTCATTCTAAATATTTGAATATTTATAGCATTTCAAAATAAATATTAAAGCTACTGAAAATGCCAACTAAAGCATTATAATTATTTCATTTTTCAAAATATTCTGAAAACCTTTTATAGAAGTTTGAAATATTCAAATTAAGTTCTATAAAATATTTGGGATATTTATGCCTAGGATTTGTGCCTAAAAATAAATAAAACAAATGTCAGAAAAATAAAACAGACACTGGAATTTTTTTAAAAGAAAAGGTGGAAGCCTCTTGGGTCGGCCCATCTGGCCCAGCACCGTCGTCGTCCTCCTGGTGGCCAGGAGGACGAGCGTGTGCTCGCCGTGCGCCTGCGCCGGTGCTGCGATGCAGCTCCCTGCGTGCCTGCATCCCTCGCCGCGCTGGCAAGAGGATGAGGACGCCGCTGCTGTCCCCATCGCTCTCTCTCTCTCTCTCTCGCCCATTCGGCCCCCTGCCTCTTCCCTCTCCTCTACCCACCATGGCCGCCGCCTTCTTGCTGTCGTAGTTGTCCCTCTAGTCGCTCCCTCTCGCCCCTGAGCCCCCTATAGCTCCGCCTTGACGTGCTGGTCCTCTCCGCCGAAAGAATCGAGCCGGAGGCCCCCAGCAGTGACCTCGACGCCTTCTTCCTCCTCGGTCACCGGAGACCGCCGTCGTTCGTTCGTCGCAAGCAAGGCCTCCCCGAGCCCGCTCTCGTCGCCGTCGCATCCGCTGTGAGCTCCTGCTCCTTCTCCCCCCTTTTCCCCCTTCGCTAGCGCGTTCTAGCACCGGATCCCCTCAGGTCCGAGAGCTCCTCGCCACCGGCAAGGACATGGCCATCGCTATGGCGGTCCAAGCTCGCACCTGAGCACGTAGTCGTGCTCAGGAGGAACCTAGGTAGCCTTAGGAGCCCATAGTTGGGTCATTTGAGCTTCGGCTCGACGAGCCCGTGCTCGCCCGAGCTCCCGCAGCGGCTGTGCTCATCGACGGTGCCAATTCCAGCCATCCTAGCCCCTAGGAGGTGTCGGCTCGACGCGCGTGAGCACGCAGAGCCGATCGGTGCCCTCTGCCGTCCATTTGGTCATCAGAGGAGGAAACCCGACCCCCTTCGCCGTCTCTGGAGCCACCGGTGGCTCAATGCCGGTGGGTTTGGCCGGAGTTGACCACGGGGGTTTGACCCCTGGGTCACTGGCAAGTGGGGCTAGGCTCTGTTAAATTAGGATTAGTTTAAATGTTTAATTAATCAATTTAATTAAGTTAATGACCCATTGACCAATGGTCCCTACCCTAACTAATTAGTAATTAGTTTTTTAACTAACTTGGTTAGTAGCCGGGTCACTAACCAGTGGACCACATTGGTCAGGTTTGACCTGTCAACGATCTATTGACCAGCTGGCGTCATGATGATGTCATGCTGATGCAATAAAGAATTTCTTGAATTAAATTAATTTTAGAAACTATTTAAAACTTAGAAAAATCATAGAAATTAATCTATAACTCAGATTGAAATAATTTATATATGAAAAATATCAAAAAAATCAATGAATCCAATGGTGCTGTTATCATGCATGTTAGAGCAACCTAAGTAGATGAACATTGATATTTACTAATAGGTTAACATATGGAGTATGAAAAGGAGAATGATTTTGAACCTATATTCAAAATTACTTCATTTAACTTGGATAGTAGTTGCATTATCTCATCCATACATGCTGCCATGTCATGATCATGCATCATATTGTTGCACTTGTCGTGTATTGATTGTTATTTATCTGCATTGTGGTAGGCCCTGGTTTTGAGGATACCTTCGAGTATTCCAACGAAGGAGAAAACCTTCCTGCTTCCCAGCAAGGCAAGCAACCCCATTGATCATTCTGATAACATCCTATTCTCTCGCTCCTGCTCTTGTTTATTGCATTAGGACAAACGTTCACTTGCCTGTCATACACGATAGATGAACCCATTCCTTTGCATAACCTATCATTGTCACAATAAATAGCTAAACCTTGCAACCTAGCATACTTGGTAGATGCGGGTGCCATGATGTGCTTTGCTTACTTTGCCTGCTATGCTTGCTATGCTTAGAGTTGTGTCAGGTCTGATTCATCTAGGTGATGAACTGGAGTGAAACAATATTGTTCTAATGTGTTAAGCTTATGATGAACCCGATTTGGTAAAGGTAGCGATGAGAGGCTATGTAGGAGTACATTGCGGGTTGTCTCATTGGGTCCATTCTTAGGAACTGAGTTCCATGTTTGTGATCCAAGGCTAGTTACTACCACATGTTGGGATACTTAACTGATCCCCTCGACTTATCAATCGCTTAGGTCTTGGTCCAGGAGCTGCAAGTAGTTTCTAGTGTTTATAGTATGCTGGAGGTCGTGAGTAGCGCGGACCCTAGGGGTGGGTTACGATGCAGTAGGCAGTGGCACAGTGTACCAAGGGTCACCCGAATGGTGGGCTTGGGAACCCCGCGCACATCATTTGGGGCTATAGCGGAAACTTCGGTAGGACTTCCGTGCGGGTTCATTCTCAAATAGGCGATTGCCTGGACTAGAGGTCTTATGTGATTGACAGTCGTGGCTGACTCCCTCACTAGGCTTCCGCTTGAAGGTTGCCGAGGTGCATGGTTTTATGAGCACGCAGCGATAAGTGGTGAGAGTGTGTGTGAAGAAGTACACCCCTGCAGGGTATGAAACTATTCGAATAGTCGCGTCCTTGGATATAGACTACTTGGAGAACTTATGTTGTTCATAGATAATTTAATGGATACTCATAAAAATATCAAGACAAGTGTGAGTATCGTGGATGGCACTCTCGTACGAGACGAAAGTGAATCCATGGTGGTGTATTGATGTGGAGTTAGTGGACTCGTGTGCGATATCTAAAATTTGAACAAAGAGTTAAAATTGCGTATTATAGGTTAGCCATGAGTCAAAGCTGGCATTGCTGCATAAACTCCACCACTCCTTTGTTGATACTTGAGCATGAATAGTCTACATCTGCTTAAAAGACTTGCTGAGTACGTTCGTACTCATGTTTGCTTAATAAATGTTGCAGATGAGACTCAGGACCCATTAGGTGGGTTCTATCTAGATGTCGACGACGCTGAATAGCTGGTGTCCTAGCTATGACCTTATGCCTTGTGGCGCACTGTAGATAGTCAGGCCATGTGCCTTTTTACCCTTTCAACTGTTTGTACTCAAACAGCTTTATGCTTCCGCTTGGTTTGTATGAACTTGCTTGTATGACTTGAGTGTCGGGTCATGTGACCCCTACCTGTAAGAACATATTATGCAAGGCTCTTCTGAGCCTCTTAAATAAAAGTTGTGTTGATGTATGGTTATGTTGTGATGCCATAGTTGTATCTATGCATATTGGGCATGTCGTGCATACGTGTGACGTGCACGATATATATGGGATCTGACACCTAGTCATGTGCCTTTAGTAGTACTCTTTATGGGAAACTGCCTCTTTGTGCTTCCACCGAGCCTTGGTAGCTTTCTACTGCTCCGAACACATTGATTGACCGGCATATATCCTTCTTTGTTGCTGTGTGTGTCCCTTTAGGGAAATGTCTCGCAGTGTAATGGAGTCCATGTATCCTGCTACGACTCGTCTACGTGAAGTGATGACATTTATGTCCCACGGTGTAATGGAGTCCCTGTAGCTTGCTATGAGTCGTCTACAGACGCTTGAGGCCGACACCTGCATTGTTGGGTTACGTATTCCTGTTTCCGTACGGATGTGCCACTTGGGTTCTATGACTAGTCATGTCGGCCCGGGTTATCTGTCGTTTGATTGCCAGCGACATGTTCACATACGTGAGCCAAAAGACGCAAACGGTCCCGGCTAAGGTAAGGCTGCAGCCGTGGAGTTTACTGTGTGTGAGGCCGCAAAGTGATATGATGTGTTACAGTCTGGATTCATATGACTTAGGATCGGGGTCCCGACACTTGAGCAACCAGATCATCATAATTCCTCACCCCATTTTAATAGTATTGGTTTTCTTATGGACTTCAAAAGTGATTTCTCACGAAATATAAAATATAGAGTCTTGTAGCTTGAAGCTTGGTCAATCCTATTCCTTCGCTTCTTCTTCTTGGGAATTCTCCTCACAATACTTAGCCAATCCTCTCTATGGACTGAACCTCAAATAAGTTAGGTAAAACCATTAGTCCAAGATACATGTATGTTGTCATGAATTATCAAAACCACCAAGGGAGCATGTGCGCTTTAAATCTCCCCCTTTTTGGTAATTGATGATAACATACAAACAAAGCTTCAAATTAAGATATGCAGAGATATAATGAAGACTTTGAGAGACAGATGACTAAGATATGCTCCCCCTAAATGTGTTCAATCCTTTTCAAGGATAGTTGCTTTGGAATGTGTGGACACACACTTAGTATAAGGGATATGATGAGTCATGTGTATCTTGTCTATATGCATCAAATATATGTGAATGTGGTGTTTCCATGTTCAAGACTTCACTCTTGCAAACAATATGTGCAAGAAGCAAGAGATCATCTTAACCAAGGATATGATGCATATACTTACCTTGAAGTTCTTGAGCATTCTAATAGTAGAAACACACTTGAGAAAATAGTGTTAGGAAACACAAGAATATTCTAATCATCCAAATGCAATAGAACTCAATAGTACCAAGATGTGGAAGGCATATAGATGATAAAGTTTATAAAGCTTGATATGTCTCCAAGAACATTTAGAGCTTTCTCCTCTGAATATGAAGTTGTAGTTCTTCCTCTCCCCTTGAATCTTAGCATGTAGATATTGGGAGTAGGTAGGGTGAGACAAGACTAATATAAAATCAATCAAATTTGAAAACTATTTTGGTTTGCTCTCCCCCCTTAAGTAGTGTTTCTCCACTTTGGGTGATCATGAATTTTTTCCTTATGGATAAGCACAAGCTTTGATATTCTCCCCTATTTATATTCTCCCCCTTTATTGATATTCTCCCCCTTAATAATCCCCCCTATATACAATCATAAGCTTTGATATTCTCCTCCTTTGGCATTAATTTTGAAAAAGGGTTAGAGGGTAAGGGATCCTTGAGAATAAGGGTCACTGAAAGTAGGGATCATAGAAAGTAAGATCATAGAGAGTAACGATCATAGAGAGCATTTAAGACCAAGGGATCCTAGAGAATAGTTTCTCCCCCTTTTGTTTCCTGAAAGCTTTTAAGATTTCTCCCCTTTTGACATTGGGATCCTTCAAGAAATTGGGATTTTTCCTAAATTTGACAAAAAGCACAGAGGATAGCAAAATCGGTGGATCCGAGGCAAAGAGAATCGATGGAACCGATAAGTGGTTGTGCATCCCATCTGCTGAATCGGTGACACCGAGAAGTTTGAGTCGGAGGGTTCGAAGTGCTTAAACATCAACTTGGCAATGTTTGTCAAAACCAGTTTTTCAGAAAGTATCAAGAGATTCGAAAAAATTGCAATGGATTTTCGGAAAGATTTGCAAGGAATTTTCAACTAGATGTAGATTGAGTGGTTCTAAGAAAGCATGCAACTATAAGATGGACTAAACAAGAAACTTCATGTAGATGATGGTTGGTGACTAGGTCACCTACATTAGAGTATATTGACTTAGGATCAAAGCAAGAATACTTGATCATAGGTCATACTCATTGTTAAGCTCAAGATGGGGTTACCATTTTTCGTTTAAGCATTTTAATGTTTTCATATAACTTGAGTTGCTTTATCTCGTTTCTTGGAGTAAAGGTTTTTTCAAGGATATGATCACATACCTTTGAGTGATGTTGATGATGTGTTATGTAGGAGAGATTGTTGTGGATGCTCAATATTGATGAAGATCATCTTGAGTTTGGAGCAATCCTTGATCGTCTTGGTTCTCTTTTCACCTACATGGGTTAGTCATGCAAGGAAGAACAAGATATGTCCGAATGACAAGAATTAAATTTGTTTATCATATGATTGTCAAGGATATAGTTTGTGTTGTCTTCTTCCTTCCATCATCAAAGAAGGGTTGTGAATACTTGACCATGACAAGATTGCTTGTGATATGAGTTGATGGCAATCTTGTGGAGTGTAGTTCTTCCAAGTACCTTTAAACGATTAGATGCAATGCAAGCGAGCATATATTTCCAAGGTGTATGATAGTGTCATATCAAGTGTATCATGGAATTGTCAATTAAGCTCATACCCTTGCATGCATCTGAGTGAGTCTAGCTCAAGTTTGAAGCATTAATGATGTTAAACTCACTTCTCAAGTGGCAAGACACTTCTCATCAAGTGGCTTGGTAAAGATATTGGCCAATTGTTTGTTAGTACGAACATGCTTGAGATTGATATCTCCTTTGGCAACATGATCACGAATGAAATAATGTCGAACTTGAATATGCTTAGTTCAATGTTGCACGGGATTATGAGTAATCTTGATTGCACTCTCATTGTCACATAACAATGGTACATGTTTCACATGTATGCCATAATTCTTAAGAGTTTGAGACATCCATAGCAATTGAGCACAACATGATCAGACGACAATGTATTCCGCTTCGACGGTAGATAGAGATACCGAGTTTTGTTTCTTGGATGACCACGACACAAGAGATCTACCAAGAAATTGGCAAGTACCCTAGGTGGATTTTCTATCAACCTTGTCTCCAGCATAGTTTGAGTCGGTATAGCCAATGAGGTTAAAAGAAGATCCCTTGGGATACAAGATGCCAAAGTTTAGTGTATGTATCAAGTATCTCACAATTCTTGTCACGACCTTAAGATGACACTCTTTAGGAGCAGCTTGATAGCTAGCACACATGCACACACTAAGCATGATATCGGGACGGGAGGCACATAGATATAGCAATGAACCGATCATTGATCGATAGACCTTTTAATCAACCGGTTTGTCCTCCTTGGTGAGGTCAACATGTCCACTAGTAGGAATAGGAGTTTTCATACGTTTACACTCTTGCATGTTTAACTTCTTGATCAAGTCCTTGGTGTACTTGGTTTGAGATATAAAAGTTCCTAGTCTCGTTTGCTTGATTTGCAAACAAAGGAAAAACTTCAGCTCACACATCATGGACATCTCATACTTCTCGGACATCAACCTTCCAAATTTCTCACTAAATTGTGGGTTAGTATATCCAAAGATAATATCATCCACATAAATTGGGCACACCAATAATTCACCATTAACTCTCTTACTGAATAAGGTGCGTCAATTTTACCAATTTCAAAACCCTTTTCAAGAAGAAACTTCGTTAGATATTTGTACCAAGCACGAGGGGCTTGATTAAGTTCATAAAGAGATTTACGAAGCTTGTAAACATGGTTGGATTTCTTAGGATTCACAAAACCGAGGGGTGCTTAACATAGAATTCTTCCTCAGTCTCCCCATTTAGAAATGCACTTTTAATGTCCATTTGGTAAAGTGTGACATCATGGTGATTGGCACAAGCAATTAATATTTGAATAGCTTCAAGCCTAGCAACGGCGGCATAGGTCTCACCGTAGTCCATACCTTTGAATTGCGTGTAGCCTTGTGCCATGAGACGTGCCTTGTTGCGAATGACTTGACCGTCTTTGTCTTGCTTGTTCCGAAACACCCATTTGATTCCAATGATGTTTTGCTCGTCTTTGGGATTCTCCACTAGTGTCCACACTTCGTTCCTCTCAAAGTTGTGTAGCTCTTCATGCATAGCGTTCACCCAATCCGGGTCTTCAAGCACTTCTTCCACCTTCAAAGGCTCAATACTAGAGATGAATGAGTAGTGTTCACAAAAGTTAGCTAGGCGTGTCTTGGAGCGAGTGATTCTTACGGTTTCAATGTCACGGGATATTTGCTCTAAGGGATGATTCTTGTTCACTCTTTCTCGAGCCCGAGGTAGCTTTTGCTTGCTGGACGGTGGAGCTTCCTCGTCATCATCTCCTTCTTTATTGTTGTTGTTGAAGGTGTTGTCTCCTTGAGGTGGTGGTGAAGGAGGTTGAGGTGGAACATCATGATGTACTTCTTCCTCATCATCTTCTTGCCGTGTACCGCTTGTGCATGCTTCCATGTCATGTTGAGGTTCGCCTTGACGCGAAGTAGGAGCTTCCACTTGGGTCGATGAGGCACTTTCCTTCACCTCCATGGGACGAATCTTGCCGATGGATGATACATCTCCAACGTATCTATAATTTTTTATTGTTCCATGCTATTATATTATCTGTTTTGGATATTTTATATGCATTAATATGCTATTTTATATTATTTTTGGGACTAACCTATTAACCTAGAGCCTAGTGCCAGTTTCTGTTTTTCCTTGTTTTTGAGTATTGTAGATAAGGAATATTAAACGGAGTCCAAACGGAATAAAATCTTTGTGATGATTTTTCTTGGACCAGAAGACATCTAGCAGACTTGGAGAGGGGTCCAGGAGACCTTCCAGGAGGTCACAAGCCACCCTAGCACGGCCAGGGGGTGTGCCCCCTGGCTTGTGCCCCTAGCAGTTCCTCCAACCCTAATCTTCGGCCTATAAATTACCAAATATTCCCCAATACCAAAAAGACCCGCGAAAATACTTTTTCGCAGCCATAAACCTCCGTTCCCGAGAGACCCAATCTTGGAGCCTTTTCGGTAATCTACGGGAGGGGGATTCGATCACGGATGGCATCTATATCAACTCCATTGCCCCTCCGATGATGCGTGAGTAGTCCACCACAGACCTACAGGTCCATAGCTAGTATCTAGATGGCTTATTCTCTCTCTTTGTGCTTCAATACCATGTTCTCCATGATCTTCATGGGGATCTATCCGATGTAATACTCTTTTGCGGTGTGTTTGTCGAGATCTGATGAATTGTGGGTTTATGATCAGCTTGTGTATGAATATTATTTGGTTCTTATCTGAATTCTTATATGCATGATTTCATATCTTTACAAGTCTCTTCAAGTTATTGGTTTGGTTTGGCCAACTAGATTGGTAATTCTTGCAATGGGAGAAGTGCTTAGTTTTGGGTTCAATCTTGTGGTGTCCTCACCTAGTGACAAAGTAGGGGTAGCAAGGCACATATTGTATTGTTGCCATCAAGGGTAAAAAGATGGGGGTTTCATCATATTGCTTTAGTTTATCCCTCTACATCATGTCATCTTACTTAATGCGTTACTCTGTTCTTCATGAACTTAATACTCTAGATACAGGCAGGAGTTAGTCGATGTGTGGAGTAATAGTAGTAGATGCAGAATCATTTCGGTCTACTTGACATGGACGTGATGCCTATATGCATAATAATTGCCTTGGATATCGTCATAACTATGCGCTTTTCTATCAATTGCTCGACAGTAATTTGTTCACCCATCGTGTTATTTTCCTTCAAGAGAGAAGCCTCTAGTGAAACCTATGGCCCCCTGGTCTATTTTCCATTTTATTTTTTCAGATCTATATACCAAAAATACCTTGCTATAATTTATTTACTTTTTACTTTCTGCAATCTTTTACATCTATCTCTATCAGATCTAATCCTTGCAAGTAACCGTGAAGGGATTGACAACCCCTTTATAGAGTTGGGTGCAAGAGTTTGATTGTTTGTGTAGGTGCATCCATTGGTGACTTGCTTGTTCCTCCTACTGGATTGATACCTTGGTTCTCAACAACTAAGGGAAATACTTATCTACTTTGCTGCATCACCCTTTCCTCCAAGGGAAAACCAACGCAAGCTCAAGAGGTAGCAAGAAGGATTTCTGGTGCCGTTGCCGAAGAGGATACACATCAAGCCTACCAAGTACCCATCACAAACTCATCTCTTGCATTTACATTATTTTCCATTTGCCTCTCGTTTTCCTCTCCCCCAATTCACCAATTTGTCATTTTATTTGCCTTCTCTTTTCCGTTTGCCCTTTTTCTTGTCGGATCTTTTGCTTGTTATTGTGACTAGCGTTGCTACCTCCCCTTTGTCATCAGACTTTGAAGTTCTATACTTCAAGAAAAAACAAGGGGAAAATTTGAAAGATGCCTGGTATAGCCTAATGGAATCCCATCGTATTTCCAATCTAAAAGGAGATACAAAAGTTCTGCTTAGAATTTTTTACATTGGATTGGCTTTACATCATAGAAAGCTTTTGGATTTTTCCTCAGAGGGGAATTTTATCGAACTTGATGCAAGTGCTGCCTATAAAGTTTTGGAAGGAATTTTTGGGGTTCCCGCACAAAAAAGGGGCCTAGCTTTTCACAAGAGGGAGTTCAACTCCTCGACGCATTGGGTGACTTGCATAAACACTTAGTCGAGTTACAAAAATATCACGAACCCCTCAAACACATTAATGGGAATCTCAGTCGCTTGAACACTTTGATTACCCTTTGCAATAAGCATTTGGATATTTTGGATATTAAGATGGTTCCATTGCCCGAAAACCCGAGGAAGCAGAAAGAGCCCCCCGGATTTGAGAAGGCCCTCACAAATATTGCTAATACCAAAGATGACAATACCTAGATCTATTCCGTTTTGCCTAGCTAGGGGCGTTAAACAATAGTGCTTGTTGGGAGGCAACCCAATTTTATTTTCATGTTCTATTTTTTGCTTATGTTTTTGAGTGTTTCACACATTATTACCTCTGTTGTAATTGTGTTTTGGTGTTTTAATTAGTGTTTGAGCCAAGTAAGACCTTTGGGGTGGTCTATGGTGATTGTTGATTTGATCTTACTGAAAAATAGAAACTTTTGCACCCAGTCCAGGAATTTTATAAATTTATCAAAGCGTCAAATGAGTCCGAAATTTTTACAAAAGATTGATATACAAATTTCCTAGGTTTTACTAACTTTTAAGAATTTGTTGAGTTACAGAAGTATACAAAGTTTCCAGATTGCTACAGATTGTTCTGTTTTGACAGATTCTAATTCCTTTGTGTTGTTTACCTATTTTGATGTATCTATGGGTCGTATCGGGGGGTATGAACCATGGAAAAGTTGGAATACAGTATCTATTACACCAATATAAATAAAGAATGAGTTCACAATAGTACTTAAAGTGGTGATTTATTTTCTTATACTAACGGATCTCACGAGTTTTCTGTTAAGTTTTGTGTTGTGAAGTTTTCAAGTTTTGGGTAAAGATTGGATGGGCTATGGAATAAGGAGTGGCAAGAGACTAAGCTTGGGTATGCGCAAGGAACCCCAAGGAATCAACGATGCAAAAAATCCTAAGCTTGGGTATGCCCCGGAAGGCATCCCCTCTTTCGTCTTCAATCCATCGGTAAATTTACTTGAGGCTATATTTTTATTCACCACATGATATGTGTTTTGCTTTGAGCGTCTTGTATGATATGAGTCTTTGCTTTTTACTTTTACACAATCATCCTTGCTGCAAACATATTTTTATAGAGGCACGCATGAATCGTGAATTTATTAGAATACTCTATGTGCTTCACTTATATCTTTTGAGCTAGGCAATTCTGCTTTAGTGCTTCACTTATATCTTTTTAGAGCACGGTGGTGTTTTGTTTTATAGAAATAATTAAACTCTCGCACCTCACTTATATTATTTTGAGAGTCTTTAAACAGCATGGTAATTGGTTTAGGTTATGAATTTAATCCTAATATAATCGGCATCCAAGAGGGATATAATAAAAACTTCAATATAAAGTGCATTGAATATTAGGAGAAGTTTGATTCCTTGCATAAAGTTTTGAGATATAAAGATGGTAATATTAAGAGTCATGTTATTAATTAATTGTGAATTGGTAAAAATACTTGTGTAAAGGTTTGTGATTCCCGTAGCATGCACGTATGGTGAACCGTTATGTAAGGAAGTCGGAGCATGATTTGTTCATTGATTGTTAGCCTTTGTGTGAGGGTCGGGAGCGCGCGATGGTTTACTCCTACCAACCTCTCCCCTAGGGGCATGCATCTAATACTTTGCTTCGATGACTAATAGACTTTTGCAATAAGTATGTGAGTTCTTTATGACTAATGTGAGTCCATGGATTATACGCACTCTCACCCTTCCACTTTTACTAGCCTCTCTAGTACCGCACAACTTTCGCCGATGCATTAAACCCACCATATATCCTTCCTCAAAAAAGCCACTATACCTACCTATTATGGCATTTCAATAGCCATTCCAAGCTATATTGCCATGCAACTTCCACCATCCGTTCATTATGACACGTACCATCATTTTTATATTGCTTTGCATGATCGTAAGATAGCTAGCATGATGTTTTCATGGATTGTCCGTTTTTTGATGTCATTTGCTATGCTAGATCATTGCACATCCCGGTACACCGCCGGAGGCATTCATATAGAGTCATATTTTGTTCTAGATATCGAGTTGTAATTCTTGAGTTGTAAGTAAATAAAAGTGTGATGACCATCATTATTAGAGCATTGTCCCATGTGAGGAAAGGATGATGGAAGGTATGATTCCCTCACAAGTTGGGATGAGACTCTAGACTTTATGAAAAATAAAAGAGGCCAGCGAATCCCAAATAAAAAAGAGGCCAAAGATGCCCACCAAAATAAATAAATAAAAAGAGAGAAAAGAGAGAAGGGACAATGCTACTATCTTTTTTCCACACTTGTACTTCAAAGTAGCACCATTATCTTCATGATAGAGAGTCTCCTATTTTGTCACTTTCATATACTAGTGGGAAATTCTCATTATATAACTTGTCTTGTATATTCCAATGATGGGCTTCCTCAAATTGCCCTAGGTCTTCATGAGCAAGCAAGTTGGATACACACCCACTTAGTTTCTTTCCGAGCTTTCATACACTTATCGCTCTAGTGCATCCGTTGCATGGCAATCCCTACTCACTTTTATTAATGGGCATCTCCATAGCACATTTATATGCCTAGTTGATGTGAGACTATCTTCTCCTTTTTCTTCACAACCTCCACCATATTCTATTCCACCTATAGTGCTATATCCATGGCTCATGCTCATGTATTGCGTGAGAGTTGAAAAAGTTTGAGAACATAAAAGGCGTGAAACAATTGCTTGACTTGTCATCGGGGTTGTGCATGATATAAATGCTTTGTGTGGGGAATATGGAGCATAGCCAGACTATATGCTTTTGTAGGGATTACTTTCTTTTGCCATTATATTTTGAAGAGACACAATTGCTTTGTTAGTATGATGGAAATATTATTGTTTTTATGTCAACATTAAGCTTTTCTTTTGAGTCTTATGGATCTGAGCATTCATGCCACAATAAAGGATATTACATGGATAAATATGTTAAGCAGCATTGTACATCAAAAATTCTGTTTTTATCATTTACCTACTCGAGGACGAGCCGGAATTAAGCTTGGGGATGCTGGTACGTCTCCAACGTATCTATAATTTTTTATTGTTCCATGATATTATATTATCTATTTTGGATGTTTTATATGCATTAATATGTTATATTATATTATTTTGGGGACTAACCTATTAACCTAGAGCCTAGTGCCAGTTTCTGTTTTTCCTTGTTTTTGAGTATTGTAGATAAGGAATATTAAACGGAGTCCAAATGGAATAAAATCTTTGCGATGATTTTTCTTGGACAAGAAGACATCTACCAGACTTGGAGAGGGGGGCACAAGACCTGCCAGGAGGTCACAAGCCACCATGGCGCTTCCAGGGGTCGCGCTCCCCTGGCATGTGGCCCCCCAGCAGGTTCTCCAACCCTAATCTTTGTCCTATAAATACCCAAATATTCCCCCAATACCAAAAAGAGCCATGCAAATACTTTTCTGCCGCCAGAAGCCTCCGTTCCCGAGAGATCCAATATTGGAGCCTTTTCCGGTAATCTGCCGGAGGGGGATTCGATCACGGAGGGCATCTACATCAACTCCATTGCCCCTCCGATGATGCATGAGTAGTCCACCACAGACCTACGAGTCCATAGATAGTAGCTAGATGGATTATTCTCTCTCTTTATGCTTCAATACCATGTTCTCCATGATCTTCATGGGGATCTATCCGATGTAATACTCTTTTGCGATGTGTTTGTCGAGATCCGATGAATTGTGGGTTTATGATCAGCTTATCTATGAATATTATTTGGTTCTTATCTGAATTCTTATATGCATGATTTCATATCTTTGCATGTCTCTTTGAGTTATTGGTTTGGTTTGGCCAACTAGATTGGTAATTCTTGCAATGGGAGAAGTGCTTAGTTTTGGGTTCAATCTTGCAGTGTCCTCACCCAGTGACAAAGTAGGGGTAGTGAGGCACGTATTGTATTGTTGCCATCAAGGGTAAAAAGATTGGGTTTTCATCATATTTCTGGAGTTTTTCCCTCTACATCATGTCATCTTACTTAATGAGTTACTTTGTTCTTCATGAACTTAATACTCTAGATGCGGACAGGAGTTGGTCGATGTGTGGAGTAATAGTAGTAGATGTAGAATCGTTTTGGTCTACTTGACACGGACGTGATGCCTATATGCATAATCATTGCCTTGGATATCGTCATAACTATGCGCTTTTCTATCAATTGCTCGACAGTAATTTGTTCACCCACCGTGTTATTTTCCTTCAAGAGAGAAGCCTCTAGTGAAACCTATGGCCCCGGGTCTATTTTCCATATTATATTTTCATATCTATATACCAAAAATACCTTCCTGCAATTTATTTACTTTTTACTTTCCGCAATCTTTTACATCTATCTTTGTCAGATCTAATCCTTGCAAGTAACCGTGAAGAGATTGACAACCCCTTTATAGCGTTGGGTGCAAGAGTTTGATTGTTTGTGTAGGTGCATCCATTGGTGACTTGCTTGTTCCTCCTCCTGGATTGATACCTTGGTTCTCAACAACTGAGGGAAATACTTATCTACTTCACTGCATCACCCTTTCCTCTTGAAGGGAAAACCAATGCAAGCTCAAGAGGTAGCAATGGAAAAGTCTTGGATAGAGTCTAAACGTTCCTTATCTTCTACATCATTTGGCAATTGTTCAACTTGCGAACCATTAGATTCATCAAACTTCAGATCTACAGCCTCTTCAACTTTTCGAGTGAGTTGTTGTAGACATGGTAAGTGTGAGAGTTTGATCCGTTACCGGGTAGGAAACCTTCATGAGATTTAGGAGCAAATTTAGAACAACGATGCTTATCAATAATGTAACACCTGGAGCCTAATGCCCGAAAGTATCCAACTTGGGGCTTGTTACCGGTGAGTAGCTCATATGCCATTTTGATGAGAAGCTTGTGAAGATAGTCAATTCGTGGCATGAAAAACTATTTCCACGGCTTCTGCCCAAATGTGTCTTGGCGTCTTGTATTCGTCAAGCATCATTCTAGCCATCTCAATAAGAGTTCGGTTCTTACTCACAAAAACTCCATTTTGTTGAGGCGTGTACGTAGCCGAGAACTCATGTAAAATCCCTTCTTCGTCAAGAAAGGTGGGCACATTAGTGTTCTTGAACTCCGATCCATTGTCGGTCTGAACTTTCTTGATCTTCACTTAGAATTGATTTTGCACTTTGTGAGCGAAGTTCTTTTGTACATGTGACTTATCATCAAGAAATAATGGCCACGTAAATCTGGAAAAATCATCAACTATAACTAGACAAAAGGAATTTCCACCGAGGCTCTTGTAAGCATTGGGACCAAAAGGATCCATATGAAGCAACTCGAGTGGTCTCCTAGTAGTCATGATATTGTTTACGGGGTGACTTCCATCTACTTGCTTTCTGGCTTGACAAGCACTACAAAGTCTATCTTTGTCAAAGATAACATCTTTAACACCAAGTATATGATCACCTTTGATGAGCTTTTCTAGATTACGCATACCAACATGTCCTAGCCTTCTATGCCAAAGCCAACCTTGAGAAGATTTTGCAATGAGACAAGTACGAGGCTTGGATATCTTAGTGAAATCAACAATGTATAGATCACCTCTAAGGAAACCGGTAAAGACTATGCTATGATTGTATTGATGAAACACTTGGCAATCTACTTTGGTAAACAGCACATTAATACCAAAGTCGGGAAGTCTAGATATGGAGAGAAGATTGTAGCCAAGGGACTCAACAAGCATGACATTTTGAATAGAACTATCATGAGATATGGCCACCTTATGAAGACTGAGTACCTTACCCTTGTAGTTGTCTCAAAAAGTAACAACCTTCACAGTCCATGGTTTGGTGCGATCTCTTGAAACATCTCTCTATCTCTGGTCATGTGATTGGTGCATCCACTATCAAGAATCCATTCCTTTCCTCTGGACATGCAGTATTTGAAGTTTACCATGAGACATAGACTCTTCATAATCTTCTCACACTCGATGTTGAACAACTATTCTTCATCATAGTAGCCAACTCCACAATCACCAAGAAGGAGGCTCCCAAGCAATACCTAACCAATCTAGGAGGCACCACCCTCCAAAAGGTAATAGATGTGGTAGTATGATGAACTCCTTGCTCTTGTGCTTCAAAAGATAGTCTCCTCAACACTCGGTCACTCTCTGATACGTCTCCAACGTATCTATAATTTTTGCTTGTTCCATTTTGTTATATTATCATTCTTGGATGTTTTACCATCACTTTATTACCACTTTATATCATTTTTTTGGACTAACCTATTCACATAGTGCCAAAGTGCAAGTTGCTATTTTTGCTTGTTTTTTTACTTCACAGAAAATCAATATCAAATGGAGTCCAATCATGATGAAAAAATTTGGAGATTTTTTCTGGACCATAAGACACCCAATGGACCAAAGAAGTGTCGGGGGAGTGGGCCGAGGAGACCACAACCAACCAGGCCACGCCAGGGGGGGCATGCCCGCGGCCTGGTGGGTTGTGCCCTCCTCGGGCCCCCTCTCCACCGCCTATGGTGTCTATAAATTCCCAAATATTCCAAAAACCCTAGGGGAGTCGACGAAACACAATTCCAGCTACCGCAAGTTCCGGAACCTCGAGATCCAATCTAGACACCATCACAGAGGGGTTCATCTTCATCATAGGTGCTTCTCTGATGATGCGTAAGTAGTCCACCATAGACCTACGGGTCCATAGGCAGTAGCTAGATGGCTTCCTATCTCTCTTATGATTCTCAATACAATGGTCTCTTGGATATCTATTTTATGTAAACTTTTGCGGTGTGTTTGTTGGGATCTGATGAATTTTGAGTTCATGATCAGTTTCTATCCATGAATATTATTTGAGTCTTCTTTGATATCTTATATGCATGATTGCTTATAGCCTCGCATTTCTTCTTCGTATCTTTGGTTTAGTTAGGCCAACTAGATCGATTTTTCTTGCCATGGGAAAAGGTGCTTTGTGATGGGTTCGATCTTGCGGTGTTCTTTCCGAGTGACAGAAGGGGTAGCAAGACACGCATGTATTGTTGCTATTGAGGATAACAAGATGGGGTCTATTTCTACATGAATAGATCTTGTCTACATCATGTCATCGTTTTTATTGCATTACTCCGTTTTTCCATGAACTTAATACACTAGATGCATGTTGGATAGCGGTCGATGTGTGGAGTAATAGTGGTAGACGCAGGCCGGAGTCGGTCTACTTATCTTGGAAGTGATGCCTATATAATGATCATTGCCTTGGATATCGTCATGACTATTCAATTTTCTATCAATTGCCAAACAGTAATTTTTTCACCCATCGTGCGCTATACTCATGAGAGAAGCCACTAGTGAAGCCTACGGCCCCTAGGTGTACTTTTCCATCATACTGCTTTCCGATCTATGTTTTTGCAACCTTTGTTTTCAGATCTACAAAACCAAAAATATATTGCTGCATATTTACTCTTTTTATTTTGTGTTCTTGAGAGATCTATCTCTCCTGCCTATCATTACCTAATCTATCTTATTATCGTAGAGAGCGTGACAACCTCTCTTTCGCATTGGGTTGCAAGTATTTGTTGTTTGTGTGCAGGTGTTGTTTACATGGGTGCGTGATCTTCCTCTACGGATTGATACCTTGGTTTCATAACTGAGGGAAATACTTACAGTCGTTGTGCTGCATCATCCCTTCCTCTTTGGGGAAATACCGACGGAGTCTCAAGCCACGTCAAAGGAATTTCTGGCACCGTTGTCGGGGACGAAGCAATCTCATCTACTAGGATCCTCATCAAAAATCTCATCTCCTTGCAATTACATTATTTTCCATTTGCCTCTCATCTTCCTCTCCCCCACTTCACCAATTTGCCATTTTATTCGCCCTCTTTTTCGTTTGCCCTTTTTCTTGCCGGATCTCTTCCTTGTTTGCAATCTTGTTTGGGTATTAACGATGACTCAAGAGAACACAAGGTTGTGTGATTTTTCCAATACTAAAAACAATGATTTTATTAGTACACCTATTGCTCCTCCCGCCACTAGTGCGGAGTCTTGTGATACTAATGTCGCTTTGTTGAATCATGTCATGAAAGATCAATTTGCTGGTGATCTAATGATGATGCTATGTCCCATCTAAACATGTTCGTTGAATTGTGTGATATGCAAAAGAAAAAATATGTGGACAATGATATTATGAATTTGAAATTATTTCCTTTTTCCTTGCGGGATCATGCAAAAATTTGGTTTTCCTCTTTGCCTCGCAGTAGTATCGATTCTTGGAATAAGTGCAAGGATGCTTTTATCACTAAGTATTTTCTGCCGGCGAAAATTATTTCCCTTAGGACGCAAATCATGAATTTTAAGCAACTTGAGCATGAACATGTTGCCCGATCTTGGGAAAGAATGAAGTTGATGATAAGGAATTGTCCTACACATGGTTTAAATCTTTGGATGATCATACAATTTTTTATGTGGGATTCAATTTTGTCTCTAGAAATCTTTTAGATTCCGCCACCGGTGGTACTTTTATGGAGATTATTTTGGGTGAAGCTACTAAATTTCTAGATAATATCATGGCTAATCATTCTCAATGGCATACCGAAGAGCACCTACTAGTAAAAAGGTCAATTCGGTAGAGGAAATTAGTACTTTGAGGGATAAAGTTGATGCTTTGATGAGATTGGTTGCTAGTAAAAATTATCCTATTGATCTTAATGATGTACCTTTGTCTACTTTGATTGAGCAAAATAATGAATCCGTATATGTGATTTTTTTTCTCGTGCAACAATTTCAATAACAATGCTTATAGAGGTAATTTCAATCCTACGCCTTTTCCTGAAAATTCCTCTAATAATTATGGTAATTCCTATGCTAATTATTCTTACAATAATAATAGGAACACCTCTGATCTTGAGAGTAATATTAAAGAATTTGTCAATGTACAAAAGGCTTTCAAGACTAGATGGAAGAAAAGCTGAATAAGATTGATGATATGTCTAGAAGCATTGATAGAATTTCTCATGATGTTGAAAACCTCAAGTTGAAAGCTTTTGTGCCTAACATTGATGAATCTATTAAATCTTTATATGTCTCTATGGATGAAAGTAAGAAAATAACCTCTATGCTTAGAGCTAAAAGAGAACTCTTAGAAAAAACCGTCTTCTAGTGATTTCCGCTATAAAAACGATGAAGATCTTAAAGTGATTGGTGTTTCTTCTATTCATTTCTTGTTTAGTAATGTTAAACTGATAATGAAGGGAGTAAAGAAGAGTCAACTTTAGCTAGGAGGCGTCCCAATAATTTGGAGGGTTCAATCTTATGAATTTTATGATAAAAGTGGGTTTGAAGAGGTCATAACTTTAGTTGATGATAATACCACTATTCTGGA
The DNA here is from genome assembly GCA_022496015.1 of Hordeum marinum. Lineage (NCBI taxonomy): Eukaryota > Viridiplantae > Streptophyta > Magnoliopsida > Poales > Poaceae > Hordeum > Hordeum marinum. Next base: position 381,613,871 of record CM039675.1, read on the forward strand.
AGATGATAAAAACTTTATGCATGTTGATCATAAAAATAGTATTGTTTATGATAGATATATTGTGAAATTCCTTCATGATGCTACTAAAAATTAATATGAGGGAGGAACTTATGATTGTAGCAATAATATCAAGTTTCCTCTCTATGTGTTCCAAGTTTTGAAGTTATGCTTGTTTTGCCTTCCTATGCTAGTTGATTCTTGCTCCCATAAATTATTTGCTCACAAAGTCCCTATGCATAAGGAGTGGGTTAGAATTAAATGTGCTTGTCATGAGACCCATGATGCTCTCTTGCATGATTCAATTACTACTTTTTATGTGAGCATCATTGAAATCATCATGCCTAGCTAAAAGGCTTTAAAGAATAGCGCTTGTTGAGGCAACCCAATGAATAAATTACTTTTATATTTTATTTTGTGTTTTTTAGTGTTTTGCACAATTATGATTGTGTTTTTATGCTTTATTTAGTGTTTGTGCCCAGTAATGCCTTTACGATGATCCATAAGATGAGTAGAAACAATGTTGAATCTGAAACGGAAACTTTATTCCCAGTGCACGAATTTTTCATTTTTTTACTGCAACGTGATATTGAACTAAACTTTTAACACAGTGTTTCTATACAAATTATTTACGTTGTCCTAATTTTTCAGAATTTTTAGAGTTACAGAAGTATGGGTATAGCACAGATTACTACAGATTGTTCTGTTTAAGAAAGATTCTATTTTTGATGCATTGTGTACTTGTTTTGATAAATTTATGGTTTGTATTGGGGGGTATAAGTCATAGTAAAGTTAAAATACAATAGGTGTAATGCAATAACAAAATATGAATGGGTTTGCAACAGTACCTAAAGTAGTGATTTGCTTTCTTATACTAACGGATCTCACAAAGATTTTGTTTAGTTTTGTGTGGTAGAAGTTTTCAAGTTTGGGGTGAGATCACGATGGATGAAGGAATAAGGAGTAGCAAAATCCTAATCTTGGGGATTCTACCGCACCCCCAAGATATATACAAAGAGAAACAAGCAACTAAGCTTGGGGATGGCCCCGAGTGGCATCGCCTCTTTCTTCTAACGACCATCGTTATTTTACTTAGGGATATATTTTTATTATCACATATCATGTGTTTTGCTTGGAGTGTCTTGTATCTTTGCTTGATTTTTTTGATAGTTTTTCCTTTGTATCCTTTTTGGACACACCTATTTGAGAGAGTCAAAATCATGTTATCATTTGTTAGAATTTCTCTTTATGCTTCACTTAAATCTATTTGGGCAAAGGAATTGCTCTAGTTCTTGTTGGAAATATGCCCTATAGGCAATAATAAATTAGTTATTATCATATTTCCTTGTTCATGATAATCGTTTATTATCCATGCTATAATTGTGTTGATCGGAAACACAGATACATGTGTGGATACATAGACAACACCATGTCCCTAGTATGCCTCTAATACACTAGCTTGTTGATCAAAGATGGCTATGGTTTCCTAGTCATGGACATGAGATGTCATTTGGTAACGGGATCACATCATTAGGAGAATGATGTGATGGACAAGACCCAAACTACAAATGTAGCATATGACCGTGTCAGTTTATTGCTACTATTTTCTGCATGTCAAGTATATGTTCCTATGACCATGAGATCATGCAACTCACTGACACCGGAGGAGTACCTTGTGTGTATCAAACATCGCAACATAACTAGGTGACTATAAAGGTACTCTACAGGTATCTTCGAGGGTGTCTGTTGGGTTGGCATGGATCAAGACTAGGATTTGTTACTCCGTGTGACGGAGAGGTATCTCAAGGCCCACTCGGTAATACAACATCACAACAAGCCTTGCAAGCAATATGACTAAGTGTTAGTCATGGGATCTTGTATTACAAAATGAGTAAAGAGACTTGCCGATAATGAGGTTGAACTAGGTATGGAGATACTGACGATCGAATCTCGGGCAAGTAACATACCAAAGAACAAAGGGAACATCATACGGGATTAACTGAATCCTTGACACAGAGGTTCGGCCGATAAAGATCTTCGTAGAATATGTGGGAACCAATATGGGCATCCAGGTCCCGCTATTTTTTATTGACCGTAGAGGTGTCTCGGTCATGTCTACATAGTTCTCGAACCCGTAGGGTCTGCACACTTAAGGTTCGGTGACGTTTCAGTTGTATAGAGTTATGCATGGTGGTGACCGAAGGTTGTTAGGAGTCCCGGATGAGATCCCGGAAGTCACGAGGAGCTCCGGAATGATCCGGAGGTAAATATTGATATATAGGAAGTCCTATTTTGGTCGCTGGAAAAGTTTCGGGCTCATCAGTAGTGTACCGGGAGTGTCGGTAGTGTACCGGGAGACCATGGGGAGGGGTATTTCGACCCAAGAGGCTACATGGGATGTGGGAGAGTGAATACCAGCCCTTAGTGGTCTGGTGTAAGTCCCACACAAGGCCCATGCGGCTGGGAAGAAAAGCCCAAAGAGAAAAAGGTGGAAAAAGACAAAAGACCAAAATAAGGAGGAGTCCTAGTCCTACTAGGATTGGAGGAGGATTCCTCCTCTCCTCCCACTTCGGCCGAATCCTAGAGGGCTTGGCCCTTGCGCCAAGCCTCCTCCTCTCTTACTCTTATATATACTATAGGTTTTAGGATTTTTGCACTAGATTTTCAGCCACGGCCACGTGCTACCCTCTCCTCTAGTGCATAGTTTCTCCTCTAGATCGGTTTTCTGCATTGCTTAGGCGAAGCCCTGCCGGAATAGCTCTACCACCATCACTGCAATGTCGTCTCTCTACCGGAGAACTCTTATACCTCTCCGCTCCCTCTTGCTGGATCAAGAAGGCGGAGATCGTCATCGAGCTGTACGTGTGCTGAACGCGGAGGTGTTGTCCGTTCGGCGCTAGATCGGAAGGACCGTGATCAAGATCACGAGACGGATCGTGATGAGATCGCGGGATGGATCGTGATGAGTTCACGGGATGGATCATGATTGGATCGCGGGACAAATCGTGATGACATCGCAGCCCTTGTAGATCACTAAGCGGGAAGCGTTAAGAATCGCGGTTGGTGTAGTCGAACGTCTTCGCGATCCAAATCGCCGAGCATCCCGCGATCTCCTCACGATCCGTCCCGCGCTCCAATCACGATCCGTCCCGCGAACTCATCACGATCCGTCCCGCGGTCTCATCATGATCCGTCTCGCGATCTTGATCACGGTCCTTCCGATCTAGCGCCGAACGGACGGCACCTCCGCGTTCAGCACACGTACAGCTCGATGAGGATCTCCGCCTTCTTGATCCAGCAAGAGGGAGCGGAGATGTAGATGATTTCTCCGGCAGCGCGAAGGCGTTGCGGCGATGGTGGTGGAGCTATTCCAGCAGGGCTTCGCCTAAGCACCGCTGAAAACCGATCTAGAGGAGAAACTGCGATCTAGAGGAGAGGTAGCACGTGGCAATTAGGGTTATCTTTTTCCTCTAAATCCTCTAGTATATATAGGAGGAAGGGAGGGGAGGAGGCAGACTCAAACCCTCAAGGTTTGGTCGAAATTGGAGGTGGTGGAGTCCTACTCCAATCCTATTAGGAGTAGGATTCCTCCTTTCCACTTGGAAACTCTTTCCACCTCTCCACCTTTGGATTTTTTCCTTCTGAAACCACTCCAGCCGCATGGGCCCTTAGAGGAGGCTTCGGCCAGCCCACCAGGGGCTGGTTTACCTCCTCCCATAGCCCATGTAGCCTCTTGGGTCGAAATACCTCTCCCGATGGTCCCCCGGTACACTACCGGCACTCCCGGTACACTACCGATGAGCTCGAAACTTTTCCGGCGACCAAAACAGGACTTCCTATATATCAATCTTTACCTTCGGACCATTTCAAAGATCCTCGTGACATCTGGGATCTCATCCGGGACTCCGAACAACCTTCGGTCACCACCATACATAACTCTATACTACCAAAACGTCACCAAACCTTAAGTGTGCAGACCCTGCGGGTTCGAGAACTATGTAGACATGACCGACACACCTCTACGGTCAATAACCAATAGCGGGACCTAGATGTCCATATCGGTTCCTACATATTCTACAAAGAACTTATCGGTCGAACCTCTATGTCAAGGATTCAGTTAATCCCGTATGATGTTCCCTTTGTTCTTCGGTATGTTACTTGCCCGAGATTCGATCGTCGGTATCTCCATACCTAGTTCAACCTCGTTACCGGCAAGTCTCTTTACTTGTTCCATAATACAAGATCCCGTGACTAACACTTAGTCACATTGCTTGCAAGGTTTATTGTGATGTTGTATTACCGAGTGGGCCCTGAGATACCTCTCCGTCACACGGAGTAACAAATCCCAGTCGTGATCCATGCCAACCCAACAGGCACCCTCGGAGATAACTGTAGAGCACCTTTATAGTCACCCAGTTACGTTGCGACGTTTGATACACACAAGGTACTCCTCCGGTGATAGTGAGTTGCATGATCTCATGGTCATAGGAACAAATACTTGACATGCACAAAACAGTAGCAATAAACTGACATGATCATATGCTACGTTTGTAGTTTGGGTCTTGTCCATCACATCATTCTCCTAATGATGTGATCCTGTTATCAAATGACATCTCATGTCCATGACTAGGAAACCATAGCCATCTTTGATCAACGAGCTAGTCTATTAGAGGCATACTAGGGACATGGTGTTGTCTATGTATCCACACATGTATCTGAGTTTCCGATCAACACAATTATAGCATGGATAATAAACGATTATCATGAACAAGGAAATATGATAATAACTAATTTATTATTGCCTCTAGGGCATATTTCCAATAGTCTTCCATTTGCACTAGAGTCAATATTCTAGTTCACATCACAATGTGATCCGCATTGTTATGAATCTAACACCCAATGAGTTCTGGGGCTCGATCATGCTTTGCATGTGAGAGAGGTCTTTTAGTCAACGGGTCTGTGACGTTCAGATCCGTGTGTACTTTGCAAATCTCTATGTCAAACTATAAACACTGCTACCACACTCCACTTGGTACTATTCCAAATGGCTGCTCCACTATACGTATCCAGATTGCTACTACGAGTCATCCGGATTGGTGTTAAAGCTTGTATCGACGTAACTCTTTATGACGAACCCTTTATCACCTCCATAATCGAGAAACATTTCCTTAGTATTTTAGTTACTAAGGATAATCTTGACCGCTGTCCAATGATCCACTCCTGGGTCAGTTTTGTACCCCTTGACAGACTCATGGCAAGGCACACACCAGGTGCGGTACACAGCATGGCATAATATAGAGCCTATGGCTAAGGCATAGGGGACAACGTTCGTCCTTTCTCTTTCTTCTACCGTTGTCCAGCTTTGAGTCTCACTCAACTTCACACCTTACAAATCAGGCGAGAACTCTTTCTCTAACTGATCCATTTTTAACTCTTTCAAAACCTTGTTAAGGTATGTACTCATTGAAAGTCTCATCAAGCATCTTGATCTATCTCTATAGATCTTGATGCTCAACAATTAGGTAGCTTTATCTAGGTCTTCCTTTGAAAAACTCTTTTCAAACAACCGTTTATGCTTTGCAGAAATTCTACATCATTTCTGATCAACAATATGTCAACCACATATGCTTACCAAAAACTATATAGTGCTCCCACTCACTTTATTGTAAATACAAGTTTCTCATAAACTTTGTATAGACTCAAAAACTTTGATCACCTCATCAAAGTGTATATTCCAACTCCGAGATGCTCGCTTCAGTTCATAGAAGGATCACTGAAGCTTGCACACCTTTTAGCATCTGTAGGACTGACAAAACCTTCTGGTTGTATCTCATACAACCTTTCCTTAAGGAAGGAAACGATGTTTTGCAATCCATCTGCCAAATTTCATAATTGAAAAATGCAGCAACTGCTAACATAATTCCAACAGACTTTAGCATCGCTACGAGTGAGAAATTCTCCTCGCAGTCAACTCTTTGTACTTGGCGGAAACTTCTTTGCGACAAGTCGAGCTTTATAAATGGTGACATTCACCATCAGCGTCTGTCTTCATCTTAAAGGTCCATTTGTACTCAACAACCTGCCGTCCAACGAGCAAGTCTACCAAAGTCTATACTTGGTTTTCATACATGGATCCTTTCTCGGATTTCATGGCCTCTAACCATTTGTCGGAATCCGGGCCCATCATCGCTTCTCCATAGCTCGTAGGTTCACCGTTGTCCAACAACATGACCTCCAAGACAGGGTTGTCGTACCGCTCAGGAGCAGTACACATCCTTGTCGACCTATGAGGTTCGATATTAACTTGATATGAAGCTTCATGATCATCATCATTAACTTCCTCTTCAACTAACATAGGCTTCACATAAACATCTTCCTGCGCTGCGCTACACTCTGGTTGAACAAAGGTTCAACAACCTCATCAAGTTCTATCTTCCTCCCACTCAATTCTTTCGAGAAAAACTCTTTCTCGAGAAAGGACCCAGTTTTAGCAACAAACACTTTATGCTTGGATCTAAGATAGAAGGTTTACCCAACTGTTCTTATGGTATTCTACGAAGATGCATTTGTCTGCCTTGGGTTCGAGCTCATTAGGTGAAAACCTTTTTCACATAAGTGTTGCAGCCCCAAACATTAAGAAATGACAGCTTAGGTTTCTATCAAACCATATGGTGTCATCTCAACGGATTTAGATGATGCCCTATTTAAAGTGAATGTAGTTGTCTCTAATGCATAACCCCAAAATTATAGTAGCAAAACGATAAGAGACATCATAGCACGCACCATATCCAATAGAGCACGACTATGACATTCGGACACACCAGCACACTATGGTGTTCCACGTGGCATGAGTTGTGAAACAACTTTCACACTGTCTAAAGTTGTATGCCAAACTCGTAACTCAGATATTCACCTCCACGATCATATCGCAAACATTTTTATCTTCTTGTCACGATGATCTTAAACTTCACTCTGAATTTGCTTGAACCTTTCAAACGATTCAGACTTGTGTTTCATTAAGTAAATATACACTATATCTACTCAAATCATGAGTGAAGGTAAGAAAATAACGATATCCACCGCACGCTACAAGACTCACTGGATTGCATACATCAACATGTATCATTGCCAATAAATCACTTGCCCGCTCCATCCATCTGAAAAAGGGGTCCTTAGTCATCTTGCCCAAGAGGCATGGTTCGCATGTCTCAACCGATTTGAAATCGAATGAGTCCAAAGATCCATAAGCATGGAGTTTCTTCATGCACTTTATACCAATATGACATTTAGCGGCAGCGCCACAAGTATGTGGTATTATCATTATAACTTTGTATCTTTTGGCATCAATGTTATGAACATGTGTATTACTATGATCAAGATTCAACAAACCATTCTCACTGGGTGCCGTACCATTGAAGGTATCATTCATGTAAACAGAATAACCATTATTCTCTAACATAAATGAATAACCGTGTTGCAATAAACACGATCTAATCATGTTTATGCTTAACGCAAACACCAAATTACATTTATTTAGGTTTGTCACTAATCCCGATGGTAGAGAGAGCGTGCGATGTTGATCACATAAACTTTGGAAACATTTCCAACACACATCGTCACCTCATACTTAGCTAGTGCTCCGTTTATTCCGTAGCATTTATTTCGAGTTATTAACATTTAGCAACCAAACCGGTATCCAATACCCAGGTGCTACTAGGAGTACTAGCAAGGTACACATCAATAACACGTATATCAAATATACTTCTGTCGACGTTGCCAGCCTTCTTATCTACCAAGTATCTAGGGTTGTTCTGCTTCAGTGACCGCTCTCCTCATAATCGAAGCACTTAGTCTCAGGTTTGGGTTCAACTTTGGGTTGCTTCACTGGAGCATCAACTGACTTGCTATCCATGAAGTTTCCCTCCTTTCTCTTGCCCTTCTCGAAACCAGTGGTTTGACTAACCATCAACACTTGACGCTCCTTCTTGATTTCTACCTTCGCGGTGTCAAACATCGCGAAATAGCTCAGGGACCATTATTTCTATCCCTGGCGTTTTATAGTTCATCACCAAGTTCTAGTAGCTTAGTGACAGTGACTTGGAGAACTATATCAATCACTATATTATCTGCAAGATCAACTCCTACTCGATTCAAGTGATTGTAGCACCCAGACAATCCAAGCACATGCTCAACGATTGAGCTATTCTCCTTCATCTTGCATGCAAAGAATCTTGTTGGAGATCTCACATCTCGCAACATGGGCACGAGTCTGAGATCCTAATTTCAGCTCATAGAACATCTCATATGTTCCGTGACGTTCAAAACATTCCGGAGCCTCAATTCTAAGCCGTAATGCATGACGCACTAAACTATCAAGTAGTCATCAGAACGTGCCTGTCAGATGTTCACAACATCTACAGACAACGCTAGAGGGGTTGGCGCACCGAGCGGTGCATTAAGGACATAAGCCTTCTGTGCAGCAATGAGGGCAATCCTCAGATCACGGACTCAGTCCGCAATATTGCTACCATCATCTTTCAACTCTATTTCTCTAGGAACATATAAAAATTCAAGGGAGCTACAGCGCGAGCAAGTAATCTACAACATAATTTGCAAAGACACTACTGACTATGTTCATGATAATGAGTTCAATTAATCATATTACTGGAGAACTCCCACTCAAATTGACATCCCTCTGGTCATTCGCGTGATACATGATCCAAATTCACCAACTCAAGTCGGATCAGCACGTGAGTTGAGGTGGTTTCAATGGTGAACATCATCATGTAGATCATATCTACTATATGACTCATGTTTGACCTTTCGGTCTATTGTGTTCCGAGGCCATGTCTGTATATGCTAGGCTTGTCAAGTTTAACCCGAGTGTTCTGCATATGCAACACTGGCTTGCACCCGTTGTATGTGAACGTAGAGTCTATCACACCCGATCATCACATGGTGTCTCGACACGATGAACTTTCGCAACGGTGCACACTCGGGGAGAACACAATTTATCTTGAAATTAAGTGAGGGATCACCTTATAATGCTACCGTCGTCCTAAGCAAAACAAGGTGCATAAAAAGATTAACATCACATGCAAATCATAAGTGACATGATATGGCCATGAACTTGTGCTTTTGATCTCCATATTGAAAGCACCGGCATGATCTCCATCGTCACCGGCATGACACCATGATCTCCATCAACGTGTCGCCATCGGGGTTGTCGCGCCCACCATGCTTCTACTACTATTGCTACCGTTTAGCGATAAAGTAAAGCATTACATAGCGATTAATGATTGACACGTAGGTCATACAATAATTAAAGACAACCCTATGGCTCCTACCGGTTGCCGTACTCATCGACATGCAAGTCGTGATATTCTATACAAAACATGATCATCTCATACATCACATATATCTCATCATGTAATTGGCCATATCACATCACAACATACCCTGCAAAAACAAGTTAGACGTCCTCTAATTGTTGTTGCATGTCTTATGTGGCTGGTACGGGTATCTAGCAAGAAATATTCTCATCTACGCAAAAACCACAACGGTGATAAACTAGTTGCTTTTCAACCTTCTCAAGGACCGCCTTTGTCGAATCCGATCCAACTAAAGTAGGAGAAACAGACACCCGCCAGCCATCTTTGTGCAACAAGGTTACACGTCAGTCGATGGAACCGGTCTCTCGTAAGCGTACGAGTAAGGTTGGTCCGGGCCGCTTCATCCCACAATACCGCTGAACCAAAACACGACCAAAGAAGGAAGCAATCTAAGCATCAATGCCCACAAACTCTTTGTGTTCTACTCGAGATCTCATCTACACATAGACCTAGCTCATGATGCCACTGTTGGGGAACGTTGCATGGGAAACAAAAAAATTCCTATGCACATGCAAGATCTATCCATGGTGATGAGCATCTACGAGAGGGAGAGTGGATCTACATACCCTTCTAGATCGCTAAGCGGGAAGCGTTAAGAAACGCGGTTGGTGTAGTCGAACGTCTTCGCAATCCAAATCGCCGAGCATCCCGCAATCTCATTACGATCCGTCTCGCGATCCAATCATGATCCATCCCGCAAACTCATCAAGATCCATCCCGGGATCTCATCACGATCCGTCTCACGATCTTGATCACGGTCCTTCCGATCTAGCGCCGAACGGATGGCACCTCCGCGTTCAGCACACGTACAGCTCGATGACGACCTCCGCCTTCTTGATCCAGCAAGAGGGAGCGGAGATGTAGATGATTTCTCCGGCAGCGCGATGGCATTGCAGCGATGGTGGTGGAGCTATTCCAGCAGGGCTTCGCCTAAGCACCGGTGAAAACCGATCTAGAGGAGAAACTGCGATCTAGAGGAGAGGTAGCACGTGGCTATTAGGGTTAGCTTTTTCCTCTAAATCCTCTAGTATATATAGGAGGAAGGGAGGGGAGGAGGCAGCCTCAAACCCTCAAGGTTTGGTCGAAATTGGAGGTGGTGGAGTCCTACTCCGATCCTATTAGGAGTAGGATTCCTCCTTTCCACTTGGAAACTCTTTCCACCTCTCCACCTTTGGATTTTTTCCTTCTGAAACCACTCCAGCCGCATGGGCCCTTAGAGGAGGCTTCGGCCAGCCCACCAGGGGCTGGTTTACCTCCTCCCACAGCCCATGTAGCCTCTTGGGTCGAAATACCTCTCCCGATGGTCCCCCGGTACACTACCGGCACTCCCGGTACACTACCGATGAGCTCGAAACTTTTCCGGCGACCAAAACAGGACTTCCTATACATCAATCTTTACCTCCGAACCATTCCGAAGCTCCTCGTGACATCCGGGATCTCATACGGGACTCTGAACAACCTTCGGTCACCACCATACATAACTCTATACTACCAAAACGTCACCAAACCTTAAGTGTGCAGACCCTGCGGGTTCGAGAACTATGTAGACATGACCGACACACCTCTACGGTCAATAACCAATAGCGGGACCTAGATGTCCATATTGGTTCCTACATATTCTACGAAGATCTTATCGGTCGAACCTCTATGTCAAGGATTCAGTTAATCCCGTATGATGTTCCCTTTGTTCTTCGGTATGTTACTTGCCCGAGATTCGATCGTCGGTATCTCCATACCTAGTTCAACCTCGTTACCGGCAAGTCTCTTTACTCGTTCCATAATACAACATCCCGTGACTAACACTTAGTCACATTGCTTGCAAGGTTTATTGTGATGTTGTATTACCGAGTGGGCCCTGAGATACCTCTCCGTCACACGGAGTAACAAATCCCAGTCGTGATCCATGCCAACCCAACAGATACCCTCGGAGATAACTGTAGAGCACCTTTATAGTCACCCAGTTACGTTGCGACGTTTGATACACACAAGGTACTGCTCCGGTGATAGTGAGTTGCATGATCTCATGGTCATAGGAACAAATACTTGGCATGCACAAAACAGTAGCAATAAACTGACACGATCATATGCTACGTTTGTAGTTAGGGTCTTGTCCATCACATCATTCTCCTAATGACGTGATCAGGTTATCAAATGACATCTCATGTTCATGACTAGGAAACCATAGCCATCTTTGATCAACGAGCTAGTCTATTAGAGGCATACTAGGGACATGGTGTTGTCTATGTATCCACACATGTATCTGAGTTTCCGATCAACACAATTATAGCATGGATAATAAAAAATTATCATGAACAAGGAAATATGATAATAACTAATTTGTTATTGCCTCTAGGGCATATTTCCAACATGTATCACCGTTGTGGTTTATGTGTAGTTGAGAATTGTTTTTGCTAGATACCCGTAGCAGCCACGTAAAACATGCAACAACAATTAGAGGATGTCTAACTTGTTTTTGCAGGGTATGTTGTGATGTGATATGGCCAATTACATGATGTGATATATGTGATGTATGAGATGATCATGTGTTGTATAGAATATCACGACTTGCATGTCGATGAGTACGACAACCGGCAGGAGCCATAGGGTTGTCTTTAATTATTGTATGACCTGCATGTCAATCATTAAGTGCTATGTAATGCTTTAATTTATCGCTAAACAGTAGCAATAGAAGTAGAAGCATGATGGGCGCGACAACCCCGATGGAGACATGTTGATGGAGATCAAGATGATGGAGATCATGGTGTTGTGCCGGTGACGATGGAGATCATGCCAGTGCTTTCAAGATGGAGATCAAAAGCACAAGTTCATGGCCATATCATGTCACTTATGATTTGCATGTGATGTTAATCCTTTTATGCACCTTGTTTTGCTTAGGATGACGGTAGCATTATAAGGTGATCCCTCACTTAAATTTAAGATAAATTGTGTTCTCCTCGAGTGTGCACCGTTGCGAAAGTTTGTCGTGTCGAGACACCATGTGATGATCGGGTGTGATAGACTCTACGTTCACATACAACGGGTGCAAACCAGTGTTGCACATGCAGAACACTCGGGTTAAACTTGACAAGCCTAGCATGTACATACATGGCCTCGGAACACAAGAGACCGAAAGGTCGAACATGAGTCATATAGTAGATATGATCTACATGATGATGTTCACCATTGAAACCACCTCAACTCACGTGATGATCGGACTTGAGTTGGTGAATTTGGATAATGTATCACTCGAATGACCGGAGGGATGTCAATTTGAGTGGGAGTTCTTCAGTAATATGATTAATTGACCTCATTATCATGAACATAGTCAGTAGTGTCTTTGCAAATTATGTTGTAGATTACTTGCTCGCGTTGTTGCTCCCTTGAATTTTTTATATGTTCCTAGAGAAATAGAGTTGAAAGATGATGGTAGAAATATTGCAGACTGGGTCCGTGATCTAACGACTGTCCTCATTGCTGCACAAAAGGCTTATGTCCTTAATGCACCGCTCCGTGCGCCAACTCCTCTAGCGTCATTTGTAGATGTTGTGAACATCTGACAGGCACATTCTGATGACTACTTGATAGTTTAGTGCGTCATGCATTATGACTTAGAATTGAGGCTCCAAAACGTTTTGAACGTCACGGAACATATGAGATGTTCTAAGAGCTGAAATTAGGATCTCAGGCTTGTGCCCGTGTTGCGAGATGTGAGATCTCCAACAAGATTCTTTGCCTGCAAGATGAAAGAGAATAGCTCAATCGTTGAGCATGTGCTCAGATTGTCTCGGTGCTACAATCGCTTGAATCGAGTGGGAGTTGATCTTCCAGATAAGATAGTGATTTATATAGTTCTCCAAGTCACTGTCACTAAGCTACTAGAACTTGGCGATGAACTATAAAATGCCAGGGATAGAAATAATGATCCCTGAGCTGTTCGTGATGTTTGACACTGCGAAGGTAGAAATCAAGAAGGAGCGTCAAGTGTTGATGGTTAGTCAAACCACTAGTTTCGAGAAGGGCAAGAGCAAGGAGGGAAAACTTCATGGATAGAAAGTTAGTTGCTGCTGTAGTGAAGCAACCCAAAGTTGAACCCAAACCCGAGACTAAGTGCTTAGATTATGAGGAGAGTGGTTGCTGAAGCGGAACAACCCTAGATACTTGGTAGATAAGAAGGCTGGCAACGTCGACAGAAGTATATTTGATATACGTGTTAATGATGTATACCTTGCGAGTACTCCTAGTAGCACCTGGGTATTGGACACCGGTTCGTTTGCTAAATGTTAGTAACTCGAAATAAAAGCTACGGATTAAACGGAGAACTAGCTAAGGGTGAGGTGACGATGTGTGTTGGAAATGTTTCCAAGGTTGATGTGATCAACATCGCATGCTCTCTCTACCTTCGGGATTAGTGACGAACCTAAATAAATTTTATTTGGTGTTTTGCGTTGAGCATGAACGTGATTAGATCATGTTTATTGCAACACAGTTATTCATTTAAGTTAGAGAATAATGGTTATTCTGTTTATATGAATGATACCTTCAATGGTCATGCATCCAGTGAGAATGGTTTGTTGAATCTTGATCGTAGTAATACACATGTTCATAACATTGATGCCAAAATATACAAAGTTAATAATGATAGTACCACATACTTGTGGCACTGCCGCTAAATGTCATATTGGTATAAAGCGCATGAAGAAACTCCATGCTTATGGAGACATGCAAACCATGCCTCTTGGGCAAGATGACAAAGGACCCCATTTTTCAGATGGATGGAGTGGGCAAGTGATTTATTGGAAATGATACATGTTGATGTATGCAATCCAATGAGTCTTGTAGCGTGCGGTGGATATCGTTATTTTCTTACCTTCACTGATGATTTGAGTAGATATAGTGTATATTTACTTAATGAAACACAAGTTTGAATCGTTTGAAAGGTTCAAGTAAATTCAGAGTGAAGTTAAAGATCATCATGACAAGAAGATTAAAATGTCTGCAATGTGATCGTGGAGGTGAATATCTTAGTTACGAGTTTGGCATACAACTTTAGACGATGTGAAAGTTGTTTCACAACTCATGCCACCTGGAACACCATAGTGTGATGGTGTGTCTGAACGTCATAGTCGTGCTCTATTGGATATGGTGCGTGCTATGATGTCTCTTATCGTTTTGCTACTATAATTTTGGGGTATGCATGAAAGACAACTACATTCACTTTAAATAGGGCACCATCTAAATCCGTTGAGATGACACCGTGTGAATTATGGTTTGATAGAAACCTAAGCTGTTATTTCTTAATGTTTGGGGCTGCGACGCTTTGTGTGGAAAATGTTTTCACTTAATGAGGTCGAACCCAAAGTGGACAAATGCATCTTCATAGAATACCCTAAGAATAGTTGGGTGAACCTTCTATCTCAGATCCAAGCATAAAATGTTTGTTGCTAAAACTGGGTCCTTTCTCGAGAAAAAGTTTCTCTCGAAAGAATTGAGTGGGAGGAAGATAGAACTTAATGAGGTTATTGAACCTTTGTTTCAACGAGAGAGTAGCGCAACGCAGGAAGATGTTTCTGTGAAGCCTACGTTAGTTGAAGAGGAAGTTAATGATGATGATCATGAAGCTTCGGATCAAGTTACTATCGAACCTCGTAGGTCGACAAGGATGCATACTGCTCCTGAGTGGTACGACAACCCTGTCTTGGAGGTCATGTTGTTGGACAACGATGAACCTACGAGCTATGGAGAAGCGATGATGGGCCTGGATTCCGACAAATGGTTAGAGGCCATGAAATCTGAGAAAGGATCCATGTATGAAAACCAAGTATAGACTTTGGTAGACTTGCTCGTTGGACGACAGGTCATCGATTACAAATGGACCTTTAAGATGAAGACATACGCTGATGGTAAATGTCACCATTTATAAAGCTCGACTTGTTGCAAAGAAGTTTACGACAAGTTCAATGAGTTGACTGCGATAAGACTTTCTTACTCGTAGATGCTAAAGTCTATTGGAATTATGTTAGCAGTTGCTGCATTTTTCAATTATGAAATCTGGCAGATGGATGTCAAAACATCGTTTCCTTAACGGTTTACTTGAGGAAAGGTTGTATGTGATACAACCAGAAGGTTTTGTTAGTCCTAAGGATGCTAAAAAGTGAGCAAGCTTCAGTGATCCTTCTATGGACCGAAGCAAGCATCTCGGAGTTGGAATATACACTTTGATGAGGTGATCAAAGTTTTTGAGTCTATACAAAGTTTATGAGAAACTTGTATTTGCAATAAAGTGAGTGGGAGCACTATAGAGTTTCTGATAAGTATATGTGGATGACATATTATTGATCGGAAATAATGTAGAATTTCTGGAAAGCATTAACGGTTGTTTGAAAAGTGATTTTCAAAGGAAGACCTAGATAAAGCTACCTAATTGTTGAGCATGAAGATCTATAGAGATAGATCAAGATGTTTGATGAGACTTTCAATGAGTACATACCTTGACAAGATTTTGAAAGAGTTCAAAATGGATCAGTTAGAGAAAGAGTTCTCGACTGATTTGTAAGGTGTGAAGTTGAGTGAGACTCAAAGCTCGACCACGGCAGAACAAAGAGAAAGGACGAACGTCGTCCCCTATGCCTTAGCCATAGGCTTTGTATAGTATGACATGTTGTGTACCGCACCTGTGTGTGCCTTTCCATGAGTCCATCAAGGGGTACAAGAGTGATCCAGGAGTGGATCACTGGACAGTGGTCAAGATTGTCCTTAGTAACTAAAAGACTAAGGAGATGTTTCTCGGTTATGGAGGTGAAAAAGAGTTCGTCGTAAAGAGTTACGTCGATGCAAGCTTTAACACCAATCCGGATGACTCGTAGTAGCAATATGGATACGTATAGTGGAGCAGCCATTTGGAATAGTACCAAGTGGAGTGTAGTAGCAGTATTTATAGTTTGACATAGAGATTTGCAAAGTACACACAGATCTGAATGTCGCAGACCCGTTGACTATAAGACCTCTCTCACATGCAAAGCATGATTGAGCCCCAAAACTCATTGCATGTTAGATTCATAACAATGCGAATCACATGGTGATGTGAACTAGATTATTGACTCTAGTGCAAGTGGGAGACTGTTGGAAATATGCCCTAGAGGCAATAATAAATTAGTTATTATCGTATTTCCTTGTTCATGGTAATCGTTTATTATCCATGCTATAATTGTGTTGATCGGAAACTCAGATACATGTGTGGATACATAGACAACACCATGTCCCTAGTATGCCTCTAATAGACTAGCTCGTTGATCAAAGATGGCTATGGTTTCCTAGTCATGGACATGAGGTGTCATTTGGTAAAGGGATCACATCATTAGGAGAATGATGTGATGGACAAGACCCAAACTACAAACGTAGCATATGATCGTGTCAGTTTATTGCTATTGTTTTCTACATGTCAAGTATATGTTCCTATGACCATGAGATCATGCAACTCACTGACACCGGAGGAGTACCTTGTGTGTATCAAACGTCGTAGCGTAATTGGGTGACTATATAGGTACTCTACAGGTATCTCCGAGGGTGTCTATTTGGTTGGCATGGATCAAGACTGGGATTTGTTACTCCGTGTGACGGAGGGGTATCTCAGGGCCCACTCGGTAATACAACATCACAACAAGCCTTGCAAGAAATGTGACTAAGTGTTACTCACGGGATCTTGTATTACGGAACGTGTAAAGAGACTTGCCGGTAACGAGGTTGAACTAGGTATGAAGATACCGACGATCGAATCTCGGGCAAGTAACATACCGAAGAACAAAGGGAACATCATACGGGATTAACTGAATCCTTGACATAGAGGTTCGACCGATAAAGATCTTTGTAGAATATGTGGGAACCAATATGGGCATCTAGGTCCCGCTATTGGTTATTGACCGTAGAGGTGTCTCGGTCATGTCTACATAGTTCTCGAACCCGTAGGGTGTGCACACTTAAGGTTCGGTGACGTTTCTGTAGTATAGAGTTATGCATGGTGGTGACCGAAGGTTTTTCGGAGTCCCGGGTGAGATCCCGGACTTTACGAGGAGCTCCGGAATGGTCCGTAGGTAAAGATTGATATATAGGAAGTCCTATTTTGGTCGCCGGAAAAGTTTCGGGCTCATCGGTAGTGTACCGGGAGACCATCGGGAGGGGTATTTCGACCCAAGAGTCTACATGGGCTGTGGTTGAGTGAATACCAGCCCTTAGTGGGCTGGTGGAAGTCCCACACAAGGCCCATGCGGCTGGGAAGAAAAGCCCAAAGAGAAAAAAGGTGGAAAAAGGCAAAAAGACCAAAATAAGGAGGAGTCCTAGTCCTACTAGGATTGGAGGAGGATTCCTCCTCTCCTCCCACTTCGGCCGAAGCCTAGAGGGCTTGGCCCTTGCGCCAAGCCTCCTCCTCTCTTCCTCTTATATATACTAGAGGTTTTAGGGTTTTTGCACTAGATTTTCAGCCACGTGCTACCCTCTCCTCTAGTGCATAGTTTCTCCTCTAGATCGGTTTTCTGCGGTGCTTAGGCGAAGCCCTGCCGGAATAGCTCTACCACCATCGCTGCAATGCCGTCACACTACCGGAGAACACTTCTACCTCTCCGCTCCCTCTTGCTGGATCAAGAAGGCGGAGATCGTCATCGAGCTGTACGTGTGCTGAACGCGGAGGTGCCGTCCGTTCGGCGCTAGATCGGAAGGACCGTGATCAAGACCGCGAGACGGATCGTGATGATATTGTGGGACGGATCATGATGAGTTCGCGGGACGGATCGTGATTGGATCGCGAGATGGATCATGATGACATCGCCGGACGCTCGACGACTTGGATCGCGAAGACGTTCGACTACACCAACCGCGTTTCTTAACGCTTCCCGCTTAGCGATCTACAAGGGTATGTAGATCCACTCTCCCTCTCGTAGATGCTCATCACCATGGATAGATCTTGCGTGTGCGTAGGAAAATTTTTGTTTCCCATGCAACGTTCCCCAACAGTTCTTCACTTATATCTTTTTGAGCACGGTGTCCTTTGTAAATTTTGAAGAAATCCTCTCATGCTTCACTTATATCATTTTGAGAGATGAAACTTGTATGCTCATGTTCTTCACTTATATCCATGTGAGCTTATCAAAAATCAATGGCAATATATGAAACTAGTCCCAAAGTGATAGATATCCAAGGAGGATATAATAAAAACTTTCATGAAGATCATCGGACAAATTAAACTTGATTCCTTGTAATAGTTTTGAAACATGATGATAGTAATATGTGAGTCATGTTGATGCGTAATTATGCTTAGTAGGAATATTTGTGTTAACGTTTGTGATTGCCTATGCATGCACGAAAGTCAATAGTTATGCAATGAAGTTACATCCTACTTGTGGTGCATTATTCGGTGTTAGTCATGTTCAATGCTCACTTATGTGAATTTTCGTTTCTTGGTTTGGTCGCTTCCCAATCTATTTGCTATCCTTCACTTGTACTAAGTAGAAATACTACTTGTGCATTCAAAATCCTTAAACCAAGTTTTGCCTTATGAGTCCACCATACCTACCTATATGCGGTATTTCCATGCCGTTCAAAGCAAATTTGTATGTGCCATCTCTAAATTTTCAAAATATTTTTTCTCTTTTGTGTGCCCGTATCGCTCATGAAACGATGGGGAGTTTCCAATATTTTTCATGCTAGATGTGTTATTCTCAAGATGAGTGTTTATCCACTTGTCATTGCACGAGAGTGCAGCGGTAATAGGGATGCCCATTCCCGAAATGAAAAAGAATAAATATTTACTTTATGTTGTCAAATAATAAATTCCTTGGAAAGTGTTGGTATGGAAGGCAATGGTGGATACGGCCCGCCATGGAAAGTGAAAGTTTGGTGGAAAAAGGAATAAACTTTATTTTCTGTTTGGGAACCGCCTATGATATATCTACCATGGAAAGTATCGTGAGCTACTTTGTCATTTTCGTTAACAGGAAAAGCATGCCACCCAAAATATTTTCTCTCTCTCAATTTAAACACTTGAGCTCTGGCACCTCTACCAATCCCTACTTCCCTCTGCGAAGGGCCTGTATATTTACTTTATGCAATTTTTATTTTTGCTTTGAGTCCCCATCTTATCTTATAAGCACCGACTAGGGGGCACTATGATCATACTTGAGCATTGGGCATAGCTAATATTTGAGTGTGTTTCATGAATGGATCAATGATTGAGCATAATGGGCTAGGGATAACTTTCTTTAGTGTTGATATTTTGAAAGACATGGTTGTTTGTTGACATGCTTGAGTATTGAAGTCATTATGTTAAAACTAGACTATTGTTGTGAATCATTATAAGTCCAAATGTCCATGCTATACAAAAGAAAATAATGTGATGAACATGTTAGGCAACATTCCACATCAAAAATTCTGTTTTTATCATTTACCTACTCGAGGACGAGTAGGAATTAAGCTTGGGGATGCTGATATGTCTCCAACGTATCTATAATTTTTGCTTGTTCCATGCTTTTATATTATCATTCTGGGATGTTTTACCATCACTTTATTACCACTTTATATAATTTTTTGGGACTAAACTATTGGCATAGTGCCAAAGTGCCAGTTGATGTTTTTGCTTGTTTTTTTACTTTGCAGAAAATCAATATCAAACGGAGTCCAATTGCGATGAAACTTTTTGGAGATTTTTTCTGGACCAGAAGACACCCAATGGACCAAAGAAGTGTCAGGGGAGTGGGCCGAGGAGACCACAACCCACCAGGCTGCGCCAGGGAGGCATGCCTGCGCCCTGGTGGGTTGTGCCATCCTCGGGACCCCTCTCCACCGCCTATGATGCCTATAAATTCCAAAATATTCCAAAAACCCTAGGGGAGTCGGAGAACCACAATTCCAACCGCCGCAAGTTCTAGAACCTCAAGATCCAATCTAGACACCATCACGGGGGGGGGGGGTCATCTTCATCATAGGTGCCTCTCCGATGATGCGTGAGTAGTCCACCATAGACCTACGGGTCAGTAGGCAGTAGCTAGATGTCTTCCTCTCTCTCTCTCTCTCTCTCTTATGATTCTCAATACAATGGTCTCTTGGAGATCTATTTGATGTAAACTCTTGCGGTGTGTTTGTTGGGATCCGACGAATTTTGAATTCATGATCGGTTTCTATCCATGAATATTATTTGAGTCTTCTTTGATCTCTTATATGCATGATTTCTTATAGCCTCATATTTCTTCTTCGAATATTTGGTTTAGTTAGGCCAACTAGATCGTTTTTTCTTGCCATGGGAAGAGGTGCTTTGTGATGGGTTCGATCTTGCAATGTTCTTTCCCAGTGACAGAAGGGGTAGCAAGACACTCATGTATCATTGTTATTAAGGATAACAAGACGGGGTCTATTCCTACATGAATAGATCTTGTCTATATCATGTCATCGTTCTTATTGCATTACTCCGTTTTTTCATGAACTTAATACATTAGATGCATGCTAGATAGCGGTCGATGTGTGGAGTAATAGTGGTAGATGCAGGCAGGAGTCGGTCTACTTATCTTGGATGTGATGCCTATATAATGATCATTGCCTTGGATATCGTCATGACTATTCGATTTTCTATCAATTGCCCAACAGTAATTTGTTCACCCACCGTGCGCTATACTCATGAGAGAAGACACTAGTGAACCCTACGGCCCCGAGGTCTACTTTTCCATCATATTACTTCCTGATCTACGTTTTTGCAATCTTTGTTTTCAGATCTACAAAACCAAAAACCCAAAAATATATTGCTGCATTTTTACTCTTTTTATTTCGTGTTCTTGAGAGATCTATATCTCCTACCTATCATTACCTAATATATCTTATTACTGCAGAGAGTGTGACAACCTCTCTTTCGCGTTGGTTTGCAAGTATTTGTTGTTTGTGTGCAGGTGCTATTAACGTGGATGCGTGATCTTCCTCTACGGATTGATACCTTGGTTTCATAACCGAGGGAAATACTTACCATCATTGTGTTGCATCATCCCTTCCTCTTTGGGGAAATACCGACCCAGTCTCAAGCCACGTCACTCTCTCACAGGTTTAGCATGGGTAGAAGATATTGATTGGATGGAAAGCAACTTGAAGGGGCTAGAAATCAAGATCCATATGGTTGGAGTGGATGATCTTGACCTCAACACAAGGGTAGATGGTTCTCTCTCAAAAAATTGGATATGGCAAGTGGGTATGTGTTCTGAGTGCTTCTCTTGCGAGTGATATGTGGTGAAGGGGTATATATAGGCGTCTCAAAAAATCCAACTGTTACAACATAATTGCCCAACTCGGTGAAACCGGAGTAAAAATTTGGTCGCCCCGACTAGTGCAAAATGTGGCAACTTTGGCCTTTTCGGTGAGACCGATATATAAATCTTGATGGATCGATATGGGTGATCTAGGCAGTTACCAAATCTTGGTGTCGCCGATTCCTTAAACTTGATGGGACCGGTTTTAAAAAATTGGTTAACAGAAAGTTGGTCACTGGTTTTTGGTTGCACCGAGTGAAAACTTGGTAGTACCAAGATGCTAGGGTTTGGCTGGGTTTCTGTCTAGGGTAAGACTTGATGGATCCGAATGGGAAATATTGGTGTCATCGAATTTTGACTTTTGGCTTTGGACAGAGAATCTTGTGGGAGAATGGGTGAGCATTTTTGGTGGCTAATCTCTAAGCACTTGAGCAACCAGATTATCATAATTCCTCACCCCATTTAAATAGTATTGGCTTTCCTATGGACTTCAAAAGTCATTTATCACAAAATATAAAATGTAGAGTCTTGTAGCTTGAAGCTTGGCTAATCTTATTCCTTCCCTTCTTCTTCTTCTTCTTCTTCTGGAATTCTCCTCGTAATCCTTAGCCAATCCTCTCTATGGACTGAACCTGAAATAAGCTAGGTAAAACCATTAATCCAAGAGATAATGTATATTGTCATGAATTATCAAAACCAACAAGAGACCACAATATCCTCTATGGTGCACACACGGCGTCCCTCTACAAGGGCGCACCGAGGCATACACCCATAACAAAATATATATGTTATTTTTATTGTATTGGGAAACTTGTGATTGTCAATTAATAGTAGAGATAATGCCAATAATAAATGCAATAGTGCGTGGGACTAGCATTTGTTATTGAGAATTATCTGTTTTTGTTTGGAAGGTTATTGAAAAAAATTATTATGTCTATCTTTTAGGAAGGTGATCTCACATATATGGTATGATTTTTGAATTCTTAATTACTTATTATTTAAGTGATTGAATTAAAGTAACCTGCCAAAGTAAGCACGAAACAAGATCTCCCCCTTTAATGGGATTTATTTTTTTAGTTGGAGGGAGAAAATCGAGTGGAAATGAGTGGTGGGAGGTGAGACAAAAAAATGTCAGACAAAAATAAACTGTGGAGGCGAGGCTACCAACTCCTCCTTTAGGAGTAAAGATACCATTGTTTTGCTGACATCAACGAAGAACCATTTTGAATCAATAGCTGACACAATTATACCGGCTAATGATGCGAAGTCTCAATCTTTTGTACAATGCTACACAAATTGAGAAACATCACCAACGTGACATTTCCATTGCACTATACGAAACTCTCTTCTAAAAAGAGTGTTTTATACAGTACAAAGAAACGTGACAGTGGCAACAAGCTGAATCATGTTTCCCTGATTGCAAAAAAGAAAATCAAAGTATACTCAGCTAAGCACAAATTAAAGACAACATCAATTACTTTATCAAGTAGCCTAGTAGAAACATCCACCCAACATTCGAGGTAACCGAATAATGCACCCTCGCCCCCAGGATTTTCCTAAAAGTAGGTGGTGGGGCAAAATAGAGCGAACACTGTTGTTTCGACGTTGTTCTTCATTGAATGAAACCAACAATTTGATCTTTTGTATAGTGCGGCAGAAATAACTATATTTGTTTGTAAAGTGTGTCCACATCAGATGAGTTCTAAACATAGAGCACAACGACATTTAAACATACAACACAATGACATAGTCATAAGATGCCCACATTAACCGAGAACCATCTTCACATCTAGCATGTATCCTTGTATTGTCATTCTTAGGCATGCTCTGGTTCACTCTTTCCTTGCAACTGTACTCCATGAGGGCCTTCCTAAGTATGCCAACTAATGCAAATGTCTAACCAAGATTAAATGTTGGATTTGTCAGATCTTTTGTGCTAAACGTGTGGATGTTGCAATTGACAACTTCTTCATCAGTTTTTGCAGCTTTCAACTCCCTCCCATCATCTACATCATGTGCATTTCTTTTCCCTTGTATCCCGTTTCAGCTAGAGAAACTCTACACTTCTTTCGTGATAAATATGCTCCTCTAACAGATCAACATCATCTCCAGATATGTCACAATAACCATCAATTAGCTTTGGAATATGTGTCTTCATCGATACTGTATTCATCTTCATTTATTGCAATATTACTTGTATATTTGCTTGATCTTGAAACACCGTCAACCAAAATTCATTTACTACATCTTCTATTCCTCCAATTTTCTGCTTTATTAGACTATGAAATACATGGGAAGATCTGTAGTTGGATATGCTGCAACATAATCCAGATCAAATGCTCCATAACTCCCATCATGATATATGTACAACACTACAAACTAATTGCTAGACTTTTACACTGTCAACCATTGTTGCAATGTCTTAATCCTACCAAACGCACCTAACAACACCATGCTCTCCATCTTCTAGCAACCTCATAACCGATTTCTTTGATAATGTCATTGGTTACTTCCACATACCATGACCATGCCCTAGTCTCACAAAAAATTTGCGGTCTAAATTCCCCTTTGTTCACTCCTATTTCCATGAAAAATCTTCCATGGAAAACCATGCACGTGAACATTCTTGTTCTCATCTAATTCATTAAAAAATCACAACTAGATCACCGGTGCAACATCACAAACCACAACCAAATCATACAAAACCACCTGCATTGGTGACTTACAATCAATGCTAGCAACAAATCTGTTCTAAAAAGCACTACTTTGCGGTATGACAAAAAGGGGAGAGCACAACCACATATTGTAGTGTGGCAGCGGATTGAGGCCATCGACGGGTATCTGAGCGCCGACCCCCTGAAACAATGGGGTCAAGGGCCCTACCCCCTCCTAGATTATCATCCCCTTCAACCGATGTTCCTCGCGCATGGCCGATCGTTGCTCGTCAACATTGCCGCCTCTTCTTACCACCTTTCGCGGTCGAACAGAGAAAGAGAGAGGAGAGGAGAGAACCATCTCCAACGGCTCGGGTCCGTCTGCCTACATGGTTGTCCGCGTCGGCGTTTTTTCACCCGCCTCAGCTGATTTAGGATTAGTCCGAGTCAAGTGGAGTAGAGTGTGCAAAGTTTGCATTTTGCAAGTAGGAGGACTTAAGTGAGCTTCGGTGGCAAATACAAGGACTGATACTGTATTTAACTCGTCCTCTCGCTCCACCCCCTAAAGAAAACTATCCTCTTGCTCTATCTCTTCCCCTATCCCCCAGAAACCCCGAAAACCACCGCCGCTATGGCGACCGCCGCCCAGGTCGCCGCCACATTCCTCTCCTTCCTCTCATGTCCCCGTCACCACACCGCTCCCTCCCCTTCCGTCTCCTTCCTGGCGACCCCTGTACTCCCCCCCTCGCTTCGGGCCGCTGCGGCGGGGGGGCCAACTCTCACCTTCCGCTGCCGGGGCCGTCGCGTCGCCGTCGCCGTCGTCGCTCAGCTCCCTACTATGTAAGGATGATCAATAATATTGCGACCACTCTACAATTTGTTCCTGATAAACATTTCTGAACTTGAGCTGTTTTCTCCATAACTGCGTCTGCGCGATTTGATTATTGTATTTTCGGATCCTGTGACGAGCTTGATTTAGGAATTGTTTTTTTCTCTCCAGGATTCCAGAGCTAGCTAGCGGGGAGAAGAAAATCCGGTAAGCTATAACCCCCTCCATATGCCGCCATCTTGTGTCTATACGGGGAGCTAACATGGGGATTCACTGCACACACACACAGGTGGTCATCGAGGGCGGTGCGATCATTTGCAATGGCGGAGCTGGAGGCGCGGAAGATGAGGTATCCAACCACAGGCACCGAGGGGCTGCTTATGGGCATACTCGTTGAAGGTGAGGCACAACCACGTTTGATCTTACATTTCTGCCGGAACATATGCTTGTTTGCTATGCTTGGTGTTTATATGAGTAACTTAAGTGTGGCAAAGTAGTTGTGAACTGTGGTTGCAAATGGGATAAGATGAATTTGAAGAGAATGAAGAATGATAGATTTTCTCCAAAAAGAAAAACATTATAAAGAATTCAGGCGTTAGAACTTTGAAGATTTTGGAGATTCCTTCTCAGAAAGATACTAGAAGTAAGTCTCAACTAATGATTTCTTATTTATCTAGAACTCCCTCCGTCCGGAATTAGTCGACCCTCAAACGGATGTACCTAGTAGCACTGAAATACGACTAGATACATCCGTTTGAGCGTCAACTAATTCCCGACAGAGGAAGTAAGAAACTAAGAGTATCTATGACTGACTGATGAGATTGGCTTAAAAGAAACCAAGAATACCTTTTTCATAGTTTAAAAGAAACATATCAAAAAGCATCGTGTACACTACACCATTATTTATAAGGCGTCCTGCCTTGCATGCTTAGGCGGCATGTAGCCCTGGTAGCATCTTGCAATTTTGTCCGCTTTAGGCGCTTAGCCTTGGGCGCTTAGGTGGCAAGTCGCCCTGACAACGCCTTGCAATTATGCCCGCTTTAGGTACTTAGGCGTTGCTCAGGTATCAGGATGGTTGGTGCTCGCCTTAGGTCGCCTTATAAACGTTGCACTACACATGCTCTGATGCTCAGTTGCTGTTTTAGTGGACATCTAAAGATTGCTGATACCATAATTTACCATGATATTGCCAAATGTTGAGCTAATATTTGCTGTTTGTCAGTTTTCTACATTGCTATGCCTATTTCGATGCACTAATCTACAAATTTGTTGCTTTCAGGAACTAGTGATGCGGCAAAACTTATGCGTGCTAATGGAATCACATTGCTCACGGTGCGTGACGCGGCAGCAACAATACTTGGGAAGTCAGAAATGTTTTACTTCAGTCCTATGCATCCACCATTGACAGAATCTGCACAGCGTGCCCTCGATTGGGCTGTAAATGAGAAACTAAAATCAGGTTATTTCCTTCAAAATATGCTTCCACTATTGTTCATTACTCATTTGTGCTGAAAAGATACTCAAATTCTTCTCTGTACTATCTAGTAGACGGTATCTGATTGCATCACATGCTTTTTCTTACTGTTATGGGGCTTAAGTAATGAATATTGCTTTTCTTGTTTGGAGAACTAGTGTTGGCATATTATTTTCCATAATGTCCAGTCTACTGAAGATTAATAAAGATGTCTAATATCATATGTTCACATTGCATTATGTTTAATGATTTCGTATTGGGTTTAACACAAAGATTAAGCTTACCTAGGCATAGAGTAGGAATGTAGGGTACTATGTTTACTACTTTACTTCTGCAACGTTTTACATAGTAATGTGTTCCTATGCGATGACTATGCTACCATCTCCTACAATCTGGATAGCCAATACTTAAATTGTAACAGGTACCATAGACATGCTTTTAACAAATCGATCATTGCATGCATGCTACTACTTCAAGTACAAAACAAGTAAAATGTGTTACCATATAGGCTTATGGTTACCACAGTAGATCACTCTAAGCTAGGTATATACTACTAGGCCACTCTATTGGGAAAATGATGATTCATGTAGGACATATTTCATTTTGTTTTGTTCCACTACAATTTCCTCGAATTTAGCCTTCTTCTATAGTGTTGGTTTACATTTGTAGAGCCATAACTACCAGCGCTCCGTCCAGAATAGAAGTTCATACAGTCTGTAGATTAATGATCAGACCCACTATGCACAATTGTTTTTCCTCAGATGTGTTATCTCTCTATCATTTATATAATTTACTTCATTTCCCTGATGAATGCCGATCAGACCATTAGGCTATGCACATCTGCTGACATGTATCTGTCACATAAGAACACGGACCGGGTTTAAATGATGAGCAGAAATGCTGCAGTGTGCAGTGTCTTTGATTTCATTTCTGGGAGTCTGAAATTATTGATATGTCACAATGATTTCAAGCTTTTGTGGGGAGAGCATACTGATGAGAATCGAAATTATTCACACTGGGCTCCTGGCTCGTTGAGCTAATATCTAGATACCGTTTTGGTATCTGTATTTCTATATAGGTCATATTACAAATCAACCATGCTTCTCTCAGATATTAGAAAAGTGAGGGTATTTTCTTACAGCGACCCTGAGAACCCATAACTACACACTATGGAGTATGCAATGAATTTTATGGTTGGAGTTGGACCATTCGATCTAAATGACAAATCCGAGGACAACATGTGTGCATGACCATGTTGCCATAAGTCTATTGTGGGCTTAGTTATATTTTTATGCCTCTTGAAGTCCTAAAAGCAGCCTATGCCCACTTTATGTTACTCATAGGTCCCAAACGGAGAGAGCATAAGTCAATGTGGCCAAAATTTGGTTCAATGTTTGGTACCGTTGACAAGAATTTGCATCCATTTGGTTTGTTGCCAAAAAGAGATTCTATTCACATCATAGTTGCCGGATTTGCAGTTTGCTCGTTCACGATTCGGGTTCGGGATTCGCATTTCACTAGTGCATATGAATCGAGTTTGATATGGGGTATACATCTCCGGTTTGTGAATCGGGTGACCATTACGTGAATTCGATGACTCGGATTCTGAACTCAGTATAAGCAATAATAATAATAATAATATACGAGTGGCAAAGGGCATGAAACAATAAAGTCAGTACTAGAATAGTGTTTAGTTCATAATCAATCACTGGACTGTTTGCAACCAGCTTACCAGCTTGATTACATGGCTACATGCATAAAGACATAATGACTTGAATAGTTAAAAACCAGAAAAATGCACATATAAAAATACTACTAATGCTTTGTTGACTCTTTGTGCGTATATAAGCTCTTAATGAGCACCCGAATCAGTGACATAACAAATACCAAAATCTGATTAGAGACAGATGAAGGAAACTTCCCACCAAAATTCCCACTTTGAGGCCACATGGCGGAGTGCTTAGTCTCTTCCAACCAGATTCATTGTTTTCTCCAGAAAGCCTGATCCCCCAACTCCACCCCATCGTCTTCTCCAAATTTCAGACCTTCTAATTCCAGATCGCCAACTGGTGGACTCCTCTGCATGTACCAGGCCCCCCGTGTAGAAGCTGCAGCGAGCACCACGTAGGACACATCGCGTTACCTGTGATGAATGTGATGCAGAAGGTGCTGCCACGGAGGCGACTCATCGGATCCGACATCTTCATTGTTGTCATGCCGGCCACCACATCTTGGCTGTTGCCGTCGTGCACCGGCTACATGCATGCGCCGGGTTGAGTAGCTGCTGCCCACCTACTATGTCTGCGCCGAGCGCCGCAGTTCCGTAGCCACTGTCTGCTAGAACAAGGGTTGAGCTGCTGCACACATGCCCACACCAGATTAGCCAACGATTTCATTTTTTGGGTTTGTTTTGAGTTCGGTGAATTTGGCGCCGATTCGCTACCGATCTGAGCAAATTTGAACCCCGTTCTAGACAAATCTATCGGAATCAGGGTTCAGCGGCTTTTGTAGCGTATCCAGTCAGGGTTCATGCTACAAAAATGTGTAACATGACTGTCTATGCCCGCACAAAAATAAGTGAAATAAATTAACATGCATGGTTGCTGAGGTGGCATGGTTGCATGAATTGATTAGTGCCTAAATTATAACTTATGAACACATGCATGACTTGATGATGTGGCATAGTTGCATAAGAGGGAAAATAGGTAGTGGGTTACAACTATTTAATAATAGAGGATGTCAGTATAAAGCAAGCAGCCAAGGACACCTTCACTGAATAACTGAAAACATGCCAGTTTTCACCAAGCGTAGAACCATACGTTCAAGCATCAGACCAAGCCATGTGTTGCTCATTTGTTGTAATAACCTGCAAATGCATTGGATATGCTGTAAAGCCTACTCCCTCCATGTCACAATACATACCCATTTTAGATTCCGTGCCGGTCAAACATTTTAAGGTTTTACCAACATCTGCAATACCAAATTAATAGAATTAGGTCCATCATGAAATATACTTTCCTAATGCATGCTTAATTTAGAGGAAATATATTTTCATAAAAATCATGGTGAAGGTTACCTTTGACTCTTTGAGACATGTCAATGTAGGAGGGAGTAGTCGATTCCTTCCTTATGTAAAATTGCTTCGTTTCCGACTTGATAAAGGACTTACTAACATGGATTGACAAAGCTATTTCAGCATATCTTTTACGGCAGGTATTGTTTATATAGGGATTAGAGCTGCTTGTATTTTGCATGAAGCCTATATCTACCGCTTTTGTCCATTTGATATCATTTCACAAAAAATGATTTTAACAGGACCATATCAGTACCAGTTTCCTCTAATAAGTTGAGTTTAAAAACACGCTGGGTGCGTTAGCAACTCTGTCTGCAACAAAGTTATATAAAACGTGCTCTGATGGGATTGCTCCTGCATGGATAATCCTATATCTAGAATTAGCATCCTGGAGTCCTTAACACCACCATGAACTTCTTAGCTTGACAACTCCAGCTCGGCATTCATGAGATGACATCTGCATAGTTCATACGCACAGGACTGTGGGGCAGGTAAAGATTATATTTTGCTAAGTCTGCCGTGAGAATTGAAGGGGTTGGAGGTCCTTTTTTCGTTAAGATTATGTACCTCTCCAGACATGCCACTTATGATCTGAGTGTCTGAGAAGGACCTGGAATTGAAGTCGTGTACGTTTGGTATTGTAAAGTTTGGTAGGTATCAACACAGTGCTAGTCTAAAATTGCATCGGAACTCTTGCACAAAATGATTGTCCCAGGTCATACTTTAGCTCTTACAGTTTCGAATGCTAGTATTTCCCCCCTTTTTTGCGATATAGTAGTATTTCCCTTTCTGAATCGGTTTGTTGCTACATGTTTGGTTCTAACACTATATAAATATGATCATTTAGTTCAATGGGGTCTAGATATTTATGGCCACTCCCTTCTTAAGTGCACCATGCTTAGAGTCCTGTCGGTTTTATCTACCGATTGTTAAGTGCACAATGCACTATTCTTAACTTTGTGCTCCTGAACCCTAATTGCTGATTCCCTTGTATGTTTGGTGACCGGGTAGCACTGTTCCTGATCTGTGTACACGTTTCAGCGTGAATGGAAGTGTGACACATTTCTTTCTTGTTTTCTACCTGCCCATCTGAAATGTCATATATTTATTCCTTATCTGTTTTGTTTAATGAGTTGAAATCTGACTTCAGGTGAGGACGGAGAGGTAACGGCCAATCATTTGTTCCTGGCGATATGGTCAGATAAAGAGTCTGCTGGTCATAAGGTTCTGGCTTCCCTTGGTTTTGATGATCAGAAAGCCAGTTTGCTGGCCAAAACGGTAATGGTCTAATTCTTCCTCGAGGTAGATACTTCACAAGGTTCATGCTTTCTCAAATCTTCTACTAACCCTCTGCAGGCAGGTGAAGAGAAAGCAATGAGTCCTAGATAGCAAAACCAAGCAGCCGGTTTATGATTGAACTTCCCTGAGGTTATGTGTTCACCTGGCAACATCTAGACACTAGTTGGCGGCTGGCGGCTGCAGTACCATGGATCCACATTAAGTTAACTTGAAGAGATTGCTTCTATAAGTTTTAGGGGTTTCAAGATCGGTTAGGCCGAATCCAAAATGTGTACTCCCACTATTGCCAAACGCAGTACATGTAAAAACATTGCGATGTACTTTCGGACGAACACGGTTTTGTTCCACTCTCAGCTAGTTTGTTGGACTGCCCTTCAGAGACCCTTCCAAAGATCCAGATTCTGGGTTCATCCCCACCTTCAGACTTTCTGTTCAATTTGAATCCTGACAAACCATAAGCATTTGATGGAAAGCGACTGCTCCGCGCATCATTGTAGAAGGCTGACATGTGACATCCTCTGCATCCCTACGACATATGCCGCATGGAAAATTTTCCAAGATATGTTATGATTTGATCCTTGGCCATCATTGGCACCCAGCGTTCTCATCATTCTAAGCAGGGGAAGGGAAGGGAAGCTTTGCCCACTTTACACCAAATGTGCAACACGAGGTTGGTAGTACCTGGCACTATGCTTCGATTGCAAGGACATCTACCTTCAAAAGTTCAAATCTTTTACATTGTATAGTATTGTTTTCACCCTGGTTCCGCGCATTGTTTCTGCTCCGCTTATTGGCACAGAGCAACTAAGCTGACAGCGACCATCGTGAGGTTATACATTGTATTCGCGGACAGGGAGGTGTCATGGCTCGACACTTAGCATGTACATACTGGAAGCCGACGCCATGTTGGTGTGGTCAGGTGGGCTGCCCCATTCCCGGGCTTAGGTTTCTGCTCCCAGGTCCTCATCAGGTAGCAGCATCAATTCTATCTGCCACCGACAGGGATCAGAACCATCCCGGGGACGATGAACAGGACCAACAGGAGAGGGAGGCAGCGATGCGATTTATTGGAATCCCTTGCGTGCCAGCAACTGCATGAGCACTTTCAAATTTATGGGTCACTGCTTACTATCATGGCGCGTTTACCTACTTTTTGGCATGTCTTTTCGGATGGACCATATATATCCAAACCAGCCGTTCACGTTGCTGCCACATAATGGCATTAAATCGCATGTTTCGGTATGGAACTCGGTCGATCTGCACTGCAGTTCTGTACGACTTCTGTGGGAGTGTAAGTGCACTCCAAGCCTCGTGTTCGCTGGCTAGGGGTATAAGTATATATTCAACTATGTGTGGCAAGTCTCCGGGTTAACAAATGATCAAGCAAAAAGTTGTGTGCAGCCTACGTGTTGGCCGTTTTCTTTTCGTGCTGAAGCGTGCACTAGTCTGCTACTAGAGTAATGCAGGGCTATGTATAAACAAACACGAAGATTTTCGCTTCTCCGGCGCGCTTTATTGATTGTTTACTCTTTCGTGTGTGCCCCATTCCTTCGAATGTTTGCATCGAAAGGCATGTGTCCCCTTTTTGTTGCTTACTTATATAGTACTGGTATTAGAGCTCCCTTGGTGTAGGAAGAGATAGCAATAGCATGCATCTCTTGCCTGCACTTTTCCGTCTTTTGACATGTATAAGACCAGAGATCAAATACAATTGTGGCATTATCGTCCTTCCATTCATTCATCCATGCATGCTATTAGCATCTTAATATGGCTATGCATATATGTGCTCTGTCTCCTCCAAAGTGGTAGGACCAAGAGATGTATACCTCAAAGAAAAATACCCCTTGGGTCTTGGGAGCTAATCAGGTGTTAACCCCAGATCTCTTGGGGAGCTGCGGCCACTGGGCACCCTCCTGGTCTCCTCCACACTGGACAAATCGACCGTCATATCTCTACTAGTTCTCCGCCAGCCCAAAGGTCAAGGGAATGCATCTACGACGGGCGACTGGTCCTGTAGATATGATAGCTCATGCCCATGCACGTCCAAAACTGATGCTCTTTCTTAGGCCGTTTGACTACTGGCACTGCACGGGATATATGGCGTTGGACCACACCAGCGCTTAGCCTTTTGCAATCTCGATCTGCCTAAGTTTCTCACGTGCCCATCTATCTACGTATCGGACGCGTAGGAGCACTGTGTAGTGCTGGGAGTTGGGAAAGTTACGTAGGTTCTCCTTCCCGCGCCACATTAAATTCACTGCCAGTGGAGGAGAGTGCAAGTCCGGTTCTGGTCCGGCAAAGTCGTCCGCCTCAGGTGCTCATTCCTGTGGCGCCCTTCGTCCAATCATTCAGTTATCTCAGTCTCAGGATATGCTCTACTACTACTACTACCATAATTACTGCTGGTGGTGGTAGTGGTGCTGGTAGATGTATCAGCTTCGCTTAGGTTGATCTATGGACTATACTCCATCTGTTCATGAATATAAGACGTTCTAACTTTTTTTGTGAATCGGATGCGTATAGAGTTATAGACACGTTTCAGTGTGTTTGTTCACTCATTTTATGTAATGTGCATTGAAATGTCTAAGTATGTTTGTTCACTCATTTTATGTAGTCTATATTGAAATGTCTACAAGATCTTATATTTGACCATCACGTTCTCCTAGCGACGTCCCTCGCGTCGCTCTCGCGGGCGGCAGCGGGGAAACCCTAGCCCCTACCCCTCGCCCGCCTCCTACACCATCCCCTCCCCTCGCCGCCGCCAGAAGGCGCCGCCGGGCGAAGCCCGATGCGCGTCGGCGTCGGCGGGACCCTTCTTCCCCTCCCGGCGTGCGGCTTTAGCGCGAGATGTGGCGGCGCGGCAGCGTTTTGATGCTGATGCGAGCGCGGCGGAGCGGGCGGGCGGCCAGTCCGTGGCGGCTGCGTGAGGGGTTTGCTCCGGGGCGGCGGCGCGGCATGGATCCATCACGGATCTGGTCCTGCAGGCGCGGTTTCGGCCTCCCATGCTCGGCCGGTGGGTCTCGGTGGCCGTGTGGGTGGTGGGAAGGTGGTGGGCGTCGGCTGCGGCGGTGGTTCTCGCTGGATGCTGGTGACCATGGTGATGCTCGTCCTCGACCCCGATCTACTCCGATCTACAGCAGACCCGACCCCTAATGGCTTCTCGCTGTTCTTGGGTACTGGCCTTGCAGATCCGGTGGCTGGAAGGGTTCCCGGGGAATCCCTTGGCCGGCGTGGTGGCCACTCCGAAGGCAGCGCCTTTGGGTGTTGCTCCCCTTGGTGGAGGCTTCGGAGCGGATCCCCTTCCTTCCACCCCTCCCAGGAGCTCGGGTGAAAACCTCAGATCCCCTTGTTCCAAGCGACGACGACACCACGGTGGCGTGCTCCTTCATGAAGCGTTGCTCGGGGGCTGCTCAAGCGGCGGTGGAGGTGTCGGCGGTTCGGTGTCGGCGCATTTTGGCCAGCTTCATCTCGGAGGCTGCGGTGTCGTCGGCGACACTCGTCTGGTGGAGCAACTGCCGTTGCAGTTTGCGTCATCAGGCTTGGGATGCTCCGGGGTAAATCCTAGATCTGGGTCTTCCTGGATCGGATGATGATGTCGTTTTATCGCTTTCCCTCCCGAGGGCATCATTTCGGAGCAAGTGCTGGCTAGAGGGATGATGGAGCGGTGCTTCATCTCACACATTCATGGCGGCAGATATCGGCGGCATGGCACTGTGGAGACTCGGCGTCCGATGCGTGGAGATGGACTCGCGCAGGAGGAGGTAGCTATCTGGCGTCATGGTGACGTCGATGGCAGAGTGGCTAGACAAGGTAGAAGCCTCAATATCTGCTCTGAAGTCGGATCGGTGGAAGATGGCGGCGACAACACACGAGTGCGTCTAACCGGTTTGTGTCCCAAACCAGGTATGTGGCTTGGTTGGGGCTTCCGGCTTTTGATGTTAGGCTTAGGTGAGTGATCTGGATAGTGGCCCAGTTATCACCCTTTCATCATATGGATAGAAGTAGCGGCACTTTTTGCCAAGATGATGGATTCAGACATATTGTTATAATATTTTGTAAGGTCCTCGAGAATAATTAATAAAATGACCGTATGCATCTTTCAGATGCAGAGGTCGGAGGTCATCTTCCTTTAAAAAAAAAACAAGATCTTATAACGAAGCGAGTAGTTAACTATGCCTTTCTCGATCAATCGCCTCCATGGAAATACATATAATAGTAAGATGAATTGGTTTCAGTTAATGAAGTCAAGGAGTTGTACATGCATGTGCTAGTCTGATATTCTTGCATTGGGCCTAAAAAACTGTGAACTGTCTTTTTTAGTACACGCCGCGCACACTTCAGTGCCAGTGATTAGATTTTTTCAACCTGTGTACGCAACAACGACATAAAAAATATCCACGGATTTATTTTTTTGCGACTTTTTCCATGAAAACATGGAAAAAGTTGGGCACATATATGCATACTGCATTGACAACACGGCCATGTTCATGACAAAAATAATAATATTCCCGCTAGTATATGATAATATGATAAGGTAACTAGTTGTCCGTACCGGCGACGAGTTTGGCCTTATTATTGGACATACTCCTTGGGTATCCATGCGGGGGCTCCATTTTTTTGCACTGGCTGTCGGTAAAACAGATGGTCTACGTACCTGCTGTATTCTGATCGAGCTGACATCTTGTCACTGAAACCCATTACCACCCGCAGGATTTCTGGGAGGGGCTACTCCCGACTCACTGAAAGCAATAGAGAAATAGGGAGAGATGATGGCCCACGTACTCAAACCTCAGCTAAATTTTGGGGATTCCTATGCGCTGACCGCACGAGTGCAAGCGGAGAAAATTTAAGCAATTACGTGTGCCTCTACCTAAGCCAGTTCCACTTCGGTCTCCATACCACTCCCTTTGCATACAATAGTACTACATGTGAAGGATCGCGCGTCGGAGATGCCTTTAGACTTCGAGAAACTGACGGGTAAGGAGTTATTTGGTTTGAGATTAAGTTTGTCAAAAGTTACAACATCTAAGGTTAGACAAGTTTGATCAGCTTAGATGGGTGTTTGGTTCAAGCCATACTAGGACCTCACATTACATACACACAAAAAGTGTGACAAGATTTTCTTAGGCTTGCCAACTTGTGGCTCTTATTTTGTAGAACTGATTAAGTTTGCCAAAGGTTGCCACACCTAAGGTTAGACAAGTTTAACCAACTTAGGTGTGTGTTTGGTTCAAGCCACACCTTTGGCAAGCCACACTATGGTCTCACATCACATACACTCAAAAAGTGTGACAAGATTTTCTTAGGCTTGCCAACTTGTGGCTCTCGTTTTGAAGAACTAAGCTTAGGCAAGTGTGGTATCTTTGTGTGGCAAAACGTGGCATTGCTAGGTGTAGAACCAAACAACCCCTAAAACCTTAGGCAAGTTTGGCAAAATTTTTGTGGCAAAGTGTGACAATGCTAGGCGTAGAACCAAACATCCCCTAACTCACCATAAGCTGCAGCCTCCAATTGCCAAAGGTGGCGGGAGAGACGAGGCCTGAGCTAGCTCCCACCCCTCCCTCTCGCGCCGCTGGCCACTACGGTCGTGGCGGCCACCACTCTCTAGGCGCCGCCCACTCGGGCACCCGCGCCGGCCATACCGTCCTACTTGGAGCCCTGGGATCCTGCCTCCCCATCAGCCGACCTTCAATGCCCCACCTCGCCAGGCCTCGACCTGTCCTCCGGTCCTTCCGAGGCACCCAGCCCCGTGCTCCCCTTCATGGATCATCTGGAGTGACGACACCACGGATCTTGTCTCGGGGTGAGGTATTGGTGGATGGCTCTCCGCACGGACCGACGGATCTAGGTATGACCCCCCCCTTTCGAGCGCTCCCGCCTTCGATCCATTGTAGTTGCCCCTCCTTCATCGCCAAATCAGTCCGCCGACGCCATTGATGAGGAGGGATGGATTACCTACCAATCTCGCAAGAAGCGGCAGGCGAGGAAAGATCCGGTGCCCAACGCGGGATCCAGCACAGGGGCGGCAAAAGCACCTCCTCCCATGGCCGTGAGGCCTTTTTAAGAAAGTTTAGAGGTCTCTGTTTTCAGTGCCTCAGCCCTCGCCACCACCGGAAAGACTGTACAGACCGATGCACTACACTGCTGTTGGAAATATGCCCTAGAGGCAATAATAAATTAGTTATTATCATATTTCCTTGTTCATGATAATCGTTTATTATCCATGCTATAATTGTATTGATCGGAGACTTAAATGCATGTGTGGATACATAGACAAAACCATGTCCCTAGTATGCCTCTAATAGACTAGCTCGTTGATCAAAGGATGGTTAAGGTTTCCTAGCCATGGACATGAGATGTCATTTGATAACGGGATCACATCATTGGGAGAATGATGTGATGGACAAGACCCAAATTACAAACGTAGCATATGATCGTGTCAGTTTATTGCTGTTGTTTTCCGCATGTCAAGTATATGTTCCTATGACCATGAGATCATGCAACTCACTGACACCGGAGGGATACTTCGTGTGTATCAAACGTCGCAACGTAACTGGGTGACTATAAAGGTGCACTACAGGTATCTCCGAAGGTGTCTATTGAGTTGGCATGGATCAAGACTGGGATTTGTTACTCCGTGTGACGGAGAGGTATCTCAGGGCCCACTCGGTAATGCAACATCACAACAAGCCTTGCAAGCAATGTGACTAATATGTTAGCCACGTGATCTTGCATTACGGAACGAGTAAAGAGACTTGCCGATAACGAGGTTGAACTAGGAGATACCGACGATCGAATCTCGGGCAAGTAACATACCGAAGAACAAAGGGAACGTTATACGAGATTGATTGAATCCTTGACATAGAGGTTCGACCGATGAAGATCTTCATAGAATATGTAGGAACCAATGTGGACGTCCAGGTCCCGCCATTGGTTATTGGCCGTAGAGGTGTCTCGGTCATGTCTACATAGTTTTCGAACCCGCAGGGTCTGCACACTTAAGGTTCGGTGACGTTTCGGTAGTGTAGAGTTATGTATGGTGGTGACCGAAGTTTGTTCGGAGTCCCGGATGAGATCCCGGACATCACGAGGAGCTCCAGAATGGTCCAGAGGTAAAGATTCATATATAGGAAGTCCCAGTTTGGTCGCCGGAAAAGTTCCGGGCTCATCGGTAGTGTACCGGGAGTGCCGGTAGTGTACCGGGAGACCACCGGGAGGGGTATTTCGACCTAAGAGGCTTTATGGGCTGTAGGAGGATGAATACCAGCCCTTAGTGGGCTGGTGGAAGTCCTACACAAAGCCCATGAGGCTGGGAAGAAAATACCAAAAGGAAAAAGGTGGAAAAAGGCAAAAAAGGGCCAAATAAGGAAGGAGTCCTAATCCTACTAGGAGTGGAGGAGGAGGACTCCTCCCTCCTTGGTTTGGCCAACCCAAGGGCTGCCTTTTTGGCAGCCAAGCCTCCTCCTCCTCTCCTCCTATATATACTAGAGGATTTTAGGGTTTGGCACAAGATTTTCAGCCACGTGCCACCCATTCCTCTAGTGCATAACTTCTCCTCTAGATCGGTTTTCTGCAGTGCTTAGGCGAAGCCCTGTCGGAATAGCTCCACCACCATCGCCGGAGCGCCATCACGCTGCCAGAGAACTCTTCCTCCTCTCCGCCTCCTCTTGCTGGATCAAGACGGTGGAGATCGTCATCAAGCTGCACGTGTGCTGAACGCGGAGGTGCCGTCCGTTCGGTACTAGATCGGAAGGATCGTGATCAAGGCCACGGGACGTTCGTGATCGGATCGCGGGATGGATCGTGATGAGATCGCGGGACGGTTCGTGATTGGTTCGCGGGACGGTTCGTGATTAGATCGCGGGACGCTCGGCAATTTGGATCGCGAAGAAGTTCGACTACACCAACCGCGTTTCTTAACGCTTCCCGTTTAGCGATCTACAAGGGTACGTAGATCCACTCTCCCTCTCGTAGATGCTCATCACCATGGACAGGTTTGCGTGTGCGTAGGAATTTTTTTGTTTCCCATGCGACGTTCCCCAACAACTGCATCATCTGCAAGTAGTCGGGGCATTTTGGTAGGGAGTGCCCGCAAAACCCAAGAAACCGTTGTGGGGGAGGGGCGGTGAAGGAGAGGCTGGGCGTGTACCATCTGGTGCAGGACCAACTCGTGTTCCCCGACAAGGAGGCCATGGCCGCGGCGGACACCCCCTGCATCGACCATGGGCGCCGGCCGCGCCACAGCCACAAGGTCATCGCCTCCATGCCGGCGATGGAGCAACATCACTTCCTCCTGCAGCAGCACACCATCGTGGTGACTGCGGTTAACAAGAACCATGCGGTGAGCCCCTACTCCATAGGCAAGACCATCAAGAGGGAGTTCCAGATCCCCACGCACCACCTCCGCATCACCAACCACGACCTCGAGGATTTCTTCATCCACTTCAACCTGCCAATGCACAAGGAGCTGGTTGTGCGCTGCAACGCGTTGGAGGTGGACGACGCCACCTTCCCGCTGGAGCCATGGCGGGAGGACACAGACACGCTCTTGGAGACCTGGATGATCCACGTGCGCCTCATCATTGAGAAGCTTCCCACGATGCTCTAGACACTGGAGGGCGCCACCAACGCGCTTGGGGACAAGGTGATCATCCACCGGCTGGACAACCACACTTTCAAGCGTGCCGACATGAACCTTCGCAATACGGGCATGGGTGCTCGACCTCGGCCACATCCCAACGTGGTGCACGCTGTGGAAGCACGCCCGGGGAGCGGGCCGCATCGAGGAGATGCTCGGCTTCTCTCCACCGAGCAGGGCGGTGGTGGCACCGCCGCGCCTCAAGAGATGGGAGGTGATGGTGCCACCGCCGCGCCTCAAGAGATGGGACGTCCTCGTGCACCTTGACCGCATCAAGGACTGGACGCCCTTGTCCCCGTGCTCCTCCCACTCAAGACAGAGTGGGCTGCCCTCCTCCTCCGACGAAGATGATGACCGCCCGCTCCCGCGGTGCACACCCGCGGGAGGCTGGCTGCATGGGAATGAGGACGGTAGGCCGGTGCTGGGGCAGAGCTCGGTTCAATCCTGGCGTGCCCCGACGTGCGTGGCTTCTACGGGCTACCACGACATTGCCATCCGCAAGACTCAGGCGTGCCATGCGGGATACGATGGCGCAGGACACATACGCTCTTGGAAGGACAAGTTGCCCAGGCCCGTGCGCGACAAGGAGGCGGCGACTACGAACTCCTCCTCCAACCGGCAGCGGAGCCACACCCCTGCCTCACATCACCGTCAGGGGCACTGCACAGACGCTGCTCCTCCACTGACAGCAGCAAGACGCATGCATGGTTAGAGGACGCGCACACAAAGGGGCTGGAGTGGGCGCCAACAATGTGCAAGACCACCCAGGGGAACCCGCTCCTGGCTCCCCGAGGCCCCTCTCGCCAGGGCGGCGTTCAGCAGGACGGACACGATGTTGGAGTGTTGGAAATATGCCCTAGAGGCAATAATAAATTGGTTATTATCATATTTCCTTGTTCATGATAATCGTTTA
This sequence comes from Hordeum marinum, assembly GCA_022496015.1. Lineage (NCBI taxonomy): Eukaryota > Viridiplantae > Streptophyta > Magnoliopsida > Poales > Poaceae > Hordeum > Hordeum marinum. The sequence goes on from CM039675.1 coordinate 381,654,412, forward strand.
TTATCCATGCTATAATTGTATTGATCGGAGACTTAGATGCATGTGTGGATACATAGACAAAACTATGTCCCTAGTATGCCTCTAGTAGACTAGCTCGTTGATCAAAGATGGTTAAGGTTTCCTAGCCATAGACATGAGATGTCATTTGATAACGGGATCACATCATTAGGAGAATGATGTGATGGACAAGACCCAAACTACAAACATAGCATATGATCGTGTCAGTTTATTGCTACTATTTTCTGCATGTGAAGTATATGTTCCTATGACCATGAGATCATGTACCTCACTGACACCAGAGGAGTACCTTGTGTGTATCAAATGTCGCAACGTAACTAGGTGACTATAAAGGTGCTCTACAGGTATCTCCGAGGGTGTCTGTTGGGTTGGCATGGATCAAGACTGGGATTTGTTACTCCGTGTGACGGAGAGGTATCTCAGGGCCCACTCGGTAATACAACATCACAATAAAGACTTGCAAGCAATGTGATTAAGTGTTAGTCACGGGATCTTGTATTATGGAAGATACTTGCTGGTAACGAGGTTGAACTAGGTATGGAGATACCGGCGATTGAATCTCGGGCAAGTAACATACCGAAGAACAAAGGGAACATCATACGGGATTAACTGAATCCTTGACATAGAGGTTCGACCGATAAAGATCTTCGTAGAATATGTAGGAACAAATATGGGCATCTAGGTCCCGCTATTGGTTATTGACCGTAGAGGTGTCTCGGTCATGTCTACATAGTTCTCAAACCCGCAGGGTCTGCACACTTAAGGTTTGGTGACGTTTCGATAGTATAGAGTTATGTATGGTGGTGACCGAAGGTTGTTCGGAGTCCTGGATGAGATCCCGGACATCACGAGGAGCTCCGGAATGGTCTGGAGGTAAATATTGATATACAGGAAGTCCTATTTTGGTCGCCGGAAAAGTTTCGGGCTCATCGGTAGTGTACCGAGAGTGCCGGTAGTGTACCGGGAGACCATCGGGAGAGGTATTTCGACCCAAGAGGCTACATGGACTGTAGGAGGAGGTAAACCAGCTCCTGGTGGGCTGACCGAAGCCTCCTCTAAGGTCCCATGCGGCTGGAGTGGTTTGAGAAGGAAAAAATCCAAAGGTGGAGAGGTGGAAAGAGTTTCCAAGTGGAAAGGAGGAATCCTACTCCTAATAGGATTGGAGTAGGACTCCTCCACCTCCAATTTCGGCCAGGTTTGAGGATGCCTCCTCCCCTCCCTCCCTCCTATATATACTAGAGGATTTAGAGGAAAAAGCTAACCCTAATAGCCACGTGCTACCTCTCCTCTAGATCGCAGTTTCTCCTCTAGATCGGTTTTCTGCAGTGCTTAGGCGAAGCCCAGCCGGAATTGTTCCACCACCATCGCTGCGGCACCGTCACGCTGCCGGAGAACTCTTCTACCTCTCCGCTCCCTCTTGCTGGATCAAGAAGGTAGAGACCGTCATCGAGCTGTACGTGTGCTGAACACGGAGGTGCCGTCCGTTCGACGCTAGATCGGAAGGACCGTGATCAAGATCGCGAGATGGATCGTGATGAGTTCGCGGGACAGATCGTGATAAGTTCGCGGGACGGATCATGATTGGATCGCGGGACGGATCGTGATGAGATCGCGGGACGCTCGGCGATTTGGATCGCGAAGACGCTTGACTACACCAACTGCGTTTCTTAACGCTTCCCGCTTAGCGATCTACAAGGGTATGTTGATCCACTCTCCCTCTTGTAGATGCTCATCACCATGGATAGATCTTGAGTGTGCGTAGGAAATTTTTTGTTTCCCATGCGACGTTCCCCTACCGTGGCATCATGAGCTAGGTTTATGTGTAGATGAGATCTCGAGTAGAACAAAAAGAGTTTGTGGGCGTTGATGCTTAGATTGCTTCCTCCCTTGGTCGTGTTTTGGTTCAGCGGTATTGTGAGACGAAGGGGCCCAGACCAACATTACTCATACGCTTACGAGAGACCGGTTCCCTCAACCGCAACTTGTTGCATAGATGGCTTGCCGGTGCCAGTTTCTCTTACTTTAGTTGGATCGGATTCGACAAAGGCGGTCCTTGATAAGGTTGAAAAGCAACTAGTGTATCACCGTTGTGGTTTTTGCGTAGATGAGAGTTGTTCTTGCAAGATACCGGTAGCAGCCACGTAAAACATGCAACAACAATTAGAGGACGTCTAACTTGTTTTTGCAGGGTATGTTGTGATGTGATATGGCCAATTACATGATGTGATATATGTGATGTATGAGATGATCATGTGATGTATAGATTATCACGGCTTGCATGTCGATGAGTACGTCAACCGGCAGGAGCCATAGGGTTGTCTTTAATTATTGTATGACCTGCGTGTCAACCATTAAGCGCTATGTAATGCTTTACTTTATCGCTAAACGGTAGCAATAGTAGTAGAAGCATGGTAAGCACAACAACCCCGATGGCGACACGTTGATGGAGATCAAGATGATGGAGATCATGGTGTCATGCCGGTGACTATGGAGATCATGCCGGTGCTTTCAAGATGGAGATCAAAAGCACAAGTTCATGGCCATATCATGTCACGGAACATATGAGATGTTCTAAGAGATGAAATAAGGATCTCAGGCTCGTGCCCGTGTTGCGAGATATGAGATCTCCAACAAGATTCTTTGCCTGCAAGATGAAAGAGAATAGCTCAATCGTTGAGCATGTGCTCAGATTGTCTGGGTGCTACAATCGCTTGAATCGAGTGGGAGTTGATCTTCCAGATAAGACAGTGATTGATATAGTTCTCCAAGTCACTGTCACTAAGCTACTAGAACTTGGTGATGAACTATAAATGCCAGGGATAGAAATAATGATCCCTGAGCTGTTCGCGATGTTTGACACCGCGGAGGTAGAAATCAAGAAGGAGCATCAAGTGTTGATGGTTAGTAAAACCACTAGTTTCAAGAAGGGCAAGGGCAAGGAGGGAAACTGCATGGATAGCAAGTCAGTTGCTGCTCCAGTGAAGTAACCCAAAGTTGAACCCAAACCCGAGACTAAGTGCTTCGATTATGAGGAGAGCGGTCGCTGAAGCGGAACAACCCTAGATACTTGGTAGATAAGAAGGCTGGCAACATCGACAGAAGCATATTTGATATACGTGTTAATGATGTGTACCTTGTGAGTACTCCTAGTAGCACCTGGGTATTGGATACCGGTTCGGTTGCTAAATGTTAGTAACTCGAAATAAAAGCTACGGAATAAACGGAGAACTAGCTAAGGTGAGGTGATGATGTGTGTTGGAAATGTTTCCAAGGTTGATGTGATCAACATCGCACGCTCTCTCTACCTTCGGGATTAGTGATGAACCTAAATAAATGTTATTTGGTGTTTTGCGTTGAGCATGAACGTGATTAGATCATGTTTATTGCAACACGGTTATTCATTTAAGTTAGAGAATAATGGTTATTCTGTTTACATGAATAATACCTTCAATGGTCATGCACCTAGTGAGAATGGTTTGTTGAATCTTGATCGTAGTAATACACATGTTCATAACATTGATGCCAAAAGATACAAAGTTAATAATGATAGTACCACATACTTGTGGCATTGCCGTTGAATGTCATGTTGGTATAAAGCGCATGAAGAAACTCCATGCTGATGGATCTTTGTAATCATTCGATTTTGAATCCATTGAGACATGCGAACCATGTCTCTTGGGCAAGATGACTAAGGACCCCGTTTTCCGGTTTGATGGAGCGGGCAAGTGATTTATTGGAAATGATACATGTTGATGTATGCAATCCAATGAGTCTTGTAGCGTGCGGTGGATATCGTTATTTCTTACCTTCGCTGATGATTTGAGTAGATATAGTGTATATTTACTTAATGAAACACAAGTCTGAATCGTTTGAAAAGTTCAAGCAAATTCCGAGTGAAGTTTAAGATCATCGTGACAAGAAGAAAACAATGTCTGAGATATGATCGTGGAGGTGAATACCGGAGTTACGAGTTTGGCATACAACTTTAGACAATGTGAAAGTTGTTTCACAGCTCACGCCACCTAGAACACCTTAGTGTGATGGTGTGTCCGAACGTCATAGTCATGCTCTATTGGATATGGTGCATGCTATGATGTCTCTTATCGTTTTGCTACTATAGTTTTGGGGTTATGCATTAGAGACAACTACATTCACTTTAGATAGGGCACCATCTAAATCCATTGAGATGACACCGTCTGAATTATGGTTTGATAGAAACTTAAGCTATCATTTCTTAATGTTTGGGGTTGCGACGCTTGTGTGGAAAATGTTTTCACCTGATGAGCTCGAACCCAAAGCGGACAAATGCATCTTCGTAGAATACCCTAAGAACAGTTGGGTAAACCTTCTATCTCAGATCCAAGCATGAAGTGTTTGTTGCTAAAACCGGGTCCTTTCTCGAGAAAGAGTTTGTCTCGAAAGAATTGAGTGGGAGGAAGATATAACTTGATGAGGTTGTTGAACCTTTGTTCAACTAGAGAGTAGCGCAACGCAGGAATTTGTTTGTGTGAAGCCTACGTTAGTTGAAGAGGAAGTTAATGATGATGATCATGAAGCTTCGGATCAAGTTTCTATCGAACCTCATAGGTCGACAAGGATGTGTACTGCTCTTGAGCGGTACGACAGCCCTGTCTTGGAGGTCATGTTGTTGGACAATGATGAACCTACGAGCTGTGGAGAAGAGATGATGGGACCGAATTTCGACAAATGGTTAGAGGCCATGAAATCTGAGAAAGGATCCATGTATGAAAACCAAGTATAGACTTTGGTAGACTTGCTCGTTGGACGACAGGTCGTCAAGTACAAATGGACCTTTGAGATGAAGACATACGCTGATGGTGAATGTCACCATTTATAAAGCTTGACTTGTTGCAAAGAAGTTTACGACAAGTTCAATGAGTTGACTGCGATGAGACTTTCTCACTAGTAGCGATGCTAAAGTCTGTTGGAATTATGTTAGCAGTTGCTGCATTTTTCAATTATAAAATCTGGCAGATGGATGTCAAAACATCGTTCCTTAACGGTCTACTTGAGGAAAGGTTGTATGTGATACAACCAGAAGGTTTTGTCAGTCCTAAGGATGCTGAAAGGTGAGCAAGCTTCAGTGATCCTTCTATGGACTGAAGCAAGCATCTCGGAGTTGGAATATACATTTTGATGAGGTGGTCAAAGTTTTGTAGTTTATACAAAGTTTACGAGAAACTTGTATTTACAATAAAGTGAGTGGGAGCACTATAGAATTTCTGATAAGTATATGTGGTTGACATATTGTTGATCGGAAACGATGTAGAATTTCTAGAAAGCATAAACGGTTGTTTGAAAAGAGTTTTTCAAAGGAAGACCTGGATAAAGCTATCTAATTGTTGAGCATCAAGATCTATAGAGATAGATCAAGATGCTTGCTGAGACTTTCAATGAGTACATACCTTGACAAGATGTTGAAAGAGTTAAAAATGGACCAGTCAGAGAAAGAGTTCTTGCCCGATTTGTAAGGTGTGAAGTTAAGTGAGATGTTGGGAGACGTAGTAGTAAATCAAAAAATTTCCTACGATTACCAAGATCTATCCATGGAGAAACCAGCAATGAGTGGGGAGAGAATGCATCTTCATACCTTTGAAGATCGCTAAGCGGATGCATTACAAGAACACGGTTGGTGGAGTCGTACTCGCAACGATTCAGATCGCGGTGGATTCCGATCTCAGCGCCGAACAACGGCGCCTCCGTGTTCAACACGTGTGCAGCCCGGTGACGTCTCCTACGCTTGATCCAGCAAGGAGGAAGAAAAGGTTGAGGGAGAGCTCCGGCAGCATGATGGCATGGTGACGGTGGGGCTACGTGGACTCCGGCAGGGCTTCGCCAAGCGCTACGGAGAACGAGGAGAAGGGTAGGGTTGCGCTGAGAGAGAGAAGTCGCGTCTCAAATCAGCCCAAACCCTTGCATATATATAGGAGGAGGGAGAGGGAGGGCTGACTTGGCCCCTCCTCCAAGGAGGAGAGGTTCGGCCGAACTAGGGGGAGAGTCCACCTCCCACAAGGGAGGTGGATCTCCTCTTTTAAAACCCTTTTGCCCTTTATCTCTTGATCCCAGCCGCATGGGCCTTTCTAGAAGGTCTTGGCCAGACCAATAAGGACTGGCACACCTCCTCTAAGGGCCCACAAAGTCCTATGGTCGTCACACCCCTCCCAGGGGTCCTCCGACACCCTCCCAGCACTCCCGGTACACTACCGATGAGCCCGAAAACTTTCCGGTGACCAAAACTGGACTTCCTATATATCAATCTTTACCTCCGGATCATTACGGAGCTCCTCGTGACGTGCGGGATCTCATCCGGGACTCCGGACAACCTTCAGTAATCACGTATACCATTTCCCTATAACCCTAGCGTAATCGAACCTTAAGTGTGTAGACCCTACGGGTTCGGGAGACATGTAGACATGACCGAGACACCTCTCCGGCCAATAACCAACATCGGGATCTGGATACCCATGTTGGCTCCCACATGCTCCATGATGATTTCATCAGATGAACCACGATGTTGGGGATTCAATCAATCTCGTATACAATTCCCTTTGTCTATCGGTATGATACTTGCCCGAGATTCGATCGTCGGTATCTCTATACCTTGTTCAATCTCGTTACCGACAAGTCTCTTTACTTGTTCCGTAATACATCATCCCGTGGCTAACTCCTTAGTCACATTGAGCTCATTATGATGATGTCTTACCGAGTGGGCCCAGAGATACCTCTCCGTCACACGGAGTGACAAATCCCAGTCTCGATTCGTGTCAGCCCAAAAAACACCTTCGGAGATACCCGTAGTGCACCTTTATAGCCACCCAGTTACATTGTGACGTTTGGCACACCCAAAGCATTCCTACGGTATCCGGGAATTGCACAATCTCATGGTCTAAGGAAACGATACTTGCCATTGAAAAGCTTTAGCAAACGAACTACACGATCTTGTGCTATGCTTATGATTGGGTCTTGTCCATCACATCATTCTCCTAATGATGTGATCCCGTTATCAACGACATCCAATGTCCATGGCCATGAAACCGTGACCATCTATTGATCAACGAGCTAGCCAACTAGAAGCTTACTAGGGACATGTTGTGGTCTATGTATTCACACATGTATTACGGTTTCCGGTTAACACAATTATAGCATGAACAATAGACAATTATCATGAACTAGGAAATACAATAATAACCATTTTATTATTGCCTCTAGGGCATATTTCCAACAGCCTCCCACTTGCACTAGAGTCAATAATCTAGTTACATTGTAATGAATCGAACACCCATAGCATTCTGGTGTTGATCATGTTTTGCTCGTGAGAGAGGTTTAGTCAACGGATCTGCGACATTTAGATCCGTATGCACTTTACAAATATCTATATCTCCCTCCTAAATGTAATCACGGATGGAGTTGAAGTGGCGCTTGATGTGTCTTGTCTTCTTGTGAAACCTGGGCTCCTTCGCAAGGGCAATAGCTCCAGTGTTGTCACAGAATAGAGTCATCGGGGCCGACGCACTTGGAATTACTCCTAGGTCGGTGATGAAGTCCTTCATACAGACTCCTTCCTTTGCTGCTTCCGAAGCAGCTATGTACTCCACTTCACATGTAGATGCCGCCACGACGCTTTGCTTGCTGCTGCACCAGCTGACTGCCCCTCCGTTCAAAATATACACGTATCCGGTTTGTGACTTGGAGTTGTCCGGATCTATGTCGAAGCTAGCATCGACGTAACCCTTTACGACGAGCTCTTTGGTACCTCCATATACGAGAAACATGTCCTTTGTCCTTTTCAGGTACTTCAGGATATTCTTGACCGCTATCCAGTGTTCCACTTCGGGATCACTTTGGTACCTCCCTACCAAACTTATGGCAAGGTTCACATCAGGTCCGGTACACAGCATGGCATACATAATAGAGCCTATGACTAAAGCATAGGGGATAACACTCATCTCTTCTCTATCCTTTGCCATGGTCGGGCATTGAGTCGTACTCAATCTCACACCTTGTAACACAGGCAAGAACCCCTTCTTGGACTGATCCATATTGAACTTCTTCAATATCTTGTCAAGGTATGTGCTTTGTGAAAGACCTATGAGGCGTCTCGATCTATTTCTATAGATCTTAATACCTAATATGTAAGCAGCTTCTCCAAGGTCCTTCATTGAAAAACACTTATTCAAGTAGGCCTTTATACTTTCCAAGAGCTCTATATCATTTCCCATTATCAGTATGTCATCCACATACAATATAAGAAATGCTACAGAGCTCCCACTCACTTTCTTGTAAATATAGGGTTCTCCATAAACCTGTACAAACCCAAACGCTTTAATCACTTCATTAAAGCGAATGTTCCAACTCCGAGATGCTTGCACCAGCCCATAGATGGAGCGCTGGAGCTTGCATACCTTGTTAGCATCTTTAGGATTGACAAAACCTTCCGACTGCATCATATACAGTTCTTCCTTAAGGAAACCATTAAGGAATGCCGTTTTGACGTCCATTTGCCAGATCTCATAATCATAAAATGCGGCAATTGCTAACATGATTCGGACAGACTTCAACATCGCTACGGGTGAGAAAGTCTCATCGTAGTCAATTCCTTGAACTTGTTGATAACCCTTAGCGATAAGCCGAGCCTTATAAACGGTTACATTACCATCTGCGTCAGTCTTCTTCATAAAGATACATTTATTTTCAATGGCTCGCATATCATCAGGCAAGTCCACCAAAGTCCATACTTTGTTCTCATACATGGATCCTATCTTGGATTTCATGGCCTCAAGCCATTTGTTGGAATCCAGGCCCGCCATTGCTTCTTCATAGTTCGAAGGTTCACCGTTGTCCAACAACATGATCTCCAGGACAGTGTTGCCGTACCACTCTGGTGCGGAATGTGTCCTAGTGGACCTTCGACATTCAATAGTAACTTGATCTGAAGTTTCATGATCATCATCACTAACTTCCTCTCCAGCCGGTGCAAGCTCCACAGAAACAACTTCCTGTGCTGTGCCACTCTCCGGTTTGAGTGGAGGTACAATTACCTCATCAAGTTCTATTTTCCTCCCACTTACTTCTTTCAAAAGAAACTCTTTCTCGAGAAAGGATCCATTCTTGGCAACAAAGACTTGGCCCTCGGATCGTAGGTAGAAGGTATACCCAATAGTCTCTTTGTGATATCCTATGAAGACGCACTTTTCCGCTTTGGGTTCGAGCTTCTCAGCTTGAAGTTTCTTCACATAAGCATCGCATCCCCAAACTTTTAGAAACGACAGCTTAGGTTTCTTTCCAAACCATAATTCATATGGTGTCGTCTCAATGGATTTTGACGGTGCCCTATTTAAAGTGAATGCGACAGTCTCTAATGCATATCCCCAAAATGATAGCAGTAAGTCGGTAAGAGACATCATAGATCGTACCATATCTAATAGAGTGCGATTACGACGTTCAGACACACCATTTCGCTGAGGTGTGCCAGGTGGCGTGTGTTGTGAAACAATTCCACATTTCCTAAGGTGCGTGCCAAACTCATGACTTAAATATTCTCCACCACGATCAGATCGTAGGCACTTTATTTTCCTGTCACGTTGATTCTCTACCTCACTCTGAAATTCCTTGAACCTTTCAAAAGTTTCAGACTTATGTTTCATTAAGTAGACATACCCATATCTACTCAAGTCATCAGTGAGGGTGAGAACATAACGGTAGCCACCACGAGCCTCGACACTCATTGGACCACATACATTGGTATGTATTATTTCCAACAAGTCAGTTGCTCGCTCCATTGTTCCGGAGAATGGAGTCTTGGTCATCTTGCCCATGAGGCATGGTTCGCACGTGTCAAATGATTCGAAATCAAGAGACTCCAAAAGTCCATCGGTATGGAGCTTCTTCATGCGTTTGACACCAATATGACCAAGGCGGCAGTGCCACATGTAAGTGGGACTATCGTTATCAACCATACACTTTTTGGTACTCACACTATGGACATGTGTAACATCACGTTCGAGATTCATCAAAAATAAACCATTGACCAGCGGGGCATGACCGTAAAACATTTCTCTCATATAAATAGAACAACCATTATTCTCATATTTAAATGAGTAGCCATCACACATCAAGCGAGATCCAGATACAATGTTCATGCTCAAAGCTGGTACTAAATAACAATTATTAAGGTTTAACACTAATCCCGAAGGTAGATGTAGAGGTAGCGTGCCAACGATGATCACATCGACCTTGGAACCAATCCCGACACGCATCGTCACCTCGTCCTTTGCCAGCCTCTGCTTATTCCGCAGCTCCTGCTTGGAGTTACAAATGTGAGCAACTGCACCGATATCAAATACCCAGGAGCTACTACGAGTGCTGGTTAGGTACACATCAATAACAAGTATATCACATATACCTTTAACGTTTCCATTCTTCTTATCCGCTAAGTACTTGGGGCAGTTCCGCTTCCAGTGACCGGTACCCTTGCAATAAAAACACTCAGTCTCGGGCTTGGGTCCATTCTTGTTCTTCTTCTTCCCGGCAACTTTCTTACCGGGCGCGGCAACAGCTTTGCCGTCCTTCTTGAAGTTCTTCTTACCCTTGCCTTTCTTGAAACTAGTGGTCTTATTCACCATCAACACTTGATGCTCCTTTTTGATCTCGACCTCTGCTGATTTCAGCATCGAGTACAACTCAAGAATGGACTTCTCCATCCCTTGCATGTTGTAGTTCATCACAAAGCTCTTGTAGCTAGGTGGAAGTGACTGGAGGATTCTATCAATGACCGAGTCATCCGGGAGATTAACTCCCAGCTAAGTCAAGCGGTTGTGAAGCCCAGACATCTTGAGGATGTGTTCACTGACAGAACTATTCTCCTCCATCTTACAGCTAAACAACTTGTCAGAGACATCATATCTCTCGACCCGGGCATGAGCTTGGAAAACCAGTTTAAGCTCTTGGAACATCTCATATGCTTCGTGTTGCTCAAAACGCTTTTGGAGCCCTGGTTCTAAACTGTAAAGCATGCCGCACTAAACAAGGGAGTAATCATCGCAGCGAGAATGCCAAGCGTTCGCAACGTCTTGCTCTGCTAGGAGAAGGGGTGGGTCACCTAGTGGTGCATCAAGGACATACAATTTCTTGGAAGCTATGAGGATGATCCTCAAGCCACGGACCCAGTCCGCATAGCTGCTTCCATCATCTTTCAGCTTGATTTTCTGTAGGAACGCGTTGAAATTGAGGGTGACATTCGCGTTGGCCATTGGATCTACAATATAGATTGTAAAGACAATTTTAGACTAAGTTCATGATAATTAAGTTCACATAATCAAATTATTTAATGAACTCCCACTTAGATAGACATCTCTCTAGTCATCCAAGTGACACATGATCCATGTCAACTAGCCTGTGTCCGATCATCACGTGAGACGGACTAGTCATCCATGGTGAACATCTCCATGTTGATCGTATCTTCTATACGACTCACGTTCGACCTTTCGGTCTTCCGTGTTCTGAGGCCATGTCTGTAAATGCTAGGCTTGTCAAGTCAACCTAAGTGTATCACGTGTGTAAATCTGGCTTACACCCGTTGTATGCAAACGTTAGAGCCTATCACACCCGATCATCACGTGGTGCTTCGGAACAACGATCCTTAGCAACGGTGCACAGTTAGGGTGAACACTTTTCTTGAAATTTTATTGAGAGATCATCTTATTTACTACCGTCGTTCTAAGCAAATAAGATGTAAACATGATAATCATCACATGCAATCAATATAGTGACATGATATGGCCAATATCATCTTGCTCCTTTGATCTCCATCTTCGGGGCACCATGATCATCACTGTCACCGGCACGACACCATGATCTCCATCATTGTGTGTTCATGAAGTTGTCTTGCCAACTATTACTTCTACTACTATGGCTAACGTTTAGCAATAAAGTAAAGTAATTACATGTCATTTATGATTGACACGCAGGTCATATAATAAAATAAGACAACTCCTATGGCTCCTGCTGGTTGTCACACTCATCGACATGCAAGTCGTGAATCCTATTACAAGAACATGATCAATATCATACATCACAATGCATCGCATCACATTCTTCGGCCATATCACATCACAAGGCATATGCTGCAAAAACAAGTTAGACGTTCTCTAATTTGCAGTTGCAAGGTTTTACGTGGCTGCTATAGGTTTCTAGCAAGAATGTTTCTTACCTACACCAAAACCACAATGTGATATGCCAATTGCTATCTACCCTTCATAAGGACCCTTTTCATCGAATCCAATCCGACTAAGGTGGGAGAGACAGACACCCGCTAGCCACCTTATGCAACAAGTGCATGTCAGGCGGTGGAACCAGTCTCACGTAAGCGTACGTGTAAAGTCGGTCCGGGCCGCTTCATCCCACAATACCGCTGAATCAAGATAAGACTAGTAGTGGTAAGCATATTAACAAAATCGACGCCCACAACAACTTGTGTTCTACTCGTGCATAGATTCTACGCATAGACCTAGCTCATGATGCCACTGCTGGGAGACGTAGTAGTAAATCAAAATTTTTCCTACGATCACCAAGATCTATCCATGGAGAAACCATCAATTAGTGGGGAGAGATTGCATCTTCATACCTTTGAAGATCGCTAAGCGGAAGCGTTACAAGAACGCGGTTGGTGGAGTCGTACTCGCAGCGATTCAGATCGCGGTGGATTCCGATCTCAGCGCCGAACAACGGCGCCTCCGCGTTCAACACACGTGCAGCCCGGTGGCGTCTCCTACACCTTGATCCAGCAAGGAGGAAGGAGAGGTTTACGGAGAGCTCCGGCAGCACGATGGCGTGGTGACGGTGGAGCTACGCGGACTCCGGCAGGGCTTTGCCATGTGCTATGGAGAACAAGGAGGAGGAAGGGTAGAGCTGCGCCGAGAGAGAGAGAAGTCGCGTCTCAAATCAACCCAAAACCTTGCATATATATAGGAGGAGGGAGAGGGAGGGCTTCCTTGGCCCCTCCTCCAAGGAGGAGAGGTTCGGCCGAACTAGGGGGAGAGTCCACCTCCCACAAGGGAGGTGGATCTCCTTTTTTAAAACCCTTTTGCCCTTTATCTCTTGATCCCAGCCGCATGGGCCTTTCTAGAAGGTCTTGGCCAGCCCAATAAGGGCTGGCACACCTCCTCTAAGGGCCCAGAAAGTCCTATGGTCGTTACAGCCCTCCCGGGAGTCCTCCGGCACCCTCTCGGCACTCCCGATACATTACCGATGAGCCCAAAAACTTTCTGGTGACCAAAACTGGACTTCCTATATATCAATATTTACCTCCGGACCATTCTGGAGCTCCTCGTGACATCCGGGATCTCATCCGGGACTCTGAACAACCTTCGGTAATCACGTATACCATTTCCCTATAACCCTAGCGTCATCGAACCTTAAGTGTGTAGACCCTATGGGTTCGGGAGACATGTAGACATGACCGAGACACCTCTCCGGCCAATAACCAACAGCGGGATCTGGATACCCATGTTGGCTCCCACATGCTCCACGACGATTTGATCGGATGAACCACAATGTCGGGGATTCAATCAATCCTGTATACAATTCCCTTTGTCTATCGGTATGATACTTGCTCGAGATTCGATCATCGGTATCTCTATACCTTGTTCAATCTCGTTACCGGCAAGTCTCTTTACTTGTTCTGTAATACATCATCCCGTGGCTAACTCCTTAGTCACATTGAGCTCATTATGATGATGTCTTACCGAGTGGGCCCAGAGATACCTCTCCGTCACACGGAGTGACAAATCCCAGTCTCGATTCGTGTCAGGCAACCAGACACCTTCGAAGATACCCGTAGTGCACCTTTATAGCCACCCGGTTACGTTGTGACATTTGGCACACCCAAAGCATTCCTACGGTATCCGGGAGTTGCACAATCTCATGGTGTAAGGAAACGATACTTGACATTGAAAAGCTTTAGCAAACGAACTACACGATCTTGTGCTATGCTTAGGATTGGGTCTTGTCCATCACATCATTCTCCTAATGATGTGATCCCGTTATCAACGACATCCAATGTCCATGGCCATGAAACCTTGACCATCTATTGATCAACGAGCTAGCCAACTAGAGGCTTACTAGGGACATGTTGTGGTCTATGTATTCACACATGTATTACGATTTTCGGTTAACACAATTATGGCATGAACAATAGACAATTATCATGAACTAGGAAATACAATAATAACCATTTTATTATTGCCTCTAGGGCATATTTCCAACATGATATTCAAAGCTCGATAACGGCAGAAGAAAGAGAAAGGACGAACGTCGTCCCGTATGCCTTATCCATAGGCTCTATATTATGCCATGCTGTGTATCGCACCTGATGTGTGCCTTGCCATGAGTCTGTCAAGGGGTACAAAAGTGATCCAGGAGTGGATCACTGGACAGCGGTCAAGATTGTCCTTAGTAAATAAAAGACTAATGAGATGTTTCTCGATTATGGAGGTGATAAAGAGTTCGTCGTAAAGAGTTATGTCGATGCAAGCTTTAACACCAATCCGGATGACTCCTAGTAGCAATCTGGATACGTATAGTGGAGCAGCCATTTGGAATAGTACCAAGTGGAGTGTGGTAGCAGTGTTTACAGTTTGACATAGAGATTTGCAAAGTACACATGGATCTGAATGTCGCAGACCCGTTGACTATAAGACCTCTGTCACATGCAAAGCATGATCGAGCCCCAGAAGATTATTGACTCTAGTGCAAGTGGGAGACTGTTGGAAATATGCCCTAGAGGCAATAATAAATTGGTTATTATCATATTTCCTTGTTCATGATAATCGTTTATTATCCATGCTATAATTGTATTGATCGGAGACTTAGATGCATGTGTGGATACATAGACAAAACCATGTTCCTAGTATGCCTCTAGTAGACTAGCTCGTTGATCAAAGATGGTTAAGGTTTCCTAGCCATAGACATGAGATGTCATTTTATAACAGGATCACATCATTAGGATAATGATGTGATGGACAAGACCCAAACTACAAACGTAGCATATGATCGTGTCAGTTTATTGCTACTATTTTCTGCATGTCAAGTATATGTTCCTATGACCATGAGATCATGCAACTCACTAACACCGGAGGAGTACCTTGTGTATATCAAACGTCACAATGTAACTGGGTGACTATAAAGGTGCTCTACAGGTATCTCCGAGGGTGTCTGTTGGGTTGGCATGGATCAAGACTGGGATTTGTTACTCCGTGTGACGGAGAGGTATCTCAGGGCCCACTCGGTAATACAACATCACAATAAAGCCTTGAAAGCAATGTGACTAAGTGTTAGTCATGGGATCTTGTATTATGCAACGAGTAAAGAGACTTGCCGGTAACGAGGTTGAACTAGGTATGGAGATACCGACGATCGAATCTCGGGCAAGTAACATACCGAAGAACAAAGGGAACATCATACGGGATTAACTGAATCCTTGACATAGAGGTTCGAACAATAAAGATATTCATAGAATATGTAGGAACCAATATGGGCAACCAGGTCCCGCTATTGGTTATTGACCGTAGAGGTGTCTCGGTCATGTCTACATAGTTCTCGAACCCGCAAGGTCTGCACACTTAAGGTTTGGTGACGTTTCGATAGTATAGAGTTATGTATGGTGGTGACTGAAGGTTGTTTGGAGTCTCGGATGAGATCCCGGATGTCACGAGGAGCTCCGGAATGGTCCGGAGGTAAATATTGATATATAGGAAGTCCTATTTTGGTCATCGGAAAAGTTTCGGGCTCATCGGTAGTGTACCGGGAGTGCCAGTAGTGTACCGGGAGACCATCGGGAGAGGTATTTCGACCCAAGAGGCTACATGGGCTGTGGGAGGAAGTAAACCAGCCCCTGGTGGGCTGTCCGTAGCCTCCTCTAAGGGCCCATGCGGCTGGAGTGGTTTGAGAAGGAAAAAATCCATAGGTGGAGAGGTGGAAAGAGTTTCCAAGTGGAAAGGAGGAATCCTACTCCTAATAGGATTGGAGTAGGACTACTCGACCTCCAGTTTCAGAGGTTTGAGGCTGCCTCCTCCCCTCCCTCCCTCCTATATATACTAGAGGATTTAGAGGAAAAAGCTAACACTAATAGCCACGTGCTACCTCTCCTCTAGATCGCAGTTTCTCCTCTAGATCGGTTTTCTGCAGTGCTTAGGCGAAGCCCTGCTGGAATTATTCCACCAACATTGCCACGGCGCTGTCACGCTGCCGGAGAAATCTTCTACCTCTTCGCTCCCTCTTGCTAGATCAACAAGGCGGAGATCGTCATCGAGTTGTACGTGTGCTGAACGCGGAGGTGCCGTCCGTTCGGCGCTAGATCGGAAGGACCGTGATCAAGACCGCGAGACGGATCGTGATGAGTTCGCGGGACGGATCGTGTTGAGTTCGTGGGACGGATTGTTTTTGGATCGTGGGACGGATCATGATGAGATTGCGGGACGCTCGTTGATTTGGATCGCAAAGACGTTCGACTACACCAACCGCGTTTCTTAACGCTTCCCGCTTAGCGATCTAGAAGGGTATGTAGATCCACTCTCCCTCTCGTAGATGCTCATCACGATGGATAGATCTTGCGTGTGCATAGGAATTTTTTTGTTTCCCATGCGACGTTCCCGAACATGGAGTTCTTCGAGGGCGCGAACAAGTCCCTGCCACCTCCACCGCGCCCTGACTGCCGGGCTTCGACGATCGACGCAGTGGTGTCTGCCAAGCTGGACAAGCCATTGGACTTCGGCAGCAGGGAGAGCATGGGGAATAATCTTATTTTTATCATTAGGGACGATAGTAATACCACCTTTCTTAGGAACACAATGAACGGGGCTTACCCACCTACTATCAGCAATAGGATAGATTGTACTAGCCTCCAGAGGCTTTAGTATTTTAGTTCTTACCACTTCCTTCATCTTAGGATTTAAGCGGTGTTGGTGATCAACAATAGGTTTAGCATCCAGTTCCATATTAATCTTGTGCTGACATAAATTGAGGATTATGCCCTTTAGATCATCAAGATTATATCCAATGGCAACCCTGTGCTTCCTTGGAGTTTTAAGTAGTCTCCTTTCTTCACGCTCTAAAAGGTTAGCACTGATAATAACATGATAGATCTTCTTTTCATCAAGATAAGCATATTTCAAAGTATCAGGTAAAGTTTTTAGCTCAAACACAGGATCTCCCTTGGGTGGAGGAGGATCCCCTAAATTATTGACTGGTTAGTTATGTTTAAGAATAGGTGTTTGTCTAAGAAATATGTCATCTATTTCATTCCTTTCATTCATATGCATATCATTCTCATGGTCTAGCAATTATTGTTCTAGAGGGTCAGTAGGGGGCACGACAATAGAAGCAAGACAAATTATTTCATCCTTACTAGGTAATTCCTTCTTGTGTGGTTGATTAGTAAACTTGGAGAAATTAGATTCACGAGACACATCACCAATGCTTACTTTAACCTTCTCAGTAACACAGTTAATTTCAACATTAATGGTGTTCAAGAAAGGCCTACCAAATATAATGGGACAAAAGTTATCTTGTTATGAACCAAGTACTAAGAAATCAGTGGGGTACTTGACTTTTCCACACAAAACTTCAACATCTCGAACAATACCAAGTGGCGTAATAGTATCTTTGTTTGCAAGTTTAATAGTGACATCAATGTCTTCAATTATAGAGGGTGCAATTGTTGGGGAATGATACGTCTCCAACGTATGTATAATTTATGAAGTATTCATGCCATGTTTACAATAATTCTATATGATTTTGGTATGATTTTTATTAGAACTAACCCAGACTGATGCTGTTTTCAGCAGAACTACCATGGTGTAGTTTTTTGTGTAGAAATAGAAGTTCTCGGAATGGGCTGAAAATTTACTGAGAATATTTTTGAAAAATATAAAAAATACTGGAGCAAAAAGATACCGGAGAGGAGTCCCGAGGCAGCCACAAGCCTAGGGGGCACCCCACTAGGGCGCGCCCTGGCTTGTGGGACCCTCGGGAATCCCCTTGACATGAGACCAACGCCAAGTACTCCTATAAATCCCGTAACCCCCAAAAAGAAACCTAGATCGGGAGTTTCGCCGCCGCAAGCTTCTGTAGCCATGAAAAACCAATCGGGAGCCCATTTCAGCACCCTGCCGGAGGGGGAAACCATCACCAGAGCCCATCTTCATCATCCCGGTGGTGTCCATGACGAGGAGGGAGTAGTTCATCCTCGGGGCTGAGGGTATGTACCAATAGCTCTGTGTTTGATCTCTCTCTCTCTCTTGTGTTCTTGAGATGACACGATCTTGATGTACTGCGAGCTTTATTAATATAGATGAATCATATGGAGTTTTCCCCTCTCTATCTTCTTGTGATGAATTGAGTTTTCCTTTTGAAGTTTTCTTATCGGATTGAGTCTTTAAAGGATTTGAGAACACTTGATCTATGTCTTGCGATGGGATATCTGTGGTGACAATGGGATGTTCTATTGATCCACTTGATGTATGTTTGGTGATCAACTTGCGGGTTCCGTGGCCTTGGGAATCTATTAATAGGGGTTGGCACACGTTTTCGTCTTGACTCTCTGGTAGAAACTTTGGGGCACTCTTTGAGGTTCTTTGTGTTGGATTGAACATGATGAATCTGAAATTGTGTGATACATATCGTATAATCAAGACCATGGGTACTCGTGGTGACATTGGAGTATCTAGGTGACATTAGGGCTTTGGTTGATGTGTATCTTAAGGTGTTATTTCATTACAAACTCTAGGGCTGTTCGTGACACGTATAGGGATAACTCATACGGTTGCTCGGGAAAGATAACTTTGAGGTGGTTTCGTACCCTACAATAATTTATTCGTTTGTTCTCCACTATTTGTGACTTTGGAGTGAACTCTTAGTCGCATGTGATGGATTTACATATGATTCAACTATGTCAGTATTGTTGGGAGAACTTGCACTAGTGAAAGTATGAACCCTAGTCCTTGTTTCCAAGCATTGCAATACCGTTTTTGCTCACTTTTGTTACTTGCTACCTTGCTGTTTTTGTATTTTCAGATTACAAAAACCTATATCTACCATCCATATTACACTTGTATCACCATCTCTTCGCCGAACTAGTGCACCTATACAATTTACCATTGTATTCGGTGTGTTGGAGACACAAGAGACTCTTTGTTATTTGGTTGCAGGGTTGTTCGAGAGAGACCATATTCATCCTACGCCTCCCACGGATTGATAAACCTTAGGTCATCCACTTGAGGGAAATTTGCTACTGTCCTACAAATCTCCACGCTTGGAGGCCCAACACGAGTCTACAAGAAGAAGGTTGCGTAGTAGACACCAGGGAACATTGCATGGGGAACAATTTTTTCCAACGCACACGCAAGATCTATCCATGGAGATGCATAGCTATGAGAGGGGGATTTTATCTACATACCCTTGTAGATCACTAAGCGGTGGTTGATGTAGTCAAACGTCTTCTCGATCCAATCACGATCCATCCTGCGATCCAATCACGACCCGTCCCAATCTTGCGCCGAACATACGACAACTCCGTGTTCAGCACATGTACATCTTGATGACGTCTTCGCGTCCTTGATCCAGCGAGCGAGGGCGGAGTAGTCGATGTGTTATTCGACAACATAACAACACGGTGTCACTGGTGGTGAAACTATTTCCGTAGGGCTTCACCAAAATCAAAGGATTTAGAGCGGAGGATGAACTGGATGAAGGAGATAAGAACCACACTAGGCTTCTAATTATGAGGTTTAGAGGTAGCTAGGGCTAGCTCTAATCAGTCAACTAGGACCAACTGGAACTAGATCAACTAGAGGAGGCTCTAGAACTTATGTTCTAGGGGCTAGCCCTCCTCCTCTATTTATGAGGGTCTCCCCAAAGTCCATTTGGAATGCAAGGAAGAGTCCTTCCAGGATTTCCGCACCAGAAACCACGGTCCTCGGCGTCCAGGGCCAGATGCCATGGTCCCTGGCATGTGGTCCCTGACCTATGCAAAACTTACAACGCGAGCTAGTAATCTACAACATAATTTGCAAAGACACTTTGACTATGTCCATGATAATGAGTTCAATTAATCATATTACCTAAGAACTCCAACTCAAATTGACATCCCTCCGGTCATTCGAGTGATACATGATCCAAATTCACCAACTCAAGTCCAATCATCACGTGAGTTGAGGTGGTTTCAATGGTGAACATCATCATGTTGATCATATCTGCTATATGACTCATGTTCGACCTTTCGGTCTCTTGTGTTCCGAGGTCATGTCTGTACATGCTAGGCTCGTCAAGTTTAATCCGAGTGTTCCACACGTGCAACACTGGCTTGCACCCGTTGTATGTGAACGTAAAGTCTATCACACCCGATCATCACGTGGTGTCTCGACACGACGAACTTTCACAACGGTGCACACTCGGGGAGAACACAATTTATCTTGAAATTTAAGTGAGGGATCACCTTATAATGCTTCCATCATCCTAAGCAAAACAAGGTGCTTAAAAGGATTAACATCACATGCAAATCATAAGTGACATGATATGGCCATGAACTTGTGCTTTTGATCTCCATCCTTAAAGCACCGGCATGATCTCCATCATCACCGGCATGACACCATGGTCTCCATCATCTTGATCTCCATCAACGTGTCGCCATCGGGGTTGTCACGCCCACCATGCTTCTACTACTATTGCTACCACTTAGCGATAAAGTAAAGCATTACATAGCGCTTAATGATTGACACGCAGGTCATACAATAATTAAAGACAACACTATGGATCCTACCGGTTGCCGTACTCAATGACATGCAAGTCGTGATATTCTATACAATACATGATCATCTCATACATCACATATATCTCATGATGTAATTGGCCATATCACATCACAACAAGTTAGACCCCTCTAATTGTTGTTGCAAGTTTTACATGGCTGCTACGGGTATCTAGCAAGAACAATTCTCACTTACGCAAAACCACAATGGTGATACATAAGTTGCTTTTCAACCTTATCAAGGACCGCCTTTGTCAAATCCGATCCAACTAAAGTAGGAGAGACAGAC